>OX103957.1:14614315-15931579 GCA_944470425.2 Schistosoma bovis
TATTCCAATAGTTGAGATCATGAGTCAACTGAATCTAGACCACCATGGAAAACATGGAAGCACTGGATGGCCGTTTCGTCCTATTGTGGGACTCCTCAGCAGTACGCATCTACAACCCCGCAACTCGAGGTTCGGACCCAGGACCTACTGGTCTTGCGCGCGAGCACTTAACCACTAGACCACTGAGCCTGCATCCAACGGTGTTAATGTCTAACTCCAACTAATCCACAAAACTGAGTGACACTGTTAGGTCCCGATAAACATAATGAATGGCAACTTTGGAATCCATTTATGGACCAATACTAAACGCATATTTTTATCGTATAATTGTTAACTACCTCAACTATTCACATTCATATTCCTCTCATTATAAACTTTATTTTGACCTATGAGCCATTATTATACGTTTTACCATTCTTGAATTATGCCCTGTCTATTAGTCACTGCCTCACACATTCACAGCCACATTTGGCCAAATTTTGTACAAATGTTATTTTCTATTTTATGCTGCGTTGTGGTCTGTATGATTGGTGCATAAACTCAGTATGTTTTAAATATGATACATATTGCAGAAGCTGAGGTTGGCGTTCCGGACTTAACTGGCTGGGCTAGGTGGAAAGCAGAACCAATCAGAACTCTAGGCTGCTCGCATGTGTTTTGCGCGTCCTTGATTCTATCGATAATTCGCTGCCTCTGATTGGCAGCTTTGGGTTATAACAGACATACAATAGAACGAAACGGCCGTCCAGTGCTTCCAGGTTTTCTATGGTGGTCTATCTGTAATTGACTCATGACCCCAACTATTGAAATTACTAAAATCTCCACAAAACCCTTTCTGATACCAAATAAATATTTGCCCAAACTAAGATGGTATACATTGCAAAATAAATAAAAGTACATATGTGTTTGTTGCCACGCACTATAAACTACATAATATTACGTAAATGACAAAACTCTACATTCACTCTTTCAGCATACATTAATGTACAGTTCAGTTGAGTCAAGAATTTTTAAACCATTGTGTATAATTTTCTACAAAGCAGGACTAGATAATGAAATTAAAAAGAAAAGACTGATTATTGAAAATACAATCGCCGGATTAGGCAACCGATCTGTATGAAACGTAATTTGAATCACACAAATTTTAATATTTGACAGTATGATAAATACGATGATAAAACTAAACATCACCAAATAACTTGATAAAGTTTATTGTACTTGGAAGTAAGTGACTTGAATTACCGAACTGAATAAAAATCCGTCCATCTTATTAAATCACTACCTCACTGAAAGGGTTCTCCATCATTACGAAAATCTATATCTTTATCAAAAAACATTTGATTAGCTAAGGAAACCAAGATTTTCATCTCGATTGATTTGTGACTAGGACTTCCATTCAAACTCAATATGGTTTAACATTCCCAAAACACTGCAGTTGATGAAATTAAATGCCGCATGGAGTTCGAAAGGTGAGGTTAGCACGAAAAAGATTACTAGGCATGTTTGCTTTCAGAAATATGTGTAAGGTGAAAATATACAGTTGACGTACACTTAACAAAAAATACCATCCTCGGTCTTCCCCAAATTTCCCTTTAATCCTCCGCTGAATTGTTGAACAACTATGACATCTATGAGTTCAAGAACTATGCCAATCAAGTTATTGTTATTGTGAGCACATTTCTGTTCATTGCCACAAACTACAGCAAAATATAATACTAATTTCCTGCACTCAAATAAAACCGAAATTGCCTAAAGTAATAACTCAGCAGTACGAAAGTTAGGGATTTCTGAATATAACTTATCTCTACTTGATTACTAATACTTTCATTACGTCTGTTATAGTTTCCTCATGAATTAATGGGTTAATGTCTAGTTTAAATAAAAGCTAGGACCGTTGTGAACGGATAAAGAATTGTTAAATTGAGCTTTTGAATATAACCACCGATGCATATATGTGCCTAGTCCTACGTTGTAGCTGACTGACTGATTTTTCATCTTAACTATCGGATAATAGTATATCTTATGAACCATCTATATTACTTCCCCATAACCTCACTGATCACTTTCATTTCAAAACCAACCTCCTAAGAAAAATAAACAACTGATTAAGGGCAACTTATGTGATATGGTTAGCTTCCTTTAGTTTTCTCTTTTTCCCATCCACCTAAACTCCTTCATCTACTGTGTAAACGTTTTTGAGAACAGGCGTCATTACCAAGGTTTGACTTGATAGTTTCAAAGTGAGCATTGGGTAGATTGTTATTCATTAAAGTAATATATGTGTAACATTCTGAGTAGAAAAAATCGATTTTTTAAATTTTCTGATGTTTCGTGACTTAGTGTAAGCCACTTCCTCAGAGAATAAATAAACAAATTGAATAAACCCAAGATTAGATGAAACAAAGCCGGAATATTTGGTGCGGTCAATCAAAAACAGGTACGAGGACAAAATATATTTTCTGCTGAAATCAAACATACTTCACTCCTCAACGCTACAAAAATGCACTCGCAATCAATCTCGACAACCATGAAACCTAGATCGATCGACTATTACCACTGCTATTTGCGTGCCGAACATCAAACAATTGGTCACAAAAATTCGAATACTCAGCGAATTAATTTGATTCTAATAAATCCAGTCAAACAAATAAACAGAACTACAGCTTACTTTATCATCTGAAGGGCCGTAACCATTTAAAACATAGATGTACCGTCCATGGGATACTGCTGAATGTCCAGTACGTGATAACGGATGTACAGGGTCACCGACCCCATTCCAATGTCTACTGTACGAATGACTATTCATCCTGAAAAAAAGATATTACGTTCAAGATTCTCTTCAAAAAAGGTGATAAAATAATCGACTAAAACGTCTAAATTCTAGATACCATGTGTTTTAAAATTGATTACGCATAAAGAGATATTACCACACTTATATATATATAATGTAAACAGACTACTATGCGAGTTAAAGCATGTGATCCACAATTATTATTACAATCCTTGAGTCAAATAATTCTACCTCCGAACTCTGAACTTTATTGATTTTTTTTTAATGACATCAACAAGTCATCCGTTTTGTGACTATCTCAGTAAAAACCATTCGAATTCATTTAGATACATGATATTCTCAATTACTTTCACTTCCCGAAAGCAAGACGCCCAACTTCAAATTGTTTGGTGCTTCGTCTCATTATGTTCATCATCTATCATATGCAGCTTTTAGAATTATCTATTCCTCTCACCCTTCCGAAAAAATGTAGACTAAAAAATGAGTCACGAGACACTAAGACACTCAGCCACAACGTAGGAACAGGCACATATACACATCGGTCCAAGTTGCCATACCTCATTAACACAACAAGATGGACACCGGATTCATAAAAGTAGTTAATTCAGAGGTGGTAATATATAAAAGAAAGATTGCAATAAGGACATAGTACAGGAAGAAAGAATTAGTTCGTAGAAAGAAAGATATGAAGCGATTTTAATCTCATAGTTTAAGGGAAGATAGAGAGTGTATACACCTACGCCATTGTGACCGATTCTGAGCAATGTCACCAAGAGTCTCCAACCATTGGTTACGATAGTCATACGGACCCCAACCAAGTAGTCTGCATCTACAAACATGGCTCAGACTAGAAGTTAATGACTTCAAGCACTGATGCCACGTTTCGGCTTGACCGCCCCTAACTTTCTTCCAACCATCCCGAACACCGGTTAGCATTGCACTTCGTGGTAATCGGTGTCTAGGCATACGTAACACGTGGACCAACCATCTCAGTTGATGAAGATTCACAACCTCATCAACAGATTTACCATCATTCCCTAATACCATGCGTCTAACCTCGCTATTACTTATCCGGTGATCCCAGCGGATGCGAGCAATATTTCTAAGGCATCTGTGGTCAAATACTAGTAGCTTAAGAGTATCTCTTCGCAGTAGTAAGGCAGAATAGAACAAACTGCTGCACAGTATACTCGTCCCACAATTGATAGAAGGATCTCTTGCCTTCGCTGTAGGTGACGTAAGTTGGCAAAAGCCAAACAGACTTTTCGAATCCGTGCTGAGATTTCGTCAGACACCAACCCATTAGGGCTGATCAGACTTCCAAGATAAGTGAAGTTGTCAACGCGTTCGACTACTTCACTCCCTATCCTTAGTTCAGGTGTTAACGCAGACCAGTTCTGAAGCAACAACTTGCATTTAGAGGGAGAGAAGCGCATTCCAAACATTCTGGCATTGTTGCTCAGTGCTACCAAAAGACTCTGCATTTTGTCAGCGTCTTCACCAAACAGGACTATGTCATCTGCGTATTCTAAATCGGTAAGTGGACCTCCTGGATGGAGATCAATACCCGAGAACTCAGTCGACGAGAATGTTATTTCCATCAGTAGATATATGATGAAGTTAAACAAAAATGGGGAAAGTGGACAGCCTTGACGGACACCACTTGAGGTTGCAAAAGTAGTTGACAGTTCGCCATAAGCTCTGACTCGACTAGTAGTGTTCGAGTAAAGAGCCTTCACAAGGTTTATGTACTTCTAGGGTACGCCTTTCAATGACAGACACTGCCACAAAATCTCGCGGTCTACCGAGTCAAATGCTGCTTTTAAGTCAAGAAAAACTATCATTTTCGGACGCCAATAAGTATACCTGTGTTCTAGGACCTGACGAATGGTGAATATGTGATCGATGCATCTACGACCAGGTCTGAAGCCAGCTTGATTCTCTCGTGTCTGCAGTTCACGAGTCTTAGTTAGGCGTCCGATAATTATCGGGGCTGGTATTTTAGATACTATATTAGTTAAACTAATCCCTCTATGGTTGTTACAGGATGATTTTGACCCTCTCTTATATATTGGGGCGATCAGTGATTGCGACCAGTCAGATGGGATGACGTCTAACTCCCAGATTTTAACTAAAATATTAGTCAACCTAATCGCTAAAATTGGACCACCGTCCTTACAGACCTCTGGAGACAATCCATGTGGACCAGCTGCTCTTCCTTGTTTCAGATTTGTTATGGCTTTTTTAAGACTTCAATTAGAGTCGAGGGGCCTACTTCAATGTTCCATCCAGGCTGTTTGAGAATGGTGGGTAGTTTTAGAGTAGCTGAAGGCCAACTAAACTGTTCCCTAAAGTGTTCCGCTCATCATTCTAGACGTCTGGGCTGAGAGCAGATAAGAGTGTTGTCTTTTTCCGAAATAGTTTCACTTACACTTGACTTATTAACTCCGGTTTCTTTTATTAGTCTGAAAAACTATCTTGTGTTCCCTATAGTAGCCGCCTTTTTCATCTCTTTTGCTTTCGTTGCCCACCACTGCTCACGGTCGTTCCTTAGACTTTTGCTTAACCTAGATCTGATTTGTTTACGCTCTTCATCGTGCTGAGAGCCTGACGGGGTGAGTTTACGAGAATCCATCAGTGCAATAGACTTAGCAGAAATCCACGGGTTTTTCGTGTCCTTGTGGTCGAAATCACTAATATATGTCTCTGTTGTTTCCACAGCTGTTTGTATATCTTTCCAAGCAACATCTAAATCAGCCTCGTTTTCAAAACTACCTAAAAGTGACATCAGTTGTTCCTGGAATCTACTTCCGGCTTTCTCGTTACTGAGTTCAACTTTAATAGGTCTGCTTGAGCATCTGGGCTACCTGTTCTTGCCATCTAGATATTTCAACAAGTTATCTATTTTTGTTTGTTTTAATATATCATTATGTTTATTAATCGCATAACCTATTCTGCTGCGTTTCTGAAAAGTGTACAACCTTTCGTTGTCAAAGTTACAAAAAACTCAATAAGAGACCATATGGTTGCTGGTAATTATACAACGAAAAGAATGCACATTATTCAGATGTTCATTTACTGAACTGCTAACATCTAACTGGCGATCACTCGATATTTATCGCCAGGACCGACCAAGAAGAAAGAAACGGAAACTTGTTGAAATACTTTGTGCTGAGAATTCTACATTGTACCAATAATATAATATTGAATAAAGTTAATAATAATAATAATAATAATAATAATAATAATAATAGTAATAATAATAATCTTAATGTGATTTTAATGCGTCCGGTGAGGCGCAGGTAAGTGTGTACTCGTATTAGAGCATGATCAGAGTCTAATTATGTACTTCAGAACGATCGGCAGTCTTTTATCGAGCCTTTCCAACGATGACTGGTGTTAATATGCTCTGTTTGAGTATATCGTTGGTTTGGTGTAGTGGATTGCCATGTGAGTCGATGTCTCTCCTTATGCTTAAAATTTGTGTTTGCTAAAAATAAACGATTGTTTGAGCACAGTTGCAGCAGACGATCACCATTATCTGTTCGCTGAGCCGGAATACTAAAATACCCACCTAAATGCCTTTCTGTTTAGTCTAAACTACCTATCTGGGCATTAAAGTCACCCCCTACGAGTAATATGTCTGAGTGTTTAGCTTTATGAAGTTTAGAAAGCTTTCTTTAAAAGTAATCTTTCACTTCATCTGGGCTGCAGTCAGTGGGAGCGTACGCAGAAACGTCGAAAAGGCAACGACATGTGTCCCTATCCTTTCGAGATCTTACGGAGTCGTTTAGCTGAACAGCACACAGGCGACTGTTACCAGGGATCCATTCCAGTAGTACTTGTTCTGCCCTCGTACTCGGTGCTATGCCTACACATGCCAGTCCATGAGAACTAGCCACCGGGCCACCAGATACACGGAGGGTGTATCTCTTCGGTTCTCCGTTTTGTCGAGGTGAGATCAAGTGAATGACTACACTAGGATCCTGTGTGTGTGATTCGGAGACAGCATACATCAGTCGTACGAGATTCTAGTGCTTTAGACAAGGAGGCCGATTTGAACTAGAATGCGTACGTTGAAGGCTCTAATTTGTTGTTTGTAGCGAGGTTTCAGTAGATCTTGGACAGTGTTTTGAGAATTACAGTTGTTAGCCATGGCTACACTTGAGGAGGAAGCCAAAAGAGGAAGATTAGAGTTGAAAGTTGATGTAGGAGGAATAATAGGAATTGAAGGAGATCGTTTATGAACACAATGACTACGAGTGCTATTACAGATGTAAGGGAGGTTATCACTTCCCGATTGCCAACACCGTGGAACGGTTCTTCTAGAGCTACCTGAAAAGGAAAATGAATCAAAGATGATCTTAGTGAGTGACCGCAGTACCCAAGGGACAACTGCTTGAGACCGGTCACACACAACCTTTTAGTTAGTAGCTTACGTGTTAGCTCTGTACGTGTTGAGATCTTATCACCAGAGACGGAAATCCATGGGACAAGGCGAGGTGTGCATTCAAGGGCTGACCTTTTCTAACTCCACCCTTTCTTGTGGGAAGGCAGCATCGCTGTTACGATGGTTGTCTGAAGGAAACACCCTACTACTGTCACATCTCTGTACAGTCAGCAGTACGACTTCGTTCTCGGAACTTGGGTTTGCTGCTTTTAGTCTTACCGCTCTTTAATCGACCTGTCTGACATGGTAAGACCTTGAAAAACGATTGTTCCAACCAGTGTAGCTCGACTGATTCATTACGATAGACAAACCCGACCACCACGTAAAGGTATCAGCGACGGTCACGAGACACCAGTTGAACCTTAAGTTTAGATTATTTACACGAACCCATTAGCCAAGGCTGCATATTTCTATTGAACTGATTGTTTGAAAAGTATTGAATACACCGAGACACCACCTTTCACGATGCACGTTATTTAGAGTAGCAGCATCTGGAAAGTTTAAGTGGTCAGATGAAAACTTTAGATGATACTACCGGCTGGAAAATAATCAAGGTGGCCAACTTATTCGTCATCTTATTAGACATTTGCAGTTTACGGGCTTAATGACAACTATTTGTATCACTTCACACTTGATTTACAAACACACTCACACTAAGCTTTGCATCTGAGTTGGTCGTAGTGATTACGCTTCTGTTTCTATCTCACCAAACATTTCTCCTGTTTTGTTTATGTGAAGTGAGAACTTGAAATGATGTACATTCGTGCCCAAACACAAATTACTATTTTCTCCACGATTAGTATTAAACATTGCTTCAAAATTTAAACAAGATTAGCTGTGATGGTGGGATATTTTTACTATGAATTAACTAAACGTCTTTTGTAAACAAACAGTATTGAAACCATAAATATGGCATTCAGAATGGAACAAGATGATCACAGATACTCACTGAGATGATTATTACAGGTCGAGTGAAATGAGGTAAACTGGGCAATTAAAACTAGAAACTGACTGTGTGGGATTTTAAATGTGTTACAATATATAAATATAAATATGTACATGGTATGTACTAATTATAATTACAGCAGTAAGTGAGAATGTTTAGAGTATATGCATTTTATAAGATACATAAACTAAACCCACACTATTTCGGATTTAACTCACATATTAACATACATAAAAACATTTGATGGTCATTATCACTCTATTCTATGCACACTTGCATCCTAGGAAGTATCTGGTACCGCTCATTTGGATTTTCCCGGACAGGCCAATATGTCCAATAGCTTATCTTGAGTCCCCAGTCGGTTTTCAGTAGTACGGATAGGGGTCTATCGACCTATATTGATCCTTGCAGTTTTCAACACCGTGAATGTCCAAGCTTCTTCTGAATATGTCAATAGAGTGTATTGATATCACGTGTTCTGGTAGGGAATTCTAGTAATTCATCACTCGTTGCGATTAAATGGAATTTCGATCCCAGTTTTCAGATTTCCTTAGACTATCCATCCAAATGATCGGTTTTAGAAGGAAGGAAAAGATAAGACATTAGTACGAAGGTTATCGTTCACTATACGGTAAGCCAATATAAGATCACCCCGTAATCTGCGGTAATATACTTACTTACTTTCGCCTGTTACTCCTAATGGAGCATAGTCCGCCGACCAGCATTCTCCAACCCACTTTGTCCTGGGCCTTCTTTTCTAGTTCTATCCAATTCTTGTTCATTTTTCTCATGTCTATTTTTATTTCTCGGCGTAATGTGTTCTTTGGTATTCCTCTTTACCTTTGACCTTCAGGATTCCATGTGAGGGCTTGTCTTGTGACGCAGTTAGGTACTTTCCTCAATATGTTTCCTATCCATTTCCAGAGCTTCTTCCTGATTTCTTCCTCCGCTGGGATCTGGTTTGTTCTCTCCCACAGTACGTCGTTGCTAATAGTGTCTGGCCAACAGACAACTGTTAATAAACACCTGTATCTTCTGGATGATGGCTTCGTAGTTCTCCAGATTTCTGCCCCATACAGTAGAACTGTCTTGACATTTGTATTGGAAATCCTGACCTTGGTGTTGTTTGACAGAGAGTTGCTTTGAGTTCCAGATGTTCCTCAGTTGTAAATATGCTGCTCTTGCCTTGCCGATCCGCGCCTTCACATCTGCATCAGATCCTCCGTGTTCATCAATGATGCTGCCCAAATATGTAAAGGTTTTTACATCTTCCAAATCTTCTCCGTCAATTGTGATTGGATTGGTGCATGCTGTGTTGTATCAAAGAACCTTGCTTTTCCCTTTGTGTATATTGAGACCTATTGCTGCTGAGGCTGCTGCCACACTGTTTGTCTTCTCCTGCATCTGTTGTTGCGTTTGGGATAGAAGGGCCAGATCGTCTGCGAAGTCCAGATCATCCAACTGCATCTTAGATGTCCATTGTATCCCGCGCTTTCCTTCGGACGTTGACGTTTTCATGATCCAGTCGATCACCAGGAGAAAGAGAAAGGGTGAGAGTAAGCAACCTTGCCTAACACCGGTCTTCACTTCGAACGACTTTGTCAACTGTCCTCCATGCACGATTTTGCTGTGTAATCCATCATATGAGTTCTGTATGATATTGACTATCTTCTGAGGCACGCCGTAGTGTCGAAGAATCTTCCATAGTGTTGTTCTGTCCACGCTATCAAATGCCTTTTCGTAGTCAATGAAGTTGATGTAGAGTGATGAATTCCATTCAATTGATTGTTCCACAATGATCCGTAGAGTTGCGATTTGGTCTGTACACGATCTATCCTTACGGAATCCTGCCTGTTGGTCACGAAGTTGGGCGTCTGCGCAGTCCTTCATCCTGTTTAACAATACTCTGTTGAAGACTTTTCCCGGTATTGAGAGAAGAGTAATGCCCCTGTAGTTATCACACTTGCTGAGATCGCCTTTCTTTGGTATTTTGATCAGGAGTCCTTCTTTCCAGTTTGTCGGTACTTGTTCCTCATCCCAAATCTTATTGAAGAGAATGTGGAGTATCCTTGCAATTGCCGCTACGTCTGCTTTTAGTGCCTCTGCTGGAGTGTTGTCCGGTCCTGCTGCTTTGCCACTCTTGATTTGCCTGATGGCCATGCTGATTTCTTCAATTGTTGGTGGACCAACATTGATTGGGAGGTCCGTGGGTGCTGCTTCGATGTTGGGTGGGTTCAGTGGGGCTGGTCGATTCAACAGTTCTTTGAAGTGTTCTACCCACCTGTTTTGTTGCTCTTCAATGTTGGTGATTACCTTGCCTTCTTTGCTTTTCACTGGTCGTTCTGGTTTGCGGCGATTTCCAGAGAGTTTCTTTGTCGTGTCATACAATTGTCTCATGTTTCCTTCTCTTGCGGCCTTTTCCGCCGTCGTTGCTAAGTCTTTCACATATTTGCATTTGTCGGTTCTGATGCTCCTCTTCACTTGTTTGTTTACTTCTGTGTATTCAGCTTGTGCCTTGGCTTTTTCTGCCCTTGTTCGACTGGTATTGATTGCTGCCTTCTTGTTCCTCCTTTCTTGAATCTTATCCAGGGTATCAACAGTGATCCATTCCTTGTGGTGGTGCTTCTTGTGACCCAGGACCTCATGACATGTTGAAGTGATTGCCTCTTTGATCCCCTTCCAGTTGCTCTCCACAGTAGTTCCTTCTCCATTGAGTAGATCATGAAAGGCCTGGAACTTGTTGCTGAGGACTATCTTGAATTTGTTGAGTTTGTTAGTATCCTGAAGAAAGGCCGTATTGAACTTTTGTGATACTGTCTGCCCCATTGTCCAGTGCTTCTTGAGTTTCAATTTCATCTTGGCGACCAGCAAGTGATGATCTGATGCTATATCAGCTCCTCTCTTGGTTCTCATGTCCTCTATAGTCCTCCTGAACGTTTTGTTGATGCAAATATGGTCGATTTGGTTTTGTGTAGAGTGATCCGGTGAAGTCCATGTGGCTTCGTGAATGCGTTTATGTGGGAATATAGTGCCGCCTATGACCAGCTTAGTGAAGGCACATAGATTTGCAAATCTCTCACCATTTTCGATTCTTTCTCCAAGTCCGTGTCGTCCCATGATGTCTTCATATCCAGTGTTGTCCGTTCCAACCTTGGCATTTAAGTCGCCCATCAGAATGGTCAGGTCCTTTGTTGGGCACTTCTCGATGATTGACTGCAGCCTATCGTAGAATTGATCTTTAGCGTCTTCATTGTAGTCGTTGGTAAGCGCATAGCATTGAATGATGTTCATTGAAATTCCCTCTTTCTTTGTTTTAAACGAGGCTTTGATGATCCTTGGTCCATGAGATTCCCATCCTATAAGTGCGTTTTGTGCTCGGTTGGACAGCATCAATGCAACTCCTTGTGTATGTGGAGCATTTTATTCTTCATGACCGGAGTATAACAGATGCTCTCTTGAAGCTTGTCGTTGTTGTCCAACTTGTGTCCAATGTGTTTCACTGATCCCAAGCACCTCTAGGTTGTAACTCCTCATTTCTGCAGCGATTTGGAAGGCTCTCCCGGTGTCCCACATTGTACGAACATTCCATGTACCTAATTAAATGGTTGCTCTGGTTGTCAGAAAATAACTCTGCGGAAATATAGCAAAAACAATTTCAGGTGTCTCAGTCTTTCTTCAAAGGACAGGCCAGAGAAACCCTTTACCATGTTGGCACACCGTTGTTTCTCTCGTTCTATCATATCTGCCTCACATTTGAAACAAGGACTGGTTGCTTGGATCCCATATTACAAATGAGGACTGACGAAAGTCGGGTACACTACCCTAAACATTTCTTCGTCCAAGATCTGAAAATACTTGAAAATAGCACATAAGATACCGAAGCCTTTTGCAGAAGGATCCCTACAGTTACTTATAGTTTTGAAGTCACTACTTTTTATGACTCCTAGATCTTAATAGTTCATTAATTAAGGTAATACGACTCCGCATATTGTGTAGTTTTATGCACAGTCATAGTTATTTTTAATTACATTACCGCACTCTTGTTAGAATTTAGTTCTATTGACCACCTATCTGTTAATGAAGCCATTGAATTTAGATCATCCTGTAATATTATTCTATTTGACATCCTCTTCAGAGATCACCGAATTTTCAATGTCATCGGAAAAGAGTAGAATGGATGACTGCTACAGCTGGTAATTTACTTACGTAGAGTAAGGAAAGAAGAGAGAGCTCCATTTATCCTTATCCACTGTTTCCCATCATTGAGAAAGCCGCTTATTCAGTCTATGATTTCATAATGGATTTCAGAACTTTCCAGTTTTAATTTAAGACCCGAATGAAAGACCTTGTCAAATTTCTTACTCAGATTTATGAAAGCCACATCCACAGTATTATTTATATCTTTTACTGAAGCTCAATCTCTTCCAATAAGCGAATTTGTCAGGCATGATGGGTTTTTATTAAAAACCATATTGTTCCCTGGATAATGGCCTATGCTCTTCAAATATAGTTCGAAATTGCCATCCGAATAACCTTTTTCATTAGTGTGACAACCACAGTGGTTAGACTAATGCATCGATAGTTATGAAGTAAGTTTCTTCTCCCCGCTTTATACACTAGACTGGTTATTACGTCTTTTCAGTCTAAGAAGTCTGGATTGCCACAAAGACATATAAAAGAGTATGGATATAGGTCCACCAATGAATCTAGACAGGAACATTGTGCCTACATGAAGGAATTTGAAGACAGTTCCCTTGTCAATAGCTACAGGATCCATCGAGGAGCCGCCTAGGTCACGATTAATGGTAGAAAACGCTTTACTAAAATATCATGTTAAAGCTTCAAGCTTTCCGGTATGATCTCTTGCCAATATCAACGTATTTTCTGTTACCAAAAGTGATGGATTCCTTTGTTTCTCTGGGCTGGCCTCTTCATGTATGAGACTAACCTTTTCGGTCTATTTTTTACCTCCTTAACTGTTTTTCATATGAATATCTTGTCTTATTTATCAACGGTTTACGATGATTCCTAAACTTACAATGACTGAACCTATACTGTTCCAAGACTTTAAAAATGAACATATTTCATCGTTTTTCTTGCATCTAAGAAGTTGCTTGACTTGTTTTGTTATCCGTAGTGGACAGATATTTTGTTTACTTGGTACTAAGCATGGTATAAACAAGGACGTAACTGGAATAAATCAACCTGTAAATATGGACCATGCTGTTTCAACTGATGAGCTAGTATCTAATGACTAGCCCTTTTCGTGGCTCGCTCCTAAATGACTGATGTGTCTTCTCTCCATACATTCGGGCGAGATTTAACCCGATCGTATATTATGCCACCAGCTCTAAACAGCATGATCACTACTTGCTATGGGATTCGGATTCAGATTCAACTTAGGAGGAGTCTGCTTTTCAACACCTTGTTCAATGCTTTGCTGAAGACGATATGGACAGTGTCCACTACTTTTCCATTATCTAACGCCTCTATCTATTGCTTTCCTTCAGTAACGAAGTTTGTTGTGCAGAACAATCCTTTCCTGGAACCATGTTGTCCGCTTTTCAACAACTTGTTGGTTTCCATGAATGTTATTAAGGCTTTTTCGACCATTGTTTCCGGTATTTCAACTACGACGCTGGTGAGACTGACGGATCTGTAGTTTGGTGGAAGTTGTCTTGATTCTGTCCTGAGAAGTGGAGTGTCAATTGCATCCTTACAGTTTATCGATAAATTACCTTTGCCAAGTGACATATTCGATATCATATTCAGCGATGCAGGAACGTATTGTGTGGTGCGTTTCAAGTGTCAAGGACGTATTTCATCCAGCACTGTTGATTTTTTCGTGTCCACAATGCCATGGACCTTCAGTACATCGTCTCGATCAGAGTCATAAATGAGAAGCCGATTTTGTGGATTTGTATCTGGGTCTAGTTCTTAGTCTAGAAGAGGCTGCTGGAAGAAAACTATCCCGAAATAGATTTCCATGGCCTCTTTTTTTCCTGCCCTTCCTCTATCATTTGAGATATGTAGTGGTAGGAGCCCTAACCCTACAATCCTGAAAGCTTAACATGAAATAACTGGGAAATATGATATTCAACATATAACACGGAGAGAATGCTAACAGTGAGGGGGGAAGAGTTAATTAACTCAGTCGGATGGCATAGCTCAGCTATGCAGGTGTGGTTATTTTTGTGTGACTTATGTCTGTCATTCAGATTAAATGCATCGTTCCACCTCCAGCCTAAATGTGTTTTCCAGAAGTAGGTAACATCATATTGATGGTTTTTACGATGGGGCGAGTCAGTGTAGTGGTGTGGTGGAAATGATGCTGTTATCAGCTCTCAAGAAGATCTGACTTCTGGATTTATTCAGCGAATAATGGATTATCTCCTACACACGTTTCTGGTATGGTGTTGTGTAGGTCACATCGACTAACCGGTGACCAACGTTGATTGTCTGAAGTAACTGTCCACCTTATGGTTACGCGTGGGGCTGCAGCATTGGACGTTGGTACAACACGTTCAGCTGACATATCGTCGGGGTTAGTAGGTGGTGGAAGTGCTGCTAGTAAACCACGTCCATCGAATAACTCACCTCATTCTTATCGGTCTCCGTTCACTAAAGTTCCTTTCCTGATGGAAAAATTGTTTGACGGTGATAAAGAGTTGTGTAGCTATTTCTCGAATGAAGTTATTCCGGGCTCAGGTAATCATCCTAATTCTTTGATGTTACCACTAGGAAGAGGCATCAGTTCGACTTCACAGTGTAACACGTTAGACAGTTTTAAAACTCACTCTTTACCACTCCATCCACAGTTTGCGAACCGTTCAACAAATGATTTGTACTCACCTCAGTCATATGATCATGGGGTACCGTTTTCACCATCATCAAGAGTAGGAGATGGATCTAATGTCTTTAATATTGATAAAATGTCACCATCATCATCGATTTATCATACTGATGGAGAAATAACTCATGCTATCAGTCTAGTTCACCATTCTCCATTCAAAACACTTTCAAATCAATCACTTATCTCCGGGATCGTTACTGATATATACCATATTGGTAATTTGTTACAAGCGTTACTTAAATATCTTTGAAGTTTAAAATCACTTTTAAAAGAAAACTTAATTCAGTGGATGACTTATGGCCCAGTTATTATTAACGATTCAAATGCCTAATCACGCCATAGTAATAACCCCAAAAATAATATTATATCATAATTCCCAATACCCACCCTGACCGGACCTATAACGGCGTCAGAGCTTCCTTTTTAATAAGAGCCCGTGAAGAACAAATAAAATTCCATCGAAAGGACAGTTGCTTTAATAGACAGATGGAATAATCATATTTTTCATTTCACCTTCATAGTTGAGCCAAGTCGTATAGATAGTCTTCATGCATCGGCTTTTATTGACCACAACATTCAAAATTCGGAAACAAATCTTCTCAGCTTGAAGGATAATTTAATCTTGGCTTCAGTGTTATTCTACTGTCATTTTACACCAATTATTAATGTCATACAAGTCAAAAAGTTGTCCTCAGAGGTTACCATACAGTGTTCGAAATATGCCGAGTTTCCCCTTTGAAACCAGTTATTTTAGACAATCTGGTCGACATAGCATATTTTGTTTGTGTGTGGGATCAATGTCTAGTGTCAGTATTGGTTGTAATATTCATGCTAATTAAAAGCGGTTGACTAGCCTCAATGTGACTATCTAATCGTTATGATCTTAGTTTTAAGTCATACCATTGCATTTTTTTCGTGAAATATTCAACGGCCATTGTGAATTTTCTAAGCTAGTACATTTACAGCCTCGAAGATGAGAAATGGACATGGTTCATTGTTACTCCATCGTCCATACCGGTGTATCAAGATGGCGCTAACCTTAACGTTATCCATGGATCATCAACCTTTAATGGTATGAGCAGCAAAACACTGTCCCATCAGGGGCAGTGAAATGATGTTTCTTCAGAGTTTTCCACCCTACAGATGTCGACTTCTAGTGATACAATTTAGTTATCATTGAACTTCCAAGAATAGTAATCACGTACATCGAAACCTAGGTTGTCCACTGACACCCCAAAAATATATCTCTCCGTTGTGTTGAATAAATTCTTTGTCACTTGGCTCAACACTCTGAAAGAGGTCAATATAGCCCCCTAAATATAGTGCTTGACTTGGAGCAGAAAGTATAACCACAACTTATTTTACCATTTATTCTTTTGTTATAAGTATTCCTCAAGAAGTTTATTAGGCAACCAAACTTTAGTAAGTATTCTTAAGAGAACACGGAGGTTGTTTAGATTGTAAGAAGGTTAATTGCAAGCTATTCACATCATGAAAGGTAAAGATCCAGTATCTAATGAGTTTCTTTCTAAAGGTTCAGTTCGAGCCTTCGAACCGGTTTCGTGGACCAAACTCAGATACACTGCATAGTGATAATCGATAGTGCAATAGAAATAGTTCTTAGAAAATAGACGAAATTACCATAGAAATCGATTTCCTTCATATGTAAAGGGGGACTTATGTCTGCCATAGGACATCGTCAACTGTAAAATTATCTTGCAAGCAGTATTCGTTCACAGAGACGGAAACAAAATGATGAAAACAGTATATCCTGGACACAAATTGATTGCCAAAAATATATCCTGCCATCCGAGAACGAATATATCAGTTAGCTTATGGATGATTGTTATGAAGGTATTGAACGGTGCAATCATTGACCTTGAAGGTTTGTCGCGTAATAGAGGCTGTTTGAAGTTTCTGGGATGTTTGGCGTTCTTGTAAGTTTGTCTTGAGCTTCTAGTCATATATCTCTGTTATTTATCGCACTCATGTCCTCGCCGATTCTGTTTACTTTGCGTGGCATTTATTGCACATCATGTGAAAAGTAATCAGTTGACATTATTCCTTTTGGATTTGATTTTCCTAGCTGCTTATTAAATCATTGTTACAATGAATTGTAAGTATACTTCCATACTTTCGTATCTGCCAGACAATACTAAATTTAATTGTGGCAATGTATCGGTTGTCATAGAAATAATTAGTTATTAGTAGTACACAGGTCCCGCCACTAATATCTGTGATCGTTTCATTATATTCACTGGTAAAACTATAACATATTGACGAAATAAAACAGTTTCAAGGGTAAATTTTGTGTCAGCCAGTAGAAAGAGCTAATCAGACCGACGTCTGAAAAATCTCGGAAATTACGAAGTGAGGTCATGGGATTGAGTTGTAACTTAAATACTGAACGTATTAAGGCTGGCTCTATCATTTCAGTTGGAAGTCACCGTACTGCGTTTCAAATCCATCTTAACTGCTAGCCGCAGTACTTATAGATTATAGATCCTTACCTAACAAACCTAATCATAAGATACTGCTCTTGAAATTTTGTTCCACTAGGAAATCATCCAATTCTTCTTAATTCGGAATATAATAAAAGCCACGAGTCTTTGCGTCTTTAATTTGGGTTGATGTTTAACAGAGGTGAACTTAATTTTGATTAGTCACTCAGATTCATTGTGGAAAGTATGGGAAGCTGGGTAGCCTTTATTAGCCCTGACAATAGCGATTTCTCAGTTGATCCAACCTTCTTTTGAAAGCGCCGACAGATGGAGCTCTAATGAATTCCATTCGTCAACAATCCAATTTGAAAGTCGATAGTCAGCTGACAAGTGATTTACTGTGAGCTTGTGAACTAATTAAAGTATCCTCATAATTTGAACGATGAGAGGATGTCAGATGCAAATTTATCACTAGGCAGTTTAAAAGCTGGTCAAGTTACCTATGGTTCTTCCATATGGGAATAGATTTAGGTTGAGTTCGGCTAGTCGAACATCATACAGGAGCTTCGTTACCCCAGAAATAAGCCTAGTTGCAGTTCTTTACTGGTTACTCATTTTAGGCAGGGGCTAGCTGCTTTTACGCAGTACTCGAGTTTAGGACACACAAATACTGTTAACAAAGTCAAAAAGGGTTTAACATTGACAGCGTACGGTAGTTTTTAAGTTTGGGCTGTCAATGACCCCTAAGTCATTGTGTCGTGGTCTAGTAGGTTAAGCGTTCGCGGTCAAAACTGAAGGCCCTAGGCTCAAATCCCGCGAGCGGGATCGTGGATGCGCACTGCTGAGGAGTCCCACAATAAGACGAAACGGCCACCCAGTGCTTCCAGGTTTCCAACGGTGGTCTAACATCAACCGGTTCATGATCCCAAACGAAAAACATTAAGTAGAAAAGTTTAACTACTAGTTTAACAACAACCGTGCATAGTCGATTTCATCACCTTTAGGATCCTATTCACAACGTTGTGATACGGTAAGGGATGCTAATAGTAAAAATATCTTCCATTCCTCGGTACCATGTTATAAGCTTGCCACCTTTTCTCCTAACAAGCCTCATCAGCAGCAAGTAATATTCAGTAAAAGAGTTGCTAGGATGACGTGCTTAAAGTGATCATTTTAGTCCAAGTTTTCCTTCAAGATAACACGAGTATACTCTATCACTGTCTGCAAGTACACTGGACTTTTCATCCAATGGAAATTGATAAAGCAATGAAAATTTCATATATACTTGTTCCCACCAAACCCAGTAAATTAAGGACTATGGAATTCCTTATACTTTTGTGAGCTAACGTTATTTTACTGTAGTCCAAGTTTTCGTCTGTATTTTGATATTTATCTGTTTGTTCATCTTTAAGCTTCTCATTGCTGGTTTTTTATTGTTTGTAGTTTCACTCATTTACTTTTCCCCGTAATTTTCTCTCTCTGTCCTGATATGATATGTTGTAAATTTTACTAAACAATACCAGTTCAATATTTTCACATTTATATCCTTAGACTATGTTGATAACCGAAATTAACGGAATAACATGTCTTTCCTTAAAACATTAGGTCAAAATAAATCCTAAAACCTCTAACCTTGTTACTAGGTAAGTTTGTACCGGATTCACTAACCAAAATCGTATCTGATCGAATCTCAGATACACCGTGTTTTTCTGAAGAATGCACTTAAAGTCCATTTGTCTAATTTGATAGCTGGTTTAACTCCACAAATGATTAAAAATGTAATGGTAAGCTTTCGCGAATTTCTAGGTAGTCGAAAAACACTAAACTTCTCAACAGCATACTTGTTGATTGTCAGTGTATTGTACTATCAAGAACTTTCGTCAACTTGTGGAAGGATCATATCAACTATCCATAAGTACTTTTGGTACCTACCTACCCACTTAACTCAGTTCAGATGATTAGAAGAGTAGCTTCTCCCTAAACTCATAAAGGATTTGGTAGGTATTTTCGTAACTGTAAACCACTGAGTAATCAATATCTTCAGTTACATAGTTTTTGATCCAGTTTAGTCACGTTTGCTTTTTGATTTCTTGCTTCTTAGTATCACATAATTACATGTTTGCAGTCTGACCACGCCCTTGTAATTTATTTGCATAGCTGTCTACTTTTGTTTGTTATCTAGTCTACTCTTCCCTCTTAAGTGATATGCGTTACTGGTCTTTTTTAGTCAAACGTTAAATATATATGTACATAATAATGAAAAACTTTCACACTGGTATAAATTATAGGTTCGACGTCTAAGTACTTCTACTCCGGTGCTGGCACTTATACAGGTACGTTCCAAGCATATTGTGTTTGGTTTTTTTGAAAGAAAAGTTTTTATTTGTATAATGATTTATTATGTCTTCATTGGGGATGGATTTACGTATATATGTAGTCATATGCGCGATATATTTTGAGCAAAAACGTAGTCTGTTGACAACCGTTTTCATACTAAAACAATAAGAAACTCACTTTCATAGTTCGTCTAGAAATAAGTTTTATTTATTTTGGAAAACTTCCAGCAATTCCCCGTCAATCTGCACGTTTGTAATACTGTGGTGGACATTTCAATTAGTTATTTCTACGTGAATAAACTAATTTGTGCTATATATATCCCTCTTAACCTCGTACATATTCATCGACTTAATTTGCATTAGTGAGTAAAAAAACAAAGTACGAGAATGGTTTCTAGATACTGATGTTTCATACGTCCGTTAGCTCAGACAGACAGTTCCATAGTAAGCTGGATATTTGGACGGGCTTCGTTGAAAAGTTTTAGCAAATTTGTTGCATGTTGTTGATTATTACATACGATGAAGATATCATCAACATATCACTTCTTCAAACCATAGACGTGATTTCCTATCATTCTGACATCCTACCTCTACCAGCATCAGGATTCAAACGACTGTTAATCATGTGTACAAAAGATGTTCATTTCCAGTTCAACAATATCATATACCGACAAACTAATGGTGTAGCAATGGGAAGTTCGTTAGGTTCTATCCTAGCAGATATTTTCATGGCTAATCTTAAAAGAACCAATCTCAAAGGAACGATTGATGAAATGATGTGTTATTCGAGGTATGTTGATGATACCTTCATCCTATGTAATAATCAGCAACATGCAACAAATCTGTTAAAACTTTTCAACGAAGTCCATTCAAATATCCAGTTTACCATGGAACATGAAAATGAAAAAAAGTTCCATTTTCTCGATATCCCAACAAAACGAAGGAAAGATGACACAGTTCAATGTTCAGTTTATAGGAAAGACACATGAAATGGAATTTATCCCAATTTCAATAGCTTTTGTCCGATCATTTACTAAAAGACACTTGTTAAAACACTTTCACAGAACAGAACGAATATGTACTGCCGGTACACTCAAAGAGGAAGTAATGAATGTTTAAAATGTTTAAAGAGTAACGGATACCCACTGAAACTTGTTGAGAAATATGGAAAACGTGAAGATAAAAAACCCAAAAAACTACAGTAAATAAAAAACCCATTTTTATTCAACTTAAATTCAAAGGTGATGTCACAGGGTCATTCAACATGAGACTAAAAACTGCATTGACGAGAATTTATCCTGCAGCTAAACTGATTGTCCTGTCCAAAACAACACGTTCTTTAATACAATCAGAGGTCAGTAGGTATCCCTTTAATGGTATCACTGACTGTGTATACAAGTTTACATGTCTGCCAAATCAGTTACATTAGTTGAACAGAAAGGAGACCCTACGTTCGATTCAAAGGACATATTCCGAAAAATCTAAAGTCAAACGGATTAAAAGCATTCAGCAACGCCATCTCAAGACATCTCCTTGACAAAATACATCAAACTGATACACCATTCTTTGACATTCTTCAGATACTGACTGCAGACAGATATTGGGATCTTGTTCGGTCCTCGCTAAAATCTGTGTCCTGATCTCTGCATCCGCTGCAGATTGTAACCCACAGACAAAAATAAGACATTTAGACTGACCTGAGGACACTTCTTGTAACCGGAACCGCTCACATTCCCGGTTCACGATGCTTTCATACGTCGCATAATCGTCATGTGGTTTTTTTACAAGCTGGAGACACTAATATTTAGTGTGAAAAATTAATGATCTTTCTCCAAATATACTGTTTCTCTAAAGGTTATGTCGGTTGGCTTCTTTGGAAAAGTAAAATTACAGAACTTTTCATGTTCATACACTCCGAGCTTCCGTAGTAATAATCTTTGTTTCGAACCTTCATCTCACTCTTTATAATTCTTCATAAACAGATCCTCATGGCGCTTAAACCACGCCACAAAAGTAATTCTACTTTCTGGATTAAATCTAAATTCATTTATTGAATTAGCAATAGAATCCGAAGTTATAGTAGAATTAGATACCTGGCTTCTTAGGGATACTGACATATTCCTGACCAATAATTTGATGAGAGCATTTTGCTGTTGTAATAAAGATTTCAGATCATCCGGTTTATTGTTACAAGATCCACTCTAACTGAATATATAAGCGTAGATCCGTCCTAACCGCTACTATAACGCTAGGTTTTTCTTCGTCTTTACAAATGGGACGTTACTTTGCCTGAGACGAATATCTACACTAGATTCCCTCCCAGTGTCTATTCTACAGGACTTTAACACGACTCAGATCAAGAACATGTGATTAACCTGACTAGAATGTAAATATATTTCCACACCAAAAACCGACAACAAGCCGACACAATCCAACAACAATCCGTCAACCATTACAATAATAATAAGGATGGGAGAAGATAACTCATATAACGCCTGTCAGACTATCTACAAGTCTGACTAAGCAAACAACCGATTATGATCATTCTCGCTTACATATTATATAGTACACATGATGTTAAGTCTTAGCATTTCACTCGGTGCGTCGCCTCTGAATTGTAAGCGTATATACAGAAGCTTTTTATTTACAGTTGGGCATTCTCTATGCTGTCTTTTATTGGCTATGTTTTTGTTTATAAATTTCTCGGGATATCCATTTTCCTTCAGGGTTATGTATAATGATTTTGTTTCATCCTCAGTCGTATCCACAGAGCATATAGTATTGATTCTATGATACAGTGTCTTGACAAGGTTCCTTTTGTGTTGTAAAGGGACAAAACTAAGAAAGTTTGTATATTGGCCCGTCCAGATACTTTTCCTGTTTATGTTTGTTTTTAGCGACCCGTCCTTCCTCCTTGTAAGTAGAACATCTAGAAAGGCTATTCTACCCCCATTTTCCTTCTCCCATGTGAATTTTATGGACGGGTGAACTGTATTGAAACGCTCGAGTGTTTCTAGGATGTCCGTCTGGTTGTTGCAAAGGATAAATGTATCATCCATTTATCGGCAGCAAAATGAAAACTTAGCGATCTCTTGTGTTAGCGGGCCGTTTTCTAAAGAGTAAAATGTCTGCCAATATGGGACCCAGGGGTGAACCCATCGTGGCACCATCTATTTGTCTGTAGTTTTCACCATTGGATTTGAAATGTACATTCATAGTACATTTTAGTAACAATTCTTTGATGATCTCCACAGGGATTGTCGTTCCCAGTTTCTGTTCTCTAAGTTGTTCACAAATATATTCTACAGTTTCTCTGAGTGGGACATTTGTAAACAATGATGCTACGTCAAAGGACATCATCGTTTGATCTTTCGTGTTTATGTTTTTAATCTTGTCAATGAATTGGAACACATCCTTAACACTATGTCTCACCAGGGGTTTATGAAGTGGTTTCAAAACGGTTACTAACCACTTTGCTACAGTATGATATGGGGAATCGTACATGTTCAAAACTGGCCTTAATGGGATATCCGGTTTATGTATCTTCGGCAGTCCGTATAACCTAGGTAAATGCGTACCTATCGGGTTAATTGTTTCGTATATGTCTGTTGGAATCATCTGTTGATCTCTGAGCTTTTTTAAAGATCTGGTCAGTTCATTCTCTATCTTATTATTGAACTTATTAGTGACCAGAATCTGATTATCACAAAACCCGATAAAGGAACAAGAACTGTCTTACTTAACAAAAAAGATTATATGGACAAGATGAATAACATCCTGAATGATCCTCAAAATTTTCAGAAACTCAGTAGCCAAAAAGATGATTACACTTGATAACCTTTTTGAGGAATTTATTTAGTATCCACCCCTAAATCTACTATATCTAACCTAATTCATATTATTCTACATATTACATAATTTCCGATCTTTATTCCATTATTTCCTCTCTTATCGCACAATTTCATTTCACTTATAAACTGATTCAAGTTAAACAGCCTCAACATTAACGATCTGAATTGATTTTATATAATAAAAAAAACAATTCTCAATTCACTTATTAAAATTTCCAAATGATGACTTGAGGGAGGTTGATTATGAATACAGTGGTCTTGAGTGCTGTTAGAGGTATGAGGGCGGTTATCACTTCCCGGTTGCCCACACCGTGGAAGAGTTTCTCTGAAGGTGCCTGAAAAGGGAATTGGATTAGAGGTGGTCTTAGTGACCTAAGAGCGTGACCGCAGTGCCCAAGGGACAACTTCCTGGGGTCGGTCACATACGACCTTTTTATGGGTAATTTTTGTGTTAGCTCCATACTTGTTGAGACCTTACCGCCGGAGACGGATATCCGTAGGAAAAGGTGAGGTGTGCATTTTTAGGGTCGACCTTTTCTAACCCCATCCCTCCTTATGGGAAGGCAGCATCGCTGTTATGTTGGTTGTCTGAAGGAAACACCTTACTGATGTCACACCTCTGTACAGTCAGCAGTACGACTTCGCCTTCGAACCTTAGATTTGTTGCTTTTAGTCTTACCGCTCTTCAACCGACTTGTCTGACATGGTAGGGCCTTGAGGAACGGTTGTTCCAGCCAGTATAGCTCGGTTGCTTCATCACGATAGGCAAGCCCGACCACCACGTCAAGGTAGCAACAACAGTCGGGTCCAAATGATATACTCTGCCTTAAATCTAGCCAATTTTATGGATTATTAATTTGGATTTATAATTGTAGTAGAGTACCTGATGAGAAATCAGATTTTCTTTGTTTTTTTTTCTTCAATCAACTATACGTTTCTTCTGTTCTTTTTTTTGTTCTACCAATTTTTTTTTATAACACAATCACTATTAGCCTCCTATTCAAGTGTTCGGTTTAGAAGGACGTTATGCTTCTGCTTTATATTCAGCTGCTACAAAACAGAAAGCATTAGATAAAATTGAGAAAGATATTCAATTAATTAAGAATACACTTAAAAATGATGTGAAATTACGTGAATTTTGTCTTGATCCAAGTTTACAAAGATTAACTAAAATTAATGGAATTGATCAAGCACTAAACAAATTAAAAGTGAATGAAGCTACGAAAAATTTATTTGGTAATTTAATTTTTGATTTTTCTAAAGATAATTGTGATAATAGTTTATTTTCTTCACAAACACTCGTAAGCTACTAGTATTTGACCACAGATGCCTTAAAAATATTGCTCGCATCTGCTGGGATCACCGGGTAAGTAATAGTGAGGTTAAACGCAGGGTATTAGGGAATGACGGTAAATCAGTTGATGAGGTTGTGAATCTTCATCGACTGAGATGGTTGGTCCACGTGTTACGTATGCTTGAACACCGATTACCACGACGTGCAATGCTAACCGGTGTTGGAGATGGTTGGAAGAAAGTTAGGGGCGGTCAAGCCGAAACGTGGCATCAGTGCTTGAAGTCATTAACTTCTAGTCTGAGCCATGTTTGTAGATGCAGACTACTTGGTTGGGGTCCGCGTGACTATCATAACCAATGGTTGGAGACTCTTGGTGACATGGCTGAGAATCGATCACAATGGCGTAGGTGTATATACTCTCTGTCTTCCTTTAAACTATGAGATTAAAATCGCTTCATATATTTCTTCCTGTACTATGTGCTTACATGCAATCTTTCTTTTATATATTACCACCTCTGAATTAACTACTTTTATGAATCCGGTGTCCATCTTGTTGTGTTAATGAGGTATGGCAACTTGGACCGATGCATATATGTGCCTGTTCCTACGTTGTAGCTGACTGACTTCTTCACAAAGACCCTTTAAGCTTTTATACTTTAAAGTGTGTAGTACATAAAACAGTTAAGCAAAATCAATTTGTGCATTTTCATGTTAGATTTGTAAGTTGTTATTTCCTTTAAGAACTTAAAACTCATATTGACCTTGGGCTCAAAATCAAAGTTTTCTAACCTATTTAGATAATTTCTCTGAATCAACGAACTCTATTTAAACATATGGATCACTAATCTTCTTGGTTTAGAAAAACAACACACCTATCACCATTACATCAAAGCAATCAGCTTAAACCTTCTTGAAAGATGTCACAAATACGAAATTATATAAAGAAATTTCATAAAAAGAGAAGGCAAATCTGTAATCTTGAAAATACCATCGCAATTAGGGACACTTTACAGGATAATTTTGATGTATCTTGGTTATTATTATTTATCGTCGGGAAAAATCATTCATGTCATCCACTTCTGAAGTGTGGTTTGTTTTTAACAAATAGTGTTGGGAAAGCGTAAGATTACAAGGGAAATACTCTTACGGTGATTATGCTTACAGGTAGTACCAGTTATTTCAAGATCCCAAATGCGTCTTGTTAATGAGTCCCAACCAGTTTGAGACACGGAGAGTCCACCTAGGGGAGTTGGAAAATCCTGATTCCAAACCAATGGTGCATATGGGCTCCAGTATCCCGAGGGAACAAATGGCGTATAAACCTATTGTTGGTCAGCGGCTACCATGGGACTGCATCTCCTCACGATGCTCCACTGCCTTGTGGATCAGACCTTTAGGCCGAAGGCTCCGGGTGTGGTCCCCTAAGAAAACCACCTGCTTCGGTTTGGGCACCCGGGTAGTATCCCAACCCTCACACAAATCGAATCATTTATGTGGCGCATATCTATTTGATGCCCCTTGTACCAATGTTTGTGTTTAAATAAATAGTGTGAGACCTAGGTCTGAGGTTTAATATTGATGACCACCTAAGATCAAGGCATTTCACGGGAGATGTCTAGTCACTTAGACTAGTGACAATATTGTAGCTTTGTTGATAGAATTCGATCAACTTTAAAGACTGGACAAACATGATAGTGATCACTAATTAGTGGTCAATAATATACTACAGTTTATAGTATGTTCTTAATGTATGTTTTTAGATTATTAGAGGGTTTACCGCTCTTCGTTTTGATTCACTATGTGGTTTGCTTATTCTCTTATTTTTCACCAGTTATACTTGCTGAAAATGGTCGTTTATCTAAAATTAATTCAGTTATTGACAAATTTGAACAAATTATGACTGCCTATCGAGGTGAAGTTAGCTGTATTGTACGAACTGCGAAACCTCTAGATAAAACATCAGAAAATGAATTAAGGAATGCCCTTAATGGATTTTTAAAACCCGGCGAAAAATTACAGCTAACTTTAGAGGTAAGTGTTTATATATCATTTGTTGAATGCATAGTCTTCAGTTGGCCATAATTAATATAAATTAGTCGAAGTTAACACAACACAGTAAAATGAATAACAAAGGAGCCGAAGTAATAGTAAGAAAAACTAAACATTGGAGAATATGATTCGATAAAATGAGCTGATTTTGAGAAATAAACAAAATTTCAGCTCAAGACTTTACAGGGTAGGTGAAGAATGAATCCATCTACATCTGTGCGACCTAATCTTAGTCTTGTCATCTAAGCAAATAATCAACCAGTTATTGTTACATCTATCAATATAGCTCAGAAAACTCCCAATGACAATATGAACTGAGGTCACATTGTTGTGTGATTGCCATAAGTTTTCTTCCAACTTATTTCTACTTCAGTCAGCATTGAGTGCCAAGTTTACGGTGGCTGGACTTGCGTAACATGTTTCAGTCCATAAAGACTCACATTGTTATCGTATAATTTACCCAAGAATCTAGGCTTAATATCAACACTACTCATTCAGTAGTATCAAAATACCTAAACAATGCTCTGAAGATACCTATAATCAAATACTTTTGGCATACAAGTGTTTTATAGCCATAAAATAACGCAAAACTGACTGCTGTGTAGTATACTTGTCCCTCTTTTGATAGATGAAAATCGCACCCACTCTTCCAGTGATGCCGTTTGGCAAAAGCCAAGTTATGTTTCTAAATATGTGCCAAGATATAGTCAGTTATCAGCACTGGTGATTCTTTCAACATACATGAACTGATCAACACGCTTAGCTGCTTCATTCTATACAATCAGTCGAAGCAATGACATAGACTAGTTCTGAAGCAACGGGAGGGAGAAAGCCTAATTCGAAACGCTTTTTCATTATCACTCTAGACTTTCAAGAGACTACATTATGTCAGCGTTTTCAGCAAGCTAAACTATGTAATCTGTGTACTGCAGCAATGAGATCAATCCTTAAAATGTTAGATGACTTCTATGATTTCTAAAAAAGGGTATCTATAGTGACACTAGGATAGTTGTCAATCCTGGAAAGTATCATTTGACATTGTCAACTCTTATTTATTTATTTTATTTATTTGAACACATAAATATTGGTACAAGAGGACATTAAATATATATGCACCACACTTACTATTGTCAATATCGAGGGAATCCACACGGGATGGACATACGCCAATAAGAGACTGATCAATGCCAATTCTTAACATCGGTGTGAAGATACAAACAACATATATATCTATAAATTAAAGTTGTAATAAATAAATGTTTATTATATTTATCACTTTGTTTCTCTGTGCGTCTATTTTATTAATAATTTAGATCGATCCATCGATTATTGGGGGTATGGTAGTTAGTATTGGTGATCGTTTTGTTGATATGTCAATTGCTCGAAAGATTCGCTTACTTCGCGGAATAATGGAACAACCAATTTAAAAAGTTATATATGTCGAATTTTGAAAGATAAAAAAGTATATAGTTATATATATATATATAATATACATTGGATCATTTGACTTGTAGTCTACTATGTAATTAATAATAATTACCTTTGAAAAAAGTTTGTATGATATTGTTATTTTTATGCTGATTTTGTTTTCAATCAGTCATAGAAAATGCGGCATTTGGCATATATATGCTTCGATTCATGTTGTCACAATGTATTGTGGCCCGTGGGGTGGCTACTCTAATTTCTACCGACTGACCAACTTCAGATATCCTAGTACACGATCCCAATCTCCAATATATCAGAACACGAACCGTCGATGAAATTGTTTATGGGGTCAGAAGAAGAATAAGAATAGGGATAATACTTTATAGACAAAAGCGTATTTATACAGTTAGGACTACCATAAATATTGACCAATAAGAAAGTGACACCATTTCACGTTCAAGAATAGCATTAGACTTGACAGGATAATTTTCGGGATATTTTTCTGAATATCCCAACACAATGTATTAGTACAAAAAGATGAACTCATCAAGCTGCACACCAGATTAATATAAGTAGTCATAGTATCTATGGTAGTAAGAAATAGTGGGCATATTATTTAAAAAAACAGAACAGATTTGCATAACAAAGATGTATAAGTATTATAAGACATCGAGTGAATAAATGTAATCCACTGCAGCCGATTTTGAGCCATGTCATCCAAAATCTTCATTCATTGATTACAATAATTGCGTAGGTAGTGTACACTTAATAATACAGTCCGATTCAACAGTCAGTCACTTCATGAACTGATACAGTTTGCATTTAATAATCGTTAGCTTCCTTCACACTTACTCTTACTCCAGAAACCATCATGCGTCGATATATGCAGTGATAAACATATGTGATAGATGTCCCAATTAGATTAGTCGATGAAGATTCAATACCTCAACCGATTTACTGTTTATTCGGTACTACTTGTCTTATTTCAACATTGAAAGTTAATTAATTTACAATGGTTTAGACTGTCCTGTTGTTGATATTTAATCATCCAGAACTCAGGAGCTTGGTGGAAAATGCGTCAGCGTTTGGTGCGAAAGGTTCTGCTTCTGAGTCCCATAATGGACATCAGCGATGGGATCCAGGTATATTCAACTGACCAGTCCCAAATAGCAGGAGACGCGTGTTCTGGATTTCTCATACTAAAATAACAGGCAGCAAAACTACCAAATCCTGTCTATTGTCTTAATCATTGGGTACCAGTCTGTCTGTTGCTTTTTATAATTCGAAGGACGGTCCTTATCGACATTCACGATGTCAATATGTTTTTTTATTTACAATATATCTGGCCATTTCCAAAAGCCTGTTGTTACTCGGTATTCATAACGTCTCTTACATAGTAATAAGTATATACACATAATGAAAGCACAAGTTTAGAAGGAGATGTTGCTTTATCAATGAGAATTTAGACCACTACTTGGTCGATCAATCATCAATTCAATTATAATACGTATAATCTACGCCATTACTGCTTGTTATACAAGCTCAAAACTGATAATCAAGCAATTGTAAAATAAATTATATTTAATAATAACACGTTATGATAATTTGCTGACTGTTCCACGAACGTAAAACGACCTTATGAAATCGCCCCCATCTATCAGCGAATCAAAATGCAAATGAAATAGGAAATCAAATCAACCATCATATTTAGTTTTGTATCTCACTGAAGTCGCAGCGTCCTTGAGAGGCGCTAAAATATTCCTGAATCACATGAAGTAACTACGCTCAACACAGTTGTTTTTTTATAAAATAGGTAAGCATACCATCATCATATCCACTATATGGTCCCATAAAGGATATGTTTATCAATTAGAAACGTTTTAATGACGAGATATAGATAAAAGCTGTCTCTGTGTTTAGAATCTAACCGAAAAATCAGTTGTATCTCTGATCTGATTAGTTCCTTGAAAAAAGTCAAGTTTTGATAAAGCATTTATCTGGTGTATTTGATCAATAAACAAAATAAGTGACAATAGTTGAAGTTCCTAACAAACTGTATCGTCTAGTATGTTCATAAGATGAAGTAAAACTATTGATCCAAATTATGAATATTATATAAGTTTATCCAATGGTATAGTTTATTCGTTGAATAAAATCACTCGTTTGAACAATAGATGCTTTACTACTCTTATAACAAAATAAATGCTACAGTTCATAAATTTGACCTAACTTTTTCAGTGGTGAACTAGAGTCACCATCGAAAATTCAAATCAACACGACACAATTGCATCGATAATCTTAATTATGATGCATAATAAGAACTTCACGGTATTCTGCATGCCTGCAACAATCTACCAATCAAAACAGGAATAATTTTACTATCATTCTGTCAATATGTATCACGGCCTAGTTTACTGAACTGAAATAAATGAACAGTATACATGCATAAAGTTATAAATTACAACTGTCATTGGTTTGTTAAGTAGATTAGATGAAAAGTAAATAATGTATTAAGGTGAAGAAATCACCTGGTTTTGAATAACTTATTTTAATGTTATTCTTATTCCCATAGATATATTATCCTAATATCTAAAAGAAGTAAATAGAACACCATTTAAATGTGTTACCTAATAAATGGAACTTGTTGGTGGATATTCACATTCAAAATATCATGTATTGAGAAGAAATTAATCCTGAAAATTCACAATCATATAAAAGTATTCACAACCAGTCAATCTTGAACGGACTTTTATTCGTATTCAAAGGTTTAGTTGAACAAACCTTAAAACCAGCCATGACCGGTGGAGCTAATCCGTGTCGGATAGAAACAGGTATCTACCTCAGTACAATGGAAGATGCTCGCGCAATTTCATGGACTGGTTGATGTTACACACTAATACCATTGAATACCGACTCAGTGGTCCAGTAGGTTAAGCGTTCGCGTACGAGACTGAAGGCCCTGGGTTCGAATCCCGCGAGCGAGATCATGGATGCGCACTGCTGAGGAGTCCCACAACAGGATGAAACAGCCGTCCAGTGCTTCCAGGTTTCCAACGGTGATCTAACACCAATCGGTTCATGATCTCAATAAGAAAATAATCACTGAATTCTGTTGGTCCGAGATCTTTATCAAACAAATTTTCATGACAAGACTTATGACAAATGACGAAAGGGTTGTTGTATTCTGGTTCGAATAGTCTTTCGACTATTATCCAGCCAAAAAAAACAAACAAACACGACTGTTTTACCCACTAAACCAAGTGTATATAATACAACTACTACTAATCACAGACTTTAATACACAATGATATATCTTTCTTCAAAGAGGGTGATTCGCAGAATCTATAAGGACTTTAGTATACAATTATTTTACAATACACGATGATGATTCACAAATATTATATATATATATATATATATATATGAGTATGTTTGTGTACATAATAATTTATTTTCACAAATTTACAAATAGGGAGAACAGAACAAAATAAAAAAAACATTAGATCTTATTTACTGTTTATTACACATTAATAAAAAAAAGCATGATAATAACTGACAGTGAATAGAGAGTGAGAGAGAGAAAGAAAGAGAAATATAATGTACGAATGTGTATATAATTATATTCTGTATACAGATGTGATACATTGGGACTTTATACATATGTAGGTATAGATCGACGAAATTGTCGGCAGTAAGATAAAATAGATGGTGAATAAAAGTATGATTAGATCAACAAGTCGAGTAAACAAAGATAAACAAGATTGATTTAACATAAACAAAGATATACATATATAATATTTACAGTTTATAATTCGGGTCTAAAAAAAAACCCACATCTATTTATTTGTTTTTATAAAAGTAACCCGAGATCAATATATGAATAAACTCGTAGAAGTAAGTAGAAAAACATGGGGCCTTTCGTTTACTTTCAGTAGAAAATCAAATGATTTCGAATTTTGTTTTTTAAAAAAAAGTGATAAAAATGCACATTAGGTTGACAAACTACTAATTATCAATATCAGTAGTAATAAATAATGCATAAGCGTGAAGCTGCCAATGGCAATTGTGCACAAAAGAAAAAAAAGGAATTTAAATTGATATACAAATGAAATCTGAATGCTGCGTTCAATTCAATTAACGAAATAGGTATTATTACATTTTTCTTTTGTTTCTTATAAATTCTCTTCTTTGAACTGTTTCATTTTCTGAACAAATAATGCTTCAACAATTTCGGTACAATTAAATTCTGGTGTATCTTTTGGATAGATTAAACGTGAATTAGTGAATAGACGATTCATGTCGAATGAGAAATCTCCCAAAGTTTTGTAAACATCTGTTTTTAAATTTATTATAACGGAGGGAAGATCTAATTGTTGAAAACAGAAAAAGTAAATAAACATTTGACAACACAAATGTACAGATATACATGTTTTTTAAAAAAAACAAGCAAATAAATAATGTTCATGAATAGCGCATAAGACCAGATTCAAGGTTCCTTACGTTAAAACTATATATACGAGTGTTCCCTTCAGCTTCCAGCTGAAGAGGAGATTAGGAAAACACGATGGAAATGGATAGGACATACATTACGCAAATCGTCAAACTGCATTACGACACAAGCCCTAACATGGAATCCTGAAGGGAAGCGGAAAAAAGGAAGATCTGAAAAGGATGAATAACAACCGGAAAGAACTGTCCCGGACAAGGTTGGATGGAGAGTGTTGGTGAACGGCCTATGCTCCTTCACGAGGAGTAACAGGCGTAAGTAATATATATATATATATATATATATATATAAGCACTGCCACAGAATCCCTGCTCACTGCCTTCTCGTGTTGTTTACGAAATTGAGAAGACAAAAATCGAATGGCAGCCACTTAAACAGACGGTTGTAGGGTACGCAGAATCTACCTAGGAGAGTTGGGATACCCTGATTTTAGACCATTGTTCAACAAGAGCTTCAGGACTTTGAGACAAATGGTATAATAATTTTTTCTCGGTCATCGGCTACCTCGGTATTGTATATCCTAATATCGCCCCATTGACATGTGGATTAGACTTCCGAGTCAAAGTCTCAGTGAGTAGTCCCCCTGAGAAAACCACCTGCCTCGATTTAGGGACCCGGTAGTATTCTAACCAATTCACAAACTCAATTATTTGTGACATATACATATTTTGGTACCCGTTTGTAAATCAATAAATACGCAATTCTGTATGAAATAGATACTGATTTTGGTATTCATGACCGTGAAATGTCCACAGTTTTTTTCAATGATAACTTATTAAATATTTTGTAAATATCGACGACTATATTTGGGGGGGGTATTGATGATCTATCTAATACTCGACAGAGCAAAACTTTTGAAGGAAACCACTAATTGGCAGTAAAATCTATACTCCTATAGGCCACTATTTACGTATTAATATTCGAGGAAGAGAAAAAACAACAACACATTAACATTAACAAAGCAATCACTAATTGTGAACAACAGTGATTAAGATAACTTAACGTCATATATAACATGAAGGTTCTTTTATTTTGATTTCACATATTATTTGAAGGAAGAAACAAACAAAAAAGAAGAAAGAAAACAATTAACTTACTAAATGAATCATCCAAAGATCTAGCAATTGGAAATTTCAAAGGATCCGGACTATGAATAAATGGCCATGACATTTTATGTTGCTAAAACAAGGTATCCAACAATAAAATGAGAAAAAAGTAAAATGTAATTAAATTTCAAAATCTACAAACGACAAAAATGGATATGACAATCTTAATAAAAAGTTTATATGTGCCAGTAATAACCAGCTTAAATGTAATTGTTAATTAAAATCACATATAAAACTGTAAGTTGAATTCTATGGTAAGACAGTGCTATTCACTGTCATTAGTTATAAGGTTAGTAGAATCTGCAGCACACGGTATGAATCGGTTCAAGCAATCATATTATCATAGCACAATGTGATGAAATCATCAAGATAAATGTCAAAAAGTAACTAGACATATTAAAGAGAAAGAATGTTGTATTTGTAAAATCTCAGCGAAAGAATTTGAAGTAAATTCAACGTTTTACCTGGCAATCTGATTCAAGCTTTTTCAAGGAAATAGTTTTAACAATAGTAGTACAAAACATCAATATATAGAGAATACAATTCTTAAAAAAGAATGGAAGGATTTCTTGAATAAAAAGTATAATATGATATAATTATGAAACACTAAATTTACAGTCAGTCAGCTACAATGTAGGAACAGGCACATATATGCATCGGTCCAAGTTGCCATACCTCATTAACACAACAAGATGGACACCGAATTCATAAAAGTAGTTAATTCAGAGGTGGTAATATATAAAACAAAGATTGCATGTAAGGACATAGTACAGGAAGAAAGATATGAAGCGATTTTAATCTCATAGTTTAAAGGAAGACAGAGAGTGTATACACCGACGCCATTGTGATCGATTCTCAGCTATGTCACAAAGAGTCTCCAATCATTGTTTACAAGAGAAGATGGATATAATGGAATGGCCCCATCAGAATAAGACAAACGTCCACATATATAGAATGAAACAAATTCGGCGAGACTCTAATTTATGGACGACCTTTGAACGAATTTTAAGTAACCTTGATAAATATTAGCCAATCAGCAAACAGTCAGTATAGAGTAAAAATATATTATACAAAACCAAGGAAATAAAGTGGATACACTTCTTATACGTGGTTGAAAAACTTTTCAAGGTTAGAAAGAGGTTCAGAGGTTCTAAAATCGTAATGCATGCAGCAGAGGAAATCATCCATACGGCTACAGAATAGTCGGCCTCTGGAAGCCATGATAGTCTCAAAAACTCTTTCAGCCTCGACCACATAGCTTCAACATTGTTTATGTGCACTCCGGTTGTTGAGTGCACAAAATGCTACTTGTGGATAACGACACGACACACATGACCAAGTCTATGTAGGAGTCTGTACGCTCTTCTAACATCCGTATATATTGTAGTACCTGGCTGCAGCCAGTGTTACTTGTGCTGTTATTATCCAGTTCGCAATAATTGTCTTAATTTGCCTTAGTTAAGAATTATATATGGGGTTTTCATCATGAACTGACATCAGCTATAATGTCAGAAATTTATTTAGCCAAACGGATGATAGGCTTTCGCGTTAAAATTCGAGATTTATTATCTTATACCTGATTGATTCGTCCACAAATTATAGTCTTGCCATTTTATTTGTTATAACCGCTCAATTATCACGTTTTGTACAAAATTCTCTGTGAACCGATCGTACGTTTACATTAAGCACTGAAGTTGGCGCCGTAACCTTGAAATCTCTAAAACGCCTCTGGTTGGCTCGTCCATAAATTAGAGTCTCGCCACAAATTCTTATGAAATAAACATGTAGAATATATAAATGAACTATGAAATTAAGAAAACACTTATAATACAAAGACAAAACTCTTTCAGGCTATTTTCATGTATTCGAGTAAAACCAAAATCATATATATATATATATATATATATATATATATATATATAATGGGGGAAACTCACTTTAATTTCTTCAATTAAATTAATTAATTTCTTTATTCTATCTGAAGTGAGGTTAGTTTCATAAATAGTTTTCGTGGCACCAGTTTGGTCAACATCAGTAACTGCATTATGGTTACTGTTAGATTTTTTCGACTTTTTCGATTTACCAGACGATTTCGTAGTAGTAGTAGTAGTATTCGTTTTATGTTGTGATAGTTGACAACAAGTTGGACAAAGATATGTATCTGTATGATTAACAGCTTGTTCAGGTGTTAAACCAACGCATTCAGGATGATACCATTCATCGCAACCATCACAAGCAATATATACTCTGGAGATTAGGAGCAACAATAGACAAACAAAGAAAAACGAATAGAAAATCATACAATCCATTTCACATTGCGCAACACAGTTAAGTGAAACATTTGTAATAGAACAGAAAAAACCACTTATAAATAATCAATGTCAGGACAGTAGCACAGTAGTTGATGCGTTTGACTTCCAACTATGCTCCGTTTACTTCGATTTGGACGCAAGGTAGTATCACTAGCTCTCATATTTTGAGAGTGGTCTGGAAATAAGTACATAAATCCGGACCTGGTAAATGAGTAGATTATAATGTCATGTTCGTTTAGTCGTTGGTGTCCCAAATACCTCAACGGCAATGTCTCGGATTGTGAAACTGTGTGTGGAGCGGGTCTGAATCTCATAGGGAGCATCAGCTCCTTTAGGATTCCAAGTATACTTTTTTGACCAGTTCTAACTAGCACGAAACCTAAATCAAAAATGTTTTCCTTTTGATTATCTTTTTAACAGAAAAAACCACTACAATATTGATCTAGTTTAAATAGTGTAACAGTGATTGGAATAAGTTTATTCATCTGATGCTTTTGACTAACTATACCAATATAAACATTTGATATTTCCTTCATTTACAGTTTACTTTACGAAACCTTATATTTAGAAAGTAACCGCTGCATTGTGATGCCTTCTATTTCATAATCAATACATTCAGTCAGATAATTATAGTGATATGTTACTCAGCAAAGAGGAAAGTAGGTGAAGCGGGGTCCAAACTTGAGAATACTGAACAGTTGAAAGTCAGTTGGTTTACGTCATTGGATTTTAGTGATGGAAATTATAACCGCGCTGTTCGTATTTATAATTTAGATAATACTGTATCAAACAACTAAGAGTAATAATAAATCAACGCCGTTTCTTTTTGTTTTGAATTAATTCAATTTCAAGTTCATTAAGTTCGATAAAACTGGTACACAAACCATTCTTAGCTGAAAACGGATATGAATACACGGTTGTTAAACAATATACTGGCCCGTTTATGAACTAAAAACATGTCTAATAAAAATCTAATACAAATAAGATTTAGTTCCATGAGAATTAACTTTTAAAAATAAGTTATTCAATACAATGATTTGATTTCCCTCTTCTGTCAAACTAAATATAGATATACAAGACAACCGACTAATAATTAGGGAAATAATTCGACATCCAATATGTCTATCAAGATAAATTTTAGATGGACAAAGAGAAATACACATATATAAAAACAAGTGTAACAATTATTATTTACCTTGTTGGTTCATATGGTGTACGACAAACACAATAAAGCATTTCATTAGCTTTCAATTCAGCTTGTTTGCAATCAGGACAATGCCAAGAATCACCTAATTTATCAGAATCTTTAGGATCTAAACCAACACATTCAAAATGAAACCAATCTCGACAAAGATCACAACCGATATATTCCCTAGAGAGTAAATGAAATAAAACATAAAATGTTTATTGATTCCAAACAAGTTGAATTCAATATAAAAAATGTAAACTTAACTAAGGTAGTGAACTAATAAATATAGATCCTGGGTTCGAATCTCGTGAAACGGGATCGTGGATGCGCACTGCCATTGAGGAGTCCTACAATAAGACGAAACGGCCGTTCAGTGCTTCTAGGTTTTCCATGATGGTCTAGCTTCAATTGGCTCGTAAACTCAACTATTGAAATTACTATAATATCAACAAAACCCCCTTCTGATAATAATAAATATATTTTTGTGACATTCCAATGAGTAGAAAATTCTATTTCTGATGTTTCACGACTTAATATAAGTCACTTCTTCAGAGTTAAATAATAATCGAATTAAGTTAATACAAGTTTAAATAGCACATTATTTAAGCCATGAAACGTTAAAAATATGATTTTTCTACTCATTGGAGTATAACAAAAAATAGATTTATTATTAGCTTAATATGCTTCATTTATTTGAGGCTATCAAGTCCAAACCTGGGTATCGATACCTACATTTTAGTGAACTGTTTAATAATGCAATCTCTTCATGTTGACAAACGAAGGATATAGTAATTGAATCTTAGGAGTTTAAATAAACGAAATTATCCATATTTAAATAGTGATTACAAATGGATATCTAATGAATGAATAGAAGTTGAAAAGAGTTAATAAAACGATTATGTAACACGAATCGACTCTAAACTATACAGTGACTATGCTTTTGCTAAAATGTTTATAAGCCTATATAGTTCTAGACAGGTAGTTAGGTGTAAACTATTTGATTCACGCTATAATCTCAATCAGTAGATTGGAAATCTTTCCAATCAATTTACAACTCTATCTAGCTATCCTTATGTAGTCTGACAACTTGGAACTATATATATATTTGTCATATTATAAGGTTGTTTGTTTATCACTGGTTGGGTAATTGTTAATTCAATCAATAATACTGCCATATATATCGCGATTTGTAAACACAAATTTCCTCACCTTGATGGATTATACGGAGTTTTACAAACACAATACACTGAAGAATTAGAAGAGACATCCTGTAAAACATTAGTAATTGATTCGATTTGTGTTTCATTTCTGTCAGATTTTTCAGACAACTTGGCACGGCCTCCTCCTTTATTACTACGTCCAGTGCCACTAGCACTACTACTTCCTCGCTTAGACCCACCCTCACCTACAGAAGATGATTTTGGTGATTTCATTGATCCTGTAACATTGTAATTGTGTTCACTGGCATCTGAATTTGTAGATTCATGTTTCAATCTCTTTGTTTTTGTACTAGATGAACGATTAGTCTTAGTTGACGCCTAAAAACAATAGAAAAATATATAAATATATATACACGAACTAAAAATAACGAAAACACAAAAAAATAAAACTATACGATACAACATAAAGAAGCTTTATGTTAAGAAAGAAAAATACTGGTAGTGAATGAACACTCAGATGGAGGAGATCAATTTAGTGTTTAATACAAAATCAGAAGGTCTTGGTGAGATACAAAAACCATACATTAAATGCATCATTAGTATATCATGCAATAGTTGTTAATTAAATACTTCATGGTTCTTCAAATTCCTCTGTTTCCCTTTCTGTTCTCATTAGTTCTATCTTTTCAGTCTTCTACTGCCAGACATAAAACTTCTGACTGGTGTTGCATTATTTCATTTATTTATTTAAACACATAAACATTGGTACGAAAAGGCACCAAATAAATGTGCGCCACACTATATCATTCAATCGGTGTGAGCGTCTTATCCACAAAACAGTGGAGCAATTTCAGGAGATGTAGTACTATGTTAGCCAGTGACCAACAATAGGTTTATACGCCATTTGGTTCTTCAAGATACTGAAGCCCATGTGCACCAATCGTGAGGAATCAGGGTTTTCCAACCTCCCTAGGTGGATCCCCCATATTAACCAACCCAGTAAAAGCACCGGACATTCGCTTTTCGTCCTCTCGACTTCGTAAACACCCCCCGCCGCGAGAAAGCAGTGAATAAGATATCTCTGGCAGTGGTTGTATGCACGTGGCTATATGAGAACATTTCAAGGGAGAGAGAGAGAGGACTCTCCCCACTCCTCTCGGCTATACCAGGGCATTCGGGGGCACATACTACTTACATCTATCAACATAAGTTGCATAAGCCACAATACAACTGAAATTAGCATTATATTTAGACAACAAAGGAGATAATTTAAAAAAATAACCAAATATGAATAAACTAACCGTTGATTTCTGTTGACAAATATTATTTCCATAATCATCACCTAAACCAGGTGATGTACTTGCAGTAGAACAAGAACTATGAGTAGTAATAGTAGTAGTATTATCATCTGCATCATCATTCTTATCATTATCACTGTCTTTATTATTATTATTATTTGTTAATAATTTCTTTGATTGTTTAAGAGATAATTTCATGGTTAAACGATTTTTATTGTTTGTTCTATTTGGAGATTGTTTTATTGTAGTTTTATTATATGATTTAGATAATTTAATAAATTCATGATTTAATGCACTTTTACGTGGAATACGATTATTTGCTAATAATTCTGATTGATTAATTGGTTTATTATTATTATTATTATTAATTACATAAGGATTTTTATTTTCATCATCACTAGAAGATAATGATGATGATGATGGTGATGATGAAAATGTCGGAGTAATTTTCCGTTTTGTACGTTTATGATAAACATCATTCTTTTTATTTGTAATAGCAGTAGTAGTAGTGGTGTTATCATTTTTGGTTTTACTAGGACGTCCAATTTTCTTTTTTGGTATTAATGTTGATGAGGATGATGATGATTTATTGAGTTGATTAACAATATTAGATCGACTTTTTTGTGTTAGTAATTTTTCACCGGTTTGATGATGAGGATGTGTTGATGATTGTTCTAATTTTTTTGAAGAATTCTCATTAAATTTATCTGCCTTAGAGATCTGTTGTGCTCCTTTGATTTCATTAACAGCAATCTGTAAAAGAGAATTGTTTGTTTTATAAATTAATATATGAGAATTATAACAGAAAAAAATGACACTGGCTTTGACAGACGTGTATATATATATATATATATATGACATTTATACGGAATAGACAGAATGCTAATAGCAGTTGGATCCAGTAAGTCCTCTTCATCCCATCATGAGCCCAAGAGTTGACGTCCATTCCGAGACTTAAACTCAATACAGTTGGCTTCAAAAGCCATTGCATTATTCACTTAGCTACTGAGTCCTGGAGTGGATATCAACAATAGAATGCAGGTATATCTAGCTGATGAATCCCAAACAGGACGAAGCGCGCGTCCTGAATTCCACTGCTAGCCACATTTAAATTTATTTTATATCAACTTGTCTCATAATGACTATATAAAAGAAATTTGGAAAGAATGACCACATGCCAAACAAGACTAATGAAATTTCAGTCAAAAATATCTATAACGGGATAATCCAAACCATTCCCATTTGACATTTTTTTAGATTTCCAAATTCGCCAAATATTAAAACAAACGTCATTTGAACTAAGGTTCATCATCACTTAGAATTATCATGAGAATTTAGGTAGTTGAATGTGTTCACCACTTTATATATCATTGGGAGTTTCATCAACCTTAATGAACTAGTCAGACGGAAAACAGTTATGGATTTTCTTAAGTTGCAACACGTATTTCAAAGAAGAGATGTCCGTCTGATTATGAAACATCAACTATGAAAGCAGAAGACAAACATAGGTTGCAAATTTTTGATAATGTGTATCGTTGAAGTACTGCTTTTGTATGATGAGACAATTGAGTGTTTAATGTTGAGGTTGGGGATAGAGCACTAAACAAAGATAGTAAACCGATCAGAAAATGTGAACATTCTTTCTTATCCCGAATTATCAATTAAGTAAGTATGATTTTTTAACTTAAAGCTGTGGATTTTCAAATGTTTTTGAATGTGGGTGAAGGAAAACTAATTGGCAATGGCTATGAAACCATCTTAGAGCATGTAGAATCAAATACACTATCTCTTTGTTTGAGCTGTTAAAAATCATTAAGCTAGAATATTATTATTATTATTATTATTATTATTATTATTATTATTATTCAATTATGGTATGTAGTACATAAAAAAACGAAACACACAAAAATAATCTACCAGTACTATCGACAAATTTACAACTGGTTGTCTGATCACTGAGTAGTGACCGATAGCATATATGACCAGACCTTCTTAGTGCTGCTCCTACATACACACACATCTCAGCTGTACGGAATGTCATTCAAAGCCGGAAACGCCAAGTAGTAACGTCTCTGACTGTGAAACTGAATGACATAGGATCGAATTCGCCAGAGAACACCTGTTTCTTCAAGATTACAGGTAAATCTCGTTGACCAGTGCCCAATAGCAAAAATTCTAAGTCAGACAGGATTGTCTGTCGACTATCCACAAATGCTACTTTAATGTAGACAAACTGTGCAAAAAACATTTTTCAGATGAATAATATCAATTTTATAGCATTCAAATATACTAAAAGAATAATAATGAAATACAACAGATAATACAGATGATGAATCAAACTTACATCAGCAAGTGATTTGGCCCAATTAAATATTAAACGTTTACGTGAACAAAATTGTGATTTCAATGAGCGTACACGTTGTTCTAACAAAGCACGTTCAAATCTTGCACGTCTAGCTGCAACCGATGCTCTAGCAGCATTTGTTGCTGCAATTGAACGAGCTCTAGCTTTTGCTTCTAATGTATTCGGTGAAAGAGGACGTGGAATACTATTATTATTACTCACTGAACGATCATCACTTCGACTTCTAGAATTCACTAGTAATAGAAACAAACAAATCAATGAGAAAAAATTGCCGATTATATATAACGTTGACTATCTTTGAGATTGCTACCGAGAAATCTTCAAAAATTTGAGGAAAAAGGTTGAAAAAACTGTCTTATTAACACGATAATAGAAAATTTACCGAAAGATCTAGAAAACAGACGAATTATGTGCCATAATCTAACTGTCCTTGTTTACTGATATTCACAAGATGATTCGAACTTAGTACCTTTCGCTTTAAATGCTATTGCGTTATTCATTCAGCTACTGAATTCAAAGAGTCACTAATTTGCTTGACGGGGATATTTATATGATTATTATTAAGTTTGAGTCCAGTAGCGCGTACAATAAACGAGCGTTTCGAACTTCACGGTTAACCATAATTTATCTATTCAGTAAAACATGGCAAAATTGGAATAGCGAGGCGATCCTCACAGGATATATATAGTTTCATTATGGTACGATAAACGATTTTATTTTGTTGGTCAATCGTTATGAATTTGATAATATCTGTTTATTGAAACTTTCATTTTAAGAACTAGTGCTCCGTGAGCAATTAATTGTTGCCCGCTTGTATTATTAACATCATTTAGGTTGTGCTCGATCCATATCTACACAATTAATGTAATAACAGTCCCTGAAAGTAAATGTTATCAATATTTATAAAATAATAAATTCTTAGCACAAAATAATACAGTCAATAAAGAAAATATGGTTAACAGGTGAATTCAGTCAGTGGATAGTTGTATGAACTTATATATTTTCTACTACAATTCATTTACCTAAAACATTTGTATAGTTTCGATTAACAATTTATATGTCAGAGCAAGTGTTATTACTGGGTTAACTAGACTGAAGTAAATATATAAGGCTTCGAAATTCAAATCTAACGACTGAAAGTCAAACGCCTTCACCACTAAACGTACGAAAAATTAATAAATTCACTATAAATATGTACAAGAGATCTGTACACCCCAGTGTCAAGATCTAAAACAACCTATATAAGCATGAAATATAAAAATACAGATACAAACGACAGGAAACATACCTGACATACGGCCAGATTGAAGGGCAGAAGCTAAAGTAGAACGTGAGCGTGAGGAAGAGCTATTCAACAGAAATCCGTTAGGTTGACCACCATCATATAAAAAGCCATTTTTTTCAACATATCCTTCAATATTTGATGGAGAAATTAATGATTTATTAACTTCAGTAGTAGTGACAGTAGCAGAAGTTGAAGCATTTGAACTTGGATCTGGAGGAAGCGAAGCTAGCCGAGTGGAAATGACATACTGACTAGTTTTATCATTAGGATCCATCTTTGAAACATCACTGTCCGAAATAGGAGGATAATTGGATTTCGGCGGTAGTAAACTAGAAAGAAGACAGGGAGAGAGAAATACACGTTTACGTACAGTAAACGACGCCAATAATAATAATAATAATAATAATAATAATAATACGAACCAACTCTAATGAGATACTGTCCATCAGGATATGCTCTAACCAACAAATCAAAAAATGGAATTTAAGTCATCAAAACCAATAGTTCGTACCACTACAATACTGATATTTACCTATCATGCACATCCTACGAGGTAAATCCTAAAAAACACTTTATAATATAAATAATATCAGCTATAAAATTCTAAAATACAGTGTTTTTCCATCTTACTGTGGCTTTAATCGCGTCAGATCTTCTAAACAGAATTTAGATGTACCAGACAGAAATTGGAACTAAAGGAAAAGTGTAAAACAGAAAGCTACACAACTCACGAGTGACCAGTGTCATATATGTCTTGTCCTATAATAGTAAGAGAATTATATTGATCGAAGTATAATGTTACCCGGCTGGTGCACTAAGTTGAGATATTAAGTAGCTGGAGGTAATCGACAAGATCTAGGTGTCATGCTAGTCGGTACTCGTTAGAAATTGTATCTGTAATCTTGAGAGTTAACTCTATCTGTGTGATTCAAAACCACATCCACCTGCTTGACAGTTATATATATAATCACCGAGTTATTCAGATAGTGAACAACGTCTATCAGGACTGAGATATTTATAGCTGATCGATCACTTATCTAATTAAAATAAGATTACACGATGTGCATAAATAATGAATAAGTCTTTAGACATTGAATATGATTATTTCTCAAAGAAATAATAGAATTTTTGCATAGTTCATGATTTATAAAATCCAATTAGAGTCACACATTACTCAAGACCCGGTTGACGTACCTAATTGGAGCAAAGTTTGGAACTAAGAATAAATTTCTTGACAAAGTACATAAAAGGATTAAAATTATTTATTGAATAAGGAAGGTTTAGTAGAAAACAAAATAACTCACGAATTCATGAAAACACTAATTTCCCACAAAAACACTGCATCTTCAGACATCCACTTTTCCTCAACTGACACTTCATTACGCTGAGACTGGAGACCACGTCGTCCACCACAGAATTCTGGATCACCATCATCATCTGAATCGCAAAATGAACCTCGACTAGAACGACCGTAAGAACGAAAATTATTCCGCGATTGTCGGCGACTAGAACTATTTGAACAAGGAACTCCAACACGCCAGCCTTCATCTACAGCAGGGTCGTAATCGGGGTCTTTTCCACCCTGAGCATTTCTCTGACCTCCACGTCTCCCTTTTCTCCTAGAACTTGACTCATCAGGTTCTGGAGAATCTTGAAGAGATGGACCTCTCGTAGATCGACCTCTATTAGATGGATCTGTAGCTTTACGCCTGCGGCTAGAATTCGAACGGGTTGGATAAGTTGTAGTTATACGAACTTTATAATTAGCCTGTAGCCAAAATCGATCCTATCAGTAGAAAACAAAAATTTCAACACATCAGTAACAATCTTCGATGGAAAAAATAACACAAGTTCAAATCATTTGAAAAATATATACAATACAAAATGAAAAGAACTTACAAGAGGTTGAATTTCAACTATACGCCTTACGCTATAAGGCTTATTATCATCATATCTGCCTGAAACACCACTAACATCAATATCGTCGTCATCGTCATCAACATTTAAAATTTTTTTAAAACAAGGTCGCCCATTGGAATCATGAACACATATATCTTTATCTGGTTCAACCATTATATCATCCCATCGAATACAATGCCATAATGTACGTAAAAGTAAAGCAAAATTAGCCAAATCTAAACCAAATGAGATATTGTTGTGATGATTATCTTTTTGAAAGCTATTCATTCGTATTTGACTAAGACGAAAACGCCAGCATTCTGCAAAATTAGGCCTTGAACTAGGATATAACCAGTTCACCTGGAATATAAAAAACACAATGATTTAGTAATTATAAGTAAGGAAATAAGTATATGATTATAAGTTGTAGGAATTTTATGAAAACAGTTATGTAAGCAATACAGCAAACATTAGTTAATGTCAATATATATAAAATGGAAGAATTTGTTGTATTTTTAGAAAAATTAGGAAGTAGGCAATATACTAGGCGAGTATATTCATATCACGTTCCTGTTTAAATGTCGTCTTCTCAATGTTGAACAGTTAATAAATAAAAATTATGAGATACGTTAATGAAAGAAGTCAAACTGACACTTAGTCGAAATATTAGCTGACATGTCGTTGACTAAATCAGAAGGGCAATCGGATATATACACTTTTGATGTGTGAATATTATATTTCGATTTGGTAGTTAAATTTATCTGATAGGGTTTCACTCTTTATTTGCATAATGAGTTTAATGTATTAAAGAAAGTGAAAATATCGTGAATGATTCGGATCACAGAAAACAACCACAGGTGTGTTGGTATAAAGTTTAATAGAGAGATTTTGTCTCTCTATCTCAGAAGTTAAAGCAAAGAATATTAGCGTTTGTAGTTTAAGGGGAAAAAAACATAAAGGAGACATTGTAAGTTTCAGTCTCATGAAAAGTGTAACCAAAGAAAGAAACATTTGTCTATTTCTTAACAAACTGACTAAACGCTTCATAAAAAGACAAACAACATTAGTAAAGATTAAATGCAAAAAAAGTAGATAAAACGGGACTACTTTTTTACCTGTGAAAGTCGCTTCTTTTCAACATCATATCCAGGAATTTCACGTCGACCAGCAGAAAGTATAACAAGGCGTAAATTATGAGGATTTATTCGGAATAAAGATGATTTGGGAAGAACCTGAATATCAATAAACAGAAAAAAAATGAAATAAGCACAATCAATAGTACTAAACTTATTTGTAATATTCTGCAACCATTTTCCACTGTCTTCAGTGAGTACCAATGATACAGTCTCCAACAATGAGTATCTGTATTCTCGAGGGAACGGATGTTCTCTGGTGGATTCAACCGCGTGTTATCCAGTTTCATAGTCAGAGGCGTTACTACTGAACTATTCGGATGTCTCTAACCGCGGTGATGGACAATATTAAATCCACCAGACGGACATTACCTTGGAGATTATAGGCGAAGCTTGTTGACGAGTGCCGAGTAGAACAAAACGTGATTAAAATGGGGGATCCTTTCAAATACATCCAATAAGCATTTTACATCTCAACATAGTGCACACGATGTCGAATAACTTGGACTAGTGGCCACATTGTAACTTGATCGATAGAAGTCAATCAACACTAAAGAGTATTTGACGTACATGACAATGGTTAGAATGCTAATATTACGTAACAATATATGTCATATTTATGGTTGATTGTTCACTTCAATCTGTTTGAAATTATCAATAATTAAAACTTGATAGTGATATTTATAAAGCTGTGTTTTTAATGCTGTAAAATGATCGCTATGGTATCATCAAATTACGAACAACTAAGGACAATACAAAATCTGAACGAACTAGACAAATCGAATGACCAATAGCACAGCAATACTTTAACAATTAATAATCCACACGAGAATAAGATAGAGGAAAGATGGAACTTTCTACAGAACCCTAATATTTCCAATAGAAGTCATGACAGTAACAAAATAACTATGTTTATGTAATTACGAATATTAAAAAACTGAGATATGTGGCAAAAATAGTCAATCGAAACAACGAAAACAACCATTCTCAAAAAACGCCATAAGTCAGTGAGGAAATACATAGTGGAAAGAAATAACCGCGGACTTCCTTACAAGTCATAACTACAATTTATTAAAGAAAAATTGAGAAAATCAGATGACTTACTAGCAGTAATCTTAAAACGTTTTCAAAACTGTTTATTTTTATATTTCGTCACAGTATGTTGCCGACATGTCGCTTTTAATGAAACTTAGAATCTGAATACGATATCCTACACTCATTTTTAAGTCAAATACTACATAGATTATAGCTGACTAATCAAATTGAAAAAAGTATAACCTTTCATCAAAATGAAGCAGGTAAGATTAGATAGAAACATAAGGCTTTACACCACTAAGTTATTTCTACAATATGATTCTTAGTTCAGAAGAAATTACTTGAATTAAAACTGAGGGACTGACAACAATAATTTCATCATAGTCACCGGGAGTGGTTTACAGCAACTAAGCAAGTGTTATGACTCAAATGAGTTAAGGTGGCTGGAAAACTTGTAACTTTAGGTCCTAAAACATCCAGGAAATCCCGACGGAGAACGGTAAGACGAGAGTATCGACCTAAGGTTTAAGGGTGGAGTTATACTGTCACCCGGTCGGTAAAGTCTAAAAATAGCACATCATGTTGGACCACGGATTCTTGTCGTCTGTGATAAGGCCTTTGCTACGTTTGAAGAGATTACGGTATCACATAGAACCACATATATGTTTACTGCGTACGATGGTGAAATAACTAACCATATTTTGTTTCTGTTCGCTACGACATTGATCTTTCGACATGGAATCTGGAAGTGGCCATGCATAATCATTTACATAAGGTAAAATTTGCGGCAACATAGCATCCGTAGTAGTACCATAATCTTTGCCGGCTTGATTAGTTGTTTTCTTGTTATTGTTACGCAAAAATTTATTCACAAATGTTTTGTTGTTCAAATCAAAATCGGCGTTGTTACGTAGTGATAATGAATACGGTGAACTGATGACTGGTGAACCACGATTGACAATCTCTTGATATTTGCCTAGTTCTGATTTTAACGAATTAATTTGCGATTCTAATTCCTGTGCCTAATGAAAACAAAAATAAAAGAGGTTTCCTTCTTTTAATAAAGAAAAAAAATCCGAAATAAACAATGGATACGACAAGGAAAATAAACAAGAACAGTTCAAATAGTTTACATTAAACACTGATCTTAGTTAGACAACTATTGTCAACCTTGAAGTGGATAGCCGCTTCGTCTTAGTATGCGACTCGTCAGTACTGCGCATCCACGACGCTGCTTCCAGGAATCGAAGGTCTTGGGTTCGATTTGATATGAATTTTGTAAAAGTGGATGTGCGACCCAAAATTTAAACCGAAAAACCTACAATTTTTTTAAACTATCTAACATAGTGTACATGATGTTAATCAGTCAGTTATACGCAAAGTAGGACGTGACACATTTGTGCATTGGTTTAAGTTGTCACAATTTATTTGCCCCCAAATGCCCTGAAACGGCCGAGAGTGAGGAGAGTCCGCTCTTCCTCTGCAAATGCTCTCACATGGCCACGCGTATATAGTCTCCGCCAGGGAAGTCCTACTCAATGCCTTCTCGTGTCGGGGGTGTTGTTTACGAAAATGAGAGGACGAAAAGCGAATGTCCGGCGCTTAACCCGGATTCCAAACCAATGGTGCACATGGCTGGCTCCAGTATCCCGAAGGAACAAATGGCGTATGAACCAATCGTTGGTCACCGGCTACCATGGGATTGCATCTCCTTACGATGCTCCACTGCCTTGTGGGTTAGACCTTTAGGTCAAAGGCTCGTGGAGTGGCTCCCTAAGAAAAACACGTGCTTCGGTTTGGGCACCCGGACAGTATCACAGCCCTCACAAATATGAAATGAGATTTGTGTGGCGCATATGTATTTGGTGCCTCCTTGTACCAATATCTATGTGTTAAAATAATAATAATAATACATAGAAAATATGATTGGAGAAGGGAGAATGAAACCATAAAATAAAAGGAATAAAATAATCTGAAACTCAGGGTATGAGAAGATAACAAAAGCGAATACATTTCAGTCATTGTGGTCACATTTGAGCCACATCAGTCAACATCACCAACCATGGGCTACGATAATTTTCTAAACCTCAACTAAGCATTCTCCAAACAAATATTCAATGACTTTATAAGTCAGTCAGTAACAATGTAGAACATTGTACGTACGTACATCAGTTCGAGTTGCCATACTACATTAGCAGAGATGCAGTTGTCCATTCAAATCCCGTAGTGGTAGAGGTAGTAAGAGTATAAGCAGTAATCGGAAACATTAGGGCTTGAAGATGTTATTCAAAGAATATAAACCAGTGAAATAATTTTGGAAAGAGAAAAAAGAAAGGGACACAAAGAATTCAGAAAATTAGAATTTGGGAGAACACAAAGAGTGGATGCATCTCTGCCATTGCAAACGATTTTGAGGTATGTAATTCAGGGTCTCTAACCATCGGTTGCTATCATCTTGCGGTCCCCAACCAGGTAGTCAACACCTACCAACATGGTTCAGTCCACTAGTCAATGACTTCATGGATTTGTGTCATATTTTGGTCTGACCGCCCCTAGCTTTCTTCTAACCTGTTCCCACACCATAAAACATCGCTCATCTGGGCAATCGGTGGTTGGGCATACGTGTAACACATGTCCCAGCCATCTCAACTGATGAAGTTTCACTACTTCATCAATTGATTTCCCATCCTTACCTAGTACCCGTTCCCTAACAACTGCATTACTTACTTGATGGTCCCAGAATATACGAGCAATGCAATGATCGAATACTAGTAACCTACGAATATCTTCTACTCTTACCGGCCATGCTTCGCTGCCGTAAAGTAGGACGGAACGAACTGCTGCGCAGTAAACACGTCCTTCGGTTGATGGACGGATATCTCGCCTACGCCATAAATGATGCAAGTTGGCAAAAGCTAGTCGAGCCTTCTGTATCCGTGCTGAGATTTCGTCACACATCAGACCACAAGGGCTGATGAGACTCCCAAAACCAATGACTTCATACAATTTTCAAACGTTAGTTGACCTGAGAAGCGTCATTACAGATAAATTTAACAAACCTGTAATAAAATATATAAGTATTTTACACTCTTGAATACATTCTCACTTCTGACCTACCTCCGAACGAACTGAAGCAATCTGAGCATTAATAGCGTCTAATTTAGCACTGGCTTCTGTAACAGCATGATCTAAAGCCAGAGTTGCTTCATCAACTATTGGAGTTTGTAATCGAGCAGCAGTTGGACCACTATCAAACTGTCTAACTAAACCTTTATAATCAGAAATTAAAACTTTCGATTTATTATTCATTATGAAACGAGGATCTTCATCTATTAATGAACTATGACGAATATGTTGAGCTTTAGCTATTGAACGTCTACCTTGATGTAGATCTGACATTCCTTGTGAATCAGATATCACTGGTCGAATAGATGGTCCAGTTGATATGTATCGATTGAAACCACCTAATTTGAAAAAGATATATACATATATATAATCAGCAAAATGAGAATCATTCAAAAACATATACTACTAACTTTAACTTTCGATTTTTCTTCTTTTTAATTAATATATTTATCAGGCAGAGATTCGATTTACACTGTAAAGTGTGAAGACAAGTGATACTACATCGATGGCCAAAATGGACTAACTGGATTAAGATTGTATCCTCGATGTCTAACCTACCTTTCCTACTAATCAGGGATTTTTCCAGCCAATTTCATCTCGCTGTGCTAATGTAGTGTGACAACTTGAACCGACACAAACATGTGCCAGGTTCTGATTTGCGTAAGACTGACTGATTGACCAGCTGAATTAGTGATATCATAAAACTGATTTACAGTTATGAAATAAATGAGTAGTACATGGAATAAAATTCAAACAACTATGATTAATGAATTATCAGATATAGTTGAAATATTTGGCATGCGAAAACAAGTTGACAGTTCACTCTCTTAAAATATACATAGGTAGTGTTGATTACAATTTGACTTGATTTGAGGTACTAGTGAAAATAACTGAAGTTGGAATTGTACCACTGGAAACTAGCCTGGTAGTTCTAACAGTTAAAATTTCGATGCGAGACCCTGAGTTCGACCTCTGCAGGGACCGAAGATGAGCATCACTGAGGATTCCCAAAATAGGACGAAGAGGCTGTCAAATGATCCACGGTTTTATGTTAAAACCAAGATGGAAATGTATTTGAAATGATAGCCAACTTAGAAACGGTTACTTAGTATTTATGAACTTACCACAGACCAATTGTCGGGCTGTATTTGTAGCAACAAGACTTGCAACTGATGGAGTTCGAAGAGATGATGATTGCTGTGTACCAACAATTTGTGGATAATCACTCGATGAACTAACTGGTAAAATTAAACTAGTCGAAGATGGACCACCACTACCAGCAGCAGCTAACGTACGTCGTAATATAGCAGGAGGTGGTTTACGGGGCAGTATTGGTGTAAATGATGATGTAGCCGCAGATGTGACTGCATTAGGATCTGAGGAAACATCTAGAAAAAAAAAGGTGAACAGGATTGACAAATGATGTTACAAAGCATTATGCATCAGTAATCAATAAGAATGAAGGACATATTGAACAGGTATACAATACACACAGAGAGGGATCATGCAATAACCAGTGCTTCTTCATGTTAATCAACTTCGTATTGATAATAACCATCAAACAATTTCACTTCAAATAAACATTTCCACTAAAGTGAGAAACAAGGAAAAAAAGACTAATCAAGTTTTTTATGCTTAATTTATAATATTTATCTGATGACTTGCTAAACTGATGAAAAAGATGAAAAAAATACCAGTGTCCAACCAATGATTCATTTGAAGCATTACTAATGATGTATAGTGAAACCGTTAAGTAATGCTGAAAATACTAACATGGTAATGAAAGTAGGTCAGTAATAAAGCTCTGAAAATATATATCAACTGTGATAGAGGTGTTTTATTAAATATATTTGTATAAGGACTAGTGACCTATATCCAGGCTCTCGAAATTAATTGGGCAGTGTTGTGTATGTTCTTTAAAAAATTAAATTATTAATAAAATGTCATTTCACAATTGATTGATCACTGGGTGGCGATCAATATCATGCGTGTCTAGTCCTTATTTAGTGCAGATCGAATGCTATCGATCATGTTGCAATGTGGCCACCAGTCTAGGTGACTCGACATTGCGGGCACTATATATCGAGATTAGATGGTGGTTGGAGGTAGTCGACAGGGAACCCTGGACCCGGGTTTCGTGCTACTTGGCACTCGTCAGCAAGATGTACCTGTAATCTTGAGAGAACTGGTGCTCCCTGGAGGATTCGATCTCAAGTAACCCAGCTTCACAGTCAGAGACGTCACCACTGAGCTATCCGAGCCGCGACCGACCTCCTCCAGTGATGACGTCTCTGACTGTGAAGCTGGGTGACACGAGATCGAATCCGCCAGGGGGCACCAGTTCCCTCAAGATCACAGGTACACCTTGCTGACGAGTGCCAAGTAGCACGAAACCCGGGACCAGGGTTTCCTGTCGACTACCTCCAACCACCATCTAATCTCAAAATGTCATTTCTTTCATTAGCTCTGTACGAAAAAAATAACACGAAGATATTGAATAAAAACTGTAAACATAAATGTGCAGAGAATGAAATATTATTCACCTGACTGATTTGATGCTTTAACTATAGTGATTGTAGGCGTTTGACTTGGAGGATTTGTCGATCCACTACTATCACTAGTTGTAGTAGCAGTAGTACAAACTGTAGGTGCAATTATAAATCGAACAGAATTAGCCGATGGAGGTTTCAACTTTCCAACAGTAGCAATATTTACAGTGGCTGGTTGATTGATTAGAGCAGGGATTGAGACAGTAGTATTGGATACAGTAGCAGGAGTGATCAAATCAGTAAGTTGTATTCCACATTGTTGTAAGTTAGTTGTAGATATAGTAATTGGTTGTTGTGATGTTTCATTCTCGACGGAGATAGATACAAGAGGAGTGTTTGTAATAGCAGGCTTAAAAATAAAATGAATTTAACGGGATTTTTTAAAGACAGTTATTTGTAAATATGCTATATCAGTGCAGTTGAATGAAAAAATCATAAGAGATTTAATTCAGTGAATCACCTACCAATCTTAATATAAATATCTTGAGTAACAGATTGTAAGAAACTCACTGCTGAAGCATAGTACACCTGTGATAGGCATTCTCCGGTGTGCTCCTCTACCTGAACTGAGGCAATGCACGAATTCATCAAACGAGTCACCTATTATCATTATAGGTACGATTGCCCCGCATCCAGAGATGGTGGTTCTGTGGTGTACGGGGATTCCGGTAGCTGAGGCAGTTTTCGGGACAGCTAATTCGATCATCACGTCCCTATTTTCTCATACTTCATAAAATGTGTTCAGGATATTACGCTGTTTTATGTGTATCAAATTTATAGGTTATAGTTCTTCTAAGGATATATTTCAATATCATAACAGTTAAGACTGAACGTTAAACAATATCCTGAATGGCAACCGGTAAAATTATTGTGCGAAACATAGACAGAAACTATACTAAAAAATGTTGACTAATTTAATTTAGAATAGCATAGGCTTTTAACAACACCAAATTTAATATCATACAATTTTCAAACGGACACACCTAATTCTTCACCTACTTTATGAATTCTTATTTATTTGTTTGAACACATAAATATTGGTAAAAAGGGTCACCGAATACATATGCAACAAGTTATTCGATTTGTGTTTGGGCCGTGATACTGCCCGGGTGCTCAGACCGAAGCAAGTGGTTTACTTAGGGGGCTAAACCCGAAACCTTGAGGCAGTGGAGCGACGTCAGGAGATGTAGTACCATGGCAGCCGGTGACCAACAATAAGTTCATACGCCATTTCTTCCCTCAAGATACTGGAGACCATGTGCACCATTAGTTTTGAATCAGTGTTTGCCAACTTCCCTAGGTAGATCCTCTATATCCACCAACCCGGGTAAAGCACCGGATATTCGCTTTTTATCCTCTCAATTTCGTAAACAACACCCTCACTATGAGAAGGCAGTGAGTAGGACTTCTCTGGCAGGGGTTGTACGCACGTGGCCATATGAGATCATTTCGAGATGGAGAGCTAACTCTGACCACACTCAGCCGTACCAGGATATTCGGGGGCCATCAGGGCCTCACACCAGTTCCGTTACTGAACTGTTAGAAACTAGTGCGATTGTTTGAGAGTTTAGGCTTTCAAATAATAGGCTGTAGGTTCGAATTCCGTAACGTCTACTTCATTTTTGAAATCCAGGTCAGATTACTAGTCCTGACGAGAAGATTTTTCACGGCTCTAAGTCGAATGCATTAATCGCATATCTACTTCTATCTCATTACTCAACACAAAATGTCCGTAGAGGTCTCATGAGGTTCGTGCAACTCCAGTATTGATAAGCACACAAAGACACAATATTGATGTTAATTACTCGACGAAATTTAGTGTGTAGAAATTATTTATGTAATATTTTTCCTAAGCTACAGCCTTTACATACAACATCACAAAAACGGTGAAAATTAAGTATTTCTGATTGTCAATATTAATTCTAAGATCTACTATGGTATGACATCAGTTTTAGACTGGTAAGGAAATATGAAGAATTATAAACAACAGCTTCATGTTAGTTCCAAACTACTCAGTATTTGTACATTTACAACATAGAATCTAACGCAGGACTTTAAAAACATAAAGGGAGGAATTATCGGACTCTCTCTCTCACACACACACACACACTGGAACAGCTTTTTTTTAAAATGTTATTAACAACGAAAAAAGCTACTTTCAAATTAATCAAACCATTGAATAACTTTCTAAAGCCTGTACACTATTTTTTTAATAGTTTTACAGTCCATATCGATAGTGAAAAAAAGCCTCCAACTGAATAGATTTCCGTTCAAATATTAAATGCAAATTCATCCAGAATATTTTACTCAATAATATATGATTAGCTTTAGATCTAATAGTAAATTTAGTCAAATAACCACCAAAAACTAGTTCTATACTAATATAGGACTTCACTGCAGTGTACATCTAGCCCAATCCGAGCACACACACACACAAGGATAGATCCTTGGCGTTTTAAATCTTGTTGTGATCACTTAAAGTCCAGTCAATTCATGATATTTTATAACCATCATACATCGATACTGAATCAATATATCTGCCATCTGATATGGATGAACTCCGCTAATCATGGCTTCTCACTAGAATATCAACAGATAATAGGCAGATACATCTATGTAGTGCTTCCCTGAATTTTGATAGTTTTCCATTAATAAAATTGATTTGTGATATGAAAATTTAATTTCAACAATTCCCACAACCAACCCCTAGTATATTTAATTTAATGCAACTCATTTACTAAATAAAAGAGTTCATGTGCACTCGGGTTTGAGGAATACTTCATGTTTCATATACAGGGTAAGTGACACGAATACTACTAATGTATGGCCATACAAACCACATAAGGTCTGAAGTTAGAGTTGAGATTGAGTCCTATTTAATTGAGATAGTCGGGTGTATTTACAACAATTTGGCATATTGAAATCGATTTACCTTCAATTCACTTGAGGTTGTTGCCGTTGTCAATATAACCGATGGTTTTGATATAGAAACAACATTATTAGAACCAGTTGTACTTGATGAATTTAACACTAAATGAATGTCACTGCTATCGAAGGAATTCAATCCAGTCGTAGATGATGATGGTACAAGATCACTTTGACCGGTAGTGTTAGTAATATCTGGATAATCAATTTTTAGTACAATAGAGAAAAAGATAGGGGATTAAGTAAAGGAAAAATCAGACAAAACAAATGACAAGTAACAAAGCTGGAACAATTAAATAATAGTGAAGTCACACTAGTGATGACCAATTAAGAAACAAATGTATATCCATTTATCTTAAGCCTAGTACAAAACGGCTTCCGATAAAAATTGCCGAATGTTGTTACTGGAAAATACAATAACCATTTGACAGCTTTATACATTCACTATACTGTTGGTTAGTTAGAGGGTTTATACAAGATTTTCTTCTAACTACTAACATCCTCAACCTAGTGCGCCCAAAGTTGGATTAATTAAACAATAATAAAACTTGATCGATTGAATTCGATCATCATTAAACAACTAGACAAACATTACATTAGTCACTACTACTTCGCAGTGATCCAGTCAGCTGTAAATCAAATATATAGACCAATATATTACAACATAATTTTACCTGAGATAATAACGATGGGTTTTTTATATGAACTGACTGGGAGATTAAAATTAAGTCACTTAAATTGCGGTAGAGAATGACCACTTATAAAGCATGAGATGGTTTACAAATGCCGCTAGGAGGCATACTACAACATGATGTTCATAGTAAATATTTTTAAAGAAACACAATAACTAAGTATCTACGTATAGTCTATAATTTTCTGGATGATACTTACTGATTGCTAACCAACTATTCGGACTTAAATTAGTGAGAACCAAGTCTACCTTTTAGAGTCTTAAATTTCAAGATACAAATATCCGACTGATGAGTTTTAATTCTGAAGTAAAATAATCTAGAAAAAAATCAGCAAATTTCTAGAGTTACGATACGACAACTGAAAAATTATCATTTCTCTAGAAAAAGAGCGATTTTAAAGCGGAACACAGAAATAACCATAAAACATGTAGCATTAGAAAACAACAAACATACAACGAAACAATATATAGAAGAAATATTTTACTTGAATTATCTACAGTTTGGTTGACATTTAACGGTTCTATTGTTGGTGATAGAATAGTATCTGTAGCAGCCACAGGAATTATATTAGTTCCACCATCGGGATTGCGTACAATTCTAACTAGACGAAGACCTTGAGGCATATTGACTGATGGTTGGCTAGGAGGAAGGTGAAGAGCTTGACTATTAACTTCCTTAACATTCCCTAATGATACTGTCTAAATTAGGGGAAAATAAAGAAGTGCAAAAAAACGTAGACATAGAAGACACAAACATTGACCAATAGAAAGGGGAATTCATGCTAATCATCACATACATGAATACAGTGATAAATGTGAACTCAATAAAATTACTGAAAATGATTGAACACTCCAAGTATATTAATTTATAAATTCTAAACGTTCAAAATTACAAATACACAAAGAGATTAACAGTATATTATATGATTGACTGAAGATCAGATGGCTAAACTATTATAGTACTAAATGGTTAGTTCAAACATGAATAATTTTAACAAGATAATTACGATCAACAAGGAAAGAATGAGTGTTTGCAAACTTTTTTTTGTCGAACATCTTTCTACACTACTTAATTGGTAATGAGTATAAATTCTTATCTTCTTGAAATAGGCATTTGAAAAGATAGAATTATTGTCATCATCATATGTCATCAAAAATAGTCGACAGGAAACTCTGAACCTGGATAAATCATTAAGTAATGTACGCGCACATATATAAATTAGGAAATTTTTCTCTGAGTAAAAATTATATGTTGTTCACTCTCAACAGATAGCAGCTTTTTCATCTGAAGTCAATGAATAATAATAATCCAAAACAATGAGTCGATCACATATTACACGTTATATCTTAACAGATAATTCACAATGCACTATATACGTTACTCCTTCTCTCCTTGATTGCTAGATATCTCACAATCAGTCAGTCATTCAGCTACAATGTAGGACCAGGTAAATGTATCTTGCAATAAGCAGTACAGATTAGAGAAAATGAGACAAAATTGTTTTTGTACCGATGCCACGATTTTGTCAGCCACTAAGCCATCAATCAAGTTTGATACGACTACTAAAATAAGTGATTTTATACCGACACTGGATGAATGAAGAACATTCGAACTATTATTATGTTCTGTTCAGCTTTATATTTAGGGTATGCTAATTAGTCCTAATTTCAAACCATCAACCTTCGGGTGATTGTTCTTTTCAGGTGATTGGAAAGAACACAGATATACTACTCCCGCTTAACTTTTGTGTTTGATATGTAAAAAATAGGATGGTGTTTATTTTCTATGAAGGAATATAAAAAGCATTAAAAACAACTCAAGTTTTTTCCAAATAGTTTACCTTGTTGTTAGATATTGATTTTTCATTTGTATTAGTTGGAGTCTTCAATTTAGCAGGCAAAATAATACGTTGACCAGTTGTTGTTGTACTAGGAGGAATTGAAAGTACTCGTGGATTAGTGTTATCCTTATTCTTAACAGTGGTAGCAGTATTTCCATAAATATATGGTGCAGTGTTATTTTTCAATATCACAACTTTTGGTACAACCTATTTTCATATGAGAGGGATTAAAAGTACAGTGATTAAATGAGATAATCTAACATGGTGAAAAAGCAACTAATTTGATGATTGAAATAAATTTATACATCATGAGCATAAACGATGCTGAATTCTGCGCGAGCGCACACATACACAAATATAAACGTAAATATACTCATGTTTCTACTACTATGAGGTAAAATAAAAAGGAAATCGAAGGAAGAGATAACCATGTGTTAACAGGATACAACCCTGAACATTATGTTCCAATTAGGCTCGTATTGCTTTTGGAATATGCTGATTGATGCATTTTAATAATCCAATTCCAGTGGACGAATTGAGAAGCTAATGGGAGATCCCTACGTGAATACTATATAAACTCTAATGCTTTAATAAATGAATGATTGTAGTTCAAATTATTGGAAAATATCCATCGTTCGTCCTCTCAATTCTTGTTTTGACTTAGGAAGAATCAAGTGAAATATAGTGTCTAAGAGATACTCTAGATAGTAGGAGAATATAACATTGTGTGGCATAACACTAAGACGTATAAATTTCGAATGGGGGAAAAACGGTTTATGGTAACTTAATGCTATATCCAGTCTTTATTAAGGCTCTGATTTCTAATAACACATGCGTCTATATTCAAAAAAACTCACTACTTTGCAAATTGTCCTTAGATTTTTTAAAATCAAACCAATCTTCCGATTGCTTGATGGATCGGTGAAGATCACATGAACGGCTACACGCATAGCTTTATGTATATAAATATTCACAGGTGGTATCAAATAATTTTATCTTTTATTTTTTCAAACAATAAGCAGCATATTTAGTGGTAGGCTGCGACAGATAGATATGCCGGTTCAATGCCAAATTATAGATAAGAAATGTTGACAGGCTCATGTTACCGGTCAATTTTCGGTTTAACCTTATAAAAGAGCCCCTATACACAACTGGTTGAGAATCAGACTTGATTAAAGGAGGGACATGTATCTATGTTAACGAATGGGTTTGTGAACATATACACTTGTTAGCTAAGAATATGCAGACGACATTGTTTTGTTTTGTGAAGAGGGACAACCTTCAGCAACAATGTAAGCATGTTTGGGATGTGATTCTCTCCCTCCAAACCCAAAATGATGTTTCAGGATCAACCTGCGTCAGTGTCTAAATGACTGATAGGGCGCGAAGTAACAGAGCAGATCGATCACTATTATCTTGAAAATCCCATCAGTCCTGACGGACTGATATCTGACAAAATCTCGGGTTGGCTTTTGCCGACTTATGTCACTTGCGGCAAAGGTGAGATATCCGTCTACTAAAAAAAGGGACGAGTCCATAGTGAAGCAGTGCGCTCCGTTATATTTTATGGGTACGAAACATGGTCATTCTTAGGTTACTAGTATTCAAACATATCTTTAAAGCATTGCTTTTTGGATCACCGAGTAAGAAATCGCTGCGTTAAGAATAGGGTATTACGTAAGGATGGAAAAACGATTGAATAGGTAGTAAATTCTCATCAATTGAAGTGGATGGGACATATATTGCGTATACTCAACCACAGCCTACCTCGACGCGCTACGTTGTCTGATATGGGAATAGCTTGGAAGGAAGATAGAGACGGTCTAACCACAACGTGGCATCAATCCATCAAAACAATGACGATTGGATTGAGTTATATACTTGGGCGCATACTACCTGGTTGTAGTCCGCATGATTATTGCAACTAATGGTTGGAAACTTTGAACGACATGGCTCAAAACCGTTTGCAATGATGCAGGTGAATCCACTCTTTGTCTTCCCCTAAAATTCTAAGCTTTTGACTTCCCAATGATTTTTTTGTTTCCCTAATTTTTTTATGAATGGTACCATGTGTGCTTAATCTTTTCTATTACCATATATACTGTTAATACCTCTACTAATCTGTGATGTTTGGCCTGACAATTTCATCTCTCTGTGCTAATACAGTATAGCAACTTGAATTGATGGACAAACATACCAAGTTCTACATTGAGTTTGACGGACTGACTAAATTACAGCATATGCAACATTTCTTCATAGACATTATTTGTTATGGAACAAGAGTATTGGAGAAGTTACAACTCTTTTAACTATTATTATTTATGTTTCTACTGTATAATTAATAAATAAACTGAACCACTATATTTCTATATTCTGCTTATTGTAAGCTTTTGTTTAATAAACTGATTAGTATTATTACACGTTATTATTCCTAAATTATTGCTAATTGAACTATTTGCGATTGCCTGGTGGCTCATAGACATTCTTGGCCTGTTTGTATATAAGTAAGATTTTATATTTTATGGTGTGATGTAGTTTGACTTACTAAGTATATAAATTGACGAGTGCTCGAAATAGCTACTGTGCTGTACTGATGGGCTGGTCGGTTCGAATATGATGGATAAGGTTGATCGGGGTTTTCTTTTCGGACTAAAGGATAGAGATAGGAGAGGACACTGCGTATCAGTGGACCAACAGGAATTAGGCTTACGTTAGCCCAAGGTCAAATGTGTCAGTTAGAACATACTGTTGATCAAGGCTAAGAGCACCAGGTTATGGACGAAAAAGCAGATGCAGGGTATATAAAATATAATCGAAATCCTGATTGGCGAACTTAGCAAATGATATTGATTAAATGCTCAGATATAACATTATTGATAGTTATTAACTCATTCACCAGGTATTTAAGTATGATTAACATTAGGACTGAGGGGTTATAAAAATACTATCCGATTGCCTAAACCGAAATAAATAGAGCACTGTTCGAACCGCAGTCCGAATGCCTTGCCTATTAACCAATCACACTTAGCATAACTAAATAATGTGTTTTTTCGAAATAATGACTTACAGGAACAGTATCTGATTTAGCTGAGTTTGTTGAACAGGGTGCTGCTACTTTTGACAATCCAGGGGATTTTTCCGGATTTTTTGATTCCGTGTGAAAATGTTTTCTAGAGAAAACGGGAAAGTATTCATCGTCATCATCTTCGTCCTCCTCCACCACTTCATCTTCTTCTAATTCTTCATTATCATAATAATACTCACCGTCATCATCCTCATTACCACAATCTTCAACATAATCATAATCATCAACGATGTCTTCTTCTTCTTCATCATAGTCAACAGCATCCTCATCATCATATTCATCAATATCTTCATCCGTTGTATCACCAACTCCATCGTATTGCGGTAAACTTCGAGTTGTTGATCTAGCATTAAGATGAATAGATACTTGAGAACGTCTTTGACTAGAATATTTTTTTGAACTGCCTTGGATTTCATCATTTGGATCAAAGTTATCAGAATCATCACCTTTTGCATTTAACCGATCATCTTCATCGTCATCTTCGTCGAAATCCACAACAAAATCAGGATCATGACGTACAGCTCTTACTCTTCGAGCACTACGTCTAAGTGGTACACTGAAATTGTAAAATAAGCATAAACAAAATAAATTCACATCCAATCTCGATCAACATTTAATAAAGTAAGTATAGAGATATGATCAATAAAAATAAAAAGGAAAACTACTAGAGTAAACCTTATGAACATTGTCAGATTGCTCTGATAATCGTTCGAGTGTCTATATCAATTAGTTCCAACTACGGAATCATGTGTTAGACAAATTTACATTACGATTAGCAATAATGTTAAGCTATCTAAGTAGAGGCTGAGGATCAAATCCACGTTATCAAATCATATAAGTGTACCGAGTTCAGTAATTGCGGTTATGTTTACGTTTATTTAGTCACTCAAATGTAGATATTTTGGAATAATTTGTATTGGAAGTATGACTGTTGTTCTACTGTAACTTTTCTTCCATCATGTCTAAGTGTGATACACTTGACATGTCTGTAGCATAATGGAGTGGTATTTTTGTCGTAGAAAACCTTACATTTCTCATGTAAGCCTGTAACAGTGACAGAACAAAAAAACACCTCTGCATCACGGATTACGACAGTGCAAATAATAATTGCCGCTTCATTTCGGTTGGTTGCCAGGTGCAAGGTCAAAAAGTGCAAACGAGAGTGAAGTTTATCCACATCCTCACATATGTGCTTAGAATACATAAAGTTCCATATATAACACTTATTTAATAGCCCAACAATTGTTAAATAACAGTTTATGATCAATTCTCATACTTCGAGGTTTCATCATTAACATTCACAATTCAATTCATACCAAGCAAAAACACACAAAACAAAGTATTTACTACTTACTTTTCTCTAGCTGACCAACTATTGACTCGTCCAGTATTCGCAGTAACTGAATCAGAATCCGAGTCTGATTCACTCAGATCACTATTTCGATTGGTACGACGCTTTTGATTAGAACGATATGTTGGTTGTGGTGTACGATTATTAGGTGTAGATGCTGTCTTTTGTACTGGATTAAAAGCAACTTGATTCATATGAATGTTAGGAACGGTTCTAGGTGCAAGTACTCTAAAAAAATTATACGGAAAAGTGAAATGTGAATTAGATTATGGAATATTTTCAAGATATGGAAAATATATTAAATGGCTTGAAAGTATTTTTGACAACATCCACAGATATTGACTAGGAAGTGCAATAACATGGTATCAACCCTGAACATGCTTGTATATTTTAAAAATAAAAATAAAATGATTATTGCGTTTCGTAATTTGTAAAACTACACTTATGAGATTGAAGTAGGTCATGTAATTTTATAACTATATCTTAATGGCTGGAAATCCATTGTATAGACGAATGTCGAGCGATAACTACTTGGTTGGGGGTCATGCAGTTGTCATGACAAATGGTTGGAGACGTTGGGCAGCACAGTACAGAATCAGTCACAACACGGTACAAGTACGTTCACTCTTTATCACGACCTTAAAAATTATTTTATAGTATTTAAAGTTGCATATCGTTATCTCGTCTCAAATCATAGTTTGTGTCTAGCTTTTTACCTCCACATTCATTGATACCACTATTGCTACCGATTTGATATCCACCTTGATAATTCCATCTCGCTGTGATGATGTGTTGTGGCAACTTGATCTGATGCCAGTTTCTATGTTGTCTAAGTTTGACAAATTACATTTTCCGAAGTGTCTATATTTAAGAATATCGAATGAATAAATAGCCATCACAATTCATAGTCTGTCATTTCTTGAAGTGTAGAATACAAATACTGCCTTCGTAAAAAAAGCGTCATCAGTTCCAAGTATCATTATCACTTGGAACAAGTGTCAAGTAAAGTTTGTAAATAAAATCCGTTTAACAAAGTTGAAAGTTATTCAATTAGCTTTAGAAATACATAATAGATAGAGACAGACATTAAATACATACACATGCACACAGATAAGCTTTAACTACGGACAAGATAGATGTAATAAACGCAATAGAGAGGTAGATATCCCATAGAAGTAACATACAGACAAGAACTACATACACACTAACCCATAAATAGATAGACAGATATTACATAGACACATGTATAAATACACACTAACCTGTAACGAACACCTTGATCGGTCAATACTGACTGTTGTATCAATTGTTTGCCACCTCCAAAAGTAGTAACAGTGGTATTAGTAGTATTATTAGAATTTTCATTCAGCTGAATCAACCTGGAGTTTGTCATCACAACATTACCACTACCAACACCACCTACCGCTAATGTTGATGGTTGCGATGGTTTAATTAGGAGAGCAGTTTGTTTAGCTTTTACAGCTTGTGCTTTAGCTGTACGCGCTTGTTGCGCTTCCGTGCCTAATGTGGTCAAACGTTGTACCACTTCATTATGACGTTTTTCTAGGTTTTCAATTTCTGCTTCTAATTTACTAACTGCATTCAATGCAGCCAAACTAGCTTTTTTATCGTTTTCAGCGGCTATATATCGATGCTCTAGTAAGTTATCAATACGGAAACGTAGCCGTTTACTAGATGATAACGATGATGGAGAGGAGGGATAACTGTGTTCCTTATCAATCGGTGGAGGGAAATGAATTCGATTGGAAATGCACTACAATGAAGGATAGAAAAATAGCAAGGACGGATATAATACCTTATCTTGGTACAACAATGTATCAATACAATTAACCTTGACGTACATCGTCTTATTGTTTCATTGAAAAAGAAAAAAGATGGTACAAGTTAAACATGGTAAAATTAGATGATATAAACTTTTATAATCGGATGATGTGTTGTCCAAACCAAGAAGTGGTATCAATCCAAGAAGTCATAATCTGTCAGAATAAGACCTTGTAGATAGCCTCAGATTAGCTTTTTGAAGTTAACACAATTATCGTAGGCAATGCCCCGCAAATGCCCTGGTACGACCGAGAGTGGAGAGAGTCCGCTCTCCCTCTCGAAATCCTCTCACATAACCACGCGTATATAGCCTCTGTCACGGAAGTCCTACTCACTGCCTTCTCGTGGCGGCAGTGTTGTTTACGAAACTGAGAGGACGAAAAGCGAATGTCTGACGCTTTAACTCGGTTGGTGGACATGGAGAGTCCACCTAGGGAGTTGGAAAACCCTGATTCCAAGCCAACGGTGCACATGGGCTCTAGTATCCTGAAGGAACAAATGGCATATGAACCAACCGTTGGTCACCGGCTACCGTGGGGCTGCATCTCCTTATGATGCTCCACTGCCTTGTGGATCAAACCTTCAGGTCGAGAGCTCCGGGTGTGGTCCCCTAAGAAAACCACCTGTTTCGGTTTGGGCACCCGAGCAGCATCAAAACCCTCACACACATCAAATTAGATTTGTGTGGCGCATATGTATTTGGTGCCTCCTTGTACCAATATCTGTGTTAAAATAGATAAAAAAAATAAATAAATAATCGCAGGCAACAGCTAAGGATACTATGTGATATGGCTTAGTAGTGATCTCAAAGGCTCAGATGCATTCCTAATTGTCGTTTGATATATATTCCTTTTATCCTCCAAATTCATTCTTTCTTCTAGAATCATATTATCTATGTCTAAAATCTTTTTCACTACCACTTAGAGTACGACTATTTCTACCACTTTGTTATTTATTCTGATAACTGTATCTCTCTGTACTGATGTGGTGCAACAAGTTAAACCAATGTACATATGCGTTAGGTTACAAATTGCTAATGATCAACTGAAATAGTGTATCACAACTTATAGACTACAATGTATTACTTTCCAGTTAAGACCTTAATTTACAATGAAATTACCTACTCACTACTACGACATATTAGTATTAAAAAAACAGGAAACCTAGAAAAAATCCCTGTCGACCAACTCTTAACCCCAATATACTAGACAGCAATTAAGTGCTAATTAACTAGGAGGATACATCATATTTCTTAATCAGAGAACAGTAACTCAGTTGGGGAGTTTGACTTTCAGACATTGATTCTCAGTTTCCAATCCTGTTTCACCTACTATGACTTAAGCAACTGGGTAGTATTTACACAAAGTTGTATCTAGTGAATGAGTAAAAATTTCGTAATTGACAAACTTGATCAACACTGGATAGCAAGTATTGACCGTGGAATATTTTTGGGCATCGCCCAATTCTTTTCCTCATCATTGATAACTATGAAGGGAAATGAATCCATGTTAACGGAAATGATACAACTGAAGAGAGAAATATTAAAATTGTATAGCATTACACTAAAATTAAAGTTCAAACATAACAGAACGTATTTATTCAATAATTTGCCCATAGGCGATGTAAACGATTACAAATAAAACACAGCTTACATAAGAAATATTTAACACTGGATTCTTATTGTCATCATTCATTATTTTACCGTCATTTGTATTATTATTGATAGATGATGTCTGACCTGAAAGCGAATCTTTTCTCTGTTCTATCTTGATTTCTGATGCATTACAATTTTCATGTAATCCATCTAACTGATCAATTTTATTTTTCTCAAAATTATAATTCATTACATCTTCATTCATATTATTTTCATCTTTCTTTACAGTGATCATATTACCAGAGTCTGGATCCTTCTTTTTAGCATCATCATCAATATGAGATGAGGATGACGATGAATTCATTTGAACATTGTTTGTTGAAGATTTCAATATTTGTTCATTTAGGCTACATAATACATCAGATGGAATAATATAAGGATTTCGTTTAGGATTTAAATACAATGGAATACCGGTTATTGGATGTAGTACATGTCCACGACATTCGCTTGCTTTTGGTGGTTTAACAGGCATTTGATCCTTTAAAAAAATAATAAAAGATGATTATAGAGATAAATACACTTGGAACACTAACAGACAGAAAAATGACCAGTTTTTTTAATTGAGCTGGTATATCGTGAATGATGCAATCGAGCTACAGTGGTTGGAATGTTTATTCTTTTAGATCCCACATGCAGCTTATTTGGAGAACGGTAAAACTAAAAGCTGGAATCGTATTGCTGGTTGTATTTGGGTACGAGGAAAGATGTTTCCTTGGAAAAATAGAAACCGCAGTGAAGCTGCTTTTCCCAAATAAAAAGAGACAACAAAAAATAATGGCTTTACAAATAGCACACCAACATACCTCACGGATTTCAAATGTGAGCAGTAAGGCCTTTAAATTTATTATTTATTTATTTGAACACATGAATATTGGTACAAGAGAGCGCCAATATATATGCGCCACACAAAACAATGAGAATTCGAAGAGAAACAGAAAAAAGAGAACAATAACGAAGAGATTGGTGAAAGGTAGTGTGGTAGTAATGAGGGAACGCAAAGGTACAATCAGAAGAAATCTTTCAGGTAAGTGAGACACAACCACTTTTTATGAAGAAAGTAAAAGAAGGTTACAGCAGGATCGCCACTGGCTTCTATTCTGAGCCATATCTGATAAGGTGTTGCACCATCTCTCAGACCCCAACCAGGGAGTCATGAAGGACCGACAGAAGCCAGTCCTTTGCAGCTTTCTTTCATGCCACGACACCGTGTCATGCACTGACCACCTCTCTGCTTCTTCCAACCAGTCCCAAAGTTTGCAAATAATGCACGACGTGGAAAAATGAAATTTTCGCAAGGCCTTTAAAACGCGAAGCCAACACATAGAAAACAACTCGCAGAAAGGTCGTGAGCGACTACCTGTAATTAGATGTCGCTTAGGCCTTGTGGTTACGCTTCCAGGTAGCCAAGGCCATATCTAATCCTGTTTTCCGTGCAGACACCTCAGGAAGAAGTGTGGTATGTGCTACTTATATTGGCATAAGTAGCATATGATGTTAGTCGTGAACAGAATGTCTGGCAGCAGAGAGATAAGAGGATCGAACAGTAAAGAATGGAAACAGAATGCAATTTGTATGAAAATGCGAGAACAATGAATTCTGGGTCATTATGAGATAATTGATGGATATTTTGCAAGTCACGTATTTACTATTTGATTGTTAGATTTTATTAACAAGTCCTGTAATTTTGTGACAAATACATTCGATTGTCCCAACCCGTGTTCTGTTCAATACAGAAGTATCCTTCCACAGTCTGGGCAACCAGAAATTGTGACAGACGCCTACATATCGCTAAAAGCAGTCAATATGACCCTAAAATAGTGGGAATTTAACAACAAATGTTTTCTCGTGACAAATTCATGCCTGTGTGATTTTGGTGAAAGCGTTATTCACCACTCACAACGATTAGGTTTTGAATAAATAATCATGAATTTCCTGATAAATAAAAAATATAGGGGGAACTCACTTGTAAATACTCAGGACAAACACCCCACCCAATTCCGTGTTGAAGACCGCGTGGATTACCACGACGATGAAGTAATAAACGATTACCCGATGAAGTAGCAGTTAGTTCGAACTGACGACCAGAGGATATTGGAGGGTGGATAAGTACAGCATGTTCAGCCATTCGACCAGCATTACTACGAGTTGCACTTAGCCACATCCAACCATCGCCACCTAAACGACGATATTCTTCACCACGAGTCTTCCAAACAGTATGTCTGACTGGACGAGGAGTTTTTGTACGTATAAGATTTGTTGGTAGATTAGCTGGATTTATGTTACTACTACCAACACCACCATTAACTGTTGAACTAAAACGATCAAATTGACGTAAACGCTTATCTTCTTCCCTTTGAGAAGCTGTCATACGTTCTAGAGTTAAATGACCTATTGCAACGTAAAAGAAACACTGGTAATTTTTCAAAAAAACATTTCCACTGACCTATCCAGCATGTAAATACAATTATTGAGAGCGTAAAACCCTACACTTTACTTCTACTTGTCTGAATAAACCGTTCGTTAAATTGAATCAAAGAACAAATCAAGTGCGAAGCATATAACTTATACATAGCAGAATTCTTAAATCCATAACCATGATGAACATTAGTACTTTAACACATTTCACTAATAATATCAATGAAAATGGTGTAGATCACCAAATTCATTATGAACATACCAAGTGAATTGAACCAGACGCGTTGAAAACATACAGAACGAATGGATGCTTCTAATCTGGCCAATAAAAATGCTAAATCAGATGGAGACTTAGAATGTAAAACATCCTTAATCCAATTTGTACGATGAGCTCGCCAAGCTGGAGTGTAAAATGCTAGTGGAATCTAAAATGTGAAGAAAAAAAATTTAAACTATAGAGAATGAAGAAAACAGCTTTCAATACAATGTGGAGGAAAAATCAATTTAAAGCAAAAATATTGGATTTATGTGCCATACGAGGGGTAGTGAAACTACTCAGTTTCTCAAACTGAAGCATGTAGTGGTATATATATATATATCATTCACTCTCGTTTCTTATTCTGATTTGGCAGGAGTCAAGTGAAGTATTGCAGTCAAAGTATTCTATCTAGTGACGACATAACACATCGAGAAAAAGTCAAGAGCAAATCAAACTTCCGTTTTGTATAAGAGGATATTTTCAAAAGATTTCATATACAGTTAAGAATGTATCCCCTAACACAGCATTCACAATTGTTACTTTTAATTAATGCTATCCATACATCCATAATACTTTTACAACATTAGAGAATGGAATACAAAAAAGATGTAATGAAGTGAAACTTTGAGAATAAATACATAACACTCTGCTGTCAAAAAGAGTGATGATATAAACTAGTTAAATAAGATAGAATACACAATACTTTCGATAAAGCATTCCTATAATGCATAGACATAAATGTTCAAAGAAAATAAGAGGTTAATTAGGTATGTACTCTTCAACTATGCTCCTTCAGAGTATAGTGGTGAATATCTCCAACTTTTACATGAAAATCTAGGTCGATTTCTGGAATAGCTATTTTAGCGAAGTGCTAACTCAATGATTATGGTGGCTGACTTTAAGCCACGGGTTTGAACTTGAGCTCCATCTATTACCGTTTCAGTGAAAAGGTTGTAGATTTTCTAGCGCTAACATTCAATGTGGCTCAAAACTATGTACGCTGATCTATATCTAACTGATGAGTTAATAATAATAATTCAACTTTATAACAATACAGAATAGCAGGAATGATGGAATTCTGGCTGTGCCATACAGATTTCATAAAACTCACGTATGAATATATGCTGGAAACTGAATTAAATAATCTTTATGCTGTACTGAACTGTGAGATTAATAATGGATATTTGTAAAATAGTATATACTTATTATTATTTATTTGTTTGAACAGATAAAGAGTGGTACAAGGGGAAGCCAAAAATAAATGCTCCACCCAATAGTAATGAGGTTGTGAGGAGATAAAGAAAAGTGAGTATAATAAAAAAGTATACTTAAAAAAGAGATTTATAAGTTTGGTGACAGGGGTGAGTGAAGTATGTACACATAAAATAATCCATTCATTTACCAGGTACTTAGGTATGAATTGCACTTTAATTGTGAAAGTCAATGACACCACGACTCGGTGACCCGAACCGAAATAGACAGAGCAAGGCTCGAATTCGGAACATTGCAGACTAAACTGGAATACATTGACCACAAAATCACGGCATACAAAAAAAAGAAACATTGTTAAACTTTACTTACTTTTGATTCGAAATGACAAAGTGTCAATCGTAATAAATTCAACAGTTGGTGTGGACTAGCTGGCCAACATTCGTATCGAGTAAAATCAAAATCACTGAATTGAGGTAATTCAATAACACTAGCCATCATATCTCTGACGTGTTTGAAATTATTAGACAATTCTACCGGATCGATATACGCCCACATATCTGTACATAATTCACTTACATTGAATTTATTCGACAATAACCGTCGACGTTCTTTTTCTTCCATATGCTGTGCACGTGTCAACGCAACATTTACACTATCTGATATCAGATCATCTGCAGTGACAGTACCGTTATTACCATTATTGTTATTATTATTATTATTATTATTATTATTATTATTATTTACAGCATTTGAATTCCTTGTACCACTTGGTGTTCTTTTAAGTTCACTTAAATCATCATTTCGGTGACTATCCGGCATGGCGGTACACTCTTCTCCAGTCCAGACTCCAGACGTATATAAATTTGTCCATGATCGCCAATTTCCTTCATCTGAAAAACGATAGGCTAGTAAACAACATTCATTGGAATTCGGTAACCAATCTGGATCAATCAGCATATGTAAGGTAGATATTTCTTGAGGTTCTAATATTGTCGGTGGATAAGTTGCGACGTCATCATCCTAAAAGGATAAAATATAGTATAAGTGATGGTTAAATTTATACAACTTAAAATAAACAACATGAAAGTTAAACAATTGACTTTCTGACATAATTATACTTAGTGTAACAATCCATGTGTAATGTTATTTAAAGCTAAGAAAAATAACCTTAAGTAAGTAATAAAAAGCGATCATTATCAGTATAGGGGTGTGGAGATTATTGAGTTTCACTATAATTACGAACCGGTCAATGTTAGACCACCATTGAAAATCTGGAAGCACCGAACGACCGTTTCATTTTAGTATGGGACTCCTCAGCAGTGCATATCACAAACAGCTAGACGAATCTACTAGTCGACTTCCGGTACTCCTTAATAAATAACTTCTCATTTCATCTTCTCGAAACATATTCGCGATTTTTAGATTTTTTCATCATGATTGATACACTATTTCGGATTATTTGTGAATGATCTTGTTAATTCCACCCCATTGTGATAATGTGCTGTCGTAACGCAAATTTGTGCTAGGCTCTACTACATTGATTGTGACGCGCTGAATGAGAAAACCCTTATTCGCTGGCAAACAAGTGACCTATAAAGTTTATGTTTTTAAACTACTTATGATGAAATTAAATTATGTTTAATTTGTACTGAATGATTTACATACAAGTATGTTATTTTATTAGGGAAAGAAAGCCTATTTTGTTGGACAAATGACTTAACTTCCGATATCGATTCATTTGGTGAGGACGGGGACGGAAGCAAGGAAAATCATATGAGTGATTTAATTCCATGTAAAGTTAAAAATTACCCACATTGCATTACTGCAGATTTATTATCAAACGATCAGTAGCGTATCCATTCATTTTAACAATTGAAAGCGAACAATGATAGGTTACCATTTGAAAGTTTTAACTACTGATAGGTAAAGATAAGATTAATCTTGATAAAAAATATGTAGTACAAGACAACACTGACGAACTTCCTCGAGTAAAAAACTTAGATTCAGGTTCCCCTACCTATCTCCAACCACTTAACATCTTAAGACGAAAAGTCAAATCAATTAGACCAGTGGCTACATTGCAACCTGATTGATGGAAAAGGAAAGGACCAGAAAAACATAATATTGGTCACTACTCAACGATCAACCAATTTTAAATGTGTCTTAAAGCTATCGCAACCTGAATAGCCTAGTGATAATGTCTCAGAGTGCAGTTGAGTGACGAGGTTTCGGATCCCACAGAGAGGACCAATGTCTTTCAGGATAGTAAATATTGCTTATTAACGAGTGCTGACTAACACGAAAGCTGAATCTGCGATCTCCTGACGGCTACATTCGAAAACGTAACACAGTAAGAGGGGTCATATAATAAAAACCTAGGACTGAATGAAGCTCAAGAACGAGAAAAAAACAAATAAAGGGACTAGTTGATTAATTTAGAACCTTATTATAATAAATCCTTCAAATACGGACCATCTATTACTGACTTTTCTGTCGATACTAGAATAGTACCAAAGAATTAGTATGCGATTATTTGTAAGGATTTGAGTTGTCCTGCAGTTGGCACTCGTGATTGAAGCATGATCAGTCTTTATTGGCAGATTTTCGTCCTGTACGGACAGTCTCAATACAGTTTGGTTGCAATAAGCTTCTTTAAAATATATGAATTGTGATTAGAGGTAGAATTGAGCAAAGTGTGTTTTTTCCTAACTAGGACTAGTCAGCTGAATGTACCTCCATCCTTGTGTCGATATTTAGATTGAGGCTTGAACGCAACACTCTTCACTTCAAATCTCGGCGCCTTATACATTGAAATACTGAATCCAGATGGGCACTAATAAATTTTACAGCACATGAAAAACCTAACATTACTTGACTTCGTGGTTGTCTTAGTTACAATGAAATCTGATGGACACACAATTTCATTGATCAAAAGTAAAGATCCATACAAAATTAAAAACTGCCTTTATTCGACTGATTAAGAAAATTATGCCGTTATATGAGGGAGAAATAAACAAATAGCATGACGGTCAATTGGAATTGGATTTTTACATTACGAATAAAGCAGGTCCTTTTAATAATCTTTACGCAGTAGATAACATGACTACCAACAAACATATTCATCCAAGTAATCACGTGCAGACACACTGAGATATGCTCAGAGCTGCACCCGCTATTCAAAGACTAATGATACTACCATATAGTTACAAAAATAGATGGTGAATAGTACAAACACGAATCTAATTGTTGAGGTGCATTTTTAATCCGTGGAGTTAGCGTTTTATGACAAATTAACAAAAATACCAATAAGCTTATGAGAAACCATGGATTAAACAACGACAAACATTTCAATCAATTGTCAAGCTCTATCAAGAAGCTCGATGAATAAACTTATCACTTTTATACTAACAGAATAACCAGTGAGAGGCTACGACCAATCAAGTAGTCTAAAGTTTAAGGGCTTGCAGAGGCATTAAATTATAGCATTGATACCTGATAAGATCGTAGATGGTTACTGCTGGGGAGTTGAATACTGGGATGAAACAACTATCCAGTGACCCTTATATTTCAATGGCTATTTAAATAAGGTCAGTCCCGCAGTATAAACTGTAGAATGATTAAAGTTGTAGGAAAACTTGTTTTGATTTTTGATTCCAGTAGTTCGTTTCATGACTGAGTCAGTCTAGCGATGTGTGAGTACAAAATTTAAAATAACGATCTAAGCATTTGGAAGTGACCAAATATAGAGTAAGAAATACTCCAAACAAATAGTTTCCTTTTAAAACAATAATACAAGGTGTGATAGGACTGGGCAAAACATCATATTACAAAGACTAAGAACAAAATTTAGTTAATACCATTAAAGTTAAGAATCGAAGCGAACAGTGATGCATTATTATTATTATTATTATTATTATTATTATTATTATTATTCTCTTAATCGTGATTGCAAAATAAACAAACATAACACTTACAGAAGTTTCTTTTACCATATGAGTAATAACTTGGTCTCCATTACCCACAATACAACTATTCTCGTCTGTAAGAATCAGACATGCAGAAAGATCCGAAGGCTGTTTATTCAAAAGAGCCGGTAATTGTTTTGGTAAAGTTGGAAAGATAGGTACATCCGCTGATGGTAGACTAGAAGCTGCGATAGCCTACAAAAAACACAGGTTATCTATGAGTTGTATTGATTAAAAGCCTTAAGCATTTTAAAGAGAAAACAATAAGAGATTAATTTAAACTCATACATATCATAAATTGATTGATATAATCCGATCAGCACTAGGAAGGATTTGATACATATGACAATGGTCATTATTCTTTGATCATTAAACGTAAAAATATATTAAAAGATTTTTCTCTAGTTAGCAGGGCTGGGACGCATTAGAGTAGTTTAGCTTGTCTTGTCATTGTGTCGCTGATCCTTTGTTTCGTTCACCGATTTTAGGTGATCTCGTAAACTCTTCAAACATAGCATAACGCTACCCGGTCGGCCAAACAGAAATAGATGAAGTAGGATTAGATACTGGGATTTAGTGGCCAAAATTTGAAAGCATTGACCACTAAGCCACTATTTCTCAATTTATTGTAATTGGATAATAATATTATGCACATTTGTGGTATTGTACACATATTTTGTTAGAAGCTAAAAAATACAATCAATCTGCTGAAACATTAATCAGTAGCGTTGGGTTTAAACAAGCAACAAAATGACTGGAAATGAAATGCCTGAACTAGCAATATAGATGAGAGCTTTGGTAACCTTTGGTAACTCTACATGTATCATTTGGTACACAGACACGAGGAAATTACGGATGCTACCAAGTTTTGTGATTTATTATCGTTAGTTTTTAAGGTCAGGAATGAAAACAGGTATGTATTATCAGATAAATTTTACCATAAAAAAAGACTTACAAGTCTCGTTTTAGGATAATCTGATGTTTCACCGTGAGTTTTTATCGATGTAGTAGACTTTTTAAAAGAAGCTGTAAATGTTATCGAAAACAAAAACAAAGTATGATAAAAAATTTTTACTAACTCTCACATTTCTATTATCAAAAGAAAAAGAAAGCAAAAGATTAGTGCTACTTTTTCACTGTTAAGATTAAAACTCTATCGTAGAAAGAATCATAGTCGTTACAGAGCGCATGATATAAATGACACGTTACGTATCACTTACGCCTACTCACCTTGATGAAGATGGTGTTAGTCGATGTAGGAATAAGTCAGAAAAGAGCTAGACAACAGTCTAACAGAAATGTAGTATATATTTATAAAGCCATTGGCTGCTGTTCTGAAACATGTTGGTAGATATAGACTACCTAAATGAGGTTAGTGCAATAGACAATGTGTGACATGACTCAGAATCGGTTATTATGTCTCAGATGCATGTTGTTTTAATTTTAACACATATATATTGGTACAAGGAGGCACCAAATACATATGCACTACACAAATCTCATTTGCTATGTGTGAGGGCTGTGATACTGCCCGGGTGCCCAAACCAAAACAGGTGGTTTTCTTAGGGGACCACACTCGGAGCTCTCGACCTGAAGGTCTGATCCACAAGGCAGTGGAGCATCGTAAGGAGATGCAGTCACATGGTAGCCGGTGACCAATGATTGGTTCATACGCCATTTGTTCCTTCAGGATACTAGAGCCCATGTGCACCATTCGTTTGGAATCAGGGTTTTCCAACTCCCTTAGTGGACTCTCCATGTCCACCAACCGAGTTAAAGCGCAAGACATTCGCTTTTCGTCCTCTCAATTTTGTAAACAACAGCCCCGACACGAGAAGGCATTGAGTAGGACTTCCGTGACAGAGGCTATATACGCGTGGTTATGTGAGAGGATTTCGAGAGGGAGAGAGAACTCTCCCCACTCTCGGCCGTACCACGGCATTTGGGGGCAGATGTACTGTTTATTGTATTCCAGATCTTGGGTTACAGTATTCCTTCATACATATCTTTACATCCTATATTTTTGTACTAATCTTCTCGCTATCACTGTTATTACATTATTTATATTTCTTTACTATTCATTTTGTTCATTTAATCTCATCGTGACAAACTGGCCCTAAGCATAGATGCGTGAAACTCTACGTTGATGATCATGACTGATATAGAAATCTATTGGGACGAAAGCTGATGCTGTAGTAATAAGTAGCGATAAGGTGTAATGAAGACAACAAATATATATTCATAGGTTCTAATCAAATAAAATTATATGTCCGAATGATGAGTCAATGCAAACATTATATGAAATATAAAGTAGGATCTTAACTTTCCTCAATCTCAGCTACTCAGGTACATTTTCGACATGACTTAAAGCTAAATTCTAAATGTGAGAGCTAGTGATGCTACAACACGGCTGGCAAACAAACCGAAGTAGGTGGAGTGAGGTTCGAATTTTAGACTTAGCAACTGAAAGTTGAACGGATCAAGATAAAATATATAAATTGGTTGAAATCCTGTGAAATAGTTAATAAAGAATTACACGACATAGTTACATATAAACAAGCTTCCTTTGTGCTATAATATGACTTCTGACAAGAAAAAAGTATCAATTCTCACTGGCAATAATTGCATTGACAGTAATCGAATACAATTTTATGTACGGCACCTATTTGAAACACCTTGCTTCAATCAAAATAATACTCGGATTTTGTTCAGCTCTGATTTCAGCTTGGTCGAAAATGTTGGATGCATGAGTTGAAAGAAGAAATATTTCTCCAATTAATTGAAGAGAAATACTTATCCGCTTAACTTGAAGTAATAGTATCTTAATGAGAAATTCAACAAATATTAAATATATTGTTGAAAAATGCTTTATTTCATATAAGTTCGACCAGATTGTGTTACGAGGATAGTTCTGACAATCGAATCCTTGAGTCACAATTAAATCAGAGCACGTTGACTAATATGTTTCCAACTAATTAGCACTAGCGAATGAATTCAGAAGGTACTAGGTCCCTGCATGGATTTTAAATACGCTCTGACGATTTTACAATAATATCTGTGGTGCTTCAAATATTGGAACATACTTTTGTCCGTTTCACACTTATTTTGATCCAGAGCTTATCGAATGAAGTACTGTGTTTAAGGAATACTATGTGGTGTAAGTTATAATACTGACGACAGGAAAAAAGAAATTGAATTCAAGATGCCGATCTCAATTTATAAACTTAATCGAATTCTTCAGCAGAAGAGGCAGTCAAACATGTAAATGCGGTTGATTGAGGTTCTGATTCAGCAGCTTAATATCCAGTGTTACAATTCCCACATTATTTCAGCTACTCCTAATAGTGGTGTTGCCAATAGTATTCCTGAATTCACTTATGATCCTTCTCTACATGATTTAAGCGTTTGGAAGATACGATTAGAATAGAATTTTGTAGGCAGGATGATGCTCCAAAGATTAGGTTATTGGTGTGTAAGCTTGAGAAGAATGAACATACAAGCTATTCTGACCACATTCAGTGGGAGTTTCCTTGAGAGCTCAGTTAAGAGACAGCAATCTAGTTATCAAATATATTCGGAGAGTCATCCATACTTTGATATTAAATATCAGGGTCTTAATATTGCTAGAGGTGAAGCTGATAATTACAGTAAGTTACCAAGAACCAACTACATGTGAACGTTTCTAGCTACGTTTATTGATGACTGACCAATTCAAATATTCGGTATTCATCAGGGCTCTAGTTACTTCAAGGTGCTGAGATCAGAACTCGACTGAACTAAGATCCGAATATATCACTCACAACACTCAATTGCGTTGGTTCAACACCTTAACGAACTATAACACTTGAGGTACTGAGAACCTTACTCTGTTGGATGGTGAATGTAAGTTTCATTTTTAAAAAAAAAGAAGTATAACCGCTTAAACATGAAATAAAAGAATAATTACACGAATAATTTCGGTGAAGAACTAACCTCGTTCAACTTCCAATACTGAATAAACATACACTGTGTCTGGACTATCAGCTGTCAAGTTGCAACTTTGATTTAAATCACTATTATTAATTGAAACTGATTTATAATTTGGTCTTGATGAACAAAAATCTAGGAAACCAGATTCAGTCAGTTTCTGTGTAATCGCCATTTCATTACGCATTCTAGGCAGTAAAGCATCTAAACGATAACAAAGCCATGGTTCCCATTCAGTTGATAGTAATTCACGAATATACATTACTTGTTCAATGGATGAATAATAATAAACGCATGGTTCATTAGCATATGAAATTGATGGATTACATTGATATTTTTTATAGTTCTTTTGTTTATTAAACGTCGGCATAGGTTGACTACTATCACAATAGGATACTTTTGAAGTTAAATTGAGAGAATCGTTATTGGCAGAGTCAGTTGTGCTATTAGCATTATTATTATCATCATTATTATTGTCGTCGATATCATCCTCATCATCCTTTACTTCTGGATCATCTTCCATTAATTCACGACCATATTCCATCTCCCATGAACTATCAAAAACCCCATCGTGAAATCCCATCAACTGTGGTTCACATTGACTAAAGTCAACCGGTTCACTACAATGAAACAGTACATCATTATTAATGTAAGAGTAAACTAACAATACAACAAAATTTAAAGTTAGTTTTACACATTATGTAGTATTTTTTGACTGAAAGCATTAGAAACAAACAGTTGTAAACAATGTGGGATTTAGAACACATTTTAACTGTACTAGTTCCTTGTTAAACAGGATAGATTTCAAAACCGAAAATATGAAATATTTCATTATCCTCTTACTAATTAGGATGTGATAATTAATCACTTAGTAATAATTATTAGTGTAGTATTTAATTTGGCATACTAATGAATCAAATATATAAGTAGATTTGTTACCAGGGCAGATTGTTGACCAGCCTTAAGTTGGAATACGCTAATTAATCTATTTTTAACTAATTGGGATTCCATAAAATTCATATTTACATTCTAAGTAAACTCAGGTGTTTGATTACCATATATTTATTGTTGTAGTTAATAGAATATATAGTGTAAGCTCCAATTCTTGTTGTAAGTAGGAAAGAGTTGAGGAAAGTATCTTATACAAGGAATACTTGATAGTAGAACATAACAGTTTACATTAGACGTCTAATTTCCCAAAACAAGTAAGCAAGAGACATTATCTGCATCTTTTCTTTGAGAAACTATTATTGAAGGAAGAAGTTTCAACAGTCCATTACTCTCCATACACAATGTTTCACGATGATAGAACAAGTAATGAGATCCTCTTAATCCAATTCAGTATATTTGTTTACTTACTGATATGTAAACATTGCTACGAACGGACACCAAAATATATATGTGCACCACAAAAAGTAGTTACCATTAGATTTGTATGCAGGCTGAAATACTTTCCAGGTGCCCAAACCGAAGTAGGTGGTATTCTTAGGGAGCCACGCCCAGAGCCTTTGACCCAGAAGTCTAATCCACAAGGCAGTGGGGTAACATTAAGAGATGCAGTCCCATGGTAGCCGGTGACCGAGAATAGGTTTATATACCACTTGTTTCCTCAGGATCCTGGAGCCCATATGCACCACAAGTTTGGAATCAGGGTTCTCCAACTCCCTTAGATGGCCCTTTCGTACCCACAAACCTGGTTTATGTACCGTACATTCGTTTTCCGTTATCTTAATTCCGTAAGCAACACGCCCACCGTGAGCAGGTAGTGAGTAGGGATTTTCTAGAAGTGGTTATACACCAATGGCCATGAGAGAGCATTTCTAAGGGGAGAGCAAACTCTCCCCACCCTCAGACATATCAGGGCACTTAGGAACCTATATATGAGTACAACTCAAAAAACGCTTAAATCTACTTTTCCATGAATAGTTAGATAGTGTCAAAATTTCGTCGCAGCTGTAATTTAGTAGTTTGAACACTCGAAATTTATAATACCAAAATTAAATCTGCTTTGTCTAAGATTTCCGAGTCGGTGCAATAATGTAGTCATAATGTAAAACGATTAGATCAATAATTCCACAATATGGAATTATGCAGAATTAATGAGATGTATTTTTATTCATATCCAGGAAAACTTGAAAAGATGGCTCATTTTATAACACAAAATATTCTGTAACCTTGTAAATGCTGGGGTTTTGGATTAGAAGTCAAAGTAAACGGACCTAGAACCACTGTATTGAACCTTCAAATTTACCATCAAATTACATTGACCTGAACAGCTAAACACAGAAGATTGTCAGTTATAGGAAACTACTAAGATAGACTGAATTTCTGAGTTGTGCATGAAGGGAGGCTCACAGATGTGTTCCAAAAGAAGACCGATGTCAGATAAGACTGACTTATCTTGCCTTTCCTCGTTCTTTTGGTCTCTAATTGGATTGCGAAGACTTTCAAATCTCAGGGGAAGTACATAATATGGTGGACACTCTAGATGCAACTCGGTGATTTGAACTTCGCAGATGACTTGGTCTTTTTTTCCTACGGATGGGAACAAATGTAGATGAACACAATCAGTGTAGCACCAGCTTCCAATGCAGTAGGCCTCAATGTTCACAAGAGGGAAGGCAAGATCCTGAGATAAAACACAGAGAGCACCAACTAAACTACATTTGATGGCAAAGCTCTGGAAGAGGTGGGAACCTTGACATACTTGGGAAGCATTATTAATAAAAAAAGAGGATCCGATACAGACTGACAAAGCGAAGAGAGAATTCCTACTACATAAGAGTACCTGAAACTCAAAAAACTATCACACAACGCTTAAGTCAAAATTTCCAACACCAACTTTGTATGATGCTGAAACTTGAAGAACTGTCACAACCATCACCAAAGAAGTACAAGCATTTACAAACGACTGTCTATGCAAGATACTCTGTATCCGTTGGTTAGGGAATATCAGCATTAATCAACCGTAGCAGACAAGCCGACTTCGATACGAGAAAGAAACCGGAAATGGATGCTGGAGGTGGATAGGGCACACAATGAAGAACTGATCAAACTGCATCGTAAAGCAATTTCTAACTTGGCATCCTCAATGAAGACGGGAAAGAGGCAGATCAAAAGGACACTTGGCGCCGGGAATTGTAGGTAAGCATCAAAAGAATGAAAAGTATTTGACAACAACTAGAAATGAGCCCATGACAGAGTTGGCTGAGGGACCTATGTCCCATGAGAAGGAAGAGGTTTAAGTAATTGAAGAACTCCAACATGCTTAAATTCAAACTATTATAGAGAAAGTAAAAGGATGAAATTCTTGTAAGAAAGAGAGTTGAAAGATGGATCTGGTAAAGTATGTGAGTTGGAACAGATTCCAGTGAAGTGATTTCACTCACAGGAAGATTATTACTGACTAGGTTTTATAAACGTGGGAAACAAACACAAAACTGTGTAAGTTTGTTCGTAGGATCTTTCAATATAAAAACTTACATAATTAAACGTCGACTTATGTACCAATACAAACGACCCGCTCGATCTTTCCCAATAGGTTCTTGATAATGTGCAACTCCACTCTTCTCTGCTTCTGATAGGCAATCTGTTACACCTGGAGTCTGTATAAGAGATTTAACAAAGGGAAAACGTATAAGGAATAACGTAAACTATCATCTTAACAGTTAAAAATATAATACAACAAAACAGCCTGGTATATTAATTACGAATAGCCACATAATTATTAAGGAATAATGAAGTATAACGCAGAATCACTGTTGAAAGCTTGAAATTACGACTCCATTATAATAATGGTCATAATTATAATTAGTGTGTTTATTACAAATTGTAATAAAACTGATACGATACCCGAAAGGTTTAGGCTATAAAACCTTTTGAATCTATAAGAAAAGTGATAAAAAAAATCCGTTAAGGTTTGTGATTTGCTCATATGGCTTACATAGGTCAGTGGATGATTTTATGGATTTTTCATCAACTTGAAGCATGAACAAAACATCTCAAACTGATGTTTTCTTCACATAAACACAGTAAATCACAAGTGAACCGTTAATACAAACAGATGATCACGTATGATCATCTAAGATGCCCGAACAATTGTAAATTCCAGTGATTTGCAAATTTAAAATAACATCCATTTTAATTACAATCAAATAATCTAGACTGACAGATACTACATAAAATATCTATTTGTGATATAAAAAGCACATATTTGTGCATAATACATGTCTAAAAAATATCTTACTCTTTTACGAATACAGACTGGACAAATCCAACTAGTCGTTGGTACAGAGGATAGTGGAGGATTTAAACAATGTAGATGAAATACAGCCGTGCATCCGTCACAACACAACACCTCTCCGCTTCTATAAAGTAAAAAACAATGTAACAGAAATGTGTGGGGAAGTTCGCGTTGCCTGAAGAAATTAAATTAAAACTACTTAGTGTTTATGTTAATCTTTAATTTGGAAATAATGTCAGCGCTATTGTGAACGATTCTGGATCATGTCAGCTAGCATCTCCAATCATGGGTTACGATAATCATGTAGACCCCAACCAGATAATCTACATTCAACTACAAAACTCAGCCCAATTGTTGGTGATTTCATATACTGATGTCAAGTCCTGGTTAGATCACAGCTTTCTTCCAACCTATTACCACACTAGCCATCATCACCCATCGAGGTAATCGGTGGTTGAGCATACAGGATACATATATCAACTACTCTAGTTGATAAAGATTCAGTACATTTATGTACAGACAGTAAACGGAAAAAAGTATATTTCTAGGTGATATATATTAAACGTGCCATTCGGCCTTATGACTACAAAAGCCGAAACTTTAAGTTTCGACCCCCTGAATAAAATTACGAGTGAATACAACTAAGTGAATAGTAGCTTTATTAGATGTTTACTGTACACAACATTCTTGGACAGTAGAAAATCGGGTTTTCTAATAATATATGTAAACATAACGAACTCTAAAATATAAACCTTTACTTACTGGTGACAAACACGACAATAATCTTCGTGTGTCATTAAACCCTCCCGAAGTATATCACCTCTGACTGAACCAGTTGCCAGGAACAAGCTCGTAAGACCACGCAAAACAGCGATGCGTGATTCGATTGGCACGAATGGATAGTCTGGATTCAAGGGAATCAGATCTGGAGGAAACAAGGCAGCAGTAAGCACTATATCCGCTCCACCGGATCCAGTGGGACCACCAATTGAACCAGCAGCTGTTGTTGTATTGGCAGCAGACAAACGAGCAGCTGCCTCAGTAGATTTAATACTAGACAAATAATTGGCTAATAGATACGGCCATGTGAACCGATCTAGCAAGTAAAACGTCATGTTTACTGAATCTCTGCAATCAACAGGACACATTGCAGTTCCATTAGCTTCATCTTCGCGTAACAGAGCTTTGAGGAGAACCATATGAGCTTCGGCAAGTAAGTTGGAATTTTCATCAGATATAAGAGAAGCTGCAAAGTCTTCCAACCTGAATGGAGACAACCGTAGCAAAGAACCATAACGCCGAAGTACTTCATATATAGATAAGACATCGAGAATATATTCACGAGGACACACAAGATCATTCGCTGATGATGGTAAAATAAGAGGAGGAGAACGAAACCTTAGCTCTATGGGATCCATTTCGAGCATTTTTTGAGTATGTGGGTCGTTAATAGAGGCATTAGCAACAGTTGTGCGCAGAGCATTCAAATCGTTACTGCTAGCAACACTGAGAGATTCACACTTAAGACTGGATTTGTCTTCCTCGGAATTAGAAGGGATGACAGGAGATGGAGGTGGTGGTAGCATATCTAAGATAGATTGTCGGAAAGGTGATGCTGGTTCCTGATAGTCTTCCTCGTTCTGTTCATGGATGTCATCTAAGGATCTCGGATAATCGCTTTCTTGTAAAAAGCCACTTCGACCTGCACCTTTGTCATCGAGTTCACTGAGATCATCGCTATCACTAACCTCTCTAAATCCTGCTAAAGCAGCATAATTCCTTTGTTTTTTGTTTCGATTGCTGAACTCACGCTGACTACCAGACTGACAGCTTAAATTGCTATCTGAATTTACAGGAGTTTGAAATTGATGAGTCATTAACGGGTCGACTTTTGCGCTACCTCTTCTACCTTGTGCATTAGCACGTGCAGCAGCTCGTGCTTCCATTTCCTAGAGTAAAATAACCGCAAACACTTCAAGATAAAGAACAATATGAGAATTAAAAACAATTTTTTCTAAAATTATCGTTTAATATTTATTGTTCTAAACACGAAAATCCGTTTTGGTAGCCAAAGATTTTGTCCCACAAGATAGTCTTGGGAATCTAGGATACAGGTAACCCCATGAGTTTCCACACTTTTAGTCAGTACGTTTGAAAATAAAACGCCAGTTTAGTGTTAATGTTTAAATGATTATTTCGAAAGAACAATGCAAATAAAGGAAATTGGATGTTCACCAGTCTTTTATTTGGAGAATATTATACCAATGTCTGAAGCTCTCTAATATCGAGATGATAAGAATTTATATGCCTTGAAGTAACAAATATGAATACTTCATCAATACTTACGCAAAATACGTAGCTTCTGAGTCATCATGTGTTCTGAACAACCTAACTGACTGACAATAATTTCCTACTCCTAAAGTCAATATACCATATCTAAGTTTAACTCGACGTCCCAAACCTATGATATTACATGCATTTTTCAACAAAATGAAAAAATCTGGTAAGTACCAATATTTACCGGATATTTTTAACTCCCTATTACTAAATCTCGTTATGGATTTATACTGTGACACCTGCTTCGTTGTATTTTGACGCGCATAATCTGATAATAATCTATAACTCAAAGTGAAGACGTCCTTAAGCTCACAGTAAACATGAATAACAGACAAATAAGGTCGATCGATCAACAACAACATAGACCCTAGAACATACGTGCGTTAGCCTCAGTCAGTCAGTAAAAACGTAAAACTTCGTACGTACGTACTTCAGTTCGAGTTGCCATACCACATTAGCACAGAGATGCAGTTGTCCATTCAAATTCCGTAGTGGTAGAGGTAGTAAGAGTATAAGCAGTAATCGGAAACATTAGGGCTTGAAGATGTTATTTAAGGAGTATAAACCAGTGAAATAATTTTGGAAAGAGAAAAAAGAAAGGGACACAAAGAATTCAGAAAATTAGAATTTGGGAGAACACAAAGAGTGGATGCATCTCTGCCATTGCAAACGATTTTGAGGTATGTAATTCAGGGTCTCTAACCATCGGTTGCTATCATCTTGCGGTCCCCAACCAGGTAGTCTACACCTACCAACATGGTTCAGTCCACTAGTCAATGACTTCATGGACTTGTGCCATGTTTTGGTCTGGCCGCCCCTAGCTTTCTTCTAACCTATTCCTACACCATAAAACATCGCTCATCTGGGCAGTCGGTGGTTGGGCATACGTGTAACACATGTCCCAGCCATCTCAACTGATGAAGTTTTACTACTTCATCAACTGATTTGCCATCCTTACCTAGTACCCGTTCCCTAACAACTGCATTACTTACTCGATGGTCCCAGAATATACGAGCAATGCAATGATCGAATACTAGTAACCTACGAATATCTTCTACTCTTACCGGCCACGTTTCACTGCCGTAAAGTAGGACGGAACGAACTGCTGCGCAGTAAACCCGTCCTTTTGTTGGTAGACGGATATCTCGCCTACGCCATAAATGACGCAAGTTGGAAAAAGTTAGTTGAGCCTTCTGTATCCGTGCCGAGATTTCGTCACACATCAGACCACAAGGGTTGATGAGACTTCCAAGATAAGTGAACTGGTCGACACGCTCAACTACTTCACTCCCTATCATTAGTTCGGGTGTCGATGCAACCCAATCCTGAAGCAACATTTTGCATTTCGAGGGGGAGAATCGCATGCCGAACATGCTTGCATTGTTGCTTAGAGTGGTCAGAAGACTGCATTTTGTCAGCGTCTTCACCAAATAGAACTGTTATCGGCATATTCTAAGTCAAAAAGTGAATCTCCCGGTAGAAGTTCAACCCCTGGAAATTTAGACGAGGAAAGTGTTATCTCTAAAAGCACGTCAACGACAAAGTTAGCCTATGGTGCCACATTATATTAGCACGATCAGACAAAAACACCAAGACAGACAAAGAAGTCAAAACGATAGAGGCACCAATGATAATGACAAAGATAGCATACAGAATATCATTTGAAAAACACGTGATGAAAATAACATATATAAAAAGCAACACAGAAAACCAGCTAGTAAATCTAGACCACTGAGACCAACTTTATGCCATTTTACCCAATGATTCTAAACAACGATTGCGGAAACCGCGTGGACCACGATCAGTCAGTCTGCATTTACCTATATTAAATGGGAATATGTTACGTGTCACAAAACCCTTGATATGGAGTTTTGACTACACCGACTGACTTGACATACTTGATGAAATCTCTGCAGAGTGCAATACCTCGTTTATGACACTTAATGAATCTAAGAACAAAATTACGGAATATAGAACTACTAGATCCTCGTCACATTACTGGCCGCAGAAATAGTCCACGCATATTCACTGACTTATGAAAAATTTTCCACAATTTAATGTACGTATGAACACCTAGACTACTATGGTAAATTAATGACCCATTAATTACGCGCAGTCAATATGAGACACTAAAAATATTAGGAATGGTGAAAAAATAATTAAACCCACACGTCTTTTCCTGGACACTTCCTCAGCATCTTCCCGCATTTTTTCCTCCTCTAGTCTTCTAAAATATTCATCGTCATCCAATTCATCTTCAAGGCCTACATTAGGCTCATCTGAATCACTTGACTCTAGCCACGGCTGGCTTGGGTCAATTGGACGTTTTCGGGCTCCATTTCTACTACCCTTTGGACGTCCACGTCTTTTACTTTGTCTTCGTGCCTCAGCTGGGAAAAAATAGACATGATTTATTAGTTTCCTGTTATCAGATACATGTACAACCACAATGAATCACTAATACTAATGGTCAAGACAAAAGTTAATCAGACTGACAATACAGTTGGTTTCAATATAGTACATATTACGGAAATAAATTGCATAAATGTTAAATCAAAAGATAACTGATAACTAACGTACAATTACTTGCGGTTACTGAGGTACTATCATCATCCTTTAGCATTTTCTCATAATTTATCAAGTCGTTTTGACCAATCACATTTTGTTTGGAGTTTTCTTTGATTTGGTCCCAATTTGCGATCTCAACAGGGTTGAGAAAAACGACTTTCGTCCGTTTTTTCACACCAGCCAACGCGCTGGCAGCACCACCCCCTGCAAGGCCATTCGTACCAGCTGATAACGAATCCATTTCGGCCTCTTTGAGAGGCAAGGTAAGAAAATCTCAAGGTCACAAAAATGGTCCAGAGAACGGGCAAGCGCGCGTCGCAATTTTTTGAAAAAGGCCGCAATCATTTAAACAAGCATAATATGAAGTTTACTCCTCACCATAATCTGCACAAGTTGGAAATAACTGTGCCACTGGAATCATTTCCATCCTCTGCTGGCTGTCATTTGCCATATATTTCTACGAGTGAGATGTTTCAGTTGACAGAAAACATGCCATTTCAGATAATCCAGTAAAGTTCATGTAATGTCAATCCAACCCTGTTAACTCGTTCTGCATTCTGCTTCAAAATCTGTCTTGGAATCTCTCTTTGGACTAGGATAACTAATCGACCATATTCTCGATTTTAACGGAAGTTCCTACAATCTCACAACTCTTATCACTTGTTAAGTGCCTTTATTTTGAGTTCGTTAAGTTGTTTAAACTTGTAAAAACCCCGAATTATGGGTAAATACCGTCTTTCTGTCATGTATTTGACATGGAATCCTATCTTTCATGTGGTGATGCAATTTTCTCTGGTTATTTATAATGAGAAAGTTTACTCTAAGTGTATGGACGAGTAGTGGCATTGTATTTAACTTTCAGCTTGTCAGTACCCGGAGCATTATTATTTTTCGCAGGTACCTCCGGCGCCTAACAACCCCACTCAATTTGGTATCGAAGCAACGTCACGTTGATTCTTGTGGGGAAGTAGTGTACTGACATTGGACCCTAACCACACGACCTTTGGAGCCCGGCATATAAATAATGAAAGGCTTTATATTCAACAATTGACACGAAGAGAAATTCCACAATGAAGCAGGCGGGGAGGAAGGCATGACTCAGCCTTGCAGGCGTGGTCATTCTGTATAGCTTTTCTTTACCCACACTAAATATATTATTCTATCCTTAGCCTAAATGTGTTCTGCACAAACACATTCATATGATTTTCATGTAGTATTTATAGATTACGAAATCACATCATGACGTGTCTACCATTTAGGGATCAGGTTTATTATTAGCATTTTAACTACCAGTTTGAAAAAAGTGACTTATATCGTTCGATTTATCAAATGGTGACTTCCTTGAGACTTTTTCGGAGGCGAAAAGTTCATATGTTCGTATCGTATTTTCAATATATCGAATTCAGTGTTGTATGATATATTTCCTTTGCATATCTCTAGAAGATATTCGTGAAGCTTTTCTGTTACCTTAACAACAATAAAATTTTAAGTTATTTACCTCATGAAAGTATATCATACCAGTCTTGTGTTTCTATGTATTTGATTGTACTTGTGTCACCTGAAAAATACTATTCGGTCAAACTATCACAAAGTTGACTTGTTTATCTTTTACTTACGTATATTTAATGGTATTTTGATGTATGCACATATTAAGACGTATATAGTACCCCCCATTATTTTATTGCTTAGGATGCTGAAAGTTGAATCTCGATGGCAAGTTTCAAAATGAAAAAATAATAAGTATTTTCCTTTTCTTTGAAAGAGATTATGCAAAACAGGTGCTATTATCTCCTTATTTTCCCCATTATTTCTCCATGAAAAAAGAAAGATGCCGATCACTTTTTCATCGTGCTTTCAAAACCTACTTAATTACTTCATTGTAACTTTGCATCGTGGGTATATCAGAATGATACATAACAAGTAAAATTGTTAAAACTCCACCAGGAGTCCCTTTAGGAATTTATCGGCCCCATGTCGAAGACGTTTTATGAGACTTCATGATGAAAGCAGAGATTTTTCAGGAATTAAGAGCTTTATATTCTTCTTAACAATCAGATCAAAAATTGACATGTGTAACGTCGAGACCATATGGAAGATCAGAAGGACCACTTTAGCAGTTGCGGAAGTGAGAAGATACAATGTTGCGATAACAGACACAAATACAACATATTAGACCCATGCCACACAGGAAAGAACAGCCTTAAGATAGGTATTGTTTCACTCTAGTGTGGTGTTTGTATGAACTAACGATTCATTTATATTTGTTGAACGTTTGAAATCGAATTCCATTACATTTGTTTGTGCTTATTTAGTGCCTCCTGACGCAAGTGCGTTATTTCTGGGATTTCTAGTTTATACTATAATTCAACTACTCCTAATCATTATATCTCGTCACGAAGAAAAGTATAAAAGCTGGAGTTGATCGTCTGAAAACTCTTAGAACAGGACTCGACAATTCAGACGTGAGAACTAGATGCTCTGGTTGAAATGGATAACACCAGATATGAAGATATAAAGGGACAACATAGACTGGGGGAAAGGAACGAAAATGGGAGAGATTCGCAAGCCCATATCCATTCAAGAAATTGTTTATAGACGGCACAGTATTTCCACACGAACGCATACAAAACGCTACATGAGTCTCGCTGAATCCACACCAAGGAGAACCAGTTAGTTCATATTTGCATCAGTAAAAAATTCAAAAGGTCAATGGGAGAAGTGATAACCGAAAGGGGAGCTGACATAGCTTCAGATCACTACCTGGTTGTGACCAAGATGAAACTGAAGTTAAAGAAGCACTGTACAACAGTGAAAAAAGCATAACATAGTTTCAATATAACCTCTTTTTGACATACTGTCGAACTCAGCGAATTAAATATAACTCTCAACAACGGGTTTCAAGCCCTACAGTATCTGCAGAAAGGAGAAGAAACTACTATGGAGGACGACTAGAAAGGTATGAATGAAGCATTAACTTCAACTTGTCAGGCGGTGTTGGGTGTCAAGAAGCACCTCCATCAAAATGGATCCCTCTTAAAATCCTGAGTAGGATTTGTGAAAGCAAGAGATAGAAGAGAGTAACTAAAAAAAGCCGGACAATAACAGAGAAAGTGGAAGAGTCGGTACTTCAAATATCCACACATCATTTTTTTAGCAGCCCATACAAGTAGAATATTTTTCAGAAAAACCGTCACACTCCTACCCAAATAACTTAATTTCATAGCCTTACAGAGCGAGAACATTGTTATTTTCACTTCATCATTACCTATTACGGGCACAGGCATATTTTGGAGACCGAGGTGACGTCGAGTATATAGGTTGTGAATACTGGTATGGCAAACTATCAGTTTCAAACAGCTTGTAGTGCTTCCTGTTAAATAACATTATGTGATGTAAGCGATCGTTACTTTCATGTTTTCTTTACAGAGTATCAGTTTCATACTGTTTTGATATTCCATAGTTTATAGATGTTGTTGATTAATGAACTGATATGTTTTAGATAATGCTCAGACGTTTTCCACATATACTAACCAGTAAACCTTTCCAGGATATGGAAAATGACATATCTATTCTACAGATCGCGTTTTAAGGGGTTTGTGTTTTTTGCTGGAAATATACCCGCTGTTGTTTACTGTAGCATAGACGGTTCGGGCATTCGGAGCCTGACATTGTTGCTGTCCATAGCACCTTTTAAAAACAAAGAGTTCAAATTGAACCAAATCAGGACTCAGGAATGAAGGGTTTGTAGACATACTTTGAAAATAGCCTACAGCGATCGAACAACCAATATTCGGTTGGAACGACGGACTGATGAACCCAAAATTTATTCGATTAGACCAGACCACGTTCCTCTGTATAACACACAACGCGTTTTTGAGATACTCGTATTATACTATATCAAAACACAAACTCTGTGCTCAATATAAACGTTTCTCAAACGGTACAGCCTGTACTATACAGTCAGAAGTTTCTCTAACGCAAAGTAGCGCGCTGAGAATCAATACAAATATTCCCAAAAAGGTGGGATCAAATATCTATCTTCAGGGATTGCAGCAATTCTCCCAAGCAGACAGTCAGAAGGTTAACAGTCACAAACTGAGCCACGCCGTGACCTTGAGCTTAGTCAAACACGACCTTACTGTCAATGGTCCGGCAACATGCAACAAAAAATTAGGTAAAGAAGATAAGACTTTAATCAAAATCACATAATAAAGGCCCAAACGAGGAAGACTGAAGAACAAAAGATATGGTTAAACGAGATCGGAACAAAGGTTAGAATACACAAAAAGGGAGAAGGAACAAATAAATAACAATACTGTTCAACAAAGAAGATGCAGAGGGATTTTCACTGTTCTCTTTCCGTTACACAGCTTATGTGTCCAGAAGTATTTGATCTAAGCTGACAAATTATTGCGAGGGCTGATAAAAACAACGTACGCAGCGGCGATCATGTAAGGATGGTTGGGCAGTTGCCTTCTGGTGTGATATGTTCAGTAAGTCTAAGGAGATGAGCACCACTGTCGAAGATTTACAGAACTATTTGTTTTGTGTATTTATTTAAGCTACAAAAGTTTAAATTGCCTGTAATTGAGACGAATTTCTCTCTTTTACAGGTGTTTTCGTATTGACAACTTTATGCTACTTGGTGAGATCACCATGATTTCTTAGCCTGTTTTGCAGAATCTCCCCACTAGTTTGTTGCTTCGGTTCACTGGCGGCACAACTCGTCAGGCACCTGGATCATATTGTTCATTACTGACTCTAGGTATTGTGATGTTTCTTGTTTGAGCGTTCCAATGTATTTTATCTACCTTAAGTTTGTCAGTATATTCTTCGTCACAGACAAATTCCAGATCGAAAACTACGGTGTTTTTATGCCTCAAAGCTGGGTTGAGTATTTTGCTTACAGCACTATCAGCGTTCAAGAGACTTGTAGTTTCTGGGGTCCTTACCTTGTCGGCTAAAAACTCTTGAATGGTTTCCACCATCACCACTGCTCCTTGTAAACAAAACGATTTTGTGAGAAATAATAATCTAAAAATGTTCAGTGGACATTTTACCTTATCATTCTCAGCATTCATTAAACGGCATACCACGCTTACCCGAAAGTCACAGCACGGTCCGCCATAGCACTGGTTTGAAGCCTTAGTATCTTATACCGTCTTTAAGGTTTACAGCGACACTGAAACAGAAAACACTAGCCTACGACACAGTGAAGATACGTTTGAGCGGAGAAAAATGAGTAGGAAAAAAACAAAAAAACACTTTTACAAAACAGCAAAATATATACAAAATCCGTTCATAAGTCTTTGGTGAGAGTATTTTGGACAGCTTTTACCGTAAAAGTACAACGAATGCTGTCTGAACATAAGTCGGAAGAAATTCTACACTTTTATATTTAACATGCAGTTCAATGTAAACCTGAAGGTTATAAACAGTTTAAATGTTTGATTCTGATATCTTTTCCCACAATATAGAAAAAAAATGCACCAACGAAACTAGTAAGAGAGAATCATAAAACCCCACTAGAAGCAACCATATCAATCCCAGCCAGTATATTTGAATCGCCAAACACAGGATCGACGCAAAACGCAACTACGAGTGCCACAACGCGAGATCACTCACAAATGAATGGTCGACTGTCAATAATATCCCAGTATTTGTTAGCAATAAGAAGCAGTAGGTGTGTGTTGGGAAGGAAATAGTGAAGCAAATCTCCGAAAGCGTTGAAAATAGAGAACGATGATACTAGACAAAACTCTCTGGTTTTATTTTGTGTCCCATCCTCTGAGAATAGCGTATTATAAAGTAGGACAAAGAACGGTTGAAAAAATTCTGTAAAGTGATGGGAAGGAGTATCACTTCGGTTAAGCAACGCCGCCCGTATAATGGCCGAAAAGTAGCAAAACTTAAATCTTCTCCGCTAATGGCAACTTCGGATTTAGCAATCGCCTAATGACCGAAGTTTCAGTATTCAGTCTGAGCACAGATCTTGTAGAACCACTGGTTCTTAACCACATGATCTTAGAGGCTGAATATAAGATCACTGAAGAGATGCTCACTCAACATTTAACATGTAAAGTAGGTTAAAAATGGTGAGTACGAAAATGGCGTGGCCACCATGAGATATACATCTCTTCATAATAACTATATTATTCTACACACAGCCCAGATGTGTTCTTCAGAAATGCTAAACATCATATTGCTGACTGTAAAATAGGACAAGTCAGTATGGATGGTGTGACTTCCATGTAAAATATGATATTTAAAGCAACTAGCTCCTTTTATAAATTTCGATAAAACAATGAGAAGACGGAGTTGATCTGAAAAATGTAATTTATTTTCTCCATACATTTCGAACAATCTGGTCACACATATAATTGTCAGGGCATTTTATATGAAAGTTAATAAAGGCCAGTATAATATTTCGAATTATTTGAATTATAGTGCGAACTAAGAGTCCCAGAAATAACGCAATTAAATTAAGAAGTACGACACAAGCACAAACGAATGTACTGTATTTGGAATTAGAAATCGTGCAATCAACAAGTACAAAAGTATCATTAGTTCGTTCAAACACCACATCCGCTACAGCTTAAATTGGAGTCTAGGTGTTTGTAATCAATCGTACATCTTCTTCTCAAATTCATCCTGAGTCTGTCTGACACTGTATTGGAAAAGGATTCTGTATTATCTAGAATGTACTCATTAGCGTTAGAATTAATAACGGAAATTGGAACAGACTCACCTGGTTCCTGAAATTGTATTTGATCAACATGTCGACTGTGTGTACTTAAGTCATTGATGTCTAGAATTCACACCATCGATTTTCCGACATTCTTCAGAACAATACCCGTAGATGGTCGAAGATCATTTCCCCGATAGTATGTAACTTCTGCAGACTACAAACATCACATATTCGACCGAAGAATTCTTCCTTTCAATAGCTTCGCTGGAGTCTGCTTCGTCACCGAATGTCTGGCATTTCTATATTGCAATAGAAAGGTATCTACTCCCCTCTCCAGCCCATTAAATGTTGAGGCGGCTATAGAATCAATAGCAGTCTTTAATGTCCTGACAAAATTCTCTGTCTGACCATTAGCACATGGATGTCTGGGAGCAGTAAACAGATGTTTGCACCCTATACCGTTCAACCGGGTAGTGACTGCATCTGCAGCAAAGTGAGAGTCATTATCAGTCACTAACACTATTAGAACCCCTTCTCGACTAAATACCTTTCTCAATGCTTGGATTGTGAAATCAGAATTTGGTGATGTAAAAAAAACTTCAGGCCACTTTGAAAAAGAACCAATAACTACTAAAGAATAGTATTCGCCAAGAAACGGACCACAATAGTCAGCATGAATTCTCTTCCAGGCCTCAGACAATACTGGCCATGGCACCCACTTCGAAGGATGATTTTTCAACTGATGACATTTCTCACAATTGTTTGCCGTATGACATATATCTGCATTGATCTCTGGCCACCTACATGTGAGCCTCGCCAAGGACATCTTTTTCTCAACACCTAAATGACCACTATGAAGATCTTCAAGAACAGATTTACGCAATGAAGGAGGAATGACAACACGATCATTTAAACACAGAATACCATCAGGAGTAGTAAATAGCTCATCCCGCTTTGAAAAATAGATTGGAAATTAACGTTTTAAATCAGCAGTCCAGCCTTTCCGTATAGCACTGAGAATACATCCAAAATATCTTCGAGTTTCTCTAATGAGATCTGAACGTCTCACTGGTAAAGTTTGCACTAACAAACAGTCCGAAGTAATAATAGGTTTATCTTGTAATGTCTGCCAAGAAATGTAGTCAACATGTTGAATTTTTTTGGCACTTCTGTGCTGAACCGTATAGTCATATGCACTCAAATCAATAATCCATCGTTGAACCATAGCAGCTGAGGAACGTGCTAAGGATTTTTCAGGATGATAAATAAACTTTAAAGCCTCATGATCAGTAACAATAGTGAATTTCTTTCCGAATAAATATTTATGAAGTCTTTCAACAGCCCAAAACACAGCTAATGCTTCCCGCTGAGTCTGTGAATAACCTTGTTCAGTAACAGTAAGTTTGCGTGAAACACAAATAACTGGTCTACCTTCCTGTTCCGAAATTGCACCAATTCCCACAGGTGATGCATCAGTAATAAGCACAGAATGTACACTAGGGGAGTACGTTCGAAGAAAAGCATCACTTTGAAGAAACTTTAGTAGATTACGTAAGCATGACTCTTGTCCCTCACTCCATTTGAATGAATTGGATGTCAAAATAATAAATAAACAATTTGCACGACAAGAAAAATTTGGAATAAAACGGGAATAGTATTGAAGAGCACTCACTAGTGAACGTAATTCCGTAAGATTTTTTTGGAGACGGTGCATTAGTCAGTGGAGCTAGTCGTTTGATATCTGGTTGTAGAATCCAAACTACGGTTTGGATGTTGAAGAATAGCCGACCGGGGACTTTAGACACGCGCCCTTTCCCGTCGAAATCAAAACAAGTGATCGGATAAATAGCGGTTCTATAATTCATCATAAATTTAAATGTAAATCGTTACCTAAACAAATATTACCACCCGGCTATTCAACCAATAATTGTTCAATCAATCAAATCTAAATTACAATAAATAAAGAAGTTGATAGAAGATGAGGGAAAATTACCAGTCACAACAAATGAACGTTATTCTATCCTGACTGGATAGAACACACACAAAAGGAGGAGCAAATCAATATGGCTACCGCCAAGAACAAGTGTCAAGTAAAACAACACAGATGCAGTTCGGGAAGAAACACAAACTTAGTGAATGCGTAAGAAAAACAAAAACTATAATAAAAAAAATACAAGTATTAACAATTCAATGTAATCAAAAGACAACAATGTATAACTAAGGGGATCAATAGGAATAAAGTACAAGTATATACATGGAGGGATTTTCACCAACACAAAACATTCAAAATGGATCTTACACTGGTCTAAAACCATTATCATCAACTAGGTATCCAAGGCATTCGAAACTCGATACACAAAATGAACACTTATTTGGATTCACTATAATATTCTTCTCGATTAAACGACGCAATAAAGCAATAAGTCTCTGGTCATGAACTACCTTATTAGAACCATGAACAATGAGATCATCTTGATAAACTTCAACACCTTCAAGATCACTAACTACTTTATTCATAACTTCCTGAAATATGGCTGAAGAACAACTTAAACCAAATGGAAGGAAATTGTATTTGAACAGACCAAACGGAGTGTTAATTGTCGTCAAAATAGATAATAATAATATATTTCTGCATGTGCAGGTACACACCGTTTTTACAGGCATGATCTATAAATTACAACATTTGTTGGTTCGCAAAATGCTTCCCAACTTATTAAGTTTATAGTTGTTATAAAGTGAAATCGTAGAGCGCTTGCTGTAAACTATGACCTTGAGAGGACGCGTACGTCAAGTTTGCTCCAAACGTCAGAAGTTTCATAGCTGTGATCCCAGAGCAAGATTCTGAAAAAGAAAAAAAAGAGAAACAGAAGAGCAGCAAGGCACTTGGATATGAACGCCAAAGGTTGCTTAACATTGTGTAGTAGTACGGACAGAGGTAGAATAAATCAGAATAAATTCATATTATGTCTTGTTAGAGTGAAGTGAAGTCAGAGGCTCCATATTAGAGAATGTACTAATAAAGAACAATGAGTTGTGATGTTTAACAAGTTGGAGTAAGCTCACATGAAGTAAAGGAAGTCAAGGTTGGTACAAGGGAAGCGGTTTATTAGAAGGGTGTGTATATAGAGGGTGTAGTGTTAAGAATACTAGTGACTATATCTTTTATTGTCTTTTTTCTTTTCTTTTTTTTGTCCATCCGATGTCAGCCACGCAATTCTAGTGTAAAAGTCCGAGTTAGCATGTTATAGGTTGTCTTAGTAGAATAGCTAATCCAGCATAATATTGGAAACATGAGTCTCAGTGGTGAGCGTAGGAAGACAATCTATATCTCAGATTGACTGTCTTATTCTCAATTATAAAGAGCCTGATACATACAAAATGTTCTGTCCCCACAAACACGGGTGGATTGAAGTTATCGCCCTCACCATCATTGCTTGCTGGTCAGTAACTCCACCCTCCCTCCTTTTGTGATGTTAGGCTCATTTAGGCTTATTTTTTGTATATACGTCATACCTCACACAATCCTCTGTTTCACAACCTGTTGGAAAGCACTATTTCTATAAGTACCATTTTACAAGCTTATCAGGCAGTTACAAGCTATGGACTGCGGGTAAAGCATCGATGCAGTGCCTCTGTTGACTATAGTATAAAGTATAGTTTGCCAATCAGAGTATAAGTGTTAAGAAAGGTATATTGCAGGGTAGTTGTTTATTTAAGCAGGCGGAAAAAGTATAGAAGTATGAGTTGTGGATAAGGGAACGAGTGGAGAAATAATATTAATTGCTAGTCAACATAGTGTACAGAAGAGTAAAATGTTAATACAGGATAAACAGGAAGGAACTCACCGCAACTTGGTACTGATGTTATTTTCTGTTGTCTTAACCAGTTGATTGGTAACAGGTTCCATAGATACAAGACCACTGGTAGTAGGCAGCCGATTGTGCGGTCCTCTTGACTTTTTAGGGTGGTAGTGAGTGTCCGTTATCGACCGAGTTTAGTTTAACAGTAATGATAGGTCCAGTGAGTTACCTGTCTACTTCAAGTGAAGAAATAGGGTGGAAAAAGTAATTAATACAACTGCAAAGTAGGAAAAATAAGGCAAACTGAACTTGAAGTCCGTTTTGGTCTAGACATGGAGAGAGCCTATGCTGTCTGAGTGGGGCGCAGATGTGTTCGTCCGTGCTAGATCAGTGCGAGTGAGGGCTTGATCAAGCAGTTTCACAAACGTATGTAGTTCATCTGCCATGCGAGTCTCGGAGGGAAGACTGTTCCATATTATTGCATACTTGATGAGGAAGAAGTTTTCCCGAGTTTTTGATCTGTTTTTCTCAACTTTGACCGTAGATACTTTGTTTCGAAGTCCGTATTAATGTGAATCTCGGGCAAGAATTATCTTACATGTTGAATAAGTAAGGTTTTTGAGTAGTTTGAAGTAGAGAATCAAATTAGACCTAAGCCTTCTTTCCCAAAGGGGTGCTATTCCTAAGATTTGGCATCGGGAACTGTAGTCAATGACCGAGTCAGTCTTAAGTACTTTGCGGGTGAAGTCTCGTTGTATTCCTTCCACCTTTAGTATATTAGATAGGCGTAGATTGGAAAATAAGAACGAGCAGTATTCAACGATAGGTCTTACACAAACTTTGTAAAGAAGGATTTTAGATTCATTTTGATAGAAATTACGGAGAATGAAGCCAAGCAATTTCCGCATTTTGGATGCTTTGGCTGAGATGTGTTCAGAGAAATTAAGACTGTGTGAGTAATGTACCCCTAGGTCAGTTACTGATGCCAGTCTGGGCAGTGTGTGATTACTAAGTGTTAGTTTCATTTTAAGAGACGTGTCTCGTATACATAACCAGCCGCATTTCTCTATGTTGAGCTCTAACCTCCAGCGTTTGCACCAGTCATCTACCATGTTGAGTTCATGTTGGATTGTTTGCATAGTACTGCGTAAATCGCAAATGTCAGTTTTATAGATGACTTTTAAGTCATCGGCATAGAGGTAGGTCTTACCTGTGCTAAAAGATTGATCTAAAGGAATTTGAAGATAAGCATCTTTTAGGTCAACTTTCGAGAACACTTTAGAACCATGAAGTCGATTTAGAATATCTTCAGCCTCTACCGTCGAGCATGTTTTCTTCAGCAAACGGGAGTTCCAAACTCGGTATGTTAATTCCTGCAATTAATCGATCTCTCAGTTGTACATGAAGTTGATCACCGAAATTACAATTGGCAGCTTGTTTCTGCAATTCAAGGATGAATTCCCGAAATTTTGACGAACCATCTTATGAAATTTCGCCCTTTCACAGCATTCAAAACTGGTGCATTTTACATGATTTATTAATAGCTTCTTAAGGGTTGCATAAAGAAGTGAGATAGGTTTTTCTGGATAAGCCAAAGTTTTTATTAAGCTGTACGCTTCTCTTCTAATGAATGTCAGGAAATGTGCCACAATTTTATCACCTTTAACATCTTTCTTAGTCATGCTCCAGATTTCAAACCTTTCCAAATAATCCTCAAAAGCTTCCTAAGTTGAATGAATATCCAACTTTTCCATTGCAGGTTCCATCGCGACGCCAGTATAATGTTTCGAATTATTTGAATTATAGTGCGAACTAAGAGTCCCAGAAATAACGCAATTGAATTAAGAAGTACGAAACAAGCACAAACGAATGTACTGTATTTGGAATTAGAAATCGTGCAATCAACAAGTACAAAAGTATCATTAGTTCGTTCAAACACCACAGTCAGTGAAATGAAAGTTCAAGTAAAAAAGTAATAAAGGGATGAGAAACAATTTTACATCGTATATATAGAATAAGAAATTGTCGCTCTGCTCCTCCAGCGGACGCTCGAAAGATTGCACATCAAGGGGCGAACACCCAGATATACTTTCACCTTTTCATAATATGGGTTGTCCCCATTTGAAGTGCTCTCCCAGACAAAGTGGCCATAACCTCATCGTTGGATAGCTTTAAGGAGAGAATTGACAAACACGTACTCATCAAAGGATTATCGTAGCTCTCTTAAACCAGGAGTGTCTATGGATGTCTCGCAAACGACCATGGTCACCATTATTGCATGTCAGTAACTACTTCTTATCTTTCGCATCATAATTTCCGTTTTCTAACACATTACTGATTAAGTAGCTTGTTTATTTGTTCTTGAGACAGTCTTCTCCTAGAAATTTACTTATCACGTTATTACATTAACATTCCAACCAAACAACTTTTCAGGCAATACGATGACTACTGGTATTCAGAATTCCCACTGGTCTGAGACAAACGGTCTCACTCATACAACAAGATATACAAATCCACAAATAACTAATAAACTGACCAGAATTAGTGCGGTAGAGTGGCTAGCTACCACCAATTGATTGTTAAAAATACGTGAAACCTCATCGAAACGACAGGAAGCGAGTGTAAATAAATCATACGGTTCATACAAACCCGTGACATAGGCATTGGATATAGAGCGCCTTTTCAGAAGACATCGCTACAAGTCGTTCATCATGCCTCGGATTAACATCAAAGGGGGTGTTTGGAGGAACACTGAGGTAAAATTTCGGATATTAAGTTACTTTTAAGGATGAAATTCTTAAAGCTGCTGTTATGAAATATGGCAAGAATCAGTGGGCACGGATAGCTTCTTTGCTACACCGCAAAGCCGCTAAGCAGTGTAAAGCTAGGTGGTACGAATGGCTTGATCCCAGTGTCAAGAAAACAGAGTGGAGCCGTGAAGAAGATGAAAAGTTACTACACCTTGCAAAGCTTATGCCAACTCAATGGCGAACAATTGCTCCGATAGTTGGAAGGACTGCAAACCAATGTTTGGAACGCTATGAATATCTTTTGTAACTCACAAATTTATTATTATTTTAAAATAAAGGGACAAAGCACAAAACAGAGAAGGGTTATCTGCAGAGGAGGATCCTAAACGCCTCCGTCCAGGCGAAATTGATCCAAATCCGGAGACTAAACCTGCCCGTCCAGATCCTGTTGATATGGATGAAGATGAATTAGAAATGCTTTCAGAAGCCAGAGCACGGTTAGCCAATACACAGGTCGGTTGCTTTCGATGTATTTATACTTCTTCCGTAGAGTTATTCTTTTAACTCATAGAAATAAGAGGAATTCGTTTGACTGTCAGGGTTTATTCTGCTTTTAATTTTCTAAACTGAATTTCTCCCATAATGTACTACGCTCATCCACTTATTTTCGATCATTCGGTTATTTTTTGATTATATTCTCTACCTGTTTACAATTTCAACCTCTTATGTTTTTCTTAATTTTTAAGTATTTATTTGTACCAATATATGTTCAAGTAAATAAAAGAAAACTAGGGTTTTTACGAACTTCTACATTCGACATGCTTACAGAGTTCGTCTTGGTTGAGTGTTGGACACTAGTAGTAGATCAAACTAAGTTATCCGAACTCAAGTCAGATAACGATTACTTTATTATCTTTCAGTATTTGCAAATAATTTATTGTCTGATTCTCTGAAAGTGATATTAGCCATGCGGTTTTACTTTTCAGCCTGCCATTTCACTTGTATTAATCTGTTTCTAATTGTTTCAACACAAATCCATTAAGTCTATCCGAGCATCCTCTTATTATGCTTGCCATCCTGCCATCCATGTTAATCGCTTCTAGTGATGAAACCTCTGTACCTCCATACTTTCCTCGTGTTTGCATGCCAATGGACTAAAAGTTGGGGCTATTAGGGTGATTCTCATTCTTTGAAAGTGCTCTCATGTCCAGTTCTGTAAAATCAATTGTTCTTGTGTATGCTGGTTTCGATTATTCGTTTTCTTTAAAATCAAATTCATGTCTGAAAATCCTTTCACATCTGTTTTTTTATACACTTTACATTTGAAAGACGTAAAAAATTTTATTTGCATGGCTCATATCTAACTCTTCGTTTACTTTTCTTTGTGATCTTAGGGTAAAAAAGCAAAGCGTAAAGCTAGAGAGCGTCAGCTCGAGATTGCACGAAGAATGGCTATGATGCAAAAACGTCGGGAACTTCGAGCAGCTGGTCTAGGAACATTCTTAGGGTTAGCACCGAAAACGAAGCCATGCATGGATTATAATTCCGAAATTCCATTTGAGAAGCAACCTCCTAAAGGGTTTTATGATACTAGTAGGGAAAAACCAGAAATCAAACCTATGGACTTTCAACGTTTAAGACTTTCAGATATCGAAAAAGAAAGTTTCATGGAAAGGGAGAAGGTAAGCCATCACATTGTTTTCGTTTTTGGATTATGTATTTCAAAAACTTACTCTTTTTAATACCCTTTTTTCATATCTCTATACCAAAATGTTATTTTCGGGTAATTTATATCAAATTCACATTCATAATACGTCCGTTTCGTGCTTGTGTGTTGGGAGTTTTACAAAGTTTATTGCTCAAGGTCAGTCGAATTGTTTCTTGAGTGTTCTATCTATCATTCCAGCCCCCTGGTTTGAGATTAGGTCACTGACTTGTCTCACACTAACTGTTAAGTCCTTATAATTGACCACCTACTACTTGTTAACTAGTCGTTCCCGTTTTCTCCCTTTTTATTATCTCATCTATGATTTTTCATTACAATTGTATTAACATCTTGCTAGTCTACAATAAGGCTGTTCCTTCTATCTTCTGTTATTTCGCTGCTAAAAAGTTTCCAACTACTTAGTAACTCAAAAGAGGCTATGGAAATTCACTAGAATTTCCCAGTTTATTTCAGTGTTAACAAGTACGAATTCGGTTTCTGAAGATTTCTTCGTAATTAAAGATAGGTATTTTATTATATACGGCACTAAAATGTATTACGTTAGCCAGAAGGGTAGGCACAACCCCATCAGGACCGATTTTAAATAACATCAAATAAGTCGGCTAACCATTTGTATAATTCCTCGAGATTCGATTGTTTTATTTACCTAGGGCCCAAATAGTCGTCGTTAACTTGGTACGTTGGTAGGGGGAATTTAATTCTTCATTTGAATAAGTAGATGTCAATTTGTTTTAGCATGTGACATAACTGTCGATTCAGTCAGTCAGCTACAACGTAGGGCCAGGCATATATATGCATCGGTCCAAGTTGCCATACCGCATTAGCACAGCAAGATGAACACCGGATTCATAGAAGTAGTTAATTCAATGGTTGTAATATATAAAAGAAAGATTGTATATAACGATGTAGTACAGGAAGAAAGAGTTAGTTCATAGAAAGGAAAATACAAAGCGATTTTAAACTCTTAGTTTAAGGGAAGATAGAGAGTGTATACACCTACGCCATTGTGATCTATTCTCAGCCATGTCACCAAGAGTCTCCGATCATTGGTTACGATAGTCACGCGGACCCCAACCAAGTAGTCTGCATCTACCAACATGGCTCAAACTAAAAGTTAATGACTTCAAAAACTGATGCAACGTCTTGGTTTGGCCACTAGAAGCTTACGAGTGTCTTCTACTCTTAATGGCTATGTTTCGCTGCCTTAAATTAAAACAGAACGGACTGCCGCGCAGTATACTCGTCTCTTAATTGATAGACGGATATCTTGCCTTCGCCATAGGTGACGTAAGTTGGCAAAAGCCAAACGAGCTTTTCGAATCCGTGTAGGGATTTCGTCAGACACCAACCCATTAGGGCTGATCAGACTTCCACGATAAGTGAAGTTGTCAGCGCGTTCGACTACTTCACTCCCTATCTTTAGTTTAGGTGTTGACGCAGGCCATTCCTGAAGCAGCAACTTGCATTTAGAGGGAGAGAAGCGCATTCCAAACATTCTGGCGTTGTTACTTAGTGCTACCTGAAGACTCTGCATTTTATCAGCGTCTTCACTAAACAGGACTATATTATCTGCGTATTCTAAGTCGATAAGTGTACCTCCTGGAAGGAGATCAATACCCGAGAATTCAGTCGACGAGAATGCTATTTCCATCAGTATGTCTATGATGAAGTTAAACAAGAATTGAGAAAGTAGACAGCCTTGAGGGACACCACTTGAGGTTACAAAAGCAGATGACAGTTCGTCATAAGCTCTGACTCGACTAACAGTGTTCTAGTAAAGAGGCTTCACAAGGTTTATGTACGTCTGAGGTGCGCCTTTCAATGACAGACACTGCCACAAAATCTCACGGTCTGCGGAGTCAAATGCTGCTTCTAAGTCAAGAAAAACTATCATTGTCGGACGCCGATAGTCATACCTGTGTTCTAAAACTTTACGAATAGTGAATATGTGGTCGATGCATCCACGACCAGGTCTAAAGCCAACCTGATTTTCTCGTATTTGCAGTTCATGAGTCTTAGTTAGATGACCAATAATTATTGAGGCTAGTACTTTAGATACTGTGTTAGTCAAACTAATCCCTCTATGGTTATCACAAGATGATTTTAACCCTCTCTTATATATTGGGACGATCGGAGATTGTGACCAGTCAGATGGGATAACGTCCAACTTCCAGATTTTAGCTAAAATATTCGTCAACCTAATCGCTAAAATTGGACCACCATCCTTAAAGACCTCTGCCGATTTGAGTATTACAGTTTAATCTATCCATTTCAGTATGTACAACTAACACTAAATTCGTCAAATCTCACATTTTAGTAATTTTGGTAATTTTCAGCGTGAGCGTAAAAAGGATGCTGAACGTCAGGCTAAACGTATGCAATCTGATTTACCTGGAGTTATTTTGCAACGTGGGAATTCTTTGGATGAGCCACTGTTGAAACGATCTAAACTTGTACTTCCTGCTCCTCAAGTATCTGACCTGGAATTGGAAAATTTAATCAAAGTATGTTTCAAATGGTTTTGTAATTATCAACTTATAACAAGTGCATACTGTGGTAATGAAACAATAACATTGGACTTATCATACTAAAAACCAGCATAAATTTAAATTAAAAGGATAAAACTGGAGCATTGCATTCGCGTTTATCATCAACTACGAAACAATGGGCATTTATGCAAGATTTTTACTAGTTTTACATTAATCTACTTTTTCATTTCTTACAGGTGCTTAAAACTTTTTCGGCCTTTTGAGTTTAGTACTGACTTGCAGTTTGTTTCCTACAATTTTGTTTTTATCTACTAAGTTATCAAAAAAGTCGACCACACATAGTCATAATTTTCGTTAAATAGTTTAAAGTTGAATATTAATAAGTCAGTTTATCAACTTTTATTTTACATAATTTGATCATTTTACTTGTCACTAATTAAGTTTTACGTCGTATAAAATAATTTAAAAGTGACTGCCATGATTAACTTTTTCAATCTGTGTTTTCTTTACCACCCAAGTTTTCTTATTTTGTTTCAAGTATTAATTTCTTTCTATAAATATCTGTCGAAGTATCCTAATAGAAAATCTAGTAGAATAAAATAAATACACCAGTATCCTTAAATACCACTTTCCTCTGACAACTTGTTTAGGCCTTAACCTACTTAATTTTTTTTGCCAGTTTTTTCTCTTCTAAGTTTATGGATATAATTGGTTAAGACAAACAAATCTCGATTACTGGGTTACTAGTTCAAGATTATTTTGTTGTCGACGGGTTGCGTGGTGATAACATCATTAGCATTGAAATATAGAAAGTAACTCGAAACCATATATATGTATATATTCTTTACTTTGTCTACCTGAATTTTGTTTGTGTTTGGTGTTCCAACACTTAGATCTCTTATTAACTGAATAGGTTACGCAATTTTTAGGAATGTGCTTAACTAGATAATAGAATCTTAGCATTAGAAAAGATTAGTTATCTATCAGTATATCACATAGAATAATCACCCACAATAATGTCGAATCAACTAAAGTGGATACTATTTTGCAAACTCAAATGATTAAAAATTTGGTTTCTTATTTTTAACATTATTTATCGAATTTTCATTTTTATCGTTTTATTGTGATCGGGGAAAAGGGAAATTAGAAACAATCTGTCTACAACATAACACTAAATCAATTAGAGTTTGATTGGAAACTACATTTTTCTTCCCTTGTTCGAATGTCCCATGCCTATGGCCACTAGTACAAATTGGGACTTTCCTGCAACTTAATCTGAATGAACTTTAGATTTTTAAAATGAAAGGAAACAACACTGATAGATAAAATTCAATGTTACGATGCGACCGAGTGGTGGCTGCGTACAAAACTAACTTACTGTTGTAAACCCCTGATGAACTGATATTAGAAAGATACTTACATAGTAGATGAGATTTTTCTCCAAACAAAATGACATTATATACATAATACATAAAATAATGATAAACATAATTAGAAATCACTCAACAAGTAAACTATTTGATGACACACCAACTGTAGATCATCCACTCTCTCATGGGATTAATGCTTAATTATTACTCTATCATCTATCTTTTTGTTTTAATATTTATTATTACTCGTTTATTTGAATCGTCTTACAAAAAACTATTAGGTCGGTCAAGCCGGTGAAAATGCTGTAAGAATGGCTATTGAAGATGCTGATGGTGAATTGGGCTCTGCAACACATCCTCTTTTACCGGAATATCCTACCGGTAGTTTTGCAACACCTGCGTTAAATCTTCAACGCACTCCAATGGCTGTGATAGATTCTGTGACTAGAGTAAGTTTTTATTCCGATTTTTGTATATTTAGCACACTTAAGTTCTTGCACAGTTTGGAGCTAACAAACGTATACACCACAGAAATAAGATAACATCAAGAAAAATATAAGAGATGGAATTGGGGTACCATAACAAAAATGAATGAACCAGAATAGTTTGTCTAAAAATACAACTTAAAGGATTTCTTTCAATTTAGGGAGTTCATCTCACTATTACTAGGAATGTAAAGTGGAATTTTTATGGGATCCCCACTCGCTTCTATTCCGAGCCACATTTGATTATGTTCCAAGCCATTGAGTTACACTACCTCTAAGTCCTCAGTCAGTAAGGTTGTCCTAAAGAATCAACTATTACCAATCTTATACAGCCCTCTTTTATACTACGTTACCATGTCATAAACTGACCTTATCTTCTTACTTTCGTAATAAAACACCCCTACCACGCGAACGGAGTGAGTAAAGCTTACTTGTCAAACTTTGTGAGGACGTCTCGGAAGAAGTGGACAAACGACCCCAACCCTCGGTCCTTCCAAAGCATCTAGGGGCTAGGTAAGATAAATTCCCTAGTATGTTCTAAACTTTATTTTTGACACATACACTTAGTAATTATTCATGTAACGTAATCTGTGCTGAGTGCATAAAGATTACTTCTCTCGAATGGCTAATATTAAGTTCTTTGCATTAAAAGAGTACAGGTAAGATAACAGTGTATGCCAACTAATATCCAAATAGTAATCAAGAACCCTAGCGCTGATCATACAGTGGTTGATTGGAGCGGACATTGTAGTCCTTCGACTATATTTGAGTAGTTAATTCTGGTTTAGTAGGCTATCTAAAAACACATAGCCAAGTGGTAATTAGGATCCAATCAATTAGTGCTACCCCAACTTCAGCACTTAGTGCAAGACCAGCTCCAGCAAAACCAGACGAAGATGCCATAGGGTCTCCGGACAAACGCACGTGAAACAAACGTTTTCATTAGACAGATGGGGAGTGAATGTGTGGTACTTCATTTGAGTCTTGAATACGAATCTTGGATAGAAAATAGACATCGATGTTAAGACTTAAATACACACACAAGTCTATCTGTTGTGCAGTCTGCATTAGTGTACGGACGCTATAAGAGGTCATTTTAAATTGCATACGTGGTTTCCAAAAGTTTGATTCATAATTCGTGTTTGGTTGTAACATTCAACATTCGACCAGTTAGTAACTTGAGATAATGAGTTGGATCCCTCCTCACCAGCTAATATTTTCAATCATTTGATATAGTTTTGTCGGTCGCTGATATAAGTAACTCATTCTAATTCACTTAGTCATTTCGGTCATACGCAACGTAGAACTTGGAATGTATATGCATCAGTTCAAGTTACTACATAAATTTAACACAGTGAAATGAAATTATCAAGTCAAATGCCAGAGTTGTAGAAATGTTAACACTATCCATAGTAGTAGAAACTAATCAGTATAGAGAAAACAGATGTTAGGAGATTTTGGAAATAAAAATATTAGTGGAGACGAAAAGGTAAAAAAAACCTATGCATCATTGCGATCAATTCTGAACCATGTCATCCAACATCTCCAACCACTGGTTACGATAATCGCTAATTAGAGGTTGTTTTTCTTTTCTTTAGAATAACAAAATTGTCATCATATTAACACATTTTTTTCATGTTCATATTGGCCATTTTTGAAGTATTACGTTTATACTAGGAATCGTTATCTAAATTAATTTGGGTTTATTTAAAAGAATATTAAAACTCAGGAAACAGAACATACATGTAGACGAAGCAAAAACTTAAGTGTTTGCAGATTATATATGGTAAATATTAACTAGATCAAAAGCGTGTGTAATTCATTTTTTTTCCGATTAAGTACTGATGTGGTAACTTGAACCAATTCACATACGTGACAGGTTGTTGATGTCGGACTGACTAACTTTTGATCAAGAGAGTGCAGAATTAATTTGAAGTAATAAAGCGACTATGTGAATTGTCTTCTTTTTTTCTGTATGTTGCAGCCTAAATCAACCGATCACTTCATAGTTTTATTTTTGTGAATTTTATTCATAAAATAATGTATATTCCTATAATATTTTTCCCATTTAATTGTTCGTCAAATTTTCTATTTGTTAATATCATTATTATTAAAACTTTTGGTTACTAGGAAGCACAAAATATTTTAGCTTTGCAACAAGTTCAAACTCCTCTTAAAGGTGGTGAAAATACTCCATTAGTTGGTGAATCTGATTTTTCTGGTACAACGCCTCGTTTACCAAATACTCTAGCAACTCCGAATGTTTTACTTCCTAGTCAAATAATTGGTGCTACTCCATTTCGTACACCGAACAGCAACATTGAAAATGGTATGTTGTGTTTTTCTTTTTCCTCAAAATTTCACACTTATTTATGTTTATTTTTTTTCCCAATTGTAAAGAAAGTAAAATTCTGTCTCATTCTGTTTAATTATTATTTTATTTCAAAAGCCCGGCCTCTTAACAATTTACCTAATGAGCTTCATTTTTAAAAATATTTATTTACAAAGTTAATAGAAAAACCATGGTTTATAAAAAGATACTTGAAGGATTGTTGTGAACTTGATTAATCAATGATGAGTTTTCTGGACATACTTTGTTTCGTTTATTTTTCTCACGTTCATATCTATTTTATGTCTAAACTGAACAAACAGATCTACCGGTTTTTTATTGCATACACTCGAAAATAATTGAATTGACTTTAACTAATTTAATTTTCTTTAAGTTAGTTATTAAAGACAGAAATGTTAAAATTTGGGAAGCAATCTTGTTGTAGTGTGCCAAAGATCCCACATGCTATTGTTTCATTTCAAACTAGTGCATATATTAATCTCTACTAACAGGATTGATAGTTCATATTTTAATTAAATGCCCCGGTACGGCCAAAGGTGAGGAGAGTCTGCTTTCCATCTCGAAATGCTCTGAGATAGCCACGCATATATGATCACTGCCTTCTCGTGGCGAGGGTGTTGTTTACGAAATTGAGAGGATGAAAAGCCGACATCCGGCGCTTTAACCGAGTTGGTGAACACAGAGGGTCCGTCTAAGGGAGTTGGAAAACACTGATTCTAAATCAATGGTGCGAATGGGCTCCAGTATATTGAGAGAAAAAGGCTTATAAACCTATTGTTGATCGCGGGCTACCATGGTACTTCATCTCGTAACGTCGCCTTGTGGATTAGACCTCTAGGTCAAAGGCCCAGGAAGTGGCTCCCTAGGAGAACCATCTACTTCGGTTTGGGCACCCGGTCAGCATCTCAGCCCTCACACAAATCGAATGATTTGTGTGGCACATATATATTTGGTGCCCCCTTGTACCAGTGTTTATTCGTTTAAATAATAATAAACATTGGGTTTAGTCATTCAGCTTTTAGGTGGTAAATCAGAAATTTGCTACAGTCGGTTAGTATCATTAAATTTTGTACGATTTAAACATGGCTCTCAACTACATACTCTAATGAATTAACTCAATTATCAAGCATAGATTCGTGTACTTGCCTTCAAGCAAGGTTGGAATTATTACTAGTCCACCGAAACGTAATTAGGTAGAGGGAATTTCGAACCTGTGACTTTATAACTGAAATTCGATTGCCTTAACCACCGAGTTACCACTTCTGAATAATATTAATTTGTCATGGGTATATGCCTTAAGATCCTCATCATATGTAAGAAAAGTAGCTTGTTATTTCCCCGAACTATACTTATTTCCCTGCTTTTTATGGTCAATATTATGACATGTTCCTAACAGATTGATCTTATTGTTTAAAGTTTTTCACATATGAATGATTCTGTTGCATAAATAATTTATTCCGTCAACATAGAATTGATTGTCAATTTTCATTCAAGCTGTATACTTGTTCTATTGTCGTAACTTCTTATTGGACTATGTTTAATTGTGTTGTTCCCTAAATTTATACTACACTATACAGAGAATACAAAAATTGATCTGAAAAGATTTTAAGTGAAATTTAGAGAGAATGTATAAAGGGCTCATGAAATGTTAAAGTTTGTCTACAGTTATAAATCATAGTGGAAAATAGTTCTTTTCAAGTGGATGAGATGTTTCAGTTAAAGACGTGTGATAACTGAATTGATGATCCAAGGCTAAGATGACTAACATCCTCTTGTATTAATGAAAATATTAAACATTTACTATTTGTTATGCTTTTTTACCCACTCATTCATTGTTTCAATGATTGCTAATAAAAATAACTTCGGAAAGTTGTATGTGTATGTGATCTTGAAGTTACTGGCAGTGTTAAATAGTCTGATTTTTGAGGACTTTCAGAGATCCTGTTAATCATTACAATTAAGGTGGGATAAATGTATTCCTTGTAGTATTACTTGATGAATGAGTATGTAGTGTGGAAAAACTTCTTACAAGGTTAGTGCAGATGTGTAGTATACTGAATAACCAAATTTTAGTTAACATGATAAACTGTAAATCATGCATTCTTATACTAAAAACTAACAACACCAGTTGATAAGTATCTAGGATTGCAATTCGAATGTACAAACCTTTTAACATCTTATTAATAAATAAAGTTTCAGTTTTGTGGTGGTAAAGTGAATTGCCTTGATGCACCCGAGAATTTTTTCTCATCTCATTGCATAGTGACAAAACAAATCACTCATATAGTTATACAATGAATGTCTCTAATCGATACTGATGATCAGTTTTTATATATATATATCCTGCAGTGTTAAGTTTTTATGAAGATCAAAATAGAATTTCGTTTCGCTTAGGTGAAGTTTTGTTCTCTGGGCTTGATGGTTAGGTCTACCTGAAGTTTATGTTAATAATGTTGTTCAGAAGAACAATGAAAGCTTCACAACCAAACCATCCAGCTCAAATAACAAAATTCCACCTTAATCATCTACATGAGCTACAAATCTTCACCATCTCAAATCTTGTCTTATGTTTAATTGAAGCACTGACAAAAACTAAAATCATTTGAGATTCAACAAATATGTACGAATATATGAAATACCGCTTGTTTTAAATGGTTAGCATTAATGCTTAATAAATAACCCTTGTAGTGTTTAAGTGCATTAAACATACCTCATTTTAAGAAAATTAGAACGTATGTTTATTTTAATATAATTGATAAGATATTTAAATATCTACTGAATCTTTTGTATTCTGCTCAATAATATTCTATATTTTTGATTCCTAGTTATAATATAGACTGAATCAATTGAACTTTCAAGTATCATAGGTTTTCAATTATAGATATATTATCATAGGATCACTGATTGAACATTCAGTTTTATGAAAGAGAGATAAATTAGTTGATATAATTATGAATTGAATGTGAATTAATTTGTCTGGGATATTTAGTTGAGTCAAATGGTCTCTCTTCGTAAATGTGTATAATGCTGATGATTGTATGAACTGTTTGGAAAAAGAAAACGACGAGATTATAATTTATAGACAAACCGATCAGATATAAGATAACAGGTCTTAGATTTTGGCGCGAAATTCATCCACTCACATTTGGCTAAATGGAGTTTTGGAATTATAGCTTATGTCAGTTCGTGATGAAAACCCTAAATCTAATTCTTAACCTTAACCCCATCAACTGTAAATCATAATTCTAATTCTTCATACAGGTTTATAACCTTCATTTGGTTCTAGTTATTAGGTGGACACTCTCAAAGTCAGTCTATCTTCGCTCAAAGGTCGTCCATAAATTATTGTCTCACCAAAATAACTAAAGATAGATAAATTTATACGTTTTGAGTAGTATAGAAAACTTGTGGCTTTCTGAATTTAGTTCTCAATGTGGTGTTAATCAATAATTGTAGAGCCTAGTTGATAGAACTCTAACAACATTTCCTACTAGGACATTTGTATTCACTTAATATTTCTTTATTTCATGTTCATCTCCTCGTTCTATACTTGTTAGTAGTTGTATTTCTCTCTCTATTAGAGTCCCACTTTTTTCATACCTTAATTTCCGTTTTGTTCTATCATAAATAAAAAAATATATTTTAGGCACTCCAAATCTTCTCATGGGTGGTGATGCTAATAATACACCTGGTCCATTAAGAAAAGGTGAACAAAATTATGGTCCCCCAGTGTCAAATACACCACTAAGAAATCGTTTGAATATAAATCCAATCGATGGAAATAATTTAGATGGTCTTAATAATATTAGTAACAATAATCATTCCGAAGGTATGGTAGACTATTATGACCAAAATGGTGTAAAAGCAAATCTACGCAAAAGTTTAGCTAATCTACCAACACCGAAGAATAATTTCGAAATATTTCTCCCTGATGAAACTAAACCTAACGGTGATGATGCTGATGATAATGACGTTGAAGGTGTTAACGTAGATATGGATCAATTGGAAGAGGAGAGGGGAACTGCTTCAAGAATTCCAGATCAGTCAGATTTAGATAGACAATCTGAAAGAGAACGTGCTAAAGCCGCTGAATTGGAATGGTCTAAACGAAGTCAAGTTGTTAGACGATCTTTACCTAGACCATCAGCTGTGAACCATACGATTTTGCGTAATATTCCAGGTTCAGTTAACCAACTATCTCAACAAGATGCGAATATGACAGATTTACAAAAGGTATTGTTGAAATGGTTTTCTTTTGCATACACTATAAAATCGTTAAAGTACATCTAGATATTAACCAACCCTATAATCAATATGTTAGTACTATTTATCGAGTTTATTGTTTTAGGTGTAGGTTTTCTCATTGGTTTTTGAGCTTCTGTCTGACACCTCAAACTTTCAGGAAATCTATACTTGATAACCTCTTCAGTGGGCTAAGTCATTCTTCGTTAATGAATATAATAAAGCTTGAATTCTAGCTGAGTCAATTGTATTATAATTTTGCGGTTTACATCATGGGATGACCTTACTTTGACAGCCAGGAAGAATTGGATAGCTGTTTGGTCCTAATACAGTATTCTCCAGTGATGAGCATCCATAATCCCACTGGGGATCAAGCCCAAGACCTTCAGGTTTCGCAAAAAGTCCTTAACGTTCAAACCACTCAGTCAATATCCAACTGTCTGTATTTCCAACTTCAGTCAATTAGTGGTATTTCACAACAATATTTCAGTACCATTTGTGGGTAACTGGCTCATTGCTAACATGTTTGAACGGGAATGGTCACAACTTTTCACTCGAACCCCAGGAATTACATCGGTAAACTAGTTACCAGTAAACATATGATTAATACTAACTTATTATTTTTTGCTTAAGGAATCTACTAAATTGCTTTGTTAATATGCATCAATCAACCATCATCCGCAGAGCACTGACAATTATATATCATGGTGGTATTAGTAGTTTTTGTAAATAACGCTACATGTAGATTTATTGGATTCATTGTAAAATTCTTACGTGTAGACTGTAATCGTTATAAATTGATTTGAGTTGGAGTAAGATTAGAAACCAAGTCTACTTCCGATTGCGTCCATGCTCTTGACTTCCGTCATACTTCGTAGGTTGTTCAAAACCCGAGAAAGATGGACTCGCGAGGAGCAGGCTGGGTCTCATTCTGGTCGAGGATGTATTGATCATATATTCACCCTCCGCCAAATGTTAGAACACCGCCATACTTATCAAAGGCCAACAATCGTAGTGTTTCTTGACATCAGGGCTGCCTTCGATTCGTTGGACAGGACTGTTCTCTGGGATTGTCTATTTAAGAAGGGTGTGTCTGTGAAGTTCATTGACATCCTAAAGGCCCTATATACAAACACCTCAGGCAGAGTGAGGGCATACAACCACCTTTCTCCATTGTTCCATTCGAGTAGTGGGGTTAGGCAGGGTTGCCCGATCTCACCATTCCTCTTCAACTTTGCCATCGATGACATTCTGGAAACAGCTCTGATGGATGTAATTAATGGCAGTGTGGATCTGTTGCCTGGAGAAAGACTTCTCGACCTTGAGTATGCGGATGACATTGTCTTACTGTGCGATAATGCCCAAGGCATGCAATCCGCACTTATTCAGTTGGCAATCAGTGTCCGTAGGTATGGTATGTGCTTTGCACCTTCGAAGTGCAAAGTACTTCTACAAGACTGGCAGGATTCTAATCCTGTACTCACCTTGGATGGTGAGCAGATAGAAATAGTCGAGAAGTTCGTGTATCTGGGTAGCTGCATAAGTGCTGGTTGGGGTGTGAGTGATGAAATCAATGTACGTATTGTGAAAGCCAGAGCGGCTTATGTCGATCTGGGCCATCTTTGGCGCCTTCGTGATGTTAGTCTGGCTGTAAAAGGTCAGGTCTACAACGCGTCGGTGAGAGCAGTTTTGCTCTATGCTTGTGAAACCTGGGCTCTCCGAGTTGAGGACGTTAGACGACTCTCTGTGCTCGATCATCGTTGTCTCCGAAGGATTGCTGACATCCAGTGACAACACCATGTTAGTAATGCAGAGGTTCGGCATCGTGTGTTCGGGCACAGAGACGATAATGCAATTCGTGTCACCATCGTGAAACACCGACTTCGGTGGCTTGGACATGTTCTCCGAATGTCGTCCCAGAGAATTCCACGTCGTGCATTATTTTCCGACTCTGGGACTGGTTGGAAGAATCGGAGAGGTGGTCAGTGCATGACATGGTGTCGTGGTATGAAAGAAAGCTGCAAAGGACTGGCTTCTGTTGGTCCTTCACGACTCCCTGGTTGGGGTCTGAGAGATGGTGCTACACAGTGGCTTGAGACGTTATCAGATATGGTTCAGAATAGAAGCCAGTGACGATCCTGCTGTAACCTTCCTCTACTTTCTTCATAAAAAATGAGTGTATCTTCCTTAACTGAAAGATTTCTTCTGATTGTACCTTTCCGTTCCCCCATCATTACTACTATTATTATTACTACACTACTTACACCAATCTCTTCCTTATTGTTCTTTTTTTTACCCTCCTTACCTTTTTCTTACCCTCCTACACTATTTATTAATAACTGACTGTGGTTTCCATTCTTTTTTGTAAAATGTTTTTTTTTCACTCTTATTAGGCTGAAGAGTTGATTAAACAAGAAATGGTAACAATGATGCATTATGATAATTTAAACAACCCACCACCAAATCAATTGTTGGATGCAGCTAAGCAAACTACTGGTCCAAGTGGTGGCAGTGGTGTTGCTCCAGCTAGTCAACAGCGACGTTATTTACAACAGATAAAAGCTACACATGAAAGTTTTTTGAAAGATTGTCCATATGAACAGTTTGTTCCGGATGATTTGAAAATGGTACGTTGTTTATGTCTGTGTGTATGTGGCATTTTTAAATGTCTTTTGTATTTAACGTGATAATTCTGTTTTGCTGTCTTATGGACTCTTTTTGTAATCATATTATGATGTCGAGTGTTGCTAGAAGTATGTAGATAGTTGTTACATCTTGGCTGCCCACATTGAGGGAGGATACTCGTTTAGATACGTGAAAAGAATACTGGATTAATAATGATCTTATGGAATAGGAAGCGTAACCACATAGCGTAAGGGACAATTACTTAAGGCCTGAAACGTATGGCCCTTGTGTGAGTTTTCGGTTTCTTAGCTTTGTACTTTAAAGGCTTCTCACCTGAAACACGAACATGCGGAGAAATGTTAGATGTTCCATATTCAGGTGCTATCTTTTCAATTCTCTTTTGTCATTGTAGGTAAACGCCATTGCTTCAAATGCTAGTTGTATGATGAAAACAATTTACTACCATCATACCGCAGTATAACTTCATTCTCAAATCTTGAGTCTGTTACTTCTAGTCTTACTGTCTGCCAACTAATCTACCTGGCATGGTAGGACCTACTGCTTATACTCTTATTACCTCTACCACTACGGGATTTGAATCGACCACTGCAACTCTGTGCTAATGTGGTGTGGCAACTCGAACTGATGTATGTACCTACGAAGTTCTACGTTGTTACTGACTGACTGATAGGGACAAGTATTTTTTATTAAATATGACTGGATTAGGTTGTCAGGAAACAGAATCCCAACCACTCCGTCAGGGTATCAGCCACGGTTAGGTTATTGATGGTAAATATGTGGGTGAAATGCCGAAAATTGGTTACATATGCCGAGATACTTTCTGCTTTAATAAATCTTAAGACAAATTTTTTTAAAGTTCATTTACTTCCCAAATTGATTCACGTTAGAAAACGAGAGAGTATCGAACGTCTGTTTCGTTGTAGTATATGAGACTCCTCAATTATAAGTATTCACTACTCCTTACCTAAGGGTTGGATTAATGACCTTCAAGTGTCACCCTATATCTTCGTAGTTTTAGATGGTCGTTTCACGATTTTGACTAGAAACTAAAAATATTCCATACCAAATGATGTTCTTATTACATTTCTGCTTTTTATTACATACTACTGATTGATTTTGTAAGTAGCTTATAATGTTGTAGTAATATTTCAAACCAATTACAGGCGGAAAATTTATTGGAAGAGGAGATGCATGTCGTTCGAAATGGTATGGGACATGGTGAATTATCAGCTGAAGCATATGCTAAAGTTTGGCATGAGTGTTTAAGCCAAGTTTTATATTTGCCAGCACATAGGCGTTATACACGAGCTAACTTAGTAACAAAACGTGATCGGATTGAATCACACGAGAAACGATTGGATCAACTTCGTCATCTTATGGCTGAAGAAGCTAAACGAGCAGCAAAACTGGAGAAGAAACTCAGGATACTGTTAGGTGGATATCAGGTAATCTGTAATGTACAATCTCTTTAAATTATTTTGGACCTAGTAAATTTGTTGATCAAGTTGTTTCAAACTCTGTCATTTGTACATATGTGTGCAAAAAATGAGTATACATTTTATCAAGGCTTTATTAAATTCCTCAAGGTATTCACCCGCCGAAAATAAGTTCGGAGACCTAATTTTTTGTCATATCTATGGGATGATTTGATGAAATGTAGTTGCCCAACCTTACACACTGTCGCTTGTTGGTAGTATACTTGTGAATATAGTATGCAGTGTGTTTTGCTTATTTTTCTGGTAAGCGTTTTTTTAACGAGTTAGCCTTCTGTGGGAGAGAACAAACCAACTTCCAGCTGAAGAAGAAATTAGGAAAAGACGATGGAAATGGATAGGACATACATTACGCAAATCGTCAAACTGCATCACGAGGCAAGCCCTAACTTGGAATCCTGAAGGGAAGCGAAAAAGAGGAAGGCCAAAGAACACATTGCGTCGGATAATAGAAGCAGATATGAAAACGATGAATTACAACTGGACGGAGCTAGAAAGGATTGCCCAGGACAGGGTTGGATGGAGAACGCTGGTGAGCGGCCTATGCTCCTTCACTTTAAACACGTTTGAACTCTACCAGTCACAACATTATTTACTGTATATTTTCCAGTTAACATTAGGTGGCTCTCCAGTTCTGTTTTCTAAACTGAAGACTTAATAATCTTTTTTTATTTCATATCCTATTCCATAAAATAACTAACTCACATTTCTCCTATTATCCATTTTTAGTCACGTGCACAAACCTTAATGAAAGCCATTGAAGAAAGTGTCGATCAAATTGAACAAAGTCAAATGGAATTAACCACATATGAACGACTTCACGAGCAAGAGTTATGCGCTATCGCTAGACGTTCTGATGTAAGTAGCATGTTTGTGTTTTTCTAGTCAGGAAACAATTGAAATTATGAAAAGTTTTTATTCCTATATCAATTACTTTCAACATATATTTATTTTTTCAGGTTTTGGAAGCTGATGTTGAACGTCAACAAAAACGAAATGCTGATCTTCAACGAGAGTATGGTAGATTAATTCGTATTCGTGAAGAACGTGAAGCAGACGCTTTCTTAGCTAGTAATATGGATTTGATTAGTAATGGTGGTGGTGGTGGTGGTGGTAACGATGATGGTGACACATCAATATCGGTCACCGCTAGTGGTGATGTTACATCTGTTTCAACGGATATACATAATCAATCTAATACTGAATCATCACAAGGACAAAAACAAACAATGATATATGGAAATAAGAATATAGTATCAGGCAAGTGGATTGCTGTGACACAGATTGAAAATATAGAAGATCCTGATCAATCGATGTTATCCAATGGAGAGATTCCTACACAGTCTCTGTAAGTCTATAAGTTTTTTTTCTTCGGTACTACTTTAAATGTATCAGTAGCTCTTTTCTTTTTAAATGTACTGTAGTATATATGGATAATTTATTATCAAGTCTACTATTACAACTTTCATTCTATTAAGTTAAGATTATGAAATTAATTGGATCTCTTGACAACTCGATAACAATATAATATTTTCTTGTAATTTTTTTCATGATGAGTGAATTGAAGTCTCCATTGAATGATGTAATCAAAGAAACACCATAATTGAATAGAAATATGATACAATAGTTGGAAAACATGTCATATATATTTCTTTATTCAAAGTTAGTGAATTAGACAGTCATAAGCAATTTAGAACCTGGGATACGTATACGTTGGTTCAAGCTTTCATATTGCACTAGCATAATGAGGGAACTAACACTCAGATGGGTATAAATGATTTATTATTTAATGCGCAATCACACAGTGGTTTAGTAAAATGTGAAAATAAATCATTTGTACGTCTTTCAGGTGTCCTTTACATCCCTAATGGTTCTTCTGATTTGGTTTTCATTTCGATTCCTTTCTGTTGTCCATCTTCCTTCTCTCAATTTCAATCTTCTTTTGACAAGCGATCCACGTCTATTTGGTGGTACATACTAGTTTTATCGACAGACTTAAGCACTATACATCACAGTATATATGGTAATAGAAAAGATTAAGCACACATGTTACCATTCATGAAAAAAATTAGGGAAACAAAAAAATCATTGGGAAGTCAAAAGCTTAGAATTTTAGGGGGAGACAAAGAGTGGATTCACCTGCACCATTGCAAACGATTTTGAGCCATGTCGTTCAAAGTTTCCAACCATTAGTTGCAATAATCATGCGGACTAAACCAGGTAGTATGCGCCCAAGTATATAACTCAATCCAATCGTCATTGTTTTGATGGATTGATGCCACGTCTTGGTTAGGGCGTCTCTATCTTCCTTCCAACCTATTCCCATATCAGACAACGTAGCGTGTCGAGGTAGGCTGTGGTTGATTATACGCAATATATGTCCCATCCACTTCAATTGATGAGAATTTACTACATATTCAATCGTTTTTCCATCCTTATGTAATGCCCTATTCTTAACGCAGAGATTTCTTACTCGGTGATCCAGAAAATACGCAAGCAATGCTTTAAAGATATCTATGTTTGAATACTAGTAACCTGAGAATATTCCTTATTCCTAATAACCATTTTTCATACCCATTGATTATAATTGTTTTCAAAACATTCTTTGGGTATTCTGGAACAAACGAGTAAGGAATATTGAGATTGGGGTATAGTAGGCAAATATGGCGAATTAGTTTATTAGACTGTGAATCCTCATGGACTGTGGATTGGACATGTGTTAGTTATGCCCAGCGACTGCCTGTTTCTGCTTCAAATGTTATCCAGAGTGGGAATATAAGTTGAAAGAAAACTAAGGGCGGTCAAATTAAGACATATCATCAGCTTATGATATCATTGACTAATTGGTTGGCTTTTGTTAGTATTTTCCAACTACCTGCTCAAGATCCGCGTTATAATTGTAATCATTACTTGTAGGCCCCAGTTGAATTAGTTCATAATCACTCACAGAGGCACAGATCTACTTACTCTTTATCTTACTGTAAGCCTTCAGTTTCAATTTTATTTCACACTTTTTTCCCCTCAAATCTGTCCGTTCTCTTTGAACCATATTCTCCAGTGTTAGACCGTTGTCGTGATCATTAATGCTACTGTAACGAACAACAACAACTTGAGCAGGGAAATTAAATTTTGATTTGCAAGATTACGCACTGCATTTTTCAAATATGAAATCAATACACTAAGTACAGCACATATTTATCTTCCTTGAATTGTCTCTTACAAATCCCATCATTCTTCCTTTGCTGTTGTTACTCCGGCTGTTTTTCCTTTCTCATTTTCCTCTTCTGCCAGTAAGAATTTTACTATCACTTCCTACTACGTACTACTCATATCCGTCTGTACAAGTAACAAACACCATACAACTATTAGTTTAAACCTTCTTAGCAACTCTGAAGTTGGACGCAGGGTATTGGGTAGTATGATAAACCAACTTACGAGATAATGAGGCTTTATCGACGGAAATGTATTACCGTATTCTTTTTCACCGTCTACCTCTAAGCACGATGATAGCTGATGTAGGAGTAGGTTGAAATGTCATGATCGATGAAAACAAAACATGGCATCACCCCATGAAGTCATTGACAATTGGGCTGAGTCATGTAGGTGGATCCATACTACTTGGTTGTGTTCCACATGATTACCGTAACCAACGGTTAGAAAATTTGAATGACGGCTCAGAAGCGTTTGCTCTGGGTTAGATGCACCCATTCTTTTCTTCTCTCAAATTCTGAGCTTCTGAATTCCTCAATTTTTTTTAATCATTTCACTGATTTGTATTTTCTCGACTTTTATCTTGGTTGCTTAATCTTTCCTATTATCAATTATACTGTCAATATTTTTAATACTCTGAGATTTGCCTTAATAATTTCATCTCACCGTTTTTATGGGGTTATGGGGACTGGAATCGATATACACAGATGCCAAGTTCTACATTGAAACTCACTAACTGACCTGTAAGCTTTTAAATCAAATATTTGAATGACGCAATATTTAGAGTGAAAGAAAGAGATTTACCATGGTATTACAAACTCATCATTTTTTCTTATTCTTTTTTGTTTCATTTTAGTCATGATTCCAATCATTTCGAACATGATAATAATGATAATCATCTTCACTATACTACTGATGAAAATGTCATTGTGTCTCCTTCAAATAACAATGAGAAAACATCGCCTAATGATACAGAATCATTGAATAATATCATGATAGAATCAACAGTAAAGCAACAAACTATTAGTTCACATTAAAATGTTATTTTATCTAATTTCCATGTATACAGAATTGTTTTTGCCTACCTTCCCCCCTCTCTCTTTTTCTCTATCTCTCCCCCCTCAATCTGATTTTCATGCTTCCCAAGTGTGTGTGTGTGTGTGTTTAAAAAAAACATCTTGGTCCTATTCATTTTTTTTTATTTCCCTTCTTTTTGTGTATGAAGACTTCAGAATTTTCTATACATTATGCAAAGTATAAACTAACTAGCTAACGGCAATTTGTTCACTGTTTTCTTTATAAATTAGTGAATTATGTATTTATGCTTGTATTGAAAAAAAAACTATAAAAGAAACATTTTGTTTCACACCATTATATCTATTACTTTCTCTTTCTCTCTCTCTCTGTCTCTGCTATTCACTTAAGTGTGTTTGTAAAGAATAGTAATAAGAATAATAAACATCGTAATGATTATAATTATCACTATTATTACAGTTATGTAATCTATGCATAAATTCTATTATTGAAAAGAAGATTATTTTTAACCATTTTGGTAAACAAATAAATTTGATGAATTTATAAGTCAATTGAAGCTAGACCAGTATGGGAAACTTGGAAAAATTGGACGGCCGTTTCGTCCTATTGTGGAACTCCCCAACAGTGCGTAACCATGATTCTGTCTCGTGAGATTTGAACTCAGGACCTATCAGTCTCGCACACGAACGCTTAATCTTTAGACCATTGAGCTGGCAATTTCGTGGATTAGTTGAAATTAAACATTAACACCGTTGGTTAAGCGTTCGCTCCCGAGACTGATACGTCCTGGGTTCGAATCTCGCTAGGAGGGGTCGTGGATGCGCACTGCTAAGACGAAACGGCCGTTCAGTGCTTCCAGGTTTTCCATGGTGGTCTAGCTTCAATCGACTTATGAATTCAACTATAAAATTAATAAAATCTCCACAAAACCCTTTCTGAAAATAAAATTGACTTAGTTGGAATAAAGAGTATCGATGTTTAGATTGTCCGTTAGAACGAGAGATTTTCTTGACAATTCATTATTCAATAGAATATAAAGTTCATAAATAAAACATACTCTTCGAAATACTTTAGTTCTCTTAAAGGCAAAAATATCCCCTTTATGTTAACATACATTTGTGTCTACAAATTAGGATGTGTCGATTGTGATATCTTCTAATATTAGAGAGTCATCTCATGAAATATTGACTTGAGCTAAAGAACATGTTAGGTACACAAAGAAACCATGGTACTCGGAAGATTCAAAATTAAATCAGAAATAGCAGTTCATATCATTTTTATCAACTATCAAATCGATATTAAAAACATCAAAATAATACAAAACAGCTTTTCCAACTATAAAGAAAGGTGAGTGGCTGAAGCTTTTCATATATTGCTTAATCTTACTGCCCTCAATAAAAACAAAGTCTCACTATCTATCTGACTTGGACCATCTATCCGAGCTAGTATGTCTGATTCTATTCTCACATTTCACACCATTATCGTACATACAAATCCAACTCTATCCTTTCTCACCACAAATATCGTATATTCCATCCTTTACCATCCGTACATACAAATATACAAACATGCCTCATATAAATCACCTTGACCGGAATGACGTAACACTGACCAAGTCAGTGTCATGTGGTTTTTGATTGATCACAGCAAATATTCTTGCTTTGTACGTTTATACTATTTAAACTAATTAATTTGATTTGGTTATTTATTCTCTGAAGAAGTGGGTTACATTAAGTCACGAAACGTCAGAAATTTTACTTATAACAATCTATCCAATGTTTAATTTATTTGAAATAATCAGGTCAGACCTTAATAATGATACATAGAATAAGGTTTACTTAATTGAAGTTATCCAAAACGTTTTGATTGTACAATAGGTGTGTTATTTTTTGTTTGGTAAATGAAGTATGCATTTTCAAGTGTTATTTTTATCCTTAACAGTTCATTATCTTTATAGTTTCCATCCGGTGTACTGCTTTTGTAGTCGTATATTTGACTCCAGTTAGATCGTATGCTGTTTGTTATCGAAATATACATACTGTCAACCTTTATATTCTTATTAACTTAATTCACATTAGAGAATAACGGAATAAAATAAGCCAAATGCGGGAATGTATTTTGAATACATATATTATATACATTCATTGATATGAATAGACAATCAGAGAAACGAAGTGACACTCAGCGGAGAAAGCAAATGAACTAACTCGTTTTGATCAAGTGTGACACAATATTTATATTCAGACAAATATGAATTACAAACACTAAATGAATAGGGCAAGCAATCATATGAAAACAGTCAGGATTAATAATCGAATCAGTGATAATAAAGTCAAAATATAGCTTGAGAAAAAAAAAGAATAGAATGGTCTGTCCAGAAGTTAACTTTAATAACCTACGTGGGTTTGACCTAATACCAGTCAATAAATTGCGTTACACTGATTAATTCATAGTAGAAAGTTGGTGAAATATTTGAAATTCAATTTTTAATGGAATGTGTGTACACTATGCAGCATTTATCATCCTCTAAATAAGTTTTGGATCTATTAATACACAAACCAATTTTATATCAACATTATCGTTACTTATCCAACTAAAGATATCTAGGCTGAAACCATAACTAGGTGTACAATTAACATTCTGTGATAGGGAGTTTTGTGTTTAATGAATCAATAAGACATTCATCTTGGGATAGTGTGAGAACAGACACATGGTGAATCCTAATTTTCGGTCAATTAGTGTTCATCAATTTCCTATAAAAACTTTGACTCACTCATGTTATCAGTCACGTGAAGGTCACTGGTTTGATAAGTGTAAAGTGAGCCCCCAAATGCCCTGGTACGGCCGAGAGTGGAGAGAGTCCGCTCTCCCTCTCAAGATGCTTTCACATGGCCACGGGTATATAGCCTCTGCCAGGGAAGTCTTACTACCTTCTCGTGGCGGGGGTGTTGTTTACAGAACTGAGAGGACGAAAAGCGGATGTCTGGCGCTTTAACCGGGTTGATGGACATGGAGAGTCCGCCTAGGGGAGTTGGAAAACCTTGATTCCAAACCAATGGTGCACATGGGCTCTAGTATCCTGAAGGAACAAATGGCGTATGGACCAATCGTTGGTCACCGGTTACCATGGGATTGCATCTCCTTACGATGCTCCATTACCTTGTGGGCCAGACCTTCATGTCAAAAGCTCCGGGTGTGGCCCCCTAAGAAAATCACCTGTTTCGGTTTGGGCACTCGTTCAGTATCACAACCCTCACACACATCGAATGAGATTTGTGTGGCGCATATGTATTTGGTGCCTCCTTGTACCAATGTTTATATGTTTAAATAAATAAATAAAAGCTTCTACCTTAGTTCTAAATATGAGAGAAGTGAAGATATATATGGTCATGTGGTTGAATTTATGCTTAAACGTTTTGTTTCTTTTAACAAATAGAAAAAGTCAACTATTTATAATCGATAGTCCCTTGTAATTTTCCATATAAATTTTTGCATTCACAATAACTTTTCTAGTTGATTATAACATGTGAGGGTTATTTTTTCAGAATTATTCAACTTCGACCTTATATTGAAGTCTCACCGTGAGACTATAATTTATGGACGATATTTGAACGATGCTAAACTGATCTTCAGAATGTCCACCTAATAAACACGACTAAATGGGGGGTATAAACCTGTGTGAGGAATTGTAATTATGATTTACAGTTGACAGGGTTAAAGTTAGGAATTAGATTTAGAGTTTTCATCACGAACTGACATCAGCTATAATGCCAAAACTCCATTTATCCAAATGGATGGGTGAATTTCCCGCCAAAATCTAAGACCTGTTATCTTATATCTGATCGGTTCGTCCATAAATTATCGTCTCACCAAAGGTATCTATACCAAAGATGGACTTGATCATTTCAAATCAATTGAACATTAGGTATAGAGTTAATAATTAATATATTTGTTGTTATGTCCCAATAAGTAAAACATTTTAATTCCTGATGTTTCGCAACCTAATATAAGCTACTTCTTCGGAGTAATTAAATAAATAACCGAAATTAAATTAACACAACTTTAATTCCGGCCATTTATTTACTTACTGTGAAGATGTGGCTTACATTAAGTTACGAAACACCAGTGATATGTGGGTGAAAGTGATAATGATTGGTCGTCTGCATGGTTAGACATGTAGATACTCTGAAACGTGTCAAATGAGTTATATATTCCCCTAATGATTATTGTTGATTGTTCATTGTTGTTGGATTGTGTGGGGTTTTTGGTATGAAAATGTATTGACATTCTAGTCAAGCGAATCACGTGTTCTTAATCATCTGAGTTATGTGGAAGTTCTGTAGAATAGACACAATGAGATGGAATCTAGTGTAGATAATCGTTTAAGGTAAATTAATGTCCCATACATGTAAACATTGGAAAACTAACTGTTATAACAACCAGAAATATAATTTTTCTACTCATCGAATCTCACGAGGCAAGGTCGTGAATGCACACTGCTGAACAGTGCCACAATAGGATAAAACAGCCATCCAGTTCTTCCAGGTTTTTCATGATGGTCTAGTTTCAATTAACTCATGATTTTAACCATTGAAATTGTTTAACCTTTATTCTTTTACATTGTCCTTTTATAATATAAATTGATTTATAATTAAACATTATTTTCTGATTGGCTGAAAAATCGTTCAAGGTCATCGGTATTGTTTACTTCTATGTCAAGGAAACAAAACTTATTACATTAATAAATCATTTAAGGTTTATTAAGGAGTTACTTTAAAAAGGATCTTTCTACCTAATATTGTCATTGTAATGTTGTGAATCAATTTTGAAGATAAATCAATATTTTTGACGATGATATTGAATACAAATGATGTTTCTTCTTTTTGTTTGTTTAAGAATTCACTAAATATGAGATAGATAATGGCTAGAAATGGAATCCAAGATATGCGTTTTGTCCTATTTCAGACTCATCAGTTGGAGGCAATTCACACAGGATCAGTCAGTCAGTCAGTAACAACGTAGAATTTCGTACGTACGTACATCAGTTCGAGTTGCTATACCATATTAGCACAGAAATGCAGTTGTCGATTCAAATCCCGTAGTGGTAGAGGTAGTAAAAGTATAAGTAGTAATCGGAAAGATTAGGGTTTGGAAATGTTATTTAAAGAGTATAATCCTGTGAAACAAATTTGGGAAGAGAAAAAAAGAGACAAGGAGTATTCAGGAGATTAGAATTTGGGAGAACACCAAAAAGTGTATGCACCTGCGCCATTGCAAACGGTTTTGAGCCATGTCATTCAGGGTCTCTAACCATCGGTTGCTATCATCTCGTGGTCCTCAACCAGGTAGTCTACACCTACCACACACGATGCACATATGCCAATGTGAGACTGATCAATTGTAGTCCTAAATAACAATGGAAAGATACAGGCAAAACAACACCAAGTGAACAGATGATATCAGTTTAAAATTCTAGTTTTAATAAGTGATTTACAGGCAATTTATTAAAAAGTTCCAGATTCGACCATGTTAAAGATTGGAGATGAATTTGAATTTTATAGTTTTCAGTTCGATCCAGTAGTTGATACATTCTTAATCAATTACTTATTCAGAGAAAAGGATATCACCAAACCTGATGTTTTCATTATCTCGACTCATTAATAATCTATTAGTTGAATTCGTGAGTCAATTGAGGTTAGATCATCATTGAAAACCTGGAAGCACTGGATGGCTGTTTTGTCCTAGTATGAGACTTCTCAGCAGTACTCATCCGTGATCTCGTCTCATGAGATTTGAACTCAGGCCTATCAGTCTCGCGTGCCAACGCTTAACTACAAGACCACTGGTCTGGCATCCGATGGTGTTAATGTTTAACTTCAACCAATCCACAAAGCTGATCCACCACTGTCATCAGTGAGTTACTATCACACAACAAATCTGGCTGAACACCACTAGTCACTGTTTTCTACTAGACCTCCAGGTTTTCCATGGTTGTCTAACTTCAATTGACTCATGAATTCAACTAGTAAATTCAATAATAATTGTAAATATTATCTGTAATTGAGGTAATTGATCCAAGATTTCTCAATAATATCCAAATCAATAGTTTTTATTACTGTTTCATTATTTGAAAATCGATATTTTTCCCAAACACAATATATCATTTACAGACCATGAAAATTATCCATTGAATTTGGATCTATTTTCACTAACAAAATGAATAATCAGTATTTATTTTGAATATCGTTTACTGTTTATCACTGTTTATTCATGGAAATTACTTGAGAAGTATTACGGTCAAGGTTAGATAACAATAGTAATATTCACCTTCTGTCATGTTCTCTTATATCAGAGTATCAATGAACTATAAACCGATCAATGGTATATCATTCTTTAAAACCTGGAAGCACTAGATAGCCACCTTACACGAGGGAATCGAACTCATGGCCTTCAGCCTCGCGCGCAAACGTTTAACCTCTAGACGACTGAATGGGTATTTAACGATGCCAATGTCTAATTTTAATCAATCCACAATATTTGGTGACCATCATCAATTGTCTACAATGGGTAGCTTCCTGGTATATGGGAACAATCCTCACGTGTAATGTCGCACTTCTGAGGTGTCACATACTAATACGAAACGGTCGTCCAGTTCTTCCAGACCTTCAGTAATGGTCTAACATTGACCGACTTATGATTACAATGAAACTCAATAATCTCCATAACCCTATACCTACAACTATCTCAGTGTAATTGCGAAAGAGATATGAATACGAATTTATCGACTTCTCATACATTATTCAGTGTTAATTATGATATTTTTCTGAGAAATAAAAACGCAACACTTTCATTTGTAGATGTTTGGATCTTCCTGTAGTTGATGTTAATTACCACAATTGATCAGTTACTTTGTTGGTAAATGTGAATCATGAGAAAATTGCCTTGGTACTACCATTTAGTAACAAGTATTTTTAAGCAAACGTGAGTAGTGGCTAACACTGGCATCCTAGACACGCATCCCTCTAGATTTGGGACTTGTCAGATGGAATTATTTGTGAAATTTAGCTGACGAGTCCAAGATTTGATGAAATGCACTTCTTGAATTTCACTATCAGACATTATTCATTTTTATTTAAAAACTAACATATTATGTTTTCATTATTGTTGTTTACAATCTAAATTAATGTCTAGGTTGCAGTTTTGCCTACACACCATTTTCGGCACCATAATTTAGTTGGACAAAATATGATAAATTGCGCATGTGAAAGTTTTGTCTGAGGAATACAAGTTTAGTTGTGTGAATTTGTGTATGTATGTGTGGGTATCTCTGTATTTGTTCAATGTAAACTTGTTGGAATGTTGATGTCTAAATTACAATTCAATGAACATGTGACAGTAGTTACATTTACCAAACGTACATAAGATTTCTTATTGTTCAGTTTTATTTATTCATACTACTCTCACTGCATTTTATATTTATCTATGAAACTCCGCCTGTAGCTAATCTAAGGTTACTACCGGTCCCGAACCCGGGTAAAGGAGGAGGGTTGGGCATAGGGTCATCACCCGTATCCCGAGGAAAATAACCTTTATAAAAAAAGCTAACCAGAATAAGCAAATTAAACCATTCAAACTCTGCCCTCCGAGTTGAAGGAGGAATTATAACGCCTCATGCTGAAAGCCGAAGTTCTTCGGAAGTCACAAGGTCGATGCTCCTTCTAACAAACAGAGCAGCTGTCATATCTTGTGACTGCCAATTAGGGAGCAATGACTTAATGATCGGATCAATGACGCGTAAACCCGTATGAGCAGTGTATAGTACTTGTCGGTCCCGCTTCCTGCCTAGCCCGGCCAGTTAAGTTCAGAACACCAATCTCAGCCTCTGCAATATGAGTCCTTATATTTCAAACATGCTGAGTTTATATACCAATAAAACAGACCACAACGTACCTTAAAATAGAAAACAACATTTGCACAAGATTTGGCCAAATGTGGCTGTGAATGTGCGAGGCAGTGACTAATAGACGGCATAAATCAAGAATGGTAAAACGTATAATAATGGTTCATAAGTCAAAATAAAGCTTATAATAAGAGGAATATGAATGTGAATAGTTGAGTTAGTTAACAATTATACGATAAAAATATGCGTTTAGTATTGGTCCATAAATGGATCCCAAAAGTTTTCATTCATTATGCTTATCGGGACATAACAGCAACAATAGATATATGTACATGAAATGTTCGGACAATGTACGATACCGTGAGAAACGGTCAAACAGTTACAGAAATGATTTAGATACAAGTTGTCGGTGCTCGGAATAAGTGAAACCCATTGGATCCAAGCTGGACAGAGAGGAATAGGTTCGGGAGAGATGCTGCTGTACTCCGGTGACGAAGAGGAAAATGCTTCACACAGTCAGGGAGTTGCTCTGATGCTGTCGAAAGAAGCACGAAATGCACTTGTAGGGTGCGAATCTAATAGATCCAGGATCATCAAAGCATCTTTCAAAAGAAAGGAGGAAGAAATCACAATGAATGTTATCCAGTGCTATGCACACACCAATGATAGCACTGACGAACAGGTTGCAATCGATTACAGAGAAGTGCTCAGGAAAGGACCTGATTATCCTAATGGGAGATAAAAACGCCAAAGTCGGGATAGAAAACACCGGTTATGAAGATATCATGGGGTGACATGGAATAGGAGAAAGGAACGAAAATGGGGAGAGATTTGCAACCCCATGTCCATTAAACAACTTGTTTATAGATAGCACAATATTCCCACCCAAACGCATACACAAAGGTATATGAATCTCATTGTATAACACCACGGAAAACCAGATAGTTCATATTTGCATCAGTAAAAATTTCACAAGGCCAATGGGAGACGTGGTAACCAAGAGGGGAGCTGACATAGCTTCAGATCACTATCTGACTGTGGCCAAGATGAAACTGAAGCTAAAGAGGCACTGAACAACTGGGAAAACAGCATTACAAAGGTTTAATACAGCTTTCGTTTGACATACTGACGAACTTAGCGAATTAAATATAACTCTCAACAACAGGTTCTAAGAATTACAGGATCTACTGAAAGAAGAAACTACCATAGAGGATAACTGGAAATAGAGTCACACTAACTATAACTTGAGAATATGAGGACCCAACATTATTTCGTGGGGAAGGATAAAGTCAGAAAATTTCAAGTCAGGATCTAAACTTTGAGTCTTCAAAAAAGAATCGAAAGTGATATGGCGGGAAAAAATGTCAAAATTCGATTGATTTACTAATTATGAGTTTTGTTCAACATTACTTCCGTTCTGATTCAATGTGATGACCATTCAGTACAGTAATCGTTTTTGTTTACCCGTATGATATTTTATTCTGTATAATATACAATATTCTTGTATTCAGTTGACATGAACTATACTCAGTATGTGATTTGTATATGTGATTTCATCCTAATTATTAATCATATTGTGTGTACAATCAATATATAAACGAGTGTATTTTCGACTAGGGTAGTCGTGGTCGTGTCTTGGGGGTTAATAAATCTTCACTTATAGCAGTCTTTGTATTCTTACTTTTGCGTCGTGGGAATTGCGGAGGTCCCTCATTCTGAGTATAAGTGATAAGCGTTTCCGACCGTTGTTGTTACCCGACCGTTGTTGTTACCCGACCGTTGTTGCTACCTTGACGTGGTGGTCGGGCTTGCCTATCGTGATGAAGCAACCGAGCTATACTGGCTGGAACAACCGTTCCTCAAGGTCCTACCATGTCAGACAGGTCGGTTGAAGAGCGGTAAGACTAAAAGCAACAAACCCAAGGTCCGAAGGCGAAGTCGTACTGCTGACTGTACAGAGGTGTGACAGCAGTAAGGTGTTTCCTTCAGACAACCAGCATGACAGCGATGCTGCCTTCCCACAAGGAGGGGTGGGGTTAGAAAAGGTCGACCCTAAAAATGCACACCTCGCCTTATCCCACGGATATCCGTCTCCGGCGGTAAGGTCCCAATAAGTACGGAGCTAACACAAAAATTACCCATAACAAGGTCGTGTGTGACCGACCTCAAGCAGTTGTCCCTTGGGCACTGCGGTCACGCTCTCAGGTCACTAAGACCACCTTTAATCCAAATTCCTTTTCAGGTACCTCCAGAACAACCCTTCCACGGTGTGGGCAACCGGGAAGTGAAAACCGCCCTCATACCTCTAACAGCACTCAAGACCACTGTATTCATATTCAACCTTCCTCTTCAATTCCTATTATTCCTCCTACATCGACTTTCAACTCTAAATTTCCTCTCTCGGCTTCCACCTCAAATGTCACCATAGCCAACGATTCTAGTGCGCAAAATACTGTCCCAGGTCTACTGAAACCTCGCTCCAAACTACACATTGGAGCCTTCAACGTACGAACCCTATGTCAAATCGGTCAGCAGGCTTCCTTGGCTAAAACCCTAGAGTCTCTTACCATTGACGTGTGCTGTGTCTCCGAAACACGCATACAGGATTCCAGTGTGGTCATTCACTTGACCTCACCTCGGCAAAACGGAGAGCCAACGAGGTACACCCTTCGTGTATCTGGTGACCCGATGGCAAGTTCTCGTGGACTGGCAGGTGTAGGCATAGCACTAAGCATGAGGGCCGAACAAGCACTGCTAGAGTGGATCCCCGTCAACAGTCGTCTATGTGCTGTTCGGCTGAACGGCTACGTAAGAACTCGGAAGGATAGGGACACACGTCGTTGCCTTTTTGTCGTTTCTGCCTACGCTCCCACTGACTGCAGCTCAGATGATGTGAAAGATGAATTTTACAGAAAGCTGTCCGAACTTCTTCAGAAAGCTAAACGCTCAGACATAGTACTCGTAGCAGGTGATTTTAATGCTCAGATAGGCAGTTTAAACCAAACAGAAAGGCATTTAGGTGGATATTTTAGTATTCCGACACAGCGAACAGATAATGGTGATCGTCTGCTGCAACTATGCTCAGACAATCGTTTATTTTTAGCAAACACAAATTTTAAGCATAAGGAGAGACATCGTCTAACATGGCGACCCCCTACACCAAACCAACGATGGACTCAAATAGACCATATTGCCATCAGTCATCGTTGGAGAGGGTCGGTAGAAGATTGTCGCTCATTCTGGAGTACCTGCTTGGACTCCGACCATGCCCTAATACGGGCACGCATCTGCTTGCGCCTCACTGGACCCAAAAAAGCCACATTAAAAAGACCCGTTAGAACTGATTTGAGTAACGAGAAAACCAAAAGTAGGTTCCAGGAACAACTGAGGTCACACTTAGGTAGTTGTGAAGACGAGGCTGACCCAGATGTTGCTTGGAAGGGCATACAATCAGCTGTGGAAACAGCAGTGACACCTATTAGTGACTTAAACCACAGAGTTGCAAGGAACCAGTGGATTTCTTCAAGGTCTGTCACACTGATGGATTCTCGCAAACTCGTCCCATCAGGTCCTGAACATGATGAAGAGCGAAAACAAATCAGATCTAGGTTAAGAAAAAGTCTAAAGAACGACCGTGAGCAGTGGTGGGTAACGAAAGCAAAAGAGATGGAAAAGGCGGCGACTATAGGGAACACAAGACAGCTTTACAGACTAATAAAAGAAACTGGAATTAGTAAGTCAAGTGTAAGTGAGATTATTTCGGAAAAAGATGATACTCTCATCTGCTCCCAGTCCAGACGTTTAGAACGATGGGCGGAACATTTTAGAGAACAGTTCAGCTGGCCTTCAGCTACTCTACAACTACCCTCCATTCCCAGACAGTGTGAATGGAACATTGAAATAGGTCCCCCTACTCTTGCTGAAGTTCAAAAGGCTATAGTTAATCTGAAACGAGGAAGGGCAGCTGGTCCAGATGGATTGGCTCCAGAGGTCTTTAAGGATGGTGGTCCAATTTTAGCGATTAAGTTGACTAATATTTTAGCTAAGATCTGGGAATTAGACTTTATCCCATCTGACTGGTCGCAATCACTTATCGTCCCAATATATAAGAAAGGGTCAAAATCATCCTGTGACAACCACAGAGGGATTAGTTTAACTAATATAGTATCTAAAATACTGGCCTCGATAATTATCAAACGCCTAACTAAGACTCGTGAACTACAAACTCGAGAGAATCAAGCTGGCTTTAGACCTGGTCGTGGCTGCATCGACCACATATTCACCATTCGTCAGGTTCTAGAACACAGGCATACCTATCGGCGTCCTACAATGGTGGTCTTTCTTGACTTGAAAGCAGCATTTGACTCGGTAGACCGCGAGACTCTGTGGCAGTGTCTGTCATTGAAAGGCGTACCTCAGAAGTACATAAACCTTGTGAAGGCTCTTTACTCGAACACTACTAGTCGAGTCAGGGCTTATGGCGAACTGTCATCTACTTTTGCAACCTCAAGTGGTGTCCGTCAAGGCTGTCCACTGTCTCCATTTTTGTTTAACTTCATCATAGACCTATTGATGGAAATAACACTCTCGTCGACTGAATTCTCGGGTATTGATCTCCTTCCAGGAGGTCCACTTATCGACTTAGAATACGCAGATGACATAGTCCTGTTTGGTGAAGACTCTGACAAAATGCAGAGTCTTCTGGTAGCACTAAGCAACAATGGCAGAATGTTTGGGATGCGCTTCTCTCCCTCTAAATGCAAGTTGTTGCTTCAGGACTGGTCTGCGTCAACACCTGAACTAAGGATAGGGAGTGAAGTAGTCGAACGCGTTGACAACTTCACTTATCTTGGAAGTGTGATCAGCCCTAATGGGTTGGTATCGGACGAAATCTCAGCACGGATTCGAAAAGCTCGTTTGGCTTTTGCCAACTTGCGTCACCTTTGGCGAAGGCGAGATATCCGTCTATCAATAAAAGGACGAGTATACTGCGCGGCAGTTCGTTCTGTTTTAATTTACGGCAGCGAAACATGGCCCTTAAGAGTGGAAGACACCCGTAAGCTACTAGTATTTGACCACAGATGCCTTAGAAATATTGCTGGCATCTGCTGGGATCACCGGGTAAGTAATAGCGAGGTTAGACGCAGGGTATTAGGGAATGATGGTAAATCAGTTGATGAGGTTATGAATCTTCATCGACTGAGATGGTTGGGCCACGTATTACGTATGCCTGAACACCGATTACCACGACGTGCAATGCTAACCGGGGTAGGGGATGGTTGAAAGAAAGTTAGGGGCGGCCAAACCAAAACGTGGCATCAGTGCCTGAAGTCACTAACTTCTAGTCTGAGCCATGTTGGTAGATGCAGACTACTTGGTTGGGGTCCGCGTGACTTTCGTAACCAATGGTTGGAGACTCTTGGGGACATGGCTCAGAATCGATCACAATGGCGTCGGTGTATACACTCCCTGTCTTCCCTTAAACTAAGAGACTAAAATCACTTCATTCTTTCTGTCTACGAACTAATTCTTTCTTCCTATACTATATCCTTATTGCAACCTTTGACCTAACCACTCCTATGAATCCGGTGTTCATCTTGCTGTGCTAATTATGTATGGCAACCTGGACCGATGCACATATGTGCCTGGTCCTACGTTGTAGCTGACTGACTGACTGACGACTGTTTCCGACATAAAAATTAACGATGACCAGATATAACAAGTAAGCATTCAAACGACGAGACATACCAGTGGCAACGGGATAAAAAAAGTAGCAGTAGTAGTAGTAGTAGTATGAATTATTAACACTGGGATGCAAGATCTGCCTACTAACAAGGCACACAAAGTCATAGAGTTATTATCAATATGAAAGATTGGATGTATGTGAAATACATAATCAGCGACGACGTCATTCTGGAGAATAGGATTGGTTTTGAGATGGTGGAGAAGATTTGTAGCTCAGGTGGATGATTTTGGTGGAGTTTTGTTCTCTGAGCTGGATGGTTTGGTCGTGGAGCTTTCATCGTTCTTCTGAACGACATCATCAGCACAAACTTCGTAGTTCTCCAGGTTTCTGCCCCATACAGTAGAACTGTCTTGACATTTGTATTGAAAATCCTGACCTTGGTGTTGGTTGACAGTTGCTTTGAGCTCCAGATGTTCCTCAGTTGTAAATATGTTGCTCTTGCTTTGCCGATCCTTGCCTTCACATCTGCATCAGATCCACCCTGTTCATCAATGATGCTGCCCAAATATGTAAAGGTTTTTACATCTTCCAAATCTTCTCCGTCAATTGTGATTGGGTTGGTGCATTCTGTGTTGTATCGGAGAACCCTGCTTTTCCCTTTGTGTATATTGAGACCTACTGCTGCTGAGGCTGCTGCCACACTGTTCGTCTTCTCCTGTATTTGTTGTTGCGTTTGGGATAGAAGGGCCAGATCATCTGCGAAGTCTAGATCGTCTAACTGAATCCTAGAAGTCCATTGTATCCCGTGTTTCCCTACAGATGTTGATGTCTTCGTGATCCGGTCGATCATCAGGAGAAAGAGGAAGGGTGAGAGTAAGCAACCTTGTCTGACACCGGTCTTTACTTCGAACGACTTTGTCAATTGTCCAGATCGTCCAACTGCACCGCTAAAAAAACGCTAACCAAAAAGAGACGAGAACATGTATGTACCTATGAGTTATACAAGTTTAAACACTGATAATATTATATTGAACTAAAATGATTATAATCTCTTTGAAGGTTAAAATAAATTATTGATAAAGTACATCTTTTGTATTTTGGTGGAGTTTTGTTCTCTGAGCTGGATAATTTGGTCGTGGAGCTTTCATCGTTCTTCTGAACGACATCAACATCGAGGTGTACGGGATAAACTGTGAACCATATTTGGAGAAATTCGAATACTTTATTTTCACCTGAAGTTTGCGCTGATGATGTTGTTCAGAAGAACAACGAAAGCTTAACGACCAAACCATCCAGCTCAAAGAATAAAATTCCACCAAAATCATTCATCTGAGCTATAAATCTTCTCTATCATCTCAAAATCTTTTGTATTATTCTTGGCTATCTAAACAATATTTTTATTGTTATAGGGAAAATCCAAAACAATAAATGGCAGTACCAACTTGAATGTGATGTTTATTTTAAAGATAAAGTATATTTGACTTTTAAATTTAATAAATTATGAAACAGTGGTATGTTTTAGATATACAGGAAGGTAACCTAAATATATATACGATGATTTCAATAGTATCATCACTTAAAAGTATTGCCATAACCAGGTGTGACTGACTGAGACTATCATTAGAAACCTAGGAGTATTGGAGGGGTCGTTCCTCGTATTATGAGACTCCTTGACAATGTACCTACAAGAAATGAATGCAGGATTTTCGATCTTGCTAGTGAATGCATAATCTTTAGATCATTGAGTTGGGATTTAACTCGGTTAATGTCTAACTTTATTCATTGCACATTTATTAGTCAAAATAGTTTGAAAGTGAAAGAACCATCTCATTTTATTGATTTAAATGACAACTCATCTCTAATGTTTGTTATATCATTTAATTACTAAAACCTTTCAATGAGATTGAAAGTATATCAATTCCGGTATGATGAAGTAAATTGATATACTAATAAGGAAAAGACTAGACTGAACAACAAAAGTATTACTATACTTCCTCCCCGTACATTATCTCTTAATAAGCCATATAAATGTTAGACTATGCTTACCCTATACCTGAAAAGTAAGTCCAGTAATCACCGCTTTATTCCACAAAGTCATTACCCCACGTTATCGTCCTCTAATTTCTACACACTAACTGTCATTATTACTGACAAGAAATAGCTTAAAATGAAAATCACTATGCAAAACTGTTGGTCGTTGAGTTTGGAATAGTTTATCCTACAACTGAACCAATTCAATGACAATTAGTTGCTGGATTGAATCTTCATTCATTTTAATTCAATACTTTTCTATTCTAAATTAATTCGTATAGTTATTTTGTGTGAATCCTGTTCTATATTAGTCCGATTATGTAATTCATATATCCGATCAGATTTATGATTTCATGAGGACTATCGTCTCTTTCGAGATTTCAGAGGTTCCTGTAAATTATATTTGTTTATCGCAACCTGAAGTCATTTAGCTTAGTTACTGTATTAACAAGAATTAGAGAACAGGAAATCAGTTACTGCTTAGCAATTTGTTATAACCCACATCTAATTATGCAAATCGAAATATTTCGACAAAATACTCTTTAAATCAAATTGTACTATGTTTCACCAATGACTCTTGACCTAATCCCCAGGTAATGAGAAGGCAAAAAGTTTATTCGAACTACAAACAACGACGTTAGAGAAATAAACATAAATATTGACAGAATTCTTTATTGTGTTCTTGAGAACTGGCAATTGAAGATGATAATTTCATAGCGCCTGATTCAACAGAATTTAAGAATTCGGTATGACGATTATCAAAATATCCATTTTCCCAGCTGGTACCGGTAGAAATTTTGAGAGTGATTTCTTTCAAAACGTTAATATTACTGCTGTTTTGAAGAGATTACGAGTTCACCTAATCTGCGAACGGAACGAAGACTCACTGACACAATGACCAAATCAACTAACTATTCCGATGAATCCCAACCCCGCTAACCAGAGAGAGAGAAATTCAAGTTTGGAAGAGGGGAATATATTCCACAAGTAGCCAGAAGCACGAATAGGAACAACCACAACTCTAGCGTATATATACAGCATAAAAATGTCTTTGGGAAACGTTACAAAATAGCATATTAAAAGAGACAACGAACCAATAGTATTTAAAGTCCTTCCAAGTGGGAAGTACGACATGAAGGTGAAAATGGGTGCTTTTGGCACGAAGACAAGAAATTCAAATCTCCAAAAATAAGACATTTACGAAGTAACTTCTGGGGATCTAACATCCCCGACAATTATGTAGACAGGCAATGTTAGCAATCCATGTCAATGAAAACCAAAAAATTGGTTGGTGTCGATAAAACTGTTCACTTTCCCAATAGTGATTTATTTGTCATGAGTTCTGTAACTTAATTCTAGTCATAAAACTTTACATAACTATTAAATATGTCAATCGATTAGAGGTAGAAAGTAAGAAACGTTCATTAAGACTTATTTATTAATAACGGCAATCCTAAGGCACACTAATAGATTACGTAAGTAGTTTAATTGATTAAAATTGAAGATATCGTGTGATGTATTTAAGAATCAAGTACAGAGGGGCAGAGTAATTGATTCTTTATCATCAACTTGATTTTGAATTCTAGAATCCTCTCATTTCTATACATACATATTTCACGGAAATCACCAAACTGCATCATGAGGCAAGCGCTAACTTGAAATCCTGAAGGGAAGCGGAAAAGAAGGTCAAAGAACGCAGTACGTCAGGAAATAAAAGCAAATATCAAATGCATAAATAACAACTGGGAAGGACTGTCCAGGATAGGGTTAGATGGAGAGTGCTGATCGGCAGCCTATGCTCCTCCATGAGGACTAACAGGCATAAGTAATATATTTCATTGTCTTTCTGAAGTATGTTGTTAATATTCCATCTTTCTCATGATCATTACTACTATCATCATCTCGACCTAGTTTACTAGTCCTCTTTATAAATTCATCTTATTATGCTAATCTGATTTGATCATTTAAACTAATGAACATATGTGCTAAGCTCTATTTAAACAGTATAAAGTAAACTTGAGAACCATATCTAAATTGTGTTAAAATTAATCATACTAATCAATTATCTCGACTGGGATTGAAATCTACAACCCGTCTAACTAATCAACAACAAATAATGTATAAAGTGACCTATTTTGACTACCACCACTACCACCGACAACAACAACAAGAAAAACGGCATACAGAATAAAATAAATAACTTTTGTTGTTGTTGTTGTTGATTGATTATGAATAAGCAAACATGACAAAAAAAAGAAATGACCAACATTGATTAATATGAAACGGATAGTAAACAAATAAATACATACTGGATATCAATATTGAAGTCATTTTGGGATACATTAGAGAGAAAGGGGAAAGATACAGAAAGTGAGGGATAAATCGAAATATTTCAAATGCAGAAACCATTTTCTCTTTGTAATATACATACAATGTAATATATGAGTAATAATAATGATAATAATATGATTAATCGTAACAGAAAAAAAAGTATATAACAATAGTAGGTTTTGGAAAGTGTTTGTTTGTTTGTTGTGTGTGTGCGGCTGTAGATATGTTAATGAACGACAGTGTTCAACTCTTCATTAGTGAGAGATTATTGTGTAAATATATCAGTAGTATGTTATTGATTTCAATAAAAAAAGTATCAACTAAGACTAATTAATAAACTATTAGTATATATATATATATATATATATATATGATTGATCCTATGCTCCATAGGGAGTAACAGGCGTAATTAAGTCAGTTAGTAACAACGTAGAACTTCGTACATACGTACGTACATCAGTTCAAGTTGCCATACCACATTAGCATAGAGATGCTAAGTAAGTAAGTAAGTAAGTAAGTAAGTAAGTAAGTAAGTAGGTATATATATATTGATACATAATGAAAGTTAATAAATAATTATTTATTTATTAATTTATACAAATTGCACTTTCTTTATTGACAACACAATGCATTAATTGAATTAAATTTTCTAATCCATAACGAAAACCATTAGTTAATTCACATGTCCAATAATTTTTATTATATTCAATATTATTATTATTATTATTACATTGAGTAGAGTAATTTTTCTTAGACCAATGTGCAAAATCAATTAAATAAACTTGAGCATGTACGGTCGAAGTACTACTACTACTACTAGTAGTAGTAGTAGTAGTATTAGGAGTATCATTGTTATTACCGTTATTAGTATTGATTTTATGAATAGAAGGAATATTATTAAAGTTATTGACGAATTGATTATTCAATATTGTTGAAGTTTTCACAGTTGGATTTCTTGTTGTACATGAAGTATGATATGTGTTGTTGTTGTTATTGTTAATGACGGTGGTGCTGGGTGCTGATGATGATGCAAAACATGATTTGGAAGGACAATGTTCATTATTATTATTACTACTTGGTAATGACTCGTGAATCAATAAAATTGAAGAACGACAGAATGTGAGCTCTTTTGCACCATATTCGATATACCAATTTAAAATACGACCAAGTTGTATGATATAATTTTGAGCAAGTTTAACACAATAGGTAGGATCTGCACCTAGAAATGATTTTATACCTGTGAAATGCAGAAAAATAACGACGTGAATTAATACACACACAAAAAAACACTAAATTACACGTAAACAACTTGAAATCATTAGATTGAGTAGTAGTGTTTGAACACCGTACCGTCTAGTTCAATGCTCAAATAGTAGTATAAAAAATCTTTACACAATCTGTACCTTAAAGCTGAGTACATTAATCTATGTTGGATAAATGAGTTTAAACAACTTTTATGTAACAAAATTATTGTCAGGCTCTTTGCTGTCAACACTTTCATCCTGTTGAATACTATGGTTGGTTCATCTGTAATTTTCACTTAAAATTACACTAATGTTTAGATTGATAGTGAAAAACCCTTCATTTAATTGAGGCATATATTCTAGAATGTCTTGCAAGTACCCAATGTCGAATCTAAATAGACGACGAAGATTTATTGATTTTTACTGCAGCAGTCGTCTTACAGAACCAAAAAGTCTCAATACATAATAAAAACGATTAAGTGTTCTCGGCATAAATTCGAAACCTGTGCAGGATCCCTAAGTCATGGGTGCATACTGTTGAGAAATCCTTATATTAGGGTGAAACAGCTGTCCAGTGATTCCTAGTTTTCATTGTAACCCACAAGCGAGATCCATCTGAGACGAGTACAGCTAACATAATAGGGAAGGTAAGTACTCTCCATAGATGGACACCAGATATTGCTTAAGTATCTATATAAAGAATACCATTTGGGATGCATGGCATAATTTAATAATTGACTGATACACTGTGACTGAGTTGGGAAGTAATCTCGAGTTATCCTCTGATATGTCTTGCTAATTGAACGCTATATTCGGTTCCTAAGCTAGAACTAAACAGCGACCTGAACACAAGAGAGAAGGTGCAGAATATGCGAGAAGCACTTGACTCCAAAGGTTCGTTCTAATACAGAAAATATAGGGTTTTTATAGTATTTTAGATGTCCTTAGGTTCCCCGAAGATTCTGGAATGCTACTAAACATAGTAGCTGTATAGTAATCAGTCAATCAGAAACTCTACATGTGACTTTTCACTTTCTTGATGTTTCTGGCTAAAACTTCAAGTGAACGCTGATTGGATGAAATGCTTCTTATTGTTTCCTGAACCTTTCTTGTCTTTTGAGAGAAGTTTCCTGGATCACCCAAACATCCTCGTTAGAGTACAAAAGTTTAATAAGATCGGTCCAACATGTGAATAGCTTGGCCAATCAAATGGCAGACTGATTTTCTATTTCAATGTTGATTTTACTGTTTGAGCAGATATTTATCACCTACATGAGACCAAGAACCATAGATTTATTTTTACGAGGTTTTATGTTCTCTATACTCAATAATAATTAAATCGTGAATATTCCATAATGCCGTACGGGACAAAATCATCCCAACGATATTGCTCAGAGAATGCAAAACCATTAAAAATATTTATTTGAAATATAAACTATCTCAATCGTTTAGATCACTTTTAGCAAATCACAAATAAACTTCTGACATATGCCAAAATGACTCTCAATCCAGTCCCAAGGTACTGAGCAGACAAAAGAAACCAAAAGCTTTATTCTGGTTTCAAGTGATATGGTTACTAATAGAATTATTTAATTTCCCCTTGGAACAAACTCTGCCTTTTCAATAATTATCGCGGGTGCCGAACAAAGTGTTATGGACGATTGTTTGTTGCAAATATCTTGATTACGAGAAAACAACGACAGAAGGGGAACCTGATAATCGAAACGGATAAAAGTTATTGTCTTTGTAGGAGTAGTGTATCAGATTCTATTCATATTCTTCAACCTATTAAATAGCCTTTTAAGAAGACTTCTCTAAGTACCGTTGGCATCCGCATGTTCCTTGAAGATAAGAAGAAACTTTTTGTAAGAGCGGTTTTCTTCATTGTTATTACTCTTAACTACTTTTCTATCTTTCTTCTTTTGTATCTTCATAATTTGCAGTGTGACTCATTTTGTTCATATAATGAAATTATGTCATGTATAATTACATCTTTACTGACTATTTTAAATGAATAGAGAGAATGATAGATACCAAGTATTTAACAGTCAGTATTATGACAAGATAAGCACGAATAATAACGACTAACCAATTGAATAAACTTGTTCTGGAGATAAAGTACGTCCAAATGCTTTAGGAAACTTAATTAAACAATGATTTTTTGTATCAGATATCTGTAAAATAGAATGTATTTTTTTAGAAAAGAATAATAATATAGATTACATTAATCAATTTACTGTATAGTAACTGAGATTCAACTGTCAAGCCTTCAAGTTCTAGCTGGTAATTATTTCTTCTGGATACTATCAATAAGCTACAATAGTCAATCAGTTACAACGTAGGACACGGCGCATCGAACTTGCCATACTTCATTAGCACAACAAGACGAACACCGGATTCATAGAAGCAGTTAACTCAATGGTGTAATATATATAAAGGAAGATTTTATGTAAGGATATAGTGCAGAAAGAAAGAATTAGTTCGTAGAAAGATATGAAGCGATTTTAATCTCTTAGTTTAAGGGAAGATAGAGGGTGTATACACCGACGCCATTGTGATCGATTCTGAGCCATGTCACAAAGAGTCTCCAACCATTGGTTACGATAGTCACACGGACCCCAACCAAGTAGTCTGCATCTACCAACATGGCTTAGACTGGAAGTTAGTGTCTTCAAGCACTGATACCACGCTTTGGTTTGGCCGACCCTAACTTTCTCCCAACCATACCCGGTTAGCATTGTGCGTCGTGGCAATCTGAGTTCAGGTATATGTAACACACGGCCCAACCATCTCAGTCGATGAAGATTCATAACCTCATCAACTGATTTACCATCATTCCCTAATACCATACGTCTAACCTCACTATTACTTACCAGGTGATCCCAGCAGATGCGAGCAATATTTCTAAGGCATCTGTGGTCGAATACTATTAGCTTACGAGTGTCTTCTACTCTTAATGACCATGTTTCACCGCCGTAAAGTAGAACAGAACGAAATGATACGCAGTATACTCGTCTCTTAATTGATAGACGAGTATATTGGCTTCGCCATAGGTGACGTAAGTTGGCGAAAGCCAAACGAACTTCTAGAATCCGTGCAGAGATCTTGTCAGACACTATAAGCTACAATAAACTGAGGAACTACACTATAAAACAAAGTAATTGTCAGTTTAATTATAAGAATCATATATACAGAATGTACACAGTGAAAGAGAGCATGCTATTGTTTAGTAAACTTAGTCTATGATAAAGGTTTATAAAAATGTCACATGTCAGGCAATCATAAGCAACATAGAATCTTGCAAACGCATATACTGATTCAGGTTGTTACAAAATATGAGGATAACAAAATGAAAATATCAGTATAAACTAAGACAGAATACTAGATGTAGTAGATATAATTAGAGAGGGATAAATTTTCGAAATAAAATAATTCTAAAACTCAAGATTTAAGGGTAGACAAAAGGTGAATGTATGTGTCATGTCACTTAACGTCTCCAACCACTGGTTATGATAATAGCATAGAGAACTCAACCTAGTAGTCTGAGCATATGAACATGGCTCACTTCAACTGTCGATAACGTCATCGACTGATGTCATGTTTTGGTTTAGTCCCTCACAGTTTTCCTCTAATCTATTCTTACTTTACCTACCCATGCAAGTCCAGATAGCTCATGATGCTTGGATATACCACAAAAAACTTGGTCGACGAAGATCCACAACTGATTTGTTATTATTGTCAAGTATCTAAGGCCCAATTCCAATACTGTTCACTCAACTGTCCAACATATATGAGCGACTCTTTAAAGGGATCTACCAGTAACCTATTAATATCTCCTAGTTCTAAAAACCAGTCATGAAGTAGAACCCAGTGAACAGATTAAACAGAGACCTAGCTGAGTAATATATAATTTAATCTGTGACATCCCGAGTACTTCCAAATAAATCGAATTTTAATGTTTAATGAGTATCGGTGAAGCTTACTTACGATGTAAAAATAAGAATCACTTCTTTATCCACCTCACTAACACACATCAAACTAACGAAATGTTTGGTCTCATAACCTATCAAACAGACATAGTCTCCAAGTGTAAATTATACTTGAAAATTCATTAAAACGACACACAACTTACCTGCATACCAGATAAAACAAACCCTAGTTTACGACGCCACATATATTTAACCTGTTCACGGGAGATTTTATCTGGTGAAGAACCTGGCAAATAAGTGACCGTACCCATTTTGAAATCACATATATTTGGTTGTTTGAAATCGGCCACCAGATCAGTTAAAGCCATATAGTAAGCTGTGGCAAATAATTATAGGAAAAAGAGAACCAATCAATAAATTAAATCATTGTAATAAAATTCTCTGTTCACTGGTAACAACTTAAGATATGCTATGGACTTGACTCGCCTGTTATATCCGGTGAAGATTAAATTACAGGTAACTTCCAAGGACTATTCATGGACTAATATTCTATAAATATTCTTATTGTATAACTACTCAACAATTACACTATGTATATTTATATTCCTTTTATGATAAGCTTTATTTTGACCTATAATTTATTATTATACGATTTACGGTTCTTAAGTTATGTTCAGTTTATTAACTACTGCCTCCCACATTCACAGCCACTTTTTGGGCTTATTTGTGTACAAATATTATTTCCTATTTTATGGTACGTTGCGGTCTGTGTGATTGATATATAAACCGGGTATGTCTGAAATAAACGATCTGCTCTGATTCGATTCATATTCGGAAGCTGGTATTGTGTTCTGTACTCAAGTGGAAGGGCTCGTAAGACATAGGACTAATAAGGATGCTAAACTGCCCACACCGGTTGAACGTCATTGGTTGGCCTAGTGTGAAGATTCGTATAAGTCGTATTCGGATTGGTAGATAAATCGTGTGATAGAAAAGTCAGACATCCAAGGTCATAACATCGCCACTTGTAATATCTTTGGTACAGTATGTTAAGTGATATAACCTTGTGAACTGTGCTGTGCGTGAGGTCGACTATGATTGATTCACCTTTGGTTAGCTACATAGAACCTGTTTTTTCAAGAACTTAATATGAAAGTGAGAAGAAGACAGTCGTATTAAACTCTATATCTTTAATGTAAAAATTCACATAGGCTAAATGTTATTTGATTACACACTAGAAATTTAGCATGTTGATATTTCAACAAATAGCTAACAGTTTGTCGTATCTTGTTATTCATTTTTACCATAATATATATATTCTTATGAAATACCATGCATGAACAGTATCTGAGTAGTGAATAGACGGAAATAAATTTAATATTTCACATTTCAAGAATAAAAATTTTATGGATATATAAAATAACACTTAGTGTCTTGATTACGGAACGTGGTCATTGTCAATAATAAACTTTTTAAAATAATCTGCAAAACGATCCACTGATTAGTCAAATTTTAGCCAAGTAGAGCCAATCGCTAAATCAAAGAGATGGAAATTCTACATAACTCCTAATAGTTTAACTACGCTATTTTTAGTAGTATAGGGTTGTGGAGATTGTTATTTTGGGTATATTGAAATATCTACTGATCCATATTGATCATATTCTTAATAAGGAAGATTCGACTGAAGTACCCTAGTCAGGTAGTAACTGGGAGTTTTAAAAAATCAAAAGAGATTATCGTGGCCAGTCCAAATGCCAAGACTTGAATAAGGTGTTACGAGGTACGAACATGAAACAAACATTAACATTAAAAATATATCATTACCTTTAGTTCCTGGGCATTGAAAAACTCCGTAATAAGTTGGAATAAATTGACGAAGACGTTTGAGTGCTTCCGAAGCATCCGCAGAAAACACACTTTGGTAAAACATCACTTCACGCATACCTCTTTCACGATCTTGTAATGACTTGTAAATGATTGGTTTAGATTTATCTCGAAGTACTAGACAAATATAAAACATTTGAAATATCATGATCAGATACATTAATTTAAAATTTGATAGTATAAAAGTGTAGATAATATTTCTACATTTCTGTGAAGATGTGTTTTATTATTAGAACACTTGTGTTATGAGTGGTTGAGACTACTTAGTGTCAAAATCGGTGCTTATAAAATCTTTAATCAGACTAAAAATGTATATGTACGATTACTTAGCGTATCTGTGTAAGAGCAATGAGCAGATAACGCAGTTATTTCACCGACCATCGTCAACCACATATGAGATTGACGAGGAATGATGAAACATTTATGTATTTAACATTTGGTTTCGTAATTAAATTTTAGTGTATCGCGTTAATTCAACGTTGAATCGAAAAACCGAACTACGAAATTTAATGAGGATATGTTTATTTCATACATTCAATTATAAGTAGACAATCATGTAAAAAAAGCACCAGAAAATGAAGTATGAAGTCGGTAAACAACGCTAGTCCTAATCAAGGTGACTCCTCGTTAATTTAAAGACAGACGGTGCGAGTAGATAAACAACTAATTAAATCACAAATAAATATGAGCAGATGTACATATGCAAGCATATAAAAGAGATGTTCAAGGTTAACAAATGAGTACTTGACGAGGACAAACATGTGTACAGAACTGATGGGAGAAGTAAATTGATGATTTTGTCCAGAAGCTCGAGTAAATCACGTGGGCGTTATAATGGATATGTTGCAACATTATTTGCCTTTAATATGAATAAACTCTTGGACTCTTATAATACAAAATCACTTGTTAATACATTTAAAGGATTACGAGTGTAACCGATTATTAGAGTTAGCGCTCACTTGGTGCAAATCATTTAGCGAATACAAGTACTTATACTCACCACTCTAACACACTTTGTGTGAACGATAGTCATACTACCACACGAATTAAACGAACAAGATAAAGTATGACTCAAAATTGCAATCCATCACATGACAGTCAACTTCATTAAAACGGCTAAGCAGTCACCACGTTTGTCGGTGTGATTCATACAGTGAGGAAACCTGTATGCAATCAGTAAGTTTCAGAAACTCCATGCAATCGATTCTTTCATTCTCATTCCTATGACACACAATTACTCTGCAATTTTTGTAAACTACGTAAGCATGCTCAATGTAGAATGAAACGAAAATTGTCACCTCCCTACACAAATTAAAGTATAGCGAAATAATTATGTGACCGGATAAATAGGAAATAACCAGTTACCAACACACACATGAATATTGGTACAAGAGAGCGCCAATATATATGCGCTACACAAAACAATGAGAATTCGAAGAGAAGTAGAAAAAAAAACTAAGGAGCGCAAAATAAAAAGAGAACAGTGACGAAGAGATTGGAGTAAGGTAGTGTGGTAGTAACGAGGGAACGAAAAGGTACAATCAGAAGAAATCTTTCAGGTAAGGGAGACACAACCACTTTTTATGAAGAAAGTAAAAGAAGGTTACAGCAGGATCGCCACTGGCTTCTATTCTGAGCCATATCTGATAAGGTGTTGCACCATCTCTCAGACCCCAACCAGGGAGTCGTGAAGGACCAACAGAAACCAGTCCTTTGCAGCTTTCTTTCATGCCACGACACCATGTCATGCACTGACCACCTCTCCGCTTCTTCCAACCAGTCCCAAAGTCGGCAAATAATGCACGACGTGGAATTCTCTGGGACGACATTCGTAGAACATGTCCAAGCCACCGAAGTCGGTGTTTCAAGATGGTGACACCAATTGAATTATCATCTCTGTGACCGAACACACGATGCCGAACCTCTGCATTACTAACATGGTGTTGCCACTGAATGTCAGCAATCCTTCGGAGACAGCGATGATCGAACACAGAGTCGTCTAACGTCCTCAACTCGGAGAGACCAGGTTTCACAAGCATAGAGCAAAACTGCTCTCACCGACGCGTTGTAGATCCGGCCTTTTACAGCCAGACTAACATCACGAAGGCGCCAAAGGTGGCCCAGATTGGCATAAGCCGCTATGGCTTTCACTATTCGTGCATTGATCTCATCACTCACACCCCACCAGCACTTATGCAGCTACCCAGATACACGAGCTTCTCGACCATTTCTATCTGCTCACCATCCAGGGTGAGTACAGGACTAGAATCCTGCCAGTCTTGCAGAAGTACTTTGCACTTCGAAGGTGCAAAGCACGTACCATACCTACGGACACTGATTGCCAACTGATTATGTGCAGATTGCATGTCTTGGGCATTATCGCACAGTAAGACAATATCGTCCGCATACTCAAGATCAAGAAGTCTTTCTCCGGGCAACAGATCCACACCGCCATTACTTACATCCATCATAGCTGTTTCCAGAATGTCATCGATGGCAAAGTTGAAGAGGAATGGCGAGATTGGGCAACCCTGCCTAACCCCACTGCTCGAATGGAACAATGGAGAGAGGTGGTTGTATGCCCTCATTCTGCCTGAGGTGTTTGTATATAGGGCTTTTAGGATGTTAATAAACTTCTCAGGCACACCCTTCTTCAATAGACAATCCCAGAGAACAGTCCTGTCCAACGAATCGAAGGCAGCCCTGATGTCAAGAAACACTACACACATGAATATTGGTACAAGAAAGCGCCAATATATATGCGCCACACAAAACAATGAGAATTCGAAGAGAAATAAAAAAAAACTAAGGAGCGCAAAAGAAAAAGAGAACAGTGACGAAGAGATTGGAGTGAGGTAGTGTGGTAGTAACTCACGGTCACCCGGAGTAGACCGACGGGCTTCAATGAGTTGTAAGGAACCTGGAGAAACCCAGTGCTTAAAAGCGGGACGTTTCGCAAACCCACAACTGACTGTACCCGCCATTTTCATGACGTCATGCAATTGCGACCAATGCTCATTTATACTTTTCGGTGGAGTGGTAGCTAGCCTAGAGGCTAGCTCGGTTCGATACTTACTTGCAACAGAAGTTGCAACCAGCTTGCTAACATCAATCTTTTGGTGGTGGTCACTTCGTTGGCCACTGAAAAGTAAGGCAAGATTGGCGCAGACCAAGGCATGGTCAGAGTTCAGATAGGTACTTCAAAAGGAGCGGCAGTCTTTTACACAACCACGCCAGCGGTAGCTGATCGCGATGTGATCAATCTGAGTCCAGGCTTGAGATGCAGAGGGAGGACGCCAGGTGGCACATCGGCGATGACTGTGCCGAAAGTTAGTGCTAGCCAGAAACAGGTTGTGGTCTGTGCAAAGATGCAGTAGACGGTCCCCGTTATCTGACCTGCGACCAACGAGTCCCCATCGGCCACCTAAACGACTCTCTTCTGTGCCTAGACGCCCGACCTGGGCATTCAAGTCTCCGGCTAGTACTACAATATCTGTCGAACGCATTTTCTGGAGGACTGATAACTGGTGGTAAAACTCATCCTTGATTGCATCCGGGCTGCAATCTGTCGAAGCATAGGCGGAGATGACGAAAAGACATCGTTTCTCACGCCGATTTCTTCTCACTTTGATGGAACTTTCTAATCTAACAGCACATAACCGACTGTTAATGGGGATCCAATCGACTAGTGCTGCCTCAGCTGTAGCGCTTAGTGCGACACCAACGCCAACAAGACTAGACGAAGATGCCACAGGGTCCCCGGATAAGCGCACGTAAAACAAGCTTTTCGAAGCGACAGATGGAGATCGAATTTGTAGTACTTCGCCAGAGTCTTGAATACGGGTCTCGGATAGACAACAAACATCAATATTAAGACTTTCCAAAGACATAGCCAGCCCTATCTGTTGTCCGACCTGCATAAATGTGCGAACGTTGAAGGCAGCCAGTTTGAATGGTGCACGTGGTTTCAGAAAAACTGCTTTAGTTCTCGTATTCGGTGGTAACATACAATTTTCAACCGGACAGTGACTCGAGAACGTTTAGATACAGTCGAATTTCCACCAAAGACGAGCCGCTGTATAAGTATAAAAGAGGGTGAATAATGTGGAAAATCAGACAGTCTGCTACAACGTAGGACCAGGCACATATGTGCATCGGTCCAGGTTGCCATACCGCATCAGCACAACAAGATGAACACCGGATTCATAGCAGTGGATAGGTCAAAGGTAGTAATATGTAAGAGAAAGATTGCATATAGAGATATAGTACAAGAAGAAAGAATTGGTTCGTAGAAAGATATGAAGCGATTTTAATCTCTTAGTTTAAGGGAAGACAGGGTGTGTATACACCGACGCCATTGTGATCGATTCTGAGCCATGTCACCAAGAGTCTCCAACCATTGGTTACGATAGTCACGCGGACCCCAACCAAGTAGTCTGCATCTACCAACATGGCTCAGACTAGAAGTTAGTGGAAAATAATAATAATAATAACAATAATGACAATAATAGTAGTAATAATAATAATAGTATTAATAATGACAATAATTGTAATGATAATAATCTGAATCAATTGTTTGTTTTTCAAAGCGAGAAAGGTAATTTCCATAGGCATAAAGAGTTCATCAATTTGTGTGTGGGCTGTGATACTGCCCGGGTGCCCAAACCGAAGCAGGTGGTTTTCTTAGGGGGCCACTCCCCGAGCCTTTGACCTAAAGGTCTAACCCACAAGGCAGTGGAGCATCGTAAGGAGATGCAGTCCCATGGTAGCCGGTGACCAACGATTGGTTCATACGCCATTTGTTCCCGCAGGATACTGGAGCCCATGTGCACCATTGATTTGGAATCCGGTTAAAGCGCCGGACATTCGCTTTTCGTCCTCTCATTTTCGTAAACAACACCCCCGCCACGAGAAGGCAATGAGTAGGACTTCCCTGGCAGAGGATGTATACGCGTGGCCGTTTGAGAGTATTTCGAGAGGGAGAGCGGACTCTCCCCACTCTCGGCCGTACCAGGGCATTCAGGGGGCCGTTACCAACAAAACATCATACGACCCTTACATCCAACTAGTTACTTCGAAAATCACAAAATTCATCTTGTGGAATTATGTGAAATATAATGGGTATCATTACCTAGCAATAGAGATTACCAGTTTATAAATAGTGTTGTAACAGTCAATTACTTATACTAAACAACTTACTTTCGAAACTACTTGCATTTTCTCGAGAATGACCAGCCACCTGGAAGGCATATGATTCCGTACATGTAGGTAGAGGAGGAACATCACCAAACACCATAGATGTATTTGATAAACAAACAGGCGGTTCTTTCAAAATGCTACAAAGGTATTTAATAGCAAGGAGTTCATTTGATAGAATTTCGGAAGACTAGCGAAACAGTTACATAATAATTTTTACAAATATACACAGACATTATGGAACATAAATTGTAGTATATTCTGACTCGTTTGACATCAGTGCGATAATAATATCTGATAGTACAATTTCTACTTAAAAACACTGTACTAGCTCATCTTTTGAGTTAACCAACTTTGTTAAGATTTTCTTGAAAGGATAACTTAATTTTAAAAAATACAGCAAACATTTGAAAACCTAGTTTCTTCAATTAGGAATAATGGGATAAAACGTCAAAGCTATAACCAAAGAACTGGTTTGATTCGTCATCAACCACCAAAATGAAAATCTAGAAAGTATCTCCAGAACTTTTGACTTCAGTAATAATATTTTCAGTTTTTGAGATGTGAACCTTAAGATCTTGCAAGAGTGTATAATTCATTACAACACATGGAATATTTTACATACAACTAGTCAGTCATATACAACGTAGGATCTAGTACAAATATACAGCGAACCAAATTTCCACATCCCCTCAATAATGAGGAGTGAAATTAGGGGGATGGATACTAAAGTAGTACAATCAGTAATAGTGGGGAAATAAATAAAAAGATCACTCGAGATAGAGAATATAGTTTCAGAAGAAATATATTTTCAGGACGAAAAGTATGAAATAATATCGACGCTCAGAAGCCAAGGGTAACTAAAGAACAGACGTATCTGCTCCTCTACAACTAATTCTGTGCTGTGATTCGTTCCCAATGGTTGACAACGATTATCGCACGGACTCAGATTAGAGTGTCCATCTGTTAGCACAACCAGACAGTAAGTGACTAATGCAGCACCTAGTTTTGTCCACCACTAGCTTCCTTCAAACCCACTTCTACGCCAGCAAGCATTTGGATGATAAGATAGACAGCGGCTGAGTGTATATAATACATGAAATGGACTTATCCAGCAGCTAATTAAATCACTTAAATAAATAGACTCATTGAAAACCTATTAATTTTTATCAAGTGTGTGACTGGGATTGAATTGACTCATTTAAGACATGTAAAACATAGGCTTAATACAAGTACACAATCTTTTGTCTTTGATGCACAAATCTTGACTTCTTTATTTCATGTATTGTGACTTTCTAAGTGAACTTTACACTTAGTTATGCAAACAATATCACACTGAATTACTCGAAATACGTAAAAAATTTTTAGGGGAAAGACAAAATACTGAAACTTGGGCTATTTCAAAAGAGTGACAGCAAACTAAGTAAACCTGTTGATCCTGGTCGTTCTAACACATCAAACACAACCGTTCTTGCTTTAGTTGAATCTCACTTAGTCAAGGTACCATAGAGAGTGACAACAGTTTTCTCATTGCTTTTATGAATACTTCTGCTGTGAGTAAAATCATTTTTGAGGATGATTCATACTGAAAAAAGGTATCCGTCAAAGTTCAGGTTATCGTTGCACACTTGAGAATGGTATGCAGTGTGAATATAAAGACTAGTATTACGAAGTGTGAACAAATTTCGCATAAGTTGGACGTAGAAGGAGAAGTAAAACTGAGCATGTATGGCTTTGTCTAGTGTGAATTAGACGCATATTGTCTTACACCGGACTCCGCTTTGCTCCCAAATATTGCTAAAACGTTAATTTCGAAAATACTCGGAAGATTTAAACATTGAGGTGTGACAAGGTAAGTCATGTCAAAACATGAATCGGTACACCGCGAGTCTGTCCCAAGTTATCATGTACGGTACTAATGCTATGTAGGTTGAGATTACTCCTGTCGAACATACAAACAATGGTTAAGGGTAGCTGCGAAAAAGGGAATGCAACTCTCAAAAGAATATCCAATGAACAAAGCAACTGAAGTACGGATGAGAAGGGTGGGATATGTAAAAGCTGATTGTTTCACACAAGACAAATGGAACACCATATTACCTTAAAAGGTGAAGAGAGAAGACATGGAGATGATAGAGTTCAGGCAGTTGGGTTTGAGAAGTCAATGAGGTTACATTCGAAAGGTATGAATGAAGACTTGAAAATCGTCTGTTTTCCTGCCCAGAACATATGGGATTTAAGAGTCGAACGACACAAAGCCGACGGGATGTCATGCTCACCGTAATTCTAACTTGTGTCGCCACAATTTTTCTGGTTGTTGAAATTTCTCACGTCTCTTTAGTAGTGAGAACTTCAGAAGCATTTTGAAGAGAAATGGAGTTCTTTGGAAGGAAATGTGCATTAAAGCAAGTCCTGCCCAAGCTACCAATTTTGGGGAAATGAGACCCAAACCCCCAAATTTCCCCAAAGTTGGCAGCTAGGGTGCACACAAAGTTCTGTCCTTCTACAAACTCTCAGGTTATCTATCAAGGCCAATTATAACCTCATAAGATGTGAAAATTAACCTTCCGCCAAAATCATAATGATAAGTCATGCGAATCGCCTTACCCGGTAACGAAAGGTCAGGAATAAAGGAACAGAAAGCTATACATACCCAATATTACTAAACTTTATGTGCGCGAAACAACCAATATTGTGAAGAACGGATGGAAACTGAATTCGCAAATACTGAGGAAAGATACGTCTTACCATGGCCAAACTTCAAGGTTTGGCCATCATTAGACCAAACATATGAGTAGCGCAACATTTTGAAGATCCACCTCTTGGAGTCAATCTTGAAACTCACATGAGTAGTTATTGATAATTTTTAGTATTTTGGTGTCTCTGTTTGAATGAAAGATGGTTTTCAAATGAGATCCATAGGTGAAATGAAAGGATGGACAAGTAAGTGTGGTCTTTGAACACGTAAAAATAGTTGGTCAAAGTATCAATGAAACTCAGGTAAATACCAAGGAAAAAATTTATGAAACTATAAGAGGTTCGCAGTAATAATTCTTCTAGGGTTACATTTCTTAGCTTGCAGATTCATGCCAGCAAGAAGTCCTTCTCTATTATTGATGTGCTATTTATTTTCCTGTACCTCCTACCGAAGCTTGTGATTTCAGGTCATAGTTCTAACTCTTAGAGAGATTTTTCGTTATGTAAGACCGCAAACCAGATGGCCGAATCCATCTATGAGAACTCAGTGTTATCGGACGGAAAAGCGGTAAAAACGGTGAGACTATAATTTATGGACGACCTTAGAGCGACGCTGAAGTGGCCTTGAGAGCGGACACCTACTGGTAAGGACTAAATGAAGGTTATGAAGCAGTTGAAATCCTCATTTACAGTTGATGGTTAGGGTTAAAAACTAGATTTAGGGTTTTCATCACGAACTGACATCAGCTATAATGCCAAAACACTATTTAGCCAAATGTATGGATGAATTTCGCACCAAAATTTGTGACTCATTATCTTATATCTGATCGGTTCGTCCATAAATTATGGTCTCGCCGCAAAGACTACTGAAATAATATTTACGCCTGACGCTGATTCATAATTTGAACTCTTGCAACAATAAGTCATCCAAATAATCTTTTATGGGATCAATGGTGAACGGAATGACCAATAGCCAACGTGCAATTAAGTAGCAACAAGCTATATCAGCTTAAGTGAAACGCGACTTGTATATTAGCAATCACTAAGCTAATAGATGTTGAATTTATCAGTTATAACTTAGAAGTCTGCCACAAAATAATAGGCTGCAGTGATGAAGATGTCGACATAGATGAGCTTGTGGATATCGCTAACCAAATACCAATGTGTATTCAATTCTAGATAACTTCAGCAGGGTAGCTTCATGACCTTTAATAAACTTTAAATATGCTTGTCAGTCAAATTAATCGTCTGTGTACGAAATATTCGCTCATCGAGTGTCTAGAAGTAGGTCCGGAAGCGAATCCTGATGTCCCTCTGATACCAGTCATTCAAACATTTCTCAAAATCATAGAAAATTTGACAAACCAACTAAATGCTATTTTCACTGTGTAGATTCGGGAATCTACAACAGAGAAACGAAACGGTCGACGATCACTGGCGGATGGTATCGTCTATATAAACAATCAAGGAAGTCGTTATTTTACTCTACAGAAAAGAAGACTGAAATATGGTTCTTAGTTGTTACTGGGGAAATGGTGATATAAAAGAACCTGGACTCGTAAATAACGACATTAGCTACCAATTAGTCACATATAACCACCTATTTCAAGGGACAACAAACTCTAAACCTGGGACACAATGGTATATTTTTCTAGAGCTTTATCGTGACCGACGTCTTGGTAATAACAATTTCTTACGATTTCACAAATAACTGTCTGATATGTAGAACCACATACTGATATACATTTGCCATAATGTGACTATCAGTGGAACAATATCCGATGTACCACTTATGAATTTATGACCTACACAGCAGATTGGTACAGAAACGAACATTGACTTGGTAAACTTGTTTTCTAGTCCTTTACAGTCGACGTATGGGCAAGAATAATCTACACAAAATGTTACGCGCCACGTTGAAACTAAAAGGGCAAAAAATATCTGAACTTTTCACACGCCTACATATTATAAGTCTCACCTAGGCAATTCCAAAAGTTGTTGAATAAGACATTATAACATTGCACCATCCTCTAGACCTTACCACTTCAGGTGGTCTCGATTGTTGTTTAAATTAAACTTTGACTTTTCCGTTATCCTTCCAGTTCCGCTTGCAAGACAATGATTGTTATTCACAAATAAGATGCTGCTTATGCACACCTTGTTCTCATGGAATCAGCTGTCACATTGACAGACTATCAACATAACTACTATATACATTTACAGATCACTTGATCCCTAATTGCTAGATTTTATCTGATATATTCGTTAGGATTATATGTCAAATGTGGGGCTATTTGTCGCTCATAATAATTATGGATCAGGCATGCAAATAGGATTCGCTACAACTAGCAATAAAAACAGTGTCCAAGTTTTTCACACATACATGTACATCTACATATTATCAATTGACTTTACACTTCGTCCAGTAAATTTTTCACCACTTTGGTATTCATTAAATCTTGATCTGTCATAAATTCAATCTGTGGCATATCACAGTAATAGCAATAAAAATAGACACGGACACACCAGTGGTCTCAGCAACAAAGCCGTTTAGCTGAAAACATTCATTCTTAGAGTTATCCAAAATTTTGAGAACATGTTAATGTCGTTAATCGTTTGGTTTTGAAGGGAGCCAAAGAAACCTGTTACACTAACTAAAAAATTTTCACGATAAAAACAACGAGGTAATGAAGGAAGGTGTCTCCTGCAATATGGAGCTTCTGGAAATGAACTATCAATTTACCACCAGTGATCTTGTGAAGATAGTTAGGACAGACTTATTTTGTAGCTAGTTTTTGCTACTATTTGCATTCCTTTCATTAATTCTCATAGTTGGCACATTCACTATGAGCCTACAAAATAGTTGTTTAGAAGCGCATGACCTAGGATTTTCCGTTTTCGCTTTGAATTCCTCATAGCATGACACTGATTACCTCTCATGAATACACTACTACTCATATACGTTTCTTGCTCTCAGTTACCTGCCCCCAAATGCCATTATACGACCGAGGGTGGTCAGCGCCAGCTCTCCATCTCGAAATACTCTCATATGGCCACGCGTATACAGCCACTATCAGGGACGTCCTACTCACTGCCTTCTCGCGACAAGGGTCTTGTTTATGAACTTGAGAGGACGAAAAGCGAATGCCCGGCGCCTCAACCGGGTTGGTGTCTATGAAGGATCCACATATGGGAGTTGGAAAACCCTGGTTCCAGACCAGTGGTATACATGAGCTCCAGAATCCTGAAGGAACAAATGGCATATGAACCAATCGTTGGTCACCGGCTACCATGAGTAGTTCATCTCCTGACATTGCTCCACTACCTTGTGGATCAGACCTTTAGGTCGAAGGTTCCGTGTGTAGCCCCCTAAGAAAACCCCCGCGTCGGTCTGGGCACCCGAGCAATGTCATGGCTCACACAAAAACCAAGTGACTCGTGTGGTGCACATTTATTCGCTGCCCGTTTGTACCAATATTTATATGTTCAAATAAATAAAAGATAACAGTTGGACTTAGTAGTGTAGTATATAACAATGATTGTTTGTTTATTTGTTTTATTGCGCAGAATGAACGTAGCGCTCAGGCTTCCTTGCCAATCTACACAAACGTGTTAGACATGTAAGGTTATTGCTTGGTCTTTCATCATTCTTTGATTTCATAGTAATTGATGGCAAAGATTGTTTATCTATGACAGTATTTCATTTGTCTTCATGATCTTCTTTGAAAGCAGGTTTAATTCTATCTGTAGAGAATGTTTCCTTCTCCCCATCTTTGCTAATGACGAAATGTTTAATTGTCCATTTATTCACTCGGTAAGATCCTTTGTAGGGTTGCTTTAACGGCTTTTTAACAGCACCGACTGTAACAAAGGCAAATTTGCATGTTTGCAGGTGTCCGTTGAGCTGTACGTGACGGCTATGCTCATGTGGAGGCATTATTCTAACTCGTTGCATTGTTCGTAATGAATGACTCTCAACGCTAGTTGGGTCAGTCGGTACTGGTGCATCAAAGTCGACCAGTTGTCCTGGCAATATTAATGATGTAACTCCGACTGGTTCGGCTGATATGCAACTGATATCCTCCTTGATGCTTGGGCGAAATACAACTGGTAGAACGTCGCTCCGCTTTGATGTATCAGTTTGTGCCGTCAGTGTGCTTTTCAGTTGGCGTCGAAATCTCTCAACCTCGCCATTTGCTGCTGGATGTAGGCTGTTGTGTCAACGTGATTCACTCCCAAAATTCTGGTAGACTCCTGAGATACGGCCGATTGGAACTGGAGGCCGCGATCTGTAGTAGTGGTAGATGGGACTCTTTGGTTTAATATTTGACGGTCAAGAAATACTAATACAACTGTTCCTGCTGATGTATCTGTGATAGGGCAGGGTAACGCACTTCCGGCAAACCTAATTACTGCAGTAAGAATGTGTGTGAAGGAATTCGATGGTGGAATAGGACCGACGATATCTAAATGTGCTTGTTGGAAGTGTCTATCAGGTAACGGAAACTTCTCAAGGGGCTGACTGTGTCGTTGGACCAAGCTACGTTAACAGTGCATGCAGTTTCGTGTCCACTTCCTTTCATCCGCTTTAACTTTTGGGCAGAAAAATATTCCATGCTGAGCTTTGCTGTGGCTTGGATCGCAGGACCTGAAAGTTGGTGTAATTGATGAGAGACTCGTCGTCGACAAGCTTTTGGAACTAAAGAACGGTTATTGCCAGTTGGAACATCGTAGATAATAAATAAACTAAAGAAACGGATGGCTACAGATTTGAGAACAAAGTTAAACCTCTATTTTCAGGTCTTAGGTCTGCCTCGTCTACTTGCAATTTGGCTATAGTTCCGAGGTTAATATCTTGTTTTTGTACCAGCGTTTTGATATTGTTAGAGCACCGGCTATGATATTCGAGTGCCCTCCGATGAACTGTATGTCAGCTGTAAATTGTGAGATATAATCCAGTTGTCGTGCTTCACGTGATGAATGTCGATCGTATGGCGTGTTAAAAGAATAGCATATGGATTTATAATCGGTCGTTATCGTAGCTTCGCATCCCCGTAATAGGAAAGGAAAATGCTTTACCGCCAACTAAGTAGCTAGTAACTTGAGTCCAAAAGTGCTATGACGTTCATATGCTGGTGATAGATGTTTACAGAAAAATGCTATAAGTGTAATGATATCATACAATCGTTGTTGCAGTACTGCCCCTAAAGCTTTTTGAGTTGCATCTGTGCAGGGGGTTAGGTATGTTGTATGATCAGAGTTTAAATGTCGTAACATTGTAGCGCTTGTCATCACAGACTTTGCTTTAACAAAAGCAAATTTTGCATGAAGTGATTTAGTGAAAGCCTAGTCTTTTTTCGTCTTCGCTTCTTTTCTACCCAGCCTCAGAAGATCTGGTAAGGGTTGTAGTGTTGCTGCACAATTAGGTGAGAAGCGACGATAGAAATTACACATATCCTGAAATCGACGCGAAGATTTTATTGAGTTTGGTTCTGAATGATTAATAATCGCTTCGACCTTTTTCGGGGTGGTTTGATACTCTGTGAGTCTTTATGGTGCCCCAGAAACTCCAAAGCTGAAATATCGATTATGCAGTTTGAATGGTTAATCACAACACCATAGCTTTTGAAGCTATTGAAGTGAAGTTGTAAATACTTACATGCTATTCTGTAGATGGACTGGCTATCAAAACGTCGTTGATATAAACAAATACAAAGTTTGGGCCGCTTATGATCTCGTCCATAAATTATTGAAGTGTTTGAGAGGCATGTTCCAGTCCGAAAGGCATCCTCAAGAATTCAAACAAAATGAAGGGTGTGACTAAGGTTGTTTTTTCAATATCCCCTCTTGCTACAGGAATTTGATTATGTGATCTTACGAGTCCCAGCTTCGAAAAAACCTGTTTTCCATGTAAGTTTAAAGAAAAATCATGTAAATTGGGAATAAGATACTTGTCTGGGGCAGTCCGGTTGTTTAGACGACAGTAATCACCACATGGACGCCAGTCTTGATCCTTCTTGGGAGCCGTGTGTAAAGACAAACACTATGGGCTGCCAGATTGCTGTATGATACTGAGTTGCATCATGTATTTGAGTTCTGTCTGCAATCTCTAACTTGTCCGGAGGCAGTCTACGTGATGATGATCTGCTTCGGAAATGCACTCGTACTTCGATAGGACATCGATAGAAATCTTATTCGTTGGTTTGACCAATCGGATACCACAAACTTCACAATTAATGGTGGTATCATTCACTTGTAGATGGATGTTCCTGTCTACCAGCTACTTTTCGTTTATGTCCACCAGCAAATCATAAGCATCGAGAAATTCAGGTCCAAGAATGGATTGTTTAACTTGTGCGACTGTGAAAATTCATGTGGTATAAATCAAAGACTGCTGTCTATACGTTTCGATAACTGTTTCGCTAACTATCTGGAGTGGCACTACTACTTGAGGTGTGTCGCCCTTATAAAAATTCAAGTGGGATGATGCTGATTTCTGTTCCCGTATCGACTAAAAAGTCGAGCCAGAAATGTGGTCCCTGATATGGAAGAGTCGGTTTGTCGAGTGGTTAGAGACAGTCACAGCTATTACTGTCTGGTCGGCTAGTTTATCTGATTTTCATCATTGAATACTATAAACGTCCACATTCTTGTGCAGCTCCGTGCATCTATGTCGTATTTTTGGTGGTACCAACAAATTTCTGATATTCGCTTGCGTGATCTGGAATGTTGTCTCGAAAATGATTTTCTTCTAGACATTGATCCAGCTCGCCTGTAATGAACAGTAGATTTAGTTGCTTGTAATAATGCCAGCTTATTTGACAACTCAGCTAACTGTTGTTGGAATGTGCCTAAACTACTGGTATCCGCTCTGCCATTAGCTTGCACAATGTTTAGATTGTGGCTATCTGGATAGATATCCATCCCTTTGTCTGTTATGTATGCTAAATTTCCCAAAGTAATCGATTTCCCTAACACACTAAAAATCTGTCCTACATTATGTGATAAACATTCCAGGCACATTTGTTTCAATAGGGCTTCGTCTATTTTATATGGGCCGGCTAGTTGCTTCATATGTCGTAAGAGTCGTGATGGTTTCTTGTCCCCAAGATAACATGCTGTCAACAGCTGATGTAGTTCATTTTGATTGGAGGCCTATTTGCATTGTATCACTGCTGCTTTTAGTTTATCATATGGTTCGTGTTCTGGAACCTAGTCGACTAGATCCCAAACTCCTGCGGCAATTTTGATGAGAAGAGAACCCACTACGTATGCATATTTTGGTGCTTGCAAAGGAATTCTCCAAGAGATGAATAGGGCTTCTGTCTGGGCATATTAAATACTTGGGATATTCTCCCCAAATGTCGAAAATCTGAATTCAGATACGGCGTTAACAGTAATAAGCATGGGTTCGGATACTTGACGTCATGCGATGGGAGCATCTAAGAATGGATGCTCGAAATCACTAAGGTTATTAAGGGAAAACAGTACATGAAAAAGCTTACGACTTTGATAAGATAAACAGTATTACGAACAATGTAACGAGTTAGAATAATGCCTCCACATGAGCATAGCCGTCACGTACAGCTCAACAGACACCTGCAAACATGCAAATTTGCCTTTGTTACAGTCGGTGCTGTTAAAAAGCCGTTAAAGCAACCCTACAAAGGATCTTACCGAGTGAATAAATGGACAATTAAACATTTCGTCATTAGCAAAGATGGGGAGAAGGAAACATTCTCTACAGATAGAATTAAACCTGCTTTCAAAGAAGATCATGAAGACAAATGAAATACTGTCATAGATAAACAATCTTTGCCATCAATTACTATGAAATCAAAGAATGATGAAAGACCAAGCAATAACCTTACATGTCTAACACGTTTGTGTAGATTGGTAAGGAAGCCTGGGCGCTACGTTCATTCTGCGCAATAAAACAAATAAACAAACAACCATTGTTATATATTACACTACTAAGTCCAACTGTTATCTTTTATTTATTTGAACATATAAATATTGGTACAAACGGGCAGCGAATAAATGTGCACCACACGAGTCACTTGGTTTTTGTGTGAGCCATGACATTGCTCGGGTGCCCAGACCGACGCGGGGGTTTTCTTAGGGGGCTACACACGGAACCTTCGACCTAAAGGTCTGATCCACAAGGTAGTGGAGCAATGTCAGGAGATGAACTACTCATGGTAGCCGGTGACCAACGATTGGTTCATATGCCATTTGTTCCTTCAGGATTCTGGAGCTCATGTATACCACTGGTCTGGAACCAGGGTTTTCCAACTCCCATATGTGGATCCTTCATAGACACCAACCCGGTTGAGGCGCCGGGCATTCGCTTTTCGTCCTCTCAAGTTCATAAACAAGACCCTTGTCGCGAGAAGGCAGTGAGTAGGACGTCCCTGATAGTGGCTGTATACGCGTGGCCATATGAGAGTATTTCGAGATGGAGAGCTGGCGGTGACCACCCTCGGTCGTATAATGGCATTTGGGGGCAGGTAACTGAGAGCAAGAAACGTATATGAGTAGTAGTGTATTCATGAGTGGTAATCAGTGTCATGCTATGAGGAATTCAAAGCGAAAACGGAAAATCCAAGGTCATGCGCTTCTAAACAACTATTTTGTAGGCTCATAGTGAATGTGCCAACTATGAGAATTAATGAAAGGAATGCAAATAGTAGCAAAAACTAGCTACAAAATAAGTCTGTCCTAACTATCTTCACAAGATCACTGGTGGTAAATTGATAGTTCATTTCCAGAAGCTCCATATTGCAGGAGACACCTTCCTTCATTACCTCGTTGTTTTTATCGTGAAAATTTTTTAGTTAGTGTAACAGGTTTCTTTGGCTCCCTTCAAAACCAAACGATTAACGACATTAACATGTTCTCAAAATTTTGGATAACTCTAAGAATGAATGTTTTCAGCTAAACGGCTTTGTTGCTGAGACCACTGGTGTGTCCGTGTCTATTTTTATTGCTATTACTGTGATATGCCACAGATTGAATTTATGACAGATCAAGATTTAATGAATACCAAAGTGGTGAAAAATTTACTGGACGAAGTGTAAAGTCAATTGATAATATGTAGATGTACATGTATGTGTGAAAAACTTGGACACTGTTTTTATTGCTAGTTGTAGCGAATCCTATTTGCATGCCTGATCCATAATTATTATGAGCGACAAATAGCCCCACATTTGACATATAATCCTAACGAATATATCAGATAAAATCTAGCAATTAGGGATCAAGTGATCTGTAAATGTATATAGTAGTTATGTTGATAGTCTGTCAATGTGACAGCTGATTCCATGAGAACAAGGTGTGCATAAGCAGCATCTTATTTGTGAATAACAATCATTGTCTTGCAAGCGGAACTGGAAGGATAACGGAAAAGTCAAAGTTTAATTTAAACAACAATCGAGACCACCTGAAGTGGTAAGGTCTAGAGGATGGTGCAATGTTATAATGTCTTATTCAACAACTTTTGGAATTGCCTAGGTGAGACTTATAATATGTAGGCGTGTGAAAAGTTCAGATATTTTTTGCCCTTTTAGTTTCAACGTGGCGCGTAACATTTTGTGTAGATTATTCTTGCCCATACGTCGACTGTAAAGGACTAGAAAACAAGTTTACCAAGTCAATGTTCGTTTCTGTACCAATCTGCTGTGTAGGTCATAAATTCATAAGTGGTACATCGGATATTGTTCCACTGATAGTCACATTATGGCAAATGTATATCAGTATGTGGTTCTACATATCAGACAGTTATTTGTGAAATCGTAAGAAATTGTTATTACCAAGACGTCGGTCACGATAAAGCTCTAGAAAAATATACCATTGTGTCCCAGGTTTAGAGTTTGTTGTCCCTTGAAATAGGTGGTTATATGTGACTAATTGGTAGCTAATGTCGTTATTTACGAGTCCAGGTTCTTTTATATCACCATTTCCCCAGTAACAACTAAGAACCATATTTCAGTCTTCTTTTCTGTAGAGTAAAATAACGACTTCCTTGATTGTTTATATAGACGATACCATCCGCCAGTGATCGTCGACCGTTTCGTTTCTCTGTTGTAGATTCCCGAATCTACACAGTGAAAATAGCATTTAGTTGGTTTGTCAAATTTTCTATGATTTTGAGAAATGTTTGAATGACTGGTATCAGAGGGACATCAGGATTCGCTTCCGGACCTACTTCTAGACACTCGATGAGCGAATATTTCGTACACAGACGATTAATTTGACTGACAAGCATATTTAAAGTTTATTAAAGGTCATGAAGCTACCCTGCTGAAGTTATCTAGAATTGATGAATACACATTGGTATTTGGTTAGCGATATCCACAAGCTCATCTATGTCGACATCTTCATCACTGCAGCCTATTATTTTGTGGCAGACTTCTAAGTTATAACTGATAAATTCAACATCTATTAGCTTAGTGATTGCTAATATACAAGTCGCGTTTCACTTAAGCTGATATAGCTTGTTGCTACTTAATTGCACGTTGGCTATTGGTCATTCCGTTCACCATTGATCCCATAAAAGATTATTTGGATGACTTATTGTTGCAAGAGTTCAAATTATGAATCAGCGTCAGGCCTAAATATTATTTCAGTAGTCTTTGCGGCGAGACCATAATTTATGGACGAACCGATCAGATATAAGATAATGAGTCACAAATTTTGGTGCGAAATTCATCCATACATTTGGCTAAATAGTGTTTTGGCATTATAGCTGATGTCAGTTCGTGATGAAAACCCTAAATCTAGTTTTTAACCCTAACCATCAACTGTAAATGAGGATTTCAACTGCTTCATAACCTTCATTTAGTCCTTACCAGTAGGTGTCCGCTCTCAAGGCCACTTCAGCGTCGCTCTAAGGTCGTCCATAAATTATAGTCTCACCGTTTTTACCGCTTTTCCGTCCGATAACACTGAGTTCTCATAGATGGATTCGGCCATCTGGTTTGCGGTTTTACATAACGAAAAATCTCTCTAAGAGTTAGAACTATGACCTGAAATCACAAGCTTTGGTAGGAGTTATAGGTAAATAAGGAGCACATATGGGACTTGAATTATGAAAAATAAGATATCAAAGTTCATTGAGATATGTTAAAGACAATAAGTGTAATGCTTATCATACTTTATGTGTAATTGGGGTGATCTGGATACAAATATATACTTACCGGATTAGAGTGTTCAGTATAGTTTATATATAGGAATACAACAAAACTTTAATATATGGTACTATATATCTATGCATATATAAGAAACAATAGACCAATCATGGCATTTTATGAATTAATGCCAACAATAATTTAAAGTACATTACCAAATACAATAAGTCAAAAGTGCACATCGATGGTAGGATAACAGGTGTACTATTGGTGTTAACAACAATAAAATCTTTAGCCAATTAGAACTACTTCTTATGTAACATGAGGTTTTATCATTCTTATCATTACTAGTACATCTGCCATCCTACCATCAATTTATACTTTGTATTCACTATTATTTATTTATGTAATTTCCCTCGTTGTTTGTGGTGAGTAATAAACTGTTTTGATTGGTTTATTGTTTTTCATTTTTCGATATAAATATTACTGAGTATTAGAGTAACGGCTGATAAAGTTGTTGTCAGGTACTAAACAGTCAGCAACATAAATTTGTTTGAATCTTCCCACTGATGTTTAGGACTGCAATTGATTAGTCTCTTATTGTACTCAGTAGCCAGGTGGATAACGTGATGGTGTTTGAAGTGAACGGTACTAAGTTCGAATCCCAGAGTGAACATCAACTCTGAAACGCAGGTACATCCAGCTGACGAGTCCTAAATAGGACGAAACGCACGTCCTGGATTCCACTGCTCGTCACTACCCATTTTTGCATATACTTTTTGTGAAGTAGTCAGCAACATATTTTTGGCTTAAATGATTATTTTTTAAATAATTTTAATTGTGATTGTTAGATTATTGTTGGTCATAATTAAGAAAACACTTAAATAATCCACAAATTATTCTCCTTTATATGCATCTTCAACCAATAATGAGGAATAACTTCATTTTGAAAAATATTAACTTGGCTCTGATGATAGCTTGTATTGAACATACGGGTAATGAATGAAACAGTCTACACTATTGGGGATTGAATGAGAACATCGGAGAAGACCCACCTGCGAGATAATCGTCTTCTGTTCCATACAGCTACGACTGCCTAAATTATTCAAACACAACTCACCAAATACTATGAATAACTCAAATCATTCTAATACATTCTCAATCAACCTACACACACATACATTCTCTGTTATATCCGAAGAAGATTAAAATATGGGTAAATTTCTGGAAGTAGTTATAAACTGCTATTATATGTATTATATCATAAGCTTTTAATCGACCTGTTGGCTATTGTCATACAATTTACTATTCTTAAGTTAGCCCCAATTCATTAGTTACAATCTCTCATACTCATAGCCACATTTTGACTTGACCTTGTATAATTGTTATTTTTTATTTTTTGTCTTGTTGTGGTCTAGTTTGCATGTGTATAAACTACATGTGTTCGAAATTTATGATTTATACAGTGGAAGCTGAGATTGTGTTCTAGACTCAAACTGTTAGACGGGAAGAACGAATAATGATTCATAGTTAACACATGGCTGCTAGTGTTGGTTAATGAGTCATTGGATTGGCACATCGACAAGGTCGTATCAGTCGGTGTTTTAATTGGCGATCTTGTCACATGATAACTGACGGGGGCATATGTCATAACATTTTCAAACTCTAATTCGAACAAATTAACACCAAGAACTAACAATTCACACACACAACCATCTCACGATACAGACATTAACCAATAAGTCAATCTCCATCAACACAAAACAGACAACATCAATCAACACACTCCACTCACTTACTGATCAGTTGTTCATAGGGGCAGGTCAGTGCGATTCAGCTAAATGCTAGTTAGCATTGAAAAAAGACACGCATCTCAGCCATCACACCACTAAGCGTCCAAACACCACCAGCACTACTACTACTACTACTACTACTACTACTACTACTACTACTACTACTACTACTACTACTACTACTAGGACAACGATAGCTACTACTACCATCGAACCGCCAAATCAACCAAACGCATACGTTACTCAAATCCATGGTCGTGGGTGAGCCTTACAAAGTAGTTACATACTAGGATGAAGCGGCTGTCCAGAGCTTCCAGACTTTCAACGATGGTCTAGCTAGAATCAATTTTCGTGATTTAAGCAGTGAAAATGTTATGTTCACATTAAACTTAAATCCGAAATCCCCCACAACTACAACCATGATCCATACCACAACAATCAAGAAATGACCTTTTAGTGAGGTTGCTATGTTAAACTCACATAGCTTATTCTGGCTTCCGGACAAGCCTTGTTAATTATTCACTTATCTACCTTGACTATTTTTATGTAAGCGTATGTGTGTTCATTTCCTATCTTACTCATCACATGTCTGTAACTTGTTTTCGTTCGGCTATAAATATCGATTAACGCTTGGTTAAATCAAGTTGGTCCACGTGCCTTCTCCACTGTGTGCCATTTTGTTTTGCTTCGCTCTCTCTTCTTCGCTTCCTTCGCTACGTCTCTGATTGTTTGTTCCGGTCAACGATTGTATAAAATATATGTATTCGACTTTCTTAATTCCATTATACACTAATTCAGTAGCGATCAACATGCGATCTAATTAGACTCAGATATCAGACCACTAGAACTTACTCTGAATAAAATAATACAAGGAGTTGAATAAGAAACGTTTACTGGTCAACCATTAATTGGTAAACACTTCAAAAAATAGACAATATCAAATAGGTGTATGCATACATATTGAAAATAAAATAAAAATCATTAAGTAAAGGGATAAATCTAAAACCTCAAAATGCAGAAATCATTTGCTTCTACGGGAAAAACACACCAACCTAGTAAACAGTAAATAAGAATAATCATACGAGACAAACACAACTACAGCGGGATTCAAAGCAACAGAGAGAGAGAGAGAGAGAGAAGAAGGAGGGTTAATGAGTAAGTCACAGTGTCCAATCATAAGCGAGTACATATAACGCTGATGAGTGCATATATATGTGTAGATGTAGATCAGTTTCAGAAAGTTAAAAAATACCAATCTGTATATAATAGTAATGATGATGAAGTTAATCAACACTGTTATATTTCAGCTGAATTTTCTGTATTAACCACGCGTTGCATTAACCCGATCAATGTTTCCAATCCATGCCGAAAACCGTCAGTTAGTTCACAACTCCAACAATCCTTACTACAACCACCATTATCATTGACATCAGTAGATGATTTAGCTTTCCAACGCACAAAATCAATTAAATAAACCTCTGTATGTGCAGTATTATTACCACTACTGCCACTAATATTGCCTCCATTCGAAGAAATAGTAATATCGGAGTTGACTGATTGATTGTCTACTGTTGTTTTGGTGGATGGTGATATAGGAGATGATGATGAACATGATTCAGAAAGACAATGGTCATTATTACTGTTGTCATTCGCCAATGATTCATGAATCAATAAAAGTGAGGAACGACAGAATGTGAGCTCTTTCGCACCATATTCGACATACCAATTTAAAATACGACTAAGTTGTATGATATAATTTTGAGCAAGTTTAACACTATAGGTAGGATCTGCACCTAGAAATGGTTTTACACCTGTGAAATGCAGAAAAATAATTACCTGAAGTGATACATGAAAAATGTAAATCATACGTAATCATATTCAAATTCAAACAAACAGGTTGAAAGTTCCAATGCAGAATAACCTAGGTCAAAAGCCAAGAACTGATACAAATCAGTCATCACAATGTATTACAAAGTCGAATATGATTGAGCTAAGCATAGATGTAAATATTAACACAATTTATGATTGTCTGTATGGAACAAGTCTAATATCTCTAACAAAGACACCTTTGAAACCATATAACACAGATTTGTTATCACTATTCTAATATTCCTTTCACAACTCAACTTGTACCTTCACAACAAGTGCACATGATTTTGTGGTACTTGTGCAAACGAATAATTCCTCTGTACTTGATTCCCTGCTCATCGCAAATTCCAAATATAATACTCTCATTTGTGCTCATCCAGTTCTACTTACCTTAAATTGTGGTATTTCAGAAATTCCTAGTTAGTACATTCATCCCAATACTTCTAATTATCATAGATTTTCACCGAGGTTGAATTGTTCAATAAACATTTTCTATTTAGTAAATTATCCTTTTCTTAGCAAGCTGCTGTACTAGTAGTTGATACTCTCTCAATCACCACTGATTTGTTTGTAGGGAGTGAATAATCCTTACCATTCGAAATTGATAATCTCTGAATGAAATCGGATTTTGAAATGTGGGTGGTATGATTCACTCGAAATTGAGGAGTCAACTAGCCATATAACCATACTAATCGTTCAGATCGATGAATGAGACTGTGTTCAAATGACACGGTGTATTTGTGATATATATTATAGTTGAAGAAGTTCTAAGATGTTCATGAAGCATTGGAGGAACGTTTCATGCTAGTTTAATACTCTTCACTAAGACACACACACAACCTCACTACTGATCAGACACAAGGACTCCACGTCTCACCACGATCACCTAACCATCAGAACCACTGTGATGGCGTCCAGTCTCATGTGACTCTCCTTGTTCCTGTAATAAATTTGTCTAATGTTCAGTCACATCTCTCTTCTACTGACTATTCCAAATGAATAGAATGATAGAGATTGGAAGAGAACGAAAGGACAGATTGTTCAACAGTAAGTTAGTATCACAAAGTACACAATATCATAACTAACAAAGTGAATAAACTTGTTCTGGAGTTAAAGTGCGTCCAAATGCTTTATTCAACTTGATTAAACAGTGATTCACTGAATCGGAAATCTGTAAAATAATGGAATAGGAAAATATAACAAAGTGATTCATACTGACGACTATTGTATTTTTATATGGAACTATAAATATTGTCACATGATAAATGAGAAGTTTAGCACAGTTTGATTTTGTGTGTAATGGTTGGGTTGATGACAACATGGGTTCTTTGAAACAGTATTTGAGAAGATGTGAATCGTTCACGAGTGTGATCGTTGAACACTCGATGAACAGTGGTGAATACAAGTCATCGATCTGTTTATAATATATGACAAATAATGAACTTCACTTTGAATCTGTATTTTTCAGTGGTTGTTACTATCATGCACAGTCCACCTGACTCTTGTATACGGAAAGGAATTATAGTAAATCGTTCATCATTCATTTCTTTATATATATGTATCCATCTTATAATTTAATAAAAAATTGGACAATTAATTACTAAACTATTATTTCGTCATAGGAGTTCGATTTCGTCGGTAAGTAGTTTGAAGTGTTGATACGTACATGTTTAAGCCCCCAAATGCTCTGGTACGGCCGAAATTGGGGAAAGTCAGCTCTCCCTCTCGAAATGCTCTCACGTGGCCAGCGTATCCCAGGAATGTCCTACTCATTGCCTTCTCGCAACACGGGTGTTGTTTACGAAACTAAGAGGAAGAAAAACGAATTTCGGCGCTTTAACTGGGTTGGTGGACACAGAGAGTTGGAAAACCCTGATTTCAAACCAATGGTGCACATGGCTCCAGGATCCCGAGGGAACAAATGGTGTATGAAACAATCGTTAGTCACCGGCTACCATGGTACTGTATCTCCTAACATTTTTCCACTACCTTGTGGATCAGACCTTCAGGTCGAAGGTTCCGGATGTGGCCTCCTAAGAAAACCACTCGCTTCGGTTTGGGCATCCAGGCATTATCATAGCCTACTCACAAATCAAGTGACATGTATGGCGCATATGTATTCGGTGCCTTTTTGTACCAATATTTATGTGTTCAAATAAATAAAATAAATAAATATAAAATAAGTTAATACACGTTCAAAGAGTCTAACTACGCTTGTTTCAATTATGATAACCAAACGAAACTCATTGACCAAGTACATGTTTATGAACTTGTTATTTATCCATACTTCATAATGTATAATGATGGGATGCTACTGTTTCGGCTCATATTGAGTTTGAAGACATTTCTTGATAGAAATTAATATGTTGTAGAAATTCTCCAAAGAAACCGAGGACAGTGAACAGACGAATAAACCTAGTTTAATAGTGTTTTGTGTTAAGGAGATTACTAAGAAGCTGTTGAGACTAAACAGAATGTGAGTAAAATTTCCGATTATCTAGAAACAGTAAGTAACCGTTTGCAAGTATACTCTTTTTATGATTGTAATGTTTTTATAAGGATTCATTCATAGTATAGTCCACCCTATAAATTACAACTTACCGGTTTAACTCCTATCTAACTAAGAAGGATTTTTAGTATCCACATTTTAAAACTTAAATCAATGTGAATGGTTGATCATTTGGCTTTAATTAAGCTAATTCATTCTTTCTTGAATTATACTATCTATACTTAATGTTTCTAATACGGACTGATACTGTTAGTAATTGCACTATTTTGGGATTTGTTTTGATAATCAATTCCATTTGATTGACTGATCAGGCTTCCATTTTAATTAAACAACCGTAAATTTTGATGACGATCACATTTCACTCACTATTGAATAGTCGTAAATCAAGATAAAATATCCAATTAGTGATTTTAAACAGTTGGGATCATGAGTCAATTGAAGCTAGGTAACCATGGAAAACCTGGACGCACTGGACGGCCGTTTCGTCCTGTTGTGGGACTCCTCAGCAGTGCGCACCGACGATCCCGCTCCCCGCGAGGTTCGAACCCAGGACCTATCAGTCTCGCTCCAGGCGCTTAACCAGCAAAACCCCTTCTGATCCAATTAATGATTATGTAAGAATTTCATCGTATAACGTACAGAATAATGTGGGACATTATGAGTACTTTTAAATAGAAATCAAATTTTCGTACTTAAAAAGCCATCAGGAAAGCTTACGTGCGAAGCAACAATAACAATCGACCCTATGATGAATATATCAAGTTGAAAAAATTATTGAAATTTTGATGTGTCAACTTATCCAACCTTTATGGGACAAATAAAATAATAATCTCTACTTTTTTTAATTCACAAATGTGAATCCCATTCAAGAAGTCACTGTGATAATATACAACACTTACCTGAATACCAGCTAACATAATACCTAATTCACGACGCCAAGTATATTGAAATTGATCGTCTGGGATTGTGTCTTCTGGATAATTAATGACTGTACCCATTTTAAAATCGCATATATTTGGTTGTTTGAAATCGGCCACCAGATCAGATAAAGCCATGTAGTAAGCTGTTACAAGGTATGAATATTATAAGATATTATGAAGTTTAAAAAATCACTCATGAAAGTGAAAAGTACCTTAATAGTGATTACTTACTTACGTCTGTTACTCCTCGTCGAGGAGCATAGGCCACCCACCAACACTCTCCATCCAACCCTATATTTCCAGTCGTTATTCATCCTTTTCATATCTACTTCTATTTCCCGATGTAATGTGTTCTTTGGCTTTCCTCTTTTCCGCTTCCCTTCAGGTTTCCAAGTTAGGGCTTGCCTCGTGATGCAGCTTGATGATTTGCGTAATGTGTGTTCTATTCATTTCCATCGTCTTCTCCTAATTTCTTCTTCAGATGGAAGCTGGTTTGTTCTCTCCCAGAGAAGGCTATTGCTGATGGTATCCGGCTAATGAATGTTGAGTATCTTGCGTAGACAACCATTTATAAATAGTTGTACCTTCTTGATGATGGCTGTTGTAGTTTTCCACGTTTCAGCTCCGTACAGTAGAACTGCCTTGACGTTCGTATTGAAGATTCTGACTTTAATATTGGTTGAAAGGTGTTTTGAGTTCCATATGTTCACCAATTGTAGGAATACGGCCCTTATGAGCAGAACTCAGAGAATAAAACTCCATCAAAATCATCCACCTGAGCTACGAATCTTCACCATCTCAATACGGCCCTTACTTTACCAATCCTTGCCTTTACGCTTGAATCTGATCCTCCTTGTTCATGGATGATGCTGCTCAGGTACGTGAAGGATTCCATATTTCCCAGAGTTTCGCCATCAAGTGTGATTGGGTTAGTGTTCTCCGTGTTGTACTTGAGGACCTTGGTTCTCCCCTTGTGTACGCTGAGGCCTACTGATGCAGAGGCTGCTGCCACACTAGTTGTCTTCATCTGCATTTGTTCGTTTAGTAGTGATTGGTTAAAGATAATTCTAGCACTCCATATTTTAGCATCGAAAGATTTATGTCTATGTAAAATAACATTTAATTTGTTCCTGGATTATTGACTACGATCAGTGTCGATAATAATCTGTTCGAGATAATTTGTAAAGGTTTGATTATCTTTCATGATTAATAAATTCAGAACTCCATTTTCACTTCTCATAGCGAAAATCAGCCAAATTGAGGATATGCGCATATTCAATTAATGAATCGTAAATGTGATAAAACATACATCACGAACTGAACTGTTAGTTACAGTTTAAGTAGTTAAACGGATGTTGAAGAACATATGAATGCTAACTGTTGGAATCCATTTATGAACCAATACAATACATATATTTCTATTGTATAATTGTTAAGTGATTAAACTATTCATATTCGTGTTTCTCTTATCATAAGCTTTATTTTGAGCTATGAAATATTATTATACGATTTACCGTTCTTGAGTTATGACCAGTCAATTAATTACAGTCTCCCATATCCACAGCCACTTTTGGCTAGATCTTATACAAGTGTTGTTTCCTATTTTATGGTACGATGTGGTCTGTTTGATTTGTATATAAACACAGTATGTTTGAAATACATGCTTCATATCGCAGAGATTGGGATTAGTGTTCTGGACTATAACAGGTAGGGCTAAGGCAAGAAGAAGAATCAATAAGGACTTAAGACTGCTCGTACAGGTTTACACGTCATTGGTCCGGTCAATGAGTCACCGTTCTCTAATTGACAATATCATTGCGTTATATATTAATAAGGCACAAGGCTACAAGTTCTAACAATATAAATATAATTTTTGCTAATAGCGACCACTTTCACAACAATTCGAACCAGGATAGGATATTTTTCTTCTTGCTTAGACTCGACTACTTCAAAGCATAAATCATACAGGAAAGATTCTTTTGTTAAAGACCTCCCTGAAGAAATCTAATGATTTTTAATTATTCAATGAAACAATTATCACTTGGATACAAAAAAAATGATTTAGAATTAATTAACACCAATGAAAAAAACCCACATCGGAAAATAGAATTTTTCACTTAGTTCCCTCTTACTAAGCCATATCTATGAAATTTCATATCTTCAATAATAATAGATGATGAAGGTGATAGTTGAACGGTTTAATGGTTTAATTCTTTTCTTGTTTTTGTTGTTGAATAAATGAATTCAACAAGATGGACTAGATAGACTGAGAACATACCATCGTTAAATGTAAGAGAGAATAAGGGTTTCTTCCGGTTGATGGACTTCCCCTTATAAGTTTAAGATAAATGTAAATAAAAACTAAATCAAAATTAGAACTTGGTTCTGTTTTGAGCGATGTTTGATAATGTCTCGAGACACCAAGTTACACAATTTCTAGAATATCAATCGGAGGGTAGTGATGGATTGATAGATCTCAGTCCTATACAACTTTCTTCCATATTATGAATTTATCCATTCAAATAACCAAGTCTCCTATTGTTCCACCTAATCTTAGAAAAGGCAAACAATGTGCAATGTAGATAATTCTCTCAAAACGCGACTAGAACACCAAAGTTCGGGTCTTAAGGTAGTGAAGTTGAGTTGTCGTCACTGTACTCGTACACGCGTTGTCGAACCTCACTACCACTAACACAATGTTAGCACTTTGTACAAGAGATCCTTTAGAGAAAAAAAACGGTCAAACACAGAATGGACATGTACTCCTAACATAGAGCAGAACTGCAGTTGCCAGTGACAGCACATCAGATTTGTTATATAATCTGGTACATAATATTATGATGAGGTGTGAGGTCGAATATCACTTGGTCGTCATCAAATCGACATGCAAATCACATCCAAGTTAAACAGTTTTCAATCCGTAGTTCATTGCTTTAAGTAGACGATATCTAAGCGGTGTGTAACGATCTTCAAAATGGATATGTTGAAAGTTTTTATACAGTTAAGTTGTGCCATTAGTTATCCCACAATATATATATATATATGTTTTGTAATTAGTCAGTCAGTCATACTCAGAGTAATACCTAGCACATATGTACATCTCTTCAAGTCACAACACTCCATTAGAACAGCGAGATCAAATAAGTTAAATAAGAAGAAAATGACACTTTTCATGTGAGGAATTTGATAACCGTAAGGATGATCAAAGGACAGGATGAATATTGAGCATCTAAGTTGATGAGAATATAAAAAATATTCTACGTCTTACTATACTTTCCGATGATCGAATCACTATTCAGATGATTGAAGTGAATGATGCAGGGGACTAATCATCTATCTGAACATTTCTACTATAACATGAGACACTGGTGAAACTGATTAGCCTGACTTTTAAGGGTTTCCAACAGTCACTGCTAACCACTATCCATCTTTGCTTGAAAATCTTATGATTTAAGGCTAATCGAGGCTATTCTCACAGGATGCACATATGCCAACATGAGACTGACCAATTGTGGTCCTAAATAACAATGAGAAGATACAAGTAAAACAACACCAAGTGAATTTGAACTTCACCCCATGGCACAAGCAGGTGACTATTAGGACTCACTAGCTAAGTGGATAACGCGTTGGCGTTTGGAGCGAATGGTGCTCTGGGATGCAGGCACATCCAGCTGACGAGTTCCAAGCGGGACGAAACGTGCGTCCCGGATTCCACTTCTAGCCATTATCCATCTTTGACATTGGTTTTCTTTTCACTAAACAAACTACCATTTTTCAAATCTTCAGTTATAAGTTAACGAAACAGAAAATTATTTCAAATTATACAATACAGACTGATTTAAGTTAGACAACTATGAAAAACCAAAAAAGCACTAGATAACTGTTTCGTTCTAGTAATGAGCTTCTCAGAAATGAACATCCAAGACTCTGATATTGGGGATTGAAAATAGACCTTCAGTTCCCTGCCATGCACTTAATCTCTAGACCAACCACTGAGCCAATCATTTAAATTTATAATTATGAACAATTAACTACTCTGAGAAACATTTTTCTAATGTTCTTGGTAGATAACTATCTAACACCTTACATGTACTGGGTAAAGAGAGAGGTAATTAAGATAAATATTCATACAATGACAATAAAGGTCAACAATAACCAGTGATGACTAAAGTCGACAGGATGAGTTGTCAGTCATATATGGAGAAATTCGAATGATTCACTTCTACCTGAAGTTTATGGCAATGGTATTGTTCAGAAGAACAATGACAGTTTCACGATCTAACAATTCGGTTCACAGAATGAAATTCCATCACTGTATCTTTGTTGTCCGGATTTACTGAATTATTTGTTTTAACTGCTCATATATTGTTCTACTCGAGTGAATTATCGTGATCATGGAAAACTAGACAGTGGAAGAACTCAATATAGGTATTGATGTACTATCCAAATTAAATATATCAAAGTTTGAACATGAAACAAACAGTATCATTAAAAATATATCATTACCTTTAGTTCCTGGGCACTGAAAAACTCCATAATAAGTTGGAATAAATTGACGAAGACGTTTGAGTGCTTCCGAAGCATCCGCAGAAAACACATTCTGGTAAAACATCACTTCACGCATACCTCTTTCACGATCTTGTAATGACTTGTAAATGATTGGTTTAGATTTATCTCGAAGTACTAGACAAATATAAAACATTTGAAATATCATGATCAGATACATTAATTTAAAATTTGATAGTAACACATTTTAACAGTCTGTCAGTCGGTTAGCAACAACATAGAACTTCGTACGTACGTAAATCAGTTCGAGTTGCCACACCACATTAGCATAGAGGTACGATTGTCGATTCAAATCCCACAGTGGTAGATGGAGTAAAAGTATAAGCAGTAATCAGAAACATTAGGGCTTGAAGATGTTATTCAAAGACTATAATCCAGTGAAATAAATTTGGAAAGAGAAAAAAGGGACATGAAAAATTCAGAAGATTAGAATTTGGGAGAACACAGAGAGTGGATGCACCTGCTCCATTGCAAACGATCTTGAGCCATGTCATTCAAGGTCTCTTACCATCGGTTGCTATTGTCTCGTGGATCTCAACCAGGTAGTCTACACCTACCAACATGGCTTAGTCCACTTGTCAGTGACTCCATGGATTTGTGTCATGTTTTGGTCTGACCGCCCCTAGCTTTCTTCTAACCTACACCATCCGACACCATAAAACATCGCTCGTCAGGGCAGTCGGTGGTTAGGAATACGTGTAATACAGGTCCCAGTCATCTCAACTGATGAAGTATAAAAGTGTAGATGATATTTCCACATTTCTGTGATAAAGAGGTATGTGTTTTATTATTAGAACACTTGTATTGTGAATGGTTGAGAATATTTAGTATTGAAATCAGTGTTTACAAAATCTTTGATTAGAGTAAAAATGTATAGTTGTATGAATATTCGTCAGGATTTGAAAGAATCGTAGGACCCAGTGAAATGTCATTAGGCTATTTACTAATATATCCATTAAGCGAGAGTTAAATATTATAAAGGAACTTTTAGAGTCCGATATAGATTTAAATTAACGCTACTAGTTAGATCTTCCATATATTAATGTTTAAATTTATGTTTACATCCCATCTTATTCGTTTCTTAAAAGAGATCTATATCGGATTCATCAATTTCACTCATTGTATCAGCTTTATTTATTCATTTATTTGTATTGGTCGTTTGAATCTTTCCATTGAGATTGATCAAATGCAGTTCTAAACATCAACAAATGAATTAAACTTCAATCCATTGTACAAAGCAGTAATTGATTTGATCCAGTAGCGATGACGTTTAAAAAGAATGGTACTAGTGTGGTGCGTGCTACTTATATTTGATATAAGTAGTATATAACGCGAGTCAGAAATGTAATGTCTGGCAGCAGAAGATGGAGATCAAGAAAGGAAGGGCGGGAATAGAAAGCAATTAGTATGAAAATGCAAGAACAACGAAGTTCTAGACAATTATTGGACATTTTGCAAATTAAGTATTATAGTATGGTTTTTCTATTTTGCCAAGTAACTCTGTAATTTTATGATTAATATAATTCGGTTGTCCTCACCTGTGTTCTCCTTCACTACAACGGGTTTGAGTTCTGCAGTAAACATGGACTTCGAGATGCAGGTGCATCCAACTAACGAATCCTAAACCCGACGAAACGCTTGTCCTAAATTTTACTGCTAGTCACCATACATCTCTGTTTATTTATCCATGCTTTAGAATTAATAAGATCATGAAATGTATGTTTCTACTTAAAATGTTGTTACTATTTTATGATTGAGATTTTTGTTGTAATCATAGGAAAGATTCAAACTGTCTAACAATATATTGGATATCATTCAATTGGCCAAGAGATAGAATCGGTGGATCAAAACCTCAATTGGTTCATTGAAAGAAGATACAACAACAGTGTAAATACAAGTATATTCAGGAAATCAACGGATTCTAAGAGGTACTTATATAAAAAATCAGTTTGCTCTCTTCTAACGATGATCATACTTGCTAGAAATCTGATGAACAGAAGTAATAAAATAATTACAAAGGTTAAAGATAAACAGACTGTATTACAACAAATCTTATCTACACTTAAAGCAATAATCATCTTAAATAGTTTCTGAGTAAATGATTATTGAAAATGAAAATATACTAGAATGCCGAACCTCTAGACCATTGAGCTGGCATCCAACGGTGTTATTGTCTAACATCAACCAATCCACGATATTCCGCGACCATCTTCCGTTGATGCGCACTGCTGAGGAGTCCCACGATAGGACGAAACAGCTGTCTAGTGCTTCCAGGTTTTCAATGGTTGTCTAACATCAATCGGTTCATGATCTCAATCAAAAACTTAATAATCTCCACAACTCCATATAGACAAAAGTCTATCACTGATCTTGTAATATCATTAGATTAAGATTAGTGATACTGGATGATAGGTTACCAAATGTGAAACAACATACCATGCGTTTAATACTTTATTTACAAAATGTCCATTAATTGTTTATTTATTTCCGTAACAATTACTCTCTGTCCCCATTCTCTTCTAATCGATCATCACAATGTTCTGTTGTAAGGCATTTCGTTTCTGATTAGTGTTATATACTACTTATGTCGATATAAGTAGCACTTCATCATATGTGAACGAAACATTCAAACAGTTCAGTATCATGATAAAGAAATACAAACAATATTTTTGAAACATATTCCTAACACCTCAAATAAACTTAAGCAACTTGAGAACAGATCAACAAAATATATGAAGAACAAATATCAGATGAAGCTGGTTAAATATTTGAGGAATTAAAACAATTTCAACTACATCATAGTAACTATTAATTAACATCAGAATAGGTTTTGTGGAAATTTCTAGAAATTTCACTGGCTGAAACCATGAGTCAGCTGAAGGTAGACCACCAGGGAAAACCTGGAAGCACTGGACGGCCGTTCGTTCTTAGTATGGGACTCCTCAGTAGTGCGCATCCACGATCCCGCACCCCACGAGACTCGAACCCAGGACCTATCAGTCTCGCGCCAGGCGCTTAACCAACTAGATCACTGAGCCGGCATCCAACGGTGTTAATTAACAGATAAATACACTGACTCCAAGATCTCCTACCTGCATCTTAATAGTTAACAGATGAAAATATGATTTATATACAAACCAATCAAATTAAAAATAGCAGCTTATATATATTTTTTGGGGTAAAGTTCAACTAGAAGAGTTTTTGTAGATATTATAGCAATTTCAATGGTTGAGATCATGAGTCAATTGAAGCTAGACAACCATGAAAAAACCTGGAAGCACTGGATAGCCGTTTCATTCTATTTTAGGATTCCTCAGCAGTGCTCATTCACGATCCCGCTTTGCGAGATTCAAACCCAAGACCTATTAGTCTTGCGCGTGAGCGCTTAACTACTAGACTACTGAACCGACATCCAATGGTGTTAATATCTAACTTCAAATAATCCACGAAATCGAGCGACACATCAACCATTTAATTATCTATATGATGAAATAGAATTTTGGTATAATCTTAATTGATGACCTTATTTTGAAATCAAAAAGTGGTTGGTATTTCTCAAGGTTACTTTTAAAGACATTGAAAGGTATAATCCTAATCATTATATGAATAATCTGGTTCTATACATATTTCATCAACTAGTTGATTATATTTATAAGTACTAGTATGTTTATGATTTAAAAACAAAATCAAAGTCTTTGGTTATAACCAGAAATATGATTATTCTCACTGTTTTCAAATACAAACATATTCTCTGAACTTTATCAAAATCATCCATTTGAGGTACAAGTCTTCTCCACCATCTCAAAATACAGATATTTATATACATATGTATATATTGTTTTTGGAAAACTGTATGTTTTTCAGATTCACTTGTCTCATGACCTTAGCGTAAATGTAATGAACAAGATTGGACAAGCTTTTATTAAACTACATACATTCATTGATAATATTGACTTGGATTATTTCCTTGAAGAATCTTGAACTAGTTTATTGGAGTCGGGGGGATTTTTCGTGTTCTTTTAATAATAATAATTGAGATGATTACAAATATGATTTTTATATGATCTCAACTATTGAAAGTATTGTAATATCAACAAAAAACCCTTTCTGATAGTATTCAACATATGCACATCAGTGACTAGCTTCAAAGGGTATTTCCTGGAATTCTAGTGAGAAGCAGTGACCAGTAGAGTTCAACTGGGTCTATTGTGAGATAGTAACTCATTGACGACAATGGTGAACGTGTAGCTCTATTTCGTGGATTGGTTGAAGTTAGACATTAACACCGTTGGATGCCGGCCGAATCCGTGGTCTAGAGGTTAAGTGTTCGTGCGCAAGACTGACAGGCCTGGATTAGAATCTCGCGTGGCGTGATCGTGGGTGTGCACTGCTGATGAGTTCAATACTGAAACGAAACGGTCGTCCAGTGCCCCCAGGTTTTCTATGGTTGTCTAGCTTCAATTGACTCAAGATCTCAACTATTAAATTGTATATATATATATATGATTAGTGTATGTATATGTGTGTACGAAGTACATTCGGATAATGAGATTAGACTCCTTTAATACATAATTACCTACTAACACATTTAAATATCTTATGTAAAGTGTAATCGATAAACGAACTCATCAATGACGGCAGGAAACATCCACCATCACTACATTAACTTTCTTTGACCTTGTATGATTATGCTTTATTTATTCACCAATCATAATTTTATGTTTATCATGAACGGTATTAAGTGAATTGACTTATTTTTCCTAAACTCTAGTTACTATTCGGTATGTTATTTATGTCTCTTTTCTTTTCCTGTTTAGTAGACTGTATTAATTGTTTGTTTTGTATACAAACAGTGTTAATTTACGTTTTAAAAACAGATATAGTTTGTCAAGCCAAATAGTTGACTTGTTCTGACTTTGGCTAATCTAAGACTTTATGTTCGATAGTCTAGGGAATGGGTTAGAATTACATCTGTAGGAAGTTACTTCCTACATCCTGTTAATACTAATATTAATACTAATACTAACACTACCACTACTACTACTACTACTACTACTACTACTATTACTACTACTACTACTACTACTACTACTACTACTACTACTAATAATAATAATAATAATAATAATAATAATAATAATAATAATAATAATAATAATGGCTTTATGCGATATTATATGGTTACCACAATTTGGAATTCTCAGCACAGAATAATTCAACAAATTCCTTTTACAAAACAAGAAAGGAAAAAAAATCCTATTTGCACCAAATTAAGTCAATAAACTACCTGGAACTGAATGGAATGTCTTTGTTATTTTTTTTTGAAGATTAGAGTCTGAACTACTTTGTTATTAGAAACATGTTTAAGAATACAAGTTGTTGACTAGTAGTGCAGCTTTAACAACTTGTTCATCACATAGTATAAGATATTGTAGAACTTTTGTATCTTTACTCGAGCGCATGGATTTTAATATATTTACGTCTCGTTCTACCAGAAGATATACAAGGAGAAAGATATGAATGAAGTGGATGGTTAGTATCTAATAAAATAACACATGCTATGAGTTTACAAGATTTTAGATGTCTATCTACAACCATATTAATAATGACCTTTGAAAGATTCACCACACACTCCAACAACTGCCTTCAGAATTCTTCGCAATACAGTAAAGTCTCTCCTCAAAAGCCCGGGAAAGAACAATAGAGAGGAATAGTAAAGTATAATAGGTAATATGCAAAAATTCATAAATCGTAAAAGTAAATATTGAGTAGTGCTAAGAGAATGTACCCTCTTTATATAATATGTTGAACAGAAAACTTTCTTCGATATCAATAAGACATGAGAAGATGAAGAAAGATCAAAGGAAAAACTTACATCAAGATAAATGACCTTTAACAGTTTCTATTACAGAATTTCCAATAGTGCAAATTTTACACGATTCTAACCGGGTGTTATAGTGCTATTCATATTTTTGGCTAAAATTAGCAGTTTGATATTTAGAAGGATTAACTTTGAGACCATTAACAATAGACTATCGTTTAACGACAGAAAAGGGCCAAGTTATTTCAAGGGAGTTTGAAGAGGCAGAAACTTGAGTACATATTGTGAGATTGTCCACATATCTAATAAAAATATTTTGTGAAGAAGATGGCAGATCATGCAGAAAAAATCAGAGAAGGAAAAGAGGAAAGATCAGCTCCTTGTGGCATACCTTCATGAGTCAATAGAGACGTTGAACACTTTTTTCCAAATACGATGTGCTGTTCACTTCCATAGTGGTAGGAACACGTCCATTTGGTTATCCAGCTGTCGGTGTAGATGCTAATAAACTTTTCAAGTAGTAGTTGTCTTGGAATAGAGTCAAAGGCAGAAGTATAGTCTAGAAACGCTCATCGGACATACTATTTGCCCCTTTCCAAGCTGAACAGCATATTATGATGCAGAACAACGACAGCATCTAAGATGGTTCTTTTGCATTTGTATGCAAACTTATACGGATCAACGTGCTCTTGCAGTGCAGGTTTAAGTGGGACTAGTAGTAACTTTTGTATTGTTTTGAGAAAAGGCTAACTTAATGCTATGGGTCTAAATTTTGCATTCTTATCTCCAGATATTTTCTTTGGTATCGGGATTAGCTTTATCTTTCGCTGAATCTTATGTATGAGATTGGTTGAGAAGGATTTGTTAAACATGCCCGTGAATGGATAACACAAAACACCAGCACATTTCTTAAAAAGGTGGTTTTGGACTTCATCAGGTCCTAAACGATGGGATGAGTAAAGTGACTGAAGAAAAGTTTTCACATCAGTTTTAGCAGAACTGAAGATAATGAGTCATTTGTAAATAAATCCCATTTTGTCATACAAAACATGTTTTTCAGATGTTGTATATTATATTCTCAGTAATTTCTGTATTTAGCTTTCTTTGTCTGATGTAAGAGCTTACGCTTCTCAAGCTCTCTATATACTCAATGTAGAACACGAATAATACAATGATCAGAACTAAAGAGTACAGCACATTTACGAGTCACATATATTCACATATGATTAATGAAAACTAAGTCTAAATACACACAAGAATGAGTGAGAAAAGTGGCTACAGTTTGGTGACCTAGTGATGAAAAGAAACTACAGTCACTTGAGCTAAAACCATCAAAAATCAATGAAAGTGAAAAGTTGAAGGCAGTAACAGCAAATTTGTCGAATTCATCAATGAAAACAGATAGTGTTGATTAAGTGAAGTTTAGAGTCACATAAATGTTGATAGCACAAACATACTTGTATTTGTTTAGGTGTTTTAGACGATGTCTTAGAGTTAAATAATCGATAAAGTCGTTTGGAAACTTAGAACACGGGAGATTAGATCAATATCAGTGAAGTCGATTATTAGAGTTAGCGCTAACTTGATGCAAATCATTTAGCGAATACAAGTACCTATACTCACCACTCTAACACACTTTGTGTGAACGATAGTCATACTACCACACGAATTAAACGAACAAGATAAAGTATGACTCAAAATTGCAATCCATCACATGACAGTCAACTTCATTAAAACGGCTAAGCAGTCACCACGTTTGTCGGTATGATTCATACAGTGAGGAAACCTGTATGCAATCAGTAAGTTTCAGAAACTCCATGCAATCGATTCTTTCATTCTCATTCCTATGACACACAATTACTCTGCAATTTTTGTAAACTACGTAAGCATGCTCAATGTAGAATGAAACGAAAATTGTCACCTCCCTACACAAATTAAAGTATAGCGAAATAATTATGTGACCGGATAAATAGAAAATAACCAGTTACCAACAAAACATCTAGCATCATACGACCCTTACATCCAACTAGTTACTTCGAAAATCACAAAATTCATCTTGTGGAAATATGTAAAACATACTGGGTATCATTACCTAACAATAGAGATTACTAGTTTATAAAGTGTTGTGACAGTCAATTACTTATACTAAACAACTTACTTTCGAAACTACTTGCATTTTCTCGAGAATGACCAGCCACCTGGAAGGCATATGATTCCGTACATGTAGGTAGAGGAGGAACATCACCAAACATTATCGATGTGTTTGATAAACAATCAACCAGTTCCTTTAGAGTCCTACAATAAAATACAAGATGTGGTATATTCTAATTCATTTGATGTCAATGAGATAATCCTGTCTGATTTTACAACCACTAAAAAAATACTGTACAAGTTTATTAGTCCAGGTTCACCTCTTAAGTTAACCAGCCTTATTAGGATTTCCTGGAAGGATAGCTTATGTTGAACAAATACAGGAAACATTTGAAAACCTAGTTTCTTCAATTGGGGAGAATGAGACAAAACGTCAAAGCTATAAGCAAAGAATCGGTTTGATTCGTCACCAACCACCAAAATGAAAATCTGGAAAGTATCTCTAGAACTATTGACTTCAGGAATAATATTTTCAGTTTTTGAGATGTGATTTTCAAGATCTTGTAAAAGAGTGTATACTTCATTACAACGCATGGAATATTTTATACACAACTAGTCAGTCATATACAACGTAGGATCTATTACAAATATACATTAAATCGATTTTTCATATCACTTCAGTTCAGCAAGATAAAATGAACGAAACAGGTACAATAGTATATTCACATGGTGTTGTTTACTTGTAACGCGATGACGTTCAAAGCGAATGATACTGAGTTCGAGTCCCGGAGTGGACATCAACCCTGAGTTGCAGGTACATCCCGAACTGATGAGTTTCAAATAGGACGAAACATGCGTCCTGGATTCCACTGCTAGCCACTATTCATCTTTGCTTAGATATAATAGTAGTTGGAACGGTAGTCATATTAACAGTAGTGTTAAAAACAAAAAATGTTCGAAAAAAACAAACGATATAATTCGATAAAATCACTTAGTTCGTGACAAGAAAACTGAACACAAAAAAATTTCGATACTAAATTCCTAAGGCTAGACAAAGAACAGAGACGTCAGTACCACTGTAATCAATTTTAAGTTGACTTCATGTTCTTACTTACTGACTTTACTTACGCCTGTTACTTCCAATGGAGCATATGCCGCCGACGACTTCATGTTCTACCACCAATTTATTAATTTATTTATTTGAATACATTAATAAATATCAGATAGGTTTTGTGGATATTATAGTAATTTCAATGGTTAAGATCGTGAGTCAGTTGAAGCTAGACCACCATGGAAAACCTGGAAGCACTGACCGACCGTTTCGTCCTATTGTGGGACTCCTCGGCAGTGCGCATCCAAATCTTGCAGGAGGTGAGGTCTAGCTGCAACTGACTGATGAACATAAATAAATATTGGTACAAAGGGGTACTGAATACATATGCACCATACAAATAACTTAATTTGTGTGTGAACTATAATAATACCTGGGTGCTTAAACCAAAGTAGTTTCTAATATTAATTACTAATAATGATCAACATGTTTTATCTTATATGATGGAGAAGATTTCTAGCTCAAATGGATGATTTTGAATCAATCAACATCGAGGTGTACAAGATAAGCTGTGATTCATATGTAGAGAAATTCGAATACTTCACTTCTATCTAAAATTTGTGCTAATGATATTGTTCAGAAGAACAATGAACTCTCCACAACTAAACCATCTAGATTAGAGAACAAAACTCTAACAAAATTTATCTTTAATGTTTAGATATTCCATAACATTTATTTTGTATACAAGTAAGTTCAGCCAATTGATGATGATGATGATGATGATGATGATGATGATGATGATGATGATGATGCCAAATACATAGTCTTAGTGTAATTAAGTCGATAGAATTCTTAACCGTTTCTAAGCTATTCATTACAAGAACATAGAACAGTATAGTAAAACAAAACAAAAAAAGGCATAAATAAGGGATAATAAAATGTATATACATACCAAATAGTAATTAATGATTGTTACAAAATGAATTGAATGGAAACTATTCATATTTATAAATAAGATACTATTTAGTGATTGGATAATAAACAATAACCATTTCGAGGTCAAATTGAGTTCAAATAGTGGGCGTTTCAAATTAAAATATGATTGGTCAATTCATTTTCTGAACTATAATCAACATTCTATGATTAGATTTAACGTTACACCAAAATATCTGACATCATTTATTCCCATCTAATTAGATTAGAACAAATTGTAGGTTTCGAAACTCATGTTTATTTTTTTCTAATTTTTCTTTGGTACAATATAGAATTCTTAGCAGAAAGTATTTCAACAAGCTTCTTACTTCTTGGTTGATCCTGACGATAAATATTGAGTAGTCGACAATTAGATGTTAGCAGTTCAAGAATTGGGCAGCATCATTGATGAACACGGAGGATCTGAAGCAGATGTGAAGGCAAGGATCGGCAAAACAAGAGGAGCATATTTACAACTGAAGAACATCTGGAACTCAAAACAATTGTCAACCAACACCAAGGTCAGAATTTTCAATACAAATGTCAAGACAGTTCTACTGTATGGGGCAGAAACCTGGAGAACTACGAAAGCCATCATCCAGAAGATGCAGGTGTTTATTAACAGTTGTTTACGCAAAATACTCCGGATCCGTTGACTGGACACTGTTAGCAACAACCTACTGTGGGAAAGAACAAACCAGATCCCAGCGGAAGAAGCGCTGGAAGTGGATAGGACACAAATTGAGGAAAGCACCCAACTGCGTCACAAGACAAGCCCTCACGTGGAATCCTCAAGGCCAATAGGGGGTGAAGAGGAAGACCATAGAACACATTACGCAGGGAAATGGACATGAGAAAGATGAACAAGAATTGAATAGAACTAGAAAAGAAGGCCCAGGACAGAGCGGGTTTGTGATTGCTGGTCGGCGGCCTATGCGCCATTAGGAGTAACAGGCGTAAGTAAGTAGGTAAGTTCAAGAATCGACATTTGAATAATGTACATTCATTTCAATGTATATTGTCAGCAATTACAATGTCTCTGTAGGCTTTCTTTTTTGTAATTTGTACAGAGAAAAGTCGTAATTTTTTCCTAAAGTTAACCGATAAACAGATGACTTGTTGAAATATTTAGATATATGGTAGGAACAGGTCGCTCAGATATAGGTCGCCAATATTCAATATGGCATCTAGTTTGTCTACTGTAACACAACTAGCTTTTGAAAATCCCGAGTTTTACATGCTTACTCTTAATAATTTATACATAAAAGATGTATTTCTTAAGAGATGCATCTACATTCGGACAACTGCCTTTAACCTTTTACGTTCTTGATAGTGGGTTTCAGATGGGTTATACACTAAAAATTATTATTTATCTATTTTTTGTGTGAAATTATTAAATACTTAGACTATCATGGTTTTATATTTCCCTTGGACTAGTAAACCGCTTTCATATATATTTTCTCATTCTGTAATTACTATGCTATGATTGTCTCGTTATTGTGTCACTTATGGTTTAGTCATGTACTCAGTGTAATACTGTGTTAGGGTTGGGTATACGATGTATATAACAATATGGGTCTATGAGTAATGAATGAAGTAAAAAAGAGGAGAATCGTTTTGATGGCTTTATTTTACGATTGGATGCTATGTAAGAAGGAATTCAAGGACATATAAGAGTTAAGATATTTGTCGTTTGTTCACGGTTATTGGATGAATAATTGGAAGAAGGTCAATGGTCCTATAGGCAATGAGCAATTAAGTGAATAAACGAATAACAGCTTATTAGTCTTGTAACTGGTAACCATTTCATGAAGGTCTAAATAGAAGAATAAAGAATTACTTCTGGAATACACAACAATGTAACTCAAGTCAGAACAGTTATTTTCTAATCTCCTAATGTATTGTCAATAGTAGAATGTAACTATAAGATGTCTAATTGGGACTAGACATGAGTGTTGATCTGTCTAACAACAAAACTTGTCTTAATAAATTTCTCCTATTTGTTAACATCTTTCCAGTTCTCTTTCACAATCTGCTTTCAGGTAATATTTGGAAACAAAGTGGAATCTGATTTAGGACAATGTACATCCAAGACATTTGTGAACAAAACCAAAGATACTAAGTCATATCGTACCTTTTATATCCAGCTAATGCGAAATTGGTTCAAACTTCTTGATCCCAGTCTTTCCACTCATCATCATGCTGAATGCCATTCTCAAGTAGGTAACGAAAACCCGAACTTTGATAGATATGTTTTTCTTAGTATGAATCATCTTCAAAGTTCGGGCTTAAATTGCTAGATCTCCAACGCCTCAGCAGTGTATAGGTTTTTGATTTAGCTTCTCTTGATTAAGTTCCTTTGATTAATTAGATGATTTTAAAGGAAGACTCCTTTGAAGCAACGTGTCTAGAGTTGGTCAGGTGCTTTTATATTAAACTGACGATTGTTTTGCTCTTTCCTTTTAAAAGTCATACTGGCATAATATTCTGAGATACATTTAGAATGTTATCGCTTTGTGAGGCCAATACAACCTGCTCTACAAAAGCAAGTAAATTTATAGATAGATATCAATGTAGCGCAAAGACGGAATTATCCTTAACATGTCCTTACTTAACCTTAATTCTCTTCTTCAGTATACTTTAACCTTGTTTGTTTTTTAATTATTTTATAATTCTAAACCGTAACCAGTTATTATTATTATTATTATCCTTCAACAATTTCCCATGTTTATTATTCAATTGTTATTATGACATTTATGTTTTTCATCTTTCATCATATTTGTCAAGTGGACGACTGTTTTTCATCATTCTGACTTGTAAATTATATTCATCCTCATACTCCTTCCTTACCCCTTGATTATTGCGTAACCTCATTTGATAATAAGAGTTTGGAATCAATTTATGATGTAATCTTTTCTATTCTTCTATTGACATTTATATATTTTATATTTGAATTCATGAGTCAATCGAAGCTATACCGTCACGGAAAACCTGGAAGCACTGGATGACCGTTTCGTTCTGTTGTGGGACTCCTCAGCAGTGCGCAACCACGATACGCCAAGCGAGATTCGAACACAGGACCTATCGATCTCGCGCACGAACACTTAACCTCTAGACCATGGATTCGGCCGGCATCCAACAGTGTTAATGTCTAACTTCAATCAGTCCACGAAATCGAACCACACGTCCACCACTATCTGCAATGAGTTACCATCTCACAATGGACCTAGTTGAACTCTACTGGTCACTGCTTCTCACTAAAACTCAATGATATACCAAACAACTATCTCCAAGTTAAGTATATAATAATCTACATACTCCCATTTGATTGCATGAAATTCTTTACGAGTGTTGTTTATCACATGTGAAAAAGTTTATTACTAGAGGAGACATACAAATTGACAAACTTTAAACTCAGTTATTTGGGAATATTTACTTGATAGCTTTACGAATCTCTGTGTTTGACTTGAATAAGGAATAGTCTTTGCATCGACATTATACTTCGTGATTTCTCATAAGTTACTTATAACTATTTATGTATTAAAATGTAACATTGAGGTATGATATACTTACTTGCTTACATACTCCTGTTACTCCTCGTGATGGAGCATAGGCCACTCACTAGCATGATATGATATAATGTGAAACAATCGACATTGATGATGGAAATAATTAGAATAACAAAGGTGATCAATAATGTAAGAACAGATGTAAGGTCATTTGGAAATGGAATTCTAGTGTGTTAGTTTTTTTCGTCATCAATGTCAATTGTTTCACATTATATCGTACCTCAATGTTACATTTTAATACATAACTGGTTGTGAGTAGTTTATGAGAAACCATAAAGTATAGTGAATTCACATTATTCTACTTCAATAATTGTTGTTTTGGCTTTATTCAACTTTGTGAAACTAACCAAATGCATTAAAAGATACTGGCAAATTACTTCAAGCAATCTTTTTAATGGAGTTTTGTTCTCTGAGTTGGATGGTTTGGTCGTGGAGCTTTTATCGTTCTTCTGAACGACATCATCAAAACAAACCATCCAGCTTAGAGAACAAAACTCCATCAAAATCATCCACCTGAGCTACAAATCTTCTCCACCATCTGAAAACTTCAAGCAATCATTGAACATTGATTTAATTTAAGCATAGAATGGCTCCAACGTTATCTGGTCTATGGATTTATCCTATGACCTACAGACTCTTGTCACAGATCTTTCCATCCATGGGTTTTTGTTACCATATCTTTTACTTTAACAATTCCTAAATCATTCCCCGATAGTTTTGTTTATGATAAAAATTAAAAAAAATAGACTTCTAGGGTACGGAAGATTATTACTAATATGATATATAATAGTCATTTTGGTCCTATCATACTGTACTGTACATTTTAGAAATTTGATAATTCCAAGAGAAATCAGTATGATTCACTTATGGATCTAAGCAATTTATCAAAAGATATTCCACTTAGAACTTATCCAATAAATAGGATATATTCAAATGATGTTTAAAGTGTATATTGAGTAATATAATGGACAGTTAAAGAGTTCGGCTGAATATACTTTATCAAATAAAAAAATCCCAATGTATAAATGATTAATGATCTGGATTTAAATCAAATGAGATAGATACTACTAAATTGAGAAAATTTCAAAAAGCTTTATGATACACTTTCAAGAACATGAAATACTAAAGCACCTGTAAGATGTAAAAAATCATCGCAATGCAGTGCATAGAGTTAGTGTAATCAGAAGAAATGGGTAAAGTGAAAAAAACAAACAAGATCATAGATATAAACAAAAGGATACCTTGGTGAACTTAAGAAAAACATTTATGAACAGTGACACATAAATGAACATAATTGAATGAATTTCATCCGAAATTGAGGCTAGATCATCAACTACTATACATGACATGCTGTAGTATTTCACACTAGCTACATGCGTTGTGGTGTGTATTACTTATGTAGACATAAGTAGTATATAACGTTAGTCAGGAATATTATGTCTGGCAACAGAAGGTTGGGAATATCGAGGAAGGAAGAACGGAAACAGAAAGCAATAGGTATGGAAATGAGGAAACAATGAAGTACGAGACAAATAATGAACGTTTTGCAAGTAAAGTATTGGAGTGTAGTTTTTCTATTTTATCAAATATTTTTAATTTTCTCCTAAATATAATCGGTTAACCTTACTAGTGTTCTTCTTCACTACAGAGTGGATGTTTCTATACGTAAGGAAATGGTCTGTGATGTTGAGCTATGTGATATTGTATGAATTAGTTGAGAGTGCTGATGATTAGTAGTTTGATTTGTGTTCACTGTGAGTGTTGTTGTTGAAGTTGTCGGTGAAGGTGATGATAACTGTATATTGTGGTATGTTAACTGCGCAAGAGTAATGTGTGTGAACGATCACATGTTATGAATAATTGACATTCGAAATGTAATTCGTAAATTCACCGATGATTGTTAGTAAGAGTGACGTTTAGTAATTGAGTTGTCCCACACTATCACTAGATAACACATCCATCATGCTAATTGTTTATCAAACGAGGTTGACCTTTAAGTTCACATTTGATGTGAACATTCAGTTGTAAAGTGCATTCACAATAGTTTGAAGTAAACTGGTTGTTTCATAGTGATGAGTGGTTCTGATGGTTTGGTGTTCACTGTGAGATGTGGAGTCCTTGTGTCCGACCAGTAGTGAGGTTGTGTGTGCGCTTTAGTGAGAAGTATTGAACTATCATGAAACATCTCTCCAATACTTCCTGAACATGTTAAAATTCAAACTGTAATAGAAACATTCTACATACACTACAGTAGAAAGTAAGCTTGAAATACGCTCGGCGTAGCTAAATTACACGAAAGTAGCTTCAAATTCAAACAAACAGGTTGAAAGTTCCAATGCAGAATAACCTAGGTCAAAAGCCAAGAACTGATACAAATCAGTCATCACAATGTATTACAAAGTCGAATATGATTGAGCTAAGCATAGATGCAAATATTAACACAATTTATGATTGTCTGTATGGAACAAGTCTAATATCTCTAACAAAGACACCTTTGAAACCGTATAACACAGATTTGTTATCACTATTCTAATATTCCTTTCACAACTCAACTTGTACCTTCACAACAAGTGTACATAATTTTGTGGTACTTGTGCAAACGAATAATTCCTCTGTACTTGACTCCCCGTTCATTGCGAATTCCAAATATAATACTCTCATTTGTGCTCATCCAGTTCTACTTACCTTAAATTGTGGTATTTCGGAAATTCCTAGCTAGTACATTCATCCCAATACTTCTAATTATCATAGATTTTCACCGAGGTTGAATTGTTCAATAAACATTTTCTACTTAGTAAATTATTCTTTTCTTAGCAAGCGGCTGTACTAGTAGTTGATACTCTCTCAATCACCACTGATTTGTTTGTAGGGAGTGAATAATGGTCTTTGAATAAAAAACGGATTTTGAAATGTGGGTGGTATGATTCAGTCGAGAGTGAGGAGTCAACTAACTATTCCGTCACGCTTCATCCATATAAACATAGTAATCGTGCAGATCTATGAAGAGGACTTCGTTCAAATGACACGGTGTATTGGTGACATATATTATAGTTGAAGAAATGTTAGGATTTTCATCAAGCATTGGAAAGACGTTTCATGATAGTTTAATACTTCTCACTAAAGCGCACACACAACCTCACTACTGGTCGGACACAAGGACTCCACATCTCACAGTGAACACCAAACCATCAGAACCACTCATCACTATGAAACAACCAGTTTACTTCAAACTATTGTGAATGCACTTTACAACTGAATGTTCACATCAAATGTGAACTTAAAGGTCAACCTCGTTTGATAAACAATTAGCATGATGGATGTGTTATCTAGTGATAGTGTGGGACAACTCAATTACTAAACGTCACTCTTACTAACAATCATCGGTGAATTTACGAATTACATTTCGAATGTCAATTATTCATAACATGTGATCGTTCACACGCATTACTCTTGTGTAGTTAACATTCAAATATTCGTTATAGCACACATTTCGAGTCAATTATGCATCAATATTATTAGTGTATATTATTGAGCTTCATAATTTATTTGACGATCTGACGTTCGTTAGACATTTATCAAACACCAATCTCCACAAACTCTTCACACCAAATGTAGTCACCCACACACTACTGTCTAGAGGTGACTGTCACAATTCTTGGACAAAACCGTCACCAATGAATCACAATCACGTCACGTGTGAATCATTCAACTACAATCAACATTACAAGAATTTTGAATAATGTCACGGATCGTGCAATGTTAGATATGTGAACGACTATAGAGCCGCTCAATTGCTGAGCACTCACCGCAACTGAGTCTCTTGTGTTATATCCCTAGTGTTGAGGTCGTGTATGTTGACTGTTCAGGAGTTCCATATTGGAATGTAAAAGATGTTCAATGCTTACGGATGTTCAACTGTTGTCTAAACATTATCAGTTCGTGATGTAGATTTCGATCTATGATACTGTATATGAAGAGGATCATCTGTATGTATGCGAGAGAGAGATTGTGAGAGTTAGGGTGCGATGTGTTAAGGCAGTACCATATTCATTATTGCCATCCTTCTGTTACTCTTCTTCTGTGTTTCCACAATTTGTAATGTGACTCTACTTGTTCGTGTAATAAATTTGTCTAATGTTAGTCACATTTGAAATGAATAGAATGATAGAGATTGAAAGAAATAGAAAGAGAACGAAGGGACAGAATGTTCAGCAGTAAGTTGGTATCACAAAGTACACAATATCATCACTAACAAAGTGAATAAACTTGTTCTGGAGTTAAAGTGCGTCCAAATGCTTTATTCAACTTGATTAAACAGTGATTCACTGAATCGGAAATCTGTAAAATAATAGAATAGGAAAATATAACAAAGTGATTCATACTGACGACTATTGTATTTTTATATGGAACTATAAATATTGTCACATGATAAATGAGAAGTTTAGCACAGTTTGATTTTGTGTGTAATGGTTGGGTTGATGACAACATGGGTTCTTTGAAACAGTATTTGAGAAGATGTAAATCGTTCACGAGTGTGATCGTTGAACACTCGATGAACAGTGGTGAATACAAGTCATCGATCTGTTTATAATATATAACAAATAATGAACTTCACTTTGAATCTGTATTTTTCAGTGGTTGTTACTATCATGCACAGTCCACCTGACTCTTGTATACGGAAAGGAATTATAGTAAATCGTTCATCATTCATTCCATTATGTATATGTTTCCAATATATATGCACCACACAAAACAATGAAAATTCGAGAGGAATACAAAGAAAAAAAAGCTAAGGAGTGCAACAAAAAAGAGAGAGAACAATAACGAAGAGATTGGTGTAAGGTAATGTGCTAGTAATCAGGGAACGCAAAGGTACAATCGGAAGAAATCTTTCAGGTAAGGGAGACACAACCACTTTTTATAAAGAAAGTAAAGGAAGGTTACAGCAGGATCGCCACTGGCTTCTATTCTGAGCCATATCTGATAACGTCTCTAGCCACTGTGTAGCACCATCTCTCGGACCCCAACCAGGGAGTCGTGAAGGACCGACACAAGCCAGTCCTTTGCAGCTTTCTTTCATACCACGACACCATGTCATGCACTGACCACCTCTCCGCTTCTTCCAACCAGTCCCAGAGTCGGCAAATAATGCACGACGTGGAATTCTCTGGGACGACATCCGTAGAACATCTCCAAGCCACTGAAGTCGGTGTTTCAAGATGGTGACACCAATTGAATTATCATCTCTGTGCCCGAACACACAATGCCGAACCTCTGCATTACTGACATGGTGTTGCCACTGAATGTCAGCAATCCTTCGGAGACAGCGATGATCGAACACAGAGAGTCGTCTAACGTCCTCAACTCGGAGAGGCCAGGTTTCACAAGCATAGAGCAAAACTGCTGTCACCGACGCGTTGTAGACCCGATCTTTTACAGCCAGACTAACATCACGAAGGCGCCAAAGATGGCCCAGGTTGGAATAAGCCGCTCTGGCTTTCACTATTCGTGCATTGATCTAATCACTCACACCCCACCAGCACTTATGCAGCTACCCAGATACACGAACTTCTCGACCACTTCTATCTGCTCACCATCCAGGTTGAGTACAGGATTAGAATCCTGCCAGTCTTGTAGAAGTAGTTTGCACTTCGAACGTGCAAAGCACATACCATACCTACGGACACTGATTGTCAAATGATTAAGCGCGGATTGCATGCCTTGGGCATTATCGCACAGTAAGACAATATCGTCCGCATACTCAAGGTCGAGAAGTCTTTCTCCAGGCAACAGATCCACACCACCATTACTTACATTCATCAGAGCTGTTTCCAGAATGTCATCGATGGCAAAGTTGAAGAGGAATGGTGAGATTGGGCAACCCAGCCTAACCCAACTACTCGAATGGAACAATGAAGTGAGGGGGTTGTATACCCTCACTCTGTCTGAGGTGTTTGTATACAAGGGCTTTCAGGATGTTAATAAACTTCTCAGGCACACCCCTCTCCAATAGACAATCACAGAGAACAGTCCTGCCGACGAATCGAAGACAATCAACGAAGTATGACGGAAGCCAAGGTAAGTACATGCACATATATACATGTATATATATATATATATATATATATATATATATATATATACTATAACAAATTTAGCATGGATCCTGTTGCCTGTTTCAATTGCATCGGAAACAGCCAGTACATCACATGCATCTCTCAATCTCGGATGTGCTTCAAAGCAAACCTGAACACAGATTTGCAAGCGACCACATCCACACTCAACCGCCACCTCACTCACTCCTCCATTCACCATCATTTATAAATATTTATATATAAGTGCACACATATGTACATGCACACATTACACAGTAATCATCACCTTCACCGACGACAACAACAACACTCGCAGTTAACACAAATCAAACTACCAATCATCAGCACACTCAACTAATTCATACAACACAACATAGCTCAACATCACAGACCACTTCTTCACGTATACAATCATCCATGCATGTGGCTAGTGTGAAATACTACAGCACGTCATGTACAGTAGTTGGTGAACTAGCTTCAATTTCGGATACCTTAAGCATACTTGGTGCACAGAATCACCAAATACAACTCGGCATCCACTCCACAATACACCTCCATCACACACATACTCCAAAACTCGGTCACTCTTCAAGCACAAACGACAACAACATACTAACAATATCCTCTACGACCACATCCCCGTCAAACAAAACACACCTCCACAACATCATTACATGTTATCAAACCAACCGCCACCGTCACATTATCCCTTCCTAATAACAACAACTAACAACCTCACACACACAACCATCCAAAATACAGACACTAGCCGATAACTCAATCTCCAGAGACACAAAACACACTCCAATCACTTACCGATCAGTTGTTCATAGGGGCAGGTCAGTGCGATTCAGCTAAATGCTAGTCAGCATTCAAAAAAGACACGCATATTAGCCATCACACCACTCCGCGTCCCAACTCCACCACTAATACCAACATCAAAACGACACACTCTCTCTCTCTCTCATACACACACACACACATACATGCATACATCAGCTCGACAAACAACTCGCACATTACTCTCTGGCAAAATGAACCCTATTCATAGTCACCTTGCCATTACAATTTGGCATCACTCTGGAGCTCAGACCCCCCCATCGAGCAGAGCACTTTATGATGCTTAACAACAAACAACCATAGTTATTCTCACCACTCACGTCGCCAACTCTCTCCCTCTACAAAACACTAACAACACCAACAAACGATTGCATCGTCACCACAAAATTACTCTTTCTTGTTACAAACATCACAAACCTCACCACCAACGAACACTTACACACACACACACTCACACACACAATGTGATCAATACTTCGGCATACAACACACGATCATATTCACATCTGTCTAACTAACGATTTTGATACTGTCGCGAAATCACACTATCGTCTACATTCGCAACTTCAATTTACCATCGTTCGGAGCCCAGTCAATTGCGTCACACTGAATGGGTGCTGATCACGATGATCATCATCATCATCATTCACTGATCATCACAAACCACACACAACACCACCAACTAATCACACCCGTTCTCAGTTGAAACACCAACACTAACAGTATTGTTAACAGAATAAATAATCCAATTTCACTACTCACCCCAGAACAGATCGATCCAACATTAATCGGTTCAACCAACTCTATTCACACCGAGTTAGTTGCTTCACGTAGAAAAACACAACACCACCTCACTTCATTTCATCTGGCACACACACACGCGCGCGCGTTTTGGTCGTTCTTCCATCACACTTATACACATCCATAACCGCTATCCAAAAGTAACCGGCCAATCCCAATCACACACATTCATCCCATCACTACGTAAGAACACAGTATTTATCGCCCGTGCCCAAAATCCGGAACCACCCAGACCTGATGAGCAACGCGCGAAACAATTTCGCATTTCTCCCTTGAGACTAAAGCACATACGAGCTGCTTCATCTCTACACAGAAATGCCAGCATTATCATCACCATCACAAACAATCACCTCAACACACTCTTCACATATAAACTAAACCAACAACATTTACACCCACACACTCCAACACACAAAATATTCCGCCTCATTCAAACCAATATCGCACACCAATCCAACAACACTCAATATTTCCACTCCACAAATTCTATCATTTTCAGCTTCATCACAACTACTACGACCAACGGCACCATCACTCAGCACGATCAAGCGCAACAATCCCAAACGTCATCAAGCACATAAGCATCTACTCCATCAATTATGCAAAGTCATATCCAGGTAAGTACATGCACACACACACACATATATATATATATATATATATGTTATAACAAATTTAGCATGGATCCTGTTGCCTGTTTCAATTGCATCGGAAACAGCCAGTACATCACATGCATCTCTCAATCTCGGATGTGCTTCAAAGCAAACCTGAACACAGATTTGCAAGCGACCACATCCACACTCAACCGCCACCTCACTCACTCCTCCATTCACCATCATTTATAAATATTTATATATAAGTGCACACATATGTACATGCACACATTACACAGTAATCATCACCTTCACCGACGACAACAACAACACTCGCAGTTAACACAAATCAAACTACCAATCATCAGCACACTCAACTAATTCATACAACACAACATAGCTCAACATCACAGACCACTTCTTCACGTATACAATCATCCATGCATGTGGCTAGTGTGAAATACTACAGCACGTCATGTACAGTAGTTGGTGAACTAGCTTCAATTTCGGATACCTTAAGCATACTTGGTGCACAGAATCACCAAATACAACTCGGCATCCACTCCACAATACACCTCCATCACACACATACTCCAAAACTCAGTCACTCTTCAAGCACAAACGACAACAACATACTAACAATATCCTCTACGACCACATCCCCGTCAAACAAAACACACCTCCACAACATCATTACATGTTATCAAACCAACCGCCACCGTCACATTATCCCTTCCTAATACCAACAACTAACAACCTCACACACACAACCATCCAAAATACAGACACTAGCCGATAACTCAATCTCCAGAGACACAAAACACACTCCAATCACTTACCGATCAGTTGTTCATAGGGGCAGGTCAGTGCGATTCAGCTAAATGCTAGTCAGCATTCAAAAAAGACACGCATATTAGCCATCACACCACTCCGCGTCCCAACTCCACCACTAATACCAACATCAAAACGACACACTCTCTCTCTCTCTCATACACACACACACACATACATGCATACATCAGCTCGACAAACAACTCGCACATTACTCTCTGGCAAAATGAACCCTATTCATAGTCACCTTGCCATTACAATTTGGCATCACTCTGGAGCTCAGACCCCCCCATCGAGCAGAGCACTTTATGATGCTTAACAACAAACAACCATAGTTATTCTCACCACTCACGTCGCCAACTCTCTCCCTCTACAAAACACTAACAACACCAACAAACGATTGCATCGTCACCACAAAATTACTCTTTCTTGTTACAAACATCACAAACCTCACCACCAACGAACACTTACACACACACACATTCATACAGACAATGTGATCAATACTTCGGCATACAACACACGATCATATTCACATCTGTCTAACTAACGATTTTGATACTGTCGCGAAATCACACTATCGTCTACATTCGCAACTTCAATTTACCATCGTTCGGAGCCCAGTCAATTGCGTCACATTGAATGGGTGCTGGTCACGATGATCATCATCATCATCATTCACTGATCATCACAAACCACACACAACACCACCAACTAATCACACCCGTTCTCAGTTGAAACACCAACACTAACAGTATTGTTAACAGAATAAATAATCCAATTTCACTACTCACCCCAGAACAGATCGATCCAACATTAATCGGTTCAACCAACTCTATTCACACCGAGTTAGTTGCTTCACGTAGAAAAACACAACACCACCTCACTTCATTTCATCTGGCACACACACACGCGCGCGCGTTTTGGTCGTTCTTCCATCACACTTATACACATCCATAACCGCTATCCAAAAGTAACCGGCCAATCCCAATCACACACATTCATCCCATCACTACGTAAGAACACAGTATTTATCGCCCGTGCCCAAAATCCGGAACCACCCAGACCTGATGAGCAACGCGCGAAACAATTTCGCATTTCTCCCTTGAGACTAAAGCACATACGAGCTGCTTCATCTCTACACAGAAATGCCAGCATTATCATCACCATCACAAACAATCACCTCAACACACTCTTCACATATAAACTAAACCAACAACATTTACACCCACACACTCCAACACACAAAATATTCCGCCTCATTCAAACCAATATCGCACACCAATCCAACAACACTCAATATTTCCACTCCACAAATTCTATCATTTTCAGCTTCATCACAACTACTACGACCAACGGCACCATCACTCAGCACGATCAAGCGCAACAATCCCAAACGTCATCAAGCACACAAGCATCTACTCCATCAATTATGCAAAGTCATATCCAGGTAAGTACATGCACACACACACATATATATATTTATATATATATATATACTATAACAAATTTAGCATGGATCCTGTTGCCTGTTTCAATTGCATCGGAAACAGCCAGTACATCACATGCATCTCTCAATCTCGGATGTGCTTCAAAGCAAACCTGAACACAGATTTGCAAGCGACCACATCCACACTCAACCGCCACCTCACTCACTCCTCCATTCACCATCATTTATAAATATTTATATATAAGTGCACACATATGTACATGCACACATTACACAGTAATCATCACCTTCACCGACGACAACAACAACACTCGCAGTTAACACAAATCAAACTACCAATCATCAGCACACTCAACTAATTCATACAACACAACATAGCTCAACATCACAGACCACTTCTTCACGTATACAATCATCCATGCATGTGGCTAGTGTGAAATACTACAGCACGTCATGTACAGTAGTTGGTGAACTAGCTTCAATTTCGGATACCTTAAGCATACTTGGTGCACAGAATCACCAAATACAACTCGGCATCCACTCCACAATACACCTCCATCACACACATACTCCAAAACTCAGTCACTCTTCAAGCACAAACGACAACAACATACTAACAATATCCTCTACGACCACATCCCCGTCAAACAAAACACACCTCCACAACATCATTACATGTTATCAAACCAACCGCCACCGTCACATTATCCCTTCCTAATACCAACAACTAACAACCTCACACACACAACCATCCAAAATACAGACACTAGCCGATAACTCAATCTCCAGAGACACAAAACACACTCCAATCACTTACCGATCAGTTGTTCATAGGGGCAGGTCAGTGCGATTCAGCTAAATGCTAGTCAGCATTCAAAAAAGACACGCATATTAGCCATCACACCACTCCGCGTCCCAACTCCACCACTAATACCACCATCAAAACGACACACTCTCTCTCTCTCTCATACACACACACACACATACATGCATACATCAGCTCGACAAACAACTCGCACATTACTCTCTGGCAAAATGAACCCTATTCATAGTCACCTTGCCATTACAATTTGGCATCACTCTGGAGCTCAGACCCCCCCATCGAGCAGAGCACTTTATGATGCTTAACAACAAACAACCATAGTTATTCTCACCACTCACGTCGCCAACTCTCTCCCTCTACAAAACACTAACAACACCAACAAACGATTGCATCGTCACCACAAAATTACTCTTTCTTGTTACAAACATCACAAACCTCACCACCAACGAACACTTACACACACACAATGTGATCAATACTTCGGCATACAACACACGATCATATTCACATCTGTCTAACTAACGATTTTGATACTGTCGCGAAATCACACTATCGTCTACATTCGCAACTTCAATTTACCATCGTTCGGAGCCCAGTCAATTGCGTCACATTGAATGGGTGCTGGTCACGATGATCATCATCATCATCATTCACTGATCATCACAAACCACACACAACACCACCAACTAATCACACCTGTTCTCAGTTGAAACACCAACACTAACAGTATTGTTAACAGAATAAATAATCCAATTTCACTACTCACCCCAGAACAGATCGATCCAACATTAATCGGTTCAACCAACTCTATTCACACCGAGTTAGTTGCTTCACGTAGAAAAACACAACACCACCTCACTTCATTTCATCTGGCACACACACACGCGCGCGCGTTTTGGTCGTTCTTCCATCACACTTATACACATCCATAACCGCTATCCAAAAGTAACCGGCCAATCCCAATCACACACATTCATCCCATCACTACGTAAGAACACAGTATTTATCGCCCGTGCCCAAAATCCGGAACCACCCAGACCTGATGAGCAACGCGCGAAACAATTTCGCATTTCTCCCTTGAGACTAAAGCACATACGAGCTGCTTCATCTCTACACAGAAATGCCAGCATTATCACTACCATCACAAACAATCACCTCAACACACTCTTCACATATAAACTAAACCAACAACATTTACACCCACACACTCCAACACACAAAATATTCCGCCTCATTCAAACCAATATCGCACACCAATCCAACAACACTCAATATTTCCACTCCACAAATTCTATCATTTTCAGCTTCATCACAACTACTACGACCAACGGCACCATCACTCAGCACGATCAAGCGCAACAATCCCAAACGTCATCAAGCACACAAGCATCTACTCCATCAATTATGCAAAGTCATATCCAGGTAAGTACATGCACACACACACACACACATATATATATATATATATACTTATAACAAATTTAGCATGGATCCTGTTGCCTGTTTCAATTGCATCGGAAACAGCCAGTACATCACATGCATCTCTCAATCTCGGATGTGCTTCAAAGCAAACCTGAACACAGATTTGCAAGCGACCACATCCACACTCAACCGCCACCTCACTCACTCCTCCATTCACCATCATTTATAAATATTTATATATAAGTGCACACATATGTACATGCACACATTACACAGTAATCATCACCTTCACCGACGACGACAACAACAACACTCGCAGTTAACACAAATCAAACTACCAATCATCAGCACACTCAACTAATTCATACAACACAACATAGCTCAACATCACAGACCACTTCTTCACGTATACAATCATCCATGCATGTGGCTAGTGTGAAATACTACAGCACGTCATGTACAGTAGTTGGTGAACTAGCTTCAATTTCGGATACCTTAAGCATACTTGGTGCACAGAATCACCAAATACAACTCGGCATCCACTCCACAATACACCTCCATCACACACATACTCCAAAACTCGGTCACTCTTCAAGCACAAACGACAACAACATACTAACAATATCCTCTACGACCACATCCCCGTCAAACAAAACACACCTCCACAACATCATTACATGTTATCAAACCAACCGCCACCGTCACATTATCCCTTCCTAATACCAACAACTAACAACCTCACACACACAACCATCCAAAATACAGACACTAGCCGATAACTCAATCTCCAGAGACACAAAACACACTCCAATCACTTACCGATCAGTTGTTCATAGGGGCAGGTCAGTGCGATTCAGCTAAATGCTAGTCAGCATTCAAAAAAGACACGCATATTAGCCATCACACCACTCCGCGTCCCAACTCCACCACTAATACCACCATCAAAACGACACACTCTCTCTCTCTCTCATACACACACACACACATACATGCATACATCAGCTCGACAAACAACTCGCACATTACTCTCTGGCAAAATGAACCCTATTCATAGTCACCTTGCCATTACAATTTGGCATCACTCTGGAGCTCAGACCCCCCCATCGAGCAGAGCACTTTATGATGCTTAACAACAAACAACCATAGTTATTCTCACCACTCACGTCGCCAACTCTCTCCCTCTACAAAACACTAACAACACCAACAAACGATTGCATCGTCACCACAAAATTACTCTTTCTTGTTACAAACATCACAAACCTCACCACCAACGAACACTCACACACACACAATGTGATCAATACTTCGGCATACAACACACGATCATATTCACATCTGTCTAACTAACGATTTTGATACTGTCGCGAAATCACACTATCGTCTACATTCGCAACTTCAATTTACCATCGTTCGGAGCCCAGTCAATTGCGTCACATTGAATGGGTGCTGGTCACGATGATCATCATCATCATCATTCACTGATCATCACAAACCACACACAACACCACCAACTAATCACACCCGTTCTCAGTTGAAACACCAACACTAACAGTATTGTTAACAGAATAAATAATCCAATTTCACTACTCACCCCAGAACAGATCGATCCAACATTAATCGGTTCAACCAACTCTATTCACACCGAGTTAGTTGCTTCACGTAGAAAAACACAACACCACCTCACTTCATTTCATCTGGCACACACACACGCGCGCGCGTTTTGGTCGTTCTTCCATCACACTTATACACATCCATAACCGCTATCCAAAAGTAACCGGCCAATCCCAATCACACACATTCATCCCATCACTACGTAAGAACACAGTATTTATCGCCCGTGCCCAAAATCCGGAACCACCCAGACCTGATGAGCAACGCGCGAAACAATTTCGCATTTCTCCCTTGAGACTAAAGCACATACGAGCTGCTTCATCTCTACACAGAAATGCCAGCATTATCATCACCATCACAAACAATCACCTCAACACACTCTTCACATATAAACTAAACCAACAACATTTACACCCACACACTCCAACACACAAAATATTCCGCCTCATTCAAACCAATATCGCACACCAATCCAACAACACTCAATATTTCCACTCCACAAATTCTATCATTTTCAGCTTCATCACAACTACTACGACCAACGGCACCATCACTCAGCACGATCAAGCGCAACAATCCCAAACGTCATCAAGCACACAAGCATCTACTCCATCAATTATGCAAAGTCATATCCAGGTAAGTACATGCACACACACACACACACATATATATATATATATATACTATAACAAATTTAGCATGGATCCTGTTGCCTGTTTCAATTGCATCGGAAACAGCCAGTACATCACATGCATCTCTCAATCTCGGATGTGCTTCAAAGCAAACCTGAACACAGATTTGCAAGCGACCACATCCACACTCAACCGCCACCTCACTCACTCCTCCATTCACCATCATTTATAAATATTTATATATAAGTGCACACATATGTACATGCACACATTACACAGTAATCATCACCTTCACCGACGACAACAACAACACTCGCAGTTAACACAAATCAAACTACCAATCATCAGCACACTCAACTAATTCATACAACACAACATAGCTCAACATCACAGACCACTTCTTCACGTATACAATCATCCATGCATGTGGCTAGTGTGAAATACTACAGCACGTCATGTACAGTAGTTGGTGAACTAGCTTCAATTTCGGATACCTTAAGCATACTTGGTGCACAGAATCACCAAATACAACTCGGCATCCACTCCACAATACACCTCCATCACACACATACTCCAAAACTCAGTCACTCTTCAAGCACAAACGACAACAACATACTAACAATATCCTCTACGACCACATCCCCGTCAAACAAAACACACCTCCACAACATCATTACATGTTATCAAACCAACCGCCACCGTCACATTATCCCTTCCTAATACCAACAACTAACAACCTCACACACACAACCATCCAAAATACAGACACTAGCCGATAACTCAATCTCCAGAGACACAAAACACACTCCAATCACTTACCGATCAGTTGTTCATAGGGGCAGGTCAGTGCGATTCAGCTAAATGCTAGTCAGCATTCAAAAAAGACACGCATATTAGCCATCACACCACTCCGCGTCCCAACTCCACCACTAATACCACCATCAAAACGACACACTCTCTCTCTCTCTCATACACACACACACACATACATGCATACATCAGCTCGACAAACAACTCGCACATTACTCTCTGGCAAAATGAACCCTATTCATAGTCACCTTGCCATTACAATTTGGCATCACTCTGGAGCTCAGACCCCCCCATCGAGCAGAGCACTTTATGATGCTTAACAACAAACAACCATAGTTATTCTCACCACTCACGTCGCCAACTCTCTCCCTCTACAAAACACTAACAACACCAACAAACGATTGCATCGTCACCACAAAATTACTCTTTCTTGTTACAAACATCACAAACCTCACCACCAACGAACACTTACACACACACAATGTGATCAATACTTCGGCATACAACACACGATCATATTCACATCTGTCTAACTAACGATTTTGATACTGTCGCGAAATCACACTATCGTCTACATTCGCAACTTCAATTTACCATCGTTCGGAGCCCAGTCAATTGCGTCACATTGAATGGGTGCTGGTCACGATTATCATCATCATCATCATTCACTGATCATCACAAACCACACACAACACCACCAACTAATCACACCCGTTCTCAGTTGAAACACCAACACTAACAGTATTGTTAACAGAATAAATAATCCAATTTCACTACTCACCCCAGAACAGATCGATCCAACATTAATCGGTTCAACCAACTCTATTCACACCGAGTTAGTTGCTTCACGTAGAAAAACACAACACCACCTCACTTCATTTCATCTGGCACACACACACGCGCGCGCGTTTTGGTCGTTCTTCCATCACACTTATACACATCCATAACCGCTATCCAAAAGTAACCGGCCAATCCCAATCACACACATTCATCCCATCACTACGTAAGAACACAGTATTTATCGCCCGTGCCCAAAATCCGGAACCACCCAGACCTGATGAGCAACGCGCGAAACAATTTCGCATTTCTCCCTTGAGACTAAAGCACATACGAGCTGCTTCATCTCTACACAGAAATGCCAGCATTATCATCACCATCACAAACAATCACCTCAACACACTCTTCACATATAAACTAAACCAACAACATTTACACCCACACACTCCAACACACAAAATATTCCGCCTCATTCAAACCAATATCGCACACCAATCCAACAACACTCAATATTTCCACTCCACAAATTCTATCATTTTCAGCTTCATCACAACTACTACGACCAACGGCACCATCACTCAGCACGATCAAGCGCAACAATCCCAAACGTCATCAAGCACACAAGCATCTACTCCATCAATTATGCAAAGTCATATCCAGGTAAGTACATGCACACACACACACATATATATATATATATACTATAACAAATTTAGCATGGATCCTGTTGCCTGTTTCAATTGCATCGGAAACAGCCAGTACATCACATGCATCTCTCAATCTCGGATGTGCTTCAAAGCAAACCTGAACACAGATTTGCAAGCGACCACATCCACACTCAACCGCCACCTCACTCACTCCTCCATTCACCATCATTTATAAATATTTATATATAAGTGCACACATATGTACATGCACACATTACACAGTAATCATCACCTTCACCGACGACAACAACAACACTCGCAGTTAACACAAATCAAACTACCAATCATCAGCACACTCAACTAATTCATACAACACAACATAGCTCAACATCACAGACCACTTCTTCACGTATACAATCATCCATGCATGTGGCTAGTGTGAAATACTACAGCACGTCATGTACAGTAGTTGGTGAACTAGCTTCAATTTCGGATACCTTAAGCATACTTGGTGCACAGAATCACCAAATACAACTCGGCATCCACTCCACAATACACCTCCATCACACACATACTCCAAAACTCAGTCACTCTTCAAGCACAAACGACAACAACATACTAACAATATCCTCTACGACCACATCCCCGTCAAACAAAACACACCTCCACAACATCATTACATGTTATCAAACCAACCGCCACCGTCACATTATCCCTTCCTAATAACAACAACTAACAACCTCACACACACAACCATCCAAAATACAGACACTAGCCGATAACTCAATCTCCAGAGACACAAAACACACTCCAATCACTTACCGATCAGTTGTTCATAGGGGCAGGTCAGTGCGATTCAGCTAAATGCTAGTCAGCATTCAAAAAAGACACGCATATTAGCCATCACACCACTCCGCGTCCCAACTCCACCACTAATACCACCATCAAAACGACACACTCTCTCTCTCTCTCATACACACACACACACACATACATGCATACATCAGCTCGACAAACAACTCGCACATTACTCTCTGGCAAAATGAACCCTATTCATAGTCACCTTGCCATTACAATTTGGCATCACTCTGGAGCTCAGACCCCCCCATCGAGCAGAGCACTTTATGATGCTTAACAACAAACAACCATAGTTATTCTCACCACTCACGTCGCCAACTCTCTCCCTCTACAAAACACTAACAACACCAACAAACGATTGCATCGTCACCACAAAATTACTCTTTCTTGTTACAAACATCACAAACCTCACCACAAACGAACACTCACACACACACAATGTGATCAATACTTCGGCATACAACACACGATCATATTCACATCTGTCTAACTAACGATTTTGATACTGTCGCGAAATCACACTATCGTCTACATTCGCAACTTCAATTTACCATCGTTCGGAGCCCAGTCAATTGCGTCACATTGAATGGGTGCTGGTCACGATGATCATCATCATCATCATTCACTGATCATCACAAACCACACACAACACCACCAACTAATCACACCCGTTCTCAGTTGAAACACCAACACTAACAGTATTGTTAACAGAATAAATAATCCAATTTCACTACTCACCCCAGAACAGATCGATCCAACATTAATCGGTTCAACCAACTCTATTCACACCGAGTTAGTTGCTTCACGTAGAAAAACACAACACCACCTCACTTCATTTCATCTGGCACACACACACACGCGCGCGTTTTGGTCGTTCTTCCATCACACTTATACACATCCATAACCGCTATCCAAAAGTAACCGGCCAATCCCAATCACACACATTCATCCCATCACTACGTAAGAACACAGTATTTATCGCCCGTGCCCAAAATCCGGAACCACCCAGACCTGATGAGCAACGCGCGAAACAATTTCGCATTTCTCCCTTGAGACTAAAGCACATACGAGCTGCTTCATCTCTACACAGAAATGCCAGCATTATCATCACCATCACAAACAATCACCTCAACACACTCTTCACATATAAACTAAACCAACAACATTTACACCCACACACTCCAACACACAAAATATTCCGCCTCATTCAAACCAATATCGCACACCAATCCAACAACACTCAATATTTCCACTCCACAAATTCTATCATTTTCAGCTTCATCACAACTACTACGACCAACGGCACCATCACTCAGCACGATCAAGCGCAACAATCCCAAACGTCATCAAGCACACAAGCATCTACTCCATCAATTATGCAAAGTCATATCCAGGTAAGTACATGCACACACACACATATATATATTTATATATATATATATACTATAACAAATTTAGCATGGATCCTGTTGCCTGTTTCAATTGCATCGGAAACAGCCAGTACATCACATGCATCTCTCAATCTCGGATGTGCTTCAAAGCAAACCTGAACACAGATTTGCAAGCGACCACATCCACACTCAACCGCCACCTCACTCACTCCTCCATTCACCATCATTTATAAATATTTATATATAAGTGCACACATATGTACATGCACACATTACACAGTAATCATCACCTTCACCGACGACGACAACAACAACACTCGCAGTTAACACAAATCAAACTACCAATCATCAGCACACTCAACTAATTCATACAACACAACATAGCTCAACATCACAGACCACTTCTTCACGTATACAATCATCCATGCATGTGGCTAGTGTGAAATACTACAGCACGTCATGTACAGTAGTTGGTGAACTAGCTTCAATTTCGGATACCTTAAGCATACTTGGTGCACAGAATCACCAAATACAACTCGGCATCCACTCCACAATACACCTCCATCACACACATACTCCAAAACTCGGTCACTCTTCAAGCACAAACGACAACAACATACTAACAATATCCTCTACGACCACATCCCCGTCAAACAAAACACACCTCCACAACATCATTACATGTTATCAAACCAACCGCCACCGTCACATTATCCCTTCCTAATAACAACAACTAACAACCTCACACACACAACCATCCAAAATACAGACACTAGCCGATAACTCAATCTCCAGAGACACAAAACACACTCCAATCACTTACCGATCAGTTGTTCATAGGGGCAGGTCAGTGCGATTCAGCTAAATGCTAGTCAGCATTCAAAAAAGACACGCATATTAGCCATCACACCACTCCGCGTCCCAACTCCACCACTAATACCACCATCAAAACGACACACTCTCTCTCTCTCTCATACACACACACACACATACATGCATACATCAGCTCGACAAACAACTCGCACATTACTCTCTGGCAAAATGAACCCTATTCATAGTCACCTTGCCATTACAATTTGGCATCACTCTGGAGCTCAGACCCCCCCATCGAGCAGAGCACTTTATGATGCTTAACAACAAACAACCATAGTTATTCTCACCACTCACGTCGCCAACTCTCTCCCTCTACAAAACACTAACAACACCAACAAACGATTGCATCGTCACCACAAAATTACTCTTTCTTGTTACAAACATCACAAACCTCACCACCAACGAACACTCACACACACACAATGTGATCAATACTTCGGCATACAACACACGATCATATTCACATCTGTCTAACTAACGATTTTGATACTGTCGCGAAATCACACTATCGTCTACATTCGCAACTTCAATTTACCATCGTTCGGAGCCCAGTCAATTGCGTCACATTGAATGGGTGCTGGTCACGATGATCATCATCATCATCATTCACTGATCATCACAAACCACACACAACACCACCAACTAATCACACCCGTTCTCAGTTGAAACACCAACACTAACAGTATTGTTAACAGAATAAATAATCCAATTTCACTACTCACCCCAGAACAGATCGATCCAACATTAATCGGTTCAACCAACTCTATTCACACCGAGTTAGTTGCTTCACGTAGAAAAACACAACACCACCTCACTTCATTTCATCTGGCACACACACACGCGCGCGCGTTTTGGTCGTTCTTCCATCACACTTATACACATCCATAACCGCTATCCAAAAGTAACCGGCCAATCCCAATCACACACATTCATCCCATCACTACGTAAGAACACAGTATTTATCGCCCGTGCCCAAAATCCGGAACCACCCAGACCTGATGAGCAACGCGCGAAACAATTTCGCATTTCTCCCTTGAGACTAAAGCACATACGAGCTGCTTCATCTCTACACAGAAATGCCAGCATTATCATCACCATCACAAACAATCACCTCAACACACTCTTCACATATAAACTAAACCAACAACATTTACACCCACACACTCCAACACACAAAATATTCCGCCTCATTCAAACCAATATCGCACACCAATCCAACAACACTCAATATTTCCACTCCACAAATTCTATCATTTTCAGCTTCATCACAACTACTACGACCAACGGCACCATCACTCAGCACGATCAAGCGCAACAATCCCAAACGTCATCAAGCACACAAGCATCTACTCCATCAATTATGCAAAGTCATATCCAGGTAAGTACATGCACACACACACACACACACATATATATATATATATATGTTATAACAAATTTAGCATGGATCCTGTTGCCTGTTTCAATTGCATCGGAAACAGCCAGTACATCACATGCATCTCTCAATCTCGGATGTGCTTCAAAGCAAACCTGAACACAGATTTGCAAGCGACCACATCCACACTCAACCGCCACCTCACTCACTCCTCCATTCACCATCATTTATAAATATTTATATATAAGTGCACACATATGTACATGCACACATTACACAGTAATCATCACCTTCACCGACGACAACAACAACACTCGCAGTTAACACAAATCAAACTACCAATCATCAGCACACTCAACTAATTCATACAACACAACATAGCTCAACATCACAGACCACTTCTTCACGTATACAATCATCCATGCATGTGGCTAGTGTGAAATACTACAGCACGTCATGTACAGTAGTTGGTGAACTAGCTTCAATTTCGGATACCTTAAGCATACTTGGTGCACAGAATCACCAAATACAACTCGGCATCCACTCCACAATACACCTCCATCACACACATACTCCAAAACTCAGTCACTCTTCAAGCACAAACGACAACAACATACTAACAATATCCTCTACGACCACATCCCCGTCAAACAAAACACACCTCCACAACATCATTACATGTTATCAAACCAACCGCCACCGTCACATTATCCCTTCCTAATACCAACAACTAACAACCTCACACACACAACCATCCAAAATACAGACACTAGCCGATAACTCAATCTCCAGAGACACAAAACACACTCCAATCACTTACCGATCAGTTGTTCATAGGGGCAGGTCAGTGCGATTCAGCTAAATGCTAGTCAGCATTCAAAAAAGACACGCATATTAGCCATCACACCACTCCGCGTCCCAACTCCACCACTAATACCACCATCAAAACGACACACTCTCTCTCTCTCTCTCATACACACACACACACATACATGCATACATCAGCTCGACAAACAACTCGCACATTACTCTCTGGCAAAATGAACCCTATTCATAGTCACCTTGCCATTACAATTTGGCATCACTCTGGAGCTCAGACCCCCCCATCGAGCAGAGCACTTTATGATGCTTAACAACAAACAACCATAGTTATTCTCACCACTCACGTCGCCAACTCTCTCCCTCTACAAAACACTAACAACACCAACAAACGATTGCATCGTCACCACAAAATTACTCTTTCTTGTTACAAACATCACAAACCTCACCACAAACGAACACTCACACACACACAATGTGATCAATACTTCGGCATACAACACACGATCATATTCACATCTGTCTAACTAACGATTTTGATACTGTCGCGAAATCACACTATCGTCTACATTCGCAACTTCAATTTACCATCGTTCGGAGCCCAGTCAATTGCGTCACATTGAATGGGTGCTGGTCACGATGATCATCATCATCATCATTCACTGATCATCACAAACCACACACAACACCACCAACTAATCACACCCGTTCTCAGTTGAAACACCAACACTAACAGTATTGTTAACAGAATAAATAATCCAATTTCACTACTCACCCCAGAACAGATCGATCCAACATTAATCGGTTCAACCAACTCTATTCACACCGAGTTAGTTGCTTCACGTAGAAAAACACAACACCACCTCACTTCATTTCATCTGGCACACACACACGCGCGCGCGTTTTGGTCGTTCTTCCATCACACTTATACACATCCATAACCGCTATCCAAAAGTAACCGGCCAATCCCAATCACACACATTCATCCCATCACTACGTAAGAACACAGTATTTATCGCCCGTGCCCAAAATCCGGAACCACCCAGACCTGATGAGCAACGCGCGAAACAATTTCGCATTTCTCCCTTGAGACTAAAGCACATACGAGCTGCTTCATCTCTACACAGAAATGCCAGCATTATCATCACCATCACAAACAATCACCTCAACACACTCTTCACATATAAACTAAACCAACAACATTTACACCCACACACTCCAACACACAAAATATTCCGCCTCATTCAAACCAATATCGCACACCAATCCAACAACACTCAATATTTCCACTCCACAAATTCTATCATTTTCAGCTTCATCACAACTACTACGACCAACGGCACCATCACTCAGCACGATCAAGCGCAACAATCCCAAACGTCATCAAGCACACAAGCATCTACTCCATCAATTATGCAAAGTCATATCCAGGTAAGTACATGCACACACACACACACACACACACACACATATATATATATATGTTATAACAAATTTAGCATGGATCCTGTTGCCTGTTTCAATTGCATCGGAAACAGCCAGTACATCACATGCATCTCTCAATCTCGGATGTGCTTCAAAGCAAACCTGAACACAGATTTGCAAGCGACCACATCCACACTCAACCGCCACCTCACTCACTCCTCCATTCACCATCATTTATAAATATTTATATATAAGTGCACACATATGTACATGCACACATTACACAGTAATCATCACCTTCACCGACGACAACAACAACACTCGCAGTTAACACAAATCAAACTACCAATCATCAGCACACTCAACTAATTCATACAACACAACATAGCTCAACATCACAGACCACTTCTTCACGTATACAATCATCCATGCATGTGGCTAGTGTGAAATACTACAGCACGTCATGTACAGTAGTTGGTGAACTAGCTTCAATTTCGGATACCTTAAGCATACTTGGTGCACAGAATCACCAAATACAACTCGGCATCCACTCCACAATACACCTCCATCACACACATACTCCAAAACTCAGTCACTCTTCAAGCACAAACGACAACAACATACTAACAATATCCTCTACGACCACATCCCCGTCAAACAAAACCCACCTCCACAACATCATTACATGTTATCAAACCAACCGCCACCGTCACATTATCCCTTCCTAATACCAACAACTAACAACCTCACACACACAACCATCCAAAATACAGACACTAGCCGATAACTCAATCTCCAGAGACACAAAACACACTCCAATCACTTACCGATCAGTTGTTCATAGGGGCAGGTCAGTGCGATTCAGCTAAATGCTAGTCAGCATTCAAAAAAGACACGCATATTAGCCATCACACCACTCCGCGTCCCAACTCCACCACTAATACCACCATCAAAACGACACACTCTCTCTCTCTCTCTCATACACACACACACACATACATGCATACATCAGCTCGACAAACAACTCGCACATTACTCTCTGGCAAAATGAACCCTATTCATAGTCACCTTGCCATTACAATTTGGCATCACTCTGGAGCTCAGACCCCCCCATCGAGCAGAGCACTTTATGATGCTTAACAACAAACAACCATAGTTATTCTCACCACTCACGTCGCCAACTCTCTCCCTCTACAAAACACTAACAACACCAACAAACGATTGCATCGTCACCACAAAATTACTCTTTCTTGTTACAAACATCACAAACCTCACCACAAACGAACACTCACACACACACAATGTGATCAATACTTCGGCATACAACACACGATCATATTCACATCTGTCTAACTAACGATTTTGACACTGTCGCGAAATCACACTATCGTCTACATTCGCAACTTCAATTTACCATCGTTCGGAGCCCAGTCAATTGCGTCACATTGAATGGGTGCTGGTCACGATGATCATCATCATCATCATTCACTGATCATCACAAACCACACACAACACCACCAACTAATCACACCCGTTCTCAGTTGAAACACCAACACTAACAGTATTGTTAACAGAATAAATAATCCAATTTCACTACTCACCCCAGAACAGATCGATCCAACATTAATCGGTTCAACCAACTCTATTCACACCGAGTTAGTTGCTTCACGTAGAAAAACACAACACCACCTCACTTCATTTCATCTGGCACACACACACGCGCGCGCGTTTTGGTCGTTCTTCCATCACACTTATACACATCCATAACCGCTATCTAAAAGTAACCGGCCAATCCCAATCACACACATTCATCCCATCACTACGTAAGAACACAGTATTTATCGCCCGTGCCCAAAATCCGGAACCACCCAGACCTGATGAGCAACGCGCGAAACAATTTCGCATTTCTCCCTTGAGACTAAAGCACATACGAGCTGCTTCATCTCTACACAGAAATGCCAGCATTATCATCACCATCACAAACAATCACCTCAACACACTCTTCACATATAAACTAAACCAACAACATTTACACCCACACACTCCAACACACAAAATATTCCGCCTCATTCAAACCAATATCGCACACCAATCCAACAACACTCAATATTTCCACTCCACAAATTCTATCATTTTCAGCTTCATCACAACTACTACGACCAACGGCACCATCACTCAGCACGATCAAGCGCAACAATCCCAAACGTCATCAAGCACACAAGCATCTACTCCATCAATTATGCAAAGTCATATCCAGGTAAGTACATGCACACACACACACACATATATATATATATATATATATGTTATAACAAATTTAGCATGGATCCTGTTGCCTGTTTCAATTGCATCGGAAACAGCCAGTACATCACATGCATCTCTCAATCTCGGATGTGCTTCAAAGCAAACCTGAACACAGATTTGCAAGCGACCACATCCACACTCAACCGCCACCTCACTCACTCCTCCATTCACCATCATTTATAAATATTTATATATAAGTGCACACATATGTACATGCACACATTACACAGTAATCATCACCTTCACCGACGACAACAACAACACTCGCAGTTAACACAAATCAAACTACCAATCATCAGCACACTCAACTAATTCATACAACACAACATAGCTCAACATCACAGACCACTTCTTCACGTATACAATCATCCATGCATGTGGCTAGTGTGAAATACTACAGCACGTCATGTACAGTAGTTGGTGAACTAGCTTCAATTTCGGATACCTTAAGCATACTTGGTGCACAGAATCACCAAATACAACTCGGCATCCACTCCACAATACACCTCCATCACACACATACTCCAAAACTCAGTCACTCTTCAAGCACAAACGACAACAACATACTAACAATATCCTCTACGACCACATCCCCGTCAAACAAAACACACCTCCACAACATCATTACATGTTATCAAACCAACCGCCACCGTCACATTATCCCTTCCTAATACCAACAACTAACAACCTCACACACACAACCATCCAAAATACAGACACTAGCCGATAACTCAATCTCCAGAGACACAAAACACACTCCAATCACTTACCGATCAGTTGTTCATAGGGGCAGGTCAGTGCGATTCAGCTAAATGCTAGTCAGCATTCAAAAAAGACACGCATATTAGCCATCACACCACTCCGCGTCCCAACTCCACCACTAATACCACCATCAAAACGACACACTCTCTCTCTCTCTCTCATACACACACACACACATACATGCATACATCAGCTCGACAAACAACTCGCACATTACTCTCTGGCAAAATGAACCCTATTCATAGTCACCTTGCCATTACAATTTGGCATCACTCTGGAGCTCAGACCCCCCCATCGAGCAGAGCACTTTATGATGCTTAACAACAAACAACCATAGTTATTCTCACCACTCACGTCGCCAACTCTCTCCCTCTACAAAACACTAACAACACCAACAAACGATTGCATCGTCACCACAAAATTACTCTTTCTTGTTACAAACATCACAAACCTCACCACAAACGAACACTCACACACACACAATGTGATCAATACTTCGGCATACAACACACGATCATATTCACATCTGTCTAACTAACGATTTTGACACTGTCGCGAAATCACACTATCGTCTACATTCGCAACTTCAATTTACCATCGTTCGGAGCCCAGTCAATTGCGTCACATTGAATGGGTGCTGGTCACGATTATCATCATCATCATCATTCACTGATCATCACAAACCACACACAACACCACCAACTAATCACACCCGTTCTCAGTTGAAACACCAACACTAACAGTATTGTTAACAGAATAAATAATCCAATTTCACTACTCACCCCAGAACAGATCGATCCAACATTAATCGGTTCAACCAACTCTATTCACACCGAGTTAGTTGCTTCACGTAGAAAAACACAACACCACCTCACTTCATTTCATCTGGCACACACACACACACCGCGCGCGTTTTGGTCGTTCTTCCATCACACTTATACACATCCATAACCGCTATCCAAAAGTAACCGGCCAATCCCAATCACACACATTCATCCCATCACTACGTAAGAACACAGTATTTATCGCCCGTGCCCAAAATCCGGAACCACCCAGACCTGATGAGCAACGCGCGAAACAATTTCGCATTTCTCCCTTGAGACTAAAGCACATACGAGCTGCTTCATCTCTACACAGAAATGCCAGCATTATCACCACCATCACAAACAATCACCTCAACACACTCTTCACATATAAACTAAACCAACAACATTTACACCCACACACTCCAACACACAAAATATTCCGCCTCATTCAAACCAATATCGCACACCAATCCAACAACACTCAATATTTCCACTCCACAAATTCTATCATTTTCAGCTTCATCACAACTACTACGACCAACGGCACCATCACTCAGCACGATCAAGCGCAACAATCCCAAACGTCATCAAGCACACAAGCATCTACTCCATCAATTATGCAAAGTCATATCCAGGTAAGTACATGCACACACACACACATATATATATATATATATATATGTTATAACAAATTTAGCATGGATCCTGTTGCCTGTTTCAATTGCATCGGAAACAGCCAGTACATCACATGCATCTCTCAATCTCGGATGTGCTTCAAAGCAAACCTGAACACAGATTTGCAAGCGACCACATCCACACTCAACCGCCACCTCACTCACTCCTCCATTCACCATCATTTATAAATATTTATATATAAGTGCACACATATGTACATGCACACATTACACAGTAATCATCACCTTCACCGACGACAACAACAACACTCGCAGTTAACACAAATCAAACTACCAATCATCAGCACACTCAACTAATTCATACAACACAACATAGCTCAACATCACAGACCACTTCTTCACGTATACAATCATCCATGCATGTGGCTAGTGTGAAATACTACAGCACGTCATGTACAGTAGTTGGTGAACTAGCTTCAATTTCGGATACCTTAAGCATACTTGGTGCACAGAATCACCAAATACAACTCGGCATCCACTCCACAATACACCTCCATCACACACATACTCCAAAACTCGGTCACTCTTCAAGCACAAACGACAACAACATACTAACAATATCCTCTACGACCACATCCCCGTCAAACAAAACACACCTCCACAACATCATTACATGTTATCAAACCAACCGCCACCGTCACATTATCCCTTCCTAATACCAACAACTAACAACCTCACACACACAACCATCCAAAATACAGACACTAGCCGATAACTCAATCTCCAGAGACACAAAACACACTCCAATCACTTACCGATCAGTTGTTCATAGGGGCAGGTCAGTGCGATTCAGCTAAATGCTAGTCAGCATTCAAAAAAGACACGCATATTAGCCATCACACCACTCCGCGTCCCAACTCCACCACTAATACCACCATCAAAACGACACACTCTCTCTCTCTCTCTCATACACACACACACACATACATGCATACATCAGCTCGACAAACAACTCGCACATTACTCTCTGGCAAAATGAACCCTATTCATAGTCACCTTGCCATTACAATTTGGCATCACTCTGGAGCTCAGACCCCCCCATCGAGCAGAGCACTTTATGATGCTTAACAACAAACAACCATAGTTATTCTCACCACTCACGTCGCCAACTCTCTCCCTCTACAAAACACTAACAACACCAACAAACGATTGCATCGTCACCACAAAATTACTCTTTCTTGTTACAAACATCACAAACCTCACCACAAACGAACACTCACACACACACAATGTGATCAATACTTCGGCATACAACACACGATCATATTCACATCTGTCTAACTAACGATTTTGACACTGTCGCGAAATCACACTATCGTCTACATTCGCAACTTCAATTTACCATCGTTCGGAGCCCAGTCAATTGCGTCACATTGAATGGGTGCTGGTCACGATGATCATCATCATCATCATTCACTGATCATCACAAACCACACACAACACCACCAACTAATCACACCCGTTCTCAGTTGAAACACCAACACTAACAGTATTGTTAACAGAATAAATAATCCAATTTCACTACTCACCCCAGAACAGATCGATCCAACATTAATCGGTTCAACCAACTCTATTCACACCGAGTTAGTTGCTTCACGTAGAAAAACACAACACCACCTCACTTCATTTCATCTGGCACACACACACACACGCGCGTTTTGGTCGTTCTTCCATCACACTTATACACATCCATAACCGCTATCCAAAAGTAACCGGCCAATCCCAATCACACACATTCATCCCATCACTACGTAAGAACACAGTATTTATCGCCCGTGCCCAAAATCCGGAACCACCCAGACCTGATGAGCAACGCGCGAAACAATTTCGCATTTCTCCCTTGAGACTAAAGCACATACGAGCTGCTTCATCTCTACACAGAAATGCCAGCATTATCATCACCATCACAAACAATCACCTCAACACACTCTTCACATATAAACTAAACCAACAACATTTACACCCACACACTCCAACACACAAAATATTCCGCCTCATTCAAACCAATATCGCACACCAATCCAACAACACTCAATATTTCCACTCCACAAATTCTATCATTTTCAGCTTCATCACAACTACTACGACCAACGGCACCATCACTCAGCACGATCAAGCGCAACAATCCCAAACGTCATCAAGCACACAAGCATCTACTCCATCAATTATGCAAAGTCATATCCAGGTAAGTACATGCACACACACACACATATATATATATATATGTTATAACAAATTTAGCATGGATCCTGTTGCCTGTTTCAATTGCATCGGAAACAGCCAGTACATCACATGCATCTCTCAATCTCGGATGTGCTTCAAAGCAAACCTGAACACAGATTTGCAAGCGACCACATCCACACTCAACCGCCACCTCACTCACTCCTCCATTCACCATCATTTATAAATATTTATATATAAGTGCACACATATGTACATGCACACATTACACAGTAATCATCACCTTCACCGACGACAACAACAACACTCGCAGTTAACACAAATCAAACTACCAATCATCAGCACACTCAACTAATTCATACAACACAACATAGCTCAACATCACAGACCACTTCTTCACGTATACAATCATCCATGCATGTGGCTAGTGTGAAATACTACAGCACGTCATGTACAGTAGTTGGTGAACTAGCTTCAATTTCGGATACCTTAAGCATACTTGGTGCACAGAATCACCAAATACAACTCGGCATCCACTCCACAATACACCTCCATCACACACATACTCCAAAACTCAGTCACTCTTCAAGCACAAACGACAACAACATACTAACAATATCCTCTACGACCACATCCCCGTCAAACAAAACACACCTCCACAACATCATTACATGTTATCAAACCAACCGCCACCGTCACATTATCCCTTCCTAATACCAACAACTAACAACCTCACACACACAACCATCCAAAATACAGACACTAGCCGATAACTCAATCTCCAGAGACACAAAACACACTCCAATCACTTACCGATCAGTTGTTCATAGGGGCAGGTCAGTGCGATTCAGCTAAATGCTAGTCAGCATTCAAAAAAGACACGCATATTAGCCATCACACCACTCCGCGTCCCAACTCCACCACTAATACCACCATCAAAACGACACACTCTCTCTCTCTCTCATACACACACACACATACATGCATACATCAGCTCGACAAACAACTCGCACATTACTCTCTGGCAAAATGAACCCTATTCATAGTCACCTTGCCATTACAATTTGGCATCACTCTGGAGCTCAGACCCCCCATCGAGCAGAGCACTTTATGATGCTTAACAACAAACAACCATAGTTATTCTCACCACTCACGTCGCCAACTCTCTCCCTCTACAAAACACTAACAACACCAACAAACGATTGCATCGTCACCACAAAATTACTCTTTCTTGTTACAAACATCACAAACCTCACCACCAACGAACACTTACACACACACACACACTCACACACACACAATGTGATCAATACTTCGGCATACAACACACGATCATATTCACATCTGTCTAACTAACGATTTTGATACTGTCGCGAAATCACACTATCGTCTACATTCGCAACTTCAATTTACCATCGTTCGGAGCCCAGTCAATTGCGTCACATTGAATGGGTGCTGGTCACGATGATCATCATCATCATCATTCACTGATCATCACAAACCACACACAACACCACCAACTAATCACACCCGTTCTCAGTTGAAACACCAACACTAACAGTATTGTTAACAGAATAAATAATCCAATTTCACTACTCACCCCAGAACAGATCGATCCAACATTAATCGGTTCAACCAACTCTATTCACACCGAGTTAGTTGCTTCACGTAGAAAAACACAACACCACCTCACTTCATTTCATCTGGCACACACACACGCGCGCGCGTTTTGGTCGTTCTTCCATCACACTTATACACATCCATAACCGCTATCCAAAAGTAACCGGCCAATCCCAATCACACACATTCATCCCATCACTACGTAAGAACACAGTATTTATCGCCCGTGCCCAGGTAAGTACATGCACACACACACACACAAATATATATATATATACTATAACAAATTTAGCATGGATCCTGTTGCCTGTTTCAATTGCATCGGAAACAGCCAGTACATCACATGCATCTCTCAATCTCGGATGTGCTTCAAAGCAAACCTGAACACAGATTTGCAAGCGACCACATCCACACTCAACCGCCACCTCACTCACTCCTCCATTCACCATCATTTATAAATATTTATATATAAGTGCACACATATGTACATGCACACATTACACAGTAATCATCACCTTCACCGACGACAACAACAACACTCGCAGTTAACACAAATCAAACTACCAATCATCAGCACACTCAACTTATTCATACAACACAACATAGCTCAACATCACAGACCACTTCTTCACGTATACAATCATCCATGCATGTGGCTAGTGTGAAATACTACAGCACGTCATGTATAGTAGGTGGCGATATACGCAGTGTATAATGATGTGAAAATTTTCTAGGGATTTCAAATTTTTATGGTGGTGTAATTAATGATGTATAATGTTGAGTTGTGGTTAAGGTGACTTCGACTGTCTGTGTTCGTTAGTCATTTTTTTCTTAACGTATGCTGGAGAATTGTAAAAACATAGGTTTACATTTAACTTTGGAAGCTATTCTGAAGACATATTACTAGAATGAACTGGAATACAAATCTGTGTTGCTATGTATGTGTGTTATCCTCGACTATGATTGGTCATTCGATTTTGGAGGTTGTTTGACCTCTGATTGGGTTATTGAACTATTGGCCCTTAATTCCAGTCCACTACTCTGTCAATAGATTTAGGTCCTCCTGTGACCCTAACATCTAGTCATTCTCGGAGATCATTATTCAAAGCACTAGTACAGCCAAGTGTTGAGACTCAGCTCTCCTTCTTGAAATGCTGTCACATGGCCACGCGTATTCAGCCGCTACGTGGGAAGTCCTCACTATTTTCCGCTGCGGGTGTTTTGCGAAATCGAGGAAAAAAAGCGGATGTTCGGTGCTTTTACCGGGTTGGTGGATATGGAGGATCCACACAACAGAGTTGAGAAACCTTGATTGCAAACCAATGGTGAATATGAGCTCCAGAATTGTGAGGGAACAAATGACGTATGAACCAATTATTGGTAACCGGCTATCATGGGACTGCATCTCCTGACATTGCTACAGTCTTGTGGATTAGACCTTCAAACCGAAGGCTCAGTCTGTGACCCCTTAAGAAAACCACCTGCTTCGGTTTCGGCACCCATGGAGTATCACAGCCCACACACAAACCATGTGACTTGTGTGGCGCAATGTATTCAGTGTTTCTTTGTATCAATATATGTGTCCAAATAAAATTCATAACCTAATGTTATGTTGTTCAGATGTATAATTTTGCTTTTCATATGATCGCATTGAGTGGAACTAACAGACTAATAAATCAATCACACAGCCGAAAGAGTGAAAATTTCAAGAATTATTACCAAATATGTATTGTAGTCTCATTTTTATACAGTGATTCCAGCTAGACGTGCCTGTGTTTGTTTCCATTGTTCTAAGGGGCCATGAGGAGGAAGGTACTTCACACCAACACCGTCCGAAACTAGTTGTCCTTTGGCACGCATTTCGTTAAAACTAGTTCTAGGCCATTTTGTGAATCCCCAGTTACGTGACACGGCTATCTATTGATTTAGATACAAATACATCAAGACAAATAATAAGATTTATGTTAACATAAACTTAAGATCCTAATGATTTGGGTAGGATTCGGGATACAATGGTATAAAAAATTCGAGGTTTTTGATCATACAACTGTTATAAGTTTGACAAGAATACGTAAGAGTTTGACTTGAATGTTTTTTGAGACTAAAGTGTAGGTCATGACATATTTATCAGTTACGGTGATATTGTTATGGAAGAGTTGGGAAGTACACAATCAGATATGTCCTAGTACTAAGGTAACTGAATTGGAAGACGACTTAGCAGATTGGCCAAGTATTTCAGTTGGGTAGCTCGATATGACCAAATTTGTACACAAGTGTAGATCGCAGCTGGAAAATGAAATAGTAAAATGTCACAACCAGCAACCCTTACGACATCTCACCCATTTACCAAAGTAAGCATTGGTATTATCAAGTCTATGGCTAGTCTACTTAGATGACAAAAATTAGCTTTTGCATATAACATACCTGATTCGCTACAAAATATTTGTCAAAAGTCATGGATTAGACATAAAACGAGTCACAAACTCAAATTGTCAATAATAAAGTGACTATAAAACGGATATCGGGTGTATATGCTTAGTACTTTGTTCATGAATGAAAAAAGTATACACCGAAGTAATGTATATTATCACCCAAGAATTACTGTCTAAAAAGCTAGTAAACTTGCACCGAACAAATACATTAACTACGAATAATAGTTTAGGAAGGTAAGTTTGTATCAAAATGGCCATAGTTCACGTAAATGAACTTTGATTATTTGACTTTATTATTGCACATCGAACTAAACCGATGACAGCATCATCGGTCCTTGAAATGTGCATCATATAAAAAGAAAATTACTAACAATACGATAATGGATACTCAAGTTTGTAAAATATTTGCCAACGATTTTTGAGAGCAAACTTATGGATGAACTACGGATACAGCAACTGTTTGCTTTTCTTAACGGAAATGTATATGTTAGGACAAGGCCCATACAAGCAATTCTGGGTCGGTATTTTTATTTCCATTCTGAAAGGTAACTACGACTTACTCGAACCACAAAACTGTATCAAAGCGGCCATAGTTCGTGTGAATAAACTTGACCATTTGATATCACTATCGCACATTAAAGCAAACCAACGAGCATCGTCGATCCTTGAAATGTGCATCACATAAAACCTGGGAAAACCTTGCATTTCGTAAGTTACCCACAGTATATAACAGCCTTTTTAGAGGACAAGCTAGTCACAGGAGACTAGACACAACAAACATCCATTCGGTTGTCATCACACTACAGTAGCAAAAAAGGATGAATCCTAAGAGACTGATTGATAGACTCAGTGATAAGATTAGGCGATGATAGTGATCCTAGTGAAACCTAAAAGTCTTACGTGCAATTACGAATAAGAGGCAATGTTTGGACTTAAGGCTTTTAAATGTTCAATACGGTAATCTATTAAATTTTGATAATAGGAACGTATTGAAAGAATCGACACTGTCGTCATTTAATGTCGATTGTTCACAATAAATCTACACACTCAGTATTTAAATACTTACTTTTTGCCGACCTGGGAATTTCATTTTGGCACGTCTGAGAGCTTCAACAACTTGAGCTTGATGTTGATCACGAGCACGAACTGACATTATAACTTGTCCAATATCAACGCGTGCAACTGTCCCCTGGGGTTTTCCGAATGCACCTCTCATACCTGTTTGCAAACTAAGCACAAATGTTAGGGATGAAGGAGTGAGTACCGATCAGCCCCAGCACACGAAAGCATTTTATTGATGCGGATCACATGAAATGGATGAACGCGTATCCGACCATGGAATGAATCTTTCCCACAATGCTTCAACAGATACTTGTTTGCACAAATACGAGCAGCTTCTAATGCTTCACTGGACAGCTGTTCGTATTCATCTGATATCATATGAACACATAGAGGAAATTCTTCAACGTCTGCTTTTTTCTTACCCAGATCAAAGATTCGAATCTTTGGGTCTGGGACACCACGACAAAATCTTGACTTAGGATAAGGTTTATTTTTGCAATATCGATAACTACTAAATGTAACCAGTAAAGAAAACTACATACCATCTAGCAGGTCTCCGGCCCATCTCGACACTCACGACTGAAGTCACGCAAATGCAAACCTAAACAAGGTTCAATGCACAATAGCTGAATAATGCATAAAGACAACATTCAATATACAGTCTTCCTTAATGAAGACAATAGGTCGATTGGATTATTTTAATATACGAAGCATTTTTCAAGTGAAGATCGTATTTCGCTTTGAAAGCGTGCACAGACTGAGTTGATATCACTTGTCACAGCATATTCCAGTTGTTAACCGCTCTCTCTCTCTCTCCTCATTCAGATGTGACTTTTGGAGTTCCTTTCTACAGTTTTCATGGTCTAACATATTATGACAAGCTCTCATACCTCAAAAAACTTACGGTTACGTTGGGTTTAGGGCTCGTATAAATCCGGTTTCTGAATAACGGATCCTGAAATTTTATGAAACCCGACAGTATCCCTAATCAAACCACACAGTGATATGTTTGTATACATGTGGCTAAAAGCCTTGTCTCAACGTTGCTGAGTCAACGAACAGCATAGCCTTCATTGGTTACTACACTTTCGCGACAACTTCGAAACTACCCGATGTTTTGAAGCATATCGATCATGACCCAGAAACATACAGTAGTGTTGGAACAAAGACCTTACGATCATTTTGATTCCAGGATCGTATGTCTATTCAGTTTGACCTCTTGTACGCTGAGTTCATCGAAGTTCATATTATGAAACGGTTCTTGGCTCAAGCTTCAGCTTCCTGGTGTGGGTATGTATTTTCCTGGGACCAAAAGGACTTTTTGTTGTGGACTATGAAAATCTCAAGTCTCAACGAACTTTCCGAGGGCAAACTTTCTTCATGATCTTCTGGTGTCATTGGTTTTATTACATGTATATTATTTCAAGAGCTAGTGACAGTAATTTCGATGGACGTCAGGGATCATTTTAAAAACTCTGTGGCCTAATGTACTGTCACATCTATAAAGGTTATTCTGGCCCTTGAACTGACGGATTAATTCTCTCTTTTTGAGTCATCCACACCAAGTTCAACCATGTCCATTATTCTCTTACAACCTTTAATGTGGTCACACGATCGTATGTGCGTTCATTCCATTGTTCGTTTCGTCTTTGGCTTACTTTTCTAACTACAAATAGTGAGCAGCGCTTTATCAAATCAAGTTGGCTATTCCTGCGCTTCTCCTATTGTTCGTCTGCAATACCGAATTTCCGAAGTATATGTTCCTCGAATACATTCGTAACTCCTCCTGTAGTTCTTCTAGGGTTACTGTTGGTCCAAAACCCGAGTAAAGGAGGAGTTTTGGGCATGGGGTCATCAATCCCGTCACGTGGAAAACAAACCTGCTAAATGTTATTTGCCGACGAGAATTATGAATGGTAACTCTTGAGCTACTTTTGTCTAGATATTGTACAAGTGTGTATTTCTTGTTTTATCGTGTGATGTGTTCGGTTTAATTTGTATATAAATCCAGTCTGTTTGAAACAAATGATTCATATCTCAGATGCTGAAATTGGTGTTTTGGACTTAACAGGCAGGGCTAGACAGAAAGCAGGACCGATAAAGACTCTGAACTGCTCTTACGTGTTTCATGCGTCATTGGTCCGATCGATAATTCACTGTTCTCTAATTGGCGGTATCATTGCGTCATATATTAACAGGGCATAAGGCCACAAGTTATAACACTAAAAAACGTTAACCAGAATAAAATTCAAACGGCGTCATGAGAGTTGGAGGATCTATGACACCTCGAGCTGAAAGCCGAAATTCTTTGGAAGTCATGAGGCCCACGCCCCTTCTGACAACCGGAGTAACAATCCATGTAAGTAAATGGAATGACTAATCAAGTAGCTACAGAAATGAGGAGATAAAAATCGACTGTTCTCACAATTAATTAAATCCACTGGAACTAAGCTGTTTAGAACAGCTTGGATTAGGGGGAGATTCTGGTGTAGTCTGGTCACGAAGAATAAAATGCTCCACACATGCAGAGAGGTTCTCTGATGCTCTCCGAAGTAGAAACAAGGTCACTCATAGGACGAGAAACTCATGGATCTAAAATCGTCGATGCTTCTTTCAAAATGTGGAAAGAGGGAATCATAACGAACGTTATCCAGTGTCATTTATCCACCGATGATAGCGAAGAAGACAATATTGGTCATTTCGATGGGGACTGCAGTCGATCGTAGGGAATGTCAAAGTCGGACTGAACAACATCGGGTATGAAGATATCATGGGACGACATGTACTGGGAGAAAGAAACAAAAATAGTCGGAGATCATTACATTAACGTGCCTTAAATAATATAGTTATAGTTGCACCATATTTCGCCTGAAATTCATACACAGAACTACCCGGGAAAACATCATTTCAAAGGTTTGATATAGCCTTCCTTAGAGAAACTGACAAACTCAGCGAATTGGAGACTGTGTAGAACTATGGTCTACTATGATATTAGTACTGCTCTAATAATAGACCTAATCCTAAATTTGTAGATTCGTCATGATATAACTGCCTAATCTATAAGATCTTACGTGGAAGTCACACCATCGACTACGCCAACTCACTGTATCGTATCAATTACCAATACATGATGTAGAACAAGGTTAATCTAGAGAAAGAACAATATATTTAATATGAATAGAAGATATAAGATAACATCCAGCAGGGACCATGCCTGCATGGCCGAGCCATGCCACTCGATCAACTCCAGTCCATTCAATTCATTGTTCGCGCCTTTTCCATTGTTAGGTATTTCTCCGCGTTAAATATTGAATATCTATTTTCTGAGTAGTCTCGTGTTCACAGCTTTGTGGATTGTGTGGCTATTGTCCAATGCCACTGCACTACTCTCCCACCAGAATCAACGTGATGTTGGTTCGATACCAAATTGGATGGGATCGTCGCGCGCCGGAGGTTACCAAGGATAATAAGGATCCTCCGGGTATTGATAAGCTGAAAGATAAATCAAAAAGCAGGTGGCAGCATCTGGTCGGGAAATACATGTAATAATCTTAAAATATCTGCTTTCATGATTAACACGCTTAAAATGAAAATTTGGTTGAAGATTATTTGAACTATAAAAAATGGGATTACAATAATAATAATAATAATAATAATAATAAAACGATGCGTGTTAATAACTTGACTTATAGGCAGTAATTATTTTGTGTTTAGAAATATTAAAGTAATGAATATTGTAGAAATGTTAATATTGGTATTAGTTTTGGTTTAAATTATGAAATCGGATAACGATTATGCCGGTAAGTTGTCCATAAGAGTTGAATTCCAATTGCATCTGTATCAGTAGGCTAACTGAAGGAACAAAAGTATTACCATGGTAAAGAATTCCAACTAGTGTTCTAGTTAGTTTGATACGGTTTATTTAGTTACGGGGAGATTTTCTCAACCTCATTTTTACTTGACCGTGATAGAATTTGGTAATACTACTAATACACATGAATGTTCATCAAAACAAAATTTAAATACGTGAGTGATGATTATATGAATTTTGGATAGATAGCTAGGAACAAATCGTTAAACATGAGTGTATTCGTAAGAGACATGCTCTAGACTCAATGTTCTGTTCTGTGGCAGACTATTTATTTATATTTATACTTGTCGGCTGATTGGGCATACAAGTTAGTTGCAAGTATGCAGTTTATCATAAGGCAGAACACAATTTAATTGAGATATAGTGGTTACAAGTTATTAAAATCAGTTAGACCTGTGTCATATTACGAAGTGATGTGGTGCTGCAAAATGTATTTAGCTAAATAAGTTTTTACAAGATGATTAATAGTGAGTGATGCTCATGTGATTATCAGGGAGAACATAAGTTGTTACCAGGGGGAGTACACTCCCAACTCATGTCTATGATAATGGTTTGAACCTTAGTCAGTGTTGGGGTAAATTCGACATTGATGTTTTCAGTTTTTTTTTTTTTTTTAGAGAAAGAACAATATATTTAATATGAATAGAAGATATAAGATAACATCCAGCAGGGACCATGCCTGCATGGCCGAGCCATGCCACTCGATCAACTCCAGTCCATTCAATTCATTGTTCGCGCCTTTTCCATTGTTAGGTATTTCTCCGCGTTAAATATTGAATATCTATTTTCTGAGTAGTCTCGTGTTCACAGCTTTGTGGATTGTGTGGCTATTGTCCAATGCCACTACAACTGCTCTTAGCAATAGGCTCCAGGCCTCATAAGATCTGTTAAATAAAAAGAACCTATCATGGATAACTACTGAAAAAGGATCAGAGAAGCAGTGACTTCAACATGTCAGGAGGTCCTGTGCCTCAAGAAACACCACCACAAGGGATGGGTTTTCGTCGAAACCCCGTACAGGATTTAGCAAGGGGAGGACAATGAGACAGAACTTAACAGTCGAACAAGAACAGAAAAAGTCAAGGTGAAAAATGAACACAACTCAGCAAACAAGCGAGTGAATCAAAGCATTAGAGCTGACAAGTAGAGATACTTGGAAGAGCTGGAAACGATAGCGGAAGAAGCCGCACGAGAGAAAATATGAAGCAACTACACGATATAACAAGAAAACTGGTCGGGAGATATAGCAAACCAGGCAGACCAGTCAAGAGCAAAGAAATCAAGACAATCGCCGAGATACAAGAACAGAGGAATAGGTGGGCATGATTTTTTGAAGAACTGAATAGACCAGCTTCAGTAAGTCCACCGGACATCTAAGCAGCACCTACAGACCTTCCCATCGATGTCACCACCAACGATTAAAAAATCAGGATGACCGGTTAACAAACAAAACAGAGATGGGAAAGCGGTAGGACCAGACAAAATGCTAACTGAAACACTGAAGTCAGACCTAAACGTAATTGCAAACTTGCCCCACATTCCATTTGGGATGAAGAACGAATGCCGACAGTCTAGGAAGAAGAATACTCATCAAAATACATAAGAAAATAGGTCTACGCAGTAGTGAGAACTACAGAGGAATCACACTAATATTGGTATCTGAAAGGTTTTCGACAGAATGTCGCTAAACTGGATAAAAGATTCTGTAAACGTAAGTAGTAAGTAGTGTGCCCTTGAACAATCAAATTATTTGGTAGGTAGTTAGTTAATAGAACTGCCTTCTTTTCCTAACGAGGACTCAGTTTTTAAATAAACGGTCAATTTCGTGTTCCCCACGTACTCAGAGGATTTTGGGTTTAATTGCAAAGCTTTATCGAACAATTCTTCTTGCTCTATGACCGAGTGACACTATCCGTATAACTGACAATGATAATCCTCATGATGAGAACCGTATCCGACATAACGATAGTGCTTTAATTTTACCCATGTGGAAGGAGGCTGTACAAAACCTAAACCACAAAAGTTCTAATATTTTAAAGGTTTTCACAAACCCAAAAACAACTTGCTCTGGTTTGATAGCCGCCTTCATTATTGTAGCAAACACCTTCGATACAAAGTGAGCCTGTAGGAGCATTTTAAAATATCTGGATCATATGAGACCCTCCTTATTACGACTAATATGCCTCTTCGTCGTCTGGACTCATCAACTAAAGACTGCCGCAACGGTATGTTGAAGTCAACTTTGTAGTTTGACAACGAGTTAACCAGTAACACCTATTATGAATCGTACAAACCTAGTGAAATCAAAAGTCAAAAGCGAGGAGGTTCGAAGATATATTTGATAGGCTGTCAATATGACGAGGATCGACAAATCTAGACTCGCTAGCGATTGCAAGGGATGTTGAACACGATGTTCCCACTCGTGATCTGGTGCGGATGCATGACCAAGACCCTTCAGCTAGATAAGTGCACTAAAACTAATGTGGTCAGCATCCAATATCAAAGATTTATAGAACCATTTATTTTGTAGATTTATTTGCTACTACAATAACTAACCAACGACGAGAAGCAAGAGTCAGTAATTGTTTGTGATGACAGGGCAGTAACATCTAAAAATTATCCCTCAGTCTGAACATGTCCTTCCCTAGAAATTTTGCCACCAAACGTAGCGAGAGCTAATAAATGCCATCACGAGAATGTTTTTGAGGCCGTGTCGTTGGAACAAACAGAGGTGGTAACTCACGGAATAATTTCATCAATAAATCAACTGCGTTATTCTATCCATAAGAGAGAATTTGTTCACCAACGATTTCTAAGAAAAAGAAAACCCCATCTCCTATGACAGAGTAAGTCAGGGCATATAGGACTATGAATCATGTATAAAATTTTACATGTCAAACGGCCGCGTCATCGCCAACAACACATATTAGGATGGGGTGACTGATCTGGAGACAGGAATAAGTTAGTTTGTAGCGTGGCGTCGAGTTGAGGTTAACTGTGAACACCGCTACCAGGAAACACGTGCCAGATAAATCAGAAGGCGAGGGTTGGACGTAACCAAATAGATCCATAAAATCCCCGAGAAGCCAAATATCAGAAGACAGTTAATGGACCAAGTCGAGGTTTATTAGCTGGCGATCTCGTGGCATCGAAAGGATACCGAGATCGTGCCAGGATACAACCTTGGTTACAGAAGGTAACCGAATTCGCGCGAAGTTACAATCGAAGTGTAAGCGAAAGAATGGAAGCACAAAATAGCTGTCATTAGCACAGTCAAACAAAAGCACATTAAAACAAACACTGGTACAGTTGGTTGTAATAATAATCGTTTTTATTAAACCAGTCGTGTTCTCGTGATAAACGTGAGTCACTACAGGAGCCCCCCGCTAGAAAGGGTTTACACTTTCGATAAATAGCGGTTTGAATCGTGGGACTGATCGGCTGATGAGCGATTGTAGGACGGAAGAATTGGCGAACAGGAAAGCGATCGTTGATCGTCGAGTTGCCAACGAAGGTCGTTATCGGAGAACGGTACCAGGAGCGATGTGTTGTATTTATTGCTTGAGTTGGCATGCTACACCAGAGTGGTTTGTATCCAGAATCTGAAGAGGGCGTTCGTAGAGGTGCGCACCAGAAACGCTGCAGACGTAGGACGAAACCACGTTGAGCCAAAAGACCAGAAGCGACCGTTACGACCAAGTTCGTGACCAAGCGTGTGCCAAGCATTCGAAACCAATATATCGACTGAGTGCGTTGACAAGAGCATGGGTGATCAGGCCAGCTTTCGCCAAAGTTGACTGAAGTCGACGGAACCAAACGGGGATGGTCGAAGGCGTGGGCTCAGGAAACAAAAAGAAAATCAAAAAAAGAAGAGTGTAGCATACGTGTAGTATAGGAATAATCCTACACCGTATCGGTTGTTGACTGTGCGACTATTCGCGGAAGCGTACGGGTAACCGTACTCGGCGACCGGAACGTGAGACGGCAGTCTCGTTCGCGTCGCGTGAGCCTGCAATCTCATCCGAAGTCAAGGGCGGCGTGGTCTGCTGATCTGGACGTGAGACTGTCGTCTCGTCCGTAGACGGTGCAGATGACGCGTGCTGTTGACTGGGACGTGAGAATGAGGTCTCAGATGTATCTAGCGTGGGACCTGTAGATGATTTGAGGATCCCGCTAGTAGGTTTGCTAGGTCTAGCATTGAATCTCAGGTTGTCAGATAGGGCACTGTCATCGACGTGTGCTGGTTTGAGACGATCAATGCTGACGATCTCGACGCGGCCGTGTCGATCAACCTTGAAGGTCTTTTCGCGACGAGCGATCACGTGAAAAGGGCCTTCGTAAGGTTGTTGCCAAGGTTTGCGTACCGAATCTACTCGTACAAAAACATGTGAACAGGTAGATAACTCTCGAGGGAGAGCGACCTGTCGATGTTGTATTCGAGTTGACACCGGAGACAGCGTTCGCATAAATGCAGACAGTCGATGGACGTAGTCTGATTTACCGAAATTAGGTCTGCTCCGTGGTGTGAAGAATTCTCCGGGCAGACGCAATGTCGTGCCGTATACAAGTTCAGTGGCGGAACATTGGATATCTGCCTTTAAGCTCGTTCTCGCCCCTAAAAGAACGAGCGGTATGGTTTCGTGCCAGTTGCCGTTTTCGTGTGCTCGTAGAACACTTTTAAGTTGGCAGTGAAACCGTTCAACTTAACCATTTGGTGCTGGGTGGTAGACGGATATGCTTATGCGTATGCATTCCGTACCAAGCAGCCGGGTCAGCGAGGAGAATCGTTAATAGGGTAACATTTCTCGAATAAAGCGTGGAATTCATCATCACGCGAATAAAAAGTGACAAGGATTCGGTACACATACGTGTGAGTCTATTATATTAATACTATTCTTATCGTTATCCGTCATGTCGCGTATATTATATATTAAAAATATGAAAATATACGACAGACGTGGATAGATAAATCATAGACTCACCGAATTGGCTTCTTTGGAAGATTTGATCAGAAGTTGAGGCGTGTTCTAAAATACGGGTCACCAATTGTAGCGTGGCGTCGAGTTGAGGTTAACTGTGAACACCGCTACCAGGAAACACGTGCCAGATAAATCAGAAGGCGAGGGTTGGACGTACCAAATAGATCCATAAAATCCCCGAGAAGCCAAATATCAGAAGACAGTTAATGGACCAAGTCGAGGTTTATTAGCTGGCGATCTCGTGGCATCGAAAGGATACCGAGATCGTGCCAGGATACAACCTTGGTTACAGAAGGTAACCGAATTCGCGCGAAGTTACAATCGAAGTGTAAGCGAAAGAATGGAAGCACAAAATAGCTGTCATTAGCACAGTCAAACAAAAGCACATTAAAACAAACACTGGTACAGTTGGTTGTAATAATAATCGTTTTTATTAAACCAGTCGTGTTCTCGTGATAAACGTGAGTCACTACAGGAGCCCCCCGCTAGAAAGGGTTTACACTTTCGATAAATAGCGGTTTGAATCGTGGGACTGATCGGCTGATGAGCGATTGTAGGACGGAAGAATTGGCGAACAGGAAAGCGATCGTTGATCGTCGAGTTGCCAACGAAGGTCGTTATCGGAGAACGGTACCAGGAGCGATGTGTTGTATTTATTGCTTGAGTTGGCATGCTACACCAGAGTGGTTTGTATCCAGAATCTGAAGAGGGCGTTCGTAGAGGTGCGCACCAGAAACGCTGCAGACGTAGGACGAAACCACGTTGAGCCAAAAGACCAGAAGCGACCGTTACGACCAAGTTCGTGACCAAGCGTGTGCCAAGCATTCGAAACCAATATATCGACTGAGTGCGTTGACAAGAGCATGGGTGATCAGGCCAGCTTTCGCCAAAGTTGACTGAAGTCGACGGAACCAAACGGGGATGGTCGAAGGCGTGGGCTCAGGAAACAAAAAGAAAATCAAAAAAAGAAGAGTGTAGCATACGTGTAGTATAGGAATAATCCTACACCGTATCGGTTGTTGACTGTGCGACTATTCGCGGAAGCGTACGGGTAACCGTACTCGGCGACCGGAACGTGAGACGGCAGTCTCGTTCGCGTCGCGTGAGCCTGCAATCTCATCCGAAGTCAAGGGCGGCGTGGTCTGCTGATCTGGACGTGAGACTGTCGTCTCGTCCGTAGACGGTGCAGATGACGCGTGCTGTTGACTGGGACGTGAGAATGAGGTCTCAGATGTATCTAGCGTGGGACCTGTAGATGATTTGAGGATCCCGCTAGTAGGTTTGCTAGGTCTAGCATTGAATCTCAGGTTGTCAGATAGGGCACTGTCATCGACGTGTGCTGGTTTGAGACGATCAATGCTGACGATCTCGACGCGGCCGTGTCGATCAACCTTGAAGGTCTTTTCGCGACGAGCGATCACGTGAAAAGGGCCTTCGTAAGGTTGTTGCCAAGGTTTGCGTACCGAATCTACTCGTACAAAAACATGTGAACAGGTAGATAACTCTCGAGGGAGAGCGACCTGTCGATGTTGTATTCGAGTTGACACCGGAGACAGCGTTCGCATAAATGCAGACAGTCGATGGACGTAGTCTGATTTACCGAAATTAGGTCTGCTCCGTGGTGTGAAGAATTCTCCGGGCAGACGCAATGTCGTGCCGTATACAAGTTCAGTGGCGGAACATTGGATATCTGCCTTTAAGCTCGTTCTCGCCCCTAAAAGAACGAGCGGTATGGTTTCGTGCCAGTTGCCGTTTTCGTGTGCTCGTAGAACACTTTTAAGTTGGCAGTGAAACCGTTCAACTTAACCATTTGGTGCTGGGTGGTAGACGGATATGCTTATGCGTATGCATTCCGTACCAAGCAGCCGGGTCAGCGAGGAGAATCGTTAATAGGGTAACATTTCTCGAATAAAGCGTGGAATTCATCATCACGCGAATAAAAAGTGACAAGGATTCGGTACACATACGTGTGAGTCTATTATATTAATACTATTCTTATCGTTATCCGTCATGTCGCGTATATTATATATTAAAAATATGAAAATATACGACAGACGTGGATAGATAAATCATAGACTCACCGAATTGGCTTCTTTGGAAGATTTGATCAGAAGTTGAGGCGTGTTCTAAAATACGGGTCACCAATTGTAGCGTGGCGTCGAGTTGAGGTTAACTGTGAACACCGCTACCAGGAAACACGTGCCAGATAAATCAGAAGGCGAGGGTTGGACGTACCAAATAGATCCATAAAATCCCCGAGAAGCCAAATATCAGAAGACAGTTAATGGACCAAGTCGAGGTTTATTAGCTGGCGATCTCGTGGCATCGAAAGGATACCGAGATCGTGCCAGGATACAACCTTGGTTACAGAAGGTAACCGAATTCGCGCGAAGTTACAATCGAAGTGTAAGCGAAAGAATGGAAGCACAAAATAGCTGTCATTAGCACAGTCAAACAAAAGCACATTAAAACAAACACTGGTACAGTTGGTTGTAATAATAATCGTTTTTATTAAACCAGTCGTGTTCTCGTGATAAACGTGAGTCACTACAGGAGCCCCCCGCTAGAAAGGGTTTACACTTTCGATAAATAGCGGTTTGAATCGTGGGACTGATCGGCTGATGAGCGATTGTAGGACGGAAGAATTGGCGAACAGGAAAGCGATCGTTGATCGTCGAGTTGCCAACGAAGGTCGTTATCGGAGAACGGTACCAGGAGCGATGTGTTGTATTTATTGCTTGAGTTGGCATGCTACACCAGAGTGGTTTGTATCCAGAATCTGAAGAGGGCGTTCGTAGAGGTGCGCACCAGAAACGCTGCAGACGTAGGACGAAACCACGTTGAGCCAAAAGACCAGAAGCGACCGTTACGACCAAGTTCGTGACCAAGCGTGTGCCAAGCATTCGAAACCAATATATCGACTGAGTGCGTTGACAAGAGCATGGGTGATCAGGCCAGCTTTCGCCAAAGTTGACTGAAGTCGACGGAACCAAACGGGGATGGTCGAAGGCGTGGGCTCAGGAAACAAAAAGAAAATCAAAAAAGAAGAGTGTAGCATACGTGTAGTATAGGAATAATCCTACACCGTATCGGTTGTTGACTGTGCGACTATTCGCGGAAGCGTACGGGTAACCGTACTCGGCGACCGGAACGTGAGACGGCAGTCTCGTTCGCGTCGCGTGAGCCTGCAATCTCATCCGAAGTCAAGGGCGGCGTGGTCTGCTGATCTGGACGTGAGACTGTCGTCTCGTCCGTAGACGGTGCAGATGACGCGTGCTGTTGACTGGGACGTGAGAATGAGGTCTCAGATGTATCTAGCGTGGGACCTGTAGATGATTTGAGGATCCCGCTAGTAGGTTTGCTAGGTCTAGCATTGAATCTCAGGTTGTCAGATAGGGCACTGTCATCGACGTGTGCTGGTTTGAGACGATCAATGCTGACGATCTCGACGCGGCCGTGTCGATCAACCTTGAAGGTCTTTTCGCGACGAGCGATCACGTGAAAAGGGCCTTCGTAAGGTTGTTGCCAAGGTTTGCGTACCGAATCTACTCGTACAAAAACATGTGAACAGGTAGATAACTCTCGAGGGAGAGCGACCTGTCGATGTTGTATTCGAGTTGACACCGGAGACAGCGTTCGCATAAATGCAGACAGTCGATGGACGTAGTCTGATTTACCGAAATTAGGTCTGCTCCGTGGTGTGAAGAATTCTCCGGGCAGACGCAATGTCGTGCCGTATACAAGTTCAGTGGCGGAACATTGGATATCTGCCTTTAAGCTCGTTCTCGCCCCTAAAAGAACGAGCGGTATGGTTTCGTGCCAGTTGCCGTTTTCGTGTGCTCGTAGAACACTTTTAAGTTGGCAGTGAAACCGTTCAACTTAACCATTTGGTGCTGGGTGGTAGACGGATATGCTTATGCGTATGCATTCCGTACCAAGCAGCCGGGTCAGCGAGGAGAATCGTTAATAGGGTAACATTTCTCGAATAAAGCGTGGAATTCATCATCACGCGAATAAAAAGTGACAAGGATTCGGTACACATACGTGTGAGTCTATTATATTAATACTATTCTTATCGTTATCCGTCATGTCGCGTATATTATATATTAAAAATATGAAAATATACGACAGACGTGGATAGATAAATCATAGACTCACCGAATTGGCTTCTTTGGAAGATTTGATCAGAAGTTGAGGCGTGTTCTAAAATACGGGTCACCAATTGTAGCGTGGCGTCGAGTTGAGGTTAACTGTGAACACCGCTACCAGGAAACACGTGCCAGATAAATCAGAAGGCGAGGGTTGGACGTACCAAATAGATCCATAAAATCCCCGAGAAGCCAAATATCAGAAGACAGTTAATGGACCAAGTCGAGGTTTATTAGCTGGCGATCTCGTGGCATCGAAAGGATACCGAGATCGTGCCAGGATACAACCTTGGTTACAGAAGGTAACCGAATTCGCGCGAAGTTACAATCGAAGTGTAAGCGAAAGAATGGAAGCACAAAATAGCTGTCATTAGCACAGTCAAACAAAAGCACATTAAAACAAACACTGGTACAGTTGGTTGTAATAATAATTGTTTTTATTAAACCAGTCGTGTTCTCGTGATAAACGTGAGTCACTACAGGAGCCCCCCGCTAGAAAGGGTTTACACTTTCGATAAATAGCGGTTTGAATCGTGGGACTGATCGGCTGATGAGCGATTGTAGGACGGAAGAATTGGCGAACAGGAAAGCGATCGTTGATCGTCGAGTTGCCAACGAAGGTCGTTATCGGAGAACGGTACCAGGAGCGATGTGTTGTATTTATTGCTTGAGTTGGCATGCTACACCAGAGTGGTTTGTATCCAGAATCTGAAGAGGGCGTTCGTAGAGGTGCGCACCAGAAACGCTGCAGACGTAGGACGAAACCACGTTGAGCCAAAAGACCAGAAGCGACCGTTACGACCAAGTTCGTGACCAAGCGTGTGCCAAGCATTCGAAACCAATATATCGACTGAGTGCGTTGACAAGAGCATGGGTGATCAGGCCAGCTTTCGCCAAAGTTGACTGAAGTCGACGGAACCAAACGGGGATGGTCGAAGGCGTGGGCTCAGGAAACAAAAAGAAAATCAAAAAAAGAAGAGTGTAGCATACGTGTAGTATAGGAATAATCCTACACCGTATCGGTTGTTGACTGTGCGACTATTCGCGGAAGCGTACGGGTAACCGTACTCGGCGACCGGAACGTGAGACGGCAGTCTCGTTCGCGTCGCGTGAGCCTGCAATCTCATCCGAAGTCAAGGGCGGCGTGGTCTGCTGATCTGGACGTGAGACTGTCGTCTCGTCCGTAGACGGTGCAGATGACGCGTGCTGTTGACTGGGACGTGAGAATGAGGTCTCAGATGTATCTAGCGTGGGACCTGTAGATGATTTGAGGATCCCGCTAGTAGGTTTGCTAGGTCTAGCATTGAATCTCAGGTTGTCAGATAGGGCACTGTCATCGACGTGTGCTGGTTTGAGACGATCAATGCTGACGATCTCGACGCGGCCGTGTCGATCAACCTTGAAGGTCTTTTCGCGACGAGCGATCACGTGAAAAGGGCCTTCGTAAGGTTGTTGCCAAGGTTTGCGTACCGAATCTACTCGTACAAAAACATGTGAACAGGTAGATAACTCTCGAGGGAGAGCGACCTGTCGATGTTGTATTCGAGTTGACACCGGAGACAGCGTTCGCATAAATGCAGACAGTCGATGGACGTAGTCTGATTTACCGAAATTAGGTCTGCTCCGTGGTGTGAAGAATTCTCCGGGCAGACGCAATGTCGTGCCGTATACAAGTTCAGTGGCGGAACATTGGATATCTGCCTTTAAGCTCGTTCTCGCCCCTAAAAGAACGAGCGGTATGGTTTCGTGCCAGTTGCCGTTTTCGTGTGCTCGTAGAACACTTTTAAGTTGGCAGTGAAACCGTTCAACTTAACCATTTGGTGCTGGGTGGTAGACGGATATGCTTATGCGTATGCATTCCGTACCAAGCAGCCGGGTCAGCGAGGAGAATCGTTAATAGGGTAACATTTCTCGAATAAAGCGTGGAATTCATCATCACGCGAATAAAAAGTGACAAGGATTCGGTACACATACGTGTGAGTCTATTATATTAATACTATTCTTATCGTTATCCGTCATGTCGCGTATATTATATATTAAAAATATGAAAATATACGACAGACGTGGATAGATAAATCATAGACTCACCGAATTGGCTTCTTTGGAAGATTTGATCAGAAGTTGAGGCGTGTTCTAAAATACGGGTCACCAATTGTAGCGTGGCGTCGAGTTGAGGTTAACTGTGAACACCGCTACCAGGAAACACGTGCCAGATAAATCAGAAGGCGAGGGTTGGACGTACCAAATAGATCCATAAAATCCCCGAGAAGCCAAATATCAGAAGACAGTTAATGGACCAAGTCGAGGTTTATTAGCTGGCGATCTCGTGGCATCGAAAGGATACCGAGATCGTGCCAGGATACAACCTTGGTTACAGAAGGTAACCGAATTCGCGCGAAGTTACAATCGAAGTGTAAGCGAAAGAATGGAAGCACAAAATAGCTGTCATTAGCACAGTTAAACAAAAGCACATTAAAACAAACACTGGTACAGTTGGTCGTAATAATAATTGTTTTTATTAAACCAGTCGTGTTCTCATGATGAACGTTAGTCACTACAGGAGCCCCCCGCTAGAACGGGTTTACACTTTCGATAAATAGCGGTTTGAATCGTGGGACTGATCGGCTGATGAGCGATTGTAGGACGGAAGAATTGGCGAACAGGAAAGCGATCGTTGATCGTCGAGTTGCCAACGAAGGTCGTTATCGGAGAACGGTACCAGGAGCGATGTGTTGTATTTATTGCTTGAGTTGGCATGCTACACCAGAGTGGTTTGTATCCAGAATCTGAAGAGGGCGTTCGTAGAGGTGCGCACCAGAAACGCTGCAGACGTAGGACGAAACCACGTTGAGCCAAAAGACCAGAAGCGACCGTAACGACCAAGTTCGTGACCAAGCGTGTGCCAAGCATTCGAAACCAATATATCGACTGAGTGCGTTGACAAGTGCATGGGTGATCAGGCCAGCTTTCGCCAAAGTTGACTGAAGTCGACGGAACCAAGCGGAGATGGTCGAAGGCGTGGGCTCAGGAAACAAAAAAAAATCAAAAAAAGAAGAGTGTAGCATACGTGTAGTATAGGAATAATCCTACACCGTATCGGTTGTTGACTGTGCGACTATTCGCGGAAGCGTACAGGTAACCGTACTCGGCGAACGGAACGTGAGACGGCAGTCTCGTTCGCGTCGCGTGAGCCTGCAATCTCATCCGAAGTCAAGGGCGGCGGGGTCTGCTGATCTGAACGTGAGACTGTCGTCTCATCCGTAGACGGTGCAGATGACACGTGCTGTTGACTGGGACGTGAGAATGAGGTCTCAGGTGTATCTAGCGTGGGACCTGAAGATGGTTTGAGGATCCCGCTAGTAGGTTTGCTAGGTCTAGCATTGAATCTCAGGTTATCAGATAGGGCACTGTCATCGACATGTGCTGGTTTGAGACGATCAATGCTGACGATCTCGACGCGGCCGTGTCGATCAACCTTGAAGGTCTTTTCGCGACGAGCGATCACGTGAAAAGGGCCTTCGTAAGGTTGTTGCCAAGGTTTGCGTACCGAATCTACTCGTACAAAAACATGTGAACAGGTAGATAACTCTCGAGAGAGAGCGACCTGTCGATGTTGTATTCGAGTTGACACCGGAGACAGCGTTCGCATAAATGCAGACAGTCGATGGACGTAGTCTGATTTACCGAAATTAGGTCTGCTCCGTGGTGTGAAGAATTCTCCGGGCAGACGCAATGTCGTGCCGTATACTAGTTCAGTGGCGGAACATTGGATATCTGCCTTTAAGCTCGTTCTCGCCCCTAAAAGAACGAGCGGTATGGTTTCGTGCCAGTTGCCGTTTTCGTGTGCTCGTAGAACACTTTTAAGTTGGCAGTGAAACCGTTCAACTTAACCATTTGGTGCTGGGTGGTAGACGGATATGCTTATGCGTATGCATTCCGTACCAAGCAGTCGGGTCAGCGAGAAGAATCGTTAATAGGGTAACATTTCTCGAATAAAGCGTGGAATTCATCATCACGCGAATAAAAAGTGACAAGGATTCGGTACACATACGTGTGAGTCTATTATATTAATACTATTCTTATCGTTATCCGTCATGTCGCGTATATTATATATTAAAAATATGAAAATATACGACAGACGTGGATAGATAAATCATAGACTCACCGAATTGGCTTCTTTGGAAGATTTGATCAGAAGTTGAGGCGTGTTCTAAAATACGGGTCACCAATTGTAGCGTGGCGTCGAGTTGAGGTTAACTGTGAACACCGCTACCAGGAAACACGTGCCAGATAAATCAGAAGGCGAGGGTTGGACGTAACCAAATAGATCCATAAAATCCCCGAGAAGCCAAATATCAGAAGACAGTTAATGGACCAAGTCGAGGTTTATTAGCTGGCGATCTCGTGGCATCGAAAGGATACCGAGATCGTGCCAGGATACAACCTTGGTTACAGAAGGTAACCGAATTCGCGCGAAGTTACAATCGAAGTGTAAGCGAAAGAATGGAAGCACAAAATAGCTGTCATTAGCACAGTCAAACAAAAGCACATTAAAACAAACACTGGTACAGTTGGTTGTAATAATAATCGTTTTTATTAAACCAGTCGTGTTCTCGTGATAAACGTGAGTCACTATAAGTTAATGGTTATGAAATTCCTGAATCAATCGGACACGTATATATTTGCAATTTTCTTGTTGTTACATTTGAATTCGCGACTTGGGTTTGATTAATCGATCGATCACTAACTTCTAGTCAGATAATGATGAAATCGAAATTTCAGGACTCAAAATTTTGCTTATACTTTGCAAGTCTAACAAATACTGTTCTATTTAATAATTATAATAATATATCGCATAAAAACCCTTAATATTCGGGTTTTCATGGTGAGAACAAAAGCTCAGCATCAAAATCTTGAACAAACTATATCTTGTCAGTCAAAAAATGGGTACGTAAATGGACAAGCTGTACATTATTATTATGATTGCCTTAATCACTGCAGAATAATGAAGATATGAGGGCCGACACATCACACTGGAAAACTATCACAAACATGGCAGTCGACTTATTTAATCCATTGAGCGTACCAGCCTTACAAAGGTGGATACATGAATGACCATAGCTCGTCTTTTTATTGAAACAGCCAAGTTACAACACCTATATTTGTCTACCTGACACTTACCATCAGACTGTAACTTTTCTGAAGTTTGCACACTGGAAGCTATCAACGGTCTCATTAAGTTCATCTTAAGATGATTAACAGCCCTTAAATTCCGAACTCTAATATACTTAGCATGTAAGTAGGCTAAATGACGTAATTTTAGGGGCTCTGAATTGAACTACTTTATTGAACTGACCGATTTTCGAATAGAAGGAGCGGGTGATATTTTAGATATCTCTCCATAAATTCAATGTTACTGGGTGCACGGAAGGTTTGCCCTATTAGCATAGTGTAGGAGAAAACACTGGTGTTTATGATTCTCAAAAGGAATTTGAGATCACATTTTATTCTTTGATTTACATTTTCTATAATTCGACCATACATGCGTGAATGACAATAGTCCATTGATCATGTAGTGATGAAATAGTATGATATGAATAAGAGTGGTTTTGCGACTCCTTTATCGCTTAACTTAACTGGAGAGCTGTCTTCCAACTCATAAGAATTAGCCTGGCCGCGATAACAATAAAACTTCGGGTCAAATATACAGTGTTTCTAAGGCTGAGTTTTGTTTATTCGTCCTCCAAAATCCTAAATAGTGAGGTAGTGGTTCAAGGAAAGCCTAATTAAGCGTATTCAATATTTTGTTACCAACTGACATCCTAGGCAACGGAAGACATGTATTGTCTATCTTTATTAGAGCTGTACTAATCGGTGATATCAAGTGGACTGTCGAAGTAATAATGTACAGAGCACACATTTACGGCATACTTCTCCAATTATGAGATAACGACTGTTCGAAATGATTTTCCGAAATATCAAGATAGGATTATGTTCATTACATATATGTGTAGCTTTTGGGAGTAAGATAAAAAAATGCATTACTACCATCATTAGTTAATGATATAGACGTCGCGAAGTTGAAAACTACGTGTACGGATTAGTGAACCATCGCCGAATTTACTAATAACCTTTGTAAAATTATTTATCTGAGATCCTTGGACTTCCATAGAATTTGAAACACCCAGGTTCATTGCCGTAAACTTCAGCTGCCTGACAGTAAACTCGGAGGCAGATACTATATCAGAACTTAGAATTATACTATAATAACTTTAGATGTTGCCTGTAAAACTTATAAAGCGGCCGGAATACAATGAAGTCTTATGAAAGAAACCTACCATTGACTGGACCATTTCAGTGCAGTGTGATGTCTTTAAGTATCACATCCATAGCTGCATAATTTCGCGCGAACATTAAAGCTGACTTTCTCGGCATCAAACAGTTGAGTGGTCATAATTTCCCTAATATACTACCTGTTTCCACTTTTAACATAGTTCAGAACCGTTAAACATGGCTCGGCTAAATTGTTAGAATAATATACTGACACTTTATGACCAGTTGTGTATCAAGGTTAGTCTATAGAAATAGTATTATGTGAACATCGTATCAGGACATCAGCATACTGACCTAAGAGACTCAATCGATGTCCCTACTGGAGGAAAGTCAATGAGAGACTGACACTTAACGCAACTTGTATTAGTCACACCAGCGACTAGTTGAGAATATGCTGTTTCTGTTTTTGTCACAGAGAAACCAGACGAATTTTCAGGCTTTGAATGATATTTATACATGCCCCAGCGCTTCTCTACAGAAGAAATGCTACCCTATTCTAATGACATGTCTACCTTCACACTGGCGGTGAGTGGCCGGTATTCAGCGAGAACATTTAAATCGAGGTCCTGAGAAAAGGTTTTATTAGACACCAAGGACTCGAAAAAATGAAATCCATCAAGCTGGTTCTCATCTGTCGGCCATCATATCATCAGCTCCATCGGTAAATGTCGACCTTGTATATGAGTATTAAAGTAGAAAAGGGTCTCCAGTATCATGATGACATTCAGTACGTCTATAGTCAAGACGTAATATTGATTGTATCATTATAATAAACGGAGCTACCCGGCTGATATTTGTGAATCCGTACATGAGGCGGCTATTTGTTCTGTAGTAAGCTGACATGGCTGTTCAACCATCCACAAGAATTTTGTGCTGACGTTCACTTTCAGATACCATTGTAGCGTGGCGTCGAGTTGAGGTTAACTATGAACACCGCTACAAAGAAACACGTGCCAAGCGAATCAGAAGGCGAGGGTTGGACGTAACCAAAGAAATCCATAAAATCTCCGAGAAGCCAAATACCAGAAGGCAAGTAATGGACCAAGTCGAGTTATATTTGGCTGGCGATCTCGTGGCATCGAGAGAATACCGAGTTCGTGCCAGGATACAACCTTGGTTACAGAAAGTAACCGAATTCGCGCGAAGTTACAATCGAAGTGTAAGCGAAAGAATGGAAGCACAATACAGCTGTCATTAGCACAGTCAAACAAAAGCACATTAAAACAGTCACTGGTACACTTGGTTATAATAATAAGCGTTTTTATTAAACCAGTCGTGTTCTCGTGATAAACGTGAGTCACTACACCATACTGTTCAACAGTATGTCACAATTCCCGTCATTACACCTTGAAGAGTTATTTTGGAACTATCAGTGGATCTTATTTAGCCATTATGGTGTCAGCAACAATAGATAAATCGATACATCAAGGAGGCTATTCCTTAAATGGAAGGGAAACTTAATGGGTAGGAGTTTAGAAGTCCGGGCTATTGTGTGTTATAGGAGTCTTCCTGTATGTATGCACTTATGTATGTGTAAATCCTTTCACGACTTTTCTCACCATAGAAATATCTCTCCTTTTGTACATGTAACGTGCTTTTATTAGACTCTATATCTACGTATATGATGTTCATCTATTAGTTTATCTGCAATTACTATTATATTGCCTACAAATCCCTAATTGCGACCATCTTCTTAATCTACATTGGGTTTCTGATAACTTGTAGTGACTTCGCTTCAATAATCAATCACTTTTGTAACCGTTATTATATAAATCCCATGGTGTTTGATATCAGAAGGCAATAAGAAGCGGCAAATACAATTGATTGGCGAATAGCACAAACAATAAGGTTCTAAGCACATCAAGCGAATTCAAAGTAGAGAAGCGAATATGTGTATGCGAGCAAATACAGTGACAAATTTATAGTCAAATGGAATAGGGGCACAGCAAGGCAAAGCAAGGTCCAATAATAGGGTTCGCGTACATATAAACATAGGAAGAGAATGACTTATCGAGCGATATTTAAGCTGTAGCGTGGCGTCTAGTCGCGGTTGACTATGATCATCACTATAGGAAGGTTGCTTACCAAATATCAGAAGGTAATTAAAGGTTGTAGCTAGGTATATTTGTTGGTGATCTCGTGGTATCAAAAGAATGCCGAGAGCGTACCAAAGGAGTACAAGCGGATTTACTGAGCAAACGTAAGTTCGTGCAAGGTCAAAACCAACGGAAGGAAGAATGAAAGAAGAATAATGGATGTCTTTAGCACGGTTAAAAAAACAAGCACAATAAAACAATCACTGGTACAATTGGTTACAATAATAATTGTTTCCATTGAACCAATCGCGTTCTCTTGATAAGAGTAGGTCACTACAAAGCTATCAACATTTTAGGTAGAGTCTGTCATGTGATCAAGCATATACGTTCATACAGATATGGTAGTGATCATAGCAGTACAAAGAAATATGCGAATCGTCACTGTTCGAATAACATTGTTAAGTAAGTTAATAAAAGGGATTAACCAAATTTAACCCTATTCGAAACTGAATGTAAGAGATTTGCTACAAACTGTCCCATTTTTGTATTGCCAAAATTTGTATTTTGGTGGCTGCCATATTGAGTGATCATGTTTTGATTGCTCCCACTTGATTCGACGGATTGGATTTGACCGTGGAGGATGGGAACTTCATTCTCTATTTGCTGGGAACGTTTAACGTCGTGGATATGTAACTAATTATAAGATCCTCACACTTCTTATATGATCGAAATTTCATACTTTGACTGAGTAGTTTAAATCATTATATTGGTATTGTTTGGATAGAGAGTTATCTTTGGATCACTGGGAACATTTTCTGTCTGACGATTCATTGCACAAGGTGTTGCTAGAGTTAGCGACTGTAACTGTTTGAGAATGTCTTGCCCAGGTATATTTTGTTTATTTTTTTTACCTAGATTTATTTTGCGCATAGCACATCTACTCGAGTTCGTACTCATTCTACGCTATCATACGACCATTATTGCAAAATATCTTCTGTTGATGTACTAGAACTAAAACAAATTCGCTATCACAAATCTACTGAAATTTTTGCGATTCTGTGGTATTTGTACGAATTGATGATTCCTTTGTACTTGACCGCCCGCTTATAAAGAATTAAAAATATAGTACCTTCATTTGTGCTCATCTAGTTCGACGTGCATCAAATTGCACTATTTCAAGAATTCTTACTTAGCACATTAATTCAAATACTTTTAAGTATCATATATTCTGGATTTTACAAACCGTACTATATCAAATGAAAGAGCGTGTAGTGACTCACATTTATCACGAGAACACGACTGGTTTAATAAAAACGCTTATTATTATAACCAAGTGTACCAGTGACTGTTTTAATGTGCTTTTGTTTGACTGTGCTAATGACAGCTGTATTGTGCTTCCATTCTTTCGCTTACACTTCGATTGTAACTTCGCGCGAATTCGGTTACTTTCTGTAACCAAGGTTGTATCCTGGCACGAACTCGGTATTCTCTCGATGCCACGAGATCGCCAGCCAAATATAACTCGACTTGGTCCATTACTTGCCTTCTGGTATTTGGCTTCTCGGAGATTTTATGGATTTCTTTGGTTACGTCCAACCCTCGCCTTCTGATTCGCTTGGCACGTGTTTCTTTGTAGCGGTGTTCATAGTTAACCTCAACTCGACGCCACGCTACAAGCGATAAAGATTATCACCTACAGTAACCCTTATTATTTGGGAAACAGAAGCAATCCACTAAGTGAAATTAAACACAACTGAAACATTACTATGTTCTCATTCTTCTATTTTTGACATTTTACATATCGGTATTACGTAATAATATTTTGCCTTATTTGTGAGTATTGTTTGTTCCCTCTTAGTTGTATATCATTAAACTAGATTGCATATTTGCATTTGATACTTCTATGCAAACATCTTCCAAACTAATTTTCTTGACTATGTGTATTTGTGATGATACCTAGATTGGTTTATTTAAAGTACTTACAAATAAACAACATAATAATAATGGTGATTTATTATAAAGGAAAATTATATTTGAAATAATCTCAGTGATTGAAATTTAAGTGATTTCAACGTTTCGTCCGGCAAACTTGTTGGAACTTCTTCAGGGTGATAATCAAAATCATGAAAGAAATATATAGGGTTTAACAATCAAATGAAATCAAATCTATATTATGCTAATACAGTCATATTTAGATGTTGATTTTAGTAATTAGAATGACATGAGTCAAAAGTGCTTAAACACTAATTGTATAAACAGTACATAATTTCTAGAAATGTTCTATGGTTAGTCATGATAATATGGATGTTGTTATTCCATCAATTATGCTCCTGACCCGTATAATAGTATCACCAAAACAACAGACATTAACGAATCAAACTTGACTCAAACGGTGATAACCGAAATGGACGAATGAAATCCATTACACGAAGCTTTGACATGACCAAACAGACTAATGACACTGACGTTACAACTTCCTTTACATTTCTAGTAAAAATCCTCCCACCAATATTGTGATGCAAACAATAATCTGTAGTTTTGGATTTTTACTGTTAAGAAATCAGTCTCTTCAGTAAAGAATTACAAAGTCTCACTATGTGATAGAGCCGAGAACTAGTCACAGAAACGGGCTACGTTACTTCATATGTCTTGGAGTGTTTTCGAGTTCAGTCCACACTGACGAGTGAAGTTTTCAGCGGTATCCAAGATAACGAAAACATTTAATACAGAGGGACTGGGTATATCTCAGTTTCACGAGTATGGTTACCGATTCACAATGAAAGCAGTAATATGCAGAATTGTTCTTATAAGTTTTATAAATAAATTACAACAATGCACGTGCACAATTGAGGATAGCGAACCTGCAGCCATACTTACAATGATTGCATCTCTGAAGATTGATACGATTTGACCGAATGTCGGCATTCCGAAACTAAGAAACTCATGGTTCTTGTCTAAGACAGCATATAATTAAAATAGTTGTCGAGTTTTATCCACAACACTTCTCCAGGAGTCACTTTTACCAACATGTACATCATCTCAACACTTATGTTGTTTTTAGTAATACTACACACTTCGGTTTCTGTCTTGTTGACAAGTGGCTAGTGAAGGCAAGATGTAATTGACCACTGAACATAGACAAACACCTGACTTATTACTTAATCTGTGATTTCCTTTCTATCGTTGATTTTTAATCTGAACTTGCTAAATATAGACTGCTTGTAATTGTGATAAATAAAGGATTGTCAGGTCTATACTCTAACTCCCTATTTTCGATTATGAACCGTGTATCTGGTATAATGTGACCCAATCTGTGTGTAGTATCACGATCGAGTATCTAGTCTACTGCTACTCTTATGTCAGTCTCCAGACGTATAGTTATATTATAGTATTGATTGAGATCATGAATCGATTGATGTTAGACCACCATTGAAAACCTGGAAGTACTGGACAGACGTTTCGCTTTATTCTGGGACTCCTCAACAGTGCTCATCCACGATCCCACTCGAGGGATTCGGACTCATGGCCTTCAGTCCCGCGCGCGAACACTCAACCTACTAGATCACTGAGCCTGCAAACAATGGTGTTATTCTGCCATTATATCACTTATTTTGTAATCTCTGTCTGTTACTAATCTCTATTTGTATTGTAAATCAAGAATATTAGATTAATAAATGGAGAATTCCTTCAAGATTGTTCACATCAGTCTGTGGATAAGTAAGAAAAATCAAACATATTCTTCGTTTGAATGAAGATCTTTTATTTAAGCAATAATTATCTACATGAGCTAATCAACTTATTATGTTGTACTGATTTCCGGAATTATCGATGGAAAAATTGTGTAAACCATAGGTAACAGAAAAAAAATGTCAGGAAATAACATACACGTATATATTACTTATTTACTTACTTACGTCTGTTACTCTCAATGGAGCATAGGCAGACACGTATATATATATGTATGTATGTTAAAATTTCTAGCTATCAACTAAAGATGAACAGTGCTTTTGTTATCTTATCCGGTTGTTCAAATCAAGTACTGATATATGTATATATATATATACTCTGTATCCGTACACAAATTAGCTTAAATGGGTGAGAAAACCAGGAATGATTAGGCAGTCGTTTTTTTTATTGGCTAACTGAAAATCGTGAATGCTCAAATCATTCAAATATGTTCCTTAGAAAATTAAGCCACAATTTTAGTCAATAACTTATGCCTATTTCCTTCAACTATCAAGCTAAACCTTTACTGATAGTTTGGCATCATCAGTATTTCTCAGGTTTCATTTGAACTTGTTTGATTGAGACAGAGTATCAACTTTCTATACAAATAGATGGACAAATACAGAAAAATAACATATATTGAAATATTCCTAACCTTAATCAGTATATTACAAAACCTTCACACATATATATACATATTGTAAGGTAGTGAAATGATTAGTATTACTAAGTAGAGTTGGATAGTGGCTAGCAGTAAAAACCAGAAAGCGAGTTTCATCTTATTTAGGATCCATTACCTGGATTCCAGAACTCAGTGTCTTTCATTTCGAATTTCCAACACGTTATCCTCTCAGTTAATAAATCCAAAATCTTCAATGAGTCCCAATGTCCACATTAGAACTCGTTACTGAATAAGAATATCGAGGAAATCCTCTCACGATAGATATATGCCAAAACATTCTGATCAATTGCAGTCGTTTTCATCAACGACGGGAAGGTTCAAACCCTTAAAAACAAACTGTTAACATTACTATATCTTAGAACTATACTTCCAACTTGACATACATGTATTCTGTCAATAAGGTAATAATAGTCGTTTTATCAATATTGACTTATTTGTACCTGTTATCCATTCTTCTTGAGTCATATTTTGACCTTGTTAATTATTCACTTGTCAACCTTGACTATTTTTATATGAGTATATATATGTGTACACTTATCCTATTCGTCACATGTCTGTAGCTTATTTTTGTGTGACTATAAATAATGATTAACAACGCTTGATTAAGTCGAGTTGGCTCACACACCTTCCTCACTGCGCGTCATTTCACTTCACTCTATTCTCTTCGCTTCATTCCTCTGATTAACTGTTCAAATCAATGTGCGTACAAAATATACATATTCAAAAATCCATTCTTGTATTTGGTTTATATTTAATTCGATTATTCACTAATGCGGATTAAGTCGATTATTACATACGAGGTTAGCCGACATATGTATTTCAATAACAATCAATCGTACGATCTAATTGGAGTCAGATCTTGGGGCCATTAAAGTGGTGAACCAATCGATAACATCATCCGATCTAATTAACGCCAAAATAAAGGGTTACAGACATAAAATCAATCTTTGTATTTAAGGGAGTCAGTGATTTACACCGTCAACTGACATGATAACAGAATTGAATCATATATATTTTAACTCTTTCTTCCATTACTATTTTTCAAATAACCATAATTACAATCTAATGAGTTTAACTCATATTGTAGTGAAGGAGAACATATGTGAGGACAACCGAATCACATTTGGAACAACATAACAGAATTACTTGATAAAATAGAAAAACAATACAATAAAACCTAATTTGCAAAATGTTCAATAAGTGCCTCGGATTTCATTGTTCTTGCATTTCTATACTAATTGCTTTCTATTCCCGTTCTTCCTTTCTTGATCTTGCCAATCTTCTGCTGCCAGACATTACATTCCTGACTAGCGTTATGTACTACTTATGTCAATATAAGTAGCACGCACCACAATATCTTTTGTTTTATTCCTAAATTGCATTTTTTTAAAAAGTAATATTGTATCATGAAAAATTAATTTAAACATTCTAGAACTTTCAATCCAAACCGTAACAGAACTCTGTTAAAACTTCAGTTCTTATTTATTTATTTATTTGAACACATAAATATTAGTACAAAGGGGTACCAGGTATATATGCGCCACACAATCATAATGAGAATAGGAAGAGATAAAGAATGTAAGGTGAGTGTAAAAAGAAAAGAACAGAACAATAACGACCACAAATTAGTGTACGGTAGTGAGTTAATAATAATAATAATAATGGGGGAAACAGAAAGGTACGACCAGAAAAATTCTTTCAGTTAAGAAAGGTACGGTCACTTTTTATAAAGAAAGTAAAAGAATGTTACAGCAGGATCGCCACTGGCTTCTATTCTGAGCCATATCTGATAATGTCTCTAGCCACTGTGTTACACCATCTCTAGAACCCCAACCATGGAGTCGTGAAGGACCAACAGAAGCCAGCCCTTTGCAGCTTTCTTTCATACCACGACATCATATCATACACTGACCACCTTTCGGCAGATATTGCATGATGTGGAATTCTCTGGGATGATATTCGTAGAACATGTACAAGCCACCGAAGTTGGTGTTTCAAGTTAGTGACACCAATTGAATTATCGTCGCTGTGATCGAACACACGATACCGAACCTCTGTATTACTAACATGGTATTGACACTGGATGCCAGAGATCCTTCAGAGACAACGATGTTCAACCACAGAGAGTCGTCTATCATTTTCACCTCGGAAAGGCCAAGTTTCATACACATGGAGTAAAACTCTCATAGTCGACCTCTTATAACCAAACTAGCATCAGAAGGCGCCAAAGATGACACAGATTGGCATAAGCCGCTCTGACTTTCACTATACGTGAATCGATCTCATCACTCACGTCACCACCGATTCTTACATTTACATTTTAAATTACTTACTATTCATGGATGAATAATTCATTTCTTCAACTTCTAATTTATGTTAATACATCAAAATATTTAAACTTTATTAGTTATTTTATGTAACTGAATAGAAAATAACGAAATAGAACATAAATTCATCTTGTTCCGCAAAAACTATCGTACTTGATTTGTTCACTTGTGTAAAGAGAACCATTTGCATCAAATAAATAAAAGCACTCATTAAAACAATTAGTTAGCAACAAAAATTCTCTATACAAAATGAAATACTATTGTGGTGTGTGCTACTGATATCGACAGATGAAGTAGTAGTATGTATCATCAATCGAATACGAAATGTCTGGCGGTAGGACGTTTAGAAGATCAAAGAAAAGAGACCCAAAATAATGAATGATTGATGTGGAACTGAAGAAACAGTCAAATCTGAGATGATTGATTGATATTTTACAAATTAAGCATTTATTGTATGGTTCTCAGATTATATTAATTAATTCGCTTGTCCCCAGTTGCGTTCTCATTCACTACATTATTATTGAAAAAAAAGCAGATGATGAAGAATCCTTTCTTTTTGAAACAGTACGTGAAAAGGGATACAATTTGAGTAGAAACTTCAATTTTCATAGATTTCAGTTAATCCGTAGGTACACCATACTCACATCAATTGATCACTGAAAACAGTCTATTACTATGCTATTCAATACTTGTTGATGGCTGAATCCTATTGATCAATGTGACAATTAAGTCTATGGTATTTGATCTAATGCATATCATTTGGTAGCTGGTAATGCATTTGGTCACAATAGTAATAACTAATTGTTTATTACTTAAGAAAGAAACAAATGATTTATGACAGATAAACTCAAATGATCATATATATTCATTAGAGAATAATTACTTTACGAGAAAATGGAAATGTTTCTCAGTTAAATTTAATATAGTCAACTATGTTTTGTAATACTCTCAGTCTTTGTCAGTTATAGAATTGGTATGTACAAGTGTTTATTAACAATTGTCTACGCAAAATTCTTCGGATCCATTGGCCGGACACTATTAGCAACAACGTACTGTGGGAGAGAATAAACCAGATCCCAGTGGAGGAAGAAATCAGGAAGAAGCGCTGGAAGTGGATAGGACACAAATTGAGGGAAGCACCCAACTGCGTTACAAGACAAGCCCTCACATGGAATCCTCAAGGCCAAAGGAGAAGAGGAAGATCAAAGAACACATTACGCCGAGAAATGGAGATAGACATGAGAAAAATGAACAAGAATTGGATGGAACTAGAAAAGTAGGCCCAGGACAGAGTGGGTTGGAGAATGCTGGTCGGCGGCCTATGCTCCATTGGGAGTAACAGGCGTAAGTAAGTAAGTATGTACAGAGCTAGAAATGCTCAATTACATCTAATGTCACTAAGATAAATTGTAAAGTCTATTCAACAAATTGATGAACTAAGTTCATAAAAACATTATTTTGCAAAGCCTAAGGTACATTAACAATAACTACACTTTACAAATCTTTCTCTTTTCTTAGCAATACAACTTGTCATATCTTTATTGTTATTTGTATGAAATATCATCGAAAGCTATTAGAATTTATACCCTTTTAACTTCCTCATCATTTTTTTCATGTTTTGCAATATTAAAATTTCAATGATTGAGATCATGAGTCAATTGAAGCTAGATCACCATGGAAAACGTGGATTGGTTGAAGTTTGACATTAACACCGTTGGAAGCCGGTCAGATCAGTGGTCTAGAGATTAAGCACTCACGAGCGAGACTGATAGGTCCTGGGTTCGAATCTCGCGGGGGGGGGCGATATCATGGATGTACATTGATGAAGAGTTCCACAATAGAATGAAACGCTCATCTAGTGCTTCCAGGTGGCGGTCTATCTTCAATTGACTTATGATTACAACTATTAAACTATTTAAATATTAAATCAACTACAATACAGAATTGAGTTCATAGGAAATTAGTTAATAATATTTCATTATGAAACATTCAAATTTCATTGAAAATCAAAATATCACAATCAAATCCTCATAATGAATGTTTCAAATACATTTTTTTTCTCTCTCCTTATCATAAATTCTTTACTGTACCTCTTTATGTATTCTTTCTCTGAATAAGAAAAAGAGAGTTCAGCGAAGAGAATTTTCTTTTCGATGAAATCATTTACATAAGCTGTACATTCGTATATATAGTTATATGGAAAATGTATGTCTATGGAAGGATAGAAAGGAATGTATCACCAAAATGGATTCGAGGATAAATAACAAATGAGGTTACGTACTAATCAAGGGGTAAGGAAGAAAATCATTTATGGGTCAGATAATAATCCATTTGACAAATATGAAGAAAAGCGACAAACTTACTTACTTACTTACTTACTTATTTACGCCTCTTACTCCTCGTGAAGAAGCATAGGCCGCTCACCACCATTCTCCATCCAACCCTATCCTGTGCAATTCTTTCCAGCTCCTTCCAGTTCCTATTCATTCTTTTCATATCTGCTTTTATTTCCCGACGTAATGTGTTCTTTGGCCTTCCTCTCTCCCACTTCCCTTCAGGATTCCAAGTCAGGGCTTGTCTCGTGAAGCAGTTTGATGATTTGCGTAATGTATGTCCTATCCATTTCCATCGTCTTTTCCTAATTTCTTCTTCATCTGGAAGCTCATTTGTTCTCGCCCACAAAAGACTGTTGTTGATGATATCCGGCCAACGGATATTGAATATCTTACGTAGATAACTATTTATAAATACTTGTACCTTCTTAATGGTGATTGTTGTAGTTCTTCAAGTTTCAACTCCATACAGTAGAACTGCCTTGATGTTGGCATTGAAGATTCTCACTTTGATATTGGTTTAAAAGAAAAGCGACAAACACAAAGGTCATAATAATAGATTGAATAATAATAATAATTAATTCTTTCTTTATAGACATTTTCTTTATTGGATACATGAATTAGTCAAATTATATATAGATATAAATCAGTTAAATATTTCAACTGTATAAAAATGTAACTTATTTGGCTATCATTCATTCAAATTCATTATCACTATCATAAATCACCTTTCAATGTATGGATATAAAAAATAAATAAACAAACAAACATTGTTTAGGGTTTATTGATTTATTGATTTATTGGATAAAAAGGATAAATAAAGGTCTTAGAGGTGTAAAAATAAATATGGTGATTTGGTGAGTATTCACGAATGAAACAATGAGAATATAAGACATAAGTAAAGGGGGAAATGCAGTAATAATAATAATAATAATAATAATAATAATAATAATAATAATTGGATAATCAAAATGCTTAAGACCAAGGTAACGATAACGATAAGACGTACTTCTTTTGTACGCATAGTTCTGGTTTAAGCTTCTGGATGGTAAGAGCTTGGGCTATTTTTAAAAGTTGGATGCGAAGAAATCTGGGTAGATTTGAACGAATCATATAAACAATCTTAAATTCATTTTTTTGGATCTGTAGAATGGTTACAGTCGATTAGATGTTCAAGTATAGAACTCCTAACTGTTTTTCTTTCCCCCTTATAGAACCAAACTGGAATATGTTCCCGTATCCGAGTTGAAAGCGAGTGCTGGCTACAGTCAATGTACCTTATTTATGTCATATATTCTCATTGTTTCATTCGTGAATACTCATCATATCACCAAAAAGGATAATTGTTTCCGATTATTGATAAGATAAAACATAAATTAATTTCTATTCTATGACATAATTTTTTTTTATCAACCTACATTCATCAATCTAAAAAAAATACAAATGTAATTAGCCTGTAATTTATTCAATCATCTAATTTGTTATATTTATATTCTATTTGGAAAATAAAGAAAGAAAAAAAAGAAAAGAAGAAAAAAGAAAAGAAGAAAAAAGAAAAGAAGAAAAAAGAATGTAAGAAAAAAGAAAAGAAAAAGTAGATAAGAAAAAAAGGAACTGTTTATCTTGATATAAATCTTGTCATAAATGTCTATTGGTGAACTTCACAAAGATTAAATCTTTAACATTTAGATCTTATAATAGATAGTTAACATTCTGAACTATTGGTTTCAAGTCTAATTGATTCAATTAAAAAGTTTAGTTTGTTAGGTTGAGTAGTTTAGATCATAATTAGCTAAAGTTCTAATAGTGTTTACTTTTAGTTAAGATTAAGCTTAATTTAGATTTACTGTGGGAGAGAACAAACCAGATCCCAGTGGAGGAAGAAATCAGGAAGAAGCGCTGGAAGTGGATAGGACACAAATTGAGGAAAGCATCCAACTGGGTTACAAGACAAGCCCTCACATGGAATCCTGAAGGTCAAAGGAAAAGAGGAAGACCAAAGAACACATTACGCCGAGAAATGTAGATAGACATGAGAAAAATGAACAAGAATTGGATGGAACTAGAAAAGTAGGCCCAGGACAGAGTGGGTTGGTGAATGGTGGTCGGCGGCCTATGCTCCATTGGGAGTAACAGGCGTAAGTAAGTAAGTAAGTTATTGTTTGAGAATCTGAATTGATATATATTGAATAAGATAGATATATATTTATGGATGACTTTCTATGTATATTACAATTCTGGTTAACTAATCATATGTTGAGTAACAATAATAATCAACCAAGATGTAAACTTGAGATTTGAAGTTAACTCGGAATAAAATAGTGTTCCAGTTTGTTATATCCTAGAGAAGATTAAATTACGAACAACATTCGAGACCTATTAATGGACTAATATTATCTATATATTATGGTATAAATATTCCGTAATTATATTATATTTATCTATATTCTCCTTACTATAAGCTTCATTTTGACCTATGGGATTGTTATTATACGATTTACCGTTCTTAAGTTATGTTCAGTTTATTTGTGTGGTGTGCTACTTATACTGACATAAGTAGTATATGATGTTGGTCGTGAACAGAAGGTCTGCCAACAGAGAGACAAGAGGATCGAAAAGTAAAGAATGGAAACAGGATGCAATTTATATGCAAATTCAAGAACAATGAAGTCTGAGTCATTTTGAGACATTTGGTGGACATTTTGCAAATTAAGCATTTACTTTATGATTGTTATATTTTCTTAACAAGTCTTGTAATGTTGAATATATCCGATTGTTCCCCTCTGGTGTTCGTGTTCACTAAATATTGACTACTGTTTCCCACGATCACAGCCACATTTTGACTTTATTGTGTATGAATGTTATTTCTTATGTTTATGGTGCGTTGCGGTCTGTTTGTTTGATATATAAACCCAATATGTCTGAAATAAATTATTCCCACAGTGGAGGCTGCTACTGGCATTCTGGACTAAACTGGACGGGCTAGGCGATCAACGGACCAATAGGACACTAGGCTGCTCATATCTGTCGAACATCAAGAGCGAATATGTCGTATTTTGATTGGCGAATAAATTATGTGATAACTAGCGGGCGATAAAGACACAACACAGTTATATGTAAATGAAATTGTTCACGTTTTTCTGTTGTTACTATTAATCAGTTTTTGCTGGTATAGAGTATAGGTACAGAATGAACTCTTTTTCTCAACATAAACCTTATAGTTATACATTTTCAATATTTTTAGATCGTAAATAGTAATAGACCTAAGGATATAAGTTCCATTTTACTTAAGACTAATCAGCTGGATTTACCTTCATCCTAGTGTGGATATTAATACTGATACTGATACTTTACAATTAAAACATTAGCTTGTTATCCACTGACCTAATGAGTTTAGATGGTGATCCATTTAATCAAGGGAAAGTATATATATAGCAGTAAACAGATAACAATAGAATGTACACTCACAACGGTCACATGTAATCAACTCTTGGTGTCACAAGATGTTCGTCACTATTTATGTTTATAATTATCTTCTCTTCTCTCTCACAGAACTATTGATTTGATTGTTTACATATCGTTAATTATACCTTGTTCGATTAACCTTGTAAAGCTACGTAAATTCTATAAATTAAGTATTAGGAAATATAGGAGATAAGAGACACGTCTGTCAATTTGTAACGCATCTATCATTCAGTTTACAATGTGTATGCAATATCCAACATTCTTTCATTCATTTAATTAGGGGATACTGTATATAAAAGCATAATTTTTATTGAGTATTTTAATTCATCCTGTAATTTTCACTTTATTTTTTCTTTTCATCCGGTAAGTTGGAATGTGACACAGTGTTCTGTTTATAGAAGACATATGTAGATGGTGTTAAAGGATTGAAATGAAATCGGTGATGAACATTACACTCGTATTTACGGTTCTGATCCATTGAATGAACAGAAAATTACTCGAGAATGCTAGATATTGCACTTTAACTGAACATTATCGTCTCATAAATATATTTTACAAGCTATATGTTTGTTTGACAGTCTGTTTTCTTTTTAATAAACCAAATAATAGAAGATATACATGTGATGGAACATTTTTCCATATACCATAATGACTAATGTAACTCTCGGTTATTAGTTTCCGAAGTAAACCAGTGAACTAATTACGAATGCTTAAACATGCATTTTTGTGAAATAATCATATCATTGGTGTTATATGAGTCTCATTGTTGTGTAGAAAATAATCTTGTTTCTTGGAGTTTTTTATTCATAACTATCACTCTCGTACATTTGAATTCTTTCCACATCTAAGATGGTATATTATTTCAGTCAGTATTTTGGTTAGTATAAATCTTCTATTGTATGCACAAGTCATACTGTTAAGACTACCTGGGTGAGATTCACGAGATAACATGGTCAGTTGTAAAAGATGATGTGAAACATAATTCAGAATCTATCAGAATATAGCAGATGCATCCCACTCTTTATCTTTCTCTGAATCATGAATTCTAGTGTTACTTCATACATATCGTTCCAATTTGTCTTTTCAAATCATATTGCCAAGGTTTAGTCTTTCACATTATTGCTGAAACTAAATTATTTGAATTCCTTTACAATTTATCTTGTGGATTTTTTCTTGTTAAGTTAACATAGTATGAGAACTTGAGCCAACTCATTTTTATTCCAAAATCTACGTTAATTATCACTGACATTGAGAATGATTCTTATGAAAAAACTGTCTTTTATATTGTAAGATTATTTAGAGTACTCAACAGAGATTGTACAAAGGTATCCATAACGAAGGTTGGACTTGATAGTTTTAAATAAACTGAGGATTGGGTTGGAAGTATTTTATTGTATTGTATTTCTGACGTTTCGTGACCTAATGTAAGCCACTTCTTCAGAGTAAATAAATAACCGACATTAGATTAACACAAGTTTAAATAGTGCGTCAGAAATACAATCTTTCTAGTTATTGGCACTGGCTCATAGCGACTGGCTTCAAGTGGTATTTCCTTGAGTTCTCGTGAGAAGCCGTGACCAGTGAAGTCCAACCAGGTCTGTTGTGAGATAGTAACTCACTGAAGACAATGATGGACGGTGGCGCAATTTTGTGAATTGGTTGAAGTTAGACATTAATAATGTTGGATGCCGGCTCAGTAGTCTAAAAGTTAAGCATCCGTGCGCGAGACCGAACGTCCTGGGTTCGAGATCTACATGCGGGGTTGTAAATGCTCTTTTTTGAGGATTTCAGTACTAGGACAAGATGGTTGTTTAATACTTTCAGGTTTTCCATGGTTGCCTAGCCTTAATTGGCTCATGAATTCAACTATTAAAAATATATTTATTATTAGAGATTATATAATTTGTATAATCTATTACAATTTCTTTACGTTAAAGATAGATAAAAAGATGAACTTCCTAAATGGATGCTATAAAGGCAGGGAGAACATGGAACTACAGTAGTAGGATCTATTTCATTTCATTTGTACTTTGAGCCAAAAGTTCCGTTAAGTGCATATATATATACTCACTGCCTCCTCGTGGAGGTGTTGTTTACGAAATTGAGAGGACGAAAAGCGGACGTCCGGCGCTTTAATCGGGTTGGTGGACATGGAGGGTCAACCTAAGAGAGTTGGAAAATCCTGATCCCAAACCAATGGTGCACATGGGCTCTAGTATCCTGAAGGAACGAATGGCGTACGAACCAATCGTTGGTCACCGGCTATCATGGGACTGCATCTCCTTATGATGTTCCACTGCCTTGTGGATCAGACCTTTAGGTCAAAGGCTCTGAGTGTGGTCCTCTAAGAAAACCACCTTCTTCGGTTTAGGCACCCGGGCAGTATCACAGCACTCACACATATCAAATGAGATTTGTGTGGCGCATATGTATTTGGTGTCTCCTTGTACCAATATCCATGCGTTAAAATAAATAAGTAAATAAAATATATCATATAACTAAAGTATTGAGAATTTTAAAAAAATTAAAAGAATTTTACACTGGATTAAATAATATAAAACAAAATGTTCTATCTAATAAATATTATATGGACTGGTTGAAGTTAAATATTAACACCATTGGATATCGGCAAACGTAGTGGTCCAGATGTTAAACGTTCACGCGTGAGACTGATAGGATCTAGGTTCGAATCTTGTGAAGTGTGGTCGTGGATATGCACTATTGAGGAGCACCATACTGGGAGGAAACGGCCGTTCAGTGCTTTCACGTTTCCCATGGTGATCTAGCCTCAATTGACTTATGGATCCAACTATTAAATATTACATTATGAGAATTAAAAAAATGAATGTTACACTTAACAGATATTAAAGAAATATGATAATAAAACAAAACAATCAATTGAATCATATAATGAATACATATAAATACTCAAATAATAATAAATAATATTGTTATATCCTAGCGAAGATTAAATTAGGAGTAACTTCTGAGACCTATTAATGGACTAATATTATCTATATATTATTATGGTCTAACTATTCAGTAACTAGATTGTGTATATCCATATTCCTCTTATTATAAGCTTCATTTTGATGTATAGATTATTATTGTACAAGTTACTGTTCTTAATTTATGTTCAGTTTATTAACTAGAGTCTTGTACGTTCACAGCTACATCTAGGCTTTATTGTGTATAAATGTTATTTCCTATGTTTATGGTGCACTGCGGTCTGTTTGTTTGATATATAAACCCACTATGTGTGAAATAAATGATTCGCATAGTGGAAGCTGGTATTGGTGTTCTAGACTCAACTGGACGAGTAAGGACGCTAGACTGCTCATACTGGTTGAACGTCATTGGCTTAGTATAGTGCGAAAATTGTTTAAGTCGTATTTCGATTGGCGGATAAATCACGTGACAACTAGCTGTACATAAAGTCGCAAGGAATATTATGTTTTATTAATTCGTCAAATGATTGACCATGTATTCTTCTTTTTATTTATTTATTTCTATCTTGAATTGTTTACAAACATTCATGTTTATTTACTTGTTGATAACTGCTAATATTCTAGTTGTATTGTATGGTATTGATGCATATGATATATTCTAGTGAGAATAATGTTGGGATTCATTTATGGACTAATACTATACATATTCTTATTGCATAACTAATCAGTAACTAGATTATGTATATCTATATTCTTCTTATTATAAGCTTTGTTTTGATCCATAGATTATTATTATATGATTTACAGTCCTTGAATTATGCCCAGTCTATTAATTATAGTCTCCTACCTCAATAACCACTTTTGGTTAGATCTTGTACAAATGTTGTTTCCTATTTTGTGGTGTGATGTGGTCTGTATGGTTTGTATATAAACTTAGTATGTTTGAAATAAATGATTTATATTTCGGAGGCTGAGATTTGTGTTCTGAACTCAACAAGCAGGGCTAGGCAGAAAAATGAACCGATAAGCACTCTAGACTGTTCGTACGGATTTGTGTCATTGGTTCGACCAATGAGTCACTTCTCTAATTGGCGGTATCATTACGTTATATATTATTATGGCACAAGGCCACAAGTTATAACAGTATAGAGGTGTAAGAGAGGGGAGTAAATTATTCAGTTCACCGATAAATTTTAACAATACAACTTATTTGTTTGGGATAAAACACGGTGATATTTATCCAGTGACTGAATGTAGTCGATAGCCTAAGTTTTGTGTTTTTTATTACTAGTCATCAGGGTGTACCTGAAAAGTTGAGGGGATTGGTGAACGTTGACCTTTTCAATCCCTTATCACTGGCCTGAACTACTGAGCTATTTGGGCTTTGATTGATGGCATTTTTAAAACTGGGATATTCACAATTGACTGATTATTGAACAGTGATCAATGTCGAGTCTATTTAGTCCTTTAATACTGAACAAATTCCATCTATCAAGTTGCAGTGTGGCTATTGATTTAAGTGGAACTAAATTATAAGAGACCGAATCATCTAGGGAACACCGGTTCTCGTAAGACTACAGGTAAACTATGTTAACGAGTACCAATTATTATACAGACTAGGTTAAGAATTTTTTATCAGTTACCTCCAACCATATAACATCTTAAGATAATGCATGCAATATTGAGTCACTTAGACAAATAGTCACATAGTGACTTGATCAATACAATACAATCAACACTATAAGACTAGACAAACATGATATTGGTCACTACTCAATGATTACTCAGTTACAAACGGCATTACTTAATTATATTTACAGTGAATGCTATGTCGAACATCAACTGATTAAACTAGAATGTAATTACATAAATTTTAGACTTGATTTACATAGGTGTGGAATTATTTTCCTAGATAATCATTCCCGGTGAATTTGTATTTAAAGTGTATTTGAATGAAGACTGGGTGAATGATTTCCATCTACCGCTTCACACTTATCGTTATATGTCTTTGACTGAATTAGGATTAAAACATAATTATTTATTAGAATGAGGCTTCGTAGATATTGTAGTGATTTTAATAGTTGAATTCATAAGTCGATGTAAGCTAGACCACCATTGGAAACCTGAAAGCACTGGACGGTCTTTTCGTTGCTCAAGATCATGGATCGATTGAAGATAGACATTAACACCTTTGGATGCCAGGTCAGCGGTAAAGATGTTAAGAGTTTGTGCGTGTGACTGAGGGTTCTAGGTTCCAGTCCCTCGTACGAGATCTTGGAGGAGTCCCATACTAAGATGATGTGTCCGTCTAATGATCCCAGGTTTTCAATGGTGGCCTAGCTTACATGGATTGATGAATTCGACTATTAAAGCATAATTATTGAATGGAGAGTGAGTAACGTTGATTAGTGATTTATAGTTTTAAATCATGGACTGATTTTATGTAGTTAGGCAATATGTAAATAACCAGAAAGCACAAGGATCAATAAAAATGAATGATGATCACTTAATGTCATAAATTAACTGAAATTAAAAATGTGAACCAGTGGCTGTGTTTTGAGGGTCTTGAGTTTAATCTATGGCAGAGTTTTGGATGTTCATCGTTGAACAGTACTTCTACGAGTCTGAAACAAGTGTTGTCCAGCATTATAAATTGTTCTTTGGTATCCGGTCGGATAATGTGAACGAGATACTTAATGAAATAAGAGAACACTCATAATTAGTACTCAACATTATGCCCTCCAAACATTTTGATTCTCTTCTCAACTATTAAACAGACATTGGAATGAAAGTTTTGTCTGCTCCTGAGTAGAATATATTTCACGGAAAAGTATCCTTTTCAATATTTGTATTCAAAAAATTATAGCTTAAAAATGACTTTTACCCCTGAAAAATGTCAACACTGAGTGAATTCATAACAGAAATTTTCAGAATACACTGGAATGGGATACAGAAAATAATAATAGCTAACTTGTCAAAATCCAGTCTCATGTAGAAATGAACTCTCGTCTCATTAAATTAATTGAGAGTCTTGTTATTGTTTGCTTTCTGTAACATCCAGTTTTATTCCATGATCTTTCAATGATTGTCTCTTTAAAGCCGATTCTCAGTATGGGGGTTGTGGAGATTGTTAGGTTTTTAATTGAGATCATGAATCGATCGATGTTAGACCACCATTGAAAACCTGGAAGCGTGGAGGTTCTGGGTTCGGGTACCGCCTGCAGGATTGTTGATGCGTACTACTGGGAAGAAACGTCCGTCCACTGCTTCTAAATTTTTAATGGTGGTCTAATATCAATCGATTGATGATCTAAATCTAAAGCCAATTCGTTAAACAAGTTACAAAGGAAACGATTTCCACAAATAAATAGTAATTATTAAACAGTAAAAATGTTGATGATAATATCTCTGACTTAATCAAAATATCCATACAGCAACAATCTGATTCTAAGTGTTTGTATTATCCTCATTATTTCGGACCTACTGAACAGAAATATATTACATTCTATAATCATCCTAGTCTAATACTGTTACATACACTTCCCATATACAATTCGGACTATCTAATTTGGTAAAAAAAAAAAGACCAAGAATGTGTAAGGAGCTTTGACGGGTTAACCCTAATCGAAATATATGCACAAACTCATCTATAAATTTGTGTCTATCTTTTTCAAGATATCAATTCAGAATTTCAATCAATACAGTAAATCTGTTTCCTCGAAAAATTAAGCTAAATCTTGACCAATACCATATGATCTTTAATATCTTTCATTTAGAATATGTCTGGTTGACATGGCATATTGAAATTCCTAACAAAATTTATGATTCAACACAAAAACTGATATGAAAGTACAGATAGTATTTATGAAACTGTTTCTGTTGGAAATGTAGTTTAAAAATGATATCTCTAAGAAGATCATAATACAATACATTTTAGAAACGATAGAAGAAGAAGGAGAAGAAGAAGAAGAAGAAAAAGATTCAAATCAAAAGTATTACGTTCTGTTGAAGATGTCAAGTGCTTAAATAAAATTTAGTATGCAGAAATTGAGTGACTTTGAATTAATTCAATGTGATTGTTTTTATTGAACACAACATTAATTTGTATTCATTAATTCATCATATTCAATGGTATTAATTCTTTGTAGTTTGACATCTAAGTAACAATTAATTCGTTTGAAAAGTTCTGTAAATAATAAACATTGAATTTGGTCAATTTATAATTGAATGAACTTGGATATAATTGAATTAGGACTCAGTAGCTAAGTGGATAACATGATGGCATTGGAAGTGAACGATAGTGCGTATGAGTTGCGGAGTGAACATCAACTCTAAGATGCAAGTACATCTAGCTGACGAGTCCCAAGTAGGACGAAAACGTGTGTCCTGAATTCCACTGCTAACCACTATCCATCTTTGCTTATAAAGCTTATGATCTAAGGCAATATAGAGGCAGTTCACACAGGATGCACATATGTCAACAAGAGACTAATCAATTGCAGTCGTAAATAATAATGGGAAAATACAAGTAAACAACATCAAATGAAGTTGTAATTGAATCTTCTTTGTATTATTTTTAGTAACAAATATTATATAAAAGCCTTTGTTACAAGATAGAACTCTACGGCCTACAATTTTCATATCGAATGATTGGCTTTTATATCGATGAGTTGTTATTAACTAGTTTACACGGCTAACATTAATCAATTCACAATATTGTTCGACCATCTTCTAATTTTCTAGTTAAGTAATTGTCTGATGTAGAAATCCACAGAAATAAATAATAATAAAAACAACTTTATTTACAAAAATGTAATTTATATAGTTCATTTCATTCATTATCAACAACAATTGGATAAAAAGGAAATCCCAGAACAGAGTGGGTTAGAGAATGCTGGTCGACAACCTATACTTGATTGAGAGTAATAGGCGTAAGTAATTTCATTCATTATTATATTGATTAGATTTTTTCTATGATTATAGAAGTTTATTTTGACAAGAAGGAAAAGTTATAGAACACTGATCGAAATAAAAACTTACATGTTTTCATTCAGTAATTGATAAGAGAGAATGAAATAATTCATAGTATTCACTATCTTTTTCATTGGTTCAGAAAATTTATTTGCCATTACGTCACTATGCAATCATTACGTAACGTAACTGTTCGATAAGTTGCAAATTTCACTGGTTGAAATCATAAATCAATTGAAGCTAGACCACCATGGAAAACCTGGAAGCACTGGATGGCCGTTTCATCCTAGTATGGGACTCCTCAGCAGTGCGCACCCACGATCCCGCACCCCGCGAGATTCGAACCGAGAACCTACCAGTTTTAAATCATATATATATATATATTTATATATATATATATATCAGTTTAGAGCTATGATGAAAAACTAATTGAAAAGAAATTTCTTCACTCTACTCGTTTCCCGTCTTACCAATTTTTCTGATGAGTTTACATCGTTAGCTGTTTAAGGCTATAAGTGATCAATAATAATGATAATAATAATAATAATAATAATGATAATAATAATAATATTAACAAGTTCACTTGGTATTGTTTGTTTGGATCTTCGCATTGATGTTTAGGACTGCGATGGATCAGTAACATTATAAGCATATATGCGTACTATGTGTATCGTGTTGTTATTGCCTTAATTCACAAGCATTATGAGTAGAAATGGGTAGTGTCTAGTAGTAAGATCTAGGATGCGTGTTTCGTTCAATTTGGGACTCGTCAGCTAGATGTACCTACATCTCAAAGTTGATGTTCACTCTAGGACTCGAACCCAGTACTGTCGGCTTCAAATTCCACCACATTATCCACTCAGTTACTGAGTCCAGATGGCCACTAATGTTGGGGTGATCGAGAAAATTGCTTGCAAAAGACAAGCAAGTATCAGAAAATACTAAGAAGCGTTTCATTCAATCAGCGTTCACTTGAAGTCTTAGCCAGAAATATCAAAGAAGCGAAAGGTCACATTCAGAGACTCTGATTGGTTAGCTGCTACACTGCTACTATGTTTATTAGCATTCCAGAATCTTCTAGCAACCCAAAGACATTTAAAATATTATAAAAGCCCCTGTATTCTCTGTATTAAAATGAACCTTGGAGTAAACTACTTCTCGCATAGTTTGCGTCTTCTCTCTCGTGTTCATGTCGCTGTATAGTTCTAGCTTTGGGAGGTTACAGAATAGCTTAAGAGACGAATATAACGTTCAATCCGCAAGACTTATCAATTAACTTGTGCAATAATAATAATAATAATTATCCTTTTTGCATAATATAAATTCTACAATTTATAAGTTAAAATATTTATTTTTTGTTTACTCATTTACTGATTTACCTATTTGTTCATTTATTCAAATAATTTTAACCAATCAAATGAGAATTAGCAACAATAATAAAATTGACCAATCATTATTATCCAATAAGAATTTGAGCATAAATCAAATAATTGTAAATTGAATAATTAAATACTAATATATAAATTGATCATTTAATCTCTCTCTCGCGCGCGCGTGCACGCGCACACACACACACTCACTATATATATATATAATGGCGATTTTTGAAATGTGCTCTGTGCACTATATTAAACACAGATCAATTTCAAATTAAATCATTAAATTTCTGTATTTAAAAAAAATCGATCAATTATGATCAATATTTTATTTTTTTTCTTTTAATCAGTAAAATAAAGTGAATATATATATATATATATATATAAATAATAAATAATCTCACATTCATTTACACAAATTACATACATGGACACATATCTATGTGGCAACATGTACACACATACACGTACACACACGCACACACACTTGTTTATGTACATATGCCCAATTCAAATTAGCTTAATGTTCTCTTTCCGTATATATATGTATGTTGTGTTTTCTTTTTAAAGAATAAGTTGGGATTATGTTTATGATAAACAAGATATAAATATTAAAAGAACAAAACAAACAATGAATTAATTAAATAGAATGGATATTAAAGTGAATTCATTGTAGTGAACACCACATATATATATATATATAACTATACTTATGATTATTTATTTATATTTATCATAATCATAATGAATATTGAATTAAACACTGAAAAACAAAAAATAAATATGTTAGAAACTGTTAATACTACTAATGAAAATACTACTCATATTACAACTACAACTATAAATACTATGACAAGTATATCTACAAATATAAATTCAAAATCAATTGGAAATAGTTTATATGAAAGACGTAGAAATTGGCGTGTACATCAAATGAAATCATGTATGGAACCTCCAATAAATTATTCAATAACATCAATATATCATAAAGATAATGATGGAATAAAATTAAATACTACTACAAAAAAATCAGATATATTACATCATAAAGAAAATTGGTGGGGGAAAACTATTAGTCAGTAAGTTGTTTCACGTTATATATTTATATATATATATATATATATATATATGTAAACTGGAGTAAAACTGAATTTCGACGATGTTTTCGATTCATTGAGACGAGCATTAAACTTTACTGAAGTAAAACTAAAGATTGACCCAATTAAAATACTTAATTCTTTTTCTATTAGACATTTTTTTGTAGAATTCCAAAACGAAAAAAAACACGTACTATTCCATTTCGATCCATACATCGAGTCTTGTTTCATTTCGTTATATAATTCATCCTTTAAGAATATCAATCTATTATTCTTCACACCAATTATACTATAATAAAATCGATTTTTGTTAAATATGTAATAGTTGAAGTTAGACATTAACATCATTGGATGCCAGCCAGCTCAGTGATCTAGTGGTTAAGCACTCATGTACAAGACTAATAGATTCTGGGTTCGAATCTCGCAAGGTAGGATGATCATGGATCCACACTGCCAATGAGGAGTCCCATACTGGGAGGAAAAGGTCGTCCATTGCTTTCAGGTTTTTCATGGTGATCCAGCTTTAATTGACTCATGATCACAACTGTTTGAAATTACTATAATATTCACACAAAAAACCCCCTTCAACTCAGTATTCATATTTTAAGGAAAAAAACTTTTCAGTAGTCAATAATATCTACTAATCATTTTCAATCAGAATAGTTTCCTAACAATTCAACTATTATAACTATTTGTTTCTATTTAACATTTACATGATAAGATCTACCATTTCTAATATATTTTAGTTATTTATTGTTTTAAAAAATACATATAGTGTAGTGTATTCATTTAGAGTTTTTCACTATTTTACATGGTAACAAACCCGTAAGTACACATAATTAACATTTATAAAGTGTTCAGTTCAAATCATATGTAAAATATTAAAGTTTACTATAATCTATGTACAGTTGAAAAGTACATGACCTAAATATTTGACCAGGTCATTAATATATATGTATATAGGTTTAGTAAATGAGAATTTATAGCTTGATTGATGAAATGTCAGGTAAATAATTTGTAAACCCCACAGCAACAACAACAACAACAATTTGTTGGTTGAAATCATGAGTCAATTGAAGCTAGATCATTATGGAAAACCTGAAAGCACTGGATGGCCGTTTCGTTCTAGTATGGGACTCCTCAGCAGTGCCGTCTAGTGCTTCCAGGTTGTTCCATAGTGGTCTTGCTTCAATTGACTCATGATTTTAACCAGTAAAATTTCTAAAATCTCCATAAAACTCATTCTGATAAAAATTTGTTGATTAAGTCTAATTCATTTTTACATGTAATACATGTAATATAATGGAACAGAGTTAATACTTTGATACAACTATAAAGCTACTACAATAATACTGAATATTAAGTTATTTATGAAAATTTTGACTACATTACCGAATAACACTTAATATAGGAAAGATTTCTAGTAATTTTTAATATTCTTCTCTATGTATGTAGAGGTTAGATGTAGGGTATTAGGGAATGATCGTAAATCAGTTGATGAGGTTGTGAATCTTCATCGACTGAGATGGTTGGGCCACGTGTTACATATACCTGAACACCGATTACCACGACGCGCAATGCTGACTAATGTTGGAGATGGTTGTAAGAAACTTAGGGCCGGCCAAACTAAAACTTGGCATCAGTCCTTGAAGACACTAACTTCTAGTCTGAGCCATTTTGGTAGATGCAGACTACTTAGTTGGGGTCCGCATAACTATTGTAACCACTGGTTGGAGACTCATAGTGACATAGCTCAGAATCGATCACAATGGTGTAGGTGTATACACACTTTGTCTGCCCTTAAACGGTAAGATTAAAATTGCTTTATATCTTTCTTTTTACGAACTAATTCTTTCTTCTTGTACTATATCATTATGCACAATCATTCTTTTATATATTACTACGATTAAAGTAACTATTTCCATGAATTCGGTGTTCATCTTGTTGTGCTAATGTGGTGTGGCAACTTGGACCGATGGATATATGTACCTAGTCCTACGTTGTAGCTGACTGACTGACTATATTTTTAGATCATTTTATCAACTTTATTATTGGTCTTCATTAGGAAAATTGCTTGTTTTAATTAAATATTTAGGAGTGGGAATAATACATTCATTTGATTTTTCTGTTATTGTTATATGTAGTTAATCAAATTAATTAGTTTGTATTACGTACTTAGCTTAGTTAAACAACCATTGACAAAATATATTTTTTTAAAAAGAACACTGAATACTTGTCTTGTTCCAGTAGACTTCAACCATTTCCAGTGTGAGACAGTTATTGATGCATAACACTGGAAGATGACTAAACAATACTATGAATTGATTATTATGAAAAATATAAACAGTTGATGTCAAATCAGTAGACTGTAGGTTAACCATTTGCCATTAGATTGGAATATTCTGTACTTAATCCATTATGTTAGCATCATGAAAGAGTACTACTGAGCAGTTCTATACTAATACAAAATAGCTACTGAATGTTTCTTAGATTTTATTAATTATCTAACCAAGCTTAATCAGTAATGCAACCAATAAGATTAAATAATCTCCATAAAGTTCCTATGTTTATATTAATTACTGTTTAACTGTCAACTTATTGGAGTCATTGAAAATTATGATCATTTCAATTTCTCAATTATTATTATTATTATTAGCTTTACTCAATATGATATTTTTGGTACAATATAGAATTCTCAGCGCAAAGTATTTCAACAAGTCCCCGTTTCTTTCTTCTTGGTAGGTCCTGGCGATAAATACTGACTGATCGTCAGTTAGATGTTAGCAGTTCACTAAATGAACATCTGAATAATGTGCATTCTTTTCGTTGTATATAGCCAGCAACCACATTGTCTCTTATTGAGTTTTTTGTAACTTTGACAACGAAAGATTGTACACTTTTCAGTAACGCAGCAGAATAGGTTATGCGATAAATAGACATAATGATATATTAAAGCAAAAAAAAATAGATAACTTGTTGAAATATCTAGATGGCAGGAAACAGGTAGCCCAGATGCTCAAGCAGGCCGCCCTGTCCTAATACATATATCTCTTCATTCTCAAATTCGATTAATTGACGAAAGATTCCGTTTTCTGACATATTACATAATATATTAAGTTAGGATTTGAAATTCTATTTGATGAGCAAATAACAAATTTGGTCCTATCAATTTTAATGCGGTCTTGCCCATTTCATTCAATATAAACCCAAAGATTCCGTTACTCCATCTATTACATGACTGACAGTTCAACCTGATTCTGATATTTTAAAATTTTTAGTGAAAATACTGGAAGATCACATAAGTGTTCATAAGAATTTTCATTATTTAGATCCATTTTGTATTGTTTGTTTTAATCTTCCCATTGATGTTTAAGATTGCAATTGATCAGTCTTGTATTGGCATATGTACATCCTGTACGGATTGCCACGTTATTGTCTTACGTCACAAACATTATAAGTAGAGATGGATAATGTCTAGCAATGGAATCCAGGATGAGCGTTTCGTCCTAATTGGGCTCACAGCTGATGATATCGGTAGAATGCAAAAATAGCATGCACCGCATATTCGAATGTGCGCTAGGTAGATAGTTATGCATATATATGTTCATAACATTAACATAATAGACTACATTTTGAATTGTTACCATAAAATATTGTTTTACTACCCATATGAAGTACTTTACAAAAATTCAAAATGTTTCCATTTACATGAACATTTTTATATAAATTTTAATATACTGGGAATTAAAAAGGGAACAGTAACACCTTTAAAAACTCATTCTCATCTTATTTGCTTTTGTGTTTTTTTAAATACTGTTATTCATTTTACAGTGGTTGAACTACAATGAAGTTTTCCTCTATCTGTCTCCGTCGCTCGCTTTCAGTTAGTTCGCTACTAGAATTAATGTACTCATTTCTATAACCTAATCTCTTGGGTGTTGGGAAAAAAAAGGGCAACCACAAAGTTGAATAATCTAGTCAACCATATTTATTGATTTATTTATCGACACAATGATCGTAACATTTATTATTTGTATTTAGTTAACTAAAAGTTGTTGAATACTCAGTAAAGTTTGTCCATGGTAATAACATTTCGAATTTAGTAATCATCTGAAGTTGGTCGCGCAATTTCGTGGATTAGTTGATGTTAGAAACTATCACCATTGGATGCCGACTCAGTGGTCCAGTTGGTTGAGCGTTCGCGCGCGAGACCGAAGGCCCTGGGTTCGAATCCTGCGAGCGGGATCGTGGATGCGCACTGCTGAAGAGTCCCGCAATAGAACGAAACGGCCGTCCAGTACTTCCAGGTTTTCAATTGTGGTGGTCTAACATCAATCGGTTCATGATCTCAATAAGTCATCTGAACACCCTACAAAAAAAAATTTTTTTCCAATTAGCTAGTGAACAGAACACCAGTGGGGACAATCAAATATATTAGACACAAAACTACAGGATTTGCTAAGAAAATATAACAATCATAAAGTAAATGCTTAATCTACAAAATGTCCATTGACTGTCTCAAAATGACTCAGACTTCATTGTTCTTTTATTTTCATACCAATTGCATCCTGTTTCCATTTTTTACTGTTCAATCGTTTTGCCTCTCTGTTGCCAGACATTCTGATCACGATTAACGTCATATACTACTTATGTCCACATAAGTAGCACACACTACAGTGTGATTATTTACATACAAAGATTATTTCAGTCCTCTAAAATGTTTTACTATTGATAGTCAAACAATTCTATTTTGGTCGCTTCAATCTACATTCTTTTGTTTCACGAAGAACAAATGGATAAAAATTTAAATTAGAGATTAATAAATCAAGTAATTTCTGTAGTCTTTTAGTTCAATGTTATGTAACTGTTCTATTTTCCATAATAGTTGCCACCAGAAAAATCGAAATCTTGTGAATGACAGTTTTAAGAGTTAATATTAAAAACTATAACTGTATACTTGTTACATGATTTTTTGGCGATTTAAACTCAGTAGCCTAGTAAATGATACATTTAGGTTTGAAATGACAAGTACCGGATTGAAATATCGATATGAATATCAACACTACGATGCATGTACATTCATCCATCTTGAGTTAAGTCTCAAAAAGATGATACTCAAGTTCTGGATCGTACTATTAATTATTATCCGAATATTACTAAAAAAAAGATATAAATAAGAGGTTTAATAATATAATCTAATTAAGTTAATTGTCTTGTATTACAGTCTAACTTAATTCAATAATACATGGAAAATAGTTTTCCTTTACAGCCATTTATTTTGTAGTTCATCTATTTGAATGTAGTCAATTTTTTTCTCTATCAAAGCAAAATGGTTACAATACTTTCAAAAAGATAATGAACGGGGAAAAAAAAGCATAACATTCATATACGGAATGGTAGATTCTCAAAGACACACCAAACAATTCTATAGATTTCCATACCATCGATTATTGCATCTGGAATAAACCTTGAACTATTGTTTTTCCATTTCTTTTTCAGTACTTGAGGGTTGAGTGAAGAATTATTACTGATGAGTAGGATGACACAGTGCAAGTTCTGTTGAAGTGTAGTTCACTTCAACTATTAAATATGCTGATATTTTGATTTGCATAGTTGGAGATAGATTATGACAGAGACTACAGCAGATTATCTAGTCATTAATGCAGTCGAAATAGTTGATTACAAATTAATCTGATTGAGATCATGAACCGACTGATGTTAGACCACCACAATTGAAAACCTGGAAGCACTGGACGGCCGTTTCGTCCTATTGTGGGACTCCGCAGCAGTGAGCATCCACGATCCCGCGAGTGGGATTCGAAACCAGGGGCTTCGGTCTCGCGCGCGAACGCTTAACCAACTGGACCACTGAGCCGGCATCCAATGGTGATAGTTTCTAACATCAACCAAATCACGAAATTGCGCAACCAACGGCCGTCCAGTGCTTCCAGGTTTTCAATTGTGGTAATCTAACATCAATCAGTTCATGATCTCAATCAAAAACTTAACAATCTCCACAACCCCTATACAAATTAATCAACAAATACCATTGAATAAGAAACAAACTGAAATTTTCAGGTTTTAAAAACATTCATTCTCTTATAGAATAGATAATATGTGGTTAGTAGTGGAGTTTAGAACGCACTTTTCATGCTATTTACGACTCTTCAGTTGAATATGTCTTTATCACAGAGTTGATTAACATTCCATAATTTGAACTCAATGCTTTTCTCTTCAAACAGTAACACATTATTCACTTAACTACTGACTCCAGATAGATACACACATTTGTGCAACGGATATAAATTTTAATTTAATTTCTAATGGGTTAACTTATCCAATTATTCATGTTAAAAGTTAAATTTTGATTAATTCATTCATTTTATTCTATTGAAGCAGTCTGGATAAGATCCATATATTCCAACTCAAAATGATCAAAATCTAATCATCATATGAACAATGAAATAATCTAAATCATTAAACAAATATGAAATAACAACTCATTCATTTGATTTGAATTAAGTATAAGATTTGAAATGAATTACTTTCGTATGATTTAAACACCCGCGTACAGTTACTGGTCATGTGATGTTTGTTTTGTTTTGTTTTGTTTTTCTCGGTTTTGAAATCTAGTAATTAAAAATAGTTGCCTGAACTTAATCTTTATTTTTCATTTCATTTCTACTGATTAAATTTCGAAGTAACACAACACCGACATATACACGTATAAACGGAGGTGGAAACATATATGTATATATAATGTCTCTTTCATTCATTCTTTGTTTCTTTCTTACATTTCAGTGAATAAACAAAATCAGATAAAACGATAGATAACCAACGGTATCTAAGTGTTATTTTTCAAATGAGCTTTATTTTCCGGTCAATCGTTGTTAGCAACAATTTTGACTTGATATAATCAATAGACATTATCATTTAGGCTATTAAAACATTAAATGTATTTCCGATATAACTAAATATTTTGTGTTTTTTAAGAGAATATTATGCCGCATTCTAATGAAGTTTCTATTTGACAGTTAACAAAGCCTTTAGCACTAGGCACATGATGCTTGTTTATTGTGATTTGATAGGTGGGGTAATGTAATTTTTGATTTGATTATTAAAGCTATTCTATGTGCTATGTACTTATACTCGTCTGGTTTTATTTTTATCAGTTATGACATTCAAAGAAAAAAATATTTTGACTATAGAGGATGTGCATAGATTGGTGAAATTCATAGACCTTACTTCAGCAACAAATGAAAAGTAGGAGACTTTGTACAGTTGTTTCATCCTCATATAGGACTCCATAGCAAAATACACCTATATATTCACGAGAAACCTAATGCAGAATCATTAGGTCTTCCAGTAAGAACTTAACCTTCAGACAAATGATTTGACTTTTAACGAGATTATATAGCCTGTAATAACCTTATTTCATACACTTCCAGCATTTTGTTAAACTCTTACCAATTATACATTATTGGGCTTTTTATGTCCGTGTCACGGATTTACGGAGAATCTTCTAGATACTTTCTTCAAGTTTTGCACTTTATATATTCATTTCAAATTCAGTCTGTGTTTAAAAGACAATCATCAGAAAAGATTTTCTCTCTGAGCTTCTGATATCCCATTGTCAGCACTAGTTGATCAAACAAAACATTCAGCTCAAGTACATAAATGAATTTAAATGGGATCTTATACATTTAGAGTAAAACTGTACTCAAAAGAAACTGTTAACAAACTTGAATAATGGACTTTTTACCATCCATAATAAATGATAAAATAATAGCTGATGATATGGTGACGTAATTCGACTAACGTTTATACAACCTTCCCCTTGCCATTTTCATAGCTTAAATTTATCTTAATCAAACATATTATTATTACCAACGTTATTATTATCATTATTATAACACAAATTGTTGTGATGGGCGCTGTCCGAAATCTGATATTGATGTATGACTTGCTGCGAGTTACCCCTCCTCCACACACACACACACATACCTGACTGCTTGAGCGAGAACACAAAAGTGAACGATAAAATATATTAGACTGCCGAATAAAATGCGAATATGTATGTGAAATGTACTTGTCCTCTAGGTCAGTTCTGATTGCCATCGATTGATCTTCTCATTAGGCTATTTTTAATAGGCTAACCATATCACAAATATTTTGAGAAATTTACTCAACATCTATCTACTCCTATTTATTTATTCGTACTTAATTCATATTATTCTAAATATTATATTATATTATTATAGGTACATCCAGCTGACGAGTCCCAAACAGGACGAAACGCGCGTCCTGGATTCCACTGCTAGCCACTATCTATCTTTGCTTATAATGCTTGTAAATTAAGGCAATATCAAGGCATACGCACAGTATGCACATATGCCAATAAGAGACTGATCAATTTCAGTCCAAAAACATCAATAGGGAGATTCAAGTAAAACAATACCAAGTGAATATTATATGATTTCTTATTTGTAATTACATAATTATCTCTTTCATTCCATGTTAACCATATTTATTCTGATTATTAATCTTATAATTTACATTTAATGGATAAAATCATCATCATCATCGTCGTCATGTTTATTCAGTAGTCAACAATTTCATCTTATAATATAAAACTTTACCATCTGTTCTTTATGTATGTCACAGAACTATCTATTCTGATGGGTATTATTTTTTTTCGATAGGAAAAACTATATTTATAAAATACACTAGTTGAGATTATATAATATAAAATATCTACATCCCTTAAGGGATAATCTTTTGTAAGGGAATATTCTTTAGTTTTGTTGCTATTTTACTATGGAAATAGATAGAAGTTTAGAGATTCCTTTTTGATAAATAGTTATGTAACTAGTATATTTTCTTTTTATAGTTTACGTAATGAACTAATTTCAGTTAAGAAATCATCATCATAAAAAGAACAAACTAGAAAACATTCAAAATTTGTTTCGTATAGGATTTATCAGAGTTAGTTATTCGTATGATTCTATTGTCGGAAATCGAATCGAGTACTTTTATGTTTTGTTGTGAGTATTTCATTTTTTTGACATCCAAGTCATTGTCTAGTGGTTTACATTATCAGATTGAATCATTTCATGATTTATCTTTTATCTTACTAAACTGAAGGGGTCTATAATATTGATAACTTATTAGTAACCGATATCATTTAGAGAACAACTAAAAACGATTTTTCGTGTTTGTAAAGAACAACAAATGCAGGAGAAGACGACCAGTGTAGCAGCAGCTTCAGTAGCAGTAGATCTTAACATACACAAAGGGAAAAGTAACAGTCTCCGATACAACAAAACATGCACCAATCCAATCACAATTGACGGAAAAGATTTGGAAGATGTAAAATCATTTACATATCTATGCAGTATCATTGATGAACACGGAGGATCCGATGAAGATGTGAAGGCGCGGATTGGCAAAACAAGAACAGTATATTTACAACTGAAGAACATCTGGAACTCAAAGCAACTGTCAACCAACACAAAGGTCAGGATTTTCAATACAAATGTCAAGACAGTTCTACTGTATGGGGCAGAAACCTTGAGAACTACGAAAGCCATCATCCAGAAGATACAGGTGTTTATTAACAGTTGTTTACGCAAAATACTTCGGATCCGTTGGCCGGACACTATCAGCAACAACCTACTATGGGAGAGAACAAACCAGATCCCAGCGGAGGAAGAAATCAGGAGGAAGCGCTGGAGGTGGATAGGACACACATTGAGGAAAACACCCAACTGCTTCACAAGACAAGCCCCCACGTGGAATCTTCAAGGCCAAAGGAGGAGAGGAAGATCAAAGAACACATTACATCGAGAAATGAAGACAGACATGAGGAGAATGAAGAAAAGTTGGATAGAACTGGAAAGGAAGGCTCAGGACAGAGTGGGTTGGAGAATGCTGGTCGGCGGCCTATGCTCCATTAGGAGTAACAGGCGTAAGTAATGTCATGTGTTTGTAACGGTTTTTACTTGCCCCTTGTTGATATTCAAAACTAGAATTGTTGTCAAAAGTGCACCCTAGTACGATTTCCTTGTTATGGCGTGATGTCATATATTTTACTGTACTTGAAATGTAGCTAGTAATAGGATTCATGACATATGTTTCGTCTCATTTGGGGCTTATCGGCTGAATTTGTCTCATTGTTGATGTTAACTAGAACACAGTACACAACCCTATTAAGGATTGAATAAGGATTGTCGCAGGTGGAATTTAATTAATGGCATTGGATAATAGCAGCACAAAGACCTGAACTGACTAGTGTTTGAGAATGTTAGCTACTTCACTACTGACTTAATAATTCACAGGTATATTGATTACGTTTAAAATCGTTAGTCCTGGATTTGAAAAAGGTATTCATTTGTATCAGTTTTCCAATCGTTTTCAACATAGTATTCATTCATGATGAGAATTGACTTTATTATCTGTAAATTTTAAAGGCGTATATCTCGGTAAATAGTTATCTTTTGTGTTTACAGCATTCAAGTGTTAACCATTGAGTTGAAGATCTTAATGCACGACCCGTATACACTCCATTTACTTAAGTTTAAGCAGTTTGTTAGTATTACAACCAAATTTCACAAATAAAATAATCCGGTTTAATGTTGAGTAAATGAGTCTGTTTATTATAACTGAGTTGTGGCATACATATTCATAACAACAACATATGGTTAACAATCATTAGTTCCCAGTTTGCATAGAATGCAATATTTACACCTGTAATAAGTCCTGTTAACACAGGTATTTGAATTCACTTCTAACACGATCTCAATGAGTAAAATTATTATAAATCATTTGTGGTTTTTCATTAAGAAGAAACAAAATACATAACTTAGGTTTTACTGAGATCATGAACAGATCAATGTTAGACCATCCTTGAAGTACTGTAAACACTGGACGACGTTTCGTCCCAGTATGGGACTCCCCAGTAGTGCGCATCCACTATCCCGCACACGGCACTTGAATCCAGAACCTCTGATATCACGCTTCCAGGTTTTCGATGGTGATGTGACATCGATCGATTCACAGTCTTAATCAAACACTTAACATTCTCCACAACCCTATACTGATAATTGCCATGTGCTCACTAGCAACTAGCTTCGTGAGGTAATTTCCGAAGTTCTAATGAGACGCCATGACCAGTGGAGTATGAGACAGTTATCCATTGAATACGATAAAAGATGACCTCAAAATATCGTGGATTTGTTGAAGTTAGACATTAACACCGTTGAATCTCGAGTCAATGGTCTAAAAATTAAGTGTTCGCGCAAGACCGGAGGTTCTTGGTTCGAGTGCTGAGGGCGGGATTTTGAATGCTCACTACTAAAGAGTCCCATACTGCAGCGAGTCGGTTGTCTGGTGCTTCCAGGCCCTCAACTGCGGTTCGACATTGATCAGTTCATGATCTCAATAAAAAATAGTCAATAATCTCCACAATCTTATACTGACATAACATAGTAGTTTAGTTATATTTGTTAGTTGAAACAAATGGCCTATTGATTTTGTAAATTTAGTAAACACATAAGATTATTAATCAATTAATTTATTGATTAATATCCCCTACTGCCAGTTCAATATATTTCAATCTATCTATTGATCAGATATTTAAAATGATATATAATTGTTCACTGTACATTTTGATGTTGTTGTTAAATCAATGATGGGATCAGATTACCGGTGTATAAATAAATCTTCATCTATCTATCTATCTATCTATCTATCTATCTATCTATCTATCTATCTATCTATCTATCTATCTATCTATCTATCTATCTATCTATCTATCTATCTATCTATCTATCTATCTATCTATCTATCTATCTATCTATCTATCTATCTATCTATCTATCTATCTATCTATCTATCTATCTATCTATCTATCTATCTATCTATCTATCTATCTATCTATCTATCTATCTATCTATCTATCTATCTATCTATCTATCTATCTATCTATCTATCTATCTATCTATCTATCTATCTATCTATCTATCTATCTATCTATCTATCTATCTATCTATCTATCTATCTATCTATCTATCTATCTATCTATCTATCTATCTATCTATCTATCTATCTATCTATCTATCTATCTATCTATCTATCTATCTATCTATCTATCTATCTATCTATCTATCTATCTATCTATCTATCTATCTATCTATCTATCTATCTATCTATCTATCTATCTATCTATCTATCTATCTATCTATCTATCTATCTATCTATCTATCTATCTATCTATCTATCTATCTATCTATCTATCTATCTATCTATCTATCTATCTATCTATCTATCTATCTATCTATCTATCTATCTATCTATCTATCTATCTATCTATCTATCTATCTATCTATCTATCTATCTATCTATCTATCTATCTATCTATCTATCTATCTATCTATCTATCTATCTATCTATCTATCTATCTATCTATCTATCTATCTATCTATCTATCTATCTATCTATCTATCTATCTATCTATCTATCTATCTATCTATCTATCTATCTATCTATCTATCTATCTATCTATCTATCTATCTATCTATCTATCTATCTATCTATCTATCTATCTATCTATCTATCTATCTATCTATCTATCTATCTATCTATCTATCTATCTATCTATCTATCTATCTATCTATCTATCTATCTATCTATCTATCTATCTATCTATCTATCTATCTATCTATCTATCTATCTATCTATCTATCTATCTATCTATCTATCTATCTATCTATCTATCTATCTATCTATCTATCTATCTATCTATCTATCTATCTATCTATCTATCTATCTATCTATCTATCTATCTATCTATCTATCTATCTATCTATCTATCTATCTATCTATCTATCTATCTATCTATCTATCTATCTATCTATCTATCTATCTATCTATCTATCTATCTATCTATCTATCTATCTATCTATCTATCTATCTATCTATCTATCTATCTATCTATCTATCTATCTATCTATCTATCTATCTATCTATCTATCTATCTATCTATCCACAAATCTATCTATCTATCTATCTATCTATCTATCTATCCACAAATCTATCTATCTATCTATCTATCTATCTATCTATCTATCCACAAATCTATCTATCTATCTATCTATCCACAAATCTATCTATCTATCCACAAATCTATCTATCGATCTATCTATCTATCCACAAATCTGTCTATCTATCCACAAATCTATCTATCTATCTATCTATCTATCTATCTATCCACAAATCTATCTATCTATCTATCTATCTATCTATCTATCTATCTATCTATCTATCTATCTATCTATCTATCTATCTATCTATCTATCTATCTATCTATCTATCTATTAGTTTGAACTGTTTAACAATTTCCATCATAATAAAACACTAGGATATACAATAATTATGTAATTCACATGAATTAAGTACAATAGAGTTCCAAACATATGAACTATTTTGTAATTTATATCATGAACTGATCTTAATTGGACAATCAATGAAGACTAGTATGGGACTCTTCAGATTTATGCATCCACCAATTCATTGAGGATTGAATCAAGGATCATTAAGTCTTATGATGGGCGCTTAACATTCAAATCATCTAATCATTATTCAATCATTTACTTTTTTGTAACGTTAATTGATTCAAAATATCCAATGTTATTAGTATATGAATGTTGTATATATTGAATAAAATGAAATTTCACTAATTTGATATATTCTATAATTTCTATGAATTATTAGCAATGATAAAATAGATTTACAAGCAATTAAATCACAATTTAAACACATTTCTATATCAGATCTAAGATAATTTCATGAGATCATTTTATTTTACACAAAATGAAAATTACCAAACAAACACTCACACACACACACTCACACATGCACTTTTACACAAAACTATAAAGGTATATGGACAAAAATAGGTAATCACATTTTTTTGAAAACGGAATACACCCTAATAAGATATAAAATAGATAGAAAAGATTATATTCACTTGGTGTTGTTTACGTGTATCTTCTCATTGTTATTTAGGGCTGTAATTGATCACTCTCTTGTTCCTTATAAAGTTTATGACTTCAAGCAATATTGCGCAATCTACACAGGATGCACATATGTCAACAAGAGACTGATCAATTTTTTGTTCTAAATAACAATGGGAAGATACAAGTAAAAAGCAACACCAAGTGAATATAACTTCACCCTATTGGACAAGTAAAGTGGCTATCAGGACTCAGTAGACAAGTAGATAACACGATGGCGTTTTAAGCGGATGGTACTGGGTTTGTGTCATCAACTCTGAGATGCAGGTACACCCAGCTGACGAGTCCCAAATAGAACGGAACGCGAGTCCTCGATTCTACTGCTAGCCACTATCCATCTTTGCTTAAAAAAAGGATTAGTTCAGTGAAGAGTTCTCTTTTCGACGAATTCATTTTCAATGCTGCACAATCGCAAATATATTTACTTATTTTTTTTCAGGATGATAATAATTATAATAATACTGATAATAAACTTCTGTGAGACATGGTCATGGTGAGGTAGAAGAAACAAAGGTATTAAAATTTTTTTTATAAACAGGGAAACTAATAATCGTTTGATTGTTAATGGCTGCAATTTTCATTAAAATATAGATAGGGAAATTATCATTGGGAAAGGATAGCTTAGAATGATAAAATAAAATGTTGAAATTGAGAATAAATGTAATCAGGAGGATCATAAAAACAGAAATAGACCAGTTGGACGTGGAAGGTTTAAGGCGAAGTTGGAAGGGGAAGCAAATGGCCATAAAGAAAGAAGAGTATGAAGGAAAAAGAAAAAAATCATAAGAAATTAAGATCATGGTAGAAAATGAGGTAGTACTGTGGTGTGTGTTACTTATGTTGACATAAGTAGTATATGGCGTTAGTCGTGATCAGAATGTCTGGTAACAGAGAGACAAGAGGATTGAACAGTAAAGAATGGAAACAGGATGCAACTTTGTATGAAAATGCAGGAACAATGAAGTCTGAGTCATTTTGAGACAGTCGATGGACATTTTGTAAATTAATCATTTACTTTACGATTGTTATATTTTCTTAACAAGTCCTGAACTTTGTGTCCAATATATTTGACTGTCCCCACTGGTTTTCTTGTCCACTACAGTACCAATCTCTTTTGGACACACAATTCTGGTTTTCTCAGATATGTGGCTATTGCTTCGGCAGTGCTAAGAAGTTGCAATATAATTGCCTTTGGAAAACTTCTAATTACCCTGTAGATGACTTTAAAGTCAGAGCCCGTCTTAATTTAAATGACCTGTGTTAATCACAATGTGCTTGATTATTGAATAATGCGATGGCGTTTCAAGCGAACGGTACTGGGTTTGAGTCTCAGAGTGAACATCAACTCTGAGATGCAGGTACACCCAGCTGATGAATCCGATCAATCAAAACATTCAAGCAGCAAACAGATCGACTCTCTTTTATGATACTAACTCAAAAACTCATATGATTACATGCATACATTATTTACGTAATGGCAATTCACCGTAAATAAGAAATTACAGTTGATTATTAACTAAGTCATAGGTATGATAAAAGTGAGGAATAAGTATAGTTTAACAACTGTCAAACGAATACACAGAAATGTTTTTGAAGATTATCTTTCAAAGTTCCATTTTTCCCAGTTATTTACCCAAATCAAACAACCATTAACCTACAACCAATAACAAACGTGTAGTTTTAAAACTGAATAAACAAGTTTACGCTTCAAACATGTTACATCATCATATTTTTATGGTATTTAACTATTATTACTTTATGTATTTGCGTTTGGCATAATTGTTAAAAACATTTTTGATTAGTTGTTATGTTTTGCACATATTCATTTTGGATAGTATTGAATGTTCAAAACATTATTTGAACATTCACTTGGTATTGTTTGGCTTGTATCATCCCATTGAGGTTTAAGACTGCAGTTGATCAGTCTGTTATTGGCATATGTGCATACTGTGCGTATGCCTCGATATTGCCTTAATTCACGAGCTTTTTGTAAGCAATGATGGATAGTGACTAGCAGTTGAATTCAGGACGCGCGTTTCATCGTATTTGGGACTCGTGACAAGCAGGCGGCTATCAGGACTCAGTAGCTGAGTGGATAACGAGATGGCGTTTGAAGCGGATGGTACTGGGTTCGAGTCTCAGAATGAACATCAGCTCTGAGATGTAGGTGCATCCAGCTGACGAGTCCCAAAAAAGACGAAACGCGCGTCCTGGATTCAACTGCTAGCCACTATCCATCATTGCTTACAAAATTATTCGACCAGTTAAGAAAAATACGGCCAAATTGTTCTATTACTTCTATTATTAAATTTATGATAGTCGTTATTTTATCTTGTTTTAAACTTAGCTATCTTATTGGCACAAAGTATAGATTAAGTATACACTCAGATTTAAGATAGAAATTTTCCTAGAGAGCTAGTAAAACTAGGGTAGTTACAATAGGATAAGAATCGACGATTTATTAAGCTTGAATATTGCGCTTTACTCGCTAAAATACTTATTGATAAAATCTGTTTTTCCTTTTTGATGGAGTTTTGTTCTCTGAGCTGGATGGTTTGGTCGTGGAGCTTTCATCGTTCTTCTGAACGACATCATCAGCACAAACTTCAGATAGAAGTCCTGAGCTACAAATCTTCTCCACGATCTGTTTTTCCTTGACTATAATCAAATAAATATTCATTTTTCTTCCTAGTTTTCAATGGTTATTTTGTGATGTGAACCACAAAATTCAATATTCGCCACAACCTGCCTATACTAAGTAGGATAAATATTAACAATAATGATTAGTAGTAACTGACAACGAAATGTGTTGTAAATTATATAATGTATTGGTGTCATATTCTTATCAGATAATTCCCTCCTCTGTTTAACACACTTATGAATATGCACTTCTGAGGATTTCAATACAAGGGTGAAACGTCCCTCCAATGCTTCCAGGTCTTCAATAGTGGTCTAACATTGATCTGTTCATGATATCATTTTAAACTTAACATTATCCACAACCATATACATCAATAATTGTTCAACTAATCGAAATTTAGAAAAAAAAGCAAGTAAATTCAGATTTTAGACTCTTTAAATAAATAGTATGGATCAAAGAAATATTACTAACGGACCGGAAGAGTAGTGAAACACCATCAATGAAAATCTGAAAAAAAAGTTTTATGAAACAAATAAACAGCGGTTAGTTGTTTTGTTCGCCATGAATTATGAACTAGCAGTAAGTTCAAATCTAAAACAGCCTCATTACTCTTTGAGCTAAATTGTTTGATCGCGAATTATTTACTGTCCTTCTGGATAATATCATTAGGAAAACTTTACCATTTGAGTTGTACACTGAGAATTAAACGGAGAATTTTTAACCTGTTTGTTTGTTCTGTACTTTTCAATTACAATATTATTTTACCTCAATTAATCATTAAGAAACAGAAATTATTGTTCATCTGTTTTGTCTTAGTATGTAACTCAAAAGTGTACATTTGCAACCCATCTACAGATTGGAACCACTACCTTAAGGTTTTGCATTGAGAGCTCAAGCTGTAGATCACTAGTGAGTTAGAATCTTGTGGAAGTCAATTGTTGTCAGAGTAAATCGGTGTTAAGGTGAATCTTGGCCATATACGGTTAGAATACCATTGGGAATATCAATTCTCTCAATATCGTTTGTACGCCTTTCTGACGTAAACCAACTAGGCTAACTTGTTCAAAAAGAGTTTTCTGCTGACTACCTCCAACAACCTGTTGGGGGGGGGGAGGAACTAATTAAATCTTATTCAGCGTTACCAAACTATACTGGCTAGAATTTCTTATTAGACTAATGGAAATTCATTTTTGAACTGGATTATCAATAAGTTTAGGTTTATTACTTATACAGATTTGAGTAAATTTATTTCTGTGTTGAAAAGGTAAAGTCGTAAAAAACGCGAAATTTAAATCGCCTCCAAATTATTTTATTTTAACATTTAACCTAGTTCTATTCTTAAAATAAGGTTAACTTAACTAAGGGATTTATTTTTTATAGTTAAAATATGAAACATTAATTACATGGGAAACAATTTTGTCATAATAATAATAATAATTATTATTATTATTACTATTATCATAATTATTACTGTTATTATTATTAGTAGTAGTGGTAGTAGTAGTCGTTGTAATACTGGTTCTCACTAATTTATAAAGATCATGGGAAATGACACAATAAAATAAGTAAGCCTAATATTGTAATAATTAAGTGAATTAAGGCTAACCATTTTAACAACCTCAATACAATTATCATGAGAAAAAAAACACACGAGTAAAGGTCATCGTCAATAGGTTGTATAATAATGGAGTGTGTGTGTGTGTGTATGGGGAGGGTGCGTTTCAGTTATTTTAACATACATATACACAGAAACGAATAAATTCATTCATTTTCCCACCAGAAAAAAACAAACAATGAAGACAGAAAAAAATATGGACAGCATGTAAACACGGAAGTATTATTAATGGAAAGTGTTAATGTTGGACTGTTGAATGTTCATAGTTTAAATCAACGTCTCATGTAGGACAACCATTGGGAACAAAGAAGCAATGAAAGATGGTTGTGAAATATAGCTAATGAATTGAAGTTATGAGTGTAAAATATAGAATACTGACTAAATGACCTGAAGAACAAGAATTTACCATGATGCATGAAGATTGTGAGTTTGATCCGTGATAAGCTTATAAGTGTACACTTCTGTGAAACCCATTCTAGTATAAAACATTAATCTAGGGCTTTCCACTTCTCCATGGATATTTTGTTAAGATTAAAAAGCGATTTAAACGACACAAGTATTGGTTAATAGTTGACACACCAAAAGATTTATAGTTACATTTCAATCTACCGAATAAAACCAACAATGAACTTAAGGGAAGGTCATTACAAAAAAAGACAGAAAATAAAGGATATTAGCAAGAAATTATCAAACAGTTAATTGTCGAAAGTGTATACTGTCCTCCTGATAGAAACAGACAAAACCAGTTTATATGTAGGTCAACAGTAGTGTTATATGAAGTGTTAAAAAATAGGTTACAATATGATTGAACGAATTGACATAAATACATCAAAGGATTAGTAGAGGCGAATCCATTTAATGGATCTTATTACTATGTCACTTTGTAGAGTTGAAATGTTATTTTGTGTATAAATGTAGAAAGTGAACTTTTAATTATTTCAATAGTTGAGATCATGAGTCAACTGAGGCTAAACCACCATGGAAAACCTGGAAGCACTAGACGGCCGTTTCGTCTTATTGTGGGACTCCTCAGCAGTGCGCATTATTGCTATATTGAAGGAAATATGCTCATTAACTTCATTTCTTTTATATTTTTTGAGGAAAAATGAATACTTACTAACAGACTCATAAATTATGTAATTTATGTAACGGATTGAATTTAGTTAGACAATGATTTAAAAACCAGGAATTCTAATTAGAAACCGTGACTAGTGTAGTTCAATTATTCAGAGTTTGAGTAAGTTACTGATCATTGATATTGCGAGATGATAGCGTAATTGAAGGAAGTTAGATATGTACACTGATGTTTACCAGCTCGTTGATCTACGTTTTGGTTACACATTGCTGAGTAATCCTAGAACACAAAGAAAAAAGCTATAGAATTTTCCTACATTTTCAATGCTTGTCAAAATCAAGCCAATCCACCGAGTAAACTATAAAACTCCATAATCTGCACAAACTCCCGGAACCTTTTAGAATCACAATTATTTTATTAATTCTAAGAATATTATATGTGGGTTTTTAAAGTTTTTTGAAATATAATCTAGTGTAGGCCATAAATACACTCTGTTCAGTCAGTCAGTAACAACGTATTATTATTATTATTATTATTATTAGCTTTATTCAATATTATAATTTTGGTACAATATAGAATTCTCAGCGCAAAGTATTTCAAGTTTCCGTTTCTTTCTTCTTCGTCGGTCCTGGCGATAAATATTGAGTGATCGTCAGTTAGATGTTAGCACTTCAGTGAATGAACAACTGAATAATGTACATTCTTTTCGTTGTACATTGCCAGCAACCATATTGTCTCTTATTGAGTTTTCTGTAACTTTGACAACGAAAGGTTGTACACTTTTCAGAAACGCAGCAGAATAGGTTATGCGATTAAAAGGCATAATGATATATTAAAACAAACAACAATAGATAACTTGTTGAAATATCTAGATGACAGGAACAGGTAGCCCAGATGCTCAAGCATGTATGTACGCACATCAGTTCGAGTTGCCATGCCACATTAGCACAGATATACAGTTGCCGATTCATATCCCAAAGTGGTCGAGGTAGGAAAAGTATAAGCAGTAATCCGAAAGAATTAGGTTTGAAGACAATATTCAAGGAGTATAACCCAGTGAAATAAATTTGGGAGGAAAAAAAAGAGACAAGGAGGAATCAGGAGATTAGAACTTGAAAGAACACAAAGAGTGGATGCACGTGCGCCATTGCAAACGATTTTGAGCCATGTTATTCAGGGTCTCTAACCATCGGTTGATATCATCTGGCGCTCCCCAACCAGGTAGTCTACACCTAACAACATGGTTCAGTCCGCTTGTCAGTGACTTCATGGATTTTTGCCATGTTTTGGTGTGGCCGCCCCTAGCTTTCTTCCAACCTACTCATATACCACTGAACATCGCACGTCGTGGCAGTCGGTGGTTGGTTTCACTACTTCATCAATTGATTTGCCATCCTTACCTAGTACCCGTGTCCTAACCACTGTATTACTTACTCAGTGGTCCCAGGATATATGAGCAATGCTTTGAAGACATCCATGATCGAATGCTAGTAACCTACGAATATCCTCTACTCTTACCGGTCATGTTTCACTGCCATAAAGTAGGACAGAATGAACTGCTGTGCAGTAAACCCATTCTTTGATTGATAGACGGATATTTCGCCTACCCCATAAATGACACAAGTTGGCAAAAGCTAGTCGAGCTTTCTGTATCCGTGCTGCGATTTCGTCACACATCAGACCACAAGGGTTGATGAGACTTCCAAAATAAGTGAAGCGGTCGACACACTCAATTACTTCACTCCCTATCATTAGTTCAGGTGTCGATGTAACCCAATCCTGAAGCAACATTTTGCATTCTGTTAAAGTGTCATAAATTACATGTTAGTGTCTTTACTTACAAATTTAAACAGAGAATAAATAACATAATTTACAGAATACAATGAATTCACTCAATATTTGATTGCTTTCTAATCGAATGAATAAATATAACTTAATAAGTTTAATTATTTCTTCTTATTAACGTAATTTGAAACTTCAATAAATAAATAATTTATAAATATAGAAGAATTTGTTGATTATGTAATCATAGTTAAGAATAAGGGGTTTGAATAGGATTGTTATAAATGTCTATATTATTCTGGGACACAAATCGAGATAAATTCACTTGATGTTGTTTTATTTGTATCTTCCTATTGTTATTTAGGACTATAATTGATCAGTTTCTTGTTAGCATATGTGCATCCTGTGTGGAATACCTCGATATTGCCTTAAATTACAATTTTTTAAGCAAAGATAATTAGTTATAACTTGTGGAAACACCTTTCGCAAAATCATTACCAATCACTTCACTGTATAACAATGATTAGACATTTAGATTATATTCTCATCTGTCGTCTGACCCATTTACTTTTGTTGTATGTTTCATCTTTCTCAAGTTAATATCAATTCATTACAGAACTATTATTGAGCTTCTCTCACATTGATCACATAGTTATGCTCATATTGTAATTTTCCATTTATTATATTCATGTGTAATCAGGAAATTACTCTCTATTATTGTATGAGTTTATTGGTATGATAGCACAGCTACACGATGGGGGGTTTTTTCTAGTTGACAATTTCGTCTTGTAACTGAATATTGAGCTGTAAATATCCGGAGTACGAATAGATGTTAAGGATATAGTGGTTGTTTATTGGTTAGTGGGTCATTGTTAAAATAGAATGACATAGTTCCTGTGAAAATGAAGTGCATAAATCAATATTCGAGCTACAATACACTACTCCTTACATAGTGTTCAAGACCATACAATAGTTTGTTCTATTTGAAGATATAAGAGTTTGAGAGCGACAATTCTAGAATAGCTAAGGTAGTTATTATTACGTAGTATTCGAAAAAATTGAGATGTTTTGGACGAAAATTATTCTTGTTATAATGCGTAATAAAAATAGTCTACAACCGTCAATTCAGTTATTTATGAAATGTCACCATAAAAACTTTAATTTTTAATTCTATTTACATTTAAAACAGATTGTCCTTTATTGATAGACAATCTCATTTTTTCAAGTTGTTAACATTTCAAGACAGCTTAAATTATTACTCTGTGTATATAATTGAGAAGAAAAAGCATCAAAGTACAGCATGAATTCAACATATTCTACAAATATCATTGTCATTACTTAGTTTAAAATAATAATAGCATTGGTGAATTGATTGGAATTAGGCTAGTAAAACACTGGGATCAAGCCCAATGGTGTACGATTTCAGGATTCGTAGGCGAGACTGAAGATTCTGAATTCGATTTCTGGTTGTGAGCCCATGGGTGCTTATTGCTGAGGAGTTCCATATCAGAATCAAACGGCTATCCAGTGCTCTAATGTTTCCAGTGATTGTTTAACTTTGGTCGGTTAGTAATTTTATTAAAATCCAACAATCTCCACGATCTTAGATACTTTTAACTTTAACAAAAATCTTCATATACATATACAGTTATACGGCTTGATAATAAATTCATTGTAAAGAGATCCCTTCGCTGAAATTCCTGTTTTTAATGTTTAAATGGGAATTGTATGTTCTTGATTTTCATCCAATCTCAGTTAGTGTTATTATAACCATTTTGTAAATAAAATAGACTCACTGAAAATCCTCAATTTTTTCATGTATTTTCGCCACGGATTGACACTACTGAGAAAATCTTTGTACATTCGAAAGCTCTGAACAATTCTCTATTTCTATTGTGGAAATTTTCAGCACAATGTACCCATGATCTCATCTGGAATAAAATCCTGTATATGATGGAATAGTACGACTATTATTTACAGCTATTAGTAAAATACTGTACGTTTTCATGTTGAAATACCATTCTTTACATAAAAAATCTTTATTGAAAATAGTACATTCATCGAAACGGTTCACCGAAAAAGCTTGATATATATACCAGTAATTAGACCTCCCTTCCCCCGCAAAATTAAGGAAGTATGATGACTCTACGTGTTTGACCATCGTTGTCTCCAAAGTATTGGTCATGTCCTTTGACAAAAGCATGTTAGTAATACTGAGGTTCTCCACTATGCATTTCGGATCAGTAACGATAATTCAGTATGTATCACCATTTTGAAACAACTCAGACATCTTTTACAGATTTTGTCGAAGAAAGTTCCACATTATGCATTGTAAAGTAGTTGGAGGTAGTTGACAGAAGACCCTGGACCTATGTTCCATGCCATTTGATACTTGTCAATAGGGTTTACCTGTAATGTAGACGGAAATGACACTACCAGGCAGTTCGATCCTATATCACACAAATTTACAGTTGGAAATGTTACCGTTAAGCTATCCGAGTAATGGACAACCTCTTGTAGGACTGAGGTGTGTTTACGATTGGTTGATCATTGAGTAGGGAGTGTTAGCATTAATAGGTAATAACAAGAGTAATGAGCAGTCTTTGAATGTGAAGCTGAGTGACAAGGAAGCGAACTCATCATATAGCTCCAGTTCTATTAAGGTTAGAGGTACGCCTTGCTAATGAGTTTCAAACAATGTTTGAGTTCAATGTTTCCTATCGACTACCTCTAACCACGATCTTACTTTTTAACATAATGCATGCAATGCCCAGTCACCTAAGTCAGTGCCCACATTACAACTTAATTGATAGAATTCAGTTTGTATTAAGAAGGATTTGACATTAATAACAGTGATTAATCAATTACAAATATATTTTGCTTTGTTTGTTGACTATAGGATTAAATGAAAAAAAAGAGGGGAGATAGTCAGTTTATAACATGATACCCTACATAAATGAAAGCTATATAAGAATAAGATCTATTGTATTGTGATAGTTCTCCTATTTGACTCATAGAGATCCTAAAACTCAATAACTTTTGATTTTTCTTAGATATAGTTCAGAATAGAAGTCAGTAATAACCCAACTGTAGCTTTCTACCATAAATTTATGAACGTGAAATGAGAATTCTCTTATATCTTTTATGAAACACAACTCTTATTCACTTGGTTATAAACTATACAACATTTCTCTTCTTTAATTCACTTGATATTGTTTTACTTGAATCTTCTCATTGATGTTTTTGGACTGAAATTGATCAGTCTCTTATTGGCATATGTGCATATTGTGTGTATGCCTCGATATTGCCTTAATTTACAAGCATCATAAGCAAAGATGGATAGTGGCTAGCAGTGGAATCCAGAACGTGTGTTTCGTCCTGTTTGGGACTCGTCGGCTGGATGTACCTGCATCTCAGAGTTGATGTTCACTCTGGGACTCGAACTCAGTACCGTTCGCTTCAAACGCCATCTCGTTATCCACTTAGCTACTGAGTCCTCATAGCCACTTGCTTGTGCAATGGGTTGAAGTTTAATTCACTTGATATTGTTTTACTTGAATCTTCCCATTGATGTTTTTGGACTGAAATTGATCAGTCTCTTATTGGCATATGTACATACTGTGCGTATGCACGCGATGGCGTTTGAAGCAAACGGTACTGAGTTCGAGTCCCAGAGTGAACATCAACTCTGAGATGCAGGTACATCCAGCTGACGAGTCCCAAACAGGACGAAACACGCGTCCTGGATTCCACTGCTAGCCACTATCCATCTTTGCTTATAATTTCTCTTCTTTGTTTCTACACAATATATTATCACTTCATTGACGTGAATCTCCTTTTTGTTGTTGTTGTCGTTGTTTGTTTTGCTGACGTATTATGCTAAGATTCATATGTTTTACATCAAAACAGAGTTGTATAATCATGCAATGAACCAGTTAACAATTGATAATAACACAGATTAAGGTAATTATGTTTTTTTTTTTACCGGATATTACACTTAACATGAATTTATTTATGTATTATTGCAAATCATATAAACAATAACCATGAATATAACTGTCAGAATTGACATTATTTCCCAAATATTCATGTTTATTTGTCTATTTATTATTGTTGTCTCTGATACAAACAAAAAAATATACTGAGAGTGATCATTTTGTTAACAATTTGTATATTTCTTTATGTACTCTCATAGTAACTAAGGTATATTTTATATGCTTAATTACTAGGATATTATGTACTTCATTGAATGAGTTGTATTTTTTTTTGTATTTTGCTAAAATAAAAATACAAATGAAATTAACCCATAAAGTATTAATGTAGTGAACGAGAATACAAATGGAGACAATCAAATGTAGTTTAATATAAATCTGAAAATTATCAGTTTAGAGGTTGTGGAGATTGTTAAGTTTTTGATTGAAATCATGAGTCAATTGAAGCTAGACTAACATGAAAAACCTGGAAGCACTGGCCGACCGTTTCGTCCTAGTATGAGACTCCTCATCAGTGCGCATCCATGATCCCGTACCCCGTGAGATTCGAACCCAGAACATATCAGTCTCGTGCCAGGCGCTTAACCGACTAGACCTCTGAACCGGCATCCAGTGATGTTAATGTTTAACCTTAACCAATCCACGAAGTTGCCGTCCAGTGCTTCTAGGTTTTCAATGGTGGTCTAGCTTCAATTGACTCATGATTTCAATCAAAAAAACAACTGAGAATCATACAGTAAATACTTCATTTAGAAAATATTAACCAATCATCTCAAATTTTACTGTTCCTTCATTTCTTCAGTGGTCATTCTTTGTTCTCGTTTTTTTTCTTTTCTTTGATCTTCTTAAGCTTCTACTGTTATATGTTTGGTTTTCGATTGATGATACATACTACTTATATCTGTTTATATCACTAACACACACTACAGTAATCGTATTTATTTACACTTGGACAGTTACACAATCGATTCACTGAGTTTATAGACCCAGATCAAGAGTTATACTTAAATTACTCAGTTTAATACAGTATTTAATTGTATTGTCATGAAAATTTGATAACTGCATCTTTCAATAAATAAAATCGGGTTAGATGAATCTATTTTTATAATTCAGATAAAGTAGATTTGTTAAGATTATTTTAATTTGAAGAAAGTATTTGACATATATTGATCTTAGAGTAGAAATGAAAATAGGTAGCATTTTATGGTTATCTCGTCTTAATATGAAACTTACCAGCAGCAGTGCATATGCATAACCCCACCACAGATCTAGCCCAGGAAGTCGTAATTCGTGGAGTTTAGGCCTAGACTGAAATAAACGTCATTTTCAGTTATATCGGATGATTCTCGCATTATGTCACGAATTGACTGACAGTGGAATAATGTACTATTTGACGCTAATCGAGTGAATCGAATCTGGTTGTTTTTTTTGTTTTTAATGCTAAATATTTAAGTAAATAGGCATTATGGGGATTGGTTTTTCTGTAACACTACAACGTCCATCAAAAAAGTGAAGAGACTTTTGCTTTTCCAGTACTCTTTTTAAACAAAATAAAAATAAAGGACAATGAATGTTACATTTTTTATTTATCAACCCAACACATAGGTTTAAGTACTATAGCTTAGTAGTGTGTTAACACATCTGCACATCATATACACATCTTTATATAACATAATCTGAATGGTGGAGAAAATATATAGCTCAGGTGGATGATTTTGATGAAATTTTGTTCTCTGAGCTAGTTGGTTTGGTCATAGCGCTTTCATCGTTATTCTGAAAGACATCATCAGCACAACCTTCAGATAGAAGTGAAGTGTTCTGATTTCTCCACATGTGAACTTCAGCTTGTCCTGTAAACCTCACTCTTGATTGGCTATTGCTGACGTTTAACCTGTCATTGTCTACTCCTTTATTTTAATTGTATCTCCGATTGATTTGATTGTCGGTCCTATATTTATCCATAATTTTTCTGATTGTTTGATAAAATGGATCGATTTTAATGTCTTTGTTGATTGACCTGAGTGCTAAGCTCCTAAAAATTCTATGGCGTTCTTGGAATTGCCTCTACCCAAGATCTCAACACTTTCCCAGTCGAATGTATGTGCACAGTTGTCTACATGCATTGATATAAGCGAGAATATGTCATGGCTTTTGACCGCTAATTCATGTTCGTGCAGGTGAAGATGAAGAGGGTGTTGTCGATTGTAGTGTTTTTCGCAGTTGGAACAATTTGTTTTGTAGATGATGTTCGGCTTTTCTTCCTTTGTCATTTCGGCCTTTGGTTTGCGTAGGATTGATTAGAGAGATTTTGTTGGTTTTTGTGCTACACCTATTCCAAAAGGCTTCAACAACGTCGTTGTTATTTCTGATATGCCTTTTATATATAGTAGGATGATCCATTTGTTGTTTTCTGTACTTGATTTTGTTTCTGCTGATGTGTTTGGTTGATATGTTTTGATGAGTTTTGGTTAGTCGTTCTTTGAAAGATAGTCTGGATATTTTTGTTCACTTTTTCGTGCTGTAAGTGTGTTGCAGTATGTCCTCGCTCTCTTGAATATAATGTGTATGCGGTTGATTTTGTGAGTTCTTGTGTTGTTGCTACTGTAATTAAGAATTTCGTCTGTGTTCGTTGGCTTCTGATATACTTGAGTCTCCAATTTTCGTGTGTTGTTTTTAGTGAATAATACATCCAAGAATGGTAATTTGTTGTTTGTCTCCTTTTTCATTGTGAACTTTATATAATCGATATCGTTGTTGATCAAATTGTAGGTGTTTTCTAACTCGTTCTTTTTGACAATGACGAATGTGTCGTCCACATACAGAATCCAAATTCTTAGCTTTATCACTGGTAAGATCGAGGCACCGACAAACTTATTTAATGTACACAAAAGTTTTATCATAATTGCGATTATATATTCACTAATGACTTATTTTGACATGAATTTCTAAATTTCTCTTGCAAAATCGTAAACTTCAGAGTCCAGACATGTCATGAAAGAAACAGTTTCCACAATCGACATTAAATTATCAAGTCAAATCTTGTTAATAATGCAAACAAACTCATTGATAATTGTATGATGGTTGAACTGCGTTCTAGAAATCAAGAGTTCGCGCTTGAGACCGAAGATCCTGGGTTTGATTTTTTCATGCGGGATTGTGGATAAGCAGTTCTGATGAGTCTCATATTAGGACGAAATGATCGCTCAGTGCTCGCAGGTTTTCGATTTTAGTATAACTTAGGTTAGTTCATGGTTTGAATGGAACTAATACAAGTTGGACTGATCACTGAGCAGTGATAAATGTCGTGTTTATCTAGTCCTTCAATGCTTATCAAGTTGTAATGTGGTCACTAGCCTGAGTAAATATAGCGTGTACTATGTTGGGAGGTAAGATAGTGATTGAAGGTAGTCTGAAAAACCCTGAATTCAGGTTTCGGGCCAACTGGCAAGGTGTATTTGAAATCTTGAGGGCATTGATATTTTCTAAAAGTCTACACAAACATGTCATTGGTCAAATAATGTGAATTTCTCAATCCTAAAACAGCTTAATCGTGACCCGAATGGTCAAGTGGTAATTTTTCATATTGGGAAATTAGGTGACGTGGTTTTAACACCCAGGGGAAACATAAGTTTACTCAGAATCACAGATCCGTCTTGTTAACAAATCTCAAGTAACATAAAACAAAGGTAAATGAGAGTTTATAACTAACCATGTCCTACTACCTAACATATTAAGCTACAGCTGTTTATCAATCAGATACTTGTCAACTAACAAATAATGAATTTCAGAAGCTGTTTTGTGGATATTAGGATAATTTTAATAGTTGAGATCATGAGTCAATTGAAGCTAGACCGTAACGGCAAACCTGGAAGCAATGGACGGCCGTTTCGTCCTACTCTGTGACGCTTCATCTGCGCGCATTCACGATCTCAACTCGCGAAATTCGAACCCAAGACCTATCAGTCTCGCGCGTTAACGCTTAACCTCTAGACCACTGAGTCGGCCGGGATCCAATAATGTTAATATTTAACTTGAACTAATCCACTAATCCACATCCACCATTATCTTCATTGAGTTACTACCTCACAACAAACCCGGTTAAACTCCACTGTTTAATTATTAATCATGAATAAATCAAATTAAAACAAAGTCATTCAAACAGCTAATAATTTCTTATATTTTTCCTTCTTAATATCACTTAAGCTTAGTTACAGAGTATAGTAAAGAATTTACTCCAAACAGGATTTTCAAGGATCCTTATAATCTTTTTAGTGTATTCTGTTTAATTCTTTTTAATAAATGCTTTTTCTTTAAACAATCTTAATTTATATGGAAATAGTACTAAAACGTTTCAACTGTTCCAAAATCACTATATTTCGTTGATATCTGGTGGTTTATATGAGATGTGTCAAAAATCATCAGAAAATTTACAAGTTTAATATTATATAGATATTATAAATTACGAAAGTATACACCAAACTAAATATCATCATTCACTATTCTCTTCAAATGCCATCGCGTCCCAAAAACGACGAAACGCGCATCCTGGATTCCACTGTTAGCCACTATCCATCGTTTACTTAAAAAGCTCGTAACTTAAGGTTATATCGATGCGGTCATACAGGATGTGTATATGCCAATAAGAGACTGATCAATTTCAGTCTTAAACAACAATGTAAAGATTCAAGTAAACAATATCAAGTTATTCACTTAGCTACTGAAACCTAATAGCTACCTGCTTATTCAGTGGGGTGAAGTTTGAATTCACTTGGTATTGTTTACTTGAATCTTTCCATTGGTGTTAAGTATATGTGCATACTATGCGGATTGCTTCGATATAACCTTAAGTCACAAGCTTTTTAAGAAAAGATGGATAGTGGCCAGCAGTGGGATCCAGGACGCGCGTTTCCTCTTTTGGGACGCTATGGTGTTTGAAGCAAACGGTACTGGGTTCGAGTCCTGGAGTGAACATCAACTCTGCGATGTAGATACATCCAACTGACGAGTTCCAAATAAGGAGAAACGCGCGTCCTTGATTCCACTGCTAGGCACTATCCATGTTTGCTTAAATTGACGTCATTTTGATTGAAATCCCTATTAGTTTTGGTTTCATTTTCATTTTTTAATTCGAAAATGAAATGTATAGATTACCAGATTATCTATAATGGAAGAGATTTAAAACTGAATAGGTGTCAGATTACATTTTCTCTGTATAACTGAAAACATCGAGATCAATATGAAAAAGCCTAACTTATGTTATCATAAAAGAGGTGTATTCAGTATTTCTGTTTAGTATGGGCAACGATTGAGTCATCTTTGACATATATTGGTTGTGACAGAACCGAGTTATTTTAAAAATATTGGTTAAATTATCCGATAAATATGAGCTTAACTGGAATAGAATGAACACTTTTTTTTAGAGTTTACGACCTACTGTTCATAAAATAGATAAGTTGTAGTTGAACACAACAAATATATTTCATCGTATTTATGACTTATCAGTTTGATGTATCTACATTCCAGACTTGATATTCACACCTCTTCAAACACAAAAACCTTATCCATTGAGTTACCGAGTTCAGATATTCACTAAGACGTTCAATTAGTATGATGTTTATATCACTACTACTACTACTACTACTACTACTACTACTACTACTACTACTACTACTACTACTACTACTACTACTACTACTACTACTACTACTACTACTACTACAATTCAAACCATTTATTCATTTACAAGTTTAATGGATAGAATTTGAATAATTGAGCATTGAAAATCTGTGAAGATTCTAACCTAAATAAACAATTTATTAATTATTTGGTGTTGTTTGTTTGGATCTTTCCATTGATGTTTAGAACTAATTGATCAGTCTCGTATTAACATATGTGCATCATGTACGGGTTGCCTCTATATTGCTTTAAGTTACAAGTATTTTAAGCAGAGATGGATAGTAGCTATCAGTTTGATCCATAACTCAAATTTCATCTCATCCGAGACTTGTTATCTAGATGGACCTGAATCCCACAGTTAATATTCACTCTAAGACTTGAAACCAGTATCATTCGCTTCAAACGCTATCACGTTATTCACTTATCTACTTAGTGTTGATAGCCACTAGCTTGTACAATAAGTTTGAGTCTCAGAATGAACATCAACTCTGGAATGTAGATACATCCAACAGATGAGTCCCAAATAGAGAGAAACGCGCGTCCTCGATTGCACTGTAGCCACTTTTCATCTTTGCTTATAATCTATTCATCAGTCATTAAGCCAACTGTTTCTTTAAAACTAATTCATTAGTTTAATTAGTTTAAAATTATTTATTAATGAAATCATTTTTCTTAATCTGTATTATTATTATTATTATTATTATTATTATTATTATTAGTAGTAGTAGTAGTAGTAGTAGTAATAGTATTCTAAAATGTCCTGGTTCACACCTTTTTCTTATTCCAATATAAGTATTGCTACTATCAATGTGTAATCTTTCTTATTTCTATTTATTCAATTTACTTAAGTAGATTTTTATTCATAACTGCCAACACACACACACACACACTACAGAATGGTTCATTTTAGATAATAAAACTTCCTATTAATAATAATAATAATAATAATAATAATGGTAATAATATTAATGTATTCACCTTTTGAACCTTTGAAGAAAAACAATGATAAATTTCATATATTCATTATCTTAAAACTTTTTTAATCCATATTGACTAGTTTCCAATGACAAACTGTTTCTCACTTATACATTTCTTCATTACTCTCTCTCTCTCTCTCTGTCACACACACATACACACACACACACTCTCTCTCTCTCTCTGTGTATCACATAGATCACTGAAACTGATCTAAGCATTTATTGAATTTATTCAATAATTGAATTAATCATTTTTCAATGATTCGATTGTTAAATAGTTTGAGTATATTTGTAGATTATATTTATATTAACATTAGAGACAAAGAGACATTGGACAAGTGTTATATCTTAGTCTGAATCTTCTCAGCTACGAGGATACACAACTAGAGCAGAGTTGATACACAGGATCTTCAAGTCTTGAGAAGAAGATCTACCTATTGGATTCCGATATAACTTGTGCCCTGTGTCCTATTAATGTATAACGTAATGATATCGCCAATTAGAGAACAGGGAATTATTGACTGGACTAATGACACATAAAACAAATACGAGCAGATTACATTCCTTATCGGTCCTGATTCCCTCATAGCCCTGCCTGCCTGTCTGTTAAGTCCACAACATCAATCTCAGCCTCTGAAATATGAATCATTTATTTCAAATATAATGGGTTTATACATCAACCAAACAGATCACATCGCACCAAAAGATAGAAAATAACATTTGTACAAGATTTAGCCAAATGTGGCTGTGAATATTGGAGACTATGGTTAATAGATTGGGCATAATTCAAGAATTGTAAATCGTATAATAATAGTCTATGGGTCAAAATAAAGCTTATGACAAGAGAAATATGAATAGTTTAGTTACTTAACAATTGTAAAATAAAAATATATGTATAGTATTATTCCAGCAATGGATTCCATCAGTTACCATCCATTATTCTCATCGGGATATACCAGATTCACATAGCTAGTGTTCAGGCTTCATTCAATTAATTTTTTTAAACCGAGGGAAGCAGACACTACGTTGCATTTTCATGAATGTTAACGAGTTTCACAATAAACAAGGATCGGAATGCTACAATATACGTTGCTTCTTAATCCAAAAATATCACGTTATTCACTTAGCTACTGAGTCCACATGATCACTGGCTTGCGAAATAGAGTGAAGTTTATTTATCAGCAATAGTTAATTAGTGATTCATACTTTAAAAAATAATTACTGTCATCATAATTGTTATCAGTATTAGTAACAGTAGTAGTGTGGTGTGGGTTACTAATCGGACAGATATACGTAGTACGCATTGAAAGTGTAATGATTACCAGTAGAGAATTGAACTGATGAAAAGATAAAGTAAAACAGAGAGAAATAAAAAAAGAAGGATTGAGAGAATGATGCAGTATTTAAAGGACAACTAAAGGGAAATATGCAAATGATGTATTTAATGTATGATTTCTATATTTTACAAAATCACTTCGTAATTTTGCATTAAATAATAGATTAGTGTGCCATACCTGAATTCCCATTCACTACAGTAATAATAATAATAACTGTAAACTTAGAAGTGGCACTAGTGTGAACAGTAGTAATGATGTGTGTGACGAAATCTCAGCACGGATACAGAAGGCTCGACTAGCTTTTGCCAACTTGCGTCATTTATGGCGTAGGCGAGATATCCGTCTATCAACCAAAGGACGTGTTTACTGCGCAGCAGTTCGTTCCGTCCTACTTTATGGCAGTGAAACATGGCCGGTAAGAGTAGAGGATATCCGTAGGTTACTAGTATTCGATCATAGGTGTCTTCGAAACATTGCTCGTATATCCTGTAACCATCGAGTAAGTAACACAGTTGTTAGGAAACGAGTACTAGGTAAGGATGGCAAATCAATTGATGACGTAGTGAAACTTCATCAGTTGAGATGGCTGGGACACGTGTTACGTATGCCCAACCACCGACTGCCGCGACGTGCTATGTTCAGTGGTATAGGAGTAGGTTGGAAGAAAGCTAGGGGCGGCCACACCAAAACATGGCACAAGTCCATGAAGTCACTGACAAGTGGACTGAGTCATGTTGGTAGGTGTAGACTACCTGGTTGGGGACCGCGAGATGACAGCAACCGATGGTTAGAGACCCTGAATGACATGGCTCAAAATCGTTCGCAATGGCGCAGGTGCATCCACTCTCTGTGTTCTCCCAAACTCTAATCTTCTGAATTCTTCATGTCCCTTTTTCTCTCTTTCCAAATTTCTTTCACTGGATTATACTCTTTAAATAACATCTCCAAACCCTAATCTTCCCGATTACTGCTTATACTCTTGCTACCTCTACCACTACGGGATTTGAATCGACCACTGCATCTCTGTGCTAATGTGGTGTGGCAACTCGAACTGATGTACGTACGTACGAAGTTCTACGTTGTTACTGACTGACTGACTGACTGAGTAGTAATGATAGTTCAACAGTTATCTCTTGTTCTTATTATTAATGTACTTAACCATAATGATTGATAAAATATATCCGAAAAAAAGTAACAACTCTTTCGATAAATTACATTATATTTAGATTAAACTTGATTTCGAATGTATAATAGTATACATGATTACGTCCCAATGGTGATGAAAACTATTTTTCTCCTTTCAAAATTCATCTTCATAAATCATGAAAAATTCAATTATTTTTTTCTTTCATTTCAACAACATCGTTATGTCAATGGTTGAAATCATGAGTCAACTAAAGCTAGAATATTATGGGAAGCCTGGAAGCACTGGACGGCCACTTCGTCCTAGTATGGGGCTTCTCAGCAGTGGGCATCCACGATCCAGCCTCGCGGAACTTTAACCCAAGACTATTTCAGTCTCAAGCGTGAGCACATAACCACTAGACTACTGATCTGGCCGGCGTCCATTGGTGTTAATGTCTAACTTAAACCAATCCACAAAATTACCGGCTCAGTGGTCTAATGGCTAAGCGCTCGAGTGCGAGACTGATAGGTCCTGGGGTCGAATCTTGCGAGGCGGGATCGTGGATGAGCACTTCTGAAAACTCCCACAATATGACAAAACGATCGTCTAGTGATTCCAGGTTTCCCATGACGGTCTAGCTTCGACTGATTTATGATCTCAACCATTAAAATTACTATAATATTTGTAAAAATTAAAATAGAAATACAATTGGTACATTAAAAGTACACTTGAAATAAACAAATAAATTAGATGACCCAACTAGATTATGATTGTCCAATGAATTTTCTTTCTTTTTATTATTTATTATTATAAGATATTTGTAATTGAGTAGTGCACTATGTGAGACTCTAATTGATGGATGACCTTTGAGTGACATTAAAGTGACCTTGAGAATGTTCATCTACTTACTCGGGGTTAAATGATGGTTATAATGTAGTTTGAAGAATAAGAATTAGAATTGTTAGAATTAGGAATTAGATTAATAGTTTTTATTATAAATTGACATTAGTTAAAATGTCAACATGTTACGTCATCAAATGAATAACTGAATTTCGGGCGCCAACATTTAAGACATGTCATCTTAAATTTGATTGGTTTGTCTATAAATTATAATCTCACCACGCTGCATGATTTATATTCCATAAGGAAAAACAAACAATAAATTAAATTGAATTTCTTCTCTAAATGAAACATTCATTTCTTGATCATATAAAAAAACTATGAATAGTTTATTGTTCCATTAGGTATACTGTCCATTTTCTATTATAGTGAAAATTCCCATTACGACATTTAGTGAATAAAGAAGGAACGAATTGAGCGAAGGAATTTCTATTCAATTAGTTTTTCATCATGGCTCTACACTAATACATGACTTACAATAATAATATAATACTCATCGAGTGGATACGTTACGTAGTCATTACATAATGACATTTAAATTAACATTGAGTAATTGAAAGAGAGAGGATTAATAATAATCAAAGTAATTATTCGAAGATCAAGACGTTGCTACATTACATAATATATGAAAAAGAGAAGGAACAGAATATTTTAATGGATGGTCAGTGGAAATAGTAGTTATGTAAGAATCAAGAGATGAATATTGAGAATAAGTAAAACACAAAGTTCCAAAAAAAAACCAAATGAACCAAAGGTCTTAGGTTTGAACCCCGCGGGCGAGATCGTGTATGCGCACTGCTGAGAAGTCCCACAATAAGATGAAACGGTCGCCCAGTGCATTCAGGTTTTCCATGATGGTCTAAAATCAATGGATTCATGAGTTCAATCAAAAACTTAACAATCTCCACAACCTCATACTGATATATATATATAGTATATCTTTAGGGAGTCATCATTCCCTATAAAGACTAATTATGAGACTATTATTGAAATGAAAGCAATATGTCTAAAAATCAGTTGATTGTCAAATCGTCTATTTGTTCAGACAAAATAAACTTCATATGAGAACTTTCTATACCGTTTTAATGTTAAACATACTTCTTAATAAATAGTCTTAAACTAGAAAGAAGTATTTGTTTGATATTTTTTTGATTTTCATTTTTAATCACTTCCTTATTTAAAGAGTTCCTGGTTGTTTGTGTGTGTGTGTGAATGTTATCAGTTAACAGTCTACTTTTATTGAGTACAACTGTTCGTTATCATACTGTTGGGATAGTCGGAAAAAGAGACCAATAATTACCATGTTAAGTTCAATGGTGTCCTTGAACCTTAAATGTACATTTCTTATTGGTCGATGTTTATTTCACTTGTTCAATATTGTACAAATGTTGTTTCCTATTTTATGGTACGATGTGGGTTGTTTGCTTGGTATATAAATAGAGTATGTTTGAAATACAATGATTCATAACTCCGAGGCTGTGACTTGTGTTCTTCACTCAACTGGGTTAGGACGGACAGCGAAGCAGGGCCAATCAGGGCACTAGGTCGTCCGTACGTGTTTTCCGTGTCACTGTCACAGTTCGCGATCGATAAATAACGCTGCTTATCAAAAACGTGCAGTCACACACCACGTTACAACACATACTTAATGTTGTTACTAACTGTACAATAAATAATGTCATTTATAATCACTAAAATCTATGTATATAAGAAATAGAACAGATGAATACATTCAGTAATTAATTTATTCATGTATAGAGTTGAATATACTTGAAATGTAAATACAAAACGATTTTGAAGTGATTATTCGTTTGAAAATTTTTTTTATTTATTTATTCTAGCTTCAAATGACTCATGATTTCAATCTGTGAAAATTTCTAAAACTCTTCACAAAATCCATTCTGATAATAATAATCAACTGCTCATTAGTGACTGACTTCAAGAAAAACTCCTAGAGTTCTAGTGAGAAGCCGTTACCAGTGGAGTTCAACCAGGTCTGTTGTGGGATAACAACTCACTGAAGACAATAGTGTACGGTGGCGCAACTTCGTGGATTGGTTGAAGTTAGACATTAACACCGTTGAATGCCGGCTCAAATGGTTAATTGTTAATAAAAGGTTGTAGAGATTGTTGAATTTCATTGAAATTATCAACTGATCTAAGTTAGACAATTATTGAAAACTTCATGATATTGGATGAATGTTTCTTACCAGTGTAGAATTCCTTAAAAATATATGTAAGATCAGAGGTCTTGATTTTGATCCATCATTATAATGTCGCTGATGACGAGTCCTATACTCGAATAAAACGGTTGTCCTATGCTTCCATGTTTTTAGTGTTAGTCTGACTTAGATTTGTTCATGATTTATATATATAATACATTACTGACGTCAAATAAATTCGCATTTACAGTTAAACAATGAGTATTACATCTTTGATGAAGTATTCACTTTATTTGTGTAAATAGATTGAATGAATAAATGTTTCTGACAATAAGAATCATATGAAATACATTAACACATTTATACTACATATCGATATACTTATCACATAATAGAAATTAGGCTTTTCATTTTCTCTACCATGTATCATTCTCTAATCTTCAATACCTTCATTTGTTTACTTTACACACATATACAGGATAATTTTTTTTTGCCTCACGTCAAACGGTATGTGATATTTATAATAGGAAAATACATTGAATTTTCTATTAAAGGATTTATTACTGAAATTGATTTAATTTGAGTAGTTATTTCTTCACAAAAAAGAAATTTATTGATTTTTTCATATAGATCTAGTTGAGAGACTGTTATATTACGAAGGCAGTTGAAATGTATGAATTTTAATTTACAGGTTAAAACCAAGAGCCAATTGAAGCTGGACCACTATGGAAAACCTGGAAGCACTGGACGGCCATGAGATATCAGCTCATTGAAGACAATAGTGTACTGTGGCGCAACTTCGTGGTTTGGCTGAAGTTAGACATTAACACCGTTGGATGTTGGTTCAGTGGTCTAATGGTTAAGTGCTAGCGCGCGAAACCAGTAGGTCCTGGGTTCGAATCTGGCGGGGTGCGGAATCGCGGGTGCGCACTGCTGAGGAGTCCCATACTAGGACGAAACGGCCGTCCAATGCTTCCAGGTTTTCCATGGTTGTCTAGCTTCAATTGATTCATGATATCAACCTGTGAAATTTCTAAAATCTCCACTAAACCTATTCTGAGAATTTTAATTTACTTGAATTGTTATTGTTTAACGAAATAGTCAATATAATTGAGAGAACACAGAACTTTATCTTAATAAGGTGGATGCAATGTTGTTTACTCATTAAATACTTAATTTAAGTGTCCAATATTAAACCATATTTATAATGAATGAATGTTAGAAATGTAAACAACTAAATAATAACTAAGTGTTCTGAAAGTCAAATATTTTAAGGTGAGATTTAGTGTACCTGTGTTGTTTAATATCTTTGAAAAGAAAAACACAAAAAGTAACAGATTTCTTTTGTTTTGTTCGAGTATGATAAAGCTACTGATTCGTAGAAGCAGGTAATTATTATGTTTGTATATTGATTACTTCGTTTATACAATATGTAGGACCGATGAAATTTTAGTAATAATCCTATGACCAATAAACAACCACCGAGACACTAACACCTATTCGCATTCCGCATATTTACAACTCAATGTTCAATTACAAGACGAAATTGTCAAGTGTAGCTGTGCTATCATATCAATCAACTCATACAATAATCTAGAGTAATTTCCTGATTACACATGAATATAATAAATGGAAAATTACAATACAATGTGAGAGAAGCTCAATAATAGTTCTGTAATGAATTGATATTAACTTGAGAAAGATGAAACATACAACAAAAGTTAATGGGTCAGACGAGAGATGAGAATATCATCTAAATGTCTAATCATTGTTATACAGTGAAGTGATTGGCAATGATTTTGCGAAAGGTGTTTCCACAAGTTACAACTATCTGAATATATGTCTCATTATGTGACAGATTAGATCACTGATAGAGTCATAACTGTACATTGTCGAGTGTCCCTCCGTTTAATATTTCCTGATTTCTTGCTCTAAACCAACACTAAAAACTAGTTAGTCTTTCAAGTTTTTTAAAAGTTCAACTTGAAAGTTTCAATCAATTTGTTGTAGAATCACAACGCTGTATGACTGATCACACTACATTAATGAACAGTTACTAAGTTGATATGCCTTTTCATTATCTATTTCAAAATCAATTAGGTCGATTAATAATAACATTTGCCTTTTAAATGTACACAATAGTTGAATAATACAATTCACATTTTCAATGAGAAGAAATCTTAAACAATCTATGTCAGTCACAATATTTTCATCGTTAAGATTGTTTCTAAATGAACTACTATTTCACAATTCACTTGGTGTTATTTTTTACTTGTATCATCCCATTGTTATTTAGGAATGTAATTGATCAGTCTCATGTTGACATATGTACATACTATGTGTATTGCCTCAATATTGCCTTAATTTACAAGCATTATAAGCTAAGATGTATAGTGGCTAGCAGTGGGATTCAGGACGCGCGTTTTGTCCTATTTAGTACTCGTCGGCTGGATGTACTTGCAGTCTAGAGTCCTTATCAGTCCTGCTTCCCACATAGCCCTGCCTGCCTGTCTGTTAAGTCCACAACATCAATCTCAGCCTCTGCAATATGAATCCTTATATTTCAAACATACTGGGTTTTTATACCAACAAACTAGACAGATCAAATCGTACCATAAAATAGAAAATAACATTTGTACAAGATTTAGCCAAATGTGGCTGTGAATATGGGAGACTGTAATTAGTTGACTGGGTATAACTCAAGAATGCTAAATCGTATAATAATAGTCTGTGTGTCAAAAGAAAGCTTATGATAAAAGGGACATGAATATGAATAATGTAGTTATATAACGATTATAGGTTAAAAATATATGTAAAGTATTATTCCACAAATGGATTCCATCAGTTACCATTCATTATTCTTATCGGGATATAACAAACCTTTTCATCAGCTGAAATGACAAAACGTTAAATATAATTAGACACAAAGGTTTAACATACTTTAATTATTCACAGATTGAAATCATGAGTCGGTTGAAGCTAGACCACCATTGAAAACCTGGAAGCACTGGACGGCCGTTTCGTCCTAGTATGGGACTCCTCAGCAGTGCGCACCCACGATCCCGCACCACGCGGGGCTCGAACCCAGGACCTATTGGCTTCGTGCGCGAGCACTTAACCACTAGACCACTGAGCCGGCATCCAACTCACTGAAGACAATGGTGTACAGTGGCGCAACTTCGTGGATTAGTTGAAGTTAGACATTAACACCGTTGGATGCCGGCTCAGTGGTCTAGTGGTTAAGTGCTCGCGCGCGAGTTCAGTAGGTCCTGGGTTCGAGCCCCGCGTGGTGCGGGATCGTGGATGCGCACTTCTGAGGAGTCCCATACTAGGACGAAACGGCCGTCCAGTGCTTCCAGGTTTTCAATGGTGGTCTAGCTTCAACTGACTCATGATTTCAATCTGTGAAAAATTTCTAAAAATCTCCACAAACCCCTTCTGATACTTTAATTAGTCAATCTTAACTATCGTTATAAACATATTTTATACTCTATTCCCCTTATATTTATAATCTTCGGTTTCATTCTAAAGATCCATTTAAATTTCATTAATTAAGTTAAACTTTTGTTTATAATTATATTACTTTTTGTACAATGTCGACTGTTTGTAGCTGATGAGGAAAGTTGTAAAACAGTAGGATGAATTTCTTTTTATTTTACAGACTTCTTTTAACATGAGCCAATCAGAATTGAGGATGCAACTTTTAAGGTTTTGAGCGAAATTTAAATATTATGCTTAATCAATAGTTTAAGTTTCATTATATAGTTTTTTTTTAAATATTTAAAATAAGAAAAGAAATAGAGACCTTAGATTCTAGTCCTAAACTCTTGATTCTGAAACAAACTTTAACCACGTACTACTATAAATCGTGCACAAATTCGTCAAAGTTGAGATAGTGCCTGTTGAACTTTTGTGCGGAATTTATTCAATCATATGTAAATCACGTTTATCTTATAACTTATGTTAGGTTTCGATGAAATTCTCTAGCCCTGAACTCTTGATCCTCACATTAAATACATAACCTTAACCAAGAACAATATGACGACTTAAAAATGCCTAATTTTGATCAATCCATGATCTTGTGCAACCGGTCATCCATTGTCCGAGGTAGATACCAGTTACTACCCAAAGTGAATTTTACTCCATTGATCACGGTTTCTCATTTCTCATTCAATGAATTAATTGAAATAAGTGATATACATCATTTCTATACTGATTATCATTAATCAGTATATAAATTTGTAACACATGTAACATGTTTTGAAAAGTTTCAACTCAGACAAACATTAATTTAAAACATTTCCTCAAAACAAAATTCATTAACTAAGATATTTATAAGCATTATAAACAAAGATGGATAGTGCCTTGCAGTGGAATCCAGGACGCGCGTTTCACACTATTTGGGACTTCTCAGCTGGATGTACTTGGATCTGAGTTGGCGTTCACCCCAGGACTCGAACCCAGTACCATTCGCTTCAAACGCCATCTCGTTATCCACTTAGCTACTGAGTCCTGATAGCCACTTGCTTATGCAATGAGGTGAAGATTAATTCACTTGGTATTGTTTTCACTTCAATCTTCCCACCGATGTTTAGGATCTTCATCCAATTTGACTTTAAGTATTTAGTAATATTTTTACGCATTGTGACCTACTAGTCTAGGTCACTAGGTATTGAGTGCACTATGTTGAGACTTAAGGAGGTGAGTAAAGGCCATAAACACTTGAATAAATATTTCATAACAGGAAGTAAACAAAAAAACTTGTACAAAGGATGTAAATTGAAATAATATTCACTAGGAATGATTAGAATTACGTAATAAGAAGTGTTCAAGTAATCTATTCGAGAACGAAGTGAAGAAAAATAATAAAAAATCTAAAGATATGGAAAATAATAATAGGTAAAGTTGTTTGTAAAGCCTAATTCAGACAACAAATGGACGAGAGCGTTACAAATCTTTCTGTGAATACAAGGACTTAGGTTATCAGCTCAATTACCTATAGATGTTGCTATATGTATCAGACAATATCGAATTCCACAGGGGAAAGTGGAATATATAAGATAAAATACTCCGAATGATTTGTTTCCATCTACTATATGATAAGTGTCAACCAAATATAAGAGAATGGAACTGTGTATTGTTTTGATCATACCAATTCCCAATCACGAAGTGAGGTTTTTACTAATTCGTTGGGTGAGTTGACTGATTCTACGTCAGATATAGCTTTCTCGATAAGAGTAACTGGATTTGTAGATACACGTAAATGTGAAAAAAAAGATAACTTCTCTGAAGAGGTGGCTTACACCAAGGCACGAAACGTCAGAAAATCTAACTTTTTCACTCATTTGGATATTACAAATATATTATTTTTATTTATAACAATTATCAAGTCAAACCTTGGTAATGATACCTAAGTAACCTGTCGTTTAGTTGAGGAACCACTATAGATTGTCTAAGAAGTGATAAGCAGAGGTGAGCTGCACGAATGGTCTCCTTTCCCACTTTCGTCAGTCCAACCCTCAGTACATCTCTAGTCATATTTTTATCAAATTACTGCCTTAGGAATATAAGTTTTTCTACTTATTGCCAATATCACTATCTTTTAGTTCACTGTATGCAAATATTTCACTAGAAATCCTTGAGGGTAATTTATTTTAATCTACGTTTGATGAATAAATAGTAGTTCATTGTTTACACTAACATCTATGCTCTAGTTTTAATGCATTCAACAGTTAGTTGAAGATGTAATAATTATTGACTGTGAAGAAAGCTTATCTACGTAGTATGACATAATATGTCCGTAAAAACAATTATATGATAAACAGTGTTCGTTAAAAATATATTCATACTAATTCCTCGTGTAGGTGCATAGACCGCTTGCCAGCATTCTCTATCTAACTCCGTTCTGTGCAATCCTTTCCAGTTGCTACTCAACATTTTCATATCCTCTTCCGATTCCCGACATAGTGTATTGTTCGGTCTTCCACTTTTACGGTTCTCTTCAGAATCCCAAGTTGGAGCTTGTCTCGTGATGCAGTTTGGAGATTTCATTGATGTGTTTCCTATCCAGGGTTCAATGGGGCTGGAGTATTCAAAAGTTCTCCATATGTTCTTCTGTTTTTGAATCGCAATCATTGTATTGCCTTGTTTCTCCTTGACCGATCTCTCTGATTTACTATATTTCCCTGTCACTTTATTCGTCGTGCCATATAGTTGTCTCATATTTTCTTCTCTTGTAGCTTTTTCCACTGTCATTGCTAGCTCTTCCACGTATTTTTACTTGTCAGCCCTAACGCTCATGTTCACTTGTTTGTTAGACTCAGTCTATTCAGCTTGTGTCTTGACTTTCTCTGTTCTTGTTCCACTGTTGTTAATTATTCCTTATTGTTCTTCCTTTCTTGAATCTTGTCCAGGGTTTCGATAGAGATCCATTTCTTGTGATAGTGCTTTTTGCGGGCCAGAACCTCTTGACACGTTGAAGTCAGTGCTGATGCTCATCGTCGTTGTTGCTATCAGTGGCGGGTACATAGCATCGGATAACATTCATTGCGATTCCCTCCTTCTTTGTTTCGAAAGATTCTTTGATGATTCTGAGTTCATGAGATTATCAGCCTATAAGTGGTCTAAGTGCTTCTCTGAACAGCATCACGGCAAACCCGTGAGTATAGAAAGCGTTCTCCTCTTCGTGACCACAGTACAGCAGCATCTCTTCTGAATCTAACCTTTGCTACCTAGCATGGGTCTAATAGGTTTCGCTGGTTCCGAGCACCGACAAGTTGTATCTTCTCATTTCCGCTGCTATTTGACTGGTCCTCCTGGTCTTCTGCATTGTCCAGATATTCCACTTACTTATATAATTTGTTGCTCTGGTTGTTAGAAGTGGCATCTACCTCGAGACTTCTGAAGTGTTTTGGTCTTCATTATAAGGTGTCATAATTGTTCCTTCAATTCCCAGGGCATAATTTAAATAGTTTAATTTGTATAATTTGGTTTGGATTTTTTATCATGACTATTTTCTAAGGGGTAGGGTTTCCGGCCTCATACGCACCCCTCCTCTTTTACCCGGTTTTGTGGACGGCACTAACTCTAGAAGAGCTACATGCGGAGTATATAAATATATATTAATATAAGAAGTGTTTACTATTCAAGTTTTACAGTGTACAATTGTGGTGTGTGCTACTGATCTCGACAGATATAAGTAGCATATATCACAAATCGAAAGTGAAGTGTCTGACAGCAAAAGGTTAAGAAGATCTAAAAGAAGAGAATGAGAACAGAGAGTGATAGATATGAAAACGAAGAAACAATTGAATCTAAAACAATTGATTGACATTTTGCAAATAAAATATTCACTGTATAGCCCCCCTCAAATTTTATTAAGTTATTCTGTATTGTTGTACTAAACTATATTTGATTGTAATCACAATTGATTGATCACTGGGTGGTGATCAATGTCATGCTTGTCGAATCCGTCGGGGAGTACCAGTTCCTTCAAGATTACAGGTACACCTTGCTGACGAGTGCCAAGTAGCGCGAAACCTGGGTCCAGGGTTTCCTGTTGACTACCTCCAACCACCATCTAAATCTCAATACATAGTGCCCGCAGTGTCGAGTCACCTAGACTGGTGGCCACATTGCAACATGATCGATAGTATTCGATCTGCACTAAAAAGGACTAGACACGCATGACATTGATCACCACCCAGTGATCAATCAATTGTGATTACATCTCAGTCCTACAGGAGGTCACTCGCGGCTCGGATAGCTCAGTGGTAACGTCTCTGACTGTGAAGCTGGGTAACACGAGATCGAATCCGCCGGGGAGTACCAGTTCCCTCAAGATTACAGGTACACCTTGCTGACGAGTGCCAAGTAGCACGAAACCTGGGTCCAGGATTTCCTGTTGACTACCTTCAACCACCACCTATATTTGATTGTCCCCATTTATGTTCTTGTTCACAACACAACTTATTTCTTCTTTAGTTTTTTTTTTACCTGATAACATGAAATGATGAATAAATCAGTTGAAATTGATAAATAAAATCGTTTTTTTTATCAGATAAAATGATTCTGATAAATAATTGGTTGAACTTTGTTTCTCCTATTGAAACTACATATATATATATATATATCCAACAATAAAAGCAAACACGAATTAATGTGAAAATTAATTCGTTTGAAATGTCGGAATAGTTTTATTTTTGTGTGTGTGCGTGCGTCTATGTGTGTGTGTGCGTGCGTCTCTGTGTGTGCCTATGTTTTCTCATAGCAACAATAACAACAACAATTATTATTATTATTATTATTATTATTATTACCATATTCATACTACTCAATTGAATTATTATGATGATGATAACTTTTAAGAGTAAATTTTCTTTTATATAAAAAGAAAGGAAGATATTACTAAAGTACTAGTTTATTTTGAGTTATTATAAAAAGAAATAAATTATATATTAACTTATTATTTACTTTGTATTTTTGTTTCTCTTAACAATTTGTATGTAAATTAAAGTAATTTAGGTCAAGGTAAATTTATTGAATGAAAAAGAGAAGAAGACGAAGTATTTCCATACTGTCATTCATTTGTTTTGTTTTTTTGTTTTTTCACTTCTTGAAGACATTTTTCTCATAGAAAGAGAAAATTTAATGATTGTAAATAAAATTGGCAGTGAAATGAGCATACGCCTTTTAAGGTATTCTAGTTTAAAAGAAGAAAAAAAACGAAGAGAAATATATGTAAGATTCTTAGCATGTATGAAATAAATATGATCGGAATTGAGGATTGATTGAAGTTAGAAATTAGATGCTGGTTAACTTGATGATCTAAAGGTTAAAGGTTTATATTCGAGACTAAAGGTTATAGGTTTGAATCCGTTTGGTATGGGATTGTGGATAGGTACTGCTGAAGGATCATATACTAGAATGAAACGGATGTCTAATACTTTCAAGTTTTAAATAATGGTTTAGCTTAAATCGATTCATTAATAATGAGTTTGAATATATTTATCTTTGGTGTGATGTATCTTGTAATAAAACTACAATTAAACTTTATTCCTGTCAACTGTATCCTATTTGGTGCAAATAATTTACTCCAGTCTAAACAACTAATCAATATGACAATCATTTAGTGATGTGTTGGCAGCTTAAATTCAGATTATAATATTATATTTTACAGAATTTAATTCGATATCGACGAAACTAGGTCCTTTCTTATTTGGTAACCCACCTCGCAAAGGGGGTGACGCCATGATGCTTTTCAGGAAAAGAAAATAGCTCAACTGACAGTATAGCTGTACCCTGGAGAATTGTTTAAATAGGGACATCTCTTGCCTATCATGTTTGGAAGCTTTCAAGCAACCAAAAGCGCTGATGAGCTGCTAATAAGTTCATCAGTGGAGAAACGTGAAATTTATCTGATCCCATGTATATCCCATGCATATATTCAAATTCTGATGTCATAGATACCCACATTCCAGTGACATACACAATGACATAAACAGACGCGGTTGCCAGTATGCTGATATATGAAAAGAATTACATATAGGCATAGAAGTTTCTGATCGAAAGCTCCAGGCCCCCCCAAGCCTAGCGTCTGTTTTCGCCAAATGAATATCGAGTATTCAAATCAGCATATAAGTCGTCCATGGGACGACGTGCTCAAGTTTAGTGTCGACCACTGTGCATTTGATATGGCACAATTTATGATCCATGCTCTGATTCGCTCCAGCCAGACCTCATTGCGTCTTCTAGATGAATCTGTCCAAGTAACCAAAGAGGAAACTTTCCTCCAATGTCACAGCCACAATGCTAATTTAAGTTAACCTCTCTTCTCTAATCATCAAGATTTGAACAGAGTAGATGATAAGCCCGATCTCCATCTGGTCAATTTGGTCTCTACTGTAGTCGCTTGCGTTAGTTCATGAAGAAAAAAATCACTCACAATCCAGAGGGCACTAAGTAGATGTGTAAGTCAGAATACCCCCTCTTCCTCCTAATTAGTCAGTATTATTTATGAGAAATTTAAACATCGATTAATTGTTCTTCAATTGATTGCCATCTTTTATTGAACACGATATTACTTTATTTTAATCCCTGTTAGATGAAATACTATTTAATTGTTATATTCTGAATGATTTAACATGTTTAATGCTGTAAGCGGATTCAATTTAACTCTTTGTGATTTTTTGCCATATTTAAACAATTCACACTTTGTAGGATGTTGAATTCAAGGAGTAGGTAGAGCAAATATCTTCTTATTCATCAATTTTTCAATAAACATGATTCGAAGGCTAAAAAAAAGTCGAATCAAAAACAGTTATACTTTAATTTACAACTTAAGAATGAAAAGTCAGTTGTCTGAATACTGTTAACTTTCACAATTTATAATGAACACAATATCTTGACATTATTGATTTCTCACTAAACAGTCCTCTTTTCAAATACAGTAAGTTCGTTTTTTAGCTTCATCCTAATTCAATTTCACCAGTGAGTTACTATCTCACTCACAAAATAAACAACTTCAATAGCTATAAATTCTCATTAGAACCTTAGAAAAAAGTTCACATCGGAATTCATGTATAGAGAATAAAATTAATTATGTGTTGAATTTTAATATAGTTTTTGACACAGACTAGCGTTTATTAAACAGCAATTGAGATATACTGAAGCATAAAACAATTATCCACTTGTTTTTCTACTAAAATTTTGTGAAATATACATCTATAGCAAATATGAATTATTAAATATCATTTCTTGATCTCAATAAATAAACTCCACAACCCTATACTGATAATAACCATATACTCACTGGTGACTAGCTTCGTGAGGTAATTCTCAGAGTTCTAGTGAGAAGCTGTGACTAGTGGAGCTAATCCATGTTGGGTGGAGACAGATAGGTACCTCACTATAATGGAAGATGGTCGCTCAATTTCGTCGATCGGTTGAGGTCAGGCATTAACACCATTGGATACTAGCTCAGTGGTCTAGTAGGTTGAGCTTTCACTCGCGAAACAGAAGGCCCTGGTTTTTGAATCTCGCGGGGTGCACGATCGTGGATGCACACTGCTGAGGAGTCCCACAATAGGAAGAAACAGCCATCCAGTGCTTTTAGCTTTTTAATAGTGATCTAATATCAATCGGTTCTTGATTTTAATCAATAATATCCTTTTTAACAAGATTTTTCTTTAGATATGATAAGACTCCTTACCACCACATACCTAACTGTGATTGTTTATCAGGGGATGGGACTGGCAGTCATCTCAGAATGGCATAAAACACAGTTAACCATTGAGGAACTTATATATATATATATATATATATATATATATATATATATATATATATATATATATATATATATATATATATATATATATATATATATATATATATATAATGACATTTCAATAAGTATACGTCCTAGTAATATAAATAAATATTAAACAAAATTATACAATTAGTTACAACAACAACAATAACAACAACTACTACTATTTACACAATAACTATTTTACAAATGGTTCTTTTTTTTTCAGTATAATAAATACCCATATCATTAAGTTATTATTACGTAATTAATCACTTTAATATGATTTACTCTAAGTCATGCAATTTAGTAATTAACTATATCTATACATACTGTGTCCATTATTAAAGCCAGTGTAGTTTAATTTATGTCGAATACATATGGGAGTTTATTTGGTCTGTATTTCTATAAAAAAAAAACTAAAAAAAACGGTTACATAATTCTTTTTTTTCTGTAATTTTTAGTTCCATAGAATAGTTATAATTTATTTCAAGTTTAATCTATCAGTCAATGTAGGTATGTTTTATGACGTGAAAAAAATGGTTTTTTGGTTTTATTTTTGTTGTTGCTGTAGAGAGAGAGAGAGGGAGAGAGGGAGGGAATTTTATTCATTTTTCATTTTTTTTTTCTTTTCAAGTAGAAATTCTCTCTTTATCACGTACTAGAAAGAATGAATGAAAATTCATGTGTAAATTTGTTATAATTCTCTCTTTTATTATAACTTAACTATTCTCGGATATATCAATTCACTTGACAAGTCCCCCAAATCAGAATATAGTTGAACAGGAAAAGAGATTCTATTCTAAATAACAAGGTTAGATGAAAGTAAAAAGTACAATAGGAAAAAAAATGTTAGTATATTTATAGTTTTAACATGAGGAAATTTCTAGAGTGTTCTTCAAGTATCGACTAGCACTGATTAGATAAGAATGAACTAATCAATGTGTATTAACGCAATCGTACATTGAGTATACTTTAATCTAATCTATATTTCGCTAACAAAATTCGTTTTATTCTTGTTTTTTGAATATATATTTCAATAGTCTACATATTTGTATAGAAACATGTATATCTTATACATAAATTTGATTTCTTGAAAAAAAAGGAAGATGAAAAATGAAGAAGATGATCTAGTTAACTTGAATATATATGATTTGGATTATTTGAATGAAATCCAAAATATAAACAAATGATGTATCACATCGTAATGATTTTAAACTAATAGATTATGGTATTTCTAACTAATTGAATTATAATATGAACTAAGAATCCTAGATATAATGCAATTGGATCAAGAAGTACTAGATAACCACAAATGAATGTAAATAGAGCAAGAATAAAAATTGATGCAGAATAGTATGAATTCATATTATTTCAAGGTTTCTCGTCAGCTGCTTACAAACCAAAAAATGTGATAGAATTTTTTACATGGAGATAGTGTGAAAACAATTGACATAAATGAGTGTAAATAACTGGATTACAATAATAACTATATATATATATGCTAGAACAGGTCAGAGGTCAAAAGAGGGGAGTTAATCCAGGGTGGGTGGTGTAATAATTTAGTGAAGTTCATAAATTGTGTGATAATTATAGAGATTAATGGAATTAAATAATGATAAGGTAGATTACGTAATAATAATTAAATAGGGTTTGGAAAGTTAAGATGATTTAAGAGGATCAGGAGGTGGGAATGTGTGAATAAAATTTATTTTATTTTAAGAATTAGGTAATAGGGGGGGAGTATAAATTATCTTAGAATAAGTAAATGAATAAAATAACCAAAACACAAAACAAACAGACAGAAACAAAAAGATTACCAGGGTAGTGATAAGTTTATTAAAGTCTCTTTTTGGATGCATAAGTCCGGTTTCAGTTTCTTAATTGCAATGGCTTCAGCAAAGCGGAGAGTGGTAGTAGTTCTTTGTCTATTGATAATTTTAAACGTGTGCATAATATCGACGATATGCCCGGTGTCAAGTAAATGCCAAGCTATTGCACTGTTAAAAGCTTTTGTCCCTCGCAGCTGACGTGAAACCTCGAAATAATATGAATTCATACTATTCTGCATCAATGTTTGTTCTTGCTCTATTTAAATTCATAAAGGTAACCAATTGCATGAAACAAATGAATGTACTGTATTTAGAATTCAAAATTAAGCATTCAACAAGTACAAAAGAATCATTAGTTCATTTAAACACCCCATAGATTCAATTGAAAATATGCGCATTCTAGATTTGATCCTTGATCTTAGTTACATTAAACACTTATCTAGTTCTTATTTATTTTAGATCATTTTTCTAATTGAAGTTATTTCATCTGATTGAAGTATTCTAATGCTGAACAAAAGATAAGAATATCAGTCGTTTCAACTTTATTTTGCCTAATAATAATAATGTCTATTTACATTTGTAGTAATAAATGAAACATTATGAATTAGCATAACAGATGTTTGATTGAAGTTTTTATAACTCACCGACAATATGACCATTATTAGGTTTATTATTTTCTAAAATAATTAATTTAAGAAACATACATTATGTTGACAATATTTATCTTTATAAAATAGATGATACTACTAAAATTTAATGATGAACTTGTTTAATATAACCGATGTTAGTATAAGTAGTTTATGAAGATTGTTGAATTTTTTTTTTTCAACGATAATTGAACTTAAAAACGTTTAGATTTTCAGATAAACGATAACGATAAGACGTGCTTCTTTTGTACGCATAGTTCTGGTTTAAGATCCTGGATGGTAAGAGCTTTGGCTATGCGTACAAAAGAAGTACGTCTTATTGTTATCGTTACCTTGACCTTAATTATTTCTGATAAACGCTTATCGTATACTTACTTGCTTACTTACTTATGCCTGTTACTCCTCGTGAAGGAACATATGCCGCTCACCAGCATTCGCCATCTAACCCTGTCCTGGGCAATCCTTTTGAGCTCCTTCCAGTTGTTATTCATCCTTTCCATATCTGCTTTTATTTCCCGACGTAATATGACTCATTTCCGTTCCTATTTGACTGGTCTTCCCGGTCTCCCACATTATTCGGACGTTCCATGTGCCTATAAAAATTGTTGCTCTGGTTGTTAGAAGGGGCATCGGCCTTGTGGCTTCCGAAGGAATTCGGCTTTCACCATGAAGCGTCATAATTCTTCTAAATGAAGACCTTCTAACTCCCAGGGCAGAGTTGAAATGGTTTGAATAATTTTTTCTTGTTAGCGTTTTTTTAGCGAGTTAGTTTTCTACGGGATGGGGACGCTAACCCCATGCCCAACCCTCCTCCTTTACCCAGGCTTGGGACCGGCAATAACTCTGGAAGAGTTACAGGCGGAGTTGCTTATCGTATAGAACAATGAAAATGTAAATAATAGAATTCATTCATGTAAGATTTTAAACTGTTACCTATTGAGGATATTGTAAGATAATTACATAGTATTGTAACTTTTTTTTTGAAGTTAGACACAAAACCTCTATTGCCTATTAATTTACTGATTCATTCTTTTCTTTACTATACACATTACAGATTGATATTAGTTTAAGAACCATTGATAACTAGAAAAGCGATAGATACTTATTTCATTATGGAAATCCACTTAGTAGAATCTTAAGAACAAATCACTATTCAATTCTATCTAATTTTCACAATCACCAAAAACTGAGATCAATCTATGATAAATTGAATTTATCAATTAAAATTAATCATCATAAATCCTTTCAATAGACATATTTATTTTAAATATATTGACTCATGATTTCAACCTGTGAAATTTCTAAAAATCTCCACAAAACCCATTCTGATAATAATGAACTACTCACTAGTGACTGACTTCAGGAGATACTCCTGGAGTTCTAGTGAGAAGCCGTTACCAGTGGAGTTCAACCAGGTCTGTTGTGAGATATCAACTCACAGAAGACAATGGTGTACGGTGGCGCAACTTCGTGGATTGGTTGAAGTTAGACATTAACACCGTTGGATGTCAGCTCGGTGGTCTAATGGTTAAATGCTCGCGCGCGAAACCAGTAGATTCTGGGTTCGAATCCCACGGGGTGCGGGATCGTTAATGCACACTGCTGAGGAGTCCCATACTAGGACGAAACGACCGTCCAGTACTTCCAGATTTTCCATGTTGGTCTAGCTTCAATTGACTCATGATTTCAGCATGTGAAATATCAATATATATTGATAGAAATATGTTCTATGAATTCAATCATATGACAATAAATTGGGTATCTATCCATGTATATCTATATATGTTGTATATGTGTATCTGCTCAATATTTTTCAATAATGTTCAAAACAATGTTTATATTTTATCTCAAATATAATGTTAATCATGATTTTAACAAAAGAGGAAAAAACAGAACTTCTAATCTGACCATTATTCTTCTGTTTTTTTGGGTTTTTTTTAGTAACTACGATAATCAAAATATACGATGCATGCATGTATGTATATGTAGGCGTGTACGCGTGCGTGTGTGTGTATATGTGTGAGGGGGTATCATTTTTTACAAAAAAATAATGGAATCAATTTATAAATAAAATAAAAATCGAGTATTTTTATTTTTTGAAAAAAACAAACAAACAATTTTATGTGTGAAAATTATAGTTGAAATAATCTCAGCGATCGAAATTTAAAATCACTCCGACGTTTCGTCCATCTAACTTATCTGGACTTCTTCAGGGTAATAATCAAAATCATCAAAGAAGTATATAGCTTTTTAACAATCAGGATTATACTGTGTTAAACCAATCAAATTTGGATGTTGATATTTTGTAAAATAGGATAAAATGATTGTTAAAAAAACTATATATTTCTTTGATGATTTTGATTTTGATCATTACCCTGAAGAAGTCCAGATAAGTAAGCTGGACGAAACATTGGAATTATTTTAAATTTCAATCGCTGAGATTATCTTAAATAGAATTTTCACATATAATGACTTCTATTTGTTTCCAACGAATTAAATAACTCAGTTATCAATTTATATGTCTGATTAAAACAAAATCATTAAATTCAGTTAGTTAGTTAATTAGTTAGTTAGTTAGTTAGTCAGTTAGATAGTTATTTAGTTAGTTAGTTAGTTAGTTAGTTAGTTAGTTAGTTAGTTAGTTAGTTATTTAGTTAGTTAGTTAGTTAGTTAGTTAGTTAGTTAGTTAGTTAGTTAGTTAGTTAGTTAGTTAGTTAGTTATTTAGTTAGTTAGTTAGTTAGTTAGTTAGTTAGTTAGTTAGTTAGTTAGTTAGTTAGTTAGTTAGTTAGTTAGTTAGTTAGTTAGTTAGTTAGTTAGTTAGTTAGTTAGTTAGTTAGTTAGTTAGTTAGTTAGTTAGTTAGTTAGTTAGTTAGTTAGTTAGTTAGTTAGTTAGTTAGTTAGTTAGTTATTTAGTTAGTTAGTTAGTTAGTTAGTTATTTAGTTAGTTAGTTAGTTAGTTAGTTAGTTAGTTAGTTAGTTAGTTAGTTAGTTAGTTAGTTAGTTAGTTAGTTAGTTAGTTAGTTAGTTAGTTAGTTAGTTAGTTAGTTAGTTAGTTAGTTAGTTAGTTAGTTAGTTAGTTAGTTAGTTAGTTAGTTAGTTAGTTAGTTAGTTAGTTAGTTAGTTAGTTAGTTAGTTAGTTAGTTAGTTAGTTAGTTAGTTAGTTAGTTAGTTAGTTAGTTAGTTAGTTAGTTAGTTAGTTAGTTAGTTAGTTAGTTAGTTAGTTAGTTAGTTAGTTAGTTAGTTAGTTAGTTAGTTAGTTAGTTAGTTAGTTAGTTAGTTAGTTAGTTAGTTAGTTAGTTACTAATCAACCAGTTCATGATAGAGATTATTCATTGTTCAATATTTGTTTGTAAAAATTCAATCATGTGGAATATTTAAACATTGAATAATTTATATTTAATTGTTTATTTCTTTTTGTTTTAATTTTTTTAATCAAAATTTATTTCTTCCTATCGCAATTTTCTTTTTGTTTTTTTTCTCTTGTCTAAATAAATAAAAAATAAGTTAAATTGACCAAAAGTGATATATATATGTATGTGTGTATCAACAATGTAGAATTAGGTACATATGTCTGTCAGTTCAAAATGTTATAATAGATCAGCATAGAGAGATGAATTCATCAAGACAATGAAATAAAACAATAGAAATAGTAATAGTATTAATAGTATAGGTAGAGATGGATGATCGCTGACAGTGGATATACGTTTTGTCCTATTCGGAATCCGTCAGTCAGGTGTACATGTAACGAAGAGTTAGTTTTCACTCTGGGACTCGAACCTAGTACTGTTTGTTTTAAATACCGTTATGTTATTCATTTAGCTACTGGCTCCAGAAAGTCATTAGCTTGTGTATTAGGATGAAGTTTGAATTCATTTTGTATTGGGTTGTTTGGATCTTTCCATTAATGTTTAGGACTGCAATTGATCAGTTTCTTATTGGCATATATACATCTTGTGAGGATTACCACGATAATGATTCAACTCTTAATCATTTTAAGCAGAGATGAATGGTGGCGAGCAGTGGAATATGATTAGAGAAGAACAAACGAATTCTTGGAATTAAAAGTATAAATTACTTTTAAAGGTGAAAATTTTTAAGGTTGGAAAAGTGAATGCATCAATGTCATTGTTGTCTTATACGAGTATATCATATTATTTGTTCAACTATTAGTTACGTTGATTACGTAGATATCAATCAGATACCTACTTGCACAGCTCACTTAAACTTTTAATGACTTGAACAGTTTATGCCATATCATGGTTTGACTGCTTCGCTCCAAATTATTCCTTTACCAGCAAGTATCGTGCATCGAGGTAGACAGTAGTTAGGTAAATGTTATACATATCACATTCGCATTAATCAATAAACATTCACTACTTCATCAACCAATTTGGCATGTTTACCTATTGCTCTACTCAGATCCTTACACCTGTTACCCCTCGTGGAGGAGTATAGACCGCTCACCAGCATTCTCTATTTAACTTTGTTCCATGCAATCCTTTCCAGTTGCTACTCAACATTTTCATATCTGCTTCCAATTCCCGACACAGTGTGTTATTCGGTCTTTTACTTTTCCAGTTCTATTCAGAATTCCAAGTTGGAGCTTGTTTCGTGAAACAGTTTGGTGATTCCCGTAATGCGTGTCCTATGCACTTCCAACATCTTTTCCTAATTCCCTCTTCAAATAGAACGTGATTTGTCCTCTCTCACAGTAGGCTGTTACTGATGGTATCTGACCAACGCATATTGAGTATGTTGTGTAGACAATTATTTATTCATATTTGTACCATTTTGATGATGATTGTGGTTGTTGTTGAAGTTTCCGCTCCGTACAGTAGAACTGTCTTGATATTCGTATTGAAGATTGTGACACTGATATTGGTTGACGGACAGTTGTTTTGAGTTCCATATGTTGTTCAACTGTATGAATGCTGTTCTTTCTTTGCCAATCCTTACCTTTACTTAAGCATCAGATCTTCCTTGTTCGTCGAAGATGCTGTCTAAGTACTTGGAAGATTCCACATCTTCCAGGGCTTCTCCATCAAGTATGACTGGGTTGGTGTTCTCTGTGTTGTATTTCAGGATCTTAGTTTTTTCATATTGTTTGTTGAGGCATATTGACGTACAGGCTGCTGCTACGCTAGTCGTCTTGACCTGTATCTTTGTATCTGTCTAGGGTAGAAGACCTTGATGATCGGTGAGGTCCAAATCGTCTAGTTGCATGCATGATGCCCATAATATTTGATTCTTCCTCTTAAATGTGGAGGACTTCATAATCCAGTTGACCACGGGAAGAAAGAGAACAGGAGAGAGTGAGCAGTTTTGTCTGGAATGCATTTGTCAGCTGTCCCCCATGCACCATTTTGCACCGTTATCCGTCTTATGAATTCCGGATGATGTTGAAAATCTTCTAAGTACACCATAATGTCGAAGAAGTCTCCATAATATTTTCCTATCCACACTACCAAGTGCTTTATCCTATTCAAGGAAGTTGATATAATGATGAGTTCCATTCAATTAATAGTTCAACAATGATCCGTAATGTCGCGAGTTGGTCTATGCACGACCGATTCTTACGGAATCCAGCCTGCTGATCTCGAGGCTGGACGTCTTCTGAATCATTCGTCCGGTTCAGCAACATTCCATTAAAAACTTCTCCGGGCACCGATAGTAGTGTGATACCCCTGTAGTTCTAACATTTGCTCAGATCTCTTTGGCATCTTGATGAGATATCCTCCCTTCCACTCTGCTGGTACCTGTTTTTCCTTCCAAATCTTCCTGAATAGAATGTGAAACATGTTTGTATTTACTTTTATGTCTGACTACAGTAGTGCGCATTCACAATCCAGCTCGTGGGATTCAAACCCATGGCCTTCAGTCTCGTGCGCGAACGCTTAACATACCAGACCATTGAGCCGGCATTCAATGGTGTTAGTGTCTTACATCAACCAATCCACGTAATTGCGCGACCATCTTCCATTGTACTGAGGTAGATATCTGTCTCTACCCGACATGGATTATCTCCACTGTTCACGGTGTTCACCTTTTAAATTCCATTAAATTATAAAGATATTCATTGAAATCTTCATTTAATTAACTTTTTTTTTCAGAAAAAGGAAACCAAACATAAGAATATAAACAACAGTTATTGTTCTCAGTGTTATCTTTATTATTATTACTATTATTTTTTAATTGTAATTATTATCCTGTATTGAGTTCATGTATATTTATTAATGTAAATTGGTTAAATAGAAAGAAATAGCTAATTAATTTTTTTTCATAAGAAAAAAAAATATCGATTTATTGTAGAATAAATAAACTGCTAATCAAACATTTAACTATCATTTCACAGATTGAAATCATGAGTCAGTTGAAGCTAGACCACCATTGAAAACCTGGAAGCACTGGACGGCCGTTTCGTCCTAGTATGGGACTCCTCAGCAGTGCGCATCCACTATCATATTACAAAATTGATAATAATAATAATAATAATTTCTAAAGGGGTTTTGTGGATATTATAGTATTCCTAATAGTTGAGATTATAAGTCAATTGAAGCTAAGCCATTATGGAAAACCTAGAACTGGATGGCCGTTTCGTCCTTTTGTGAATGTATCGCTCAATTTTGTGGATTAGGTGAAGTAAGACATTAACACAGTTGGATACCGGCTAAGTAGTCTAGATGTTAAGCGTTCGCGCTCGAGACTGGCATGTTCTGGGTTCGAACCTCGCGGGAGGGGCAGGATCGTGGTTGCGCACTGCTGAGGAGTTCCACAGTAGGACGAAACGGCCGTCCAGTGCTTCAGGGTTTTCCATGGTTATCTACCTTCAATTGACTCATGATTTCAACTATTGGAATCACTTATATTTACATCAATTCCAATTACTATTTTATTTCAGTGGTTAAGATCATGAGTCAGTTGAAGCTAGACCACCATGGAAAACCTCAAAGCACTGGACAGCCGTTCCGTCCCATTGCGTTACCCCTCAGCGGTGCGCATCCACGACCTCGCCCCCTGCGAGATTCGAACCCAGGACCTACTGGTTTCGCGCACGAGCACTAAACCACTAGACCACCGAGCTGGCATCCAACGGTGTTAATGTCTAAATTCAACTAATCCACGAAATTGAGCGATACATCCATCATCGTCTTCAGTGAGTTGATATCTCACAACAGATCTGGTTGAACTCCACTGGTCACTACTTCTCACTAGAACTCCAGGATATACCTCGTGAAGCTTCAACTGACTCATGATCTTAACCATTGAAATTACTACTATATCCACGAAACCCATCTGATATTATTTTATTATTATCTTTCTAACTCTAAACACAGAAAATACTGGTAATTAATCATTAAATAATGAGTTTAACTGTTTTAAAACTAAATGTTGACATGGAAGGTGTTACACAAATACAATTATTGTACACTGAAACGACAGTAACATGAAAAACAATAAACAACAGTAAAAGACAAAGTGTAAAGAATGTCATCCATCATAGCTTACTAAGATGATGGGAATATTAAATCATTTTTATTCAAGTATAAATCTCATTGATCACTAAGATTTATAGTAGTATTTCTTTATATTTTAGTGTAATTCAATAGTAAATATCACCATCTCAAATATCAATAATCTAACTGTGTACATTTCAATCTTCTTATATTTTACTTATCGAATTTATGTTTCATTAATCAAAAAGCATGAAGTATCTATGATCACAGATCATTTTGTATTCTAATGAGAAGTCTGAGTTAACTTGAAATAAGCCTTATTCATTGACCGTGTAAAGATAGTAGAGTAACAGAGTTTTAGTCAGTTGCAGTTACCATAAAAGTTATCTAACTGACGTCCATTTCACAGAAGTATTTAATAGGCTATGCTTTGTTAAATAAATTAAATATCACATTATTGGTGAAAACAAACCTCAGAACTAGACGGCCGTTTCGTCCTGGTATGGAACTTTTCATCAGCGCACATCAGCGACGCCGTACACGAGACTCGAACCCAAGATAATCAGTCCCGCGCGCGAACTCTTAACCTCTAGACCACTGAGACTGGCATCCAATGAGAGTGAAGGCTCTATGTTCGAGTCCCGAGTGCAGGGTCTTGAATGCGCATTGCAGAGGAGTTCCATACCAGAATGAAATGCTTGTCCAGTGCTTCCAGTTTTTCAGTGGTGATCTCGCTTACATCGACTCATGTATTTAACTATTAAAATTACTACAATCTTCACAAATCCCTATTCTGATAATCCTTAGAACCTAAATATCATGAACACAAATTATATTAACTGTTACTGTAATTTAAAAATAAGCAGACATTTAGAAACCTATTAGTTTGAATACAGAAACATTCAGAATAGCGGATTAATATCCTGTAGGTAGACATAAGATTCTAGGAAATGAAGCCAAGTCAGGTAGTAAATCTTCATCAACTGATGTATTTAGAATACGTACGACCTACGTCCAAACACTGCCGACGTTGAGTGGTCATGCTATCTGAAGTGAAGCTAAGGTTGAGAAAACTAAAACGTGACATCCGTCTATCAGTTCATTGGTCGTTGGTTTGACCCGTATTGGTTGATGCAGACCATGTGGCTACGGTTTGCATGATAAATGTGGACTTTGAATAATGTAACCTAAAACCAGTCATAATAGTGCATATGCATTGATACTTCACCCTTACTTAGGTCCTGAATTTCAGTATTCCTTCATAATGCCTTTCTGTTCATTCTTCTTAAATCATATCCTATTTGTTTTTTTCCACTTATTAATACTATGATTATTTAGGCTTCATTGTTATTAATTTTCTTGATTTCATCTTTTCGTCTTTATACGATTTGACTAATTGGGCTAACGCACATTGCTAATAGGCTCTATGTTGATTATAACTAACTGACTGACTAGAAACTTTGATACTTTGAGCTTAGAAGACTCGTATGATGTAATACAAGGGTATATAGTGACAATCAAACTGTAGTACACACAAATGAATGAATGCTAACATTATTTCAGTCATTAGAAATAATCAGTGATGTTGTTTTATTTAAAAATGTCCACTAGCATTGATTATTCAACAATCCACTAGTTACCATATATTTCAAGTTGAGCTCCGACTGTGCATGGAAATATTGAGATTACACCCCAGTGAAAAATATAGTACTTAAAAGTAGTTTCACTCGAATATGAATCTAACGAATACACATGAGATGAATAAAATGATGATAAAACTGATTGAGAGGCTTATGAATACATGTGTAACTATGATAATTCAGTGAATGAAATAACGCTTTATCGGTACTGTATTTAATGGAGTCAAATTTCTTTTTCAAGTCTTCAGTAGTATGATGTTTGAAAGAGATTGGATTTCAGAAAACATTTAAGTCATCATTACATAACAATATTTTGAGTAACTCAGTTAACGTTGTAGATCAGTAAAAAAAAAACAACCGACCAATCGCATCAAAATTTTTTTCTTCTATACAAAAGACGCATAAAACTAAAAAGAAATCAAATATACGTGACAGTTGAGTTGTGTGTGTGTGTGAGGGGATGACTTCTCTCTGTTCTTTCCATTTTCAACATTGTGGACAGCATCGATAAATACAAGATAAAAATACCAATATTGATGAATAAAGGCTAATTCATGCATTATTATTTATACGTCATAGTATTGAAGAAAAAAAAGGTTATTAAATTTAGAAAACTTTATTAATTTCATGTTCTGTTTTGTAAAGTAATAGATGTGTTGATTAATATCAGATGGGTTTTATGGATATTATAGTAATTTTAATGGTTCAGATCATGAGTTAGTTGAAGTTAGACCACCATGGAAAACCTGGAAACACTGGACGGTTGTTTCGTTCGATTGTGAGACTCCTCAGCAGTGCGCATCCTGGACCTCGCCGTTGGATGCCGGCTCAGTGGTCTAGTGGGTAAGTGCTCGCACGCAAAACCAGTAGGTCCTGGGTTCGAATCTCACAGGGGGCGAGGTCGTGGATGCGCACTGCTGAGGAGTCTCACAATCAAACAAAACAACCGTCCAGTGTTTCCAGGTCTTCCATGGGGGTCTATCTTCAACTGACTCATGATCTTAACCAGTGAAATTAGTAGATATGTATGTATCTAATTTATTTATGGGGTACCTAGCCTGTCGTATGCCATGATGGTTTTCTCGTAACTTTCGAGTTGCCTGATCTGTCAAGGGCGATGGGACTGTTCATGATGCTATTGGTGTATGCTAGGTTTAAAGAGAATCGTATGCTAATATGCATGCAAATTTACCCCGTTATTGTTCGTATTATATTATTGTAATCTACTTATGAGTAGTATTTTTTTTTTATATATTACAAAGATTAAATCTGTTTTATTCAATAAGAAAGAAAGAAATTAGAAATATTAAAATAATTAGCATTATTTTAGGAACCATGTGTAGTGAAGTGAAACCTAATCTTTTTCGATGATAAATGTTTACTTTTAAATTGAGTATGTTTTCTACTCCATTGATTCGATAAAATATCTGTTTATATATTGGTCAAGGTGATGTCCAACTCTTCCGGTCATTTATTGAACGAGTAAAACAACATATAGTATAGTCAATATTACAGATTTAATTTCAAGTCTTAACTTTTATCACATTTGTGTTGTGTTTTTTTTTAATCCAGTATGTTGAGTTGAGTTGGGTTGGTTCGGCAATACTGATATATTCATAACAATCAAGTAAGGATAATTCCAAACACTTGAAATAAAATCTGTCATGAATAGTACATTCCATTATGTAACACTCATTCACTCAATCAATAAATGGTAAAGTGAACAAATGTACTGGATACATTGTTGTTGATATCTTTATCGCACACAATTATCGATTGGATAAAAAAATTTATTACCAGTAGAAGTACAATGGTAACTTTTCTCCCTAACTGAATTCGGTTGAGAAGTTATTTGTAAACTATGATACAATATTTGGTCCACCAGAGTGCTTGGTATCAATGTGGTTGCGCCACAGGATTGAGCTGTACTATTCAGATTATAGCGATAAAGCTTATACGGTGTCTGGTTCTCCTGTCAAGCGGGATTGAGCTGTACTGCTCGGGTTATAAAATATAAGCCTGGGTGGTGTCTGGCTCTCCTGTTAAACGGGATTGAGCTGTACTTTTTGGGTTGTTACGTGAAAGTCTGAATGATGTCTGGTTCTCCTGAAAAGCAGTGTAAAATTACCCTGGCCTACAAGGGTATATTTTATTATATAACTATGATACAATATTTGATAGTTATTTCGTACTTTGAAACACTTTAGAAGTATTCTGACTACAATCCATAACACGTTCAATCGGTAATCAGTGGTAATTCCTTTCTAATTCAATCTATTTTAAATTTCTGTAATTGATACATTGAATTTGTTTATTTTATGGAGATGTTTGTATAGTTGATTCAAAAAAAAGAAAACTATAGAGAATGAATTTATCAGCTAAGTGGATCAACTGGAAGACAATTACAGAATTACTGGAGTATACTGATAAATATTTTCTAAAAGTGTTAAGGCTGTCCACTATATTATAGTTTTCAATTATTCTTTACCTATTATCACAGTTATATGATTATCACCTTTGTGTTACTATCATAATTGATACATAGTAGATAACTTTACATGGTATTGTTTGACTTGTATCTTCCCATTAAGGTTTAAAACTGCAATTGATCAGTCTGTTATTGGCATATGTACATACTGTGCGTATGCCTCGATATCACCTTAATTCACAAGCTTTCTGGTAAGCAATGATGGATAGCTGAGTGGATAACGCGATGGCGTTTGAAGCGAATGGTACTGGGTTTGAGTCCCAGAGTGAACATCAACTCTAGGATCCAGGTACGTCAAACTGACGAGTCCCAAATAGGACAAAAAGCGCGTCCTAGATTCCACTGCTAGCCACTATCCATCGTTGCTTATAATAGATAACTGTCCAAAGCAATTAGTCCCATTTGATGAATTTCGATAATGTAATAAGAAGATGAAAATTATCAGAACTATGTGATGATATATTAGCGCAATACATTTCGAACAATCTGATTATACATTATATACTTGTTAAGAACATTTGTGTATAAAAAATAGAAGGTCAACTAGAGGAGATAAGGATAATAAAGAAAATAAAGTGAGAACAATTTGAAACGTTTTTGATTGAGATCATGAACCGATCGGTGTGAGACCACCACCTTTGGAAACCTGGAAGCACTGGACGGCCGTTTCGTCCTATTGTGGGACTCCTCAGAAGTGAGCATCCACGATCCAGCTCGCGGGATTCAAACCCATGGCCTTCAGTCTTGCGTGCAAACGCTTAACCAACTGGACCACTGAGCCGGCATTCAATAGTGATAGTGTCTAACATCAACCAATCCACGAAATTGCGCGATCAACTTCCATTGTACTGAGGTAGATACCTGTCGCTACCCGAAATGGAATAGCTCCATTGATCATGGCTTCTCACTAGAACTCCGAGAATTCCCTCACGAAGCTAGTCACTAGTGAGCACATGTTGATTACTAGTATGGGGGTTGTGGAGATTATTACGTTTTTGATTGAGATCATGAAACGTTATCACTCTGAATAATAAGCTAATATTACTAAACCATACATTATTGAAACAAAGGCTTAAATCAGTCATTAACAAGACATATTGTACAGCAAAGGTAATTATCAAGGAAACAACAAGGTTGACGCTTCAAGGAAAACCTAAAATACAAGAAAACGATTGCGTCACATCCCACTGTGTTTACTAATTTAAATGTGTGGTCACACATAAATTGGGAAGAATAATTGTGATTTAAAAATTAGGGTTTATGAACATGTACCTAAATGGTTGCCGAAACAAACAGAATCGAATGTCTCAATAAGAATATAGGATAAACATCTATCATCCTCTATTGCCAAACACGTAATTGAAACAGGCCATAAAATTGATCTTAACTCAGCTTTTGTGGTGTTGTACAAAAGTGTAGAAGGGCGTAATACTAAGGTTTATTGAAGCCTCAGTCATACGAAAATTCAAACCCCTTTTGTGTATTTAGATAATTGTTCAAAATATTGTACATTAATCAATATTATATATTTTATTCAACAACCAGATATTTACAATCGATTGATCACTAAATAGTAACTAATATCACCGTTATCTAGACCTTAGTAATGATCAATTTCTCTTGCTCAATCTGTGATATGACCACTAGTCTTAGTGACTTAACATCGCAAGTATTATGTTGAGATATTAGGTTGTTAAAGGTAGTTTGCAGGAAACCCATCCTGACTCAGGTGTTATTTTAGTTGGTATTCATAAGTAGCGAGTATCAGTCTCCTTGAGATAACAAGTAACCTTTCTTGAAGAATCCCAGCTAACTCAAAACCTAAGCCAACAAACGTTTCCTGCTCACTGTTTGCATACAAAAATGAGTTAATTTCACTTGATGTTGTTTACTTGAATCTTTTTTGTACCTAAACATGTTAGTAATAATTCTGTACTCAGTCCTTGAGTACTTTTTTTGTTTTCTAGAAATAAAATGGTTAACGAACAATTAATTAGATGACGACAATATTACTTTCTGGTTAGCGTTTTTTTAGTGAGTTAGTTTTCTACGGGATGAGGTCGCTAAGTTCATGCTCAATCCTCCTCATTCATCCGGGCTTGGGACCTGCAATAGCCCCAGAGGGGCTCCAGGCGGAGTTGACGATAGTATATATATATATATATATATATATATATATATATATATATATATGAAACTTTTTATCGGTTATCTGATAGATCAACTAACAGTTTACCTTGATTCCGTGTGATTTCATCCAAAGCAATGTATCTATATGTATACATAATAGTGGGATCAAAGTATAATTTATCAAGGGAGATTTTTATGTAAACATCTAAATAATTTGTAAATAATCTATTATGAATTTATGACTTTACTGGGTTAAAATTGCTAATTTATTTTGAGTTATCAAGTACCTTATTGATTGAATTCAATAATTTACAGAGTGTATGTGTATCGATATATTGATTGATGATTGATTAGTGATCGGTATCATTTTTGTATAGTCCTTTAATACTAAATCGGATTGTATCGATCAAAATAAAATGTAATAACTGGTCTTTATAACTCGGTATAGTCTGTACTATATTTTAATGTTAGATGTTTGGAGATAATCAACAGGAAACAGGTTACCCATAGACTACCCCCACTTACTTAACATCTCTATCTATATGCAATAACTATCATTTTGTCTGAATATATTCGCTCTAAAAATTTATTTATTAGAAATTGGCTTTTATAAAAGTTTTGTTAAGTATCCAGATTCTATCTAATAAGTTATATTGATGATCAGTCATATGTATTCAGATCAAGATTAATGAATAGTTGGTTTGAATGTTCAAAAAAACTCAATTTCCAACCGGTAGGTCATAGAATCGAATCATTTTCCATCTATTTTGGTTTCAATAGTTGGAAAGTATTACTATTCCTTACACATAAACACATACAAATTGCTGTATATACTAACCCATACTTGGTGTTGGTGAGTAGCGATCCATATGTGTCGTAAGAACTTTAATTCCGACTGTTAACACACAGTCCTAAAGACCACTACACAAACTTTGACTTAAGTAACCGGGTATTATTTTAAGGCCTCTCTCTCAGTCACACGTATAAAGTGTGACCCATACAATTCATAACGTTTTACAGAGAGCTTATGTTCTTCGATTAAAGATAAGATGTATTTTACAATGATTTATGGTCTATTTTCATAGTTAATATAATAATGTCTATAAATGTGGGTGAACTAGTCAGTGAAAAATTGAAAATATATTCTTGATGTAATGAATTTCAATTGAGATTTAAGATTTAACTAACTGATGATGTGTCAAAATTCCGACTGAATCCCTTCTAAAGTTACTGTCGATTTAAGCGAAGAGAAAGAAGGAGGATTGGGTATGGGGTTAACAATCCTATCCTGTAGAGAAGATTGCTAAAAAAGCCAAATATCAAGGATAATATCCTTTATTATTAAAATAATAAAGTATACATTCAGCAAATTTGTTGCCTAATCATTTACATATATTAGAACTGTTTCATCTGTAATAATTTGCAAATATAATAAAACGTAAATGAATTCATTCAGCTACCAAACTTTTAGATTTGTCAAACACAAGAATTTATAGTATCAGTGCTAGGTGTGAAGCGGTTACGAGTTCACTTAGACTGTGAACGGAACAAAGACTTGTGACAGGAGAATAATAAACTAGCTACTCTATTGCGTCCCAGCCCCGCTAACTAGAGAGAGAAGTCGAAGTCCGAACGGGGAAGTATATTCCGTAAATTGCCAGAAGCACGAGCGATAACAACAGACACAAATCAAAACGTATATATATACAGTACAAAATCGTTATTGGGAAAGGTTACAAAATAGCATACTAAAAGACACAACGGACCAATAACGTTTAAGATTCTCCGAAGTGGGAAATACGACATGAAGGTGAAAAGAGCGCTTTTAGCGCGAAAACAAAGAAATTCAAATTTTTAACATATAATTACAAAATTAGGACTTTTTCCATGGAAGTTCTGTGGATCTAACGTCCCTAACAATCAGGTAGTTTCATAAAAGTGTTTCAAGTGTTCCCATAATAATTTTCGTCATGATCTAGTAGGGAATAAAAGATCATCGAAAATCGAACAGGTATACGCTGCAGATGAGTGCCAACTAGCACGAAACCTGAACTAATCATAGTTTCTTCCCGATTTCTTTCGAATACTTTACACCTCAACATAGTACTTGACATTTAGTCGTATAGACTAGTCGCCATACTACAGGTTGATTGACCAAATTTGGTCAATACTAAAAAATAAACAAACATGATATTGGTCACTACTCAATGATCAAGGAATGGAAAATCAAAAAGTATTTGGATATTTGTGTCAACCTGGTTCAACATTCCCCCATCAATATGTTCGCTTGTATCCATTAATCAGTGTAAGTCGGCTAATACTGTTTACTGAATATAGTGAATGGCATTGGTGGAGAACGCAATATTCTGATTCGTTCTACCAATCACTAATCTGAACCTCATGAAGATCAGACAAGCTACCCTCACTATTCTGGTTTATTCAAACTTTAAAACTCATTTGAGGATGCGCATAGTGTGCAAGAATATAACGCATTATAAATACCAAGTCTCAATACGTAACTGTTAAGAATTTCAATGAAAGCTTGCAACTGGAACCCTGTTAAAAATCTCATAAATTAATTGTTAAAAAGTATACCTATCATATCTAAATATTTTGTCATAAACTTCAATCTTTTTATCTGTCCCGTTTAATTGGATCACTTGATTATATAGTCTACATGTGACTATTATCATTACATCTACCGTATCAATGACCATCTCATCAACTAATAACACAAGTGATCAATAATAACGACCGAGAAATTCTTAATCCTATTGGTTCACATAACTGGTTCTATCCTCAGCGGTTAATTAGAACTGAAAGACAGCGATCAGACTGAGCTCTTTTTATTACCATAAATATGAATAAAAACTCATAGAATTATATACATTAATTACATGACTACAACACATGATAAATAAGCAATTGCGAATTTCTACGTAATTAAGTCGTATATACTTTAAAACTAGACAGTAAATCCATAATTAATTAACAATAATTTAAGAACGTTAAAACATATAAAAAGAGTTTATCAATCAAATGAAACCTTATAATAAAAGCCATAGTGAAATAACCATAACCTAAGTATACTTATTAAGTTTTTAGTGGAATTTTGTTCTCTAAGCTGGATGATTTGATTATGGAGCTTTCATCATTATTCTGAACGATATCATCAGTATAAATTTCAGGTAGAAGTGAAGTGTTCGAGTTATAAATCTTCTCTACTATCTCAATACTTATTCAAGTATTTGCAAAATTAGAAACTTCATCACTTTCAGTTATTCCCCTCCAATCCTCAAATTTATCACAGGATAATTTTCACGATTCTGCTACGTCATTCATATTCACAATATCCATTCTATGTTTTGTTATATGGTGCTAGAATGTAGAAGCGAACAGATTTCATGATGAAAGAAAAAAATGATTCCACTGAGGTATTTCGTAATAGTTTATTGAACTATCTGTTGAGGATGTTAGTTATTCAGAACTCACTTGGTAAACATCTTAAATATCTTAAAATCGCCCATTTTTATCTTTACATAATATTTTCCACTTAGCAGGACTTTAAATGTCATTGATTCGTTGTTATTTTTAATATGTTATTTTGTAATGTATCTAAACGCTTGAATTGTGATTGTTGTTGGTTGGCTACTTATGGAATACACTTTCTGTTTTCTAAACCTAAACTTCTTCCTCTAGTTTGTGGGACTGAGATACATTGAAATAATTCACTTATCTAATCATTGTGTCATTGAGTCTTTGTTCTGTTTGTAGATTTAAATGAATACGTAATCCCTTTAAACTGTAGTGTCTGTTATAATGTTAAACCTATATACCTTATTCTAACTTTCGGATAGCTCAATCTATCCATTCTACTTGAGTCACGTTCTGACCTTGTTAATTATTCACTTATCAATCTTGACTGTTTTTATATGAGCGCGTAGGTGTGTGTACACTTCTTATCATCATATGTCTGTAACTTACTTTTGTGTAACTATAACTATTGAATAACTCTTGGTTAAAAGGAAGTTGGTTTACCCGATATCTCCACTGCGCGTCGTTTCTCTTCTCTTTATTCTATTCGCTGCATATACAAAATATATGTATTCAAAAGTCCATTCTTGTTATTTGACTTATTTAATTCCGTTATTGATTAACGTGATTGAAATCGATGATTATATACGAGGATAGGCAACATATTCATTCCAATAACAATCATTCATTACGATCTCCTTGGAGTCAGATCTCGGGCTACTAAAGTAGAGAGCTCTTTTTCTACAACATCGTTCAAGATAAATGACAATTAAATAATGGGCCTCCACACACACACACACACAAAAAAAACATAACACTATCAACCTTCGTTTTTGTTTATTATTGATTTTTGAAATGATATTTATCTTAAAAAAATTAGGAAAATCACTATGAAATGATTTTAGTAAAAATAAAAAGTTAAAAAAGGTTTATTTTCAATATTCAATTAGTTGTGAAGTGAAATTGACATTTTGTTGTTGTTGTTGTTGTTTTTGTTGTTGTTGTTGTGAGAATCAACTCTATTTAATAGTTCAATAAATACATCAGGTAGTTCCTTTTATTTATTGAATAAATGAAAGAAGTAAACAATTTGTTTATTTATTTATTTGTTTATTTTAAGATTAATGAATCAAATGAATAATGATAATTAATTATGATTTGTGAATGAACTTGTATAAGTAAAGTAAAGTGTATATATATAAAGTGTATATATCAACGTGGTGTAACTCATCTCATGTGTATTTCCCCCTTTGCTTTAAGTATGGATAAATATTTTACTATGATAGAAATAAATTTTCTATAAAGAATATATCAATTTAATTTGATGATGATAACATGTGAATCGGCAGCCTCAGTAGCAGTAGGTCTCAACATACATAAAGGGAAAAACAACACACTTGACGAAGAAGATTTGGAAGATATAAAAACCTTTACATATTTGGGCAGTGTTATTGATGAACACGGTGGATCTGATGAAGATGTGAAGGCGCGGATCGGCAAAGCAAGAGCAGTATATTTACAAGTGAAGAACATCTGAAACTCAAAACAATCGGCAACCAACACCAAGGTCAGAATTTTCAATACAAATGTCAAAACAGTTCTATTGTATGGGGTGGAAACCTGGAGAACTACATCAGCCATCATCCAGAAGATATAAGTGTTGATGAACAGTTGTCTACTCAAAATACTTCAGATCCGTTGGCCAGACACTATAAGCAACAACCTACTGTGGGAAAGAACAAACCAGATCCCAGCGGAGGAAGAAATCAAGAGGAAGCGCTGGAGGTGGATAGGACACACATTGAGGAAAACACCCAACTGTGTCACAAGACAAGCTCTCACATGGAATCCTCAAGGCCAAAGGAGGAGAAGAAAATCAGAAAACACATTACGCTGAGAAATGGAGAAAAACATGAGAAAAATGAACAAAAATTGGTTAGAACTGGAAAGGTAGGCCCAGGACAGAGTGGGTTGGCTGGTCGGCTGCCTATGCTCGATTAGCAGTAACAGACATAAGTAAGTAGTATGTGACTCCAGTTATTATTTGTTTGACCTTGCGGTCAAGCTATCCTCATTGTTTGGCTAAAAATGATAAGATTATAATCTATAGACCAACTTTAGGAGATACTAAAGTGGCCTTGAGGGAATTTAATTAATCATTAAGATCAAGGCAAGATCATGATTTAGAGTGAGGTGTTGGGATTAGGAATCAGAGATAGAAATTATGTTTAGAAATCAGAGCTAAAATTCTTATCATGAGTTGACACCGGTTGTAATGCTAAAAGCCTACTTAGTTATATAGATGAAGTTATTTCGTGCAAAAAATCCAAAATTCGTTATTTTAAGTTTCATCGGTCCCTTCATATTTTCGTCTAATCATTGACTATGCAGTCGCTGATCGGCTATCGAACTGTATCTTCTTCCATGAACTAACGGGGTAAAAGGCGAAGAATAGTTAGGCAAATTGTAAAGTAAAGTGTATATATATATATATATCTACGTAATGTAACTAATCTCATGTGTATTTCCCCTTTGCCTTAAGTATGTGTAAATTTTTTACTATGATAAAATACATTTTCTGAAAAGATTAAATCAATATAATAATATGTTTTGTTTAACAGTATAGGTACATATGTGCGTGGTCCTACGTTGTAGCTGACTGGCTGACTGAGTGACTATATATGATGCTAAAGTTAAGATTAAATAAATCAAAATAAGAATGGATGTAGGAGTGGTGATCGAGAGGTGGTAATATGTATTTAACTTTGTTCACTTATTCGTTCACATATGAAAAGGAGTTACAATAGTAGTAATAATAATAGTTTACTCAGTTAGTCAATCAGTAACAACGTAGAACTTCGTACGTACGTACATCAGTTCGAGTTGACATACCACATTAGCACAGAGATACAGTTGTCGACTCAAATTCCGTATTGGTAGAGCTAGTAAGAGACTGAATCATTATGCTTAAAGTTGTATTTAACAGTCGTTTGCCTTTAACAATTGAGAGAATGATTTATGTTGTAACCTCCACACTTTAGCTACTACTAGTTCATTTATTCCAATGGATCAATATATGTAGGATGGAGATCAATTTGAACATAGATAACATAATACATTTCAGCAACATTCAAGAAAGAAATAAGAGGAAGATGGTTAGAAGTTATATCTGTTCTTAAACATTTAACCCAATTTATTTATTTCAGTGATCTTCAAATTGATTTTGACATTGTTCTTAGAATTCATTTTAATCAACTAGGGTATCCTCATATTCAACTATTATTTTTTAAACACAGGAAGTTTTTATTATCTATGAAAATAAAGCCTAAACATTGCAAATGAAAGCTGTATGTTTTATTATTTTCTTCATCATGGTTTTAAACTGTTATCATTTCAATTACCATTACTATATTTCCATTGACTTGATCTTACACTTAAAAATGTCACCCTTTCCCATCTCTTCAGTTATACCACATAGTCCTAAGGTTTCTAAATATAAGTGTTTCCAATATCGCTACATTTGATTTCATTCCTTTGTTTTCTTTAATTTTTGTGACAAATAAGTATGGGGTTGTGAAGATTGTTAAGTTTTCTAACTGAGATCATTAATCGATCGATGTCATATCATCATTTAAAGTCTAGAAGAACTGGAAGGCCGTTTCATTCTAGTATGGACTCCTCAGTAGTACGCGGCCACGATCTCGAATGCGGTAGTCGAATCTTGGACCCTCAATCTCGAGTGTGAACGCTTAATCCTTAGACCACTGAGCTAGCCAGAATCCAACTGTGTTATTGTCTAATTTCAACCAACCCACGAAATTGTGCTACTACCTCTTATTATCTGAGGTAGATACTTGTCTTTACCTGACATGGATAAGCTCCACTGGAATAAAATGCCATTCAGTGCTTCTAGGTTTTCAATGGTAGTTTAACAACGATTGGTTCATGATCTCAATCATAAATATTTTAATTATCTGACTGCATTCATACTGTAACATAACGTCAGCTTACAAATTTTACATGCCTTGTTTATTTACTGATAATATATGTAACATAACACTACATAACCCATTATTATTGTCCTGTTATGACATTAACATGTTTATGAATTGTCAATATTTTATCACACAACCGAATCTCAACGAATATGTATGATTTTACAGTTTGATAATAAGTTTATTGCAAAGTAATTCTATCGCTGAATTCATTGTATTAAAAATGAAGTGATCAGATCTAATTGTTTTATTTTGTATTTATCCTAATTACTACTGACATTTTAATAAGTAGTAAACAGTTTGTAATATGAACATCACTTAGATCGTGATCACATGATAATCTACTCTAGAAAACGACGAATTTTTTTCAATATATAGATGTATGTGTACATTGATAGAATACTTTAACTTTTAAAGTAATATGTCATATGACACCGACGATGATGATGATGATGATGATGATGAAGATGAACTGAACTTTTATGGAAATCAATTATTTTTTTTTAAAAAAATGTAATACATTGTAAACATTATTTAAGCGATATTGGTCATATTTAAGTTAACATCATACTAGTAACATACATAAAACGATAGGATCAACTAAGAGTAAGTGAGTTCTAAACGTATATGACTTTTGAAATAATAAATAATATGAAATAGGAAAATAAAAGGAATTATGATCCTTTCAGTGTTGATGAAATTAATATCATTCATTTCTGTCATTGAGATGGTAGAGAAGATTTGTAGCTTAGGTGGATGATTTTGATGGAGTTTTGTTTTCTGAACTGGATGATTTAGTCATGGAGCTTTCATCGTTCTTGTGAACGATATTATCAGTATAAATTTCATGGAAGCTCCACGACCAAACCATCCAGCTCAGAGAACGAAACTCCATCAAAATGTCTATCATTATATTGTATTTGTGAGATTATTTTATCACAATAAGTTGATGATATTGTTAAATTTTGTAGCTATACATAGTTGAATTTGACTAGTGAGAATTTTTATGCTAAGGTTAACTAGTTGTCCAGTTATATATGGTATTAAATGATTGTCTACTCACTGTACATCCATGCCTTCATAGAGGATTGAGTTCTGGCTATTGATACTTCACAGTAAATGTTTAATCTCAAGGTTATATTCTCAATCCAGTTAAGCCATGATACTGAGTGATCATAACTGAATGTAACTGGTAATGAATGTTTCTTATGCGAGTGTACTTTACCAAGGAGTTGTATATTAAAATGATACAACTGTCCAGTGTGTCCTAGTTTTCACTGATTATTTTGTTAATGTCAGTCTGTGCCTTTAAAACTAATAAGTGTTGTCATTAATCCGGCGATATACTTTAAATGACTGTTACAATGTAACTAACTTTTTAGGTTATAAGCTGAATTTATATGTCTATTTGGACTAATGAAGAAAACTTTCGTTGGATATCCAACATGATCATCAAGAAAAAATATTCATGTAATGTGCTTAATCGATAGTTGGAAAAAATATGCACTTATTAGTGGGGATTTGAATTATCCCTGAATATCAACAATGGAACAATTCAGACTCTTCCTAATAATGATATAAACGTTTTAGACACTAAACAAATTAGTAACTACTCAGATACAGTGACCCAATGTAGAATCCTTTGATGTTTGAAGTGAAAGATATTGGATTCGTGTTCCAACATGGAAATCAGCGCTAAGATTCAGGTGTACCTATTTGATGAATCCAGAATAGGATGAAATATAATTTCGGAAGTCTATTACTAGTCATAATCCATCTATTAAAAAAGAAATGCGAATCACTAAATAAATAAAATACACAGTAATATGGATAATATACTCATTATTTTTGTAGTGTATACTTGTCAAATTCACAAGAAATCAATCATGATGTTAGGATATGATTCATTGCGGACAAACTACAGGATCTTAGAATTAGCTAAATCACATATAGAATAAGTTCGCAGGAGTTAAATCGTTTATGTATACTATGAATGACTTTCTGGTTGATGGAAGACAGGAACTATTTCAATGCATTGAATCAAAGAAAAAGAGAGAAGATAGTGAAAAATGTGAACTGAATGACTTCATCAATAAACTAGTATACATATCGCATATCCTGAGACCATCGAGTAAGTAATGCAGTTGTTAGGAAACGGGTACTAGGTAAGGATGGCAAATCAATTGATGACGTAGTGAAACTTCATCAGTTGAGATGGTTGAGACATGTGTTACAATTATGCCCAACCACCGACTGTCTCGATGTGTGATGTTCAATGGTATAGGAGTATGTCGGAAGAAAGGTAGGGGCGGCCAGACCAGAACAAATCGATGAAGTGACTGACGAGTGGACTGAGTCATGCTGGTAGGTGTAGAATACCTGGTTGGGATCCGCGAGATGATAGCAACCAATGGTTAAAGACGTTGAATGACATGGCTCAAAATCGTTTGCAATGGTAGGAGCAGGTACATCCACTCCTTGTGTTCCCCCAAATTCTAATCTTCTGAACTCTTCATGACCCTTTTTTCTCTTTCCAAATATATTTCACGAGATTATACTCCTTGAATAGTATCTTTCGGATTACTGCTTATACTCTTACTGCCTCTACCACTGGGGTATGAATCGGCAATTGTATATCTGTGCTAATGTGGTATGGCAACTCGAACTGATGTACGTACGTACGAAGTTCTGCGTTGTTACTGGCTGACTGACTGACTGACTGACTGACTGACTGACTGACTGACTGACTGACTAAATATAATGCTCATTCCATCGTACTTTTGTCTAGACTCTATTTGTAAACTATGTTGAATTATTAGTCGTTTGTTTCTTTTAAAAACTATTCATAAATTACAGTCAATGAATTACTAATCTGCTATGTACTTTTAAGTACCTCATTTGCATATCTATTTGTTTTCCTACTGTTAAATTCATGTGAGCTGTGATTCTGAATAATAAAACTGTTCGTGAGCACTTATCTAGAAATTTTTTAGTGGTCCTGAAACATCTAACTTCGATTTGATCGTGTGATTATCGTTATCGACTTATATATGTCACCAGTCCTCGCATATAATTATCGGCTTAACTCACGTTAGTGAATAACGGAATTAAATAAATCAAACACGAGAATAAAGCTTTGAATACGTCTATTTCGTACACCCATTGATCTGGACAGACAATCAGGGGAAGGAAGCAAAGGAAGCGAAGAGAAGAGCGAAGCAAAATGACGCTCGATGAAGAAGGCATGTAAGTCAACTCACAGCATCAATGAATTAGTACACGAGCAATTAAAACGACTCAATTTCTAATCTGACGCATTCAGTAAAGCCAGTGAAGCAGCGAGATAGACATACTTAAATCGTATTATCTTATGGATATTTCGTCTTCGTGTCTATTCTGCTAATTGATCTTTTCGGCGGATCATTCCACTTTGGTTATAACAATCAATCACTTTCGTGGCCCTTCGTTTTGTCACCAATTAGGCCTGATGATGATGTTATCGACGAGATTATAGAAAACCTCACCATTTTAGTTGTACCGTGATCTCTCTCCGATTTGATCGTATGGTCAAAAACTGCGTTTATTTCGCGTGACTCTCTTTGCTTTCTTCACTTCATTTCTCCGATAGTTTGTCAGAATCGACGATTGTATGAAATACACGTATTCGAAATTGGTTCTCGTATTTGACTCATTTAATTCCGTTATTCACTAACGCAATCTATGTCATTGATTATATACGAGGATTGTAGATATATATAAGTTGATAGCGATAATCACATGATCAAATCGGAGTCAGATATTCCAGGGCTACTAAAGATTTAGGAGTGTGGGAATTTTTATGACCTAATGATTTTGTAGTGAATACAATACAGTCGGCGTTCAAATCTTACCTCCAACCAATACAAAGTTGGTGGACTTATTATTTCAATGTGAAGTAGTCATGGATGCAACACGATATAATTAAAGGAATTCAAGAAACTGATTAAAGCTATTATTTTCACCTTATTACTGAGAATAATGGAATTTTAAACCATCAAATCATTTGCATTCGTTTCATTTGCCTATTTTACTTCAAATGATCAAGTAGTATCATTGAACATGGTCATATAACAGTAGTACATAATATTCCCCTACCACAAGCAAGTTAGGTTTTCAGTATGGATGTTAAACGACTCTCTGTGTTTGATCATCGTTGTCTCCGAAAGATTACTGACATCCAGTGTCAACACCATGTTAGTAATGCAGAGGTTCCACATCGATGACAATTCAATTGGTGTCACCATCTTGAAACGCTGAATTCGATGGCTCGGACAAGTTCTACAAGTATCGTCCCAGAAAATTCCTCGTCGTGCATTATGTGCCGACATTGAGACTGGTTGGAAAAAGCGGAGAGGTGATCAATGTATGGCATGGTGTCATGATATGAAAGGAAGCTGCACAGGACTGGCTTCTGTTGGTCCTTCACGACTCCCTGGTTGGGGTCCTAGAGATGGTGTAACACGGTGGCTAGAGACGTTATCATATATGGCTCAGAATAGGAGCCAGTGGCGATCCTTCTGTAACCCCCTTTTACTTTCTTTATAAAAAGTGACCGTACCTTCCTTAACTGAAAGAATTCTTTCTGGTTGTAACTTCCTGTTTCCCCCAGTACTATTATTATTACTTCATTACCATACACTAATTTGTGGTCGTTATTATTCTTTCTTTCTTTTTACACTCAACTAACATTCTTTATCTCTTCCCATTCTCATTATTATTGTGCAGGTGTATACACTCTCTGTCTTACCTTACGCTATAAGATTAAAATTGCTTCATATCATTCTTTCTACGTACTAATTCTTTCTTCCTGTACTATATTCTTACATGCAATCTTTCCTTTATATATTACTACCATTGACTTAACTACTATGAATCCGGTGTTCATCTTGCCGTGCTAATACGGTATTGCGATTTGGACTGATGCACATGCATATGCCTAATCCTACGTTGTAGCTGACTGACTGATTGACCAACTATTATTGTGTGGCGCATATATATATATATCTGGTGCCCCCTTGTACCAAATAAATAAATAAAATTTTCAGTATGAAAGTTATGGCGATAACTGAATTTTATTAAGATCAATAACCGATCTATTCTAAACAATCATTGATCAATATTATATGTTGGATACTTATTTTACAGGTATTTATACATATATCATTATAGAATTAAATACTACTTGTTAAAATATAGTAAATTATACCATGATCAAAAATAAATTAAACTAATAATATATTGAATGAATAAGATTATTATCTACTATCTTTCATTGTTATTCTCTTCGTTCCTTTTCTTTTTTTCTTAGTGAACCCAGTGTATTAATAACTCCTTTTGCTCAAATTTTAACTATTCTAAATCGTGCAAGAGATTTCTTATCTAATTATACTTCAAAGTGAGTTATTGTTGTTAATTTTTTGTTATTATTATCCAAAAAATAAGGAATAACGGTGAACTGTTTAGAGGATTTTGTTTTAAGATGAATTTAATTGATTGAAATCATGAGTCAATTGGAGCTAGACAACCGTGGAAAACCTGGGAACACTGGACGGCCGTTTCATCCTACTATGGAACTCCACGGCAGTGCGAATCCACGACATTCATGATATTCGAACCCAGGACCTATCAGTCTTGCGTGCGAGCGTTTAACCACTAGACCAGTGAGCCGACATTCAACGATGTTACTGTCAGACTTCAATCAATCCAGGCGGGATCGTAGATGATCACTGGTGTAAAGTCCCACAACAGAATGAAACAGCAGTCCACCGCTTCCGGGTTTTCCATGGTGGTCTAGCTTCAATTGACTCATGAATTCAACCATTAAATTGCTATACTATCCACAAAACCTCTTCTGATACTCATCAACATATGCTCATTAGTGATTGGCTTCAATAGGTATATCCTGGAGTTCTAGTGAGAAGTAGTGACCAGTGGAGTTCAATCGGGTCTGTTGTGAGATAGTAACTGACTGAAGACAATGGTAAATGTGTCGCTCATTTTCGTGGATTATGTGGTTAGACATAAACACCGTTGAATGCCGGCCAGCTCGGTGGTCTAGAGGCCAAGCGATCGTGCACGAGATTGACAGGTCCTGTGTTCGAATCCCGCGAGGCGGGGTCGTGGGTGCGCACTGCTGAGGAGTCCCATACTAGAACAAAACGGCTGTCTAGTGCTTCCAGGTTTTCCATGGTGATCTAGCTTCAATTGACTCATGATTTCAATCAGCGAAATTTCTAAAAACTCCACAAAACCCCTTCTAATATTAAGATGAATTGATCAATTGGTTATAACTGAAATAAGATTTGATAAAAATATTTATCATTTCAAATTGATCTACATGATATTAACAGTATTAGATTGTGGAAATTGTTAAGTTTTTAATTGAGATCATGAATTGATTGATATTAGACCACTATCATACTAGGACGAAATAGCTGTTCAGTGTTTTCAGGCTTTTAATGGTGAGCTAATATCGATCAATTTATGATCTCAATCAAGTATATTATATTAACATAATGAAAGAGGAAATTACCTAAGATAAGAAAAAAACCAAATAAATGGAAACTTAATATCACTAACAGTAATGCAAGATTGAACAAGAGAAAAGAAAGCACAGTTGAAAAATAGAATGGATAATTAGAGTTGACATAAAAACTAAGTTTAAATAGATGATAGAAAATGATGGTAAAGATTTGTAGCTTAAGAGAATCATTTTTTGAAATTGAGTTGTTTGAGTAGCATGATTGAACGGCGAAATTGTCACTGGACAATATGTTTATCATCAGGACTATGAACTTCAGACAGGAATTATAAGAATTTCTTCACATATAACTAATAGTTTGTCTTGTCGACTTTAAAGTCTACAGACTGTTCTTCATGTACGTCCTACATGTACGTCTACATATTTTGATTTGCTGTCTTTAGAGTTATTCTAACTTACTCCTTTTCCAGCTGTCATTGGATTCTGGGGTAGGTGGTAGTTAGGCTCATTGGGGACATCTAGCGTTACCACTTCAACAGATAACTATTTAGAAGTTCGTCTATGAACGAACTCTTTTTTTATCTAATGCTTGACGATTGGCAGAACATATGACCATGTCAAACTACTATGCCGAAATTCTGTACTTCATATTACCTTTTTTTAGTCAATTCAGGAAACAGTACAATTAACAGCAGTGTGATTCAGGCTTAACTGTCATGATTTTAACTCGATTTTCTCCTATGATCTCACAAAGTGACAGAACTTGAAATGTGAATCATTAGTGATATGATTGAGGAATCTTAGTACGACAATCAAAACGGACTTAAGTTGACAATATACTATGAACTTGTGCTGACCAACATGTAGCAGAATGAATAAAAATTTAAAGTAGAAAATTTCTGCCTTATTGACCTGAATTATTGATTCCTACTTCAAATGCTTCTTGCCAATTTGATTTGAATCCAAAGTTTCACTGGTGGAACAGTTAAGTGATTATAAGAGTACGTTACTGACTGATCTTAGCTATTCAATTCCATTTGTTAATCATCCACTTTCCGATTGATATCAGTTTATGTTGATGATTAGCTCCAAATTTATGTAATAGCTATCAACACATCCCAGATGATTTCTTATATTACGAAATCAATAATAGTTTCAAAACCAAACCTCCTTTATTCTGCTTCTTTATTTCAGCTCTCCCTCTTATTCTCCACATGATCCTAATATGTTTAACACGAAGTCAGTTGGTTGTGATGAAAAATATGTTAGTAAGTTACATGTTTAGGTATTTTTGTTTTTTTATTTATTTGAAAGAAAAGAACAAAGATGCCTTGAATTTCCAGAAAAGATGATTTAGCCTTCATTTAATAAAATATTAATGGCTCTCCGCATGATTTCAGTGTTCTGGCTTCCATCACTAATGGGGTCGTGTATAGGTAGTGATGAGGAGTCTTTCACGAAAACGAAACAATTATCCAGTGATTTCTAGTTTCTCAATGGTTATTTAACTAAGGTCAATCTGTGATGAGAACCTACAAAATTCAATCGATCTCTACAATCCTATGTATTAGGGGATGTTAGCTAGATTCCGTAAATGTTAACACAATGAAGTGTCCAGCCTGTCAAAATAAATCTTGTACAGTATTCGTCGGACTACAGAAGCGATAGCCAAGCGAAATAACTTCATACAATTTTTCTTAGCTTTGTTGACCTTAAGTTTAATAAACTAAGGTGATGGAGTATATTTTTAACTCAAGATGAGGATGTTGGAGGTGTCGTGCTCTGCAAGCTGAAGGGTTTGGTTGTGAAGTTCCCACTGTTCTTCTGAACGACATCATCATCAGCATGTACTTCAAAAATAAGTGAGAAACTACAATTTCTTCACAATTGACTAATATCTTATTCTGTTGACTGTTGATTGTCACACATAATTGTGTGGTCGTTGTTTGTAAATTTACTTTATGTTTCTCTTCTGATCTTGATAAGAAAAATAAACAAACTAAGGCTATGGAAAATAATACCAGCGGTGTGTTCCAGCCGGATCGGTTGGTAAAGCCTTTTCTGGTGAAGGTCATATAGGCCCTTCTGGAGTGGGTTCCGTATTTTCAAGGCTCACAAACCCACCATGTGGATGGGATTTTGTGCGGGTCAAGGCCTCGCAGGGCTTTACGTATATCTTGGTATCGTAATAAAAGCCAGTAAAGAATTTTTTGTTATTACTTACCCTGGATAGGTTTAGTCTACATGCATAATAGGTAACAGACAGACTTTCATCAGAGTATTCCTTGGTATATATACAGGTATACCTACTCTGTGAGTAAATATATGTTATATGCACACCGGTAACACATAGGTTTTATCCGATGCATCCCATAGCATAGTATATCCACCCACCTGGGAGGGTAGATGTTCACCACTCCCTTGGAAACATATTCGCCACACTAGACTGTTTATTACACATTACATGCATATCATTCAGCACATAGCTACCGCCACAGTACTTCCTGACACATATAAGCAAGAGCATTCTCTCAGGTGAGGTTGTTGGTCACCTCACCCTAGTGTTTGCTACCATATCTTCTCATTATGTCTCTGATCTGATAGACTGGGCAAGTGATTTTATTAGACATATGGCAGACAATATTTCAGCTAACGTTTCCTTTGTACGACACCACACGTACACCTTTGCATACATACATGGATTGCAAATGCCCGAGGTCTTCTGCAATTCTTATACATAAGCATACACACCAGGTGACTCGGTGCGGTTAAGTGAGCCTCGAGTTAGAACCTGAGTTGATGAAGATACAACAGAGTGGGTGATCAGTCCGGCTGTACCTACTGTCCGGAAGCGCCTTGAGGAGGCCTAGGGTCGGGTTTCACTGCCAAAGATAATAATAATAAGTAAAGTTGTTTGTCAAACCTAATTCAGACAACAAAGAGATAAGAGCTTTAGAAATTTCTCAGGAATACAGGGACTTGTTGTAAGAGCTTAAATTCCCATAGCTTTCGCTATATGTACAAGGTAATATAGAACTGCGTGGGCAAAATGATTTGTTTCCATCTACTACATGGCGTGTATCGGCCATGTGTGACAGAACGAAACTATGTATTGTTTTGGTCATCCCATTTCTCAATCACGAAGTGAAATGTTCAGTAACTCGTTGGGTGAGTTGACTGATTCTACGTCAGATATAGCTTTCTCGACAGGGGAAACTGGAGTTCTAGATACATGTAGATATATACCTGTTATCACACTATCAATCTGTACTTTTTACTTATGATGATTGTTTGATCATGCAATCTATTTCGTTTTTGCCGCTAATTCATAAACTCCCTTGATTGGTTTGCTAATTTTCATATATGCATATAAATATTAATGAATATTAGAGTCAATGCTAATAAAAGTCTAGTTGGTAACAATGCTGTTCAGTGGTATATGTTATTCTAATTTTCACGATGGAGATCCTTAATAAAACATATCAAGGTCAACGATAAAGAATAACTAGTTTAGTGTGTTTGCGTGAGAAAGTGAACTATGTTAATTCATTTCAATCTATAGGCTGTATTCAACACAGATTGATCTCAACTGATATACCACTGAATATTTGGCTTCGTCACAGGATCGGGTTCTTTATTAGTATACAGCCACAACCATGGTAAGGATTGAACACAGGATTTTAACCACCAAAACTACTATTTCAACTTTCATTAATTCGTAATATAGTACGACAATCATCCAATACAGTTTATGGAGACTCAATACTGATATAACTGAAGTCTAACAGTCATGAATTCTTTCTCTAGAACTTAAGAAACCTATTGAACTCATGTTGTGGTCTTCGTTAATTTTGGATAATGATTATTAAGAAAGGTTAAGAAATGATCTTTTTGCATGTGTTCAGTAATAACTTTGTCAATATGAAACAATTTAATTGAAAAGATTTTGTGGAGATCGGTTTAATTTACAAGTTATATTCATCACAAATTTATTTCTCATGAAGTTCCTGCAAAAAACTATCATTTATCCCGTGAACTCAATGTCCTAGTTTGTACTATTGACATGGTTATATGTGTACACTAGTGAAGAATCTTATATTATAGAAGAAACAACTATTAAATGCTTCTTGATTTCTTAAGGTACCTTGAATGAGATCAGTTTGTGACGAATACTACCTACAAATAAGTAATTTACTTAATAAATCATCCGCTTGATAACTCATTTACTCCACTTACCCACACATACATATGCACGAGCACACACACACACATACACATAACAAAAACTTGGATCCATTAAAAGTCTATTCATTGTGATAATTTTTATTTTATTGTTAACTAAAATTAGATTGTCTACATCAATTTGATGTAGATTATGTGAATCAATTATTAAATGAATTTGATTGGTGTTTGGAAGTATTGGATAGTTTACAATGTAAACGTTCTGTAAGCAGTTTAACACGGATGAAAGTAAGTTATTCATATGTATATATTATCTGATAATGATGTAAGAGAATTTTTGTACTTTCAACTTATTTAGAATTTCAATAGTTGAGATCACGAGTCAATTAAAGCTAGACAACCATGAAAAACCTGAAAACATAGGACAGTCATTTAGTCCGATTGTGAGACTCCTCAGTAGTGTGCATCCACGATCCCGCCCCCCCGCGCGAGTTTCGATCCCAGGACCTATCAGTCTCGCGCACGTGCGCTTGACCATTAGACCACTGAGGTGGCCGGCATCCAACGGTGTTAATGTCTAACTTCGTGAATGTGGACTGCTGAGGAGTCTCACAACAGGACGAGACGGCCGTCCAGTGCTTCCAGGTTTTCTATGGTGGTCTAGCTTCAATTGACTCAAGATTTCAGCTATTGAAATGATTAAAATCTCCACAAAACCCCTTCTTATTTAGAATTTACTGATGATTATAAATTCTACATTAGAGAATGGTTATAACACACAAGAATGAATAACTAATTTGAGATTTTCATAGTTCTAAACTACTTACAACTTTTCCAGGGATCAAATTCAAGATAATCAAGTTTCTTGATGATCGATTGAATATCCTTGGTTTAAATATTAAACCATTTTTGTCGGTTAAGGAAAAACTTTCATGAACGGTTTAAGATTAAGATAAATAAGGTGAAGCTGGCAATCAATAATTATCAAATTTCGATCAGATTATCGACAAATTTCATGTTACATACATAAATTCAATGTCTGGATTTGACAATTTATTTTATTTTTAAGGGGCTCTAACTAATCATCGGCAATGAGAAGACGGAGTTGATCTGAAAAATGTAATGTATTTGCGCTATACATACGCTATACAATCTGGTCTATAATTGGTTCATGATAACATTCTATTTGCTGAAGATTCCCATCGTATTAAAATACAGATATATGAATGAAATATATTCTTTTCAAATAAATATATCCGAATTATCATTTTCTAAAATTCTCATATTGTGAATTAGAACAACATAGATAAAACAGAACAATATTGTTTTCGATTAGATCCTCATCAGGCTTTGCTCTAATATACAGTAATATTTATATGTATATACAAAATTATTAAACCAATCAAAGCAGTATATGATTTAGTGAACTGAAGGTCTCCCATGAGATTAGAGGTTCGCCATCGGTATTGTGGATGGTTCAGCATTAGTTCGGCAAGTTTTGCTGACTGTTCATGAACAAAATTGGTTTGCTGGTTAACCGATTTCATTCATACTGGTGGTTGCTTTTCAGTGTTCTCAAAATCATTGCCATTGGGACATTAAAAGGCATGTCGCCATTGCTAACATTAATGAGTTTGACTGTCATGTAAGCGGAATAGGTCAAGTTTAGCCTGTTCGTGCTGTGCATACTTGATTCACACGATCATTGATCGGAATAACTATTCATGTGACGTGAATATGTATATGAATGGTGAGAATGGTCCACCAGGGTGCTTGTTACCAATGTGGTTGCACCACAGGATTGATCTGTACTATTCAGATTGTAGCGATTAAGCCTATACGGTGTCTGGTTCTTCTATGAAGCGGGATTGAGCTGTACTTCTCGGGTTATAAAATATAGGCCTGGGCGGTGTCTGGCTCTTCTTTTAAACGGGATTGAGCTGTACTTTTTGGGTTGTTACGTGAAAGTCTGAATGGTGCCTGATTCTGCTGAAAACCAATGTAAAATTATCCTGGCCAACAAAGGTATATTATATAACAAATTGATAGTGTGATGAAAGGTGTACTAGTTGTGATAAGAGTAATAAAAGCTTAAATTAACGTTTTATAATGGGAAATAGGTCGATGATAAGAAAAAAATATAGACACTGACATAGCATTCATAAGAATTATAGGATTACGTAATAAGAATTGTTCGGATAATTGGACCGTGAAGCGTAAATTTGAGAAAAGAAAAGGGTGGGAGGGGGTGAATAAAAATAAAGGAAGAAAGAGTATGAAAAATAATAATAATAAATAAAATCATTTATTAAGACCAAGAGAGAGACAAAAGTGTTACGAATTTCCTGTGAATATAAAGACTTACCATTTCATTCTGTTGTGGGACTTTACACCAGTGATCATCTACGATCCCGCCTGGACTGATTGAAGTCAGACAGTGACACCGTTGGATGTCGGCTCAGTGGTCTAGTGGTGAAACGCTCGCGCGCGAGACTGATAGGTCCTGCGTTCGAATGTGGCGAGGCGAGATCGTGGATACAAACTGCCGTCTAGTGCTTCCGAGTTTTCCATGGTGGTCTAGCTTCAATTGACTCATGAATTAAACTACTAGATTACTATAATATCCGCAAAAACCCTTTTCTGATAATAAAATATTTCATGAGTTTCCCTTACATAAATGAATGAGTGAAAGAAAAATACTCACTTTAAAAATTGCCTCAGCATATCACTGAAGTGATTTTGAGGATGATTCATTCTACTAAGGAAATATTAATCGATTTATGATAAGGTTGATTAAAATCTTTTGAAGAAACTTTGTTTAATATTAGGAAACTGGAATAATGATAATGATCACAGGGATTAGCACAAAATATTACCTCATTGACCAATGTTTCTGAAGTTTATTATTACTCATCTCTTAAATGCTTATTGTTTAGTATCATGGGTGATTACAGTCTCACGTTCTGCAAACGCTATTCGTCTTGACATTTTGTCAACACCAATAACAACATCATCATAATATTCTCCACATAGACACTGTTCTTGATAAATTCAGTTGGTATTGTTTACTTGGATCTTCCCATTGACGTATAGGACTGCAGTACCATATGACCTTAAACTTCACTCGATTGCACAAGCAAGTGGCTATCGGGGCTCAGTAGCTAAGTAGATAATCGGATGGCGTTTGAGACGAACGGTACTGGGTTCTAGTCCCAGAGTGAACATCAACTATGAAATGCAGGTAAATCCAGCCAACGAGTCCTAAATAGCGCGAAACCTGCGTCTTGGATTCCACTACCAGCCACTATTCATCTTTGCTTATACTGTTCTTGATAGTTTTCAAAATTTTTTACAATAGTTTGAAATGTAGAATGCATTCGCCGAAAATGGATCTAAGTTGATACATCATTTGAAACCGGAGAGCACTGAATAACTGCTTTGTCCCAGTATGGGACGAGTCAGTATAATGCATCAGCGGCCATACCATTATTTTTAAGTTAACCGCTAAGGCTCATAATTTTCTTTAAAACTTTGAAAGTAGTCACTAATTGTTCTTAGTTTACTTGAAATGTTTCATTCTTCTTCGTAAATTCAAGGATGATTTTATATCACTAGTACCTGAAATTTCGCGAATAACACTATCTATAAATTAAATCAATCTCTGTAATTCCTCTTCAAACAAACTGTAATATTCAGGTTACTAGTGAGTTACTTCAAGGTGCTTTAGATATTAAATGATAAGTCTTGACTGGTGAAGTTCAGAAATGTCAGGATTCAAAAAGTTGTCAGAAATCGGATTAGATGATCGTCACACCATACCGTATATTGATTGGAGTTGAAACTGCACCATTTGAACACAGCATAGTGGCTCTGATGGTTGAACATTTTCAACGAAAAATGAAGGTGCTTGACCCCAGCTCTAGTAAAGTCATGCGTGTACTACTATGGAGTAACATACTAGGACAAAATAATTATCCAATCCTTCCTGGTTTTTAATCTTACACTAACTGATATTAATCTGTAATAAATACAACCTGTAAATTGAATCGCCCTCTACAAAATACTCTTAGAAATACTTTTCTAATTACAGAAAACTAATTGAGTAAACAAACATATTTTGAATATACATGTGAATAAATTTCTTTAAAATCAATAATATTTTCACTAAAAACCAATCAATAATTATGTTTTTGATTGAGATCATGAACCGATTGATGTTAGACCACTATTGAAAACCTAGGAGCACCTTAAGACCGTTTCGACCTATTGTGAGACACCTCAGCAGTGCGTGTCCACGACCCTGTACGCGGAATTCGAACCCAAGGCTTTCAGTCTCGCGCGTGAACGCCTAACATCCAGACCACTGTGCCAGTCAGCATCCAATGGAGTTAATGTCTAGCCTCAAACAATCCACGAAATTGCGCGACTATCTTCCATTTTACTGAAGTAGATACCTGTCTCTACCCGACACGGATTATGTATCAACCCATTTAAAAATCATTGTATATTAAATTTGGTTTTTGTACATTTTTTCTATTATTGATTTAGTTACGTAGTCTTCTTAGTCAAGAGTTGGCCGCTTCATTTAATGAATCAAATGATAAAACTGTTAAGAAAGATTCAATCAAAAAATCAACCACAACATCTTACAATGTTCGTTTTGATGATTCAACTTTAAAAAGCTCCTCTCTACTATTACATGATCAAGATAGTAATAATAATAATAATAAGTCAAATATTAGTCAAATGCAAAAACGTAAACAACAATTTAGAAGTTGTAGATCACAAGTTTGTGAATACATTTGTAAAACATTTCTTGAAGAAGACGATGATGATGATGATGATGATGATGTTGACAATAATCATGAAGATAACGATGATGATGATAATAATAATAATGATGAGAACAACTCCAAAAATACATCATCATATAATCTATCAACAGAAAAAACTATTCATTTGAATAGTCCAAAATCAAAACTTCGATTCAATGATAAATATGAAAAAACAATAGATGAATCTAATGAAACAAATGAATCTACAACTGATCAAATTTCTGAACTAAAATCTATCTCATCTACACAATTCAATGATACAGATGTAATATCTACTACATTAAAGTTAATTACATTAAATATTGAACATTTTGATAATTCAATAGTGGAAAATGTAAGTTCAAAAAACTCTTTTTAAATTACATGTTAAAACTCATAACTATATCCTCACTAAATAAGATCCTAAAAGGATAGAATTCACTTATGAGAAGAGAAATTTACATCAATCTAACTAATATTAACTTTATTCATTAAAATAAATGGTAACCAATACTGATTATATATCCAAACGGCTTTTGATCCACCCAAGTGCCCCTGGTACGGCCGAGAGTGGGGAGAGTCCACTCCCTCCCTCGAAATGCCCTCACATGGCCACGTGTATATAGCCTCTACTAGGGAAGTCCTACCCACTGCCTTCTCGTGGCAGGGGTGTTGTTTACGGAATTGACAGGACGAAAAGCGAACGTCCTGCGAATTAACCGGATTGGTGGACACGGAGAGTCCACCTAGGGGAGTTGGAAAACCCTGATTCCAAACCAATGGTGTACATGGGGTCCAGCATCCTGAGAGAACAAATGGTGTATGGACTAATTATTTTTTACCGGCTATCATGGGACTGCATCTCCTGACGTTGCTCCACTGCTTTGTGGATCAGACCTTTAGGTCGAAGGCTCCAGGTGTGGCTTCCTAAGAAAACCATCTGCTTCAGCTTGGGCACCCGTGAAGTATCACAGCCCTCACACATATCAAATGGTATTTGTGTGGCACATATTTACCTGGTGCCTTCTTGTACCAGTATTTATGTGTTTAAATAATAAGTAAATATTAATAACCTTTTCAATGACCAAATAGGATACAGTGGCAACAAATTGAATAACATTCCCTTATTGCATTGTTCTAGAACTCGAAAACTAATTACATTACATACCTTAATTATATAATCTTAAAGTAGCAGAAATAAAAAATGACAATTTGTACATAACTCAGTCATATGTGATACACAACTGAGTAATAAGAATATAATTAATGATGGTTTTTATATAGTAAATTATATTTAAACAGTTCATAAGTTAAATGAAAGCTTAAAATTGAGAGAATGTATAAATAACATAAATCAAATAATTTTGATTGAGATCATGAACCGATTAATGTTTGACACCCATTGAAAACCTGGAAGTACTGAACGGCCGTTTCGTCCTATTCTGGGACTCCTCAGCAATGAACATCCACGATCCCGCTAGCAGGATTTATATGAGAATTTTTCAATCTTGCTTAAATCAGTTATTTTTTATAAATGACTAATGGATCATTTCAATTAAAATAAGATCTTCAGTGAGAATTTGATATAAATTCGAATCTTATTTAAAGATCTGAATAGATTTCTTGGAAATATGATAAGAATCAGAATCATTAGGAATTCTTAATTTTCTCGCTGTCGAGTTCCAGTATAATGAATGGGAATACCGGCAGGGACAACCGAATGTATTTCAATACACTATTACGGAATCTCTTACTAAAATCTGAGAACCGTGCAGTAAATACTTTATTTGCAAAATGTCAATCAATTGTCTCAGACTTGATTGTTCCTTCGTTTCCACATCAATAATTCTCTATTCTCGTTCTTTCTCCTTCGATCTTCTTAACATTCTGCCATCAGATATGTCACTTTCGATTGGTGACATATGCTACTTATATCTGTCGATATCAGTAGCATACACCATACCAAAATAATAACCGATTAATCATATGTTCATTTTTTTTAGTAAACTGCCTTGACATTGTGTTTTCATCATAAGTCTTAGTATACCTGTCATACGTTTGGTGAAATTAAGTCGTGATCAGTAAATGAGTGAAGACAGACTTATCCTCCTGAACTTAATATACATAAGTTATCTTGTGTATTCTTATACTAACCTCTTTGTACAGATATCCACAATTGAGTCGAGTTTGTTATGGGATCTAGCTCCTAGTCTAATGATCTATTAATTTAGTTATATGCGTCCAACGTAGAATTAAAGAAAATTTATTATTTCCTATATGAAAGTTTAGATCATTGCTGTCAGTGGAATTCAAGATGTCGGTTTTGTCATAATGTGTGTACATCAATACTGGAACACACGCGCAATCATAAATAGGACGAAGTATACGTTGTAGAGTTTACTATGAGTTGTAGTCCAAAAATGCATATTTTTTATGAAAAAAAAGAAAGAGAAAAAAAGAAAAAAAGATTTTTGTTTTGTTTCTATCACACAGAAACTTTTCACAGAATTTTTCCTTTATTTTTTTGTTTTTTTTTTATAAAGTTTATCATAAATAATCAATCAAATTTAGCTCCAGATCTATTTCAATTAGATCAAATTTCTAATCATCATCCTTTAAGTACACTTGGCTTTTATTTATTTATGGTAAGTATTTATAATAAGTTTATAAACATTATTGAACTGAGATTAATCATAATATTTTCGGTGAGACTCTAATTTATGAACGAGCCAATCTGAGGCGTTTTAGAGATTTCAAGGTTACGGCGCCAACTTCAGTGCTTAATGCTAACGTACGATCGGTTCACAGGGAATTTTGTACAAAACGTGATAATTGAGCGGCTATAACAAATAAAATGACAAGACTATAATTTGTGGACGAATCAATCAGCTATAAGATTACGGATCTCGGATTTGGGCACGAAAGCCTTTCATCCATTCGGCTAAATAAATTCCTGGCATTATAGCTGATGTTAGTTCGTGTTGAAAACTCCATATATAATTCCTAACTAAGGCAAACTACGACAATTATTGCGAACTGGATAATAACAACACCAGTAACACTGGCTGCAGACAGGTACTACAATATATACGGATAATTGCAGAGCGTACAGACTCATACATAGGCTTGGCTATGTTCATCGTGTCGTTATCCACAAGTAGCATTTTGTGCACTCAACAACCGGAGTGCACATAAGCAATATTGAAGCTATGTGGTCGAGGCTGAAAGAGTTTTTGAGACTTTATCATGACTCCAGAGGCCGACTATTCTGTAGCCGTATGGATGATTTCCTCTACTGAATGTATTAAGATTTTAGAACCTCTGAACCTCTTTCTAACTTTGACAAGTTTTTGAACCACATATAATAAGTGTATCCATTTTATTTCCTTGGTTTTGTATAACATAATTTTACTCTATAATGACTGTTTGCTGATTGGCTAATATTTCTCAAGTTTACTTAATATTCGTTCAAAGGTCGTCCATAAATTAGAGTCTCACCATATTTTCTAATGTATATTAAACATGTTTTGTATTACATAATATTTTCAGTCCATTTATTGTTGATTTAGTGAATTAGTGCCATGTATTAGGGTGTAATTTTCATTAAGGATTTCATTTTTGAACCTTGTTCTATTTGTAGTTCTTTTATTCGGCATATCTGGTTAAGTTACACTGGACAAATTTCTACTAAAGTGTTGAGGATAACTTCAGAAGCTTTGATCATAATTCCACCTTAATATACAGATTTATTTATTCATTTATTTGAACATATAGATATTGGTACAACGGGTTACCAAATACATATACGCCACACAAATCTCATTTGATTTGTATGAGGACTGTGTTACTGCCCGGGTGCAGGACTTTAATATACAATACTCACTCAGTAAATGAATCGAAAACTGACCTAAATTACTGGGTGATATACATTAAATAAAATTGAGAACATTGAGAATAACCTCAGTCAAAACATTGTTCATAACTTTAAATCTTAGATAAACTTTCATAATAAATATTATTTTATGATGACTAGATGTAATGAAGTTGATAGTAGGTCGTCAGAATGTTTATTTTTTTTTTAATGTTGTGAATGAATTGTGGTTCTAATGAATAAGTAAAATAATAGGAACTTTTAGGTGAGACTATGATTTATGGACGACCTTTGAACAACACTAAACTGACCTTTTGAATGCTAATATTGTATTACTACTAATCAAGTTAATTTATTCCCAGTAAATCCTGAAAAGTATGTCACTAATTTATCCTCCATTGTATTATCTGCTAATGAAAAGGAAGCCCTTTCTCTTGGTTTTAATTTCTCTGTCCCTATAACGCAAATGTCTGAATTGGAAATAAATGCCCAGTTTGAAAATCTATATGATCAACTGAGTACTCTAACCCCTACGTCTTCAAATAATCAAAGCTGATGTAAAGCTAAACTAGTGGATAGAGCACATCAATTTCATAATGTTGGATCGAAGCAGAGAAGCATATTAACTTCTCAGCATTTTAAATCATTAAAAGAACTACGATCAAACTCTGATATTGTCTTGTTAAAACTTGATAAAGAATCAGACCTCGTTATCATGAATAAATGTGAATATAAAAGTAAAATGTTATCCATTCTTAGTGATGATAGTAAATTTATGCCTGATGTTGAATTAGGAGGTATTAGCAAACTAGAAAGAAGAGTAAATTCAAATCTAGAAAAATTGCTACGCATGAATATTATTAATAAAGAGTAATTTAATTTCCTAAAACCTATGAGTTCCAAGTACCCTCATTTATATGGACTGCCTAAAATTCACAAACCTAATGTTCCTTTATGTCCAATTCTATCAATGTGCAGATCACCTACACATAATCTGACTAAATGGCTAACAAAATTGTTGGACCCTATTCGAAACCATCTATTTGACCTTTTATTTTTTTATATATACAAATGCTCTTAACAAGTATGTAATGTGTGATCAGATTGTTCGAAATGTATTAAGCTAATATATCTTCATATAGTTCTGATAATCTTTGTCTTCTTATTACATTATTGAAATTTATCAAATGGGACTAATTGTTTTAAAGTTAATATTATCATTATATAAACAGAATTATTTTGTCAAATGTTCAACTTATTACTAAGAATAAGACAATTACTTATCAAGAACCATATTCTCTTCTCTTATTACAATATTGATGTGGATATTCAAGTTGAAATGTTATCTTTGAGTAAAAGAACTAAATTGTAAATGAAAATCAAAAAAGGGGAAATACGTTCTAGATTAAATTGACTTAGAAATATGAGATATCAATAGCATAGAATTGGTTAAATAAATATAAATCTATCCTAAATGTAATATGAGCATTTTCATTGAAATTGTAATTAAATATCTAAATTCTAATTTTATAACACAACTACTTAGATATTCATGTTACAATAGATATATGTTGTATAAAAGATATCATTTAACAATAAAATTAATATCTTATAATATCAGAAAGGGTTTTGTGATGATTTTACAAATTTCAATGATTGAAATCATGAGTCAATTATAGCTAGATCACCATGGAAAAAAGCCTGAAAGCACTAGACGGCCATTTCTTCCTATTGTGGGAATCTTCAACAGTGAACATTCACTATCCCGTCCCTCTCGAGATTCGAACCCAGGAACTGTCGGTCTCGCGTGCAAACACTTAACCATTAGACCACTGAGCCGTGGATTAGTTGAAGCTAGACATGAACACCAATGTATGCCGACCGGCTCAGTGATCTAATGGTTGAGTGCTCGCACGCAAGACTGACAGGTCCTGGGTTCGAATCCCGCTAGGTAGCGTCGTGGATACGCACTGCTGAGGAGTCTCATAATAGAACGGAACGGTCATCTTGGGCTTCCATGTTTTTTGTGGTGGTCTAGCTTCAATTGAATCATGATCTGAACTATTGAAATTAATATCATATAACTTAATCGACCACTATATTTATATTGTAGGTGATAAGACCTTGTTCTAATGATCCAGTATTAAAGTTTCAGACTGTGGAGTTGGATGAAAAGACGCGAGTCCAACAACGATAAATATAATTCTGTTTGAGATTAAAAATACGTCTTGTTGATGAGTCTCAACCTGCTTAAATACTGTATGTTGTATTATGTATCCTTATTAATTAACTCACTCTTGTTTCCTTTCAGTAAACTTTATTGGTTTGTTAATCTTTATCAAAATGTTATTTACATTTTCTTTATTTTATTACAGAAAACTAATATATTACAAAAATTGTCTATACCTTCGGTGACAATGTTGAACTGTTTAAGGCAGATTGAATCACGATACAATTCAACTGCACCGTTTCATAATTCAATTCATGCTTTAGATGTATTGCATGCAACTTATCAACTATTTCAATGTAATAGTTTAAAAGTAAGTTATACTTAGTACTTTATTCATATCTGTCATAACTTGTGACCACTCAGTAAAAGCATATGAGAAAGCCACCAATTAGAATACTGATTGATATTACTTAGTATCTATGAGTTGACCAATTATACATACACAACCAGAACAAGTAACCTTAGACCAACTGACAAATTCTTATTAGTTCACAATTTTCCACTCAAGTAACCACAATCAATGAACGAATATTATATTCCAAGAGGACGTAGTCTATACACAAACATACTAGATCATATCATATATATATTGTAAATTATCCATAAATTGTTCCTGGAAGTGACCATACCTATTGTCTTAGATCGGATATGGCAATATTTTCGTGCAAATGTTTCATTATTTGCTGTAATACACTTGTCTTGTTTCTGATGCATATTGTCTCTTAAAAATACTTAGAGATCCTTGTTACGACTTGACAGTCGGTTCGGTACGGATCTGGGGTGATTGTTTATTAAGAGACGATTGAGTATGTGTGCAAATACATAGGTTTACGAACTTGAATTTGTATAAATAAAGACGAGCTCGCCATGATACTTTGAGGTTTTGCATTGTGGATAAACACTTTGTTGGAATTCCATACTTATAGAGAAAATAACAGATTAGTTCGCCTTAGCTTTATTAATTTAGTCACTCAGGCTGGGGGCCTGAATGACTCTGGTTCAAATCACACAGGAAACATCAATTCTATCAGTTCTATTGACTAGAGTCATGTGATACTGATGAGTGTCACCCGACACAAGGCCCTGGTTCAGGATTTCCTGCCGACAACCTCAAGCTACTTACTATCAAAGCATTGTCCACTAGATATCTAGCCAGTTAGAATAACGGTGGCAATGCAATTTCATCCATAGAATTGAACAAACTATAAAAGATCAAACAAATATTACATTACCCAATACTCAGAGGTCAATCAATTTTAAGGTGTGTACTTTGAACGTCGTTCAGTACCTTTTTTTATCTAATTAACAAGGGTAATATCTGTTCTAATAGTTTAAACTCATGTTGTTGATCATAGACTCAATTTGAAGACTGATTTGCAAAGTTATCTTCGTAAAACTGTTCCTCAAAACAATAAGTCTTAAATAATCTTTCTGAATCGAGATTTAAAAGTGATTTCAAAAAATGTGGGTAACAGTTAGGTGATAATTTTCAATAATAGAATAATGTGAAAGTTATTCAATAGTAGACAGTTATTATTTTTGATTAAGTTACTGTCGAATTGAAATAAACATTGATTATTATAGTCTCTTTCTCATTCAACAATTTATCTACCTTTTAGGTGGTAACATGCTGTTAGGGTGAAAGTTTAGGGATGCTATGTGCCTTTGTTCACATGTTAAAGATCAAACTATGAGTGAGAAGTTATAAAAGTGACATAGTATTGAAAGAAGTCTATTTTATTCTTGGTATCAAAATCTCAGCTTACTTATCCTTGTCTGGGTCGGAAAGACAAACATATAACAATAAGTATATTAATGTTTTGTACATCTAGTCATTTGGTTTTGTTAATTACGAATCTGTAGTCAATTCTCAATCTTATCACTGTTTCATAACAGTTTGGGTAAGTGTATTGGAAGCATATATGTCCCTATCACTTTAGCCTGCGGCTTTTACTATGCAGGTCGAAATACACGTCCTGTGGTATGTGAACGAGGCTCTCCTCGTGGCCGTGTCACTAAGCACAACCACCAATCATAGGTCTTGAGGTGGACATTGGCCAACGGATATGCTACTAGTCTGGTGACCGTGCGAACAGTTGGTAAATGGTGAACGTGTCCACAGTGACAATAACGTCGGAGTAACGGCATGCATGCTGACACCCGTGAATAGCCCACTGATCACTGAGTTTGGCTCGTGTGTCCACATTAAACTTCCTGGATGGCAACAAATAAACATGCAAACAGTTAGTAATTGCACGTATAAACGTAATGCGTTGTGTAATGATTATTTGTAATATCTTGTTTAGTTAACCATTAGACAGATAATGAACCATTGTAATTTACATAATCACAGCATTTCTCCAGTAATTTTATTTACAATCTTTAAAGATAAGGGCAGCTTTCACATGTCATGTGTCAATGAGGTAAAACCAATCTCTTTCTGACAAACTTTTTCTATGGCTTATTTCTATTCACTTCCTCAGAATATCTTCAGTGATCTTGAAACGTTTGCAATTTTCTTTGCTAGTGCTATACATGATATCGACCATCCTGGTTTAACAAATCAATACCTTATAAATACAAGTAAGTTAGAAAAATGCATTTAAAACTTAGCTATTTAATAAAAACTTATGTCTTATCTGTTCCGTCTACAAGCAATAGGACGAATACAATCCTCAGCAGTCCTCTCTATATTACTCTGTTTGTGAAACATAGTCTATGAAAGTAGAAGACTTGCGTAAGGTGCAAATTATTGATCATAGACGTTTGCTTATTATGAAGTCATCGAGTGGTCATTAGTCTTAGCGGATGAATATCGTTACTTCAGTCGATAGTTTAAGGTTATCGACAACAAATCCTGGACTAAGGTTTATTGTTGGAGTTGTTCAATAGTAGTGTTTTCCACTCAGTGACACTAATTAACGTTGGGTTAAGATTTTACCAAGAGCGTCAATTCTTTTAAAATTATTTGTATATGTTGTTAACAGAAAGCCTAGTTCAAACATGACTTCTTGCTGTTTGCTTGCAACTAATAACATTATCCCATTCTCCATAACATTGAGTAATTAATTATGATTGCTTCTAACAATGGTATAGCCAAATCACATTAGCAAATGACCATAAGACCTCGACACCTCTTAGCCAATCAAAAAACAGCAAATACAAATGACTACTTAATAACAGAAAATGCAAAAATTTGCAACGAATATAATATTGATTTTACATGATTCTACAACCTCCTTGAGTTGCGTATAAGTTGAGATTCAGAGTTAGAAATTAGAAATAGTATATTTATTTATCCCATAACCTATAACTCCAGCCCTAAATTCCACTTTTAACCATGAATCTTACTCCCAATCTTAAATACAAATTCTAAGCCAATCTCATTCCTAACCTGTTAGGTTTTGAAGCGGTTACAAGTTCTTTTAATCTGCGAACGGAACAAAGACTCAGTGATCAAAGACCAATAAGCTAGCTATTCGATGCGTCCCAGCCCCGCTAACTAGAGAGAGAAGTCCAAGCTGGGAATGAAGAAGTATATTCCGTAAACAAACACAAATCAAAACGTATATATACAGCACAAAACCGTCCTCGGAGAGAGTCACAAAATAGCATACTAAAAGACACAACGTACCAATAGCATTTAAGATTCTCCCAAGTGGGAAATACGACATGAAGGTGAAAAAGAGCGCTTTTGGCGCGTAAACAAAGAAATTCAAATTTTCTAAATAAAATTACAAAATTAGGTCTTTTTTTTAAGTAAGTTCTGGGGATTTAACCTCCCCAACATAACCCCCTGACTAACATTGCAATGAAAAGTCTCTTTATCTCATATTTATTTCAACATATTTTGAATTATTTATTGTTCGCATTCACAAATGAGTGTTTTGCTCAGTGATCCAACGTTTTATAAGTAATAAACGATGCTTATTTTATTAAATTTCTCTTTAATAACTATGACTGATAGTTACCATGTTGATTTGCTATTTATACACTAACAACTTCAAGCATAATTCTTGATCCCGACTGATTAGTAAGTATACTTAAATTAAACTTTATAAACTATATTGAATGCTTTGTATCATCCCACTTAATGTGTTAATCTAAATTTTTATATTTTATTCCTTTTTTTTTCTTCTTCTTCTTCAAAAAAACCATCTTTGTCTACTGGATTCACAGATCATGAATTAGCTCTATTGTACAATGATATTTCAGTCTTGGAAAATCATCATTTACATGTAGCTTTTAAATTGATTAATACAGAGAAAGAATGTGATTTTACACAATATTTTACTAATCAACAAAAATTATTATTTCGTAAAATGGTAATCGCTTTAGTAAGTAGTAGTAGTAGTAGTAGTTCTTTTATTTCTAATATTTTGTTCAATTGAATTATTTTTATCATTATAGGGTTGTGAAGATTTTAAAGTTCTTGATTGAGATTATGAATTGATTGATATTAGACCATTATTGAAAACCTGGAAGCACTGGACGGGCGATTCGTTCTATTGTGGGACTCCTCAGCAATCGGCATCTACGATTCCGCTTCGCGGAATTCGAACCCAGGATCTATGAGTCTCGCGCGCGAGCGCTTAACCACTAGACCACAGAGCCGGCATCTAGGTTTTCCATGGTGGTCTAGCTTTAACTGGCTTGCGATCTCAACCATTAAAATTACTATAATATCCACAAAAACCCTTCTGATACTAATTGAATAATAATCATGAAATATTGCCAGAGGATAATGATAGCAGATTACGGTTTGAAATTACAAAACAATAACTGCAAAAAAGGCAAGACTAATATATACTACAGAAGAAAATTAAGGCCAAGGAAGGATGAGAAGTTGTATATATTACTTTTGCATGCAAAATTTGGGCTTAATTTGGTGGATTGCTAATGTTGAGGCCTTGTATTCTTCATTTACCTCGTGATTATTGAATAACCTTTTTTGATAATAAGAGTCTCGAATCAATTTGATGTAATCCTTTCTATTCTTCTATATATTTTCCATATAACTATAAAGACAAATGTGTATAGCTTAAGTAAATGATTTCATCGAAATACTTATATTTAGGGTTGATTTGTTTGTTATATGCAATCTACATAGAAAGAATTGAGTATTTAATATTTTTAAAGCCGTTAATTTTACCATGTAATGAACATAAGATAAGTCACTCATTTCTGAACTTCGCGCAAGGTTATTTCTTCAATCCTAATTGGTCATTCCCTAAACTATGCCTATACTCAGCTTTTTAATCATTGTTCTTTGTTTATGATCATCAAATGAGACGGTCATCTGATCTCCTTGTTTGTTGAGAAACTGCTTCGTTTCTGAACGGTACTGTTACTTAATGGTATTATAATGGGAAAAGTCACTATCATCATGGACAGATGCTATGTTTGTGGTTTATGCTAACATTCTTCCAACCTACTCCTATACCGTCAATAGTTGCTCGTCGAGGTGATTAGTGGACAGATAAATGCAACATACGTCCTAATCATCTCAGTCAATAAGGACTCACTACCCAGCCAATCAATTCTCAATTACTTATGTAATACTCTGCGTCTAACATCAGAATTGCCTACTGGATGATTCCAAATATCTGAGCAATGATTCAAAGACACCTATAATTGAATACTAGTAACTTACGAATATTCATTTTTATAATCTTTCACATTGCTTTACTACTATTTTGTTTTAATTTAAAGGTATTATCCACTGATATGAGTAAACATATGTCATTATTGGCTGATTTAAAAACAACTGTTGAGAAACAAAAAGCATTTCAAGGCAATGTAATCAATTTGGATAGTTATTCAGCTCGTATGCAGGTTGGTTTGAATAATTTTTTTCTGGTTAGCGTTTTTTTAGCGAGTTAGTTTTCTACGGGATAAGGTCGCTAACCCTATGCCCAGCCCTCTTCGTTTATCTGGGCTTGAAACAGGCAGCAGCCCCCGGAGGGACTTCAGGTGGAGTTCGTATGAAGGTATTTTCATGGAAATATTTAACTGCTATATACAAAGAAAGATAATTATTTCCGTGTTGGTTCACATTTTAAATACATTGAGTCAAATTGTACCTGGTTGAATGAATGACACTCCTGATTTATACCATTCGCTTAACTTTTAACTAACTCAATTCGTTTTTTTCGAATTTATAAATATATCTTCGTTAATTCTCGATAATATCGAGAAAGATGCTGATAACATTTTAACTTTGATCATTTTACAATATCTTAAAACAGTCATGCAATATTGATGACGACTGATCCACTCACGATATGTCAGAACTCTAGCTATGGTTTCATAATAGAAATTAATGACTTTCACTCTACATCCCGACTTGACTGAAGCTAAAAGAATATTGTTTAATTGCAAATCACAGAATCTACCAATTAAGCATTCATGTGAAATCTGGTGGTCCTTGACTGGATCGCATTTTGGAGACAAGGTTGAATAGTACATAGGAGTTCTATTCTAGGAAAAAAACAACTTTCCATTGCTCCCTGGTTTTCAATATTACTCGAAATAATATCATTCTGTGACAAATATGGTCTACACATATGAGTACAGACTCACATTAGTTTAAAGCTTATGAATTGTAAATTATTATTGTAATACACAATGTGTCATTTCTTTCATATGACATTAACTATAAATATATCAAAACCACATGGCGTATTTTCACATATTCGACAAGGCATCAAGTTTACTATTTTACATAGTTTGATTACTGAACCAATATCATGTTGTTCTAGTCGATCAAGTTGCAACACCATCTTCATTTTAAATGACAGATTTATTTATTTATTTGAACACATAAATATTGATACAAAGAGGCACCGAATACATATGCGCCACACAATCCACTTGATTTGTTTGCGGGTTGTGATACTTTCCGGGTGCCCAAACCGAAACATGGTGGTTTTATTGGGGAGCCATACTTGGAGCCTTCGACCTAACGGTCTGATCCACAAGGTAGTGGAGCATCGTAAGGAAATGAAGTTCAATGATAGCCGGTGACCAACGATTGGTTCGTACGCCAATTGTTCCTTCAGTGTAATGTAGCCCATGTACACCATTGGTTTGGAATCAGGGTTTTCCAACTCCCCTAGATGGACTCTCCATATCTATTAACCCGGTCGAAGCGCCAGACATTCGCTTTTCATCCTCTCAATTTCGTAAACAACACCACCGCCACGAGAAAGCAGTGGGTAGGACTTCCCTGGTATAAGCTATATACGCGTGGCCATGTGAGAGCATTTCGAGAGGGAGAGTGGACTCCCTATTATCGGCCATACCAGGGCATTTGTGGGCTTAAATGACAGAACATCTAGTTGACTGTGTTTGGTGATTTTGTAGTTCCCCTCACTGAAGAAAACGGCTCTTATCAAATGGATCATGTGTTTCAAGTAAGGTCTATGGATTCTCCGAGAATGATTCAAGGTAACAATGGCTGTCGACTTCTTGTGTTAATGAAAACATTGAATGTTATATATATATAGATATAGATATGGTATTTTGTGCTTTCCCGACAGCTGATGCACTATCTTGAATAATCAACTAAAGAACCTAACGTTTTAGGTTATTTTGATGAACTGCACATAAAACAAGTATATTTTATCACAAATAGGAGAGTATTCCGAAGTTGATAAAATGACGTTTGTATAACCTTAGCTCATATACTCATTAAACACATTTCTCAGCATATTGTTTTTACTCTCTAATTATTTATAGATATTAGAATGTATAATACATGCAGCTGATTTAAGTAATCCAACAAAACCATTAAAAATATATCAAGAATGGGTTTCAAGAATTATGGAAGAAATGTTTCGTCAAGGTGATCAAGAAAAACAATTTGGAATTGAAATTAGTCCAATGTGTGATAGAGAAACTGCATGCATTTACAGTACACAAGTAAGTTGTTTACTACTATGTATATGTTATATATAAGAGATAATCTTTGTTTTTCATTTCTAAACTGTCAAAGAGTTTATAATTTCAAGTTGTTGATATTCAGCTGTTAATTGTATTAGGTTTTTGAAGTAAAAGATGTCGAGTACAAGTCCAAATGTGAATATCATCATTGGGATACAAGTACACTTATTTGACGAGGCCAGAATAGAGAACACTGGATGATCGTTTTTCCTAGTATAGGGCTCTTAAGCAGTGCACATCTCCAACACTTAAAAATCTAAAACAAGACATTCGGTCTCGTGCGCATACTCTTAACCTATAGACCACTTAGCTGACATTTGACGATGTCGACATTTAACCTCAACCATTTTTTTATTATCACTGGTAATACTATAATCACTACATCTACGACCTTAATATTTATCTAGTTAATTTTATCCTGTTGTACTGATGTGATGCATATATCTGCCAAATCTCAAATTATTTCGATGAGCTGATATCCAATTTATTGATCAAAGTATGTTGAGTTCAGTGGTTTTCTATGGAATGCTAGTTATATTGTTTTCATACTATCATGACTCCATAGTGTATTAACTTTCAGATAATTTCCTAAGGCTTCGTATATTAATCAAAAAGTTAAAACCATTATAAAATAAATCACAACGGTGTATGAATTCAGTAGACAACATGAAGCACGGACTACAGTTTATTATTTAATAGCGCAGACCACACTAAGCGAATTCAAGCAGAAAAGCTAAAGCGCACGATCGAGCAAGTACAGAGGCGAATTAAGAGTTGAATTAGTAAGATTCAAGCACATGCGTATGTGCGGGAAGCGATGCTAAGTGTTGTTGGTAAAATGAAGCGATGAGAAGGCGAGTCAGTCAACTTAATTTGACCAAGCGTGACAAACAAAAATAAGCTACAGACATGTGATGAGTTGGGTAAGCAATACGAAAATAAGCTCAAATGAAAACAGTCAAGGTCAATAAGCGAATAATTGACAAGGTCAAAATGTGGCTCAAGAAGAATGAATAGATCAGTCTGTCCGGAAGCTAGAATATCCCATGTGCATTTGAAATGGCACAAGATACTACAATTTATTATCCTGAAAGCAAAGCACAATCTGTAAAGGACTTTTTCAAGTTAGCTAACGAAGCGATTGGAATGATCTCCAGCTCAGCTGGATAGATGCTTTTGATTATGCTGAGTTCACTGAGCTAGGTAGCTTAACTGTGAAGCCAACATTGTTGTCCTGGACAACATAAAGTAAGCGTTGAAGATGTTATCCAGAATGACCAGCGAACACATCATACGGTCACTTGTTTTTTTTCTAAATAATTAAATTAGTCAGAAAATCAAAATCATATATGATCATTCTGTATAAAGATACTGACATATGCATCATAGACAAACGAAACAATCACTTCAGGACAATGGACGACCATTTTCCACTGTCTTCGGTGGGTAACTGCTTCACCCTCGACACGGAATATCTCCATTGGTCACGGCTTCGTACTAGAACTCCGGAAATTCCAATTCGAATCTTATCACTAGTGGGCACATGAATATTTCCAGTGAGGACTTATAGAGATTGAACCAGTATTTTGAAGTTTTCAATGATGCTCTAAATTAGATCGGTTCATAATCTCAATGAAATTTAACAATCTCCAAAACCACTGAATGGAAACTACCTTTGTTGTAAATAATCAACAGGCTGGTAAAACTATAACTAATAAGATCTAAAATAGTGAACATTAGGTTTTGACAGACAATTCATTCATCCATATAGCGAAACACTTTAATATTACAGCTGGTCAGTTTGTGAGGAAAATGCTAACTGTTAACCACAAACATTAATTTCTCATACAAATTTATAGACCTATCAGTAAGTGATTGAAGTCGCTTAAAACCATTTAGGTAACGTTCAAAGATTGTCCATAAATCATGATTGTTACCATTACCAATAAAATGAGTTTGATTGTAAACAACTCTTTGCTAGTGGATGATAATCATAAACCACTTGACTTATTATAGTGCATCATATCGAGTTTAGTTCACTTACCTGAGATTTAAACAAGGACTTTCTGTTGGAGAGATCCAGAAAACTCTTCGATAAAAGCTAAGAAAGGCTCTAAAAACACTGAAAAGCATCTTATCCAATTAGCATTCACTAGACGTTTTGCCAGAAATATCTAGAAGTTGGAGAGTCATACTTAGAGTTTCTGATTGGATGATTACTACACTGCTATTATGCTTAGTAGCATTCTAGAATTTTCGGGAAAACTGATAAGTCTTGCTAATTGAACGCTATATTCGGTTCCTAAGCTCTTCTAGTAATCTCCAGGCTAGATCTACACAGAGACTTGAACACGAGAGAAAAGGTGCAAAATAGGCAAGAATCACTTCCCTCCGAAGGTTCATTTATGTACAGAAAATATAGGATGCTTATAGTATTTTAAACGTCCTTGGTTTTTCCCGAAAGTTCTAGAATACTACTAGGCATTGTAGCAGTGTAGTAATCATCCAATCAGAAACTCGAAATGTGACTTTCCAAATTCTAGTGAATGCAAATTGGATAAGATGCTTCTCAGTGTTTTAAGAACCTTTCTTAGCTTTTTTCGAAGAGTTTTCTGGATCCCTCCAACAAAAACCCAAGGACATCTAAAATGCTATAAAAACCCTATATTTTCTGTACATTAATGAACCTTCGGAGGAAAGTGTTTCTTGCATATTTTGCACCTTTTCTCTCGTGTTCAAGTCACTGTGTAGTTCTAGCCTGGGGATTTACTAGAACAGCTTAGGAACCGAATATAGCGTTCAATCAGCAAGATGTATCACTTTCTGAAGTTCATATATGTGAGAATGTTTACTCATAAATACAAATTGACTCATTCTTCCAATGCAAAAAGTCTATATAGCACATTTTACAAATTATAAAATCCATCTTTTATTAATGATATGTAGAATCGAGTCAAAATATCGGACATTTAAATTATTCATTCAAACTTTTATTAGATTTCAGGTGCCTATGTCAAAGGGAAATGGAATATTTAGTTCATTCAACATTGATCAAAATACAGTGAAATCTTCCACAAAAAAAATCAACTTCCACGACTCAACATGTGGAATATAATCCTTCGGAATTGTCTTAATACATTTTTAAACTTATACCACATGGCACACCAGTCAATCATAAAATACGCAAAACTAGGTAAACATTTACATCAGTTGAAAGTGAAATTATCAAGACAAATGACAGACTGGTAGTAGAAGTCACTAACAGTATTCATTATACTAGAAGATATCAGGTATATACAGTATGATTCGTAGAATTTAAAAAAATCTATAAGATAATTTTAAAACTGAAGATCTTTAGCGATAATAAGAGTGAATCTATCCACAGAATTGTAACAGATTTCTATAATCGTGAGAACCTTGCCCACATAAGTCTATACACACTAATATGATCCATTTCAACAGTCACTGATCTCATCTTCTAACTTATTACTGCACCAACTAAAGTCAAGCGTCGGAGAATGCAGGATGTAGGTATACATAAATTACATATCCTAACCAACTTAGTCAATTAAAACTACATATCTATCCATCAAAGATTTCCCATTCTTACACAAACTATGTGGAATCTGAAGGCGAAGTGAACCCACAACTCATTTATGTGTACTATACTAAATATTCTTCAATCATATATATATATATATACTAAAGAGGAAGAATGTATTTGTAAAATCTCAGCGAAACAATTTGAAGTAAATCCAACGTTTCGCCTGACAATCTGATCCAAACTTTTTTTCAAGACAATATAATTAAACATTAAAATGATTGAATATAAATCGGTACATGGTTCTCCGGTTTACTGTATACTGAATAAGTCATTCAATCAACGCTAACAATGTATAAAGTAGCTATTTACATTATAAATACATTCTTCCTCTTGAATGTTTCAAATCAACTCGGCGCCCAAGTATATATATATACATATATGTTAATAAGCGTTCTTTTTCATTCGATTTCTTTATCTTAGATTGGTTTCATTGATTACATAGTTTATCCATTATGGGAGACAATGGCTGAACTTCTACATCCAGGTGTACAAGTTCTAATGGATAATATAGCAAACAATAGAAATTGGTATATGAATGCAAAAGAGAAAGAAGAAAAAGAAGTAAATAAAAGAAACAACAGTATTGATCAGTAATAGTAAAGTATTACTATTATATTTTGTAAAAAAGATCTTTCATTAATTTTTTTTTACAAACAAACAAACAAAAAGCAACTGAATAACCAGTTCTTCTTAATATACATAGAAACCTCTTCGATATACATATACGTATTGAATATTGAACCGAAAAAAAAACAAAAAAAGGGGAGAAGCCCATAAGTAAACTCCTATATATTCATCTATCTTCTTTTATATACAAATCTCTTTATAAAAAGACAATAACATTTTGTGCCAAATATAAATAATAAAAAATATCTTTGTGCAAAAAAGGGAGGATCATTCAGATTATCATTGAATAAAGAGAAACTTTGATTTTTCTTTTTTTTTTCAAGGAAAAATAATGCACAAATTTGTAGGATTCATTTTATTTAGATAAAGTACTTGTTGTGATACAGTCGAGTGAGAATTTGTGCGAGTTTCTTATATATGTATGTTATGGTCCAAATCCATCAATCAGGAGCAGTGAATTATGGATCGGATCAATGACGAATAAAAACCCGTACGAACAGTTTATAGTCTTTATCGGTCCTGTTTCTTGCCTAGCCCAGCCACTTAAAATCAGAACACCAATCTCAGCCTCTGCAATATGAATCGTTTATTTCAAGCATACTGGGTTTATATACCAACCAGACAGACCACATCGTACCATAAAATATGAAACAACATTTGTACAAGAATTAGCCAATTGTGACAGTGAGTGTGGGAGCTCATAATTAATAGACAGGGCATAATTCAAAAATGGTAAATCGCATAATAATAGTTCATAGGTTAAAATAAGGCTCATAATAAGAGGGAGATGAATATGAATAATTTAGTTAATGAACAATTATACGACAAAAATATACGCACAGTATTGGTCCATAAATAAATCCCAAAAAACTACCACTCATTATTCTTATCGGGACACTACAATGTATGTTAGAATAACCGATTATTGAGTAATGTTGTGTGTAGGGGGAAAGATGTTAAATCAGTTAGTGAGAAAGTACGAACTCTTAACGATTGAGATCATTAGGATAGGTAACCACGAACGGAGTTGATTGACGAAGAATTAGATTGAAAGGAAGCAATCAAGTGAAAATATGACATAATACCGTGAAGTCGATAACTATTGAATTTGACCATATCTGTAGATGCATAGTGGGTGTCAATGAGATTATCGTGTTTTAGTCGGAAAGCGTCGAGTGTTATAAATCAGGATTGACGGCGACGACAAAGATATATTAGTCTTTTGTTTTCTCATAGATCTTGAATTTTAAAATGAACATTTACTTCTTACTTCAGAAATTCATTCATTCTGCTCTAATCATATTCTCAATGCGTAGTTTTTTCACTATCAAAATTATTATTACCTCAAAATTCATGTATCTTTGTAGTAATTTAGTAACTTAGATGGATACGTCAGTCAGTCAGTCAGCTACAACGTAGGACCAGGCACATATATGCATCGGTCCAAGTTGCCATACCTCATTAATACAACAAGATGGACACCGGATTCATAAAATTAGTTAATCCAGTTGTGGTAATATATAAAAGAAAGATTGAACATAAGGATGGATCTAGTACAGGAAGAAAGAATTAGTTCGTAGAAAGAAAGATATGAAGCGATTTTAATCTCTTAGTTTAAGGGAAGATAGAGAGTGTATACACCTACGCCATTGTGATCGATTCTGAGCCATGTCACCAAGAGTCTCCAAACATTGGTTACGATAGTCACGCGGACCCCAACCAAGTAGTCTGCATCTATCAACATAGCTCAGACTAGAAGTTAATGACTTCAAGCACTGATGCCACGTTTTGGTTTGGCCGCCCCTAATTCTCTTCCAACCATCTCTAACACCGGTTAGCATTGCACGTCGTGGTGATCGGTGTTCAGGTATACGTAACACATGGCCCAACCATCTCAGTCGATGAAGATTAACAACCTCATCAACTGATTTACCATCATTCCCTAATACCTTGCGTCTAACCTCACTATTACTTAACCGGTGATCCCAGCAATATTTCTAGGGCATCTGTGATCAAATACTAGAAGCTTACGAGTGTCTTCTACTCTTAATGGCTATGTTTCGCTGCCGTAAATTAAAACAGAACGGACTGCCGCGCAGTATACCCGTCCTTTTATTGATAGACGGATATCTCGCCTTCGTCAAAGGTGACGCAAGTTGGCAAAAGCCAAGCGAGCTTTTCGAATCCGTGCTGAGATTTCGTCAGACACCAACCCATTAGGGCTGATCAGACTTCCAAGATAAGTGAAGTTGTCAACGCGTTCGACTACTTCACTCCTTATCCTTAGTTCAGGTGTTGACGCAGATCTATGAGTTGATCAATTACACATACACAACCACAACTGATAACCTACAGACAACCGTTAGGTCCTTATTGGTCCACAGTTCTCCAGCCAGTAACAGAAATCAGTGAATGAATATTATATTCCAAGAGGACGTAGTCTATACAAAACATACTAGATCATATCATAAAACGAAAAATAATAATTATTCATGATCAAGGTTGAGTAGAGACACTGTGGATAACAAACTGTTAACTGATGAAGAACAGTAGTTAATGAGTAAATCGGGAGCTTATGATGAAATATATATATAATCTAGTTACTTAGTAATTATAAAATTAAAATACATCCATAAATTGTTCCTGGGAGGTACCATACCTTTAGTCTTCGTTCGGATATAGCACACACACACAGAGTCTGAAAACAAACCATGTGGATCAACTCAGTGTGTAATGAAGAAATCAAAACTGCTTTAATTGTATATTGGGTCACTTTATCGAACATAGTGTATATCTCTGGAGAAGTGTATTACAAGCATTTTCTACAAGCTGAATTCGGTTAGCTGTAATGATGATGAGGAGCTTATTAAATCATTCAAAGTAACAAAACAGATGACAATCTAAGCAAGAATCAATCAGGATTAAGAAAACGAGTATTGGATTTTGGCTCGAAATTCATTCATCCATATGCTTAAATAGCATTTCGGCGTTAGAATTGATACCCGTTTGCAATGGAAAACTTTACATTTTGATTGTGATTTCACACATTCATTGATAACCATCTTCACATTCAAGTAGGTTGGTGAATTTCCTAAAGGTTATGTTTACATCCCTCAATGGTCTTGCGATTGTGATTTAAGCAGGGAATGAAGACAAATGCTCAATTTTGCTAAATATTGTGAATAACTCCTTTCCATTGATTTCTACACTGGTTTCATTGTAAACTTTCTTCTATGTGTGGACTGAAAAAAAATTGTACTAGGAAAAATAAATAACTATCCAGTCTATTATCACTCAGCTGTTATAAATCGTATACTCAGGTTTAATATGATGCAGTCTATATTTAGTGTATTGAGTCAAAGTATTGTCGTATTACACTTTGAAAACGTGAAAAGAAAATTATACTTTCTCATTACAACTAATTTTCACATATTCAGTAACTTTTTAATTATGAAGTCATTAAAGTCTACTTATAACTGTTACTCAACATTTTGAATCCCGATCTTTTGTCCATTTATTCAAGCTAGCAAGTACCATGTACGAATCATTAATCAGGTATGAATGATGAATTCTCGAAAGAAAAGAAAAACGAACTATAAGCATATGTTCTACTTCTTCTTCTTCTCTACATTGGAACACTAGTGATCATTATTTTATTCACTAATCTACGACAGTGCAATTCCATTTAAATCATCTCACTGAACTCAGTCAGTCAGTAACAAAGTAGAACTTTGTACGTACGCACATCAGTTCGAGTTGCCACACCACATTACCACAGAGATGCAGTTGTCGATTCAAATCCCGTAGTGGTAGGGGTTGGAAAATTATAAGCAGTAATCAGAAAAATTAGGGTTTGAAGATGTTATTTAAGGAGTATAATCCAGTGAAATAAATTTGGAAAGACAAAAGAAAAGGGACATAAAGAATTCAGAAGATTAGAATTTGGGAGAACACAAAGAGTGGATGCATCTGCGACATTGCAAACGATTTTGAGGTATGTAATTCAGGATCTCTAACCATCGGTTGATATCATCTCGCGATCCCCAACCAGGTAGTCTACACCTACCAACATGACTCAGTCCACTTGTCAGTCACTTCATCGATTTGTGCCATGTTTTGGTGTGGCCGCCTCTAGCTTTCTTCCAATCTACTCCTATACAACAAAACATAGCACATCGAGGCAGTCGGTGGTTGGGCATACGTAACACATGTCCCAGCCGTCTCAACGGCTGAAGTTTCACTACGTCATCAATTGATTTGCCATCCTTACTTAGTACCTGTTTCCTAACAACTGCATTACTTACTCGATGGTTACAGGATATACGAGCAATGTTTCGAAGACATCTATGATCGAATACTAGTAGTCTAGGAATATCCTCTACTCTTACCGGCCACGTTTCACTGCCGCAAAGTACGACAGAACGAACTGCTGCGCAGTAAACACGTCCTTTGGTTGGTAAACGGATATCTTGCCTACTCCATAAGTGACGCAGGTTGGCAAAAGCTAGTCGAGCCTTCTGTATCCGTGCTGAGATTTCGTCATACACCAGACCACAAGGGCTGATGAGACTTCCAAGATCAAGATACATGAAGCGGTCGACACACTCAATTACTTCACTCCCTATCATTAGTTCGGGTACCGATGCAACCCAATCCTGAAGCGAAATTTTGCATTTCGAGGGGGAGACTCGCATGCCGAACATGTTTGCATTGTTGCTTAGAGTGGTCAGAAGACTGCATTTTGTCAGCGTCTTCACCAAATAAAACTATGTCATCTGCATATTCTAAGTCAACAAGTGAGTCTCCTGTTAGAAGTTCAACCCCTGGAACTAAAAAAAAGTGTTCACCACAAACTCAACATGCTTTTCTTGTTGTTTGAAAATGGGAGAATTTCATGAAAAAAGCTAGTTTCCACAAGTTAACAGCTATACATTCGCCAAAGGATGTCCTCGGCAGTAAATTTTACAAATGAGTGTCAAACGATCATAACGTTCAAATCTCCGTCAGTTCAGATAGAGAACGGAGTGTACCTCCACTAAAATCAGTCCATTGAGCGACAAAACTATTCCCCTCTCAACACTAGTACTTGTAAAAAGAATTTTTTTATAAAAAAAAGAAACAACCAAAAGCATGAACGTATTTGATTGATTTATTGACTCTGTGAAATGATCTCAGGAGTTCAAATGAATGATACGAATGTATATATGTTAAGCTCTATAGATGATAATAATGGAAATAATAATACTATTAGTCTTAAATGCAACAAAGATAAATGAAAAGAATACTCGAAATGATTCAGACACCGGAGAATAATAAAATTGATTGTATGTAATAAACGCACCGAGATTAATCAACGACACGTACACACACCATGAGCAAAACGATTGATATAAGAAATAGAGTAATTGAGATGACAATTTTTAGCTGTGACCAAAAAACAATTTCGTTCTTGTTCATTTGTAATGAAATTTCACTCGAACTAAATATTTTTGTTTCACTTGTGATACATGGTATACAATGTATTCATTATAACACAAAGTGGTATTTGCTACATTTGAATCAATCGGTTTACCAATAGGATAAACAACACCATCTTTATTGGTGTGAAATGTCGACGGATCCGGAGTAACTGACCCAATGCCTAGATAAATAAGAATGAAAAAGACCATAGGTGAAAGAGAGCCGCGATTTGTTATAGAGAGAAAATAGACACCCGCTTCGTAATTTTATAATATGAAATGGGTATTTTAATATAACTGCTTCACTAGAGATTTTGTTGAATCGTGATAAGAGCAACTAGTAGTATACAAAAACATTTCAACACTTAGACGCCAACACAGAAAGAAAAGACAAAACTAGAACAAAGTGAAATGATACAACTCTGTGTACATATATATGGTAATGAAAACGTGACCTTTAAATATAGAGAAATTTAGCGAAATAAAACGGTAATAGAAATCAATCAGCAAAAGCTATGTAGGATTATCATTATCAGCAAGATTTTTAGCGTTATTAAGTTACCTTCTGATTATCTTGGCTGATTTAAAATCGGAGAGTCACACTGTACCTGAAGTGCTTGTATTTGTGTTAGAAAGAAAACAACTACTGTCTGACCTACAATCTGCCTAGCTCTAAACCACTAGTCTTACCAATATATCTGTCTCACATGCCCAGTCTATCATATATATATATATATATATATATATATATATATATATATATATATATATATATATATATATATCGAAAAATTGTTTGCTAACCACTCGTTAGTAGCTTTGCATATTTCTACTACAAAATTCCATCCTTACAACTGATTGGTTAATTGTAATCTCAAAGAATTAGTCGCTTTGATAAATTTCGATAATCGTATTTGTACTAGTGATACTATTGAAGTAGAGATGAAGCTCTTGACTGATGCCTTAATCAATAATGGTTACCCTTTGAAGTTCATAAACCGCTGGAAGGGTTGCAATATGACTAGACCTATGACGCTTCTGGCACCCAAAAAGCGAGTTTATATTACGCTACCATTCAGAGGTGACACAAATAGTCTCATGTTGAAACAGACTTAAATTAGCTATCAACCGGACATTTTATGCAGCCCAACTTGTCATGATCGAAAAGACAAGGTCTATGTTTCACCAAAAGCTCAAACAGCACGAAAACGATTGTGTCACATCCCATTGTGTCTATCAATTTACATGTATGTGTGGAAACACATACGTAGGGAGGAGCAATCGTGATTTGCAATTAAGGGTGGGTGAACATATACCAAAATGATTGCAGAATCAGATGAATTCCAATGGTGAAATAAGATCACAGGATAGACAGACATCATCATCCATTGCGAAACCTTTGATTGAGACGGGTCATAAGGTTGACATCAAGTCAGCATTTGTAGTGTAATACAAAAGCCTTCAAGAACGTATACTAAGGTTTTATTGAAGCCTTGGCTATACGAAAACTGAAACCCCCTTTATGCGTTCAAAAACAATTTGTGCTTACACTTAACCTACCCTGGTAGTACTGATTTACTATCCAGAGTGGTAATCATATTTGTTTTTGTGTACTTTAATATTTTTCCTTTGTTATGACTTACCCTTAACCTGTCTAGTCGACCTTTTAATTTTTCATATATAAATGTTCTTAACAAGTATATGTGTGATCAGATTGTTCGAAATGTATTGCGCAAATATATCACATAATTCTGATAAACTATGTCTTCTCATTGCATTATCGTAATTGTAATCTGGCTGCTCTTTTATTATTGGTTGATGATACATATTCTAACTGTCCAATCATATTACAATGTGAACTGGTGATTTTTGTGCATGTGCTAATCGTTGACTGATTGTCTTGTGGTTGAGTTTAACACTTTGAATGTGGGATTTTTTCTGAAATAAAACTAATTTTTATGAACTGTAAAACCGTTAATTATTCGTACATAGTCATATTCCAAATATTCAAAGAAATCAAGAGTTCATCCGGTCTGATTCAACCTTAGTAGTGTTATTTTGATAAATCTGATGAATCAGCAATCACATGAAGGTAGATTGTGAATACCTTCAGTTACTCATTATTAATTGCTTAAGCCTGTTAACCCCCATAAACTGTAAGCTGCTAAACAGAATTCTCCATCGAATTCTTTCATCGGCGAACCTTTCCTGATGTTATCAAGTATTATTTATCCTTTTCATGTCTGCTTCCAATTCTCGATTCATTGTGCTCTTTGGTCTTCCTCTTTTCCCTTCAGGATTCCAAGTTAGGGCTTGCCTCGTGATGTAGTTTGATAATTTGCGTAATGTATGTCCTATCCATTTCGATTGTCTTTTCCTAATTTTCTCTTCAAATGGAACCTGGTTTGTTCTCTCCCACACTAAGTTGTTGATGACGGCATCCAACCAACTGACCTTGAGTATCTTAAGTAGACAATTGTTTATAGATAACTGTACTTTGCTGATGATGGTTGTAGTAATTCTCCACGTTTCAGCTCCGTACAGTAGAACTATCTTGACGTTTGTATTGAAGATTCTGACTTTGATATTGGTTGACAGTTGCTTCGAGTTCCATATATTCTTCAACTGTAGGAATGCTGTCCTTGCTTTGTCAATCCGTGCGTTTACGTCTGCATCAGATCCTCCTTGTTCTTCGGTGATGCTGTCTACGTACATGAAAGATTCCATATCTTCCAGAGTTTCCCTATCAAGTGTGATTTGGGAGTGTCATCAGTGCAGTTCAAAGAGTGGGTTATTTCAGGTAGTCTGACAACAATACCAGAGAACGAAATCGAAAGAATAAAAGATAAAGTATTGGACTACTCACCTTTACGACTATGATAGTTTGGTGGCAAGTCACTCGCGTCCGCTTGTAAACATTCATTCATATCACCTAGGATAACTTCACATAATAGTAAGAGTCCTTCCGGTTGAGATTGTGTCGTAAAACAGTAATTAGCTGATTTACTGACAATATCAGCGAAATAAATACCTTTGCCAAACATATAACCAGTAACTGGAGCGTCAGGCGGTGCAATTCGTAAACCTTGAGATCTGGACATCAAGTGAAAACACAAATAGTAAGTGCGAGAGTTTTTAGAACATGGTGAATATAGAAATCGATGAAGGTTTAGATACACTCCGATCCAATAATTTTCGTGATGGTTAGATGTTTGTCACAAGACCTGTATGTTCTGAGTTCAATAACTAGAAGGATTGTGGAAGTGTGTCGCTGAGAAGTCCTACAATTGGATGGGACGACTATCTAGTGCTTTCCGGTTTCCACTGGCTGCTTAAATAAGGTCAGTTCGAATTGTAAACTGTAAAATGAAAAATTAGTCTACTCATGTCTGAACTACTTTTATAGTGGGAATGGAAGTTAAGCTATGCAAACCGAATTACGTAGCGTTAGAAAAATCTGTGAGGCTATTCAACGAGCCTTTGACCTAGAGGTAAAATGTACAAGGTTTTGAAGAAACGATTAGGAGATGCGGTCACACGGCAGCCAGTGACCAAATATAGGTTCATATGCCATTTGTTTCTTCAAGATCCTGAAGCCCTTGTGCACCAATGTTTCGGAATCAGAGGTTTCCATCTCCTCTAGGTGGATACTTCATACCCAGTGGTAGTTGGAGGTAGTCGACAGGAAACCTTGAACCTAGGTTTCGTGCTATTCGTCACTCATTCCCTGTCATCCAGCTTCACAGTCAGAAGAGTTACCACTGAGTTATCCGGGACAAGAATGAACTCCTGCAGGACTGAGATGTATCTACAATTGAGTGATCACTGGGTAGTGATTAGTGTCAAGTGTATCAGGTCCTCCTGCTACTATACGATTTATTATTATTAATTTATTCCCAATTTATTAGCTACAATCTGTCCTACTCATAGCCAATTTTGGCTTGATTTCGAATAATAATTATTCCTCATTTTATGGTGTGATGCGGTCCGGTCTGTATGTACATAAATTACGTATGTCTGAAATACATTATTTAACCAATGGAGGCTGAGATTGTGTTTTGGACTCCATGCTAGGGCTAAGAGATAGGCTACTATACAGCCGACCAAAAAAGATTCAGAGTCGACTCAAAACTGACATGTCATTTGGTTTAGCATAGGGGCAAGGTCACAGAAGTCGATATTCTGACTGACGGTTCTTTCACATGATAATTGATAGACATAAGTTATAAGAAGTTTAGTTTGTTCTGCTTGTATTTTAAGTTGCAGGAGTTGGAATTAGCGCACATATTTTACAGAAGCCATGGTATGAATGATAGCTGAAGATTCAATTTACAAACTATTTTGGCGAACAAAAACTAAACATAATAAATAAAGGACTCAATGATTTTATAGCTGAGATTAGAAAATTTAAAAACAACTTTCGAAAGAAAAGTAAAAAAATAAGCTTACAATATACCCATCCAATTTGTTTGACGTGAACCATGCCATAACAACTGTTTATTATGTTGAGCAATTTTACACTTGGCAAAACGACTATCCTCTCCATCACGATGTACTTCAAAGATATTTAATACTTCGAGTGTATATTGTGTATGTGTAGCGCCATGAGTCTCACGTACATAATCCAAAATCAATTTATAATCTTCACAATTACTATCTAAAGGCTGTGTGTTTACGCATAAGAATGAAGAAACATACATTCAATTATTTATTTGAAAAAAATTACTATAATTAAGAATAAATTTTATCTGGTCACTTGTACAACTTGACAGATTAATAAAAGTGGTGTGTGTAGGGTGAAAAGTGATCAAGGACTGATTGAAACAAACGGTACTGAGTTCAAAACCCAAAGTGAACAACTATAGGATGCAGGTACATTCCACATAGGACGAAACGCGCGTCCACTACTGGTCACATTTCATTTATTCTGTGCAGATAATTGGTTGGTTATTGAGCGGGGATAGATATATCTAGTTATATTAATTATATAAGACTATCTTATGTACAAAGCTGATTTCCCGCTTGTGCTCCATTTGATGACCGCCTGTAACCCTTATGCTTGATTGAATTCGGTTCCTTGAACAGTTATTAGACAGCTGAGTCCAGTAGGTTATGTCATCTTTATTCATTCTATCTACCGAATTAAGTGTTTAGTTGTACCAACCTGATTATCGAGTGATTATTTAGTGTCTATTGTACGATTTTATCAAGTGTTACGTTCAGTAAAACTGCTTATTTCTTAATTATATCATAAATGAACGAATTTGTGAACGGAGTTTGATGAATGAAAAAAAAACTGGCAAAGAAGCGTCAATAACCAATCAAATGTGACAGGATCATTATTGTGGAAAATTATCCACATATACTCAGAAACTAACTTTAGATGAAGAGCTCATCTGTAGTCAAACATTTTTAGTCTATGTAATTTAAAAGGGTAAAAGTATAATATACTGACATCCCTGAGTTAATCAATCAGAATCAAGATAAATTCTCATGGATTTTGTGCAAATTTTTAAGTGCAATGATAGGTAACTTTTGTGTTCAGTCAGTGAGTAACAACGTAGAACTTCGTACGTACGTACATCAGTTCAAGTTGCTATACCACATAAGCACAGAAATACGATTATCGATTCTAAGTAACTTGTGTGTTGATATTAACTAGATGAAAATTGACAATAATTGATTTTTAGAATGTTCGAAAACAATAAAAACATCTATTATGCTACCCAAGTGTGAATTTAGAACGTTGCTCAAAATAAATGAAAAAAATATATCTACTTCAAAGGTAGATTACGTGTTAACGTACATAATGTGATCCGATGCGTAGTCAAGTGTTTTTATTTATTTGAACACAGATATTGGTACAAGGAGGCATCAAATACATATGCGCCACACAAATCTCATTTGATTTGTGTGAGGGCTGTGGTACTGCCCAGGTGCCCGAACCGAAGCTGGTAGTTTTCTTAGGAGGCCACACCCGGAGCTTTCGACCTAAAGGTCTGATCCATAAGGCAGTGGAGCGACGTCAGGAGATGCAGTTCCATGATAATGGAGCCCATGTACACCATTGATTTGAAATCAGGGTTTTCCAACTCTCCTAGGTGGATTCTCTGTGTCCACCAACCCGGTTTGCTTTTCGTCCTGTCAATTTCGCAAACACTCCTGCCACGAGAAGGCAGTGAGTAGGACTTCCCTGGCAGAGGCTAAATACGCGTGGCCATGTGAGAGCATTTCGAGAGGGAGAGCCGACTCTCCTCACTCTCGGCCGTATCAGGGTAATTGGGGGTGTTAAATGAAACTAAATTCTATTCTCCTTTTCCAACTTTCTCTATAAATCTCAACCCTATGTTTGTAAGCAACAGGATGGTAAAGCATTACATTATGACTGACATCAGTTTGTGATGAAAATCCTAATTTTAAATTCAGGTCAAAACTCTAACCCTACTCTTAACACTTAGTTCTAGGCTTTTTTGCATAATAGCCCTAACTCACAACACTAGCCCGACACTCCTAATACGTAAACATTACCTTTACTACATTAACAGGAACGTGACTGTGTTTCAAAACGAAACAGCAAGTTAACCAAGTTGGTGTTACCATAAGAATATTCTCAGTATATTTACAACTTATAGACAGGAACGTTCTAGAGTCTTCCCCATTTATCCGCTAGCGCTGACTAGGTTAAAAAATCGCCCAATCAGAGTACTCTAATGTGACTCTGCATAGACCATAATTTAATCCAATCTATGCCCTGCCATATATCATAAAGGAAAGCCAATTGAAAAACAGGAAATATGAATGAATGATTTCTTTTACTACGAATGGGTTTTAAAGTTTCGGATTTGAGATATATGGTTACAGTTAGTACTAGGATTCAAGTTTAACATTGGGATTTAAAAATAGAATAATGTTCTACGATTAGTTTATATGTTCCATGAATCCAAAATTTTATTTTTAACGTTGACTTGTTATATATTTAATGTCGTTCTCGTAATTTAAGTTAATCATCTAAACACGACAGACAATATAATATTTTGATATATGGATCATGTGACCTTGAAGTCACTTTGCTTGCCCCTCTGAATGAGTTTTATTTGTAAGTCAATTGCACTGTGAAACACCCTTGAGATTGAGTGCCGAACAGTTTTTTTTTTTACTAAGATAGGACTATCGGTGAATTTGAAAAAACAGAATGACCTAAAACCTTCCAGTTTGTGAATATTAAAGTATTCATTAGCAGTTATGATCTATGTGTTTCTTAAACGTATGCTAACATTAGATTACTTGTCACAGTTAGTCACTGGACAAATAACAGGGTCACGTAAGTAGTAACCTTATTAATTTGTGGAATCATTACATTGAATTCAGTGAGTATGACAAGGTTCATCTATTTTTCAGTAAAATGTATAGGTCCAAAATAAAACGGACCTGTTCATCAATACAAACATAAAGTTATCATTGAATATAAACCCTAAGATGGATTGATTATTCTATGAGCTGCAGTGAGTAAAACTACCGTAAATTTGATTTCAAATATACACCGAATAATCTAGTTGAAAGGATTTCGTGGAGTTCTGTAGATCGTATCCGCCACATATGGGTCCCAGTCACAGAATATATCGTTGCTATCCTCGTGTCTTGATAGGACCAATGTAGATTGAAATTTTCAGTCATTGTGTTTATAATAATGGTCAAAGAGTGAGTTTTTGGTCACATAGACAGAAAAGAAAGCGATTAGTAACATCAATAATTAAATAACACGGTCACGCAGGTAAAATAAACAAGAGAATCCAGGTAACAATATTTTACCTCACCTCTAATTTAGTATGCAACTGTTCATAATGCTCTTCCAATGGATTACGTTTAGAATCTCCTTTAGTTTGTAGCATTTTATAAGCTAATTCAATTTCTAACAGATCTTCTAACATGCGTATTTTCTTGGTAATAATTTTCTTATTATCTAACATTGGTGGTGTTTTGAAACCGAAATCATGCGGGATCAATGTATAGAAACGTGTAGATTCACTTAGTATTTGTGTTCGATCCAATGTTTGAGATTGTTGTTTAGTAGAAGGACGTGAACTAACAAGTTTACTGAGAGAATTCAATACATCATAAGCTTCATGAATTTGATTACTAGACAGTTTACCCAAAGGCATTTTTCTTAGATCAAGCTGAAAACATATGAATTTGGAAGAAAAAAAGTAAATATGTTTGATGAAAATATCGAAAATACGATAATTTAAACAAATTAGACTTCTCAAAAGACTTGAAAATTCTTTTCTGAGTAATATTGAATATTGTCGAGGAGTTCCACTAAACTAGTGTGATCAGACAACCACACAGAGGTGACATGCTAGAAATGGTGTGGTATTTTCACGACCAACGGCTTTCAATACACTATTCCGTCTTCGGGAAAGTAACATGAGCGGAAATGTTGATTGTTCGTGGAAAACACTCAGATGTTACTATACCCTAGTATAAATGGCAATACAACTTTGTCCTCAAGCCTAATATTTACAACCAACATGTTTGGGATAGTAGAGCTTCAAAAAACAGCCAGTGTATTGCGATTAAAATTCTAAAATATCTAGGGTTTTGTATGCTTAAACACAGTTGATCTTGTTCTCATCACAAAAATGAAATAACCAATGAAATACAGTGATGTATCAGAACCAAGACTGAAGAAATATCAGCTCCTTGGAAATATTTGATGGACTAATATATATATATATATATATATATATATATATATATATATATATATATATTCCGTTTATCGTAAGCTTTTGTTTAACCCATGAAATGTTGTTGCTCATTAGCACTTTTGGTTTGTCTATCCATGATTGTAATTTGGCAATTTATGGGGGGATGTGGTCCAGTTTATATTTGCATACAAACCCACCTGTGTTTAAAATATGATATAACATTAGGCGGCCACTGACTACTACTGGAACTCTAGGTAGGGAATGGAGAAAAAGCTTGTGGATAGTAGACCAATAGGAGCTTAGTTTGCATCGGCTCAAGGTTAAATGTGTTAGATAGGAAGCAGAATTCGTCAAGTCTAAGTCTATGATAATAGGTTATAGACGGAACAGTAGACGAGAGATAGAGAATTTTATGACCAGAATTCGAATTGACGACTTTAGCATGTAATATAGATTAGCGCCCTAGGATATAACTAGCGGGTAAAGGAAAATAACAGTGAAGAAATAGATCACCTTCCTTTCTTTAACAACAAAGAAATTAACTCACTTCAAACTCCGCCATTGTTTTTTCCATAGATTTAACATCACAAATAAATTTTAAGAGCGACTGTAGAGCCGGGTGTAGTTTACATGGTATATTACTGATAGTTTGAATTTCATTCTTCTTTGACTGTAAAACAAAAACACATGGATTAAAAGTGTATGATTAGGTTCACATCAACGTAAGTAATATAGATGAAATCTAAGCATAACGTCTTTATAGAATACGAATTACGAATAGGTTCGTCAATGAACTGGACTTGTGTAATCACGGTTTTGTTGTTTTTACGACGGTCAGTGATAAAAGGGACTCTCCAGAAGTGTGCATACACGATCCTATACTAAGACGAAACGACCAACCAGTTCAGTGATTCCAGGTTTTCAATGGTAATCTAGCTAAGATCAGATAGTGACTTAAAACTCTAAAAATTCTAGTCTTTACAGATCCTCCCTACATTAATAAAATCTTTATTAGCATAAGAATGGCAATTTATTCAGTGATTTGAAAGAAGCCTCCAAACATTGTTTCTACTCAGGGTCAAGTATTCAGGACAGGGGCTAAGGAGTTTAGTGTGGGTTTTCAAAGGAATCGATATCGACTACAATGTAAAATTGCTTTCGATAAGTAAACTACATGTTTAAATCCAAGAAACTTTGTTCGATTAGCTCGTCCAGAAAAAAAAGAGTACCACTAGGTTAAGAGTTGTTTCACCATTAAATTTTTGGGATTAGCATTCAATTGTAATATCAACTTTCCTGTGATATACAACCTACAAGGAAAAACTTCAGTATTTGATGCGTTTAACGCTATCATTTTACTGAACAGCGGCAAAAGTTAGTTTTTCGCTATCATTTCAAATACTTTAAGCAGTATAATGACAGTATTTTTATTCATCGTTATCCCAGATATTTCAATTTTACGGGGAAACCTAGAATCAAGTAGGAAGTCAATAGTTCAGTTAACATGTGACATACTTAACAAATATGTTGATCCAGGTTCAAGAAGAAACCTTTCTTTTCATAGAATGCTTCAGTTAAACATGCTTTGTAATGACAGGGATAAGGATTGAAATCATTCAATTTCAAACATATTGGAAGTGATCTTTTCATAAAAATCAGAGGAATTAATATTGACGCATTCTAATTTAACATTTTTTCTTTAGTTATATTTCCGTAGTTTTTCGTAGAACGGTTACATCAATTCCAACAGCGTTTCAAACACATACATCTCAAGAATATTGGTGTAATTAGACTGATGATATACGCGAGTGAAATATATATACTCAACTGAAGTAATGGCAGATGATACTACAATCTATTAGGAGTAATCAATAGAAATAGTGATCTCCAGTTTTCAGTAGTAAGGATAGGAGGTCTACCGACCTATATTAATCCTTGTGGTTGGTAACACTATGGAGGTCCAATCTCGTTTTAAACATATCTAAAGAGGTTTGGGACTCTTCAATAGTGTGTATTCACAGTCTCCCACTGGATCGAACTTAAAATTTTCAGGTTTACGAGGTGATATAATTAAGCAGATCTTGATACGATCATTGAAACATTTACATTAATCGTCAATAAATACGATTTTTACCTTTAAAACTTTATTGACCTACAAAATATTAGATAAAGTATGGTCTATGACTGTAAAGAACTCATATTTAGAACAAATACTTTACTCTTTACCAACTACATTATTAAACAATCCAAAGCTAAGATAAACAATATTGATTAAATGATTTGTGCTGATCAGTTCAATAACAAAACTGATTGCCTAACTGGGTTGATCCAACCACATGATAATATGAGTGTTAAAACTGGAGTAGAAAAATCTCTATTTCATTGACCGATGACTTCAAATATTGATTTGCACTTTAGCCGGTTCCTTTCAAGAAGTAATTAAGATACATTTGGTAAGCCGCTGAGTTCGTAGCGTGACAACGACTCCGTGAACCCATTGTTATTCCATCGTACTTATGTTTTTTTAAGGAAAACAACTATGTTTTTGATTGAGGTAGTTTCCGGGAGATTGGTTTAATTTGTAGATTGTATTCATCACAGACTGATCTCCATTAAGGTACCATTGAGAATTAGGGAAAACTTTTTGGCTCTAGCGTGAGACTACTCTCAACAGTGTTCCCACAACCTCTGCAGGAACAGAAAGCAAGGACCTTCAGGCCACTCAACGAACATTTACTCGTAAGAACTATTGAGTCGGTATCCAGTAGCACAGACTCATCTGCAATCAATCCTCAAAAAAGTGAAACGACCACTCACTGCCAATAGCGACAATGGTACCCCGCTTGTGATCAACCTTATAAGCCGTATCTTTGATTTCCATTTAATAATCAAAAGAAAAAAGAAAAAATATAACAGTTCACTTACAGAGTTATAATCTAATTCTAACTCATAGAATTTATGTGGCATTTTACGAAAGTTTTTACGATCCTCCCATTCATTGCCAGTTTTTTCAAAATAAATCTCTTTGAATGTTGAACGAGCTGAAGTGGCATTAGGAAACGATTCAATTTTAGTGCCACCAATCGATGTACCAATACGACCCCATGCGCGAAATACCCAACAACGTGATGATTTATCAGATTGAAGCGCTTGAAGTCTGTAGTGGAAAGGAGGATGTCATTATTTGGAAAAAAAACACATAATTGTTCAATAATTTATAGTGGATGAGAAAAAACGGATATATTGATGAGGGATATTAGGAAATGTAACCAGCACAAATGATCATATGGAGTAGGGTACTATGGACAATATTATATACAACTGTAGTGCTTTAATATAGAAAAAAACTGTATATCAGACGACATAATCACAAAAAATATATAACACTAATACATTTTTTGAATGAATTACAATAATTCACTTCAGTCAGTTAATCATAAAGAAAGTAGAACCTGGGACATACATGTATATTAGTTCAATTTGGCAAATTATATATGTACAACGAAATGAGATGACCACGTTTCGCAGGCGTAAAGTAGAACACAAAGAACTGCTACACGCTATACTCGTCCCTTAATTGATTGACGGATATCTCACCTTCACCATACGTAACGTAAGCTGGCAAAAGTCGAACGGGCTTTTTGAACTCGTGCAGAGATCTCGCCAGACACCAACCCATTAGAGCTGATCAAACTTCCAAGATAAGTGAAGTTATGGATGAGTTCGAATACTTCACTCACTATCCTTAGTTCAGACGTTGGCGCAGGCCAGTCCTGAAACACTTTGCATTTAAAGGGGAAGAAACGCATTGTTGCTCGGTGCTACCAAAAGACTGTATTTTATCAGCGTTTTCACCAAACAGGATTATGTCATCTGCGTATTGTAAGTCGGTAGGCGGACATCCTGGAAGGAGATCAATGCCCGGAAATACGGTCGACGAGGAAGTTATTTCTAGCAGTAGGTCTATGATGAAATTAAACAGAAATGAGGACAGTAGACAACCTTGACGGACACAACTTGAGGTTGCAAAATCACATGACAGTTCGCCGTATTGATAGTGTTCGAGTAAATAGCATTCACTTCAGAGGTACACCTTTCAATGACAGACACTGTCACAGAACCTCTTAGTCAACAGAGTCAAATGGTGCTTTTAAGTCACAAAAAACACTGTCGGACGCCGAGAAGCAAACCTGTGTTCTAAAATCTGACGAATGGTGAAGATGTGGTCGATGCAGCCACGACCAGGTCTGAAGCCAGCCTGGTTTTCTAGTACTTGCAGTTAGCTCACAAGTCTTTGTTAGGCGTCCGATAATTGTTGAGGCTAAAATTTCAGACGCCATATTAGTCAAACTAATCCATCTACGTTATCACAGGATGATTTTGATCATTTCTCATATATCGTACAATCTAAAGACAAGGTATTTATTAAAAGATGGCAACAGCTTGTGCATACACTTTCTCTTACTAATGAGACGCAAGAAACAGTCAAGCAGTAGTGCATTTGTGCAGTGAAGCAACACTATTGATGACGATATAGCAGATAAGATCAATCTATGTATAATGAAGATAGGACGACTTATAGCAATTTGGGTCATTTTCGAAGACGTTATAATTGTCAACCTCGTATAATGAGACTAGTTATGCAAGTTTACAGTCGAGTAGTCGTGCCATGCATACGTTAAAAACTTGGTCTCTTTGAACAAAGGGTGTTTTCAACCTTCATTATCTTCAAATGTTTGATTACGTACTGTAGCATCAACATACAATTAGGCTGAAAATTGGTAACACCTGTTAGGGTACAGTGAAGACGTTTTATACATGGGATTCGTAATGAGCATTCTTATTTGAAGCTGGAACAAATAGAAAAAAGCGAAGCGATTGTTAGTTTATGATATGACACCACTAGTCAAACGATTATTTGAAGTTGGGAAACAGTAAACTATGGAAAGCCATAAGTTTGCTCATTTAAGTCTGATTATAGTTGTATTTTTATGACCTTAAAGCGATGTTGGACACCATTGAATGAGAGACTTAGTGACACAGTATTTGTGATTAAAAGGTGTACGAGGAAAATATTTGAACCTTGAGAAGGTTCTTTACCCGATTACTAGTGGTGGAGTCTATAGAGAGTTTTCAACCCCAAGTAGTGTTCGTCAGGATTAATCACTAGTTGTACAGTCAACAACGTCTATTAAGAAATCACAGGCTTCTTGTATGTATAGGGCTATCATTCAGAAATAATTACATTGAACCTTCTGTCGTAATCTTGATAAACAGTAATATGTGCTTTCAGGAGAAAATTGAAGTGACACTATAACTTACACGCGCGCACACGATCAACAAAAAAATGTATTACACAAATATATCTCTACACTTACTTGTAAAATGAATTGGAACCTTTGATTAAATCAACCATACCGAGTACAGCAGTCATGAATTCTCCCTTCTCATCTTTCAATACTGTGGCTTTATTGACCAGTTCTGATTGAGGATCGACCACTGCACCATTTTTCATTATCATTCGCATCATTTCTTGTTCACCGTTATCATCATTCAATAGTAAATTTTTCACCTCTTTCTCAACTATATAGGTAAACAAACATTAGGACAATATTGGCAGTTGTGTGATCGTTTAAAAAAAATTTTTGAAGCCTAGATTGAGTATAACTTAATATGTATATTATGCGAAGGACCTAGCATACTATTTTATGTAAGGTCAACGCTAAAAGGATAATCAAAAAGGAATGGTGAAAGTGTACTACACTGACAAACCAATCAGATTAAGGATCGAGGCTACTGAATTTTGCACAGAGTTCGAAGCGTGAAGTGCCCCAAATGCCCTGGTACGGCCGAGGGTCGGGATAGTGAGGTCTTTCTCTCTTAATGCTCTCACATGGCCATGCGTATACAGCCACTACCAGGGAAGTCCTACTCATCGCCTTCTCGTGGTGGAGGTTTACGAAATTGAGAGGATGGAAAGCGAATGTCTGGCGCTTCAACCGGGTTGGTGTATATAGGGGGTCCACCCAGGGAAGCTGAAAAATTTTGATTCCAAATCAATGGTGCATATGGGCTCCAGTATCCCGAGGGAACAAATGGTGTATGGACCAATTACTGGTTACCGGCTATCATGGAACTGCATCTCCTGACGTTGCTCTACTGCCTTGTGCATCAGACTTTCAGGTCGAGAGTTGCGGGTGTGGTCCCCTAAGAAAACCACCGGTTTCGGTCTGGGCACCCGGAAAGTATCACAGCTCACACGCAAATCAAGCGACTTGTGTGGTGTATATGTATTCAGTGCCATTCTGTACCCATGCTTATGTGTTCAAATAAATAAACACTAATCGTCAACAAATACGATTTTCACCTTTAAAACTTTATTGACCTACAAAATATTAGATAAAGTTCGGTCTGAGACTGTAAAGAACTCAATTTAGGACAAATACGTTGCTCTTTACCAACTACATTTTTAAACAACCTAAAACTAAGATCAGTTGATCCTTGTTGTATACAGTACAGTATGACACGATAATTAGAGATATCTTTTTCTTCATAGTTCAGTCAACTTTATTTACACAGACATATATAACATGACTACTCCACTTGTCACACCTTAGATATTTGAAGTTTGGTACAGGTCTACAGAACTTGAGATTTAGTAAACAATCGAGCTAATATGAACGATTTTTGTGAACTCAATAGTGGCAGCAGGGACAAAAATTTATTTTTTATTTATTTGAGCACATAAACAATGGTACAAGGGGGCACCAAATACATATGCATCACATAATAACAATGAGGCCAGTGGCAATTATTATTGATCTGTGTGAGATCTATGATACTGCCCAGGCGCCCAAACCAAAGCACGTTACAGGGACAAAGAACAATTCAACCATTAACCGCTAACAATAGGAGAAAACGAAATGTAGAAATTTTGATATTTAGGCAAAAGAACTCAAAATGATTTAACTCAGTATATATGTAGTAATAAGAACATGAACCTGAGACATACATAAAATTAGCGGACCACAAATTACTGAAAAACCAATCAGTAAAAAAGAACAGACCAAAGATCATGTAAACAAGATTTAGAATTTCGAAAAAAGAAAAGCGATTGAAGTTACCGTTATTATTAGTAAAACATTATTATCAACACAAAAAAGAACTAAGTAATTCGTGTGATTGTTTTAGCAATGCCCAACCCACTTTTTTCTTAATAACACCAGGTTAAAACATTCAAAGGTTTTGTTTAGTAAAACAAAATACATAAAAATCAATGCATCAAGTAATCCATTAAAAAGACTATATATAAATATATATTTACCTTTTAATGCACGAGCCTTCCGGTAAGAACAATCCCAGTAGTTGTAATAATCCATAGAGAAGGAAAGAAAGTAAGGAATGTAAAAAAATGTATACTGGATTTAATATTCTAATATGTCAGTAAGTAAAATTCGCCTGGTTGATATTTCAGCTATACTATGCAACATCTACAACCATGATCGATCGAGAGAATCCTAACTTGATAGTTTGCACTAACCAACCAACGCAGCTTAGTTCAATAGTCAATGACTTTATGAACTGAAATAAAATAGTTGGGACATGTATTACGTAGCATTAACCAAATCACCTAACTTAACATGATATCTGTTGATATAAGAATAGATTGGAAGAAAGCTAGGGGAAATTTTGATTTGGTCGCCCATTCCCCCTAGCTTCCTTTCAATCTATTCTTATATTGACAAAAATATCACGTCGACGTACGTGTTGTGGTCAAGGCTACGTAGTACATGTTCCAACTATCTTATTCAATAGAGATTTACTGCTTAATCAACTGATTCATCATGTTTATTTAGCAACATGCATGTAATCTCAACAGGGCTTACTCTCAGTGATCCAAACATGCACTACATATGCATCAAAGTTATCTATGATCAAATACTAATAGCCCATTTTTAAAAGCCACAATCCACAGTGATGTAGTAGAGCAGAACAAATTGATGCGCAGTATGCTCGTCAGGCAGATGGACATCTTGCCTACGCCACAAGTGAGTCATGCTAATAAGAGCAAAGCGAGCTATGCAAACCGGTTACTCACACTTTCCAAATCATATTTCTTATGGTTAAGACGAGAGATTTGTGGAGACTAATCAATTTAAAGGATAGTTTACATCATGGACTGACTAGATTTGGTTATGAACAGTTATTAAAGACCAAGGAGCACCGAACAACTATTTTTAAACGAACTGTGACTTATCAAAAGTGTATGCACCTACAACACTATCACTGATTGAACCCACAACCTTGGAGTTTTGCAGCGGCCATGTTTTTTACTAACTAATCACTAAAATTATAGTGCACAATGGGTGCTAATGGACAATATAATTTAATGTAAATAAACAATTCCTATTAAAAAAGAAAACAACACCAGAGACAACCACTGTGTTTTGATGTTTGAATACGCGTCTAGTGTACATACCTTCACCTCCCAATTGGATATTGTATATTTGGCTAAGAGTTGCTGGATTTTCGATTCCAATTTTTTAGAGTCCAAACTGTTAGGATTGAATTCTGATAAGAAGTGTTCATTAATGACACGTAAACCATAAGAACGTGCAGTTGTCAGAGCTTCTTTCGAGTAAGTTTTATTCGTATCATTATTATCACTTTGAATTTGTTCCAATTCGTTCAATGTGGAGACAACAATTGAATTAACACTGAGCTACAATGCGAGTAATAATAATAATAATAATAATTATTATTATTATTATTATTATTATCATTATAGGATTCCCACAATTTTTAAAAAGTGATCGATTAATACACAAAAATCAACAGGTTTATACGAAAAATCAAGCAGTAGAATAGTGAATAGGTTCAGGAATTAAAATATATGCGGTTTAGGTGGATGGCTTTCGGTAGTATTTTGTCCGACATAAATGTGGCTAGGAAGAAAAGTTCAATATTTCTCTAGATTATAGAAACTCTAAGAATTCAAGAGAATACATGAAAGTGCAACATTCAGACTGACAACCAATTGATAAACATCTAATACATTAAACCGTACGGTAGAGATCAAGGATATGATCGGAGGTCAGCCGAACTAAATAGTCAACTTGAATACTAGAAGAAATAAAAAAACGAAACCTATGAAGATAGTCAGTCACAAAAAAGACCATTAGAACGAACTAGTTCAACAATTGAGACAACATTAAGAAGTACACTTGTACATGAAGTAGGCGCCGATGTTGTCCAGAAAGAAAATGAAAGCTATACAATTAAGTCGTTTAGTTCAGAAGATACAATACCACTAAAACTGAGAAATATTATTCAAGAGAAAAGGATTAGCTAGAAAATCTTTGTTGACTGACTTGAATAGCATATATTTACTACACACAAAGGTAGAGGCTAGTTGAATCAGATGACTTTCAAACAGTAGTACTTCGTAGATCCGATTTATGTATTTATTTAAACAAATAAATATTGGTAGAAAAATTAGCATCAAAATATGTTTGCGCCATATGATTAAAATTACATTGTGAAAAGATAGAGAAAGGAAGGTAATCATAGTAATTTTAATAGTTGAGATCATGAGTCAGTTGAAGCTAGACTACCATGGGAAACCTGGAAGTACTGGACGGCCGTTCCGTCCTATTGTGGGACTGTTCAGCAGTGCGCATCCATGATCGCGCCTTGCGAGATTCAAACTCAGGACCTATCACAAATTCAGTTAAACTTATGTCAATAAATGTTAATAGAGAAATAAAGAAGTCATGATGAACAATGGAAGCTAATGTTTTTTTGCGGGGGGGGGGAGAACATGACTTCACTTAATTTAATGTTTGTAAAATACTAACACTTAGTTTTGTCACTGATTTGTTTTATAAACCATAAGCTTTCGTTTGATGTATAATTCATTCCCATACTCTTTTCTTTTCCAAAGTTATTGTAATTTAAACGTAATCCTTTGTATCACATTTTTCTATCATGATGTCTAAGTTTGGTTATAATTGAATTTTTCTATAAGTTTGTGCGCTGTGGTCGTGTTAGTCATCCATTTATTTACACATCTTCTTACATTAATCTGAATTAGGAATAAATAGAGTAGTGTTCCAGTTGACTTATCTTCTCTTTCTCGCTTGTCAACCAACAAGGACAAAAAAGTTTTCATCTCTCTGACCAAGGTCGTTAGTCTCAATTCGAACTCAAAAAAAATTTCAAACACAAGGTTGAACCAGTTAACTTATCGTGTCAAGGCCTTAACATAGATGGAGTCGATTTCTCTCCTGTATATTATTGGAGAAACCGGTCAAGGATGTAACATCAATTGAAAAATGGGTTTTCTGTTTGCTTGATGCGATAAATCACTCCATCAACTCTGCTGACGAAATGGAAGACATATAAATGTCAACAGTATCATCGATTATAGTGTCAGAGAAATATTCGCATACGTTGTTCACTAAATATTTCCTAGAAGAAATAGTGATAATATTAAGGGGAGCTAAGTTTTAGAAAGTTATCTGTTGAACTAAATCTGAGTGCTAAAGTTATACAAAATTCATTTAACAAAGTAGTTTAAGCTATAGAGACTTTATCATTATCCTTTTACACCAATATACTTGTATTATTTCCACCTGTATTCAAAACACTCCTAGAAGTCACAAACGTCAGGTTATTCAGCTGCCTTATCGTTTTACTTTTCTTCAACATCAAATACTTCCATTGGAATCCTGAGCTGATCTAAGTGAGACAACCACCGAAAACGTAGAAGTATTTGACGGCGGTTCCGTTCTAGTATGGGATACCACAACAGTGTGCATCTGTGACTCCACAATAGGGAATCAAACCCAAGAACTTGATTTCGCGTACAAACCTGAAGAGTTCCATACGTTGACCAAACGACCGTCTAGTGCTTCCAGTTTTTAATGGTTATCCAACTTAGGTAGGTTTGTGACCAATGAAATGCAACAACATCTACAACCCTATCCTTACGACCAAATATTTTTTCAGAATTATGTATACAAACTCGATAAATTCGTCTTATTAGGACAGTTTCAAAGCAGCAGGAAAACATGATACGATAACAAATATCCGATGTTCCCACAATACAGAATGCCGATGATCAGGTTGGATTTTCATCACCATCGCAGTTTTCACGGACTACGCTGAAAATCTTGGTTCAATTGAAAAGTGCCTCCTTTTACTACTATCTTTGTTAAGAAAAACCTTCGACGTTACATGAATTTCTTGATAATTTTTCTTAAGTTACAGTATCCTAGCATCAACAGATAATGTAGATTTGTTAAGCGAATACAAGCCCCTGTACTGGATTTTAATAGTATGATAGAGTATAGGTATATCATGTACCTGTGTCTAGTTTTCGACTTAAGAGATCAAACAACATATGAGGAAATACTGACGAAACGGGCCACCAGAAGACGTCGATTATGCTCCTAGTCAAGATCTCCAAATCAGGGGATATATATATATATATAATTTATGTAGATTACACTTCTGCTTGATAATAGTCTCTCTACTAATTTCACTCTTCTCATTTGCTTGGCAGGTTCGGGTTTTTTATAGGGAACCCATGTCGTAACATGATCTGATTTGACTACAGAACGTCTTGTTTTGTATGAAGACCAAGGATACTATCCCACTGTTCAAATAGAAGTAAGCGTACTGAAATTGAACCTTAAACCCGAAGGATGATATGCATACATATATACATTTGAATGTTCAAACCTGTATTGGCACTATCTTTCTCTAATATTTTGTGAAAAACAAGAAACACAACAACAATAAAGAATGACATAAGCAGTTAAAGTGCATACCTTACTCATAATAGCACCACCTAGATTGGCCAATTCACGTATTAATTGTTCTTTTGTTTTTCCGCTGTCGAATGGTCCATTTGTAATGTAGAAAAACAGGCCAGTTAATGGACCAGTAACATCAGACACTGAATCAGGTGGAAATAATCGTGTACGCTTAACATATTTGTAATTTTTTCTGGTTAAGTTGAAAAACAATGGAAGAAGAGTCGATTGAACCAACAAATGTATACAAAATAGAATTATTTTTGGTGAATCTAAGCGAAACAAATGAAACCAATTGTAAAGGGGTTTAGAGCTTTTAACCATAATATTGCAAATGCGAACCCTGTGCACCAAATTCATTTCGGGCAATCACATAGTATTATTATTATTAAACGACGCAAATCAAGATTGTTGCTCGAATCTGAAAATCTAAGTCTTTATTTCACCATAACTTATCACGCTATCAACAGTACATTTAGTAGTTATGTATTTATTCTCAGAAGTAAACTTCAGCCCTCTTGGTCTACTGTTATCGGACCGATCTACTGGGAATAATACATAATAATGAATAAGTATTCGGGCTAATATGGTTTGATCAACGAGTTAGTATGACAGGCAAGCAAGAGTAATGTATTGAGGACTGGTTTGGTCATGGAGCTTTCATCGTTATTCTGAAAGACATCATCAGCACAAACTTCAGATAGAAGTAGTGTTCTGATTTCTCCACATGGTTCACAGCTTGTCCTGTAAACCTCAATCTTGATTGGTTATTGCTGACGTTTAACCTGACATTGTCTACTCCTTTATTTTGATTGTATCTCCCAATGATTTGATTGTCGGTCCTATATTTATCCATAATTTTTCTGATTGGTTGATAAATTGAATCGATTTCAATGTCTTTGTTGATTGACTTGAGTGCTAAGCTCCTAAAAATTCTATGGCGTTTTTGGAATTGCCTCTACCCAAGATCTCAACACTTTCCCAGTCGAATGTATGTGCACAGTTGTCTACATGCATTGATATAAGCGAGAACATGTCATGGCGTTTGACCGCTAATTCGTGTTCGTGCAGGTGAAGATGAAGAGGGTGTTGTCGATTGTAGTGTTTTTCGCAGTTGGAACAATTTGTTTTGTAGATGATGTTCGGCTTTTCTTCCTTTGTCATTTCGGCCTTTGTTTTGAATAGGATTGATTAGAGAGATTTTGTTGGTTTGTGTGCTACACCTATTCCAAAAGGCTTCAACAACGTCGTTGTTATTTCTGATATGTCTTTTATATATGGTAGGATGATTCATTTGTTGTTTTCTGTACTTGATTTTGTTTCTGCTGATGCGTTTGGTTGATATTTTTTGGTGAAGTTGATTGGGTAGCTGTTCTTCAAAAGATAGTCTTTAGATATTTTTGTTCATTTTTCCGCGCCGCAGGTGTGTCCTCGCCCTCTTGAACAAGAAGGTAGTGAGTAGGACTTCCCTGGCAGTGGCTGTATACGCGTGGCCATGTGAGAGCATTTCGAGAAGGAGACCTAACTCTCCCGACCTTCAGCCGTACCGAGGCACTTGGGAGCCCCTATGTGGAGAAATTTGAACACTTCACTTCTACCTGCAGCTTGTGCTGATGATGTCTTTCAGAATAACGATGAAAGCTCCATGACCAAACCAACTAGCTCAGAGAACAAAACTCTACCAAAAACTGTAGATAGGTTCATTCTGATGAGTATCAAGTAGCGTGATTATGGGCTTCCTGTAAATCACCGCTAACCACTCAACACATCGAAACCTGTTTGTTCGTATCTACATATTACATAATAATAGTTTTTTTAAAGGGAATTGATCTACTGTTCCTTCCGTTTTTAATTGCTGAATCACTTATTATATTTCATTCTTAGCTTTTGATACTTTATTATTTAGCTATTTATCTACACAGATGTTCTCTGTAATAAAATTTTTACACCAAGAATGTTAATAGTTTTGTCTTAAAATGCGACCCCTTTCCCTTCTTACTTGTGCAAATATTACGTTGGTTGTATTGTAAATATGACTGGTTACTTAATGACTATGAGTTTGATGGGTTTAAAACAGAACTGATTTTACAGAATATCGTTGCCATGGTGCCAAAGGTAGCTCAATATCGACATAAAAACAACCTTGGATCTTACAATATGAAGATTGATCATATATAACCTACAGTGACAGATAATGTCGAAACCTGGGACAAATATTTGTCGGTGCGAATAAATCAACCTCACTGATGTGTACGTTACTTTGATGACACATTTCAAGATGGCATAACATAACGTTAAAATGAGAAAGCCCAAATTCTAGTTCAAGTGAATTGTAATTGTATCTCAGTCACTTTGTAACATATGTAGGACATCCAAAGCCATACTACACAATACATGGATTAGAGATTATATTTTACAGTGCTGTTACGTGAATTTACTTTTTAAGATGTAGAAATCAAATTTGACTATTGGATTGTTTATACCATCAATGAAAATAATAAACTTACAAAAAATCAACATCATGATATTCCTCAGGTATTTTAAACTTTCTTCGATCAGGTGTCCGTGTATAATAAAGGCATTGAACCCATTCAGTTGCCATAGCACTACATTTAAACTGTCCATTACTATAATGTAATGGTCCATTTTTACAACTAGGACAATATGGTAGAGCACCGAATATCATAGCGTCAGCAACTGCATCTAATAGACGAGATAATCCAGATGGAACATGTTGTTTATTGTATTCCAATAAACCAATTAATGCTTCTTTGGATACTTGACTTTCTAGTTTATCTCTTAAACTCCATAATAATTTATTTTGTTTACGTAATTCATCCTGGGATACAATAAAACAATAAGCATTTGTCAATATATATATATATACAGAGAGAGAGAAAGGGTTGGTGTCTAAATTGAAGGCTGCAAATTACAACTCCGTTTGATTTACTTCGTTTCGTGCAACCAGTTAATATCTTTAACCCTTATACAGTAAATGTGACTCACTGCCGAGTTAATGAATCTGTACTAGTAAAACTTATATTAAATCAGTAGTAATCGTATTGATTAAATAAAAGAATAGTCAATTCATTGATTTATTTACTCACTCACTCACTAACCTGTTCAACATCTCCATTTAATTTAGGTTTTTTCAATTTTGAATCTTGTTCAGTTTGTTGTCCAGGACGTTTACGATTTTCCCTTAACATATAGATACAGAAAAATATGTAATACAAATGAAAATATATACAATATTGGTATTAGAAACACCACACCGCGTTGTGAGGTGAATAAAAAGTGGTAAACTTAGTGAATCAACTAATACTCGAATTACATAGTTGGTTGATCGAATCCAATTTAACTCAGCTGCATGTGATGTAAGTCGCTCTCTATCTTCCGTAATTTAAATGTCATTAAGAAAAGTATTGTCTATACATTAGAATACTGAGAACACTGAAGCTTGCATGAATAATAATTTGGCAAAACAGTTTTTACGTACATTCCTATCTTTCTAATAATAATTAATGTGAGCGGTTCGTAAAGGTTATTGAGTTTCAGAGTCTACAACGTTAACTGACTTAATTTAGATGACCATTGGAAAGCAGCAAGAACTGGACATCCACTTCTTTACAGTGCAAAACTCCTCAGCGGTACGCAAATATCAACCAAATGGAGATCGAACACAGGACTTTGTGACGAGCACTTCATTTTTAAGACCACTGGGTTAGTATGCAATGACTTACATTTTTAACTTTAGTCAATTGACAATAGGGCCTAACTACCTTCCAGTGCTATTTGTGGGTAACTGTCTTACACCCGATGTGGTCATTGTTTCCCATTAGAACTCCGGAAATCAGCTCTCGAACTTAACCATTAGTGGGTACAAAATACTGATACTGAATAGTTATTGCTGCGATTTTACATCCTGACCCAGTGGTTTTCTTTTCAAATGGTTTGAAAACATATGCTTTCCTACAGACTACACATTTTATTGTATTGTCACCTTGACGTAGTGGTTAATTTTCACTATTTTGATGTCCCAAATAAGCCGGAATAACTAGGATAGTCATGTCAACTGGAAAGCAATATGACTAAAAGTAGTGTTTCAAGTAAGAGATTAAGATTTTACTCGTAATTTTGCAGAGTAAGAGGCAAAAAATCAAAGAACGATACACAAAGTATCATACATTTTGCCATACTGATTTTCCGCTGAGATGTCAAGGTTTCAGAAAGTAAGGAATGATACCATGAAACCAACAACAATTACAAAAAGGTCATAAGTAACTGATGTCAAGAGATCTTCCCATGAGCGCGCCCTTCAGTAACGCTAGTACATGGGTAAGACTATTAAAAGGCATCAAATTTCAGTCCACCAAATTTTACTACCAGTATTACAGTTCATTCAACTCATCTTGAATTCATCTACCTATATACACTTAAATTCACAAATGATAAAACTCAATTTGAGTCAGAAAATAGATTTCATTAAACATTATTAAAATACACTTTATATTTTTATGCTACCTGAACACATGGCAATTGATCTGTCTAAACACTTTTTAATTGTACATATGACACATCAGACGTACAAGAGTGTAGTGCTTTTTCGAGGGGGACGCATTTGTTTATCAAGTGATTTCATAAGGACAGAAAAGGGTTACAAACACCACTTTTTATATATACATAAGCCCCGTCGGGGAATAAATGAAATAATTTACTAACAAGCAGAAATATGGTAAAAATTATGTCAAGTTGGTAAGATTATATACAACAATGTGAATATTAAAAACACAATCATAAAGAGATAATTAGCATTATAGGTGTATATAAATAGCATACTTTGAGTTTTCACGAAATGCCAAAACAACTGCATCCTGATCGACAGTCGACAATTTACGAAAACCTATCAGTCTAGAATGGATGTAAACGAGAACAACACAATCAACGGAAAATATATGCGATTTCGACCACAATATTTTACGTAAAACGAAATTAGCGAAACATAAAAGTGAAGTAGAAAAACTAAGAGTAAACAGCAGAATACTTTATTGGTTAAGTCAGTATTTTTATCTATTTAATACACACAATGAATAGTATGCATTACATAATATTTGTGTGCGAGCTGAGAAACTGCTCAGGCGTTTAAACTTAAACAGGTGGACTATTTGAGTGACCACACCAAGGGCATCTGACCTAAGAATTTAATCCGAAAGGGAGTAGAACAACGTCTGGAGACGATATTACATAGTAGCCAGTAACGAAAATGGTTACATACGCCATTCATTCTCTAAAGATACTAGAGCTATACACAATATTGCTTTGAAATCAGAGTTTTCAAACTCCCCAAGGTGAGTCTTACGCACCCACCAGCCCGGTTTCACGACCGTAGCTGCGACCTTGACGTGGTGGTCGGGCTTGCCTATCGTGATGACCCAACCGAGTTGTATTGGCTGGAACATATGTTTCTGTAGGTTCTACCATGCCAGGCAGGTCGATTGGAGAACGGTAAAACTAGAAGCAGCAACTCAAGGTCTGAGGGCGAAGTCGTACTGCTGACTGTAGAGGGATGTGACAGCAGTAAGGTGTTTCTCTCGGACAACCAGCATCTGCAGCGATGCTGCCCTCTCACAAGGAAGGAAGGGGTTAGAAAAGGTCGACCCTAAAAATGTCACACCTCATCTTACCTCACGGATCTCCACCTCCGTCGGTAAGGCCCTTTGAAGAACGGAGCTGACACATTAAAAACCCCCCACAAAAAGACCGTGAGCGACCGGCCTCAAGTAGTTGTCCCTTGGGCTTTGCGGTCGCGCTTCCAGGTCGCTAAGACCAACACTAATACGACTTCTTTTTCAGGTTCCTCAAGAAATACCCTTCCACGGTGTGGGCAGCCGGGAAGTGATATCAGCCCTCATACCCGTAACAACACACGAGGCCAAGTTGGTCACATTCAAATCCTTCCTACACCTAATACCTCTCTTATCTCCACGACTAACCCTTCTCACGCCCCTTTATCATCTCGCACCGCTAGGGCAAACGATTCGAGTACGCGGAACGTTATTCCTGGTCTTCTGAAACCATGTTCTAAACTATACGTAGGATCTTTCAACGTTCGAACACTGTGCCAAATAGGACAACAACCTTCCTTAGCTAGAAATTTAGAATCTCGCACCATCGATATGTGCTGCGTCTCCGAAACGCGCACACAGGATCCGAGTAGTGTCATTCAGTTGACCTCGCCATGTCAAAGTAACGAACCAACTCGATTTACGCTTCATGTATCTGGAAGCCCTGATGCTGCCTCTCGTGACCTCACTGGCGTAGGTATAGCATTGAGTCCTATGGCTGAACTAGCTCTCTTAGACTGGATTCCAGTAGACAGTCGTTTGTGCGCTGTCCGACTGAACGGAACAATAAGGACTCGGAAAGATAGGGACACTCGTCGTTGCCTCTTCGTCGTCTCTGCCTACTCTCCCACTGACTGCAGTTCAGATGATGTAGAAGATGGGTTTTACAAAAAGCTTTCCGATTTCTAAAAGCTAGGCGCCCGGATGTAGTAATATTGGCCGGTGACTTTAATGCTCAAGTAGGTAAACTAAACGAAAGGGAAAGACACCTGGATGGATCTTATGGTGTCGCGGCTCAAAGAACAGATAATGGCGACCGTCTGTTGCAGCTATGCTCAGATAACCGCCTGTTCCTTGCAAATACTAACTTTAAGCATAAGGAAAAACATCTTTTAACATGGCGACCCCCTAATTCGTCCCAACTTACTTACTTACTTACTTACGCCTGTTACTCCCAATGGAGCATAGGCCGCTGACCAGCATTCTCCAACCCACTCTATCCTGGGCCTTCTTTTCTAGTTCCATCCAATTCTTGTTCATTTTTCTCATGTCTATCTCCATTTCTCGGCGTAATGTGTTCTTTGGTCTTCCTCTTTTCCTTTGACCTTCAGGATTCCATGTGAGGGCTTGTCTTGTGACGCAGTTGGGTGCTTTTCTCAATGTGTGTCCTATCCACTTCCAGCGCTTCTTCCTGATTTCTTCCTCCACTGGGATCTGGTTTGTTCTCTCCCACAGTACGTTGTTGCTAATAGTGTCCGGCCAATGGATCTGAAGTATTTTGCGTAGACAACTGTTAATAAACACCTGTATCTACGGGATGATGGCTTTCGTAGTTCTCCAGGTTTCTGCCCCATACAGTAGAACTGTCTTGACATTTGTATTGAAAATCCTGACCTTGGTGTTGGTTGACAGTTGCCTTGAGTTCCAGATGTTCCTCAGTTGTAAATATGCTGCTCTTGCTTTACCGATCCGCGCCTTCACATCCGCATCAGATTCACCCTGTTCATTAATCATGCTGCCCAAATACGTAAAGGTTTTTACATCTTCCAAATCTTCTCCGTCAATTGTGATTGGATTGGTGCATTCTGTGTTGTATCGGAGAATCCTGCTTTTCCCTTTGTGTATATTGAGACCTATTGCTGCTGAGGCTGCTGCCACACTGTTTGTCTTCTCCTGCATCTGTTGTTGAGTTTGGGATAGAAGGACCAGATCGTCTGCGAAGTCTAGATCATCCAACTGCATCTTAGATGTCCATTGTATCCCGCGCTTTCCTTCAGACGTTGACGTCTTCATGATCCAGTCGATCACCAGGAGAAAGAGAAAGGGTGAGAGTAAGCAACCTTGCCTAACACCGGTCTTCACTTTTGCAGTGTAATCCATCATATGAGTTCTGTATGATATTGACTATCTTCTGAGGCACGCCGTAGTATCGAAGAAGTTTCCATAGTGTTGTTCTGTCCACGCTATCAAATGCCTTTTCGTAGTCAATGAAGTTGATGTAGAGTGATGAATTCCATTCAATTGATTGTTCCACAATGATCCGTAGAGTTGCGATTTGGTCTGTACACGATCTATCCTTACGGAATCCTGCCTGTTGGGACTCCGCCTGGAGTCCCTCCGGGGGCTACTGCCGGTCCCAAGCCCGGATAAAGGAGGAGGGTTGGGCATGGGGTTAGCGTCCCCATCCCGTAGAAAACTAACTCGCTAAAAAAACGCTAACCAGAAAATTGGTCCCGACGTTGGACCCAAATAGATCACATCACTATCAGCCACCGATGGAGGGTCTCGATAGAAGACTGTCACTCATTCTGGAGCACATGCTTAGATTCAGATCATGCCCTAGTGAGCGCGTATTCGCCTGCGTCTTACTGGACGTAGGAAAGACGCTGCAAGGGAACCTCTTAGGGTCCTACTTAATGATAGTCAAGCTAAGAGTATATTTCAGGAACAACTAGGAAAACAGTTAGGCAGCCATGTATGTGATGCCCACCCCGAGGCAGCATGGAATGATATCCGAAAAGCTGTGGAAACAGCAGTGATATCTGCTGATAAGGTAAATCAGAAGGTTAGGGAGAAACACTGGATCTCAGCAGCATGTATCGTACTGATAGATGCTCGGAAACTCATTCCACCTGGCTCTGAACATAATGAAGAGCGGAGTCAGCTTAAGCGCAAGCTGACATGAAGTCTACGCAATGATCGCGAACAGGGGTGGGTAGCGAAAGCAAGAGAGATGGAAAAGGCAGCGGCAATAGGTAATAGCAGACAATTGTTCAGACTTGATAAAGAAACCGGTATTAGGAACCCGACAGTTAGCGAAACACTCTCAGAGAAAGATGGACATATTATTCATTCTCAATCCAGGAGATTGGATCGATCGGCAGAACACTTTAGGGATCAGTTCAACTGGCCTTCAGCCACACTTCGGTTTCCCATGATCTCCAGTCAACCTGAACGGAAAGTTAATGTAGGATCTCCAACTGTTTACGAAGTTGAAAAGCCATGGGAAATCTGAAGCGAGGGAGAGCAGCAGGCCCTGACAGGTTTACTCCTGAGTTTTAAGGATGGCGGTCCAGTATTAGCAGTGAGATTAACCGAGGTCGTAGGTAGAATCTGGGAACTGGACGTAATCCCATCTGACTGGTCTCAATCACTCATTGTGCCAGTCTATAAGAAAGGACAAAAGTCCTCTTGTGACAATCACAGAGGAATCAGTTTGACTAATATAGTGTATAAAATATTAGCTTCAATAATACTTCGATGCCTAACCAAAGCTCGTGAAGAACAGACTAGAGAAAATCAGGCTGGTTTTCGACCTGGACGTGGTTGTATAGACCAGATATTCACGCTACGTCGGGTCCTAGAACACAGACACACATTCAGACGCCCCACAATGGTAGTATTTCTCGACCTTAAGGCGGCATTCGACTCTGTTGATAGTGAGGTTCTATGGCAGTGTTTGTCACTGAAAGGAGTACCAAAGAAGTACATTAACCTTGTAAAGGCTCTCTAATCGAACACAACTGGTAGAGTGAGAGCTTATGGCGAACTGTCATCAGAATTGATTACCTCAAGTGGTGCTCGTCAGGACTGTCCACTCTCTCCATTCTTGTTTAACTTGGTCGTCGACGTGCTTTTAGAGATGACGCTTTCCTCATCTGACTTTCCAGGGGTTGAACTTCTACCAGGAGATTCACTTGTTGACTTGGAATATGCCGATGACATAGTTCTATTTAGTGAAGACGCTGACAAAATGCAGTCTTCTGACCACTCTAAGCAACAATGCAAACATGTTCGGCATGCGAGTCTCCCCCTCGAAATGCAGAATTTTGCTTCAGGATTGGGTTGCATCAGCGCCCGAACTAATGATAGGGAGTGAAGTAATTGAGTGTGTCGACCGCTTCATGTATCTTGATCTTGGAAGTCTCATCAGCCCTTGTGGTCTGGTGTATGACGAAATCTCAGCACGGATACAGAAGGCTCGACTAGCTTTTGCCAACCTGCGTCACTTATGGAGTAGGCAAGATATCCGTTTACCAACCAAAGGACGTGTTTACTGCGCAGCAGTTCGTTCTGTCGTACTTTGCGGCAGTGAAACGTGCCCGGTAAGAGTAGAGGATATTCCTAGGCTACTAGTATTCGATCATAGATGTCTTCGAAACATTGCTCGTATATCCTGTAACCATCGAGTAAGTAATGCAGTTGTTAGGAAACAGGTACTAAGTAAGGATGGCAAATCAATTGATGACGTAGTGAAACTTCAGCAGTTGAGATGGCTGGGACACGTGTTACGTATGCCCAACCACCGACTGCCTCGATGTGCTATGTTTTGTTGTATAGGAGTAGATTGGAAGAAAGCTAGAGGCGGCCACACCAAAACATGGCACAAATCGATAAAGTCACTGACAAGTGGACTGAGTCATGTTGGTAGGTGCAGACTACCTGGTTGGGGATCGCGAGATGATAGCAACCGATGGTTAGAGATCCTGAATTACATACCTCAAAATCGTTTGCAATGGCGCAGATGCATCCACTCTTTGTGTTCTCCCAAATTCTAATCTTCTGAATTCTTTATGTCCCTTTTCTTTTGTCTTTCCAAATTTATTTCACTGGATTATACTCCTTAAATAACATCTTCAAACCCTAATTTTTCTGATTACTGCTTATAATTTTCCAACCCCTACCACTACGGGATTTGAATCGACAACTGCATCTCTGTGGTAATGTGGTGTGGCAACTCGAACTGATGTACGTACGTACGAAGTTCTACGTTGTTACTGACTGGCTGACTGACGCTGCATGAGGGGCAAATCAAATGACTGATTCACAGTTGTGCTTGCTTATTTTCGTATGATGTACCAAACAACACGAAGCGTTTATAAACAACCAACCAAAAATATTTTTATTCGTCATTATTTGCATTAAGAAACTCACTCCAGCTGTCATAATTCGATTCTCTTTAACTGATATGTTCTATTTAACAAACAGCATACCAAATCTCTTACAAATTATTCTATAATGCGAAGACGACAACTCGTTTCAACCAGTTTAATAGGTGAATTTGTACACTTTATACACTATATCAATCATTATAGTGTGGATAAACTCTAATCGTAGCTGTAACCTTGATGTGGTTATCGGGCTTAAAAATCGTAACGACCCAACCAAGCTACATTGGCTGGAACACGTGTTACTTTACGTCCGACCATCCCAAGCATATAGATTGGAGAGCAGTAAAACGAAACTCATCGTCTGAAGGCAACGTCTTACTTCTTATCATAGAGAGGTGTGACGACATCACTCTTTACCCCAGACAGTCAACATCTAAAGCTATCTTACCTTCCCACAACGGAAGGAGGCATCAGGAACGTCAACTGTGGAAACAAAACACACTACCTTGTCTCACGGATTCCCAAAATAGACAAACATCCTTGAAAAGTATGGAGCTAGCACCTCTAAAACTACTCACTAAAAGGTCGTGTTTGTCCAGCTCCAATCAGTTATTGCTTAAGTAATTGTAATCACGCTTCCAAGTCACTAACGTCACTAAAAACCCGATTTCCGTATCAGGTCCCTCCAAAGGAGTATCTTTTTATGGTATGGAGAACCTGGAAGTGATAACTTACCTGATGCCCTTAGAGGTGCTCGAGAACACCTCGTTTACCATTGTAGGATTTTAAGATTGATACAATCAAGAAACAGTAGTTTGATTGTTAGCTAAAAGACCTTTGGTAAATTCTTTAAACACAAGGAGACGAACAGTTGATTGACGGAGAATAAATTTATGCAAAACTATTCTTCTAAAACACGGAAAATAACAAGTATCTATAAAAAATGCGAACCAATTACTTGACACACAATAATGTAACGATTTATTATTTGCCAAGATATTTGACATTCAGGAATTATAAAGCCGAGAAACCACATAGTACATGTACGCTACATATCGGTCTCTGTCTACAACATTCGTGAAACACAGAGTCTGAGTGTAGCCAAATTAGTTAATGTGAGCCATCATCACTACTGCAAGGCGGAATATCAAGCCAAGCAGCTCGGCTCAGGCTAACTAAACGAATAATATAACTTGTTACACATGAAATTATCCAAATCAGTGATCACGAAGCACCAAACGTACGAAACAATGACACGGACAAAAGAGATCTCATTTCATGAAATCTCAAAAGCATCAACAAACACTGCAACGTTGTGCTAACTCATAGACATCATCAACATGACTGACTTTAAGGAATGTTACAGTTTAACAAAATCATAAAGCAATATGTGTGCTACATATCGGCCTCTGTCTACAACATTCGTGAAACACAGAGTCTGAGTGTAGCCAAATTAGTTAATGTAAGCCATCATCACTACTGCAAGGCGGAATATCAAGCCAAGCAGCTCGGCTCAGGCTAACTAAACGAATAATATAACTTGTTACACATGAAATTATCCAAATCAGTGATCACGAAGCACCAAACGTACGAAACAATGACACGGACAAAAGAGATCTCATTTCATGAAATCTCAAAAGCATCAACAAACACTGCAACGTTGTGCTAACTCATAGACATCATCAACATGACTGAGTTTAAGGAATGTTACAGTTTAACAAAATCATAAAGCAATATGTGTGCTACATATCGGCCTCTGTCTACAACATTCGTGAAACACAGAGTCTGAGTGTAGCCAAATTAGTTAATGTAAGCCATCATCACTACTGCAAGGCGGAATATCAAGCCAAGCAGCTCGGCTCAGGCTAACTAAACGAATAATATAATCTGTTACACAACCGTACCTTGCTACATGTTAAAACATACGAATCACTGGTTAGGTATCAACTATGCCAACTAGTGTCTTATCACAGAAACTAAGTTTAATGAAAAATCTATAAATGTACATTTTAACTACCATTATCATTACGTAAGATGAAAGAAGTCAAGGACACCGAGTGAAGCAAACATTATTAAAGCAGACTATCTTGTATTGTGGAGTGGCTGATATTTACATGAACAAAAATATGCAAGGCATTTTGTAAGTTGGTATCGCAGCCTGAAAATGAATTCACTGAAATTTATATTCACTCGAACATAAAAAATATAGATACTTTGAAAGTAGGATAAAAAACTGTTAATCACTTACTGTGAAATATCCTCTGGACACTCATTACTTTTAAGAAAACAGGATAGGTGACACATGAATGTTGGCTTTTTCCCAGATTCACATACTGTATGACGTTCCTGTGGAATTTGAATTGTCATTAAAGTTTCTTAGAACGTATAAAATGATTACAGAGTTCGAGTAAATTTTAAATATATATTTAATTGCCAATTAAACTTCCCGATTATGTTTAATTAGACCATACAGTTATAGAGATGATTTTTATCGAATACTTTTTTTGGGAGGTATAGATCAATAATAACAATGGAGAAGTAAAGTGGATGTTGATAAACTGGATTTTCATCGGCTAGAACGATTGGGATGTAGTACGTATGCCCAACTACCGACTATCTTTACATGCAATGATGGATTATTTGTGTATAGGTTGGGAGAAAGGTAGAAGTGATCAAACCAATGTGTATGACTAATTGATTTGATTCATGCTAGTGAGATAAACCTACCTCGTGGATGTGCGCATGTAAACTGTAACCAGTAGTTGAAGATATACAGTAATTTATTCATTTATTTATTTATTTGAACACATAGATATTGGTAGATATTGGAGGCACCAAACATATGCGCTACATAAATCACTCGATTTATATAGGGGCTGGGATACTGTCCGGGTGCCCAGACCAAAACAAGTGATTTTCTCAGGGACCACACCTGGAACATTCGACCTTAAGGTCTGGTCCACAAGGCAGTGGAGAAACGTAAGGAGATGCAGTCCCATGATAGCCGGTAAAAAATAATTAGTCCATACACCATTTGTTCTCTCAGGATGCTGGACCCCATTTACACCACTGGTTTGGAATCAGGGTTTTCCAACTCCCCTAGGCGGACTCTCCGTGTCCACCGACCCGGTTAAAGCGCCGGACATACGCTTTTCGTTCTCTCATTTCCGTAAACAACACCACCGCCACGAGAAGGCAGTGAGTAGGACTTCCCTGACAGAGGCTATATACGCGTGGCCATGTGATAGCATTTCGAGAGGGAGAGTGGACTCTCCCCACTCTCGGCCGTACCAGGACATTTGGGGGCTCGGTAGTACTTGGAACTCGTTTCTGTAATCATACTGACTTTTATGGCGAAAAGTAAAGCATATGAGGACAACTGGTTTTGACTAGCTGATATGACGACTTTAGTCAGTTGAGGAGCTGGATGCACCATTAGGATAATCAGACCGTTCGCTTTTCACGAAAACAACTTTCAATTTAGGATTGTAGTTTTCCTCAATAAACTGATTCACCAGGTAATTGGGTATATTCCACACCGTAAGAATATTACCCGGTCGCGATAACCGAAGTAGGTGGAAAGGGATTAGAACCTGGGACTTGGTGGCCTACAGTTGGAAACCTCAACCACCAAACTTTCACTGCAGTAAGTGAGGAGCCATGTATAGAAATAAATGGAAAGAATATGGGCAGATGATCACTGATGTCACTTTAACAGTGAAAACGACAGATTCACACTTTCGAGTGCTGGTGTGGTTTTAACAAGATGAACGGGTTGATAGAATTGTGAGAACTTATACCAGAGATTCCATCTCGTAAGCAGCACTTATCAGCAGTCTGTTTATCATTTCAACAAATCTCAAACTTTCCCATGATAAACCCTGAGACGACTCCGTTACCAATTGAGTAAGTAAATAAATTTTGACGGCAATAATACCCGTTCATAGTTTTCCTATATTCTTGTTGCCCAAAACAGTATCATAGGAAAGTACGAGAGGACGTTAGACAAGCAAGATTCCATCTTCAGATTATACTTATTGTACACATTGAGTCACCCATAAATGTGACTATTGCTGTCACAAACACAATTCAGTATTTACCTGGTCGATCCCGATTACCAAAACAGAGACAAGCTAAACATAGTAAACAAAGAAAAAGCGGTAACAGTTAAAACATTCCGAGAAAAAGTCAGAAAAAGTTGAGTCTTCTAAAAGTTCTACTTGGTTACATGAACACTACGTGTACAGTAACCCAAAAAATAATCGACAATGAAGCCTGAAAATTAGACTTGTGAGTCCATATAACAAGTACTCCTAAATGGACGAAAGCAACAAATCCTTCTGAAGCGACTTCGGTTTCTTGGAAACAGGCCTTTTACTAAATAAATAAATCGTCTTGCAACTGGCAGAAAACGACACAAAAATAACAAACTAATAAAGACGTTCTCCAAACATTACACACAAATTAAATACTCACATGCTTTAGTGGTTTCTGGCAATGAGTACACGATAAATCCCCATCTGATAACTTCACAGTGAATTTACGGGTTTTGGTTGGCTTTAAAGAACCGATTTCACTATTGATTGCAGATCTAATTTTTTCTTGATCTTCCCAACGAATGGAATCGAAATGTTTAATCTCAGCAGTACTCTCAACATGCGCTTTCGATTTCCAGAAACAATCGTAATGAAACCATCTGGGGATTTTCCCGTCGAAATTTGGTGCTTGTACCAACATGGCGATACGCAGAGAATTTTGGTCGATTTCAACTCTGCATTTATTGCACTTAGATCTGTTACTTTTGGCATAATCCACATCGAATTTATACTCTACTTGCATAGTGAAAACTTATTTAACACGCCTGGAATTTAAATGTTTGAAGATACTTATCCAGGAAAGATCTGCTTTTGAAAGACAAAATAAGAGTAAGAGCAGACAAATTTTGACCAAAAATATAACTGTTACAACTTAGTAGTTAAGTTGTCACTCCATACCATAAAAAGATACTCCTTTGGAGGGACCTGATACGGAAATCGGGTTTTTAGTGACGTTAGTGACTTGGAAGCGTGATTACAATTACTTAAGCAATAACTGATTGGAGCTGGACAAACACGACCTTTTAGTGAGTAGTTTTAGAGGTGCTAGCTCCATACTTTTCAAGGATGTTTGTCTATTTTGGGAATCCGTGAGACAAGGTAGTGTGTTTTGTTTCCACAGTTGACGTTCCTGATGCCTCCTTCCGTTGTGGGAAGGTAAGATAGCTTTAGATGTTGACTGTCTGGGGTAAAGAGTGATGTCGTCACACCTCTCTATGATAAGAAGTAAGACGTTGCCTTCAGACGATGAGTTTCGTTTTACTGCTCTCCAATCTATATGCTTGGGATGGTCGGACGTAAAGTAACACGTGTTCCAGCCAATGTAGCTTGGTTGGGTCGTTACGATTTTTAAGCCCGATAACCACATCAAGGTTACAGCTACGATTAGAGTTTATCCACACTATAATGATTGATATAGTGTATAAAGTGTACAAATTCACCTATTAAACTGGTTGAAACGAGTTGTCGTCTTCGCATTATAGAATAATTTGTAAGAGATTTGGTATGCTGTTTGTTAAATAGAACATATCAGTTAAAGAGAATCGAATTATGACAGCTGGAGTGAGTTTCTTAATGCAAATAATGACGAATAAAAATATTTTTGGTTGGTTGTTTATAAACGCTTCGTGTTGTTTGGTACATCATACGAAAATAAGCAAGCACAACTGTGAATCAGTCATTTGATTTGCCCCTCATGCAGCGTCAGTCAGCCAGTCAGTAACAACGTAGAACTTCGTACGTACGTACATCAGTTCGAGTTGCCACACCACATTACCACAGAGATGCAGTTGTCGATTCAAATCCCGTAGTGGTAGGGGTTGGAAAATTATAAGCAGTAATCAGAAAAATTAGGGTTTGAAGATGTTATTTAAGGAGTATAATCCAGTGAAATAAATTTGGAAAGACAAAAGAAAAGGGACATAAAGAATTCAGAAGATTAGAATTTGGGAGAACACAAAGAGTGGATGCATCTGCGCCATTGCAAACGATTTTGAGGTATGTAATTCAGGATCTCTAACCATCGGTTGCTATCATCTCGCGATCCCCAACCAGGTAGTCTGCACCTACCAACATGACTCAGTCCACTTGTCAGTGACTTTATCGATTTGTGCCATGTTTTGGTGTGGCCGCCTCTAGCTTTCTTCCAATCTACTCCTATACAACAAAACATAGCACATCGAGGCAGTCGGTGGTTGGGCATACGTAACACGTGTCCCAGCCATCTCAACTGCTGAAGTTTCACTACGTCATCAATTGATTTGCCATCCTTACTTAGTACCTGTTTCCTAACAACTGCATTACTTACTCGATGGTTACAGGATATACGAACAATGTTTCGAAGACATCTATGATCGAATACTAGTAGCCTAGGAATATCCTCTACTCTTACCGGGCACGTTTCACTGCCGCAAAGTACGACAGAACGAACTGCTGCGCAGTAAACACGTCCTTTGGTTGGTAAACGGATATCTTGCCTACTCCATAAGTGACGCAGGTTGGCAAAAGCTAGTCGAGCCTTCTGTATCCGTGCTGAGATTTCGTCATACACCAGACCACAAGGGCTGATGAGACTTCCAAGATAAATGAAGCGGTCGACACACTCAATTACTTCACTCCCTATCATTAGTTCGGGCGCTGATGCAACCCAATCCTGAAGCAAAATTCTGCATTTCGAGGGGGAGACTCGCATGCCGAACATGTTTGCATTGTTGCTTAGAGTGGTCAGAAGACTGCATTTTGTCAGCGTCTTCACTAAATAGAACTATGTCATCGGCATATTCCAAGTCAACAAGTGAATCTCCTGGTAGAAGTTCAACCCCTGGAAAGTCAGATGAGGAAAGCGTCATCTCTAAAAGCACGTCGACGACCAAGTTAAACAAGAATGGAGAGAGTGGACAGTCCTGACGAGCACCACTTGAGGTAATCAATTCTGATGACAGTTCGCCATAAGCTCTCACTCTACCAGTTGTGTTCGATTAGAGAGCCTTTACAAGGTTAATGTACTTCTTTGGTACTCCTTTCAGTGACAAACACTGCCATAGAACCTCACTATCAACAGAGTCGAATGCCGCCTTAAGGTCGAGAAATACTACCATTGTGGGGCGTCTGAATGTGTGTCTGTGTTCTAGGACCCGACGTAGCGTGAATATCTGGTCTATACAACCACGTCCAGGTCGAAAACCAGCCTGATTTTCTCTAGTCTGTTCTTCACGAGCTTTGGTTAGGCATCGAAGTATTATTGAAGCTAATATTTTATACACTATATTAGTCAAACTGATTCCTCTGTGATTGTCACAGAGATGCAGTTGTCGATTCAAATCCCGTAGTGGTAGGGGTTGGAAAATTATAAGCAGTAATCAGAAAAATTAGGGTTTGAGGATGTTATTTAAGGAGTATAGTCCAGTGAGATATATTTGGAAAGAGAAAAAAGGGTCACTCGATTTTGACTGTCTGAGGTAAAGTGATGTCACCTTTTTGTATATTATGGAGTGAATGTTTGCCCTTCAGATGATGAGATCTAGGTTACCATCAACTCATGCGCTTTTGTATATTTAGAAAATATTCAAGAAAATAATTACTAAAAAAGACATCTACAGGAACCATTGTGCCGTCTACAATACCTTTTTTCTTGTCTGTACTTTGTAGAAACAAAAGTTATGGGAGTTGGAACCAAGTACCAAATGTATTATGTTCGGAAGAAATTCATAAGAGCAAAACTAGTTATTAGATAGACATAAATGACAGTTAATCACTGTTAAAGAACTCATACATTATTCTTTGGACATTCACAGGCCAAATGGATATAGGACAAGCATGCAATGCATTGTTGCATATTTTGTGCCGACAACTTAATATAGTAACCAAGAAATTGGTAGTGACGTTTATTACCAAATAACAGACCGCTGAATGATAAAGACTACTTAGACTTAACTCTAAGTGTGATTTGACAGAGCTGACTAAGCACCCCATGAACTACTGACCGGCTACGGATGCAGTTACGACACCACAGATGAACCTTAATATGTAATGTCTCGGTTGGTCTTAACTCACTTATGAGTAGAACCCAGTTAGCATTCAGATAACTAATATTGTGAGTGCTCTAGGTAAATCCTAACAAAGATTTCCATTGTAATACATTACGGGTTATTATTATGCCAAGTAGTGACAGTGACTATGAACTGTCCTGAAAAAAACGACGATATAAAATTCAGAGTAGCTATAAAACTATCAACCAAGACGCATTTTGTTTTTCCTTATTAATCCAAATATACAGATTAATAGTCCAATACAAGTCAGGAATTACCCATATCTTAAACACTTGACTACATTTCCACTTTATAGTCGTTGGACAGTTTAAATTTTGTTTTGACTACAGAAACAGGACTATAGAATATTTCGAAGAACGAATCCGCGAACAAACTCATCATTACATATGTAGCTATAGCTACACTATTGTGAGCAAGTAATGACCATTAAATTAACAACAATCACATCCCAAAGTAATAAGTGACCATGATAAGAACCTCCGATAGTTCATATTTTACCTCTAAACTAAATACCAATCAATATGATAATTGGTAAATTACTTGATCGTGAATGCAAGATTCTTAAGGCATTCGAATTGACTGACAGAAACCAGAGCGATGGACTTAAAATGAGGTCCTTAATGGGGAATATGAAGTAAGAAAAACCGGAAATATAGTAGCCATAACGAAGTACGACACTGCAGGATAACTTACTACCGTATTCAAATTTCAAATCAGTGACCACGTTAACAATTGAAAACGTCCTACCAGTGACCTTCAAAATCACTGAGGCATTAGCAATGTACTTTAAGATTTTTAAGTCATTAACTGGTAAAAAAAGGATGCTTTTTACATATTGTTGGCTAGAAATCAAGTAGTTGACAAAACTGCATAAGAGACACTGATTTCCAGGACGTATTAACTGAATGATTACCTGACTCATGTTTAAGCCATCTTCCGGACTTCTGTATTCACTCTTTTGACTACGTCACTAGACGTAACTGCAAATTCAAAATAACTGTTCATCTTTAACTATAGTCTGTGTGTAACAGAATGGACTGAGAAAATCCGATACAATTTTATGGATCGTCGTAACCTTGTGTTCTGTATGTGAGCTTAGTTGTCTTTGTAAAACCGGAGTAAAATGTTCTAATATCTCAGATTCAGGCTCAGATATGTTTATTAGTAAGGACAGAAGGCCTACAGTCTATGTTATTCCTTATATAGTATACTTCTGTGTCTAGTCGGCGAGACTAATTTATGGACGAACCAATTAGAAGCGTTTGAGGGATTTCAAGGTCACGGCGCCAACTTCAGTACATCGAAGATGCCAAAGGTAATCGGAGTTTGACAACGCTTTAACCCGTAACACCTAATATGAATCTTACCCACCAAGTGGAATCAAAAGACAGAAGCGAGAAGGTTCGAAGATATATTTGATAGGCTATCAATATATCGAGGATCGTCTGATCAAATCTGGCCAGCGATTGCAGGTGTTGTTGGGCACGGCGTTCCCACTCGTGATCTGGTGCCGATGCATGACCGAGCGCCTTCAGCTAGGCGAGTTCATTAAAACTAATTTGGTCAGCATCCAATGCTGAAAACTTACAGAGCTATTTATTTTGGGGATTTATTTACCGCTACAACATAATGCTAACGTTCACAGGGGATTTCATGCAAAACGTGATAATTGGGCAGCTGTAACCAATAAAATGGCGAGACTATAATTTGTGGAAGAAACAATCAGATATAAGATAACAGATTTCGGATTTTGGCACGAAAGTCTTTCATCCATTTGGTTAAATAGAGTTTTGACATATACCATAAGCTATAATATTATAGCTGATGTCAGTTCGTGGTAAAACCCCCGTACATAATTCCTAACTATGGCAAATTATGACAGTTATTGCGAACTGAATAATAAAAGCACTCGTAACACTGGCTGCAGCCAGGTACTACAATACATACGGATAATTGCAGAGCGTACAGACTCATGCGTAGACTTGGTCATGTGCATCGTGTTGTTATCCATAAGTGGCATTTTGTGCACTCAACAGCTGAAGTGCCCACAAACAATATTGGAGCTATGTGGTCGAGGCTGAAATAGCTTTTGTGACCTTATCATGGTTCCAGAGACCGACTATTCTGTAGCCATATGGATGATTTCCTCTACTGCACGGATTACGATTTTAGAACTTCTGAACCTCTTTTTTACTTTGACAGGTTTTTGAACCATGTATAATAAATGTATCCACTTTATTTCTTTGCTTTTGTGTAATACATTTTTACTCTATGGTGACTGTTTGCTGACTGGCTAATATTTCTCAAGGTCACACAGATTCGTTCCAAGGCCGTCCGTAAATTATAGTCTCGCCTACTCCGTGTTAAAACCTAAATGCCACAGGTGTTTTGTTCGTTCTTGGCTTTTGTATTCCCCATCTCTATCCTTCGAGATGTTCCGACCTAGTTATAATAAAAAAGAGAGGATATATTGGGTTCAAAATCACTTCTTAGTATTCTATGCATTAAAAACGGATTACCTTTTAAGCTGCGATAGGACAGAGAAATGTGGTCAACCTTTTAAGCCCCACTTTGTATGGTAAACCCCGGAGTTCTGGAAATGTACGGGTAGCCGCCCTCTGTACCTTTTCCAGGATATCTGAGTCACTTTTTAAAGAGGGGCTTGCATTCCGAAAGCAGTTCTCAAACTTAGTTCTCACTAAGGTTGTGCATACTGCGGTGAACCTGGTAGTATCTAACTTGGCGAGTGTTTGTCTTATAGCCCATAGGGTTCTAAACCCTTTAGATGCAGCTTCCCGGTCTAAATATCATGACTCACTGTCATCCCCTGATCACTGTGAGACCAGATCACGGGTACAGACACTTCCCCTACGCTTTGCTTATTTACCCAATGTTCATACAGACACAGTTTGCAGCGTTGATGGGCATCAGCCACTCTTCAGAACAGTTAACCACACTATTTAAGTGTGCATGAATTGTGCAGGCATCTGCGTCCCCTATTGATTTACCGCCAGATTTATACATCACCACCGTGCAATAACACTTGGGACTCAACTATACTTGAGAAGTGATATAAAAAGTAAAGAACCTGGCACAGAATCTTGTGGTACTGTGGTGTTTGAATAAACTAATGAATCTTTTGTACTTCTCGAATGCTTGATTTCGAATTTCAAATACAAAACATTTGTTGATTCAATTGCGTTATTTCTGGGATTCTTAGTTTATATTATAATTCGAGCACTCCTAATTATCACAGTTACTCCAATAAATACTGGTTCCCAGGTGAGTTCTTCGATTTACTCCTACATTCTGTCTACAACCTACTAGGGAATCCTTAAGTCATTTTAAAAGAAGTCCGGCAATACCAAGATTTTCTATATAAAAATGAAGTGTTTTATCCACATTGCGAATTCATATTTTTGCACAAACATGAGGATGAATACTCAGAAATATGTTTCGTCTAGGGTAAACCGACATCCGAATATGTTTTTATGCATTCGTTTCCGATTAAATACTACGATTTCTTCTTACATTTTAGGACAGCTACTTGTATGATGATCGTAGTTTTAAGTTTTCACGTTTAGTAAACGATGTGCATTGTATAGATTTTACAAGATTTATCAAGTATTTTGACGTGTGCATGATTATCTGTCTCATCTATAAACTGCTTGATCAGATATCAACATAGACGTCTAACATGTATCTTATTTGCGAATGAAGTGATGAAGACAATACTAAACAAGTAATAAAAACGATGTTAAACGGATATTTATTTGTAAAAGCTGAAAGATCCATTTTGAAGGTTTTATGTGTTGGTGAAAATCCCTCCATGTATATACTTGTACTTTATTCCTATTGATCGCATTAGTTGTACATTGTTGTATTTTGATTACATTTGAATTGTTAATATGTGTATTTTTGTTATAGTTTTTGTTTTTATTACGCATTCACTAAGTTTGTGTTTCTTCCTGAACTGCATCTGCGTTGTTTTACTTGACACTTGTTCTTGGCGGTAGCTATATTGATTTGTTCCTCCTGTTGTGTGTGATCTATCCAGCCAGGATAGAATAACGTTGATATTTTGTGATTGATTTAATTGATTGAACAATCATTGGTTGAATAGCCGGGTGATAATATTTGTTTAGAACCGCTAGTTACCCGATTACTTGTTCTGATTTCGACGGGAAAGGGCGCGTGTCTAAAATCCCTGGTCGGCTATTCTTCAACATCCAAACCGTAGTTTGGATCCTACAGTTCTAAACAAGTATTACTTGGCCGAAATCCTTTGGTTTTCGTTCACGGATTTTCTGGAAATAATTGGTCGTGTCGCTTATAATGCCAGTTAATCGTCGAAGGAGATCAGGCTCAAAGTTCGTCGATGTTAACGAAGAATCCCCTATTGTCAAGCAAGTGCCTTTTGACGTCCTTAAGGGTCATGGTTCAGACTTAAATAGGGTTAATTATCATGGCAGTGATTCTAGCCTTAATTCGATGTCAGATGATGTTAAAAATCTTAGTTTAAAGGAGGAGCAAAGGCCTGAATTACTAGGAAAGAGCATGTCGCCTATAGTCCATGTTGTTGGCCCAGAGCTACCAAAGGTTGAACTGAGTTATTTCGATGGAGAGCCAAGAGCTTATTGGAAATTTATAAGGCAATTTGAGACGTATGTAGCGTCAAGAGTCACGGATGATAGCCAGCGCTTACTCTATTTGATACACTACTGTAAGGGCAAGGCTAAAACAGCTATTGAAGATTGCGTCATGATGGAGGCATCCTCTGGCTATAAAAGAGCAAGGGAGATTTTAAAACGTTTTTTCGGACAGCCTCACGTAATTGCTCGAGAAACACTAGAGGACTTATTCAGTGCTGTAAATTTTGAGTATATTGACGGGGACCAACTATCAAATTTGGCCATTAAGATGGAAAACTGTGCCATGGTCTTGGAGCAGATGAATTATACTTCTGATCTAAATTCCTTAGTTACGTTGGAAAGAATAGTGAGACTCTTGCCTCAACCTATGCAAGCCCAGTGGGCGGACTGGGTGGATAAATTGACTGAAGATAACAGGGAACCGACCTTCGACGAGCTCACTCACTTTATCGCATCGTGTGCGAGAGTGGCTTGTAGTAGATTTGGACGGTTAGCAAACCGTTCTAGAAAAGGACATAACGTAAAGACGAACTGTCACGTGCAGTCAGAGCAAGGGAATAGTTTGACAATGAAAACTAAATGCAGTATGTGTTCGTATGACCATGCCATTGATAAATGTCCACAGTTCTTAGCGCTTACAGTTCAAGACCGATGATCTCACGCTAAAAGCAAGGGTATATGTTTCGTCTGTCTTAGACAAGGACATAAGGTTAATGAATGTAAGATGACAAGCCTCTGTAAGGTTGACAGTTGCGAGAGGAGACATCACGCTCTGCTGCACACTGACTCGACAAGCAACGTCGTAAATGATAAGCCATCATGCCCGGAATATAGGAGAAGAGTTGTTAATCATACCAGTAAGATACAGACATTAGAGAACGAAATACCTAAGCCTTATGACGTAGAGTTTTCAGATGCTTATTCAAGTGATAAATCATTATCAGTAGACGACAAGGTGGCTATAAAGATTGTGGAAGGTGGCACGCGCTTCGGCAACGGTCATTTTGTAGTTTCTATACCTTGGAAAAAGAGTCCAGATATGAAAGTGGATAACTATGAAGTAGCAAACCGTAGATTACAAAGTTTGAAGGGTATGTTGTCGAAGGATGTCAGTCTGCACATCAGGTATATCAAAAGTATTGAAAGTGATTTTACTAAGACTTATGCGGAGAGGGCCTTTGAAATATATCTGCAGTCTTATTATCGCCCTCGATGGTATTTACCTCATCATGCAGTATTAAACATGAAAAAACCAGAACTTAGAGTGGTCCTTGACTGTGCCGCCCAGTTTGCAGGGGTTCCCCCAAATGATATGATTTATCAAGAACCCGATACCACTGCTGAGTTAAGGTGTATATTAATAAGTTTTCGCAAGGAGGCAGTTGCAATCCCTGTAGATGTTGAAGAAATGTTCATGCAAGTGAAGGTCCCTGAGTCTGATCGAGGAGCTTCAAGATTTCTGTGGTGGCAAGAGGGAGACATATCGAGGGAATCTTCCGAGTTTCAAATGACATCCCATCCATTTGATGCCACATCATCGCCATTTTGCGCGAACCTTGCCCTGAATAAGACGGCCCAAATATTCTCTGATGGTTATGATGGTTACGTTGTAGATGATGTCAAGAATAATTTCTATGTTGATGATTGCTTGATATCCATTCCCACTTGGGATCAAACAAAGAGTTTCGTTAAGCATATAAGTGAATTATTATGTAGAGGAAGTATACAAAAAATGACCGATCTTGAATCTTGGTTCAAATGTCCTATTTTATTGCATGGCGAATTTTATATAACAATCACTGACTGTACGGAACCTACTCTTGACGATATTGAGTTTAGAAAAACTGCTGTGGTTAACTTGAGTAGTATAAAGTACAACAAGACACCTGTTCTCTCTTATTATTCCGAGTGGTTGAACTTAGTCAGAGCTGTAACCTGGTTTAGAAGGTTCATCGAATTCCTGATGGTACTTCGTTTACCGAGTTGTGAAGGATCCGTTCATCTAGGATGTTTAAAGGTTAAAGAGCTTGAGATTGTCAAGCGTAAGATTTTATTGATGGTTCAGAGAGAAGTGTATGGAGAATTACTTAGTGAATTTAAGAACAGCAGTAAAGTAGTAAGCCATGATGATCTGAAAGGTTTATCGTTGATGATGCTTGATGGGTTACTCTGCGTTGGAGGTCGACTAAGATACTCAGATTTCCCAAATGCTTTTAAACATCCAGTAATTTTACCCAGTCGACACTTAGTGACGGAAATGATAGTTAGACATTGTCATAAAGAACAAGGACACATAGGAAGATCATTAGAAAAAGGGTATGGATATGTGTTTACTTGTTTGCAAACATGGGCAGTACATATTGAAATGATGTGTAATTTGATTACTGATTCATTTTTAATGGCTCTATTACGTTTTATTGGAAGAAGAAGGAAACCTCCAGAGATTTACAGTGACAGTGCGTCAAGCTTCGTGGGGACAGTTTCTGAGTTAAGCAAGTTTGTGCAGCAGTCGAATCAGAAGATAAACATTGAATTGTCAGCGAGGCCCTCATCCAACAGCATGGGTGGAGTTTGGGGAAGAGTGATTAGGTCTATATCACGACTGTTATTGTTGATCACCAGAGAACAGGTGAAGCAGGTCTCCTTGAAGCTTTGGATTAGTCTTTGTTGTTATTAATGTAGTTAGGTCGAGTAGGCGTACTGTTGTGAGTCCTACTCGTTCCTATGGTGTGATATGTTATATAATGAACCATGACCGTAGGCGTCAAGGTAGCTTGTGTGGTATGGAGGGATTTTGGGGGCCGGTGTAAGATCCATTTTGAAGGTTTTATGTGTTGGTGAAAATCCCTCCATGTATATACTTGTACTTTATTCCTATTGATCGCATTAGTTGTACATTGTTGTATTTTGATTACATTTGAATTGTTAATATGTGTATTTTTGTTATAGTTTTTGTTTTTATTACGCATTCACTAAGTTTGTGTTTCTTCCTGAACTGCATCTGCGTTGTTTTACTTGACACTTGTTCTTGGCGGTAGCTATATTGATTTGTTCCTCCTGTTGTGTGTGATCTATCCAGCCAGGATAGAATAACGTTGATTTTTTGTGATTGGTTTAATTGATTGAACAATCATTGGTTGAATAGCCGGGTGATAATATTTGTTTAGAACCGCTAGTTACCCGATTACTTGTTCTGATTTCGACGGGAAAGGGCGCGTGTCTAAAATCCCTGGTCGGCTATTCTTCAACATCCAAACCGTAGTTTGGATCCTACAAAAGCAATGATGTATTATCCAAACTGCGATATCCGGTTCACCTCATACCGGTTTGTGATATGTCAATATGTCAATATTCCAATCTTTAAAAAAAATACAATATTCAAAACTTGTTGCGGCAGAATTTCACATTAACTATATAGATCTCTTCAACATTTTGCATCCTATAGACAATGATATTTATGTAGCGAAATTGCCACGTAGAGATTTCTGTCTGAAGCTGAAAATACGTAACTGAACGGCTTTTATTACTTACGTAATAAAATTGTAACTTCATGTGGCTATCACTTATTAATCATGTCGCAACAGTCGACAACTCCGCCATTCGAGCATATATGAAGGACTCATATCCATAGCCAAACGCTTCCATAAACTAATACGGACGGGATAGCATGAGAAGTCTGCCTTTAAGATAACGAGAATATTGTCGGCCACTGTGAATGACCTTTCTTTATGCACATGTATTTTACATTCGTTTTGTTCATCATGACTATCAAGAATAATGAAACGACGGTGTCTCGCTTCCATAAGCTGTAGGTTGCCTGAAAAGCACTTCTTTCATTGGGTACCAAACAATCACAAACGTTTTATAAACACATTCTAAGCTATTTGAAATAAATGTATGTGATAGCATGGCTGCGGCAACATGAATTGGTGCGAAAGGTGAAAAGGTATTGTATCTATGATAAGTGAACTCTGCATTGAAAGTCTGAAGGTACGTTTCTTATCTTTTGTTGAGGAAAAGTAATGTAGGGTCAAGAGGGATGTTTTATCGAGTAAATTACGCCCTCTTAACCATTTTGATAAATATTTCGATGCTTACACTTATTGGTGTTCGAACTTATCAGATTGCAACTTTAAAAGAGGGGCCAATGTTTACACTTTTTCTTTCGCTGCAGTTCTAACTGTGAGATGCTGTTGGATTAAGCTTAAGTCCTATCAGAGCACACATCATTGGCACAAGAATGACGAAACCTAGTCTTAAATTGTGGACGTGCAATGATGTGCTTACCTAATCTATCGGATCTTACGTGTCACACCTCTGTCTATACTAACTAGTCCTATAATGACAACCGACAGTTGCAGCCGAAGAATCCTGAAGAACACGCTCGGGTGGGAGACGGGATAATATATTTATTGCAAAGACATGGGGCCATATAGAGCGACCACACTCACATTACCAGGACATTTCATACCGATTCAGTGTTTCCCCTCATTTCTGACTTTCTCAAAGCTTTCCCCTTCTGATGAAAACCGCATCTGTTACTTCAGGTACAGCTCCAGAAATCGTGTAGTTAAGATCCAAAGCCATAACAGACCTAAAATTGTTTGCGTAACTCATGCACCTAAAAGAGATTCAACAGAAAATTTCAGCACACCACTAGAACTAAAAAAAATGGGGTTGATGTCTCAAATAAGCATTAACTCGTATTACTATTGAAGTGTGCTTCATAACTAGCTAAATAATCTGTTACGTTCAGAACGTTGCTGTCTTGAAATACTGAATATTATTTGCGTTCGATTGCATGTCACGACCTTTTCTAGCTCTTGTATCTGCCCTGTTGAATCTTGCTTTCGTTGTTCGTTCACCTTCTTGGTATTTCTTGCTTCGGATATTTGATCCAAGAACATCATAATGCTGTAACAGTTTGATATTGCTCGTTAAGATCTCAAGGGATCCAGACAATTTCGTTAAAAATGTGAGCAGGAGACTACCATCGTTTTTTTAAATGGTAACTTAGATTTTCTACTATAGTGAAACGTACATTGCAAATTTTACTGAAGTATATAATCAACAGACTCGGATGATGCACCCGAAGAAGGAGTATTACATCGCTTACCTTGATTTTAAAAGAAAATAGATACCCAACTATTACCGATACGCTTTAAACTGTAGAATTATGGTCTACTGCGATTTTAGTACTGCTCTAATAATAGACCTAATCCTAAAATTGTAGATTTGTCATGATATAGCTGCCTAATCTATAAGATTTTACGTGGAAGTCACATCATCGTCTATACTAATTCACTGTATCGTAAGAACTACCAATATGTGATGGAGAACAAGCTTAGGCTAGAGAAAGAACAATATATTTAATATGAATAAAAGATATTAGGTAACATTCCGCAGGGACCACGCCTGCATGTCCGAGCCATGCCATCCGATCAACCCTGATTCATTCAACCTATTGTTCCCACCTTTTCCATCGTTAGGTATTTCTCCGCGTTAAATACTGAATATCTATTTTCCAAGTAGTCTTGTGTTCAGCTTTGAGGATTGTGTGGTTATGATCCAATGCCACTAAAAACCCCACCACTGATGATTTTTGGTTGGACAATTGTGCATTTCCTCAGGACACTTCTGATGCCCCTTGGTAAGTCCGGAACCAGGTCTCGGAAATCATTCAGAATTCGATCAGCATCACTGATGGTGAGAAAGCTTTTTGTAATTAATTCCATCAGTTCATTGTTGATTTGCTTTTTACGATTTACGTACTTTTGAGAGCATAAATTAATGTCATTATATCCTATAAGAAATATAATAACTTATTGAATTCATGTACATACCATTATTATCCAGAAACCTTTGAGTGCTGTAGCTATTGGATGGTGTAACAGTTGGAGGATTCTTATCATAATTAATTTCTCTATCGAGTGCTATGAATTCAACATACACCACTGTTATAGTCAGTTACCTTTGATTGTGCTTTTATTAGCAAACTGACTAAACGAAAGCAAGTTATGTTTTTTCATGAAAGCTGTTCGTATTTTATTCTGCCATCTGTGATAAGTCGATCAGTGACATCCGAGGACGCTTGACAATTTAATAGTGGCCCTACGTCCACGACTTTGATTGAACTCACAGTAATGGACTAACAAGGTAATTGGTTATAATGAACATGAAAAATGGAGAGCGCGTCACTCACCTGCATCACTTTAGTCATTTGTGATGGCTACCAAGCATGTCGGAACACTTTAGCTAAACAAAAAATCGAAGTCAGTGTCTATGTGTCTCAGCCAAATCCCTGTGTTCGTATTTTGTTACTTGTGTTTACGACAATAGTTTTGTTTTTTTATTAGGCGGTGCCTTATTTTGCTGACGTTTATGAAAACATAAGTACGAGATGCGGCACATCCAAATTTGGATGTACAACTTGCTTTTATTCGAATAAAAGCAAGTTGTACAGATCGACCACGCGTGCAAGGCCGAGCCATTTCGTCCGACCTAAGCGAATTAATTCAAGTCATTGTTACCGCCTTCTCCGTCGCTAGGTTTTTATCTGCGTTCAATGTTGAATATCTAGTTCCTCAATTGTACCGTGTTCAACTATGAGGATTGTCTAGTTAGGGCCCAATGCTACTACAAATCTACAACATAGGTTAACCTTTATGCATATTTTATTCACAATTCTAAGTGGTGGCCTATTCCAATTTACTTATGCAAGAAAACATATGCGGGACGAAGTTTTACGGCATGTTAGACCTATAGTGTTGTATTTTAATCAGTGTAGTGTGGTTCCTTGGATTAGCGAATCGGTGAAACCAACTATCAGGTTTGAAAAGTGCTGTAATCGGTGTATGAGATTGGAGTGGACACATGGTCCAGCCTAGATCTCTTTTCCCAAAGTGATTCCAATCTCAATGTGTCACATAGTAAAGAGTGAATTTTGACAGCCTAATATTAAATAGTTTTATTGAAATATCACTGTGTTCCTTCGACTCTCAGCGCGCTTTTCGAACGGGAAGTTTAGTCCTAACGTGATTTGCATATATCAAACTTTTGCTGTGTTCTTACGCAACAAAAGTACCATTCCAGTTCTAAAGAATCTATCCTGAGCTATACGTTCGGTAGATTACTTTTTTTTGAGTTTCACTATATTTACTAGTTACCTGTGGTTTTGCCTCAGCTTACTATTCGGTTTTTTTGTTTTTCACGTATAGACTAGTTTCAGTTTATATCACTCGTTTTGTCCATTTTTGTCCGTTTTCAGTGTGCTTTTTAGTGTTTTTTTAAAAAGGTCTTAGGCTCCTGCAAGCATCTATAACATAATTTGCTTCAACACCGTCATGAAAAACTCATGCAAACGTCCAGGATGCCGTTTTGCTGTCACAACTGGCATGCAGTGCGACAACTGCAAAGGTTGGTTCCACGAAGCATGCACAAATCTGACAGCAACTGCTTACAACAGACTCAGCAAGTCAGAGCAAAAGTGGGTGTGTGTCACGTGCAACACAGACTCTGTAGTCTTGCTGAGTAACATCATTGTCCTACTGACAGGTCTTCGGAACAAGTTGTCAGTTAACTTGGAAAACGATAGTAAAAAAACTGATATACAAACAAGAGCGTGCAACGGACTCAAAAACAGGGATGTCGATAGGTATTCCATCGATGGAGCATCCATCTACACTAACGACGACGTGTCGAGGCTCAGTACCATCATTACGTCGACGGTACTAGACTCCCTAGGCAAACTCGGGTCTCCCAGCTCAGGGTCCCTGAACACAACAGTGGTTCCCAAAAACCCTGCAGGTGATTCGACCCACGTTAAGAGAGCCCAAAAGAACCAGGCATCACCGCCTAAGCCGAGCAACCCAAGTGTTGCTGCACGGAAAATAACTGGTGATTTAGTCGCACAGTCTACCCCCAAGACTGTTCGTCCGGTCAATAAAGAGCCCAAGATTCATAAACGCACACTGACCTCCAAACAACAAGTTATTAAACGTGAACCCATCGTGAAACCTGGTAAATTAACAACAGTTCGTGACGATTCTCTCATTATCATGAACCTCGTCGACAATCCTGATCTTCCTCTCAGTCTGCAGGACAAAAACGACAGGATGCTCTGGGGTGAATTGAACAAGAAGCTCGAACTTCCTAGAATAGAGCCTTTGACGGTCACCCGGCTCACTCGAGGAAAGGATTCTAAGCATCTAAATCACCCGAGGCTTCTCCGAGTAACACTTAAGAATGCTACCGACGTAGAGGACGTCTTGCTAGCAAGTCACTTACTGAAATCAGATGGTAACGTAAGAATATTGCCCGACATACCGTATTCTGAGCGCAATATCATACGAAACGTCCCTAAAGAATCTCGCGAGAAGTTTTTCCGCGGAAGAAACATAATTGTCCAAGGTATACCGGAAAATGCAGACTCTACTCAATCAAATTCTGACATCAGGGAATGGAAATTCATCAAACAGTCCTTGAGGCTCAAACACATACTGACTCAGCATGTGACGAGACTAGCCAAGAAGGACGGTGATCTTAGACCCCGTCTAATGAAGATAACCTTCCCATCTTCCCACATGGCGGCTGCAGTTCTGGAAGCATTTCGTGCTAATAGACGTCGATTGCCACCTGGAATCCACATGCACCCGGATAGGCCATACGAAGTTAGGACCAAGAACAAAGGCAAGTTGGAGCTGACCATTCCACTTGTGGACTGTCTAAACGATAAAAAAACGTGTAAAGGACAGGGCCTACCACCTCGGCAAACCTCATATATTTGGGCTACCTGTCCATTCACATAAGGTTCATACAGAAAAACAGGACGAAGCTCACGCGTTCCAAATTGAAAGCATAAACTGCTTATATATGAACGCCGCGAGTCTACCAAACAAACTGGATGAACTACGTGAACTTAGCAACGCTAATAAGGCCCATCTGATAGGAATATCTGAAACCTGGATATCTTCAGTTCTCGGACCAAGAGTTAGCATTACCTGGGATGACTTTGTTCCGCAACGACAGAAAAACAGGAATTGGGGGCGGAGTAGCCATATACATAAGCTCTTGCTTGGAGGTGCACCAGATTCACAACCTCGAGTTTAACAATCTTCAGGAATCCATATGGTGCTCTGTAAGATTGTCTAGTACTTCCAGGTGTCTAGTCGGAGTCATTTACAGGAAGCCAACTGCCGACACCGAGTACGATAGTCGTATGCTGGAAGGACTATCCCGCTCTATCCGTCTCGGTTCCACACACATCCCGATTCTAGGGGACTTTAATCTCCCTAGAGTCAACTTCGCGGAACACACGTTCACTGGAGGCGACAACTCAACTGAAGCTCGGTTCTTCAACCTCATCGATAATTTGGGCTTATATGAAAATGTGAGGTCGGCAACTCGTTGGAGAAACAGTCAGACACCATCGCGCTTAGACTGTGTATTCACTAACGAAGAATTCCTAGTCGACAACCTCTCAATCCTGGCTCCTCTGGGAAAGAGCGATCATGCCGTCATAGCCTTCAGTTTTGTCATCAAAACTAAGCTAGGGTATCCCAACAATAATTTGCGTTGGAATTTTAAACGGCTGAATGTGTCAGCTCTACATGACTATCTACAACAGGTGGTTTGGGATATTCACCCTCAACTCGATGTGGATGGTCATTGGGACTTCTTACTGCACACGCTCTTATGTGCTACAGACCATTCAGTTCCTCAAACGGTTCCCAAAAGCTGCAAGCCACCTACAGTAATCAAGAACTGTACCCTTCGCCTGCTAAGCCGCAAAAGGCACTGTTGGGCGGAATACAAACGAACTAATAACGATGGAGCGTATAGGCAATATAAACATATCAGGAACATATGCACGAAGGCTATAAGAGAAGACAGGCTTCAGTACCAAACAAAGCTTATGGACAAATTCGCCTCTAACCCTAGAAGCCTATTCCGTTACGCAGCCTCTCTTCGTCAAGCCAAAACAGGAGTTTCTCAACTGCTAGGTCTTAACGGCCCGACCAACAACGATGGCGACGCCGCTAACCTTCTGGCGGCACATTACTCTCAAACATTTCAACCGGCTGACATAAACTTTATTGACGACAGTTTTATCTGCAATTCCACAGGACTTCCTGAAGTGGACCTAAGCGCTGACTTGGTGTTCCGGAAATTGCAGCACTTAAGACTTGACACTTCTCCTGGCCCGGATATGGTTCATCCTGCCATACTGAGGGAGGCAGCCTCAATCCTGGCAACGCCGCTTAGCGTGATGTTTTCACACTCGTTTAGCCGAGGCAAATTACCGGAAAATTGGAAGTTGGCTCACATCACACCAATTTTCAAAGGTGGTCGACGCAATGAACCTTCAAGTTATCGGCCGGTGGCTCTTCTGTCATTACCTTCAAAACTCATGGAGTCCCTGATATGCGACGGTTTAAATGACTATCTACTGTCCTTAAATTTCTTCTCACTCCAACAGCATGGTTTCAGGAAGGGTTACTCTTGTATAACCAACCTGCTGACTGCGGTGGACAGATGGACAAGCATCCTCGATTGCAAGGGAAAGGTTGATGTCATTTACCTTGATTTCTCAAAAGCTTTTGATAAGGTTAACCACTTGTGTCTTATCAACAAGCTCAAACGACTAGGTATCAAACCACCTCTAATCGATTGGCTTACTTCATACCTAAAAAATCGACACTTTAAGGTTAGGGTTAATTTCACTTTATCTCAGGCTATGGAATGTCCTAGTGGGGTCCCCCAGGGCTCAGTACTAGGGCCTCTTCTCTTCTTGATCTACATAAATGATCTTCCTCAACAGGTAACGTCAGACTTACTACTTTTTGCCAACGACGTGAAACTTTGGAGAGAGATACGCAACCAAGACGATGCACAGGCACTTCAGGAGGATCTGACGCGACTTCAAAGTTGGGCAGACGATAACGGACTTACCTTTAACACTTCAAAGTGTAAAGTAGTCCATCTGCGACATGTCGCAAACTACAGTTACAACTTAGGAAACTCCTCTCTAGTAGTATCCCAAGTCGAAAAAGATTTAGGAGTCCTGGTGCCTCATGACTTAAAGTCTTACGCTAACTGTGACAAAAATGCCTTCCGAGCAAACCTTGCACTGGTAACGTTGAGGCGCATTTTTGGCCAGTTTGACGGAAGAACTTTCCATATAATCTTCAATAGTTTCATCCGTCTCCATTTAGAGTACGGAAACATAGTACTCCCCCCTCACTCCAAAAGGACAAGGTCACTTTGGAGCGTATCCAACGGCGAGCCACGAAATCAGTTCGAGGACTCAAATCTAAGCCTTACGAAGAACGCCTCCGTTCACTAGACCTTTACCCACTAGAATATAGGCGTCTTAGAGGTGATTTATTAATGGCTTATAGTATTCTTAACACTTCTGGACATCCTCTTAAACACCTACTTAAGCTTAGTTCGAATAATAACCTAAGGGGTAACACCCAGAAACTGGAAACACAACATAGCAAAACGGAATGTAGACACAACTTCTACTCCTTAAGAGTTGTCGAAAGCTGGAATTCGCTGCCGGCCGAGCTAGTCCAAGCGACTTCTCAGGAGTCCTTCAAGAGGCAACTTGACCTATTCTTAAGAACCAAGGACAGCATCACACTATGATTTACCAATTTCTTTTCCTCTTTTATTGTTAACATACCTAGGTTCCTGCCTGGAGGATTTCGTGATCCCCTGTTACTGCACACGGAAGCCTGTTAAGCGAAAGCTTCTTCTATTCCGTCCACAACCATTTGAACCATTTGAACCATTTTAACTTGTCATTCTAATGAATATGAACGAACGACTACATACCTTATGCAGTGTTAGTTTGGACTTATGCTCATAGAAACAATGAATTATACAATTCACATTAGGTTCTGTAGACATTCCTATTCAAGTCTATAGAGAGCTTCGTAAAAGTAGTTCAACGACTTTCGAGTGAGTTAATGCGGTTGTCACTTGAAGAACAACAATTCGTGCCTTTTCAATCACAATTTCATTTATTAGGCCATCAGTGAGTGATTCACGTTCACTGAAGATAGATGTAGAATGCTTTCATTGATAAAGATAATTGTGTTTGGTTACTTTACTAAAACGTGTCACCTTTGAGCGCGTCTTGATGTCCTTGAGATCACGATAATTACTGTCGTCCAATCGAACACCAGGTGGGAATTTATACGTTTATTTGTTGACGTCAAAATCGTTGTTTTGTACATTCGTTTGACGTTCCATCTCACATTGTATAGTGACTGCATAGGTTCCTGCTTTGTTAAAACGTATCACATTCCTACTTATATTAGTGGTGTATGGATATTTTTCTCATATGCGAGAAGGAGTAAATGCATTTATCATTTAGAACCCTAGGATCAGACAAACCACTACCTGGTCGTCAATGTTATCTTATTCCAACGCTTATGTACATTTTTGCCTTTAAATTACAATTATGCTAATAATTGTTACGATGCATGCATCGTAAAGTCACTTCAGTGACCACTTTTTAATCAATATTGATCTGCATTTGCCCTAGTTACCTCATCAATAATAATATATTTAAATTTGGAAACGCATTAGATATTTGCCTTTAATAGACAAACTGAATCTACATAGTTCTCAACAAAAATAGAAACTGTTCCACATTTTATTGGTGCCCTCAAACAATGCTAAAACCTAATAATTACCAAACCATATGTTTTCTGCCCAAATTGTAGCGTAAGTCTCTAGTAATTAAATCCTTACAGACTACAATAGATATACTCATTACTAAGACTTATAAACTGCATACATTACGTCTTTTATACACTTCAGGTACTTCTGAATAATAAAAATCACTTTTAATCAAAAGAAACTATCCAACACATTTAAAATCCTACTTGTATCTTTTCATGCCTAGCACAAAGGTACTTTAGGTTCTACAGGGATATGGAGAGACGTATGTGTAAGGAAAGATGAACAGAAGAACTAAAGAATAAATGAACTGACAACTCAGCAACCAGGTAGCGTGAGCTTACAATTAGTGATGGCAGCAACTAGCAGCAATCAACGATAGCATGAGCCTGGGACACCTCGTTAATTGCAACCAGAACTGCTGTTATGAGGTTTTAAGTCCTTTGCATCCTCCTTCTAGTTTTGAGTAATAGTTTGTCATGAATTTATGATTATGCAGTGTTAACTACGACGATTTATGTTTGTTGGTAGACATAGTTGCATTTTGCGCCCGTAGATAGTAAGCTGTTCCTGTATTCCTTTTTCGGCAATTTTGTTAAGTGGGTTAACATCACTTAACTAGCTATTAAGCAAAAGGTTAAGTGCATAAAAGTATATTTGTTAATATGCAGATAGGATTTACACAACCTCGCCAGTTTTTGATACATGAATTGTTGATTTCGTCGCCTATTTTTCCACTGTTTTTCGTTTATGTCCAAATTTGCTTATGAGCTGCAAATATAGAAATCATAATGATGGAGCATGTAAAGATCTCATGCTTTTCTTTGCAGTGGGATAATGTTGTGGTGTAAATCCTTTTCCCGTTTATCACAAGACTCTCATCCATCAATTTAAAGCTATTATCTTTGATAAGTGACATGCTCAGATGGCTAGTGTTTGACTGTAAGTGCCTTTGAAGAGTTGTTTGCATGTGGGAACTCATTTACCAAGCACAACACTTATGTACTTGGCTCTAGGACTTGGTTAGTACTTAAGAGATGCTGATATTAGCTTCATGTCTAGACCAAATTAGGAGGAGCACTGTTCGAATCCTCGATTTATTGGCAGTGTTATGTTTTAATGACAAGACCATATAACAAAATATAATTTTACACTCCAAAATCATTCTGTATCTGTAATTTAGCAAGAACCATTAAACTACGAAAATAGGTTCGACGATACACCGATTTCATGAAATTCATCCCAACTTTAAGAGCGATAAGCTTTATTAAACTATTATTTGTCGTATTTATAGCAAACTGGTAAAAATGAGCAGGAAACGGAATGAATTGAGACTAACTTAAATTCTACCAACCACCGTTGTCATTCAAGAAAATCCAAAGTTATATTGTATTTGAAATCACCTTTCATCGGTATTTTTATGCAGTTTCATGGTCGGTATATGTTTTGGTGAATTGTGCTAATTTAGAGTAGATGAGAATTTGTTACAAGTCTTGCCCTATTTATACCTGAATGTCTTATATGTGTTCTCTCATTTATAGTCGTTTCAGTGTTCGTTTGGTCTTAATTCGGGGTTAGGACATTTATTTATTTATTTATTTGAACACATAAATATTGGTACAAGAGAGCGCCAATATATATGCGCCACACAAAACAATGGGAATTCGAAGAGAAGTAGAAAGAAAAAAAAAACTAAGAAACGCAAAAGAAAAAGAGAGTAATGACGAAGAGGTACAATCAGAAGAAATCTTTCAGGTAAAGGAGACACAACCACCTTTTATGAAGAAAGTAAAAGAAGGTTACAGCAGGATCGCCACTGGCTTCTATTCTGAGCCATATCTGATAACGTCTCTAGCCACTGTGTAGCACCATCTCTCAGACCCCAACCAGAGAGTGGTGAAGGACCGACAGAAGTCAGTTCTTTGCAGCTTCCTTTAATACCACGACACCATGTTATGCATTGGCCATCCCTCCGCTTCTTCCAACCAGTCCCAGAGTCGGCAAATAATGCACGGCGTGGAATTCTCTAGGACGACATTCGGAGAACATGTCCAAGCCACCGAAGTCCGTGTTTCAAGACAGTGACACCAATTGAATTATCACCTCTGTGCCCGATCACACGATGCCGAATCTCTGCATTACTAACATGGTGTTGCCACTGGATGTCAGCAATCCTTCGGAGACAGCGATGATCGAACACAGAGAGTCGTCTAACGTCCTCAACTCGGAGAGGCCAGGTTTCACAAGCATAGAGCAAAACTGCTCTCACCGACGCGTTGTAGATCCGGCCTTTTACAGCTAGACTAACATCACGAAGGCGCCAAAGGTGGCCCAGATTGGCATAAGTCGCTCTGGCTTTCACTATTCGTGCATTGATCTCATCACTCACACCCCCACCAGCACTTATGCAGCTACCCAGATACACGAACTTCTCAACTACGTCTATCTGCTCACCGTCCAGGGTGAGTACAGGATTAGAATCCTGCCAGTCTTGTAGAAGTACTTTGCACTTCGAAGGTGCAAAGCACATACCATACCTACGGACATTGATTGCCAACTGATTAAGTGCGGATTGCATGCCTTGGGCATTATCGCACAGTAAGACAATATCGTCCGCATACTCAAGGTCGAGAAGTCTTTCTCCAGGCAACAGATCCACACCACCATTACTTACATTCATCAGAGCTGTTTCCAGAATGTCATCGATGGCAAAGTTGAAGAGGAATGGTGAGATTGGGCAACCCTGCCTAACCCCACTGCTCGAATGGAACAATGGAGAGAGGTGGTTGTATGCCCTCACTCTGCCTGAGGTGTTTTTATACAGGGCTTTTAGGATGTTAATAAACTTCTCAGGCACACCCTTCTTCAATAGACAATCCCAGAGAACAGTCCTATCCAACGAATCGAACGCAGCCCTGATGTCAAGAAACACTACGATTGTTGGCCTTTGAAAAGTATGGCGGTGTTCTAACATTTGGCGGAGGGTGAAGATATGATCAATACATCCTCGACCAGAACGAAACCCAGCCTGCTCCTCGCGAGTCAATCTTTCTCGGGTTTTGAACAACCTACGAAGAATGACGGAAGCCAATAGCTTGGACGCAATCGGAAGTAGACTTATCCCCCGATAGTTGTTACAAGAACGACGTGAACCCTTTTTAAAGATAGGGACAACTATCGACTCATTCCATGACGTTGGCACACTCTCTAGTTCCCAAACCTTTGTGAACAACGTCGTCAATTCCTTAGTCAAGAAGTCACCACCATCTTTAAAAAGAGCCGGAGGTAAGTCATCTGGGCCAGGTGATTTGTATCGCTTCAAGAGTTGGAGTTCCTTGCGGACTTCCTCCTCATTTGGTGGATCAGTCGTCACCGGCCATGGAGGGCAGGACAGTCTGACCGATGTTGCCGGAGCAGCAGGCCAGTTGAACTGCCCTTCGAAAAATTCTGCCCATCGTCCAAGACGTCGATGGATGTTAGTGATTGGCATCCCATCATCCTCGCAGATTGTTTCACTCACACCAGACTTCTTGCTGCCAGTGGCTCGGATGAGTTGGAAGAGCTTCCGGTAGTTACCAGATGCAGCCGCTGCTTCCAGCTCATTAGCACGCATCGACCACCAGGCTTCTCGGTCCTTACGCAAGCTTTGCCCGATTTCCTTACGTAAAATCCTTTGTTTATGGTCAAACTCACGGTTACCCGGAGTAGACCGACGGGCTTCAATGAGTTGTAAGGAACCAGAAGAAACCCAGTGCTTAAAAGCGGGACGTTTCGCAAACCCACAACTGACTGTTCCCGCCATTTTCATGGCGTCATGCAATTGCAACCAATGCTCATCTATACTTTTCGGTGGAGTGGTAGCTAGCCTAGAGGCTAGCTCGGTTCGATACTTACTTGCAACAGAAGTTGCAACCAGCTTGCTAACATCAATCCGTTGATGGCGTTCACTTCGTTGTCCACTGAAAAGTAAGGCAAGATTGGCGCAGACCAAGGCATGGTCAGAGGCCAGATAGGTACTCCAAAAGGAGCGGCAGTCTTGTACACAACCACGCCAGCGGTAGCTGATCGCGATGTGATCAATCTGAGTCCAGGCTTGAGATGCAGAGGGAGGACGCCAGGTGGCACATCGGCGATGACTGTGCCGAAAGTTAGTGCTAGCCAGAAACAGGTTGTGGTCTGTGCAAAGTTGCAGTAGACGGTCCCCGTTATCTGACCTGCGACCAACGAGTCCCCATCGGCCACCTAAACGACTCTCTTCTGTGCCTAGACGCCCGACCTGAGCATTCAAGTCTCCGGCTAGTACTACAATATCTGTCGAACGCACTTTCTGGAGAAGAACTGATAACTGGTGGTAAAACTCATCCTTGATTGCATCCGGGCTGCAATCTGTCGGGGCATAGGCGGAGATGACGAAAAGACATCGTTTCTCACGCCGATTTCTTCTCACTTTGATGGAACTTTCTAATCTAACAGCACATAACCGACTGTTAATGGGGATCCAATCGACTAGTGCTGCCTCAGCTCTAGCGCTTAGTGCGACACCAACGCCAGCAAGACCAGACGAAGATGCCACAGGGTCCCCGGATAAGCGCACGTAAAACAAGCTTTTTGAAGTGACAGATGTAGAGCGAATTTGTAGTACTTCGCTAGAGTCTTGAATACGGGTCTCGGATAGACAACAAACATCAATATTAAGACTTTCCAAAGACATAGCCAGCCCTATCTGTTGACCAACCTGCATAAGTGTGCGAACGTTGAAGGCAGCCAGTTTGAATGGCGCACGTGGTTTCAGAAAGACTGCTTCAGTACTCATATTCGATGGTAACATACAACTTTCAACCGGACAGTGACTCGAGAACGTTTAGATACAGTCGAATTTCCACCAAAGCCGAGCCGCTGTATAAGTATGAAAGAGGGTGAATAATGTGGGAAATAATAATAATAATAATAATAATAATAATAATAATAATAACGACAATAATAGTAATAATAATAGTATCAATAATGACAATAATAGTAATGATAATTATTTGAATCGATTGATTGTTTTTGTTTTTCGGAGCGATAAAAGTAGTTGCCAAAGACATAGAGTTCATCGTTTGTGTGTGGGCTGTGATACTGCCCGGGTGCCCAAACCGAAGCAGGTGGTTTTCTTAGGGGGCCACCCCCCGAGCCTTTGACCTAAAGGTCTAACCCACAAGGCAGTGGAGCATCGTAAGGAGATGCAGTCACATGGTAGCCGGTGACCAACGATTGGTTCATACGCCATTCGTTCCCGCAGGATACTGGAGCCCATGTGCACCATTGATTTGGAATCCGGTTAAAGCGCCGGACATTCGCTTTTCGTCCTCTCATTTTCGTAAACAACACCCCCGCCACGAGAAGGCAATGAGTAGGACTTCCCTGGCAGAGGCTGTATACGCGTGGCCGTGTGAGAGTATTTCGAGAGGGAGAGCGGACTCTCCCCACTCTCGGCCGTACCAGGGCATTCAGGGGCTAACTATTTTCATTGTTGTATGAAATCTATATACGTTCTGTACAGTTTATTGTATGCCTTCAACGTCCTTTTTTGTAGAGATGTTTGTTAGTTTGTCAGCTGGAGCACTGTTTTATGCATCTGGTAAAGTCGTGCATGGTTTTGGAAGAGGATCAAAACAGCTGGGAATTCCAACTGGTTTGTTGCATGTTATCGCTTATTACTTTATTGGTGGTCTATGTAGCAAATCTTGAAGAATCTATTGTTACTGAAATACCAGACTCAACTAAAAATGGTATTTACTTCGGATGGGCTAAATTGAGCAACACTCCAGTGTATAAAATGGTGATGAGTATTGGATGGAATCCTTATTTTAAAAATATCAAGCGTTCTGTGGTCAGGAAATCCTTTTCCTTATCGTCTAATTTATTATAGGAAGTCCATATACTCCATAGATTTGAGGAGAATTTCTATGGTGACACAATTGAAGTAATTGCTGTTAAGTACTTCAGACCTGAATATGACTTTCCAAGCATTGGTAAGTTGATTATATTTCACATTTATTTTACCTGAGCTGAGATCATATACAGATAAGTTTCCATTTTAGTAACCAAGTACATTTTTGTGCATAAATCTATGGATAATACTTATCGTGCTAGGAGAACACTCGAGTTATTCAAGTGTTTGCACCTTAATTTGAGCATATGATCCTATTACTAGTGGTTGAGAACTTGGATTGTTGACGATGACGTTAAGTTCTCTAGGTTATTCGCCTCTTAGTAGCTTACCGTCGTTATAAGTTTTGGTTTATAAATATATGAAGTGATACGTTTTATTGGGAGCAGTGTGATGTATTATACCATGGAATGCTTCAGCTACTCGTCTTTGTAATTGGGGAAGCAAATTCGAATTATTTAGACAGTCTCAAAATCGATGTGTTTATTTAATTAGATGACAACTGTTTCTACTGTTGATTGTACTGGAAAATTTTCAAGTTATACAGAGCTATCAGATTTCCTCGTATGACTTAAATGAATTTTGGTGCGATTCGAAAATTTCTGGAAAAATCTCTTAATATAAAAATGGGGTATTATCGACACAACATAATCTATAAACACATGTCTGTGCTGAAACAAAAAGGATTTTATAATAAACATTTGTTGGTTGCTTTGCAAAAGATTTAGTCCTTGCTGATCTTAGAATTCATTATAGTTTTGTTATGATTGATCAATAAAATAAAACCACTGTGCCCATCGATGTAGTTTGTTTCGACTACTGTATTTTGGGAACACAGTATCATTATGAATTTTTTTAAAAATCTAACTAAACAAATAACATTTATCGTTCTCAACCAAACCATCATTTTTATCATATAAATATGTAAAGTATCCGGCTTTTAATAAGTGAGTTATTTGCTCAAATCATATATACTTCGATCTAGGCTAATTAGTGGCATTATTAGTCGTCATATACATGCTGAACACATAAAAACCATAAAGCCCCCACATGCTCTGGTACGGCCGAGATAGGGGAGAGTCGGCTCTCCCTTAGTTATCATTATAGAAAATGAATACTAACTGGTGACAAGAAGATCACTTGATTAAGTGTGTGTGTGATCAGTTGATTAGTGTTGATCCATGTAAAGACAAATAGATTATTATATATAATATAGTTATGTACAGCTCGAACAGGCCAAAGTTGACCTATTCCGCTTACACGACAGTCATACTCATTAATATTAGCAATGGCGACATGCCTTACAATGTCCCAATGACAATGGCTCTTGAAAACAATCAAAAGCAACCAGCAAACCAATTTTGTGCATGAACAGTCAGCAAAACTTGCTAAAGTAAAGCCGAACCATTCAAAATATCAATGGCGAACCTTCAGTCTCATATGAGACCTTCACTGCTACATAGCGATATAGCCCTAAGTAGATTACTTTTCACATAATAATTATTACTAAAATTTATATGTAAGCATTCTTCAGGAAGGCAGTTTTCAACATATACTGACAAGTGTTATGAATCGAAGTGCCATACAGTCCTATTCTTTCCTCGTTTGCGAATTTGTAGCCGTAAGTATTTATGACTTGGTATGGGAGTATGGGACAGTATCCCAGCCCTTATACAAATCGAATGATTTATGTAGCGCATATCTATTGGGTGCCTTCTTGTACCAATGTTTATGTGTTTCAATAATAATAATAATAATAATAATAAACACATAAAACTTATATTTGACAAATGAGCTATTATCAACGAGATGAACTGTATGCATGTTGTAATGCTTAATTTGTTCGATTGTTTTATTAAACTGTTAACTACTTACATAATAATGAATGTTTTCTTTCTTGCTAATCAGTTTATTCCTTTACCTTCTTGTTGTTGATAACTTTAGCGGATTTAATTAAACAAATACATACAGATATATGTGAAGCTAATTTATTCCTTGATAAATCAGAAGCTTTGGTCTGGAGTAAACATGATTTGTTCAATGAAAAAAGATCGATGATCAACTATAAATGTACCAAACAGAAACACATTCATTATATCTTCTTCTATAGAAACTAATCAATTGTATATAGAATAGATTTATGCGCGGATATGTAAATGATAGTTGATGGTGGTGTGAAATGAGATCAACCCCATTTTGACTAATTTGATTTTTTATATATTTTTCTTATTATTATCATTATTGTTCTGGCACGTTTTAACTTGAATAGAACTGTATTATGGTTTAATAATTTAGTTGTATTATCCATATATCTATCGGTTAACAAGCAATCGCCAATGATGTATGATACATATATATTTACTAGCCAATTCTCTGAGTTGTTTTCCGACATTTCTAGATTAGAAAGGGCAAAGAACAGTGTAGGAAGTGTTATCAATAATCTGTCAGTACTTATATTTCTCATGTATTTATTTATGTGTAGTTAAGGCGATCTAAATAATACCAAACTCTGTTTTGAAATATGAATTAGTGAAGGATCTATTTGCCCATATAATGTCTTATTCTCATATTTGTATGCTTGCTGTGTAACTTGGATACACCCCATGTTCTAGGCTTAGTAGTCTATTTATGTATATGCTTATTGGTCAATTGAATAAATGTGATATGTACAACATTCCTGCTTGTCGAGTTCAGAATATCAATCTCAGCTTCCGCAATATGAATAGTGTATTTCAAGCATACTGGGTTCATGTACAAGCCAAACAGACCACATCGTACCATAAAATAGAAAAAAATATATGTAGAAGATCTAGCCAAGGGTGGATGTGAATGTGGGGGACTGCAATTAGTAGATTGGGTATAACTCAAGAGTCGTAAATCGTATAGTAATAGTCTGTGGGTCGAAATAAAGCTCATAATAAGAGAAACATGAATATGAGTAGTTTAGTTACTTAGCAATTATATAATAAAAAAATATATTATAGTTATTAGTCCAGAAATAGATCCGAACAGTTACCATTCATTCTTCCCATTGGGATATAATAGATACTTAGCACAATCAGTCCTGTGTGGTAGTGAAAGTAAAGTATGATTAGTCGTTGAGTTTGGGCAAACAACTACAGTCTACGGATTATTAAATATGTGATTTTCCTTCCTGTCATTGATTTCTACTCCAGACTCATTGTATGTGATTGCTTGTAATTGCATTGAATAAAGTATTCTCTAGTATTAACCTGATTCTCTATTTTGGGTCGTGAATCCTGGTTCTGATCTAACGTAATTAGTCTTATTGGCGTATTAATTTATTATTGTCATATACGTGTAATAGAGGAAAATATCGTAAACCATCTATTACATCATATCCAGAAACAATAAAGTCACTTAATCACAGCAAGTAACCATTAGAAGTTGTTTAAAAGGTCTCATCTCGAGAGAAAGATGTTCAATATCAGTGAAACAGTTTGTGTTGAATTCCACATACGTTTTATGATATTTCTCTGACAAAATATTTGAAAAGTAGTTCAATATCTTTACTGCAAACAAACTAATTAGTATAATACTGTTAAGTTCGCTACTTGATTAACGCGGAATACGGTTTACAACTACGACACTCGAACGTTGGAACTTTACCGTCGCAAATCAGAAGACAGAAGAAAAGCTAAGGAAGTGTTTATTTGGTAAGAAACGAAATGTATATGAAATCACGGGTATTTATAGATATTAGCATTTGTTAAATCAACATTATAATTCGGCCAATCCGTAAAGAGACATTTTATGCTACTGTCCAATGTCAACGTACCACGTTGATATTGTAGAAAGCTCCATCGTGTTCTGATTGGATAGAAACACTTCGGCTCCTTCAGGGCATCTACAGGCTCCGTTGTAGATCTCGGATTCAACAAATACATTTTGCACTAAAGTCATTTATCATGCTCATCCACGTTAGAAGATTTTCAAAGTGTCAAACAAAATTCACCCCAACATTTGAATTTATTCAAATCACCATTTCAACAAGATCCACTTCCTCAAACATTAAAGTACAAGTGGATATGTGTTTGTGTGTGTTTATAATGAGAAGACAAAGTTTATCAAAATCATGTGATGATATTAACTCAATACATTTCGAACTGCCATCCGATCAAACATTGACCTTATATTAGAAATTTATGTAAGAAATGGGAGAGGTTACACCAGAAAAATTTGCACATGAAAACAACAAAAGGAAAACACATTACTTGTAACATCTAAGGTACATGAAAGTCAATAGTTACCAGAGTAGATTTCATTCAGCTACAAATTGTCTTTGAATATATAAGGGCGTTTAGAATGTTCTCATAAGTATAGGTGTTACCACATCATTACTCACATTTGATCACTTCTGTACAATAATATAAATGACATACATTGTTTGAGTGTTTCGCGAATGTTGTGTATAACAGATAATTGATTGCTGTCATAGATGTTGCAATCTAAAACGTGATGAGTTTCACGATGATATGTCAATTCCAATTTATTGAATAGAGAGGGATGCAACTGGGAGAAAATTACCGTCAGGAATGTCAAAATTTCATCACTGATCCGATCGATAATTCACTGTTCTCTAATTGGCGGTATCGTTATGTTATACATTAACAGGGCACCTAGGCCACAAGTTGTAACACCAATTATAAAGGAATCATCAGTTCATACAAACAACACAGCAACTCAATTACATAACTATAACACATTGCAAATAAGACACTACATTGTGTACACAAGTAAGTTATTTATGGTTTGAAACTGAGCTATGTGTTTATGATGAATTCACTATAATTTAGGGACAGTATAATTCATTAAAACAGTTAATGAATAGAACGAAAGCTTATAGTGATATCCGTACAAAAATATCTCAAATCAAAAATTTAACAAATATACAATACAATTACGTGTGATAATTCTTCATAGAATCGTTTTAAAAGTTCGATTATTTCCAGTTATTCCTATCCGATGTATCGATAATATCAACTTTATAGTCTTTGCGATCCCATGTTTGTACTGTCAAAGAATTCACAGTTTTGTTCAGTACCATATTTTACCTTAAAATGGTTGAAGTAATTTTTTGAGCTTCCGTAAATGTTGGTTGCCCAACATTAATATTCATTAGGAAATCTATATATGAAGTAGTGGACAAAATTCTGATCAGCGCTAAAACCTAAGCAAACATGCAATTGCTCACTACTCAATTTATTCATCGTAAACAAATCATTTCTACATCAGATCAGTCTCAACCTGAATATCTTAGTGTTAACGTCTCCGATTGATGAATCGAATTAAGTTGGTCCGAGTTCCGCGAAGAACATCATTTCCCTTCATATCATTCATATACTCTGTTGAAGAGTATCAGTAAGCACGATATCTAGATCAGGCAAAGCTTTCTAAAAATGTCTTCTACCTAATAAGGCTTAAGGAAACCCATAAGCCTAGATTCTGGGTCTATGAAAATTCATTTCTTTCTTTGACTTACGTTAAAAATGAACAATAATGAGAGCCGAAAAATGAATGTATACATATTAGTTTAGAGAATTATGAGGGTTGACAGGTTTAACAATTCAGAATTGTAGACGTACTTCATTTAAAGAGCCATTGGAATATGAAAAGCATAAGACAACTACTTCATCTTAATATGGAACTCCACAACGATATACATATACGGCTCTGCTAATGATCAAACTCATAACCATCAGTTTTTCTAGTCTATTTATTTTAAGGAATTATTTATCACTACACATCCATCAAAGTTACCAATTCTATAAGGATATTAATGTTAGTAACATTTTTTCATAGTACTTGTTTATTGTCTACGGGATAAACACTCCGTGACCAGTGGAGCTAATTCGTGTCGCATAGAGACAGGTATCTACCTCAGCACAATGGAAGATGGTTGTGCAATTTCATGGATTGGTTGGGGTTAGATATTAACACCTTTGGATGCCAACTCAGCGGTGTAGAAGTGAAGCATTCGCACGCGAGAGACGGAAGGCTCTGGGTTCGAATCTCTCAAGCAGGATCGTGGAGTCCCACAATAGGACTAAACGGCCGTCCAGTGCATCCAGGTATTCCATGGTGGTCTAGCCTCGATTGACTCATGATCTCAACAATTGAAATTACTAAAATCTCCACTAAACCCCCTTCTGATAATGCTCGTTCATTTACTTCTTCATTACTGTTTCACATGTTTATGTTACATTTGGAACATTGTGGTAGGCAATACCAAATATTCCGAAATTCAATTGTTGAATACGATAGACTGCAGCTTCTGTATCATTATTGATGGGTAAATAAATTTTCCTTTACAAATGCACAATTACAATTAGATAGTTGTGGAAAAAGGGTTCAATGGAAATGAATTTAGTCCATACTTATCATTAGACTATGTGGTGTACCAATGTTACTGTATATAAATATATGAACTGAGTAAAGTAATTTAAGCAAAGCTTATTAGTAGCATCATATTATTCATTCAAAGTGTAGTGAGCTTACACTTACACGTAGATGTATACTGGTTCGGACAAGTATAAGGCAAGATATTGATATGGTAATTAACTAAGGGAATCTGATTGCAATAAATATTGATTTTTACTCGTTCAAATGGTTGATAATGTGTGTTTTTATTCATGTATAATTTGTATCTATGTGTATGACTACTGTAGATAATAAAAACCAGCTTCTAGCTGAACGGCAAATTAGGAGAAGACGTTGGAGGTGGATAGAACATACAATACGGGAATTATTGAACGGCATCGCGAGGCAAGCGCTTACCTGGAATCCTGAAAGGAAACGGAAAAGAGAAAGGCCAAATAACACATTGAGTCAGGAATTAGAAGCAGACATGAAAAGGATGAATAGCAACTGGAAAGAACTAGAAAGGCTTTTCCAGGACAGAGTTGGGTTGAGAATGCTTGTGGGCGGCCTACTCTCATCTACGAGGGGTAAGAGTAGTAAATAAGTGAGTAAGTATGAATAATGGTATGTTTGCCTGTTTAATCGGATTAAATGTTTGGATGACGTAGACATGATAAAAAAATTCACGGAACGATTAATGGCCATATCAGTCAACCAATCAAACCTTATCATGTCATCCGCAAACATCACAAAACCCATGTTTCATTCAATCTCTTTACTTTATACTATTGGTCTCTCGAGTCGGAGTGTTTGAAATACTACTATTCCGTAATAAACATACTGATATCATATTGTCATCTGTGATCCACTCACCAAATGAGATATTTCTTCAAAATAAAACGTATGAAAGTGATAACGATTATAGAACACCCGGACTCAGATAGGCTTGAAAACTTCATTCACGTGACAATTTATGCTTTGAATATCGTGATTTGATCGTAACTCTAAAGAAACAAATCGGTAGATCTCACTCCAGAGATTAAATTTAGTGTAGTATTTATGATGAGCCAAAAATATCTTGGATCCAATTTCATGAGTTGTTGTGCACATGCATCATTCAAGAACTTTAAATAAGGATTAAACGATTATTCCATATTGTAGTGAATGAGAACATAAATGCGGACAATCGGATGTATTTCAACATAAAATCACAAAATATCAATCGTTTCAGACTTTATTGTTCTTTTGTTTCTATGCCAATCCTTGTTCCTTTCTCGGTCAGACTATAATTTATGGACGAACCAATCAGATATAAGATAACGAGTCATGAATTTGGGCGCGGAATTCACCCATGCATTTGGCTAAATAGAGTTTTGGCAATATAGCTGATGTTATTTCGTGATGAAAAGCCTAAATCTAATTTTTAACTCTAACTATCATCTGTAAATGGGAATTCTATCTGCTTTATAACCTTCATTTGGTTCTAATTAATAGGTGTTCACTCTCAAGGTCACTTCAGCGTCATCCAAAGGTCGTCCATAAATTATAGTCTCACCCTTTTCCCTTCAATTTTCTCAACTTTTTGACACTAGGCATTTCACTATCGATTGATGATACATACTACTTATATCTGTTAACATCAGATACCGTACACTACTACCATACTACTACTAATACTACCTTGTTTTCAGTAGTTTATGAATTACTGATTAGTATTATTTAATTTGTTTTGTAAAAGATAGTGAGTAGATTAGCCTGTTAATCTCACAATATCGATCACGATCACATCATTAGTTGTGAATCAATGAAATTGTTACTAACTTTGATGAAATATGAATACATCGTTAAAATACAGACTAATGAAATAGACAACTTATTTTTCTTCTTCTATGAACTTGAATGAAGTCATTTGTTTACAGAATTATTCAGTGAATTACTATGCAAAGTTAAGATGTACTATGTTCATTTCCAAAGAAAAGAAAAACTGTTTTGTGTTCTTATATTCATCAATTACAAGTTTATGTATTCGACTTAGGGAGGGAAACTATATTTCATCACCTCAGATGAATATTGAAAAAGCTGGAATGTATTTTGGAATAGGAAGGTGATTGACTGAGATATAATAAGGATATCATATGTGTTGGGGAGATGCAGAAAACTCCTTGAGAAAAGCCTAGAGAGACTTTGAAGATATTAAGAAACATTAACGTTCACTAGAAGTTATGCCAGAAACATCAAGAATGTGAAAAGTCATATGTAGAGTTTCTGATTGAATGATTACTTACAGTACTAGTAGGTTCAGTAGCATTCCAGAATTTCTCGGAAACACAAGGACATTTAAAATACTATAAAAATTATAGATTTTCTGTACATAAACGAACCTTTGGAGTAAAGTGTTTCTTGGATGTTTCATGCCTTTTCTCTTGTGTTCAAATAGTCTGGGGGTTACTAGAAGAGCTTAGGAACCAAATCTAGCGTTCAATTAGGAAGACTTATCAATGTACATGTATTTACATTCCATGTGAGGGTTAAATTGCAAGTACGAAATTATAAACACGGGAATCTACTGGAGGTAATCGACTATGCACCAATTCAATATCTCAGTCTACACATCCTTATCAAAGTTAGAAGAACAATGGAATATGATTGACATACATTAAAATTTGGTCTGAAAATTAAACTAGACACCTCACTCTTCAGTCTTCTCACTTACATTGTGTTTTTGTTGTAGCGTCAGATGTATATATATCGTAAGGGAATAGGACTACAGAACACTACGTCCTGATAAATTAACCAGACTGAACTGGATGAAATGAAGTCTTAGCCTTTGAACTAACAGATAATCTATCTTTTCACTCAATAAATAGAACTGAAATTCCTGTGTTCGTCTCCTAATAGAGTCATGGATGGGTTCGACTACAAGAGTCTCAAATAACTGTCTGCTATTTCTTGGATTCTAATTGTTATTTAACTAAAATCAGTCTCTGATGTGAATTTTCTCATTAAATGATCTTCACAATATTCCCATAATAAAGATTATTCTTATTCATAGAAATATTTAATTATATAGTTTCTTGCTTTGCTATCCATCTATCGATAAACATGGGAATATCACACTAATGCATTTAAATTGAAGTAAAAATATTAATAACTCCTCCTGGAGCCCCTCTGTGGCTAATGCCAGTTCCGAGCTGGGATAAAGGAGTAGGTCTGGGCATGGGGTTAGCGACGCCCCCTCGTTAGAGAAACGCCTCATGGTGAAAGCCGAGATCCTTCGGAAGTCACGACGTTCCGTCCTATTATGGGACTCCACAGAAGTGCGCCATGGGTTCTTGGATGTGCACTGACGAGCAGTCCCACAATAAACCAAAACGGCTGTTCAGTGCTTCCAGGTTTTCAATGATGGTCTTACATCAGTCGGTTCATGATTTCAATCAGGAACAAGACTGTTTTTCTATCTCCTTCTTTCTAGCCCACTAACTTCAGTAAGAACTTCATGTTTGTTTCAGACATTTTCTTGATAGAGATCCTCAAAATAATTGAATTATATTCAAGTATATTCACATTATATATTAACTGACCTAGTGATTAATAATTTCAGAGTTTTATCAAACTTAGCAATAGTTGCAGTGGATTCGTCATTGTGATGAAAACGGATCGAAAATCAATTAATTAACTGTATAATTTATGAATTGAATTGGTTCGGAATTAGTTCATATAAAGAAAATGCATTGTTAGTTAAGTGAATGGAAATCGTTGTATATCAAGTTCAATTGTCTTCCTGATATGTTGTATTTGAGGATTTAGAAATCTAATGAAAGATAATTATATAAATAGAAGTAATAAAGGCGTATTTTATTGTAGTAGTTATTTTGTATAAATAATCGAATCTACCTAAACTACTTACTAATAGTAAGTAGTTTATTTTGAAGCAAAGCGAGGTATTTTAGAGAAAATAGTTAGGTGTGTTTCAACCTTGTTCTGAATAAATGTGACATACTCCCTGACTGAAAAGGAAGAAAATGTTTTAGATTTTCACATGTACATTTATTATGAGTACACATTATTTAATTAAATGTCCATGAATACGAAACAGACACAACTACTTGAAATGCTAGTCGAGTATTGACATATCACCTACCTATACTCACTCACATGTCGTCTAAACGTTAGATGTTAGGTGGAAAACTATGAATAAACCCAACTACTAGAGAAAGTCGGTTAAAAGTTACTTCAATGTTTTAGGCTTAATGTCTTGGTCAGAGAATGGCAATCATGTATATTAGTATGGGGGATTTGTGAAGATTGTAATATTTCCACAGTTGAATTCTTGAACTGTTCTTAGCTACACCACGATTAGAAACCTTAGTATTAGGCTATTCAGAGGTGAGCATTAACAACCTCATACCTTGGATTCGCAGCGAGGATCTTCGATTGAATTCTTCACAGAAGATCGATAGTAGTTTTCTCAAATTTGATTAACATTTTCCTGTGCTATACTTTATTAGGATCTATTCAATTAAGCAACTAACAGATCAATATTAAAAATGAAAAGATCTTTTTATTATTTTTATATGTAGGTGGGTATAACTTTATTGTCATATTAAGTTAAACTATATATATATATATTATTAGAAGGAAGTTGGTCTTGTGACGTCGGAATAATCTCGGCTTCGCCATCAAGCATCACAGTTGTGGTGCAAGAACATTCTTTAAATTCCAGGTCAGAGTTCGTATGCTATAATTTGTTTATTGTGGTTAGCATATTTTTAGCGACGTTGCTTTCTGAACTATGGAAATGCTGACTTCATATTAAACCCTCCTCATTTACTTGGATATATGATCGACAATAACATTAGACGAGCTACAGGAATGATTGGAATAAAAATTTATGTGCATTGTCTAGCCAAAGCAGTTTCGCGTTAACTGCAGTCTTCTGTTGCTATGTTTGAAGCTATTACGAGTTCACTTAATCTGCAAACGAGCACTAAGACTCGGTGACCAAAGACTAATAAGCAGGAGTGTTTATTCATAGTTGGAGCAACACCATCTATGAATTGACAAACAGAACATTTGCTTTCACTTCATCTTCTTTTTACAAAAGATTCGCAGCGAGGATCTTCGATTGAATTCTACACATTATCATTTTCCTCTGCTATGCTTTATTAGGATCTATTCAATTAAGCATCTAACAGATCAATATTCAGCTTATTATTAGAAAGCGATGTTTTGTTTATTCTAACGAAGACTGATATTACACCCACAATACAGAATAGAGAATACCATATTATTTGATTATTTGAGATGGAATGAGGTGATCAATGATAAACAAAGTATAATCATAACTGATTCTATAAACAAAAAGAGGTCAACACAAATATGTTTCTTCATTAGACAAACACGTTGTTTACAATGACATTGAAGAAGTAATCAATATTACTTTGAATATTTTATTGAATATGGCAGAAATGACAGGACTTGATGTTGTGTTATATTCAATGTGATGAATGAGACAGAATTCTCAATCGTTTTGCAAATCTTATTCCTCAATGCATACGATATACAGGTTTGTGGTGTTTGTATGAAGTAGGTTTGGCGTAACGAGGGAATTGACAAGTGTTCGTGACAATTAACTTCATAAAGCCGCTTTAACTACGGTTCGATGAATACTGATTGAGACAGTAACTTAGGAATGCTAAAATAGTTAACTATTTACATACATTCATAAATATACTCTGGGCCATACCAGAGCATTTGGCAGCCTTGATAAAACATCACAACCATTGCAATGAATCCTTCATTTGCTAATTTCCATCATTTGTCCATCACAGTTTGCATGATTCTTGCAGTCCACACATTCTTTTTCCCCTTATATTCTCATCAACTCGATCTTCGTAGCCTTCTGCTGTCAGGTTTTCCACTTCCGATCGGTGTTACAAACTACTTATATCGACAGACAGAAGTAGTATACACCACAGCTGTGTGATTTTTCACTCCACGTTACTCGTTTTTCCCATTACTGACTTACGCTAGCTGGGGAAATTCTGATAAATATACAGCAATCTATATTTCGGTACAATTCGGGATTCCATCACAGCTCTTCTTTACATGCTATTGTTCACTCAGCATTTCAGTCTGATGATGTAATCTATGAAAATAAACCAATGAATCACAATCCAATAATTCGTGTCCTCAAAAATCAATCTCCTCGATAACGGATTACACATAGTTATCTTTGTGTTTCATCAAACATTTTGGTTTTTGTTTTGAATAAATGAAATCTACACAGATTGACTACTGTGATATTTTGCTATTCACTCAATTAATAGATTGACTTAATCATGCAAATGTTCAATGGTAGTTCGATTGCTGTATCATTCAAAAGACATTGGTGTTATGCAGCTAATGTGATTTACATTCATATTATTCTACCAAAATCACAAGATTCTGTAAGTTTCCTTTCCTTAACAGTTCTGAATTGAAATTAATCTGGTCCTGACTGCCTTCAAACCTCAGTATTGTAGATATTCACGAATTGATCTGGAAGATTTCTTAGAAGGTCTATAGTGACATATATGATTAGGGTGCTATCAAAAATGACGATTCGACCTACCACAAAGTGGCAAATATTTATTTATAAAGTGAAGATGAACATGATGTCTGGGATCATCCTCATCATCACCGTCATCCTCATCATCATCAACTTGAAATATAAATTTAACATTCATTATGTTGATTATCATGAAGCTGTCCTTCCAGTTAATTGATTTCTGACGATCACACTGCAATTCACTTGATGAGATGATATTCAACATTACAAAGTGTGATCAAATATTGAGATTACAGATAGAAGATCTGTTTCTCAGAAGGTTGATGTTGATGATGATGCTAATTTTGAACTGACTTATTGATGAGTTGCTCTATAAAGATGGTCTCTTCCATGTTCTATGTGCCGAGTGCTTGGCTTTTTTATTGGAGCACAGGCAATTCAACTCCACCACAGTGATCAGATATCATCATCATCATCATTCATTGTTCATCTGTGTTGCTCAGTATAATCATTTCGTTTTTACTGCAGTTATTCACATTGCTACTTTAAACAATGATACTTCCATACATTTTCCGGTCGAACCATTCCATCACCAAATATCTATAGATATACTTATAATATAACATTCTCAATCAAGTAATTTTAGAGTTAATTTGACGAAATCCACACCTGACATGGTTAGTAATGAAACCCTGAATCAATAGCACGATTTATATGGGGACATAACAGGAGCTAGACTACGGATACTCAACTTAACTGAAGTCATCTGAATCAACTCCTCAAAACCGAACTAATATATCCAGAAGAGGTTTATCCAGCCTCCTTGTTTACCGTGGTCGACGACTGAATCACCAGACACCTTAAATGCATGTTATAAACCTATTATCCCAATTCGTTTTGTGATTATCTCTTTCCTAATCCACATTGTTTCTTTTTCATCGTAATTACCTTGACTATACTCCTTTTATTACATATTATATTCACACAGCGTTGTTATTATTATCACCATTATTATTAGTAGTATTATATTGACAAAACCTGGAACCTTACTACAAGTCATTCCGACCTTCATCCAGTGACCTTCCTATTTCACAAATCACACCATCTTCAATTATTTACATGGTAACAGATGAGAATGTTCATCATTGTTCATATATAACTATGTTTAAAATCTTCTGATCTAAAAATATCACTTAAACGATATTAATTCAGCGCTATGAGTTATGCGAAATGTTTATTTAAAAGAATTATGACTTCTCATGGTGAAAGTAGAAATTCTATGGAAGTCACAAGGTCTATATGTGTCAGATGTTGCTCAAAATAAGAAGATAAAACATATCACCGTTCACGGTATAACTGAAACCCATGTATTGCATGTTGTGCAGAAAAAGATTCGATTCGAGTAATATGCTTTTATATTTTGGTCCTAAGTGAAAAGTAAACAATCTGTTCAGATCTATCATTACTGATCCTTGAATATATTTGCGTGTACGCTACTAGAATTCTTTGCATTCATGGATATGCGCATTATTTATGATCTTAGTAAATGTGTGATCATTATCAATTCTGAATTCTATGTAATAATAATCGTTATACTCTTTTATTACAAAACATGAACTCCATTCAAACACAGTACAATTTACTTAGTATTGAGTGAAATGTCCTCTTCATCCTTGAAATGTTCAATAAACCTGTACATATGAAGAATATCCAGTTTCAGTTCAGATTATTACAGAATTGTCGTCTTATGAGAAATTGATAAGGATTTAATAAGTGAAGCTCACTATTCCAATAAACAGTATTTTCATGTATAAGAATGAATGAACTAACAGTCAAATGAATTCTTATCCAGCCTAAGTGAATAAGCTGCAAAATTACCTTAAACTACTACTACTGCTACTACTGCTACTACTACTACTACTACTACTGCTACTACTTCTACTACTACTACTACTACTACTAACAAGAACAACAACAACAAAATTAACCATTATTGATAATAACATAACAGTCTAGATACTAGTGGTACAATATTACAATTCACATTCATAGTATCAAGAATTACTATTTTACAAATGTAATCAAAACATAGATAGTGTTGACCTTTTCCAATGAAATGATCATTGATTTACGAAAATATGGACTGTTATTCATTCCACTGATTGAAATCATGAGTCAATTGAAGCTAGATCACCATGGAAAACCTGGAAGCACTGGATTGCCGTTTCATCCTAGTATGAGACTCCTCAACAGTGCGCATCTACGATCTCGACCCTCGCGAGATTCGAACCTAGGACCTATCAGTCTCGCTCTCACAAAACCCCTTCTGATAATAATCATTTGCTCACCAGTGACTGACTTCAAGAGACACTCCTGCAGTTCTAATGATAAGCCGTTAACAGTGTAGTTCAACCAGGTCTGTTGTCAGATATCAACTCACTGAAGACGACGGTGATGGTGGTGCATCTTCGTGGATTGGTTGAAGTGAGACAATAACACCGTTGGATGCCAGTCGGCTCAGTGGTCTAATGCTTAAGCGCTCTCGCGTGAGACTGATAGATCCTGTGTTCGGATCTCACGGGGCGCGGGATCGTGAATGCGGTCCCATACTAGGAAGAAGAAGCGGCCGTCCAGTGCTTTTAGGTTTTCAATGCTGATCTAGCTTCAATTGACTGATGATTTCAACCAGTGAAATAATTCATTCTATTGAAATAAAATTCAAATATAAAAATGTGAATTTAGTTATCTAATTTAAGCAGTGTGTGCACTTTGATTTTATCCAATCAAATCAAAACTATGCATCGTTGACAACCTACTCACAGTTGATTACAAGTAACACAATGTTTGTTCATGAAAATATGAGCACTAATTACTTAGTTTAAAATATTTTTACTCATATGCAAAATAGTTTTCGTCAATAGAGGAGGGGGGGTCAGGAATTTCAACCAACTCTGGATCAATATCAGGCTCTGTTACCTTAGCAAGTGTAAGAATATTGCTTAACAATGAGTTCATCTCCTATGACGATTGGTTAATAATTATGAAATGATTTTATCAAATTTGATCATCTTAATGGTCAATTTGAATCATCCAATCTGAAAGTAACATATAAACACTTAACAAAATTCTATATAAAACTCAACACGTTCTACCAACGTCTAATACAAGAAAATGATGTGAGTATAGACTGTTTAATTAAGGCAAATGAGTGTATTATATCAATTTCAATTTGATCTAATGAGATAACATTGTTCTATTCATCTGAACCATTTCAGATATACATTTTCATTTGGTCAGTTGGTAGCGATCTATTCCATCATTCTCTTTACATCGGAATTTTTTGACTGTCATGAATATTGTGATAAATCTGAAATTCCTAATGATGGAAAAGTAATTTTCCAAAGTGATACATATAAATATGTAAGTCATCAGTCAAGTTCCATTACAAATATTCAGTCTCATTATTACGACTATTCCCAGTTAATTCGCCGTAATCAGCCCTCTCCAATTGTTAGTGAAAATTTTGAGAAACCGGTTACTGATAAGGTGAGTTAACTACATTTTGCAACGGAGATGCTAATCCATATGTTTGCATATTTCTAGGATACAGATATGAAATTTACCTTTACAGTATACGGTTCAGATATCAGCACATTCAGAATAGATAAGGAAGGTAAGAGAATTATTTTCCTCGAATTAAAATTTTCACTAAGTTTTGTTTACTCACATTTCAATTTCATGAATCAAAGTCGCTTTCATTACTTCAATAGATCAGTTTTAGGCATTTTTTCAGATTCAAAACATTTACTGATGTCTTTCCTTGTTCAAGTTGTAAATCGTTTGATGCGTTGCAGCAAACTAATGACACTTCATGCAATTCATTCCAGTCTCAAGTTAATTTCAAAGTCTTTCATTCATTCACTGTAGATTATTCAATCTAATTGCATGTTTTCATTTGATAAACACAGGTGTAATTTATTTAAATCAAAAAGGGACTGTCGGATCACTTACCACCGAAGTCTTACGGAAATTGCTGTGTGAAACTGAGATTTCGGATCGGGGTGAGTTCTTCTATTATTCAGTGAGATTTTGTTTTATGTTTTTCATTCCTCATTTTTATTTTACATAAATGATTCGTCATTTAACTTGATTAATTCGTGAGAGCTGACCAGTACACAGTGATTAATTTATTTGTGTGATTTCATGCCCTAAAATATGTTCACAACATGTATTCATTACTGTGAAGTGAAAATGTTGAATAAAACAATGATTCACTTCAAAACAGACACAAATTGATTGAGTAGAAATAATACACCAAACGGTGTAAATGCTCAGGTGGAAATAATCTACTCTTCAATCTGTTCGAACTATCATAAAAGTGATATTTCATCAATACGACACTTTTTGATAGATTGAACGAATCAAGCTGATCACAGATGCAACAATAAGCGATGTTGTGTGAGAAATCAGTTTGGATTATTGAAGCACATGAACTATCAATAATTTATATTTGATGTCCCACAGATCTTTCTGTCACTTACTTGGTTCTTAATAGTTCAGTCCCTCATATTCACTGTCGTTGAACTATTGGATATTAAACACATTCTTAATTATCATAATCGTTTGATCATGAGATTTGACCTCATGCACTACCTTAAACATCCAATCAACTAACAATCACGAATAACAGGCTGGTACAACATGATTGATTCGAATTAGAACACCTAGAATATCAAAACGAAGAGCATTCATTTTATTCACTTACTGAACTTAATGTCAGTGAGGTAACATTTTCGGGCAATAATTAGTTTAGTTAAGAGAATACTGTTCAATTGGAATAACAGAATTTCACAAAATGATACTGTATGTTTATTGTCGAGTAGATATTAACGGTTGTTTAGTTAGCCAAAAGCTTACAAACAAGCCCAACATTTCAGAATGCAGATCATTGAGGCTCTCATTTAGTTGAATTGGTTCACTTCAATCTTGAAAAGGAACATCATAACTTGTGTTCAAACACATTTGGTTTATTGAAAGAGGTAAATATTCATTATACAGATACATGAACACAAATTTATTTTACTTTCATTATTTCAGAGGAATTTTTAGCTGTCAGAAGGTCTTGTCCTACAAATATTGATAATAAAAGTATGTATCCATATCCATGATTGTTTGATCACATGTAAACTATTAACACTTTACATCATCATCATCATTGATTGTTATTACTCAACTGTTTTCTATTCAGTTTGAGTAATTGAATTCGTCTTTAAAAAAGCCTGATGAAAGTATTCAAGTGTAACCATTCTACAAAATCAAAGGCTAAATATACATAGAATCCATTGATTGTCCATACATATTTGATTGAAACTTAAAGGATAATTAACATACGTCTGGATACATTAGGTCATAATCACATTTCATTTGTAGATAAACGAATACAGAGATTCATCTTCATTGACAGGATTCAAAGGAACATGATGACAAGTCTGTACATATGTGTTCATCGGAAAATCATTTCTGTATACATCACATTCATCTGGATATTCACTCATTATACGAACATTCTTAGCTTCTACTCTTTCAAATTAAGAGATCGTTAAAACGATATGTATTAAGCGTATTCACTTCTCATCTTTAACAAATAATGTGGTCAAAGTCATTTGATCGACTGATATACCAATGTGTTACATAACTAAATAAATTCTAAAACTCGGATTATAAACAAACAAACGGCAGCTCATTTCTTTTCTCCTAGAGTTGATTGTATCAGCTGAAATATAGAAAATATTCCACCAATTTGAATACCACTCCAACTATCGGATCTGATTAGAAACTAGATGATTTATTGTTTGAATATGAAAACTAAGCAAAACTAGGACATTCATTGACATTCATGCTTATTTCATTTCCACGACATTCACGAGATTATTTTCATTACGAATTCAACTACAGAAAACATTTGAGATAACACAGTAAATATCTGCTAAAATCTGATCCCCATTTGTGTGTAGGCACATACAGTGTCACATCTAGCAATGACATGCTCGACACTAATCCTTGAAATGTTAAATATCGATAGTTTTATCTTTTGCAGGTGATATAATCAAGGTAATGTACGTGATACACTCGAATGGGAAGATATATTTCTATTATGAGAACGTAAGTTGAGCAAATGAATGGATTATTCTATTATTTCATGCATATCAGCACTGTCAAATACATCGAAATATATGAATAAGGATAAAAGGACACCAACATTTTGTATTGTGCATACAGACTTTATGAAACTAGTAATAATCCGTTCATGACAAAGTTTATTCTAGCACTTTTTAAAATAATGAACACCAAAGAAGTGGTGTAATATGTAAACGAATTCTGATACCTTCGAGCCAATTAACGACAAAGAGTGTGTGTCAGAGTTCTGTACGTGAACGGTCATTTTCAGCATTATACAGACCAGTTGTTGAATATTTCGAGAGAGATGTTGTTAAAATCTTGATCGCTCCTCAGATTGTATTTGCTCGAATGTCACTATTTAGAACTTTATCGATTTGGAATACAATAAATACTGGACGACTAGAAATGGCTGGTGAGATGATGAATTGTATGAGTGTTGAACTCAATCCATCTTGTTTGTTTCGAGGTAATCAGAACAAATTGTGGAATGAATTCTGTTGAGAAATGAACTGCAATTGATATAAGTAAGCACATAAACACAATTCCACAACAGGACAACAAATTCACGTTCAGCGACATTACAGTTATTCACAATCACAATTCTACCAACGGACGTAGATCTTCATCTTACTATGTATAGCCTCATTCCATGATAATTAGATCGTTCATCTAACTTCACTGAAGTTGTCAACTGAGGTGAGGCAGAATATCTTTGTAAATTAGATGGAGTATATTTCTTAGGGAACCGAGGAGATCAGTATGCTTACTGTAAGTGTGATTAGTTGTCTTTGAATAAGATAATGCAAATGACGACACATTGCTTCAATGTTTGGTTGGTTTTAATATAGGTGTTTGTGTATTGACAGATCTTGACTCAGACTTCCATTGCTCCTTTTCAGATTCCTACAGGACTAAAGAAAGGAGATGTTGCATCGAGCTTTAGTTATTATATCAAGTGTGGAAAAGGTAACAAACGTTATTTACATTCTAATTTACATTGACTTACATGAGTAGTCATCTGTTAGTATGATGTTACCTTCTGTTTGTACACGATCATCACTATGTCAACGTGCAGATTTTCTGTAATTCATAATGGTCACCGAATTTGTGTTTCTTACAGTCTACAATATTCAGTTGCTTTTGTTTGTACAATCAATTGATGGAAATGTTGTTGAAGTGCTGAGGAAAATTGTGTGAAATAGAATTTGAATAATTTAGGCAAACTCACTGTCCTAATGTTACTGTGTATTGGAAATTCAACGGCAATTTGATATTTAGAAATCTTGAAGCAACATTCAAGTGTCACATGTAATAAAAATTCATAACGGAAACTCATCCTGAAAATATTTCTTATATTAAGAATTGATACCAAAGTATCTGTATCCTCAATTCAACAACCGTCATCCTCGTTGATATCGCAAAGCAGATTTGAGTTGTTGTGATTCAATCGTAATCGTATTGTTTTATCATTTTGTGCTAAGCTCCATCAAAAAGAATTTCAAGATACACGTCAGCTGACGCTTGCCTAATTTAGTATACCGAGTAATATAACTCAGATGTGTGAATGTCTTCATCACGAATTTGCAGATAGATATTTGGAGAAGTCTTCTGTATAGTCTTAACGATCCAGACAGGAATATATGAACGAGTATACTAGACAGACGATATATCTACTCATTTATTCACTCATCCACTGATGGACAGTCAGACGTGCAGCCTCTCAATATTGACTATTTCTGAAACAAATTGTGACGAGATAAACATATTTTTTGTGTAGGTGTTGCACTGATACCTTGGTAAAACAAATCAGCAATTTTATCGATATCATTTTTCATTTAGTGGTTGAACATCGGTCACTTTCAGAACCTTAAGTGATGTAGAGCATATTTCATAAGGATGTTACTTGACCACCATTGTATCTATAATCAGATATTAAACAGTTTCTTATTTTGATCACCTCTTAAACGAACAAACAACATGTTATATCCAAAATGGAAATCAGAATTTTAACTGTCTTCTTCTGTACAATTAATTACAATAGGTAATCAAAGGCCTACAATGAGTATTCCTCATGAATGGATCGAAAGTGGGACGCTAGTGGAATATGAAGTTCTCGGTGGTATGTCAAACCTTATTTTATCAGAGTTCACTATTTTCACACTTGAATCAATCAACTTTGTTTCATAAAATTGAAAATTTCATGTACGATTTCAGACAGCTATTAAATGATCTCAAGCCATCAGTCACAACTGACGTTACACCAAACAACGACTCACTGTTGAATATTTAAAATGATTCTAGACAGATTTTGATGAAATTTACTTGAACAAAATGTCGCAAGACGATGGATGAGGTGATATCAGTCTGTTAGTTGATTGTGCATTGAGTGGGAAGTGTCATTTGATTTTCATTTGGTACATGCAATATCGAATTTCGCCGAGAAATTGACATTGCAGAAACACTTCATGAAACTGTAATTGCCTTGGAAACAATAGCTTGATTTCCAAAATCACGTGTTCAAATTTCAATTTATCATAGTCAGTAAATATTTGTACAGTATCGAAAACACTGAGGGTTTTCACAGTATGGAAGTGTTTCCTTTCTCCTGAATACGTACAGTGAATAATCACAAACATTGTTCTGTTCATCATGTGTTAGACTATTGAAATAACATTCCGACAACTGGGAGAATCATTCCACAATCTGATGTCCAGATCAACTTCAATATTTATTGAATAAAAAATTGTTGATTGTCGCTGATTTTTCATAATCCAACTAGTCTGTTGTGCTTACTGATTGCACACAGACTAGAATGTAGCCACGTAGTTTGAATCTTTTTATCATTGTAGGTTGACGGAAATCTCTTCAAGGAAATTCTCGACAATTAATTGAGAACCAATGTCACGCTCCCTTTGTTGTTCGATTGAATTAACATAATGGAATATAAATTTTCTCCCTGAGAACAACTGACGTTCGTGCATCGGCTTCTAAATAGTCAGTTAGAGTGAAATAACAATGTCATACTCCATTTTGCATATGTAAAAACGGTATACACGAGATATTTCCGAATCATAAAGCAGAAACGAGATTCGTTAACCGTCTAGCGTGTACATTTGTTTTCTAATATTAACAGTCATTGACATCCGTGACATTCTCAATGCAATTTTATTCAGTTCCAACATGTTTTCGGGAAATGTGAATGACATTGAAGGTGTATTGAATTTCGGATTGAGCAATGTGATGACAAATGCCCAGAGAATGAAATACTCATTTAACTCCGAAATCGCCATCATTCGGTTACAGTTACATGTTTTGTAATTCACTTATCTTTTGTTTGATAACTTGAAATGCAACCACCTTCTTCTTTTCACTAAAGATTGTCCAAATCACAATTCGATTGAAGCATGTCGAGGCGGAGCAACATCGAATCCAAAGTGTATTTGGTGTGAAATAGCCAATACATGCATCACTAGAAATGATGAGGATGATCGTGAGTTTAAAGAAAATGGTTGTCGGAATAAAGTAAGCAATTGGTAGACTTTGAAGATTGTTCTTAGTATTACGATATTCCAAATTGCAATCTATTTTTCGGAAGAACATTTGTATAGTTACGAATTAGTAGTGATTTCTATTGTACCGTAAGCGCGTAAATCAAAGTAACTTATACGATATTTAAGCACATATGAATGCAATGTTCCATTTCCATGTGGACATTCAACAATGAATAGAAGAGTAGGTTAACACCAATGCCTAGAAAGATGTTAATTCTTTAGCTCATAGAATGTGTAGTGATTCCCGATGTTCTATTTGAAACCGTATATCTACGTGAACTGTTGAAGAATACAGATGAAATCAGTTTGAATGATGAAGCGTAATCTGTTGAAAATTGTGTAGCATGTTCCGATAATGAGTGAAAGTTCGTAGTCCCATTGTTGAAGTACAGAACAAGTATTTCTGATTCCTTGTTGAGAAATGTGTACCCTGAATGAATTGCTTCAATAAAGCTGTCAGTCATAAGTTTGTTGAATAGTGTATAGATTGTGATAAGATGTGACATCCAGGAAACAAATTTCATCACCAAAACAAAAGTCGTCAGTTAGTTTTTGGATAGTGTGTACTTATCACATTGACTGTCAAATCAGTAGCAGATATTCTAAATCATTATTCACTGATCACATTGTGCAAATGTAAATTATGTAACCAAATGTTGAATTCACTTGTGTCATTAATACTGACAATGGTGTATAATGAATGATGAAATATTTGATATTTAATTATATTTCCACTGTTTCTTTCTTCTGAAGAGTTCGATTGTCGAGGTTTCCAGTGAACCGACAACTTTAGCAACTACTGAAACTGATCTAATAAATGAATTGAAGGAGACCAGTGGAAGCACTGAATCACATTTGGTAAATATTTGATATTTTCTAATCATTATACTATTTCGTTCATTTCAGAACATGACCACAGATACAACAACAGACATAGAGAAAAGAAAATCACCGCAATACGTGTACATCGTTGTACCATTAGTTATATCTTTCCTTATTGTGGTCATTGGCATTGGCATTTGGCTGTGGTTCTACAGAAGGAAGAGAGTTTATGCATAGTCCCAACAAACAGCTTGTCACTTGTTTTCATCAAGTTGACTTTGTTATGTTCATTTTTTAGTTTAGTAACACACTTTCTATTTTGTTAATCATTTCAATACATTGAAGATTGTTTCATGGAACTGCATATCACATTGATGATTGTTTACGTAATGACTGATGTCACTTTTTTGGTAGAATATAAAAATATAATTTTTTGTATTTATGTCATTGTTTTCATTCAATAAAAGAAACATGGGTAATTTCACACGAGGTTACAACATTGCACTTGTCAATTAATAGTATCGTGTATACGTGATTATGTGACCATTGAAATTAAAAATGAGTCTCGTACAAACTCTCTACGTTGATACTTCAGATATGTGATATGGACTATCACAAAAGTTTGAAATTGTGATCTGAATTGTCGATTTCCGGTATGCTTTGCCAGGATCGATGGGTTATCCACCACACCTGATAGAATCTGACTAATAAATAATGCTGATCCTTAGAGTTTCTAGACTGTGCCCCCAGTAAGTGTTTTATATTAAAGGGTTCCCCGTCATATCAGGGATGGTGTTTAGGGATGATCAACCAGCAACAATAATGAAAAAAAGAGGTAAACTTCATTCAGCATTCATTGGAAAACTATATTTCATTTTATCTTGCTCTCGGTTTTACAAAATGTTTACGACTACTGAGAAACGTGCATGTTTCTCTATCTTTCATAGCACTCCAGTTTATAATTGTCTATATCACTGAATTTAATTGGTCATTCACTTCTTCACAATCAACATGTAGATCATCATCGTCTTGTAATCTGCATCGATGATCATTGTTTACTCGAGTTGGGTGGGAATAATGTGAACTTCTCTCCTAAATCAAAGTCACACCTTCTTGTTAATTAGTATCGTGGACCAGTGTTTGGTGATATCTAGGCACTGTGGCTGTAGTGCGTGGGAACTCAGGTGTGAATGAACAGTTTTATAAGTCACGGACGTGAAACTGGATGATTTTCCGAGAAAATGACCACTACAATCATTTGAAATTAATTGGTGAATGGTTACAGTGTTTATTCATAGTTGGAGCAACACCATCTATGAATTGACAACCAGAACATTTGCCTTCACTTCATCTTCTTTTTAGAAAAGTAGTAATAATTTGATTGAGGGCAGGTGATTATCGGCCATATAAACAACTTATTATTAGAAAGCGATGTTGTTTTATTCTAACGAAGACTGATATTACACCCACAATACAGAATAGAGAATACCATATTATTTGATTATTTGAGATGGAATGAGGTGATCAATGATAAACAAAGTATAATCATAGCTGATTCTACAAACAAAATGAGGTCAACAAAAATATGTTTCTTCATTAGACAAACACGTTGTTTACAATGAGATTGAAGAAGTAATCAATATGACTTTGAATATTTTATTGGATATGACAGAAGTGATAGAATTTGATGTTGTGTTATATTCAATGTGATGAATGAGACAGAATTCTCAATCGTTTTGCAAATCTTATTCCTCAATGCATACGATATACAGGTTTGTGGTGTTTGTATGAAGTAGGTTTGGCGTAACGAGGGAATTGACAAGTGTTCGTGACAATTAACTTCATAAAGCCGCTTTATCTACGGTTCGATGAATACTGATTGAGACAGTAACTTAGGAGTGCTAAAATAGTTAACTATTTACATACATGCATACATACACTCTCGGTCATACCAGGGTATTTGGCAGCCTTGATAAAATATCACAACCATTGCAGTGAATCCTTCATTTGCTAATTTCCATCATTTGTTCATCACATTCTGCATGATTCTTGCAGTCCACACTTTCTTTTTCCCTTATATTCTCATCAACTTGAAGACTGTTCGATTTCTAATTCCGAATACATTACGCTTGTCCGTCCTCATCAATATAACTCAACCTTTATCAGGAAATATGGCTTGTGACTGTCAATGCAATCCATGATGCGCTTTTCTCCCTATTTGTCACTCGTCAGCTGGATATACCTGCATCCTAGAATTGATGTTCCCTCCATCACTCGAACCCAGTATCGTTCGTTTCAAGCGGCATCGTGTTATTCACTTAGTTTGATATGTGTCTTGAATAATCGAAATCTACACAGACTGAATACTGTGATATTTAGCTATTCACTCATCATTTAAAAGTCTGGTTCACTCAACAATATGTTGAATGATACTTCGATTCCTGGAAACTTGTATCATTCAAAGAGTATTGGTGTTATGCAGCTAATGTGATTTAGAATCTTAATTTTTTAATTTATTGTTATGGCTTAAATTGACGTTGTTATTGTCATTACTGATTGATTTCTTTACTACTTCTACAAATATCAGTAGCTTCAAACAGTGTGTCAAAACACCATAGTTCAACACATGGTCTAATGCATACGAATGCTCAGATTAACTCAACTATACTATTAAGATGTCGTGTTCAACTTCAGATTGAGAATGATCTTAGGGAAAATCATTCAGAATATTAAGTGGAGTAGTGATGCATACAAGTCAGAAGTTTCGTCATCATCATCAACCGCATCAGGAGCAGTTTGGCAAGCTATCAATCCAATATTTATTGCCAGATCAGTTGAAAATCATTGTTGACTAGGTGAAAGATGGTTTTGGTTATGATCAAGATACATTGAGACAAACATTCGATGGAAGGTATACACTGGTTGAATTTGAAGACGAATGTTAGTCATTACACACGGCCTTACCTTCACGCAACAAAATACCCTCTTACAATGTTGACTGATTTGTTCAACTATTCGTTGTACTCAATTTTACTGTAAGTTTAGTTAGTTCGATAATTGTTTCTACTTTCTTCAATAAGATGAAATATTGCAAATCAGTGGGATTGAAGCAAACAACAAACTCTTAGTTGAACCCACAATGAAGTGTATTTTAACAAGTGGTGATTTCTGAGTTGAAATGTATATGTAACATTCACTATTTTCATTATCATAAAGCTGTCCTTCCATTTAATTGATTCGTAACGATCACATTACAATTCACTTGATAAGATGATATTCAACATTACAAACTGTGATCAAATATTGAGATTATGGAGAGGAGATCTGTTAGTCAGAAGGTTGATGTTGTATCATTTGCACCGGATTTTCAAGCCAATCAATATTCATTTTCTCCTTATATACGTTCATTTTCAAATTACATTTTAAGTAGTGTTCGATTCAGTATTATCAATTCTGTATTAGATACATGATTCAATCAGTTACCTGTTGTTTTTATTAAAACAAATTCAATGTACATGTTATAATGGTTGGTTTTCCACGTTTACACGTATGAGACGTTAATTTGCCTTCGACAAATATTTACACCAGATTTCTTCCCTGTGTCTATTATTCTACAGAATTTTACCACAACTCGGATCAAGAACATGTGATTAGCGTAATTAAAACGTAAATATATTTCCACACCAAAAACTCGACACAATCCAACAACAAGGAACAATGAATAATAATAAATAATGATAATGATAGGGGAATATATAACTCAGCTGACGCTTGTCAGACTTTCTACATGACTTAATAAGCAAACAATCAATCATTATCATTCTCACCCACACATCAGTACTTTAAATAATATTCATTCTTGATGAGTTCAAATAACAAGTTCAAAACCTTAATTTACTAACTTCTTATTTTGTTATGTTCGTCAATTTGAATGCTACTACTGATTCGTCTTACTCGGAACGAACGAAGAATCGAGGATTCAGAGACTCGATAGGCTATACTGATCCGTTGTCCCCGACTCAGCTAAGTCGATCCAGAAGTCTTGGTAAAATGTAGAAAGTGTATTCTACAGACAAACAGAAGATACCAGGTCCATCAAGCACACAAATCAAGCGTATTTATACAAAATATATATAATCGATATTGCCATGGAAGTTTTTAAACATTTACTCGACGCCCGAGTTCTGTCAAACTATTGGTTTCAATATTGACGAATATCCGCATAAATTTGATCGATAAGTTCGTCAATCGACTATCTGCGTGGGTGGTAAGAAATGCACAAGCATGCATCTGCATACAAGCTGCACAAAAATAAAATTACAAAATATGAGTTTTGCGGATCTAACGTCGCCGGCAAATTTCGAATACCAAACTATCATAATTTTACGTTTGTATTGTGATATGTGCTACTGATATCGAGAGATATAAGTAGTATATATCATCAGTCGAAAGCGAAATACCTGGTGGTAGAAGGTTAAGAATTACGAAGAAAAGGGAATGAGAATAGAGAATGATTGGTTGGGAAACGAAGGAACAATCATGTCTAAGACAACTAATTGATACTATGGAAATGAAGTATTTACTATATGGGTCTCAGATACTACTATTAAGGCGTTCTGTCATTGTGTATTCAAATACATTTGATTGTCCCACTTGTGATCTCATTCACTACAGTATTATTAAAAATTATTAACGATTACTTTCTTCATTAGAAATAGATGCATTTTGTACTTTGGTTCAATTATCGACTAACCTTTACTCTTGTTTTATTTATTCTTCTATTTTCCAGCTTTTTATTTGTTTTCACATATGCTACTTTACATGATCTCTTAGTATCTAAATTACATTCAGATTAGATCGGAATCATTAGAGTCTATATAATATATATTTTTTTAAAATAATAATTTTTGGCGAGACTCTAATTTATGGACGAGCCAACCAGGAGCGCTTGAGTGTTTTCAATGTCACAGCGCCAATTCCAGTACGTGATGCTCACATACAATCGGTTTACAGTGGATTTTATAGAAGACGTGATAATTGAGCGGATACAACAAATAGGATTACAAAGAAGTTCGTTTATTTGTATCTGAGGCAATCAAATTAATTCTGTACTGTGTACAGACTACCATAATGAAGTTGCCTTTCCATGTTGTTTATGTTGGAACAAGAAGTGTGAAAGAACAGGAACTTCCGCCGCTCGATCCCGATTGAAACTAAAGAAAATCATGATAATTGTTGCGAATTGGATAATAAAACCGCCAGTCACACTAGCTGCAACATTTGCAGATGTTACTGAAGCTTTGGATGTTCAGTGGTATGAGTATTGTAGAGGTATATATGCAACAAAAACGACAAGCTTACGCGAGTCTTTTGGAGGGAGTTGAGAGAATCGTTGAAATAGACGAAACAATAGTCAGGAAACGAAAATGTCACAGAAAACGTAGTATTAAAATAGACTGGGTAAGTAGCACTTCCATACATATACCTCAGAGGTTCTTGGAATTTAGGACAGGTCATCTCAATAGGGACACTTCCAGCGGGTCAGAAACCGATAGCCAATTACACGGGAATATGTACAGCCAAGCACAACAATATATACAGAGGTTTGGAGAGCGTACAGGCGCCTATATAGAATTGGTTATGTGCATCGTGTCGTTATTCACAAGCGGCATTTTGTGGATCCAACAACCGGAGTGCACACAAACAATAATGAAGTTATGTGGTCGAGGCTGGAAGAGTTTTTACGATACTATTATGGCTCGAGAAGCCAACTATTATGGAGCCATATGGATAAGTTCCTCTACTGTATGCATTACGATTTCAGAACTTCTGAACCTCTTTCTAACCTTGAAAAGTTTATAAATCATATAAAAGAAGTGTATCCATTTTAATTCTTTGGCTTTGTTTAGTATATATTTCTACTCTATATTAACTGTTTTGTGATTGGCTAATAGTCTCGATACTATAATTTGCAGACGAACCAATCAGAAACGTCTGATGGATTTCAATGTCACGGCGCCAAATTCACCAGCTGATGCTTACATCCACAAATTATAGTTTTTGCCTAAATTCTTTTTAATCAATTGAAATATCAGAAATTTACATTGAAGCCAAAGAAATTGTTTTATAAAAAATATTACACAAGGGTTCAATATACAACTTTATATTGAACAATGATCATTGAAGTCAGATGAACAGAATAGAAAGATCAAAATAGAGTTTTAAGATTAATAATAAAAAGAAGATCGATTCATGAAAAGGAGCATATTTTAAATCGTTTCATTATTATTATTATCATCATCATTTCATTATTATTATTCTTCAGATCCTCCACTAATTTCAGATAGATTATCATTGATATCAACTCCATATGCTTGTAATTCTTCTTTATTTGGTTTAATATATTTACCATTATAGAATGATTGAATTTTAACTTGTTTTAATGTTTTATTTAAACAATCCATAATATTTGTATGTGGCATATGAGTTTTTAAACCTAAATTATCATATGTTAATATAATGGATTTTTGATTAGATTGTTGTTTTGGTTGCTGTGGTTGCTGTCGTTGTTGTTGTTGTTCAATGAATAATTTTAATGGTTCTATACAACGTTGAATATATTCATGTGTACCACGTGGATCATGTAATTCATATGAATGTGGTGATTCCCAAAATCTCAATTGATTTTCTGTGATATTGATTTTATTTAATTTAATTTCATCTAATAACCATGTTATTGTATCTGGGGTAAACATTTCATTAAATGTTCGTTGAATTTTTTCTTTACGAATTAATTTCACTTTTTTTACTGTATTTGGATCAATGAAAACTTTAATTGCTTTCCATATACCATGAAAAAATGTACCATGATTAATTAATATAAATTTATATAAAGTTTCTGGATAACAATCAGCAAATGTTTGTACAAATTTCTTACCGATTTTCGGATTACAACAAGCAACCGTTAAACCTAATTGTGAATAAATGAGAAAAGACAAACAGACGAGAAATGAAACAATATTTTGCCAATGTAATCAAAGAGGGATTGGGGGTAGTCTTGTGGAGATGATAGTTAGTTGAATAGTTGAATTCATGAGTGAATTTAATTTAGATCGTTATGGAAATACTGGAAGTAGTGGACGGCTGTTTAGTTCTAGAATGAGATAGCACAATGGCAGTGTGCATCTTGCATGTGGGACTAGAATTCAAGGTGTTTGTTCTTGCACGCAAACCGTTAACCTAAAAACAATTGTTTGACGACGGACCACGTGTGAACTTGAGGAAGCTGTAGGAGACTCAGAGAAAGCCGAAGATATTCCATCCAATTATCTTTTGGAAGAATATTCTAGAATTCCTACGTGTAGCTTCCCGATTGGACAATGTTAATGACCCTCTGTATGCGGATTGGTGGACTGTAATGATGATTTCGTTCTTACTAAAAACTATAAATACCTGACAATTTTGTACTATAATTGACACTGTCTGGGAATAATATTCCATTCATTAGTCTTCTGTCTTCTCATTGCGACTTGGAAGGGTTCTGGCGTTCTAGTGCTCACGTTATACGCGGTATATCATAAACAACCTTCCAGATACAACACATTGAGATGGGTTCAGGTTTCGCGTGTAGGATCATGGATGCACATTGCTGAGGAGTCCTTTACTAGAACGAAATAGCTGTAGAGTGCTTCTAAGTTTTCAATAGTGGTCTACCTGTGATCGACTTATGAATTCAACTATTAAAATTATTATCATCTCTACAAAATCTCCATTATGATTTTATTGATTCGCAAAATCACAAAATCATCTTCTGTCCCATACTAAAACGAAATGGAGATGACAACAAACGAAGCATTATTAACTCTTTGAAAATGTGATAACATTACACAGAATACCCTAATTATAAACTGATTCTACACAAACTTGATAATCAGTTAATGACTATCACATCAAACTGATAAAAATTATATTGGAAGGGGATTTCGATGAGATTTTAGTAATTTTTAATAGTTGAATTCATTAGCCAAATGAAGCTAGATCATCATGGAAAATCTGGAAGCACTGGACGGCTGTTTCGTTCTAGTATGGCATACCTCAGTGGCAGTGCACATCCAAGAGGTATTTCTTGGAGTTCTAGTGAGAAGCCATGATCAGTAGAATTCAACCAGGTTTGTTGTGAGATAGTAACTGAATGATGACAATAATGGACGGTGGCGAAATTCGTGGATTATTTGAAGTCAGAAACTAACACTGTTGGATGCCGACTCAATGATCTAGATGTTAAACGCTCGAGAGAGACCAACAGGTCCTGGGTTCGCATCTCACGAGGCGGGTTTTGAATGCACACTCCTGAGCAGTCCCATACTAAGATGACATGGCAGTCCAAGGCTTTTAGACTTTCTATAGTGGTCTAGCTTTAATTGACTCATGAACTCAACTATTAAATTACCAATATAATTTGAAATGAGAAAATGAATGTGATTGTGTAATAAGCAAACATGATGCTTGTTTTTTAGTGATTATGTATTTAATAGTGAGTGATCTCAGGAGGCACGTTCCGACGTTTCAGTGAGAGATCGTGTAGAGTGGAGTCAGCTACATTGAATGTAAGGGAACTGCTCATTGGTGTAGTAGAGGATGGTTACGCAATATGGTAAGTTGATTGAAGTTAGAAATGTAAGCCACTGGATGACAACTCAATGGTATAAACGTTCAGGATTTGCCATATGACTTAAAGATTCAGGTTTCATCTTAGGTGGGGGTAGGAAAGGTGCACTTCTGAGAAGTCCTGCATTTTGACAAAACAGCTGTCCAATAGCTTTTTAAACTATAAACTCGGGTCATTTAGATTCGAATTCTGCAGGAGTATCAGTTCCTTCAAGATTGTAGATAAACCTTGTTCTTGAGCGTCAACTCGTACAAAATGTAGATCAAATAAGGACTTCTGTCTACTTTTCGCTGAAAACCCACCATGGTCACAATATATTACACTGCTGAACTAATCCACCATGTAATAATACATTTTCAGTTTAGATATGAAATTCAAGAATCACTATCAGATGCAATTTACCTAACAAATAACTTTGTAAAGAATACCACTCTTGAATGCTTAGGACATTTAATTGTAAGAAGGAGAAAAATCTGTTGTGATATCATTAATTCGTGATGATATTGTGTTGAACGAGAACACAAATAGGGACAATAGAATGTGTTTGAATATGAAATTACAGAACATCTTGGTAACATCCGAGATCTATACAATAAAGACTTCATTTGCAAAATGTCAATCAATCGTCTCAGACATCATTGTTCCGACGTTTCCCAATCAATCATTCTCTATTGCCATTCATTTTTCTACTAACCTTCTGCCACCAGGCATTTAACTTTCGATTGATGATATACACTACTTATCTCCCTAGATATTAGTAGTACACATATGAATACTAAAGAAAACACTTGAAATATTTATTTATTTGTTTAAATAAAAATTGCACATATAAAACGTGAATCAATAAAGATTGGTTCTTCTGATGTTTGCCTAGAATAAATTCTTAAGTAATTCTATACTCTTCAGAGCATCTCATTGGATAGAATTTTGAGAGCTAGTTATATTTGGAACAACAGTAATATAGATAGAGAAGATGTTTTATCAAAAGTGAGGAGCATCTTGAAGGATCATAACATTATGACATTTTCGACTGGTTATAACCTTGAAAATTTCTAGAGGTTTTCTGAAATAGATGGATAGTGTCTAACAGAATATAAATAACTTTCGATTTAGGACTCGTCAGCTGAATACACTTACTTCCCTAGCATTGAACACAGTAACTTTCAATTCAAATGTTCGACGCGTTATCTACTAGGTCAATCGTCTAGATAGTCACTAACACATGTCACCAATAGGATGTTTATTGTGATTATCATTACATTGAAGTTGTTTTAAAAAAATCGTATTATCTTTAAGTAGTACATTATAATCTTACCTGTACAATCAATAATAAATACCAATGTATTCACTGAGGTTTGTATACTTCGTTTTGCATGTTCGATAAGATAAACCATATGGCAAACAACATCGTCTGGATTATTTTTCAATGTTTGACATTGAGCAAAGCAAGCATACATCAATGGTCTACCTTCACGATCGAACCCAACTTGTCGCTGATTAAAATGAAAGCGAAGAGTAGAAAAGATAAAAATAAATAAAACAGTCTAAGATATCAAAAGTTTAATAAGATGGTAATTTTATTTAGCAGTATAGGGTTTTGGAGATTATTACGTTTTTGACTGACATCATGAATTGATTGATGTCAGACCATCAATGAACACCTGGAAGCAATGGACAGCCGTTTCGTCTTATTGTGGGATGCCGGCTCAGTGATCTAGAGGTTAAGCGTTCGCGCGCGAGACTGAATGCTCTGGGTTGAAATCCTGCGAGCGGGATCGTGGATGTGAACTGCCAAGGAGTCCCGCAATAGTACGAAACGATCGTTGAATGTTTCCAGGTTTTCAATTGTGGTCTAACACCAATCGATTCATGATCCCAATCAAAGAAGTTTATTCAGACCCATTAGAGTATTAGAAAGACTAATTTATTCTGTTTTTTTTATTATTTGCTGATAAGTCAGTCTACAGTGAATTTTTTCCAATCTATATTTCCCCATGGATTGCTCAGGACAGAGTTCGATGGAGAATACTGATGAGCGGTCTATGCTCCTCGACGAGTAGTAATAGGCATAAGTAAGTAAGTAAGTAAGTAAGTAAGTAAATAAGTAAGTAAGTAAGTAAGTAAGTAAGTAAGTAAGTAAGTAAGTAAGTAAAGTAAGTAAGTAAGTACGTAAGTAAGTAATATTTCCTCATCGACCTATGTTGTTATCTGATTGGGTGTTCTCGTTTTCAGTTCAGTAATTCTGTTATATGTAGAGTTTATATTTATTACTATATGTAGATTTGGTTTTGTTTGAGTTTTTGACTCCTCAGTTTCTTCGATTACTAGATGTCCAGTCCATAGAGTTAGCCTACATCATGTTTCGTGTTAGAATAATATTCGAATGGTTTTTAATTTGGAATATAAATATACTCTGTTTGGTGTTATTTCTCAACAACAACAACAACAACAACAACAACAACAACAACAACAACAACAACAGTAAACTTAATCAACTAATGTTATTATTATTGTATTACAAGATAGTAGGCAGTAGTAATGTCCTATTTGTAACTTATTCCAGTTAGATGTACTTGCTTGCTTCTAATGTTAATGTTCACATTGAGGTTTTAACTCAATACATATCACTTCAAAAGAATAAGAATAAGGAGTAAGTCACTCAGCTAACGAATTCAGAAATCAATCAACTCGTTGACATATTGAGCAGAATCATTAACGTAAATTTAAATAAAGATCTTATCTGCTTTATATGAACACTGGTCATGGTGTTCATCATAATAATAATAATAACCAGCACAATCAGACTTCCGAGAATGTTGTAAAGTACATAAACAAACAACAATAATAACTCACAACTGAATGAAATCCTGGTGTTTCATGACACCATTTACATTGAATTGTCAATGGTTGATATTCTCGACGCCATTCTACAGCTGTTTTCAATTGTTTAAAAGCATCTTCAACAACATAATTTCTTGCCACAAGAAATCGAGTTAATCTAATAATTAGTTGAGGAGAAAGAGAGTAAAAATAAATATCAGGTGTATAAAGTAGATTGTAGTTTTCTTGATTGAAAGAATTCAATGGTTCTCATTAAGTAATTGAATTGAGTAAAAAATGTTAGTCCGACAAGAAATCGATTATAACCTGTAATATGTAGATGCTTATATTCTTGATATACCACGTATAACTTGAGCACTTGAACGCTAGAACCCTTTCAAGTCGCAATGAGAAGACAGAAGACTAGTGAAAGGAAAGTTATTCCAGACAGTGTTAAATTATAGTACGAAACTGTCATTATTATAGCTATCCAATCCGCACACAGGGTGTTATTAGCATCGTCCAATCGGGAAGCTACACGTAGAGATACTAGAATATCCTTCCAAAAGATGATTGGGTGGAATATCTTCGGCTCTTTCTCAGCTTCTTAAAGCTTTCTCGAGTTCACTCGTCGACCGTCTTCACATAACCCAAAGAGATTGGTGATGGTGTATGTGAGTGTAATGTTAGACGTTAAACGTCAAAATCTCTAGAGGAAGAATCCTCTAATCATGATACAACCCATGTTCAGATCATTTAACAGTAACAGTATTGAGATTTAATATTAGAAAATAATATAAATGTTCTAAATGATCATACAGTTGATCAGGAAAAACGAAGAAAATGCTATGGAGTGCGATTGTGTACATTGTTTGGGAATCCTTGTATATCCATTATGCTTGAAATGAAATACTTTGGATTGAATGAATAAGTACGGAAACCAATAGGATGTATAACTGTATAATAACGCATTTTAGTTATTACTTACTTGTGCCTGTCACCCCTCGTGCAAAAGCATCGCCCACCCACCAGTATTCTCCATCTAACTCTGTCCCACACAATCCTTTCCAGCTCCTTCCAGTCAATATTCATCCTTTTCATATCTACTTCTATTTCCCTATGTAATGTGTTCTTTGGCCTTCCTCTTTTCTGCTTCCCTTCAGGATTCCAAGTTAGGACTTGCCTCGTGATGCAGTTTGATGATTTGCGTATTGTACGTCCTATCCATTTCCATCGTCTTTTCCTGATTTCTTCTTTAGCTGGAAGCTGGTTTGTTCTCTCCCATATAAAGCAGTTGCTGATGGTATCCGGCCAATGGATGTTGAGTATCTTGCGTAGACAACCATTTATGAATACTTGTACTTTCTTGATGGTGGTTGTTGTAGTTCTCCACGTTTCAGCTCCGTACAGTAGAACTGTCTTGACGTTCGTACTGAAGATTGTGACTTTGATACTGATTAACATTTGGTTTAAGTTCCATAGGTTCTTCAATTATAGGAATTTGCCAATCCTCTCTTTTACTTCTGATTCAGATCATCCACTTTCATCGATGATGCTTCTCAGGTACGTGAAAGGTTCCACATCTTCCAGATCTTCTCCATCAAGTGAGATTGAGTTGATGTTCTCCGTTTGTATTTGAGGATGCCACATTTTTCTTTGTGTATGTTGAAGTTTACTGCTGCTACACTGGCTGTCTTCATCTGCATTTGTTCGTGAGCATGAGATAGAAAAGCTAAGTCATCTAAGGAGTCCAAATATTCTGGTTGATTGCGAGCTGTTCACCGGATTCCGTGCTTCCCCTCAGGTGTGGAGGAATTCATAATTCAGTCAACCACCATAATAAAGAGAAAGGGTGAGAGTAAGCAACCTTGTTTGATTCCTGTTCTCACTTGGAATCCACCCATTAGTTGTCCTCTCATATTAATTATTAGGTATAGTAAATTGAATTGGATTATTATTAATATAGGATGTTTCAAGGGGTTATTTTATTTGTAGTTGATATCAGTAAATACTTGACTGTTCTCATTGATGTTTAGGACTGCAATTGATCCGTCACTTATTGGCATATGTGCATACTGCATGTATTGACTCGATATCACCTTAATTTACAAGCATTCTAAGCAAAGATGATAAGTGGCTACCATTGGAATCCATCAATGGGAAGATTCAAGTCAACAATACCAAATGAATATAAATGAACAACAAACACTTACGTATCATCACATGTTGCAAAATCCGGTTCATTCGGTGAAGGAGTAATATTCGATTGAGCCAATTGATAAAGTTCTGTTTTAAGATTCATTATTTGTTCTGGTGTCAATTCAGATTTAGACGATTTTCGTAAAGATGATGTTTTTGACGAATTCTTTTTGTTCATTGTTTTATGATTTAATGATGATTGTATTCCCTTACAAATTTAATTCACAGATTTAATGTGTAGAGATGGAATGTGAAGTGTAGTTTATATCTGTAATAGAACATAAAAAATTGAATTTAATGTGTCCATAGTTTTTATTGGAGTCACTTTCCATCTTCAAGAAACAAATGAGGGATGGAAATATTGATTGGTTTCAAAAGATTGGCTTGCATACCTTACGTAATACAAGAGAATTATTTGTTGGGGAGATTCAGAAAACTCTTCGAAAAAAGCTAAGAAATGTTCTGAAAACATTGAGAAGCATCTTATCCAATCAGCATTCACTAGAAGGTGTGCCAGAAACATCAAGAAAGTATAGTCACATGTAGAGTTTCTGATTGATTGATTACTTATACTGCTACTACGTTCATTAGCATTCTAGAAATTTCGGGAAACCCAAGGATATCTAATATACTATAAAGTGTTTCTTATATATTTCGCGCCTTTTCTCTTGTGTTCAAGTCACTGTGTAGTTCTAGCCTATGGGTTACTAGAAGAACTTAAGAAATACATCTAGCGTTCAATTAACAAGACTTATCATTATTGTTATTCCATTGGAAACTATTCACTACAGCAGATGCAGCCGAAGTAGACAATGTCTCATTTATATTTTATATTTCAAGTTCATTCTACTAGTGAGTAGTACAATTCTTTTCACTAAATATTATCGAATCGTATGGGATTTCATAAATTTATCGTGTGATGTGAATCAAATTCTTCTCCTAAACAACATTATCTGCATATCACAAGTATCAGGCTGTATGTACACAAGTTAGTTTCATATCGGTGGTCTTGAATGACATCACGATCTCTCAGTTCACTCTCAGTTGATCATGTACAGTTTATCAGATTAACACTTTGTTGAATACTCTGTTCATAAGATGAAGTATTAGTTCTAAGTTTGATAGAAAAGTAATTGGTAACCATATTTTAAAATATACTTCTATGAAGCAATAATAACCATATTTCTAGGTCATCTTTTCGCCGTATATCTTTCTATTGATACCCATTTCCCCCCTCCGGCACATTTCATAAATTTTTGATGATGACATATGTAAATGATAAAAATTTCATTTCAGCATTATTTCCGGTTCCAGAAATGATCAATAATATTTCTTTGTTAGCATAGTTACAATTTTTCGCAAATAACGGAAGTAATTAGAACAAAAAATGTTGGTACTGCGATATTTCATTTTTGTCTTTGTATCTTTATTTCAATGACCATTATGATCAAGATTAATCTAATACCCTGGTAAGTCAATTGTTTAAACAACAATTCAGTCTGTACTGGTATTTCATCATGAAAATGAATTTCTTCAAGAGTAAGTGAAGTGTATTTATATCAGTCAAGTGTGGATTAAAAATTGTAATTCACTGATGCTAATATATAGACTGGCAAATCCTCACATGAAATTCTCAAGTCCAAACGAGAAGAGAAAGACCAAAGAACATATTACGCCGAGAAATGGAGACAGGCATGAGAAACTTGAACAAAAACTGGATAGAACTAGAAAGGAAGGCCCAAGTCAGAGTGGGTTGTAGAATGCTGGTCGGGGTCCTATACTCCATCGGGAGTAACAGGCGTAAGTATGTAAGTAAGTAAGTAATATATAGACTGGAATTCGCAAATGTGAACTAGTACATTCTAATTCAATAATTTGAAAGTATTGTGATTATTTGAAGGCCCTTGAAGTAGAAATCCATCGTGGATTGATTTAAGTTAAGTTTTCCCCTAGTGAGTTCGGTAATCTGGAGGTTAATCGTTCACGGGTTCTGAATTCGAATCCCGACTGGAGGGTGATGGATATGCACTGCTAAAGAGTCCCATACTAGTACGGAATAGCTGTCCAGGGCTTCTAGTTTTCCAATAGTGATCAAGTTAAGGTCGGTTAGTGATTTATAACTACGAGAATTCGACAAGTTCCACAATTCACTCTATACTACAAAAGAACCATAATAATTTCTGTTCTTCATTTATCGATTCAAAAGATTACAGGAAATGATAATAAATTTTAAATGATCATAGACTATTTATTAATTAGTCTAGCACTTTCATATTAGATATTAGCTGAACAGGAATCTATTTCTTAATCGATGATATAAAATTTTTTGAAAAGAAATCTAACTCTTGAATTTTTGCGTCACCCATGGGTGAATGAATTCAAGGTGAATGATAAGCCGTGACCAGTGAAGTCTGACCGTGTCGGGTGTGAGAGAGTTATCCACATCAGACAATAAATGAAGGGCTGTGCATGATCATGGATCGATTAAAGTTAGACATTAACATGGTCTGGTGCCGGGTTATTGATCTAAATTTGTTTGTTCGCACGAGAGATCGAAGGCCCTGGGTTTGAGTCCCACATGAGGGATCTTGGGTTCGCACTACTGAGGAGCCACATATTAGGACGAAACAGCTATCTAGTACTTCTAGGTTTTCAATGATTGTATAACTCGAATCAACTCATGAATTCAGCTGTTAAAATTACCACAATCTTCATAGATTCTCATTATGAAATGAATTTAGTTCTCAAACATTATTTGAACTATAATGTCTACACTAAAACCAATAAGTTAGACAATATATGTTAACTAATATTCTGAATATTAAAAGTTACAAATTAGAAATCAGTATGATCACTTGAACTGATCACTCTATTCATAGCCGTAAGAGAGAATTTTATATAGTCAACTGATAGGTTTGAATACAGACAGAGTTTGAAAGTCGTTAGTATTTAATTGATTCATTTATTGTTAGTAGATTTATAAGTCTACATTGATTAGATCTTTATCTGACCACAGTCAGATCGGACGATAATGTTATTGACAAGTTCATCAATTTAGTGTGTCCCTGTATTTGACTTCAATTACATCGTTTGTTGATTGTTATCGAAATATGCATCACAGCTACTATGGTAGATAATCGTCGACTTAAATCGCGTTAGTGAATAACGAAAATAAATAATTCAAATATGAGAATGAATTCTGAATGCGTATATTTCATACAACCGTTGATTTAGACAAATGATCGGAAAAACGAAACGAAGGGAAACGAAACGACGTGCAGTGGGGAAGGAGAGTGAGCCAACTCCATTTAACCAAGCGTTATTCAATAATATGGTCAGAACAGAATAAATTACAGACATTTGGTGTGAATAGGGTAATATTAATTAACACACAAACATTCAGGGTTGATAAGAGAATAATTGGCAAGGCCAAAATGCAACTTAAAGAGAAGAATGAATAAATTGGTTATTAATCGTCAGGGTGAAACAGTTCCCTCAAAATTATAGGTATACCTCGTTGAAGAGTGTTAAACAACACGAAACCCGGGTTTAAGGTTTTCTGTTGACTACCTCCACCACCAACTACCAACTTATTACATTAGTGATTTAAGCAATATAATCACTATCTTATTTACATTAAATGTATTCATGTGGATTGAGTTCCAGTAGTCAAAAGGAAATGTTTACATAGATGTATAGAAATAGAAAAGTATCCACAAGTGGTGTTCATAAAATAAACGTGTGATCATTGATTAGTTTGTTTTAAAACTTAATCAACAACTTCTTAAAAGTACATCTGATTTCCTTTCCTTTTGTTTCCATGCAAAATAAATGAAAGTAGTTTCATACTGTTTACAGGTGATTGACTAATCATTATCATTTAATAGGTTACATCATTGATTGATATTGGTTAGATAATTATTAGTAACTAAGAATATTTGGTAGCTGTTTAATCTTAGTATGGAACTCTGTCGAAATGAGCATCCATAATCTAACCAAAGAGAATTGTACCCGAGACATTCAAAGAAAGTGTGTAACCAGTTCATAGAGTTACGAACCATCTGTTTATATTTATAAATTAAACTAATATGTGATATTTATCAAGTATTATACACTGCCATTTGTAGTTGGACTTTGTTGGTGATAGTTTCTCAATAAAGATCTGGGGATAACGCGTTGTGATTCATTAACATTATATTTCATTTCTAGTCAGGGTTTATATACTAAAACCTTTAGTCTCAGTTTATGTGTTCTTAAGTTTTCATTTGGTGTTTATACAGAATGGTAACCATGAAATATCATGATTTGTATATATTGATTATTTGAATTTTCTTATTGGTACTTGGGACTGCAATTGATCGATCTCTTTCGGCATAGATGGATCTTGTGCAGATCACCTAGATGTTGCTATGAAGCCGCAAGCACTTTAAGCAGAGATAAATGACGTAATGGCGTTTGAACAGTACTGAGTTCATAGCTGCGATCGAATTCAGTAGATCAGTATTGAATATGGTCATCTATGGTCTAGGTTGTTAAACTTAAGGTGGCTAATGGCTATCCAAATGAATCTCTTCATCTAATTTATTAACTCATCAGAATGATTTGCTATAATCTTGGTAGAAGTCTTTCCACGAGTGAGATTTGAATATACATCATGAGGTAATATAGTCAAAGATACTATCCTTGGGTGACTCGATCTGATTTTACAGAATTCTCAAAGCTCTAAGTGTCATTGTATAGTATCTTAGTTCGTTTTATTTACTGACAAAAATATTCATAATGGTTAATAAACAGTTGCGTTATGTCAGATAGTTAGACCATATTTATTTATTTGAACAGAGATATTGGTACAAGGAGGGACCAAATACACATGCGCCACATAAATCATTCGATTTGTGTGAGGGCTGTGATACTGCCTGGGTGCCCAAACCGAAGCAGGTGGTTTTCTTAGGAGACCACACCCGGAACTTTCGACCTAAAGGTCTGGTCCACAAGGCAGTGGAGCAACGTCAGTAGATGCAGTCCCATAGTAGCCGGTCACCACTAATTGGTTCATACTCCATTTGTTCCCTAAGGATACTGGAGCCCATGTGCACCATTGGTTTGCAATCAGGATTTCCCAACTCTACTTAAGTGGATTCTACGTGTCCACCAACCCGGTTCAAACGCCGAACATTAGCTTTCCGTCCTCTTGATTTCGTGAACAACATCCCCGCCACGAGAAGGCAGTGAGTAGGGCTTCCTTGTCAGTGATTGTATGCACGTGGCCATGTGAGAGCATTTTGAGGGAGAGAACTGACTCTCTCCTCTTTCAGCCGTACCAGGGCATTTTGGGGCAAAATGAATATTGGCTAACAGTGAAGTCCTATCTGGGTATTGTCAGACGATAGTAAAACACATTATTCATTCAAAAACAATTCAGTGTGGAGTTTAAAGATGAACATATGGTGAGTTACTGAAAACTCCTGCTTCGGTTTGCGCACCCGGGCAGTATCACAGCCCTCACACATATCGAATGAGATTTGTGTGGCACATATGTATTTGGTGCCTCCTTGTACCAACATTTATGTGTTAAAATAAATAAAATTACTGAAAAATAGAGGCTATAGGGACATATAGGTTAGTTCTTTATAATAGAAATCCTGTACAACATCTCAGTAATTAAAAAAATTCCATGTAGGTTATATTTATATATTTAAAACTAAGGAGCACTGAACTGTTTCATCGTAGCACGGAACATTATATTATGTGGGACAACCTTCCTAGGGCACAAACCCAGGACCTTCACATCTCTGGTGACATACTTCAAGATGTTTCGAAGTTCTAGTGAAACAATGTGACTAATGGGATTTCAATAAATGGACATTGGAACAGTTACTTCTAATGGCATTGGATGATCGTCATGTTATATCTCAAAGTTGATTGAAGCTAGAATTTTACTGTTGGGCCCCAATCGAGTGACTATATAAGTTAAACACTCTGTGAAAGGTTTGACTACGTTGGATTAGTTTCTCAGTGAGTTCACATTGTTGAAGATCTCCATAGCATGATGAAACAGCTGTCCACTGCTCCCTAGTTTTCAACTTCACCTCGACTAACATCAGTTTGTGATGAACACATCTTACAAATCAAACAGGTTTTCAAAAAAGCTCTTTCAATTCCGAAAGATGAAAGTACTATGTACGCTTTTGTTTTAATTTGTAATAATTTATGCAAACACAACCAGTAGAGACCAACTACTTTGTGTATGATATCATCATACAATATCATCCAAATTGACTGAGGTAGAAAATGTGTTTGAATGGATGTCAACTCAATTGCCTAAATATAATATAATTACCTCTAGAAATGTTTAGACAAAAGGTAGGCTTTTTAAGAGTTAAAGCGGTGAGACTATAATTTATGGACGACCTTTGAGCGACTCTAAACTGACGTCGAGAATGTCCACCTACTAACTGTGACTAAATCAGGGTTATTGTGATTTACAGTTGATGGTTAAGGTTAGCAATTAGATTTATGGTTTTCACCACGCACTGACATAAGCTAAAAGAACATTTAACCAAATTCATGACTGAATTTCACACCGAAATCCAAGACCTGTTATCCTACATCGGATTGGTTTGTCCATAAATTATAGTCTTTCCGTTAAAGCTTAATAGATACATTGCTCTCGGTTTGTTTGTAATAATAAGTTCAACAAACACGCCCAAGTCTTATTGTAACTTAAGATAAGAAATAACTATCCAGTAATACATAACTGTTAATAAACACCTGTAATTTCTGGATGATTGCTTTCATAGTTCTCCAGGTTTCCGCCCCATACAGTAGAACTGTCTTGATATTTGTATTGAAAGTCCTGACCTTGGTGTTGGTTGACAGTTGCTTTAAGTTCCAGACGTTCCTTAGTTGTAAATATGCTGCTCTTGCTTTACCGATCCGCGCCTCAAAATCTGCATCAGATCCACAACGTTCATTAGTAATGCTGCCCAAATATGTAAAGAATTTTACATCTTCCAAAATTTTCTCCGTCAATTGTGATTGGATTGGTGCATGCTGTATTGTATCGGAGAACCTTGCTCTTCCCTTTGTGTATATTGTGACCTGTTGCTGCTGAGGCTGCTGATACACTGGTCGTCTTCTCCTGCATTTGTTGTTGCGATTGGGATAGATCATGTGCGAAGTCTAGATCGTCTAATTGCATCCTAGATGTCCATTTTATCCCGTGTTTCCCTTCAGATGTTGACGTCTTCATGATCCAGTCGATCACCAGAAGAAAGAGAACGTCTGGAACTCAAAACAACTCAACCAACACCAAAGTGAGAACTTTTTATACAAATGTCAAGACAGTTCTGCTGTATGGGGCGGAAACTTGGACAATTACAAAAGCCATCATCTAGAAGATACAAGTATTTATTGACAGTTGTCTACGCAAAATACTTCAGATCCGTTGGCCGGACACCATTAGCAACAACGTACTGTGGGAGAGAACAAACCAGATCCCAGTGGAGGAAGAAATCAGGAAGAAGCGCTGTAAGTGGATAAGACACACATTGAGTAAAGCACCCAACTGTGTCACAAGGCAAGCTCTTACTTGTAACCTTCAAGGTCAACGGAGAAGTGGAAGAACAAAGAACACATTATGCCGGGAAATGGAAATAGACATGAGAAAATTGAACAAGAATTGGATGGAACTAGAAAAGAAGGCCCAGGAGAGAGTGGGTTGGAGAATGCTGGTCGGCGGCCTATGCTCCTTTAGGAATAACAGGTGTAAGTAAGTAAGTAATGCATAACTGAGTGTGGTTGTATGTGAAATAGTTGACTATGGTGTTTCCATAGGAAATGCTTCATAATCAAACATTGTCACAAATGACGATATAATCAAGTTAACAAATATCAGTATGCAACAATTCTCTCTCTCTCTCTATCTGTTTGTAGATGTCAATTGCAAGGTTTGAGTCTTGAGTAGATTGTTGTTAATAAACGTATTATTCTCATATTGTCTTTGTTACTAACTCGGTGTATGTTTGTGTATTAAGGAATTGTATACATTAAAGGTTGACATATCAATAAAATTCCAGTCAACATAACTTTGCTGAAATCATAACATCATTTATATGTTCAATTTTCACAGGTTTTATATTCATTAACATTGAATAATGTGATTAATGGCTTGGACACACAATGTATATAACCACATGACCCTAAGTGGCATATTGATCAGAAAATCGATTGATTATTGATTGACTGGTTGAAGGGATATAAATGAAGAGTCTTTGTATTAGATCTTTAGTTATCATTATAGAAAATGAATACTAACCGGTGACAAGAAGATCACTTGATTAAGCGTGTGTGCGTGTGTGCGTGTGTGTAAGTTCATATATATTCTTCATTATCAATATTTTGAAGTACTTTTCCGAAATCATTATACTTAATAGTTACACGTGCAAAATGATCAGATTTCTAGTTAATTAGTGTTGATCTATTTAAAGATAAATAGATTATGATATATAATATAAATATGCACAACTCGAACAGGCCAAAGTTGACCTATTCCGCTTGCACAACTGTCAAACTCATTAATGTTAGCAATGGCGACATGCCTTACAATGTCCCAATGATAATGGCCCTTGAGAACACTGAAAAGCGACCAGCAATATGAATGAAATTGGCTAACCGGCAAACCAATTTTGCGTATGAGCAGTCAGCAAAACTTGCTAAAGTAATGCCGAACCATTCAAAATATCAATGGCGAACCTTCAGTCTCATATGAGACCTTCAGTGCTACATAGCAATATAGCCCTAAGTAGATTACTTTTCACATAATAATTATTACTAAAATTTATATGTAAGCATTCTTGTGGAAAGCAGTTTTTAACATATACTGATATCATCTAGACAAGTGCTAAGAATTGAAGTGTCATATAGTCCTATTTTTTCCTAATTTGGGAATTATTAGCAGTAAGTATTTATAACTTGATATGGGAGTAGATCTATAAACTTTACATACTGCTTCAAACACGATATTATTCAGTCAAGTATACTATTGCTATTCAGTAACTTACATTTCGATGTTTTTGTGAATTTCTGGTATATTACGAACCTTATTTAGTATTATCATAGTGTTACTACAAACATAAATGACATGACTTTTATCATGGATTTTGTAAAATTAACTTTGAAATCGGGATCTTTCTCCCGAAATTATATGAGCTCCCGAAGATACACAAAAAAGATCTCCCACTTTGTCCGATAATAGAAATTAGTCACTAGTTGTTAGAAGACCTTGAGAGTTTTTTGAAGACAGTCTTCACAAACCAGAAGAATTGTGATAACACTTTGATCGATTGAAATTATTAAAAATCTTTTAAGCAAATTCTAGGAAATAATTTATTTTATTTTTATAGTTTGAATTGGACAGTGTTTGATTTCGCTTGCCTCTCGGAAGCTTCCATAATCTTAATGTCACATGTGATATTATAAATGTTTATAAGTTGTGTCCATAAACTAATCTTAAAAGTAAACATTTCTTTCAATTTTCTATTAGCCATCTAGGAGTTGACTACTTCTGAGGGCTAAGAAACTGTTATGAAGTATACGACCATGATTATTATTCGAGAGAGTGGAATTGTAATTAAAATATCTTATGACTGTTAAGAAACCTTAGAGTATTGAATTTGTTCTAGAAGAAAGTATTTGGAATGTGTACTGAAATAGATCTTTAAAGAAGAAAAAAACATTTGTATAGTACCTCCTGAACTTCAATCCTTCTTCATTCAATAGGGGACTTCTAGATCCTTACCAAAATGTGAATCTTGAACAGTAAAGAACTAAGAAAGTGATAATGTGATTGAATATTTAACCAAAGTTTAATTTAGAAGGTAAAATTTGTAGTGACCAATAAGATGACGCAGAGAAATAGATTTATCGACTTAAACAATGTTCCGCAAATTACCAAAAACACTAATTAGTCAGGTTTCCCTTGGATATTTTTATTTCTAAGAGGTTTTATAAAGACAATTACTGGCACTTCTCAAGAGTAACGATACGCATGTATTTATATTCCAAGTACATAGATGTACAATGAAAAAAACACCTCAAGATAAGTTACTCATTAAATATTTAACTATTCTAAAAGGATCTTCCATCGGTTTGTACAAACATTGATTTTTGTTGACTAGATAGACATGACTGGATTTAACTGATTCATTTTATCAGGTTAGTAGGACAGATAAATAATATGCAATTTATCACTGATATTCAATACTTGAAGTAGATTACACCTGTTGAAGTTTGTTGAAATATTGTGTACTTAGCTGAATTCATCACAGTATCCTATAGAATAATTGTCTCTAACTATATGATTAACAATAATTAGTAGCGTAGAAGGTTTACCGTTCCGGTTGGATATATACTTACTAATGTGATACTTATGATGTCTTTCTACTGGAACCATATACCATCCAGCTGTATAAAGTAGATATGAGAACATTTAATATAGAGTCAAAAACTGACTTGTTAACTATAGCTCCTATTAAATGTGATGAAATGAATTTGAGAATTATAAAACTGAGTTGTACTGTGACTTATAAACTGAGGGGTGAAGACTTATGATTTCTGATATATTCTAATTTATATCATGAAGTAATTTTAGTTAAAGAAATCTATAGAATCCCAGAACGTTCTACACAGTTGTTTCTTATCAGTATAGCACCCAATAGTATACATATTTAATTTCAACTCATTTGTAATACTGAGCTATCATATTCAATTGCCTGTCAGTGATAAATTTCTTACATTCGAGATGCCCCCAAATGCCCTGGTACGAAAGAGGGTGGGGGGGGTCGGCCTTCTATCTCGAAATATTCTCACCTCGCCACGTGTATACAATCACTACAAGGGAAGTCCTACTCACTACCTTCTCGCGTTGAAGGCGTTGTTTACAAGATCGAGAGGACGAAAAGCGAATGTCCGGCGCTTTAACCGGTTTGGTGGATGTGAAGATCCATCATATGGAGTTGTCAAATCCTGATTCAAAACCAATTGTGCACATGGACTCTAGGACTCTGAAGGAACAAATGGCTTATGAACCCATTGTTGGTCACCGGCTACTATGGGACTGCATCTCCTTACGATATTCCACTGCCTTGTGGATCAGACTTTTAGATCGAAGGCTCTGGGTGTAGTCCCCTAAGAAAACCACCTACTTAAGTTTGGGCACCCGCGCAGTATCACAGCCCACACACAAATCAAGTGCCTTGTGTAGCACATATGTATCCAATATTTATGTGTTCAAACCAATAAAAATAAATATTCGACATGAATGAAATCCACATCCGTTATCACTAAAAATTAAGCTATTTAGTATAGCTTATCACTTTATGTCATACACGTTTATCACTATATATCATAATACTAAGTTAAATTGAACATAATTAACATATAATTAGCGTTTTTTTAGCAATTTAGTTTTCTACATGGTGGGGTCATTAACCTTATGCCCAATCCATCTTTTTTATCCGAGCGTGGAACCGACAATAGCCCCTTAGGGACTCCAGGGTAAACCCTCACTTGAAATCCTCAAGGTCAAACGAGAAGAGGAAGATCAAAGAACAAATTACACCGAAAAATGAAGACAAACATTATAAGAATGAACAACAATTAGAAGGCTCAGGATAGAGTAAGTAGGAGAACGCTGGTTGGCGGCCTATGCTCCCATGGGAATAACAGGGGTAAATAAGTAAGTCAGTAACTAATAATTATGAAAAAATATATTACAATAGCGTACTTACATTATTTTGTTTATATATGTATGTAATTTATTCAATATTCAATGCCAGAATAATGCAATCCAAAGTGAATTCACAATGTTCCCTTTTGGTTAACTGAAGTAAATATGTATGTTTATTTATTTATTGTTTAGACCAAATTTGTCTCATCTAATGTCTATTCACTTAACTATATTGTGTTTTCAATAATGTTTATATATTTATATATAAGTGAAGTTGAATTGATTGTTTATTTCTTAATTAATATTGGATAAATAACGTAAACATAATCACTATGTACACCCCCTCTCATCATCATCATCATCATCATCATCATCATCTATAGATGGTTTATTAAAACAATAAATAAAATAACACTACCATAAAGAAAAATAAATCACGATAATAATAATAGTCGTTATGATTATTATTGTTATTTAAAAAAGAAGCAAAACAAAAAGAAGAAAAGAAACACGAATCTAACTTGTTTAGATGACCACCTTGTTGACCTATTGTTTGTAATCTACTATATATATATATATATATATATATATATATATATATAAACAGTTATATAAGATAACTTCAATTAGACAGTATATATTACACAGATAATAAGACTATAATGAGACTGGTTACTTAAAATATTTGGCAAATAGAATTCAGTATAGTGATAAACACAAACAAACATACATACATACCTACATACACACACACACATACAAGAGATACATAATAATAATGATAAATTAGCAAAGTACCAATCTAATTGTTTTCTTTTAAAACATATATATATAGTCACTAGATCAGGTCTCAATCGATGAAAATAAACGTGAACATGGAAGTTATTAGATGAATTATATAAAATGAAAAATGATAATGGGTTTTGTGGAGATTTTTAGAAAGTTCACTAGTTGAAATCATAAGTCAATTGAAGCTAGACCACCATGGAAAACCTAGAAGCACTGGATGACCGTTTTGTCCTAGTATGGGACTCCTCAGCAGTGAGATTCGAACCCAGGACCTATCAGTCTCGCACTACGCGTTTAACCAACCAGACCATTGAGCCGGCATCTAACGGTGTTAATGTCTAACTTCAATCAATCCAGTTGGTTAAGCGCCTGGCGCGAGGCTGATAGGTCCTGGGTTCGAATCTCGCGATGGGCAGGATCGTGGATGCGCACTGCTGAGGAGTCCCATACTAAGACGAAACGGCCGTCCAATGCTTCCAGGTTTTCCGTGGTGGTCTAGCTTCAATTGATTCATGATTCCAACCAGTGAAGTGATAAAGTTTAATTTATTTTAGTAAAGATGAAATGTTTATATTTGAAGATTATTTTAATCATAGACCAATTTCTGTTGATCTATTTTTAATGAATGAGTAGAATAATAATCAAATGTTGATTAAGTATTACACCTATTGATAAATACAAATGTTTTGAGATTGATTTAGTTTCAATTAGTTGATGTGGAATGATGAAAATAATTTGAACAATTTCAGTACTTCTTCTTGTCTTTCATTCATTCTTCTACAGTAGTCAATTTGTAATGAATTATAAAGCTTATGAATTAAGGCAATATCGAGGCAGTTCGCACAGAATGCTCATATGCCAACAAATAACAATGGGAAGATACAAGTAAACAACACCAAGTGAATTTAGAATTTTAATGATGTTGCTTTATGACCGAATGGTAAATCACTGAATTGTGCTGTGTAATAAATAGTTAGATATTAGAAGCTAGACATATATATATTAGAACGAAACGGCTGTCCAGTACTTCCGGTTTCTCACTAGTGGTCTAGCTCAGATTAACTCATGAATTCAACTGTTAAAATAAAATTGTACTTTAAATGAGTTTTACGATAATTGCCTCTCGTTTTACCAAGCAACATACATGGTGGAGGAAAATATAGGGATCTTTTCTGTGATACTTCTTCAGTTTCTCATTAACCAGCTTCTCGATAGGTCGCCAGCATTTTATGTAAACATTTAGACTTAAAATAAAGTAAGGTTGGTTTTACAAGTTCAAAAGACAACATTTCAAACTCCGTTAGTGTCTGACACCAAATAAACTCAATAACCTTGTCGAAAACGTTTGTCTAGGTCATCTATATGTACTATAGAGAACTAAAAGAATTCTATTATTTAATTGATGGTTTGACATTATTATTAGTCCCATATATTACTCAGCTTTCAAATAAATTCTTCAAATGTTTTTACTCCAATCTAAACGACAATTCTATTCAATAACTCAACTTCTACGAATGACTGAATAACGACAGGCGAATAATGTTATGTTTGTTTAGTCCATTTTAAGTTCTGATCGAAATCCATTAAATAAATCTTAGTGCAGCCACTAAGTGATTTAATATCACGTGTAGGATATTGAAATTTTAAGTGGTTTTAGGTGATCGACCGGAGATCTTGGACATAGATTTCATGCATTTCAGCACTTTTAAGAAAGGTGTACCTATTGGACCAAATATTCTGGATAGTGCCAGTTCACTTAAGATTAAGAATACACCTTACTGATGAGTCCAAAACAGTACGAAACCTAGCTTCAGAGTTTTCTGTCAATTCCTTCCAACTATTTTGTCGAGAGAACCTTATGCAACCTTTTTCGACACTATAGAGTACTTGAGAAAGTCGCCAATATCATACGGAATTCATACGACGGAGTACACTGCAAAGTCGTGCATTAAGGACAACTGAAAGATGCATTCCGGAGTCAGACAAGGCTGATTATTCTTCATCTTCCTCCTTCTTCTCGTAGTTGACTGAAATATGAAGACTTCCACATCTGAGGGGACGTAATGGATACAATGGACAGCTTGGATGCAACTAGACGATTTCTACAACGCAGATGACCTGGCCCTACTACCTCATGCACATCAACAAATGCAGAACAACACAAAAAGTGTAGCAGCGGCCTCTACATCATGAGGTTTCAAAATCATACAACAGAAAAGGCAAGATCCCCAAATACAACACAGAGAACACCAACGCAATCACACTTGATAGAGAAGCTCTGGAACAGGTTGAATCTTTCACGTACCTAGACAGCATCATCGATGAACCAAAAGGATCTGATGCCAACGTAAAGGCAAGGATTAGCAAATCAAGGACAGCATTCCTACAGTTGAAGGATATATGCAACGCAAAACGACTGTCAACTAATATCAAAGTCACAATCTACTGTATGTAGTTGAAACTTGTTGAACTACCACAACCATCATCAGAACACTGCGAATATTTGTAAACAATTGTTCACACAAGATACTCAATGTCCGTTGACCGGATACTATCAGCAACAGCTTACTTTGGGATAGAACAAACCAGCTTGCAGCTTATTAGGAAATTAGGAAAACACGCTGGAAGTGTTGGTTGGGATATACATTGAGAGAGTCATCAAAGTGTATCACGAGGCAAGCGCTAATTTGGAATCTTGAAGGTAATTTGAAAAGAGGAGGGTGAAGGAATACACTGATTCGAAAATAGGAAACTGATATAGAAAGGATGAATAGCAAGTGGAAATAAATCTAATAGATTGCCTAGGACAGAGTTGGACGAAGAATGCTTTTAGGTGGCCTATACTCTTCCACGAGATGTAACAGGCGTAATTAAGTAAGCTTTCGACTATCTAACAGATCAGCTTAGTATTATTTAACTAAGCTCAACTAAAATGTAACATTTGTTATAAGATACTATTAGCATTCATATAATTTTATTAAATCGACTAGAGATGAGAACGTACAATTTCATTTCATTTCCATAACACAATTACTCTTTCAGACATTTGATATATCAGTATAAGTTATTATGACAGAAACATGCATAGTCATAGACTCATCATCATGTTAGTAACAATCTGATTGTATTCATTAATATCAATAAACTAATATGGTTAATGAGTTGGGTAATCGATCTATAAATCGATCATTACAATAACATTAAACACGGCATCACATGCAAATTAAGTAGTGACTACACTAAATGTTATTTATTTTTGAGTTAAAGGAGTTCTGTAAAGCATGGTTTAATTTACCTCACAGATTTATATTAGTTATCACTGACTTGAAAATCCACAATTTAATCTATAATTTGATCTTGTAAGTTCACTTCAGAGGAGTTCCATACTATGACGAAAAGACTTTCCAATACATTCTCGTTTTCAATGGTTTTTCAACTGAGATCATTCTGTGACAGAAATAGCCTATGTATAAACTGTTGATTAAAGAACTTCTGAGTGAAATCATTTTATTTGTGTTAGGATTGGAATACCGCTCAGGTGCTTAAACTGAAACAGGTGGTTTTCTTTGGGGGTCACACCACGAGCCTTTGATCTACAGGTCTAATCCAAAAGGCAGTGGAGCAACTTTAGGAGATGCAGCCCATGGTAGCCGGTGACCAACAGTAGGTTCATACTCCTTCTGTTTCTTCATGATCCTGGATCCTTTATCACTGATAACACTTATCTTAAATCCAACACAGTTATACTTTAATGGTTACAATTTCTCATCTGAACTTCAAAATTACTTCTTAATGTTAATTACTAATGAAATCATGAAATAACCAACATGAAACAGGTATCCAATGTTTTATAGTCTTCAGTAATTTTATTATTAAAGTCAACCGTCAACTGGTTTAGATCAATGAACACTTTTTTGAAAATTTACTATTTCTCTCTACTGTCAGAAATGATGAACCATTTTCAAAACAATTCTGTTTCCTATTTTAATGAAATTTTGATTGACAGGTTATACACCAGATAAGACTTATTGCGATCATGAACCGGTCTAATTTAGACCATAGTTGAAAACCTGGAAGCAATGAACAGCCATTTTTTCCTAGTATGGAACTACTCAAAAGTACACATACACAACCCATCACCTTTGATCTTACTCATGGATGCTTAACTTCTAGACCACTGAGTCAGCATCAACCAGTTTTAATATCGAGCCTCAATCAATCCATGAAATTGAGTGAACATCTTTCATTGTCTTCGAAGGGTAAATCTCTCACACTCGACTTAGATTAGTTCTAATGGTTACGGCTTCTTAGTAACAGTCCGGAAAAGCTGGTCAGTAGCAAGCATATAATAATTTTCAGTAAGGAGTTGTGAAGATTGTTAAATGTCATTGTAATCTTCAGTGCTTCTAGGTTTGCAATGGTGGTCTAACTTGAACTGGTTTATGATTTCAATGTGGTTCAACAAATGTCACAACGCCTTACTGGATATAAGACTGAATTAAAAGTTCTTTAAAAATGTTTTATTTATTCTCCTCCATTTTTTAGGCAGATACGAAGTTGTATTAGTTCATAATCAGAACAGTTTAACTATGAAGCTTACTTTTTTTAGACGATATTTTCAAGCCAAAATGCAACTACTCTCTCTCTCTCGCTGCTGTCTGTTACGCATTATTATTTATTCGGCTTAAGCAAATAAAACAACTTATAAGGTAAATGATTGAACTGACAGTATAAAACAGATTACGTATTGGTGATTAGAGCTTTACTTGTCTAGTTAGTGATGATTATCCAACACTTTATCGATTAATTTAACAATATGATACATCATTGTTATTAAATGATGAGAGATGATCAACAGGTGATTGTCAATCGATATTTTATACCATCTGATATTTGTCGATATTGGAGTAGAAAAGAAAACCTGCTTCCTACATTTACTTTTCAAAGGAAATGAAATTACCGGATTAATTAATCACAGATTAAATTCTGCGTTGAAATTGGCTTACCCAGCAGCAAAACTTACGACAGTATGGCAAACGAATTGCTCACTTAAACAAACTAAAATCGACAAGCTCTCTTTTTTTAGTAGCTCCAACTGCATTTACCAATTCACATGTACGTGCCAAAGCACATACATTAGAAGAACTGAGAGAAGAACGCATGTTCGCATTTCTGAGCATGTTTCAAAGAACTTAAGGCTGCAAGGGACTAAAGCTCTCAACAGTGCAATAACTCGGGATTTACTTGACACCAGGCATATCGTCAACATTTTGCACACTTTTAAAATTATCAATAGACAAAGTAATACGACTACTCTCCGCTTCGCTGAAGCGATTACGATAAAAAAAACTTAAAACCTGATTTATGCACTCAAAAAGAGACAGTAATCAACTTATTATTACCCTGGTAATCCAATTTTTTTTTTGTTGTTGTTGTTGTTGGTTATTTGGGTTATTTTATTCATTTATTGATTTTAAAATATTTATTTTGTGTTATACTCCCCCCGCCTATTACCTAATTCTTAAACCAAAATTTTATTCATACATTCCCACCACCTGATCCTCTTCAATTATTTTAACTTTTCAAATTCTATTCAATTATTATTACGTAATCCATCTTATCATTATTCATTTCCATTAATCTCTAAAGTTATCAAACAATTTATAAACTTCACTAAACTATTACACCACCCAACCTGAATTATTATTATTATTATTAGCTTTATTCAATATTATAATTTTGGTACAATATAGAATTCTCAGCGTAAAGTATTTCAACAAGTTTCCGTTTCTTTCTTCTTGGTCGGTCCTGGCGATAAATATTGAGGAATCGCCAGTTAGATGTTAGCACTTCAGTGAATGAACAACTAAATAATGTACATTCTTTTCGTTGTACATTGCCAGCAACCATATTGTCTCTTATTGAGTTTTCTGTAACTTTGACAACGAAAGGTTGTACACTTTTCAGAAACGCAGCAGAATAGGTTATGCGATTAATAAACATAATGATATATTAAAACAAACAACAATAGATAACTTGTTGAAATATCTAGATGGCAGGAACAGGTAGCCCAGATGCTCAAGCAGGCCCCCCCCGTTTTTTTACCTCTGACCTGTTTCTAGCATATATATATATGGTTATTATTGTAATCCAGTTATTTACACTCATTTATGTCAAGTGTTTTTGCACTATCTCAATATAAAAATTTTATCACATTTTTTGGTCTGTAACCAGCTGATGAGAAACCTCGAAATATTATACATTCATACTATTCTGCATCAATGTTTGTTTTTACTTTATTTGAAATATAATAATAGTTTAACTATATATAATAGTAATATTTATAGTAGTAACTTTACATAGTAACTATAAGTTTATTCTTATCAATAAAAACTAGGTTAATATAAGTTGTTTTTATAAGAGGGAATTGACAATAACAATCCATTGAAACAGTTAATAGTCTGTTATATATGATACTTAAAAGCATGACTGTATTTCTGATAATAATAATAATAATAATAATAATAATAATTTGTTTTAAATCTATGATTGAGTATTTGCCAGATAAACAAGTATATATATATATATATATATATATATATATATTTTGTTGACATTGAACACAATCTTATGATTTCAAGGTTGAATGATTGTGAAGGAACAACTTTCAAGGTCATTGTCTAGTGTACATCATCAATTTCATTCAAAGAAACATTACTTTAAGCATTCTGTACTATATATTTCTATCATTACTTCATTACATCTTTGTTCTTGTAATTATAACTATATGAACTTAATAAAATTGATATGTCAGAATATGTGGGTTAGATGATTTTATAAAGGTCTCAATATAAATAAAGGTCAAAGTAAGTCACCGATACAACACAACATGCAACAATCAAATCACAATTGAAGGAGAAGATTTGGAAGATGTAAAATCATTTACATAACTGAGCAGCATCACTGATGAACACGGTGGATCTGATGAAGATATGAAGGTGCTGATCAACATAGCAAGAGCAACATATATACAACTGAAGAACATTTGGAACTCAAAATAACTGTAAACCAACACCAAAGTCAGAATTGTCAGTACAAATGTATGGGGTGGAAAATTGGAAAACCATGAAAGCCGTCATTCAGAAGAAACAAGTGTTTATTAATAGCAGTCTACACAAAATACTTCGGATCCGTTGGCCGGACACTATCAGCACAAACCTACTGTGACAGAGAACAAACCAGATTTCAATGGAGGAAGAAATTAGGAAGAAGCGTTGGAAGTGAATAGAATACACATTGAGTAAAGCACCCAACTGTGTCACAAGGCAAGCCCTTACTTGGAATTTTCAAGGCCAGTGGAGAAGAGGAATAACAAAGAACACATTACGCTGTGAAATGTGGACAGACTTGAGAAGAATGAACAACAATTGGATATAACTAGAAAGGAAGGCTGTTATAACTTGAAACATGCGTGCCCTGTTTATGTATATGTAATGATACCAACAATTAGAGAACACTGAATTATCGATCGGACCAATGACGCGTAAAACCCGTACGAGCAGTCTAGAGTATTTATTGGTCATCCTTCCTGCCTAGCTCAACCATTTAAGTCCTGAACACCAATCTCAGCCTCTGCGATATAAATCATTTATTTCAAGCATACTGGGTTTATACACAAATCAAACAGACCACATCGTACCATAAAATAGAAAATAACATTTATACAAAATTTGGCCAAGTGTGGCTGTGAATGTGTGAGGCAGTGACTAATAGACAGGGTATAATTCAAGAATGGTAAATCGCATAATAATAGTTCATAGGTCAAAATAAAACTCATAATAAGAGGAACATGAATATGAATAGTTTAGTTATTTAACAATTATGCGATAAAAATAGTATTGGTATAGTAGTATTGGTCCATAAAAGGACTCCAAAGTTACCATTCATTATGCTTATTGGGACATAACAAAGGCCCAGGACAGAATGGGTTGGAGAATGCTGGTTGGCGACATATGTTCTATTGGAAGTAACAGGCGTAAGTAAGTAGGTAAGTAGGGATGTTTGTACATGCTTTGAGAATGATGAATGCTGAGTGACTAATTCAAATACAACATATTCACCACTAGATCTGTATGTCCTGAATAGGATCCGGTATAAGATTATGAATAGAACTACATAAACTTTTCTAGAATTGTTTTCAAGACCTAATCTAGGATGAACTAAGTATCTGATGAACGTTAAAATTACGAAGAATATTTTGTAGCACAAAATAAGGGTTTTGAAAGTGTTGCGCTCTCTGATCTCAGTGATATTCAATATATCCTCGCTCTCTGTTTATATAAAAACCAGGTGGCTGTGAAACCTCAAGATGATATAACTTATATCGATACATATAGAAAACATGTGGAAAAAAACCCTCAAAATATAGGAAAAAAACATAAAGAAAGCCAGAGAATTTTCAGAAACTTGAAACTTCGATCAAAAACCAATCAATACGCACAATGAATTTGATCCAATCTCTCAACGAATAAGAAAAATGATGAATAACAGAAAGGTTCGAGATAAAATCAGGAGAGTAAACAATTAAATACACATAGAGACAATGGTTATGCATGTAATGAACAACCACTGATCAAATCCTAAATCAATAGAACAGTCTGTTAGTCAAATTTTTAGGGAAAACGTCTAATAGTTCATTTCATTTGAAAATATGTGTTGATAATATTGTATAGAAATAAAAGTTTTATGATTAAACGTTTAAACTCAGAAAACAGATATCTCTAAGTACATGAAAAATGTCCTTCAATGGTTTCAAGTTATGCCCTTTCCTAGTTTTCTTAAACTTATAAAGTAATGAAACATATTCTAGTGTAAAATATCATTCACAAATAATAACATTGTATTTTTATCAAACACTGAAATCAAGTGGAGAGCAATTTATATTTAGAAAACATTCAAAGACTATTTCTTCTTAATTTCAGACACATCATAAGTGAGTACAAAAAATGACGTTTGTATACAGTTTTATTCTCAGGCTAACCATACTAGACGACCATTGAAAACCAGGAAACACTGGACAACTTTTTCATCAGTGTATAATCTCTATTGACAGAGCAAATCTACGATCATTAGTTCTTGCGGTAAGCTCTTAACTTTCAGGTCACTGAGTTGGTATTCGATATTTTGTATGTCTAACTTCAGTCATTTTGGGATTGATTTGTTACTGCCATTAGGATTACAGTATTGAAATCTGATGGTTCACAGCTCTAACCCTAATCAGTTTGACGATTATACAGAGTCAGTGACTGTCAATTTCATTCAAGAAACGATAACATTTCAACAGTAACGAGTTCATGCCAAAATTTCAGAACCGCATCTCAAAGCAATCGATGAGTGGAAATGATAATATTCTTCGGTGATTATTTATTTAATTTTTAAATAAATTTTGAGGAAACCGAAGAAACCTGTCGACAGAATATTCAATGATCAAAGCAACTTATCTTTCTGACTGAAAATTTGTAAATCCTTAGAGTTCGTAGAAACAACATACAAGAAACTAAGTTCTTTGTAGCTTAGAATCTTTTTCTAGTTTATATACTTTTAAAATACCTGGAAAAATGACTAGAACACGATGTTACTTGCCAGAATTGAATGGATAATATTTTCCTGTTTTATTCATTTTCATTTGAAGTGAAGTTATTACTGTTCACTCAAAAAGGAGTTCTGACAAGTGCTATCTTTCACTTATAGTTTAGTTAATTTTACTGATAAAGGCTTTTCATCTAAGTGTATAATGAGTTAATCATGAAAAAAACCTTAAGATTAACAATGAAACATTAATCTATAAAGTCGTTTAGGAACAATTTATAAAAATATATACACAATCTATTACACATTAGAAATTGACAGACTGATCTCGTTCGTGGTCCCATCAATAATTGAATCTTCAAAGGTTCTGAGTTCAATCCACAGAGAACCCTTAGGTGTTCACTGCTGAGAAATCCCATATGAGGACGAAACAAGTGCCCTGTACCTCGTCGATTTTAATTTTATCTCAAGTAACATCAGACGTTAACGAATTAAACCTACTTATATTATTGCACATATTACGGATAATTTGAAAAACTATTGTGCTATTTAATATGAGTTGGAAGTATCTGTCGTTTTTATTACATTTCTTATTCTCATCTTTTATCTGAAATAAATCTAAACATTTCAAAGTATAGATCACAGTTTTCAATCACTTGTGCGATTCACTTCACATATGAGCTTGGTTTCATAAAATAGTTAGAATGGATAATCCCTATCAGAATTTATCCAAATAACCGTAAATATAACAAACCATAAGATATACGTATGAATTAAGATACATTCACCGTAAAATTACTAGCATCATAGAACTTAGGGCCTTAGGTACTGCGCTTGAACGCGGACAGGGTCGTGGATGAGCGCTAATGAGGAGTTTCATACTAAGATGAAACGGCCGTCCAGTGCTTCCAGGTTTTCAATGGTGGTCTAACTTAGATTGGTTTGTGATTTTAATGAAATACAACAATGTCCACCACGCCATATTGACAATAAATATTTCGATTGTGTAAGTTCAGTAGATGTTTAGATTGGTTTCATTTCAAAATCTTAATGGTTGAATATTGTTTCCTATAATGGTTTACAAGTACATCATAAGATACAATTCACCAGACCAGATATGAAATATACATATATTGCATTGAGTACCAGTTAGCAGTGATGTAATAAAATCTAAGACAAAATGCAAAAACACTCTGCGTTTTGTTTTGGGAAACATGATAATTGAGATTTGAATGCACATAACTAAATTCCATAGACTAATTTTAAGTGTAGATACATCAGTTGAAACAGGTTCTTTTGATTGAAATCCACCTTTAATACACATCAAGAATGTGGAACGTATTCCACATAATTGAACCAGAAAAGATCATCAAGGAAAAAAATGCAAGGACATAGATTCATGAAACTAGAAAATTAATGTTTCATATCAGTTATCAACTATCATAAATTCGAATTCACTTGGTATTGTTTACTTGAATCTTCCCATTGATGTTTAGGACTGCAATTGATAAGTCACTTATTGGCATATGTGTATACTGTGCGTTTTGCCTTAATTCTCAAGCATTCAAAGTAAAGATGGATAATGGCCAGCAGTGAAATCCATGACGCGCGTTTCGCCTCATTTGGCACTCGTCAGCTGGATGTACCTGCATCTCAGAGTCGACGTTCACTCTGAGACTCGAACCAAGTACCGTTCTCTCCAAACGCCATCGGGTTATCCGTTTAGCTACTGAATCCCAACAGTCACCTGACGAGTCACAAATAGGACGAAATGCGTGTCCTGGATTCTACTGCTGACCACTATCCATCTTTGTTTATATCTTCAATTCAATTTGATATTCTGAAAACAAATCGTTGATCCAATGCAATAGTATAAGTTCTTATGTAATGCAAACATTTAATCTTTCGAATGACATGTAAAACGAATTTAGACTGTGTGATACTGTGATACGGAAACAATCATTTTTTCATTGATAATGTTTGGTTGTTCTTTTTTGCTAGCCCTTGTGAACTAATCATGAAAAATACTGACAAAGCCAATAATTCAACTAAACAGTTATATTTTCTTTTCTTTTTCTTTTACTTCATAATCATATTAGATTATTTAAGTATGTTTCATGACTAGTCGTCTCATTGTATATGTATTATAGATAATAAAGAGAAAATAAAGAACAATACATTCATTCATTAGACAAATATTCTATTTAAAAGAAAGTAGGTCAGAAAATATGATATGATGTGGATCTGTTATAATATGATACGATATTTATTGAATTATTTCCAAGTTGGATAGAAGATAACTGAATAACTGAATAGATGAATACATGAATGAATGACTGAATGAGTGAGTGAGTGAGTGAATGAGTATAGATTTGAAAAGAGTGAAAATGTCAAGACAATTTGTGAGATATGGATGATCAGCTAATGTGTTATAGATATAATGTCAATAAAAATGTGTAGGTTAGAAATCAATGAGATAATTTCCGAGATATTTTTCTTGTATAATCGATTATTTATGAGCACAGAATATAAATGTTTAGCACATATGTAATACACAAACTGGTTAGCGTTGTTATCGCACACGCAAAAATAAATACAGGAGAAGACGACCAGTGGAGAAGTAGCCTCAGCAGCAGCACTAGGTCCCAATATACATAAAGGGAAAAGTAAGATTCTACGATACAACACAACATGCAACAATCCAATCACAATTGAAGGAGAAGATTTGGAAGATGTAAAATCATTTACATAACTGAGCAGCATCACTGATGAACACGGTGGATCTGATGTAGATATGAAGGCGCGGATCGACAAAGCAAGAGCAGCATATATACAACTGAAGAACATCTGGAACTCAAAACAATTGTTAACCAACACCAAAGTCAGAATTTTCAATACAAATGTCAAGACAGTTCTACTATATGGGGCGGAAACTTGGAGAACTATGAAAGCCATCATCCAGAAGATACAAGTGTTTATTAACAGTCATCTACGCAAAATACTTCGAATCCGTTGGTCAGACACTATCAGCAACAACCTACTGTGAGAGAAAACAAAATAGATCCCAGCGGAGGAAGAAGGTAGAAAGAAGCGCTGTAAGTGGATAGGACACATATTGAGTAAAGCACCCAACTGTGTCACAAGGCAAGCTCTTACTTGTAACCTTCAAGGCCAACGGAGGAGAGGAAGACCAAAGAACACATTACGCCGTGAAACGGGTGCAGACGTGAGAAGAATGAACAACAATTCAATCAAACCAGAATGGAAGGTCCAGTAGAGTGTTGGTTGGAGAATGCTAGTTGGACGCCTATGCTCTACTAGAGGTAACAGACGTAAGTAATATATAAACTAAAAATTGCCGATAAAATACTTAAATTCTAGGAATAATTACTTCATCGGTAATTGACTGTAGAAGGTGTGTTCATCTGTTGTTTAAATAGTTTGTAGAATTATGTGTTATAGGCTGACGATAGTTTGGCAACAATCGTAAACCAATCATAACTGAATAACTATATCTTTCTAGTTTAAAACACCTAAACTGTATATATCCTTCGTCTTATCCGGAATCAAATCCAGGACCTCCAGACTTTGGGATTTGCGCCTAATCTTCAAACCATTGTAAACCATCGGTTGACAGCATTGTGTTATGAAGATTAAGCATTTACTACGAAACCTGAAGGTGATGGTTCCAATAGCTGATTGTGTCGTAGAGTTCCATAACATAACGAATTAGATTTCTAATGCTCTGCTCTATTTTTCAACGATTATCAAAATTAAAATCAATTTACAATGTCGGGCTACAAAATTTAACAATTTTCACAAACTTTTGTGCAGAATTTGATAAAGGTGATCATAGTCAACCGCGACTCGATGCCACACTACATATGTATGGCTGACGTTCATGCAGGAGAATTTGATCAACTCTGAAGACTCAATAAAACAATTATTGATTAAATCCAGTTATTCAGTTAATGAACGGTTCTATTGTTGACTAGTACCGTGGAGATTTTAAAATTTGAAGAAAAACAATACTCAACTAGGGTATTATTTATAAAATGTCAAATCAGGTTTTACCTTGACAATTATTATTACGAATCAATTTAAGGAACAGTCTCTAGCCATAACAACATGGATTGAATGATTGAATAATAATTATTTGTTGACTGTGATAACTTATGTAAAAAGATAGAACAATCAACTGGTCTCTATGTTTGAATTAGTCATTTCAATTGGCTTAACTTTCGTATAAGTTCTTTGTTGTTATACTAAAAGGATGATCAATAGATAACGACGGTGAATAAAGAGTTGTGTTTAGTACTCTTTTAATATAATTGTCTGATCAGTTAGTAGTGACTAATGTCATGTTTTTTTAATCCGATATTGCTCAGTGAATTCTGTCTAACAAATTAAAATGTTACCACTCGTCTGACCGATTTCAATTGAAACATGTTATGTTGTGCTGTTGCTGGTGAAAGTTTATCAGCTGGATATCCTGGACACAGATTTTGCGGTACTTGGTACTTGTCACCATTGAGTACACCTGGAATCATAAAAAGTTAATCCTCCTCACAGTATTTGAACCCATTCGATCCAGCTTCACAGATATTACTAATTAGTTGTTTGGGCGTCAATTGACCCTTTAACTTTCGACATATACTGTTAGGTCCCGATAAACATAATGAATGGTAACTTTGGAGTCCTTTTATGGACCAATACTACTATACCAATACTATTTTTATCGCATAATTGGTAAACAACTAAACTATTCATATTCATGTCCCTCTTATTATGAGTTTTATTTTGATCTATGAACTATTATTATACGATTTACCATTCTTGAATTATACCCTATTTATTAGTCACTGCCTCACACAATCACAGCCACACTTGGCCAAATTTTGTATAAATGTTATTTTCTATTTTATGGTACTATGTTGTCTGTTTGATTTGTATATAAACCCAGTATGTTTGAAATAAATGAGTTATATCGCAGAGGCTGAGATTGGTGTTCTGGACTTAAGTGGTTGAGCTAGGCAGGAAGCATGACCAACAAATACTCTAGACTGCTCGTACGGGTTTTACGCGTCATTGGTCCGATCGATAATTCAGTGTTCTCTAATTGGCGGTGTCGTTAATTTATACAAGAAACAGGGCACACAGGTCACAAGTTATAACACTTGTTAAGTCAGATGTCATAATGAAATTGAATGTTCATTATGAAATGATAGAATTTATGAAGCAGTAGAATGTTGTTATACCATAACATTAAACTTCATACATTTAGATACTCATGAATTAGTCATCAGAGGAAAGTACATACAGTTATGAGTACCACTGTTAATATTGAGATCATTAATATTTTGATGTCTGCTACTAATGTCTGTCGACATTAGTAGTATGTAACATCCATCAGTAATGGAATGCCTGTCAAAATAAGATTGAACTGAATGAAAAAACAGAAAGAGAAATAGAAAGGAATTAACACTTAGCTAAATCATAAAAAGTATAAAGAACAATTGATGAAAGATTTGCTAATGAATTATTTAATGTTTGATTGTTACATTTTGTGAAAGAAGTCCGTAATTTCTTATTGCACAATCAATCCGCTTGTTCCCATCTGAGTTCTCGTTCACTTCAGTGTGATTGAATAATTTAATTAATATTGTCACCTATGATATTTATTATTGTACACTAATAAGTTGGTCACAGACAATAAGTTATTGTCAGATTTAGTGGTTTTTTGTGGAGATTGTTACTTAATTACTTACTTACGCCTGTTACTCCTAATGGAACATAGGCAGCCGACCAGCATTCTCCAACCCATTCTGTCCTGGGCCTTCTTTTCTAGTTCCAGCCAGTTCTTGTTTATTTTTCTCATGTCTATCTCCATTTCCGGGCGTAATGTGTTCTTTGGTCTTACTCTCCTGTTTTGACCTTCAGGATTCCATGCGAGGGCTTGCCTTGTGACACAGTTGGGTGCTTTACTCAATGTGTGTCCTATCCACTTACAGCGCATCTTTCTAATTTCTTCCTCCACTAGGATCTACTTTGTTCTCTCCCACAGTAGGTTGTTGCTGATAGTGTCCGGCCAACGGATCCGAAGTATTTTGCGTAGACAACTGTTACTAAACACCTGTATCTTCTGGATGATGGCTTTCGTAATTCTACAAGTTTCCGCCCCATATAGTAGAACTGTCTTGACGTTTGTATTGAAAGATTGTAGTTTCTTTTAAATAGTTGAATTTATGAGTTTGATTAAGGCTAGATCACCATGAAAAATCTGTGATCGCTAGAACATAGGTTTCCCATGGTGATCTAACTTTAATCCACTCATAAATTCAACTATTAAATAAGTTATTGATTTATTCATTGGTGAATTTGACTCATCTATGGTCGTTAAAAATAAAAAAATTTGTGTCATCTGAAATATTGATCAATGTAAATTAAATCAATATAAAGATTAATCTTTTGAAATATTGTATCTATGCAATCTTAATATGAAATATTTATCTATCTATAATCTTGAGGTAACTGATGCTGCCTAACGGCTTCTATCCTGTGTCACTCAGCTTCACAGTCAGGTACATTACCACTGAGATATCTGGGCCGCGACTGACATCCTGTAGAAAAAAAGTGTATTTGTAATTGATTGATCAATGCGTGGTGATCAATATCATGTATGTCAGATTCTTGTTAGTGCAGATTGAATCCTATCGACCAAGTTGCAATATGGCCAGGTAGTACAAAACCTACGTCCAGGGTTTCCTGCTAGATACCTCCAACCACCATCCTATCTCAACATAGTGCACACAATGTCGAGTCACCTAGACTGATGACCACATTGCGACTCGGTCGATAGGATTCAATCTGCACTAAGAAGTACCTGACAATGCATGAGATTGATCACCACCCAGTGATCAATAAATCGTAAAGTTCTCTATCTGCTTAAAATATTCTTTTTTTTCCGTTTTTAGTTGTACATTAGGAATCTTACTTTTTGAATTATAACACGTAAATGGCATAGTTCTCTTTCATGAAGATGTTGTTAAAACTCAAAGTCTTCTGATCACCTTTATCAATAATGTAAGCATATTTGAGATGGGATTCTTTCCCTTGAAATTTAAATTGTTGTTTCAGAACTGGTCTACATCGTCACTTGAATTAATAGTAGAGAGTGAAATAGTTGAGTGTATCGATCTTATTCATTATCTTGAAAGTCTCATCAATACCAGTCGATTGGTGTCTTTTTAAATCTCAACATAGATTCGAAATGCTCAGTTGGCTTTTAAGAACATTTCACCTGGGATCTAGGCGAGACGCACTTCTATCAATAAAATCACAAGCTTACAGTAAAGCACACACAGACGATTAGTGTAGTTCATCTGAATTAATACAGGGTCACATTGCAACTCGGTCGATAGCATTCGATCTGCACTAAGAAGGACCTGACATACATGACATTGGTCCCCACCCAGTGATCAATCAATTGTGAGTACATCTCAGTCCAATAGGAGGTCGGTCACGGCGCGGATAGCCCAGTGGTAATGTCTCTGAATGTGAAGCTGGGTGACACAGGATCGAATCCGTCAGGGAGCATCATTTCTTAAGATTATAGGTACACCATGCTGACGAGTGCCTAGTAGCATGATACTCGGGTCCAGAGTTTCCTGTTGACTACCTCCAACCACCATCTTATACAGGGAATCAAATCACGCCCATCATACTGAATTGATACAAACAATTTTTAACTAAATAATGTCATCTTCTTTCCTTATGAACATTCTTTAAACATGTATTCAATGAAGAAACAAAACAAAGAAGTTTCGATATGTCAACAGCTAAATAACTGATTTTATATATCTTACGATTTGTTTTTATATTTTCACTCTTTTCAAATCTATACCCACTCATTCATTCATTTATTCCTTCATTCATTCATGTATTCATCTATTCATTCATCCATCAGTTATTCAGTTATCTTCTATTCAACTTGGAAGTAATTCAATAAATATCGTATCATATTATAACAGATCCACATCATATCATATTTTCTGACCTACTTTCTTTTATACAGAATGAACATTTATCTATTGAATGTATTATTATCAATATAATATATATAAGAAAGCCATGATTGTCTTAAAATGTCAAAAAAAATGACCCGATGTTTAGTAACTAATCGAATGATTTTGAAAATTCATTTGTTTAACTAAAGCATATAATAGAGATTTAGGTATAAATAAAAACATTTCATGGCTCAATGTTCAAGTTGAAGAAACTGTTGTACGGTGTTCCATACATTTGAGGTTGATGAAATCTTACTTTGAATAGCCGGTTGGCTTATTCGGATTTGATTACACTTTCCGAGGTTTACCAACCCACCACGTAGACGTGATTTTGTGAGATGATCGTTGGAATCCCCGGGTTTCGGCGCACAATCGTATGTATAGTTTGCATACATATTAGTTACACACAAGATCGCACCGTTACACAAAGGTATAATTATCCAGTGAGCAAACAAATGTGACATACACACTGATTATGCACAAATTTTCACTCACACATCCTGTAGCGTACATGTAGGTATATTCATCAATCTGGAAGGGTAGATGTTCACCGCTTCCTTCGAATGTAATTCCTACAACTAACTGTCCATTACACATTACATGCATACTACTGGTATAAAGACTTTCTTCCATTCATTTCATAGCATACACATACAATCATAAGCACTTTCTGAGGGAGGGTTGATAGTCTCTTCTCATTAGTATTTAGCATCGTATCTTTTTATTATGTCTTGGACGTGATGGTTTAGGTCGCTGATTTTATTAGACATAGGGCAAGAATTTCATCCTATGTTCGTCTTGCGAGTCCAGCGTATACCTTTTTAAAGTACATACATACAGTACTACACAAACCGAGATTTATGGAATTCATACACTTAAGCATACATATCGGGCAGGTCGTCAAGATTTTCAAAGCGTTGAAAAGTGAACTCTGAGTAATCCAAGTTCAGTATAGGATTAGTGGATTAGTTCGATCTCTGCTGGCCGCCCGAATAAGCTAAAAAAGTTGCTCTCACTACCCATCAGCGCCAAATAGAAGCTCTGAGTCGGATTTCGATCCCCTTTTTACGCTACTACTGCTACTCCTACTACTACTCCGACTATTTTCTTCTTATCAGTGAAATATCTATCTTTAAACATTATACTAGTAGTAACTTAACATTTTACAAAATAATATCTATGTGAATTGAATTTTACATAAAATTTCAATCCCTGAATTGTGATCAGTGCGATGCTTGTTTAATCTTTTAGTGTTGGTCGAAATCTATCGATCTAGTTGCTATGTACTCACTAGTTTAAGTGAATTTATATGCCTTACAATATTGGAAACTAGGAAGTCTTGAATGGTTATTTTATCCTAGTATACAAATTATCACCATTGTACATCCAAGTATCTAAAACAAATGGAACCCAGAGTCTTGAGTTCTTGGAAAGATAGAGAGCTTAATCTTTAGGCTACTGTGTCAGAATCTATTAGTACACATTTTAACGTCAGTTATTTTTCAATATTGCGCGATTATCATACACCGATCAGAGATATAAGTAACTGTAAATATGTTCCACGTTCTATTCGGGAAGATATGGAAGGAGGAACAAGTGCTGATGGACTGTAAAGAAGGACACCTCATCAAGATATCAAAGAAAAGAGATCTGAGTAAATGCGAGAACTACTGGGGCATCATATTACAGTCGGTACAAGGAAAGGTATTCAACAGAGGGTTGCTGAACCGGAACAAAGACTCAATAGATGCCCAACTTCAAGATCAACAGTCTGGATTCCGTAAGGATCACTATGGAACCTTTTTCGATATTATGGTGTACCTTAGAAGACTGTCAACATCATCCGGAATTCATACGAAGGATCACACTACAAAGTCGTGCATGAAAGTCACCTGACAGATGCATTCTAAGTAAGGACAAGAGTCAGACAAGGCTTCTTACCTTCCCCCTTCCTATTTCTTCTGGTGTTCGACTGGATTATGAAAGCCTACACATCTGACGTGAAGAACGGGATACAGTGTACAGGCTGTATACAACTAAACGATTTCTACAACGTAGATGACCTGGCCCTTGTACATCATACATATCAACAAATGCAGGTCAACACAAACAGTGTAGCAGCAGCCTCTAGAGCAATAGGTCTCAATATACAAAAAGGAAAAAGCAACATCCTTAAATACAATACGCAGAACAACAATCCAATTACGATTGACGGAGAAACTCTGGAACAGGTGGGAAGTTGTGGCATCAGTCCTCGAAGTCACTAACTTCTAGTCTGAGCCATGTCGGTAGATGCAGACTACTTGATTGGGGTCCGCGTGAATATCGTAACCAATGGTTGGAGACTGGGTGACATGGTTCAGAGTCGATCACAATAGTGTAGGTGTATACACTCTTTGTGTTCCCTTACCCTATGAGTTTAAAATCGCTTCATATCTTTCTTTCTACAAACTAATTCTTTCTGCCTGTACTATGTCCTTATATACAATCTTTCTTTTATATATTACCACCTCTGAATTAACTACTTGTATGAATTCAGTGTTCATCTTGTTGTGCTAATGAAGTATGGCAACTTGTAACTGACTCACTGACTGACTGAGGTGGAAATTTTCACGTAACTGTTGAGCATCATCGATGAACGTGGAGAATCTGATGCCAACGTAAAGGCAAGGATTAGCAAATCAAGGACAGCATTCCTACAGTTGAAGAATTTATGCAACGCAAAACGACTGTCAACTAATGTCAAAGTCACAATCTTCAATATGAACGTCGAAACAGTTCTACCGCACGGAGTTGAAACTTGTTGAACTACCACAACCATCATCAAAACATTGCGAACATTTGTAAACAATTGTTCACACAAGATACTCAATGTCCGTTGACCGGATACTATCAGCAACAGCTTACTTTGGGATAGAACAAACCAGATTGCAGCTTATTAGGAAATTAGGAAAACACGCTGGAAGTGTTGGTTGGGATATACATTGAGAGAGTCACCAAACTGCACCACGAGGCAATCGCTAATTTGGAATCTTGAAGGTAATTTGAAGAGGAAGGTGAAGGAATACACTGATTCGAAAATAGGAAACAGATATGGAAAGGATGAACAGCAAGCGGAAATAACTCTAATAGATTGCCTAGGACAGAATTAGAAGGAAAATGCTGCTAGATGGCCTATGCTCTTCTATGAGGGATAACAGTAAGAAAGTAATTATCCACTTAGATCAATGAAATTTATTTCACATCCTGGGTACTAGAAAAATCTTAGGACAATCCTAATACTTTCAATTCATAATGAAAATCACATCGTGTATTCATTTATTCGTCATGTTCGAATTGATAGAATATGACCATTCTTCTTAAATATTCAAAACTTTGTCCGATTACATCATTTATAAGTTATAGAAACACTTTGTAATTTGAATATTCTTTTATTGTAAATATGCACTCAAAGTATTCCATCCTACTAATATCATTTGTCAGTAGTCAAAAACAGGATTATTGTTCTTTACTTTCAAACAGCTGTTTCTTCATACTACGGAATTCTTCTGTAATAATCACTCATGAACAATTCATGGAACTAAACTCAAGATATTGAGATCTAATAGTGAACATTTAAATCTTAGTCTTAGTCTTGTCAACATGTAATATAGATGATTCTCACTTCAATTAATTTTTAATATAAAATAAAAACTAATCAATACCAATGATAACAACCATTTCCTTCTCAACATTATACAACTATACATCTTTCATAACTTTAACTACAGGCAACAGTATGCAACTATTGGCAGTCACAAATAAAAATAAATGGAAGGAGCAAGGGAAGTGATTATTGGGTAAACAGTTGATTAGGTTCAACTTATGACTCATGATCTTAACCATTGAAATTACTACAATCTTCACAAAACAAACTTATCTCATATTAATCAACATATGTTCACTAGTGACTGACTTCAAGAGGTATATCCTGGAGTTCTAGTGAGAAGTAGTGACCAGTGTAGTTCAACGAGGTCTGTCATGAGATAGTAACTCACTGAAGACAATGGTGAATGTGTCGCTCAATTTCGTGGATTAGTTGAAGTTAGACATTAACACCGTTGGATGCCGGTTCAGTGGTCTAGTGGTTTAGTGCTCGTGCGCGAAATCAGTAGGTCATGGGTTCGAATCTCGCAGGGGGCGAGGTTATGGATATGCACTGCCGAGGAGTCCTACGATAGGCGGAAATGGCCGTCCAGTGCTCCCAGGTTTTCCATGGTAGTCTAACTTCAATGGACTCATGATCTTAATCATTGAAATTATGATGTTTATTAAACATAGTTTCATTAAAGATCATAGGTAAATAAATAAATAAATAAATAAATAACATTATTAGATCACTATAAAATTTCTCATATTGTTTACATCATTATTTTCATTTATAATTATAGTATATAATCAATAGAATCATATAATCAATATTTTGAATGTTAGCCTAATCAATAAAATCGATATTTCGTCTCCTCATTATTTTTATTTTCTATCCTTATGCTTACATACAATATTTATTGATTACTAAATATATTTATAATAATAAATTAACCAATCAGAATGTGAGAATATTTTTAACCAATCAACAAATAGAGAAATAGAATAGTATCATGTAATTTGAAATTTAAATTTTGAATTCATTTGAATTTTATTTTATACAGTAAAATAAAGAATCATTATTAAATTAATAAAAATCAATAATTATCATTATCATTGATTTATAAAAATAAATAAAAGGTATGTTGAATAAAGATTTTTCATCTATATATATATATATATATATTTTTTCTTTGTTTAAACTTTTCTTAATAATTTTAAGATGAGTTTTCTGAAGTTCTATTAAGTATAACATGATCAGTGGAGTCAAATCGTGAATGATTGCGCAATATTATAAATTGGTTGAAGTTAAACATTAGTACTCATGGATGCTGGACAGTTCAGTGGTTTAGAGAATAAGAGTTCGTTTTGGTTATCAAATGTTATGAGTTTTAATCCGTTTGATTTGAAATCGTGAATGCGCACAGTTGAAAAGTCTTATACTGGAATGAAAAGGCTGTCCAATGATTCTAGATTGGTCTAATTTAAATCGACTCATGTATCCAAAGACTAAATAATTTCAAAAGAAGTATGAAATCAATATGAAATTGAATAGGTATTCTGTTATTTGATTTGACTTTAATGTAAACGAGATAGGAATTTATTAATTTTTTATAAAAACCATAGCATTTTTTAAAAATTATTAATCGATCGATCAATAATCATAGAGTTACAATGATATTGCTGTTGTCATGACGACTTATATCTATTTATATACTGTTCACTTGTACAAGTGATATTTTTTTCAAAGACCATCTAAAATCAAGTCGCTATCATTTTAATGATCACTTAACATTTTGAAGTACTGAGTAACTATTTAAATAAAGTTTTTTACGGTTATATAACAATAACCATCGTAAAAGAACATTAAACATTCAGATACTTTGTTAAGAATGATAGTAATAAAATAGTACGGAAGAGAAGTTAGAAGAATCTTACTAGGGAACAATTTTTCGAATGATTAACTTTTAAGAATATTTTTACCAAGACGAATAGTTACAAGTTAATCAAAGATAATAAAAACTGATTTCAACTCTGAGATGCAGGTATATCTAGCTGATTATTGAGTAAACGTCAAAAATTGTATAGAAAAACAAGGGTATGTATAGTTTTTAGTATTAGCTATGACATTATTATAGTCCAGCCAATCCACAAGTAAGAAAGTTATACCATTATCCAAACATAACATACCACATTGGTACTGTAGAAGACTCTATCAGGTTCTGATTAGATGGAATCTCTTCGGCTCCTTTGTAGCCTTTGGAGGCTTAGTAGTATTTTACAGAACCGCTCAAACGAAACTAATCATCATTATTGATAATCGATTAAAGTTTATAAACTCACATCGCAAATGGATTAGTAATCGTATAGTTTTACCTAATATGCTTTGTATCTGTTATCATAATACTTTAAATTTCGATATGAGTTCGTCTTGTTGTCAGTTTGTAAGCTTATTTTAATCTTAATTCTACATTAATTGAAGTTTTATTTACCATATTTTGTATTAGTAATTGTAATAGTTTATTTTCTTAAAGTCTCTCTCCAGTTAGTATTACAGTATTACTCATAAAACGATTGTATTGTATTGTATTTTGTTGCTCAAACTTAATAAAACCACTCTACATTTAAAAATTATTCCGTATGTTTTAAAACCAAATACTTAGGTTTTTATTTAAGCTCAACAGATAATATGATTGCAAAAACTTTACGATATTAATTAAAGTTTTGTGGAAGTTCCTCTTAAACTACTTGTTTGTTAATAAGTAGTCTAGAAAAGGATATGAATAAAGTACACATTCATTTCAGCTGCTTACTGTTGACAGTTTAATTATTCAATTCATCGCATCTATTTTACTTAGTCTAATTTTTTAAATAACAATGTTTGGATGACTCCTTTATTCTTTCCTTACTTGGCTGAATTTGGAATGACAGTCTTGAAAATACTGAGCATCGTTTCACCGTAGTTAAATAATCATTCCATAGATGTTTCATTCTAGTATGGGATTCCTCACAGCTATATCAATCATCAGCTTATTTGAAGACAAATCGTTGAGGAACTGCTCTGTACCTAATGAGATTTTATATGATTTCAAATGTAAAGTAATGAACAGGTTTGTGAACATTCATCATACTATGAAAGCCACAGATTTATTTATCAGTATATAGTTATGGAGATTGTTGAGTTTGGATTGATGTAATCAATGGATCAACATGAGACAAACTTCGAAAAACTGGGAGTATTGGACGGCCGTTTCATCATAGTATGGGATTCCTCACTAGTGCTCTTCCACGACTCTGCACTCGGGACTCAAACCCAGGGCTTTATTTCTCGCGTGCAACCGCTTAAACTGTAGACCACTGAGCTGGCATCCAACGGTATTAATGTCTGACTTTCAATCAATCCACGATATTGAGCGACTGTCTACCATTGTGTTCTGGGAGAAACTGGCTCACACCAGACACGTTTGAACTGCACTTGTCACGGATTTTCACTGGAACTCAAGGAAACCCATGTATTTGTCAATTATAATTTCTCCCGCAGTTTTGCCTTACAAAAGTAAACAGTAACACTGTCAAGTTGATTCTGAACAAATAACCTATTTACATTCTTAAAACAGGACTGAAGGGTTAGGTATACGATTAAAAGTATAATTCAGTAAAATATAGTTTATTATCTTGTCGACTGTAACTTATTTTCAAAAATTCTAATGAAATCGTTAAGTTGAGTATTCCATGATTAATCACTTATAAATTCAAATAAATTATACTTTTTTGGTTGAGATCATGAATCAATTGATGTTAGACCACCGTTGGAAACCTGGAAGCACTGGACGGCCGTTTCGTCCTAGTATGGGACTCCTCAGCCGTGCGCATCCACGATCCTGCACCCCGCGGGATCGTGTCTAACATCAACCAATTATACTTTATTCAGATTGAAATAAATGTATTTGACATATTAGATTAGGTTGATATGAAATGAATTTTTATCTTTTGTATTGGTTGTTTGAATCTTCCCATTGATGTTTAGGACTGCAACCGATATGCGTGTTTTGTGTGGATTGTCACGATATTGCTTTAAGTCAGATGTATTATAAGCGGCGATAGATAGTGGCTAGCAGTGGAATCCAGGATACGCGTTCCGTCCTATTTATGAGTTTTCAGTTGGATGTACATTCATACAGGAATTGATGTTCACTCCAGGACCCGAAACCAGTAGTGTTCGCTTCAAACTTCATCACGTTATCCACTAAGCTACTGATTTCAGATAGGCACTAGCTCGTGCAATGCGGTGAAGTTTTAACTCATCTTTGTATGGATACATCTAACTGACGACCCCTAATTGGGACGAAACCCGCATCCTGGATTCCACCGCTAACCAACATCTATCTCTGCTTATAAATTTACATCTGCCTAAATATTATTATCTCAAACGGGTTGTTTACATTCAAGTGAACTAGTTTACTTCAATAATAAAATATAAATTATTCTCTTTTCATGTAAACAAGAATTAATTGACCAATAAAATGAATTTTCAATTTATTCTATTCTTGTTCAATTTCATTATGATTTCAATTTGATTCTCCATGACCTTGTATGATAATCGGATGTTGAATTAAAAAAAGAAAGAAAACAGATCGCTATTTTAAGGTTACACCTTTTTAGTTTTATCTTTGTTGTTTTAACAAACAAAATTTTGTCAAAAGGGGTATTGTGGAAATTTTAATAATTTCAGTAATTGAAATCATGGGTCAATTGAAGCTAGATCACCATGGAAAACCTGAAAGCACTGGACGGCTGTTTCGTTTCAGACTACGGGACTCATGATTTCAACTATTGAAGCAAAATTTTGTTAATTAATATCTAAAAGAAATGGGTAAAGAATATTTCCATTACTATTAGCCCATATATTAATATTATTAAGGAAAAGGGTAATATGAATCATTATTGTGAACGATCACTCAGGTGGAGACATCCAATTTACAGAAAAAACAAAGTATCTTGGTAAAATATGAGTATCATAAACTGAATACTTGACTTGCAAATTTTCATCATTTTTCCTTAACAATTCTTCTCTATTTCCATTTCTGTTCTCTTCAATTCGATGTTTTTAACCTTCTGTTGCCAGATCTTCCACTTTCAATTGGTGTTATATACTACTTATGTCGACGGACATAAGTAGCATCCACAAAAACATAAGTAATGACTCTTTAGATAAATCAGTTTGTATATACTTTGAATGAGTAATGAAATTCGATTGTTTGAATCCATTGATTATTTCCATTACCTTTTTTTAAAAAAAACGAGCGATTTAGCTTATTCTGTTATATAGTTTGCATCAAAAACGTTCTAGTTTTATATATTTGTTAAAATTAATAAATTATGGTATGTTCTTAGTCGGCTCTCTCTCTTTCGAAATGCTCTCACATGGTCACACGTATGCAATCACCTTCAGGGAAGTCCTATTCACCTCATTTTCGCAAATGTCCGTCGCTTTAACCTGGTTGTTGGATATGATGGATCCGGTAAAGGGAATTGGTAACCCTGATTCCGAACCGATGGTATACATCACAATTGATTGATCACTGGGTGGTGATCGATATCATGCTTGTCTAGTCCTTATTAGTGCAGATCGAATGCTATCGATCATGTTGCAATGTGGCCACCAGTCTAGGTGACTCGACACTGCGGGCACTATGTATTGAGATTTAGATGGTGGTTGGAGGTAGTCAACCACCATCTAAATCTCGATGGTATACATGGACTCAAAGATACTGAAGGAGCAAATGACGTATAAAACCATTGCTGGTCACTGGCTACTATGGGACTGTGTATTCTGACGTTGCTCTACTGCCTTGTAAGTCAGACCTTTAGGTCGAAAGCTTGGGGTATGGCCTCCTAAGAGAAACACGTGCTTTGGTCTGTGAACCTGGGCAGCATCACAGCTCATGCACAAATCAAGTGACTTGTCTGGCGTCTATGCATTCAGTGACCCTTTGTACCCATATTTGTGTTTTCAAATAAATAAATAAATAGTATGTTCTTAACCTTTATTTTACTTAATTAATTATTCACGAGAATTATTGATTTAAATATTAGAGGTACTCAAGAAAACTCTTATGAAATTCCAATAATCGCAATGAGAGTAAACACTAGTTTCATTGACCTTATTTATTCACTGCCTAGAAATAAACTATACCGACAATGTTGAACAAATTTTTAACTAATCATTAGATTCTTTTTAGTTATAAAATACTTTGTAGCAAGGGAGTTAATAAGATTCTAGTCGATTAACAGGGAATGTTTCCATGTCGGAAATCGAATCAGTAGATGAAAATTGCGAAGTGCCTTATTAATAAAATGGTTCATATGACTGAAAAGCAAGTTCTTTTTGTTGAGACAGGATATTCATGTTAGTAATGTTTTAGAGGGTATCATATAGCTTCTATGTGTTTTTTTTGTGTTCTCATGTCGGTGAAACCTAAAAATGTCGCTTTTACATGACAACTATGTGGTGGTAGACGTTTCTTCAAAGATTCAAGTATTCCATCCAGTCATCTGAGTACATAGTAGTTCCAGGTACTACGGAAGTTTTTTAATGAGAACAGTATTGTAGCTTGTCTATATGGAACAAATTCAAAGTAGTCCTTTCCAAGTTACGTATTCCAAATCCTCAAAATCTATTGTGATTAAAGTGATGGACTACCGGTGTAGGGTGCTTTGAACTTCTCTGCCGTCTGAAATCTTATTCGTTCGTTATTATAGCTTACTTCTACAGCTTTCGATAAAATCTGAAAGTCAATGATTCCAAAATAATGTGCTGAGAATCTTTTAACTGCAGTGAGATAGCTAGATAGTACTTCTTTGATTTTCACTCGTTAAATCATCTGACATCAATTCGCGATACGAATTACCAATGCTTTATATTCAACCTTATTTTGTTAATTTATCGAAAGGTTGAAGAATAATGTCTAATAAAACTTTGAGGGTGCAGAAATATTAGTTAACTAACCTGGATGTAAAAGTTGAGAATATATGTATTTTCAGTACAGAAGGGGGGATTCTTTGAGGTTGTAGAACCTTTATAATTTAAACAACGAACTGATTTTAGCTAGACCTTCACTAGAAGCATTGAACAACTATGAAATTCCGACTATGAAATTCCTCAATAGTGAACAAACACCACCACGCTACAAGAGACCGAACTCAGGAATTCCTGTCTTGCGTAAGAATGCTTAATTTCTAGACTATAAAAGCAATATCCAATATAATTATTCACTAGTAAATTTACTCAGATTATAGATACTCTAAATGTGAATAGTATCGATTAGGGAATGAAATCCAGTCAACTGGGTATGCGTTAAACTGAATAATCATTGCTTTTTTGTTGGACTTTAGTTTTTTGTTCATTGACTATAACTGGCAAATTACTCATGATCATACTAATTAGGCATGATCATTATTTTACAAAACATGAATAACTTAAATTTAGAACACCCCATTTGAAAAGTTATCTGGTTAGTTGTTTTATTAACGAAAATTTGTTTACTTGGGATTTAAGGTTTGATTTTATGTACAAAATTCCAAATTGATCGTCATATCAGTTGTTATGTTATAGGATGGATTAATTTGTCTTCAGTATTTTGTTTATTGTTACGAAATAATGATAATTTTGAATTTATAAATGTAGATTTTAATGGAGTTATGGAAAACGAGTGATTTATTTGTTCAAACACATATCTATTAGTACAAAGAGGCAACGAATACATATGTGCCATACTTCGTCATTTGATTTGTGTGAAGGCTGGAGTACTACTCGGTCTCCCAAACCGAGGCAAATGATTTTCTTAGAGGTCCACATTCTGAGCCTTTGACCTACAGGTCTAATCCACAAGGCAGTGGAGCGACGTAAGGAGATACAGTCCCATGATAGCCGGTAACCAGTAATTGGTTTATACGCCATTTGTTCCTTCAGGATACTGGAGCTTATTTGCACTATTGGTTTGGAATCAGGGTTTTCCAACTCCCCTAGATGGTTTTTCCTTATCCACCAACCAGGTTAAAGCGCTGGACATTCGTTTTTTGTCCTCTCAATTTCGTAAACAACATCCCCGTTACAAGAATGCAGTGAATAGGACAGTGATTCTATACGCGTGGCCATATGAGAACATTTCGGGAGGAAGAGCTGTCTTTCTCCACCCGCAACCATACTAGGGAACTGAATGGAAACGATCATTCGTACTCTTAAACTAGTTGTTCTTGTTATGTCTAGAAAAATGGTGTCTACGTCATATTACTGATCGGATTGTGATTGGCAGTAGTATCGCTCATGTTACGAAGAAAATGGAAGTGATTGATATTACACACATGAACACTTATAAAGTAATATGAGAATAGTTAGTATATGACGTTTGTTTTACTGACGAATAATAAACAGGTAGAAAAGTTATGGTGAGGTTACTTACAGCTCTTTCAGGTATGTCATACCCAACACTATCTGTTATCAGTCCATTCTTATAATGGGTGAATACTCCATATTTAAATATAATTTTCATTAAAGATTTCATAACAAGTGAATGCAGTTTTCTTAAACTGTCTACCAAGAACATATTGACTTGGGACGTTAGGACATGAAGCGAAATCTTTAATAAAGATTACATTTATTTATGCAACACTAACCCACTAAATGAATAGAAATTTGATTAATATTACCACGTACACAACATTTAGTGAAGATTGAAAGCGTTACTAATAACATCATTTAAAAATATTCAATTTGTAGATCCTTGTAATTCACTGTTTTAAAAAGTTCGACATCATTTAAACATAAGTTAGGTATTTTAATTTGTACTACTATATATTCTGAGTAATCTCACCTCGTTTATACACACAGACTCACCAGATGTTGATATTCTTTCAAGTTAATGACATCGGTTAATCAAACAAGAGGACAATAGATATCGGTAGTTATTGATTACATAGATGGTAGACAGAAGAGTGTACGAAAACTAATAGGAAGAGAAAAGAGAGGAAGGGAACAAATTGAAATAAAGAAAACGAGATTATTGGGCAGTTTTATATAATGTTTGCGTGTGTCTAATGAATAACGATAGCATTATAATTTAAGAGGTGTTGTGGAGACCAAATGTATAAGTAAGCTATATTTATCACAAACTGACCTTAGTTCGAGTATCATTTAAGACCAGGACACACTAGACAGTTACTTTTAAAGAACATGGGACCCAGCATGAGAACCCACAATTTCACCATAGATTATATTCAGGACCTTCACGTTCACCAGCGAGCGATTAACTATCAAAACTCTTTGTTCAATGTCTCCAAAATAATCCTCCAGTTAAAATATAACAATGAGCTCATTAATGAATTACTCAAAGATGTTTCTAAAATCCTCGTATGAAGTCTAAGCCGTTGGAGGTTAGACAAGCTAGGTGTGAAACATTTGGTGACAGTTATACTGGATGATCAGCACTCTATGTCGTGAAATGACTGAAATTGGAAGTGTATCAATAAATACTGAGCCTATGAATGTAATATTTGAGTGTTCTCAGAAAGACTTGAAAGTCCTAAGAATAATCCCTGGTGGGGTCGTTGGTGGACACTGTTAAGTGATCCCATACTAGCCTGAAAAAACTATCCAGTCATTCTCTGTGTTGCTTAAGCTAACATCGTGCAACATATAAAATACCAGTAATCATTGGTCCACTGAGTTTGACTAATTTAAAATGATTGATTGTTGAGGTGCTTAAGATAATTTAATTTTCCAACTCCACTATTCTTGAGAATAGTCTTTTCATGATAAAAGTCACGTTTGAACTTCTCTCATCAAATCTGTCTCAGAAAAAGTTCTAATCCATTCTTCGTACATGTGGTTACTAACAGTAATAGTCACTGATTTTTCAGCGCGTAGTAAACAAGATTGTAATAAATTTTTCTTTTTTTATTTTGTTGTCGATCAGAGCGTTATATAAACGAGTCTATATAGACTGTATTTCAATCTCGACCTAATTTACTAATAATGTTCATGTGTATTTCTTTATTTTAATGCTACTTTACATCTGAGGCTCAGTAGTTGTAGAAGTGAATAAAATATCTGGTTTCAAATCCTACGTTTTCAAAGACTCTCTAAATTAATTCGTTTCACAAACACAGAATTAGATAAGAATCGCTGATTCTGTGAAATCATTTAACCATATAAGGTGGTTGGAGACAATCCACATGAAGCGCCGAAACTAGGTTCCTATTTGGTTATTACTTCTCATCAGAGTATATCTGAAATCTACAGGGAATTAAAAGCCATGCCGCCTATTGTCACAATTACAGAGGTATTGCGATCACAACTGAATTATTGCAAGAATGAGATATTTACATTCCATGAGTTGTAATTAAGTTAAGCTTGATCATAATAATATCTTTTATTTTAGTCATTTATAAACAATCTTAAAAGTACATTTTGATTTCTTTTTCATATCAAGTAATTGAATTACCTGTAACCTACCTACTATCACTGATGTTAAAATGAGTGTGAAAGGATTTTTTAAAAGTGTATTAAATCCTGATGCGAAAGTTGGAGAACAAGAAGAAGAAACTGGGACCACCGGGGCCACATCAACAACAACTTCATTGTCTAGTTCAGCTACAGCTGGAGTAAATAATTTTCTATCTGGTACATCCAAATTTCTTGATTCTGTTCAAACAAAAAAGAATGGTTTAATTAATGATTTATCGAATAAACTAACGTCATTGAAAATGCCCGGCGAACAGTCGACCAATGAGAGTGCAAAGAAAAAGAAATCTAGGAGTAATGTTGATGATGATGACAGTTCAGCCAGTGAATATGGAGATGATGGTGATTGTCCAATGTATGCAGAAGTAGCCCCAGTAGAACGTCAAGTATCAGTTGAAAGTATAGACAGTTTGCCAGATGAAGATGCTGAACGACGTAAATCGGAAATTCGTGCCTTAGTTTCGGATTTACTTCAACAAAGGTAAATTGATGGCCGATATATTATAATGTAAAAATGGGTTACTGTTTTTTGGGTAAATGGTTGTGCAAGTAGTTTAGTTTGTAGTTCTACATCACTAACTGACTTCAGTTAAGGAATTATTTGAAACTAGGAAACATTGAATAACGGTTTCGTTCTAGTACGCGGTTCCTTAAAAATGCACATCAAGCACAGATCGCACCCAGGACATTCACGTTTCACAATAAATCCTTTAATTCACAGATCAGAGTATTGGATACGATTGGTTTACATTTATAACTTTGGTAAAGTTATTACACTGAGTCAGTGATATTACTTTCACATCCGACGTCGTCCAGATCGACTGATCATCGTCTCTCACTAGAATTCCAGCAGTTACCTCTCAAAGTAAGTTACCAGTAAAACAACCCATTGTTTGGATAAAGCTATTCTGTGATGTAAAACTACAAAATTCATAGAATATCGATCTTAACCGGGATCATGAACACTTTTGCTGTTTGGTTTAATTGTGTATATTCGTTAATTTATTTGTTTTTATCAGCGTTACGGATGGGTAGCTGTAAATGATATGACAAGCCAACCAGAAGTAGCCTAATGAGAAGGTCAGTCGACGGTAATCAGAAGTGATTTAAAAGACAAGTGTATTACATTGGCTAAGAAATAGAATAATTTCCTAAGAGATAGAATGGCATATATATATGTATATATATTACTTTCCCGTTTACTCTTATGTTCTCGTTCAAGCAGTCAGTTAAGAAGTTAACGCATAGGACATTGTGTATCAGTATCAGATTTCAGACACCACTCGTTATAGTAGTAATAATGTTATTTGAGATCCCTTGAGCATACTATCTTGATTCCTTATTTATTCATCATTGTAAGCAAGAATAAACGTTTATTAGATGTGTACTCAACTTAATAGTCAATAAAGATTAGTAATGCAATTCAGTAGTTAGCGATCTCTTCACCTTCAAATAGTCTTATCGCTAGGTCAAATAAATTAGTCAGATACAAGAAATAAAATCCAGGTGATCGTATAAATGAGGACAAATATCATACGTGTCAAATGACTGAGCTGATGTTTTTTAAAGCATGAGAAATTTATTCCTATTTCTCTCTGTCACTTGGTCTTGACAGTCACTTAAAAACCCACTTCTTTAAACATTCTTTGGAAAGTCCACCTTCAACAAATAATGTAATTTATCGGGTTTAGTAGCAATTTACTACTATGATCACTCCATTCATGTTATTTCATACATTTGTTTGAAACAGTGAGACTGAGAATCTAGTTGATTTGCTCAAATAATTAGTGTGAAGTTCTATAATAATGAGGTTCAGAGAATGTATCCTTTCAATTACTATTGAATATCCATTTGATATGATATTCATAACTGATTCATGAAAAAATATCTATGTCAGGGAATACGAATTATTTAATGGCACAGACCATTCAAATACCCTTTGAGTATTTATGAAATAGTCTAATACTGCTGGGTGATTTCGGTATTGTTTAAAACAGCACTTCATTTGTTCTAAAAATATACATGCTACTTCAAGTAAATGTAAATGAGAGTAGAGCTACTTAAAGTAAGTCTATTATCTAAGCTATATTTTTTGAGTAGGCTTATATATATATATTATATATATATATCAATGAATGTCCTTATTGATGAGTTCCCTTTTTTCCTCGCACTTTCTCTCGCGTCCTTATTTGAGTGGAATAAATAACAAGATACAAAATTATATGTTTTGGATAAGTGTGTATCTACATGCACGACCAATTAAATAATCATGATGTGGTAACATGAACTAATCGCTAAATACCTAATCGTCATTTATAAGCTTAAGGGTTTTTTGAAAGTGATGAATTTTGTAGTGTGCATCATGGGTTAACCTTAATCAAACTACAAATAGGGACTGGAATTGTAAATTATTGAACTCCAACAAAGTGATCTGGAAGTGAGGCGCTTCTCATGAGATTGTGGATTAGCAGTACTGAGGTTTCTCATGTTAGAACAAAATAGCTATCCAATATTTCCTGACTTTCACTGATTATCTAAGTAGGGTGAACCGGTGAAATAAACTCTCATAATATAAGGTTCAGTCATCACAGTATGTAACAGCAACAATAAATTATCTATTTTAATCCTCTGAATAAAATTTTCTGTCATTGTTTAATTTCTTATTCATTTTGAATAATTAAAGTCAATTATAGCTTCATCTTTCCATTTATCTTACTACACACTATTCATTCTTAAGCTTGATCAATGAGAAAATGGTGAAGAATTTCAGAGATTTCATTGTGGTAAGTTATTTTAACCCATTGAATTATTTATTAGTGTAGGAATACATTTAATACCATCTTAGTTACTACGTAAGATTATTGTAAGTTTGAAGTACTTCACTTCACTTTCTGCTTTGGTTCGTCCACGCGTTTTTTTAACAAATCCATTTTTTTTTCATTGAGAATCTTGATAATATGATTTATTTACTGAGCGAATAATATAGAATTGCTAAATAATTCCCTTTTTATGACTATTGATTTTTCAGTGTTCAAAGGATACATAAAAATGTTACTAGTTTCTATGTATATTCATACACAAATGTTTACAAATATTCTTGCTCTGATAACATCTCTTTTCATCGCTGAATAAATATGATGTATGAAACCCGTAGTAATTACTTCTGTTTACCTCAAAGGACACAGGAAAGAAGATATACGAAGTATAGTGAATGTACTTTTTGAGTCTTTCAGGAATTATACTAGTAATAGGTTTGAAACACTTTATGAAAGCGTATAAATGTACTCGGTTGGTAAACTCAGTTCATAAATTAAAACAGATCTAAGCAAATAGATAGATTCGTGGTTAGCAGTAGAATTTAGGATGTGTATTTCGCTCTATTTAGAACTCAACAGGTGGATACACCTGGGGTGAAATGAAAGACACTGGGTTCAATTTCGTGTGTGAACATCAACACTGAGATTCAGGTACATCCAGCTGATAAGTCTCAAGTAAGTCAATAATGAAAGTACTGGATTCTTCTCTTAGCCATAAATTCATCTACACCATAAAAATTTATGAAAAATGGCTATATGAAGGCAATCCTCACAGCAGATAACACATGACAACAACGATCAATCAATACGATTTGGATGTTAGATAATCCAATTTAAATACATTCAAGTTTGAAATAAAAAACATCAATAGTTCCCATAAAAACAAACTTTTGTGTCGACAGTTATTTAATGTATATCGACGTCAATAACTCAACATATTGATAGTGACCACATCACTGATTACTTTCTATAAAGATCTGTCACTAAGAGAACTATTGAGATTTTGTTTAGACAAATAACATAGTAATTGTTTTAAAAATTATTCCTATTAGATTTGTTTAAATGTGAGTACACAACCAATTCAAAGTAAAATGTGCAAAATATATTTATTCGGTTCTGTTCCTGCATTGTAATACTTTATACTATAGTGCCAGGGTTAAGCGAGTTGACCATGAAACAACTATTGGCTTTAATTAGTCATCTATCCCAGAATTTGTTTAAATAAAGAATTTGTTACTAAGATAATTTGTATAACTGAAATGTTTTTAGCGTTTCCTATATGATTTAGGAGTATTTCCAATGCATACTATCAATGCTTCGACCTTAATATCCAAGACTAAATGGTATAGACTCGCGTCTATATAACTGTAAACAAGTTTATTCTATTATTTTTTTTATAAGGTAGCACAGCTTCTACATTCTTTGTGAATGAACACTAACAAATATGTCAACAGAGTGGCACTGATAGAATATGAGTCTGTGTGCACATTTGGTTCCCATTAGTGTATTTAGGCCAAATCACCTGTAATAGTATTACTTGGATAAGATTCAGTTTCAAACATAAACTATAAAAAACACAAGTTCTGATTAGTTTAATTTATCAACAAAATTTTCAGTTTCGGGGTTGTGGCGATTGTTAAGTTTTTTTCATTGCGATTATGAACCGGTTGATGTCAGACCACCATTGAAAACCTGGAAGCACTGGATGGCCGTTTCGTCCTATTGTGGGACTCCTCAGTAGTGTGCATCCACGATCCCGCTCGCGGAATTCGAATCCAGAACCTTAAATCTCGCGCGCAAACGCAAGCCTTCAGTTCATGATCTCACTCAAAAAACCTAACAATCTCCACAACCCCTAAGTTGATAATTACCATGTGCTCCTTAGTGACCAGCTTCGTGAGAAAATTCTCGGAGTTCTGGTGAGAAGCCATGACCAGTGGAGCTAATCCATGTCGGGTAGCAACAAGTGTCTACCCCAGTACAGTGGAAGATGGTCGCAAAATTTCGTGGATTGGTTGAGGTTAGACATTAACACCATTGGATGGTGGCTCAGTGGTCCAGTAGGTTAAGCGTTTGCGCACGAGACCGGAGGTTCTGGGTTCGAATCCGGCGAGCAGGATCGTGGATGCTCACTACTGAGGAGTCCCACAATAGGACGAAACGGCCGTCCAGTGCTTCCAGGTTTTTAATGGTGGTCTAACATCAATCGGTTCATGATCTCAATCAAAAATGATTTCCATTTAGTAGATAAGTAACACATATGTAGTTATATCGAATTTCTCGTTCCAATAAGCAAGTTTAACTTGTCATCATCATTTTAGCATGTTTTAACTATATTTTGCAAATAAAGTTCATGAAATTAATCAACAAACGATTGTTAATCAGAAGTAACCGATCTAATAGTCATCAAAACACTTTATATGAACAATAAAAATATTTTTCAGTTATTATTGAAAACAAATAGTGGCTTACAAGGGAATCTAGGATGTATATTTCGTCCTATTTAGAACCCATCACTTGGATATACCTCAATCTCATTGTTGATGTTCACACTTATGTTATAATTCAGTACTTTTTGCTTCAAACACCAACTGACTATGTTGACAGTAGGATGTACATCCATGATGATACGAAATAATGGATAGACAATATCGTTGGATAGTTTTAGTCAATCGATAGGAAACCCTGTATTTTAATTCAGTTTTCTTACTCGACTGTAAATGTCAGTAACATTTTAGTTAAAGATATCTTTTAAAAATGAAACTCATATCTTTGTTACCAGTATGGGGATTTGTGGAGGTTGTAGTATTTCCAAAGTTGAATTCATGAATCAGTCTGAGCTAGACCACCACTGAAAACTTGGAAGCACTGGATGGCCGTTTCGTCCTAGTATAGGACTCCTCGACAGTGAGTACCCTCACTCGGTATAAAAACCCAGGACCTTCAGTTTTAAGTGTGAACGTTTAACCCCAAGACCACTAAGTCAGCATCCAATCATGTAAATGTATGACTTGAATCGACCGATGATCCTGCGCAACCCTTCATCCATTGTCTGAGGTGGATAACTCTTTCCACCCGACATGTGTTGGACTCCACTCATATTTTTGACACAAGATTTTAATGTAAGTTATCCGAAAATGGTAATAACAAATATTAACTTATGGCTATTCATATGAGCAGTATTCCAGTAGTCACGAATAAGTCATATGTTGCTGTTTTATTTTTAAAATGTCTACGTAGTAATATGACCGATTTGGCACTGTTTATTCAAAATCCACATTACTGATGATTTTCTATGAAGGTATAAGATCCATGAAATGTAATATCATTTTCTTACAGAATAAAACTAAGATTTATAAGTGGTTTAATCTAAAGAATAATTTGAGATTTCACACTTTTAAACAAATATTTCTATGCATTCAATACATTGTTATGATCTGATGTCCTGTTCAATTAATGTGGTCAGTCCTATCATTTAACTAACTCTAAAAGAGAAGCCAAAGACTACAAAGAAAACTGTATCACCAACAACGAAGTATTAATCGCTTAATCATAATAGTTACTTTGGTCCCATTTATCATGAGAGTTGGGAAAACGGCGAGACTATAATTTATGGATGAACCAATCAGATTTAGGATTACAGGTCTTGGATTTTGGCACGAAATTCATTCATTCATTTGACTAAATATTATTTCGGCATTATAACCGGTCTCAGTTAGTGATGAAAACATTGAATCTAATTCCTAACCTTAACGATCAACCATAAATTCTAATCCTCATTCTTTACACTAATTTATAACCCTTATTTAACCCAATTAAGTAGGTAGACATTTTCAAGATCATCTTGGTGTTGCTCAAAGGTCGTCCATAAATTATAGTCTCACCGAAAAAAACCTATCCTTTTTTCAAATTTACTCAGTATACGGCGCTACATACACTATTAAGATAATGATCAATCAGGAAGATATACTGACACAGACTTTTGTTGATTTGATCAAAGTATTCTCTCTTTATGATCTTAATCTGACAAGTATTTTGTCGAATTACTTCACTAATGATACATTTTATCCACTTACTTATTAGTAAACTCTTTAATAATCTATTTCCTGTAATTATGAAAAGTGGTTAGATCGTCTGATATGATCAAAGAAATTTCGGTTGTTTTATAGACAGACAGTTGACTACATTCAACAGAGACAGCTAAAGCCTGGATGATTAAATTTCTTAGCAGTTAGAATAAAAGTTATTTGGATGAGGCTATAATTTATGGATGACCTTCGAGCGACGCTAGACTGACCTTGAGAGTGTCCATCTAATAACTAGGACCAAATGTGAGTTATAAACCTGTGCAAGGAATTAGAACTGGGATTTACAGTTGATGATTAAGGTTAGGAATTGGACTTAGAGTTTTCATGACGAACTGACATCAGCTATAATGCCAAAACTCAATTTATCCAAGTGGATGAGCGAATTTCGCGCCAAAATTCGAGACCTGTTATCTTATATGTGATTGGCTCGTCCATAAATTATAGTCTGGCCGTTATTTGACTTATTTAAGCACAGAAAAAAGCGTATTTGTCACAAGTTTTCATCAGTTAGGGTAATAGAAAGGCTAAGGTGAACTAATAAGTTATTTTATCCTAGTATAGTATTTCTTAGTAGAGAGCTATAAAGACAAAGTTGTGGGGTGAATCTTCATTACTGAGTTCGGCAAGAAGCCTGATGATCATCCAGTGTTTTTATTAAGGATTGTTTAATTCTTAATATAAGCGAATCGAACCGGTTACAATTACCATCTAAAGCTTTGAAAAGTTATCTCGAACACCATGATGTAGAACGAATCAATAGATATTGAAAGTGTAAATCATTAGATCTTATCTCGATGATCTAAACAAAATATGATTACCACAAAACAGATAGTTCGTGAGTTCAATCCATCCTCAGGATCATTACCGAAGACTTATAATAATAAGTTGTAAACTACAATGAAACTTAAGTTCATTATTCTTTGATTCAAAATGGAACTCGAATGAATTTCACTCCAATATTAAATATTATATTCTTTAAACGAAAACGTATGTAAAATGAGGTAAACTTCCGTTTTGTCATTAGTTAAAGAAATAATCTGATAATAATAGTTCAAAAAACAAAGAAAATTTCTTCTCAATTATATATTGAACTGATGAACTTTTAAAAACAAGTGTTTTTATCACTTCCGTTGCTTGGAAGTTTTTTTGAAAATTAGAGTTTTCGATAATATATAGGTCGGATACGTATCATGAATTAACGTTAGTCAAAGAAGAAACAAAAAATAAAATCTAGAGACTAATGCGGAGTTATTTCCTCTGAATTTGAGAGTCACTAAAGGTTTATTTTCGGGTTTTTATTTTATTTGAACATATAAATATTGGTACAAAAAAGCACTGAGTACATATGCTCCATACAAGTCACTTGATTTGTATGTGGACTGTGATACTGCTCGGGTGTCTAGACTGAAGCTGGTGGTTTTCTTATGAGGTCACTCCCGGAGCCTTTGACCTAAAGGGCTGATCAAAAAGGCAGTGAAGCAACGTCATGAGATGCAGTTCCATGGTAGCCGGTGATCAATAATTGGTTCGTACACCACTTTTCTCTTGAGATCCTGGAGCCCGTGTGCACTATTGGTTTCGAATCAGGGTTTTCCAACTCCCCTGGGCGAATCATCCAAACCCATCAATTCAGTCAAAGCGTCGGACATTAGGTTTTTGTTCTTTCAATTTTGTAAACAACACCTCTGCTGTGAAAAGGTAGTGAGTAGGACTACGCTGACAGTGACTGTATACGCGCGACATTTCAAGAGGGAGAGCTGACTTTCCACCATCGGATGTACCAAGGCATTTGGGGCCCACTAAAGATACATATACACGAATGCCGTATGAGATTTAATTCAAAGCCTGCGGGATTTTAGTTGAGAGTATAGTATAAAGACGATAGATCGGCCAACCTTTATTATAACTGAGGTAGGTTTCCCACTGATGATCCAGTTTCTTCTTGAAAGTGTTCACTAATTGGGTTGATACAACTTATTCGAGTATGGTGTTCCAGTTGTTAACCATTCCATAGAAGAAATAACACCTTTCCCTGAGTTTGTTTGATTTTAATTTTGAAGTCTCTTTATGACAGCTTCAAGTATGATTAGTTCTACTAGGAGCAAGACGATAAAGCATTGCACCCAAATAGTTTTTAAGACACGGACTACTAATATGAGATCCCTTCTCATTCTACAATAAAGAAGGGGAAATAAATTAAATTACTTAAGCTGCTCCTCGAAGATAGGGCTAACGTATACATATAACAATATAGGGGAGTACATTATGTGAGTAAGTTTATTTAACTCACAGAACAAAGCCAAAACAAATCTTAGTCTATGTCAAAGCAACAAATGTTCCAACTTCATATTTATGCTGTTGAGTTATAGGCAGTTGGTAGTTTATTGCTGTGATAAATGTAAAGGGAAAATTTCCCCCTGGTATTAATCCTAGCATGATAGTTATCACTTACTGCCCGAACGGTTAACACCAAACACTTTATCAATACTACTTACTTACTTACACCTGTTACTCCTACTGGAGCAAAGGCCGCCGAACTGCATTCTCCAACCCACTCCGTCCCGTGCCTTCCTTTCCAGTTCTATCCAATTGTTGTTCATTCTTCTCATGTCTGTCTCCATTTCACGGCGTAGTTTGTTCCATAGTCTTCCTCTTTGCCTTTGGACTTGAGGATTCCATGTGAGGGCTTGCCTTGTAACACAGTTGGGTGCTCTCCCAACTGTTAATAAACACCTGCATCTTCTGAATGATGGCTTTCTTAGTTCTCCGGGTCTCCGCCCCATACAGTAGAACTGGCTTGACATTTGTATTGAAAATCCTGACCTTGGTGTTGATTACCAATTGTTTTGAGTTCCAGATGTTCTTCATTTGTAAGTATGCTGCTCTTGCTTTGTCGATCTGCATCAGATCCACCGTGCTCATCAACGATGCTGCCGAGATATGTAAATGATTTTACATCTTCCAAATCTTATCCGTCAATTGTGATTCGATTGGTGCATGCTGTGTTGTTTCGGAGAATCTTGCTTTTCCCTTTGTGTGTGTTGATACCTCATGCTGCTGAGGCTGCTGCTACACTGATCGTCTTCTCTTGCATTCGTTGTTGCGATTGCGATAGAAGAACCGGATCATTTGCAAAGTCAAGATCGTCCAGCCGCATCCAAGATCTCCACTGTATCCCGCGTTTCCCTTCAAATGTTGACGTCTTCATGATCCAGTCGGTCATCAGGAGAAAGAGAAAGGGTGAGAGTAAGCAACCTTGCCTGACACCGGTCTTTACTTCGAACGAGTCTGTCATTTGTCCTCCATGCACAATTTTGCAGTTTAATCCATCATAGGAACTCTGTATGGTATTTACTATCTTCTCAGGGACGCTGTAGTATCGAAGAAGCTTCTATTGTGTTGTCCTGTCCACGCTATCAAATCCTTTCTCGTAGTCAATGAAGTTGATATAGAGTTACGAATTCCATTAAATTGATTGTCCCACAATGATCCGTAGAGTTGCGATTTGGTCTGTACACGATCTATCCTTATGAAAACCTGCCTGTTGGTCTCGAAGTTGGGCGTCTACGCAGTCCTTCATCCTGTTTAACAATACCCTGTTGAAGACAATTCCCGGTATTCAGAGAAGAGTGATGCCCCTGTAGTTATCACACTTTCTGAGATCGCCTTTCTTCGGTATTTTGATCAGTAGTCCTTCTTTCCAGTCTTTTGGTATTTGTTCCTCATCCCAAATCTTATTGAGGAGAATGTGGAGTATCCTTGCATTTGCCGCTACGTCTACTTTCAGTGCTTCTGCTGGAATGTTGTCTGGTCCTGCTGCTTTGCCACTCTTGATTTGTCTGATGGCCATGCTGATTTCTTCAATTGTTGGTGGGCCAGCATCGATTGGGAGGTCCGTAGGTGCTGCTTCCATGTTGGGTAGGTCCAGTGGGGCTGGTCGATTCAAGAGTTCTTTGAAGTGTTCTACCCACCTGTTTCGTTGTTCTTCAATGTTGGTGATAACCTTGCCTTCCTTGCTTTTCACTGGTCGTTCTGGTTTACGGTGATTTCCAGAGAGTTTCTTTGTTATGTCATACAATTGTCTCACGTTTCCTTCTCTTGCAGCATTTTCCGCCGTCATTGCTAAATCTTCCACATATTTACGTTTGTCAGTTCTTATTCTCCTCTTCACTTGCTTGTTTACTTCTGTGTATTCAACTTGTGCCTTGGCTTTTTCTGCTCTTGTTCGTCTGGTATTGATTGCTGCTTCCTTGTTCCTCCTTTCTTGAATCTTATCCAGTGTATCAACAGTGATCCATTCCTTGTGATGGTGCTTCTTGTGACCCAGGACCCCATGATATGTCGAAGTGATTGCTTCTTTGATCCCCTTCCAGTTGCTCTCCATAGTAGTTCCTTCTCCATTGAGTAGATCATGAAAGGCCTGGAACTTGTTGCTGGGGACTATCTCGAATTCGTTGAGTTTATTAGTATCCTGAAGAAAGGCCGTATTGAACTTTTGTGATATTGTCCGCCCCATTGTCCAGTGCTTCTTGAGTTTCAATTTCATCTTGGCGACCAGTAAGTGATGATCTGATGCTATATCAGCTCCTCTCTTGGTTCTCACGTCCTCTATAGTCCTCCTGAACGTTTTGTTGATGCAAATATGGTCGATTTGGTTTTGTGTAGAGTGATCCGGTGAAGTCCATGTGGTTTTGTGTATGCGTTTATGTGGGAATATGGTGCCGCCTATCACTAGCTTATTGAAGGCACATAGATTTGCAAATCTCTCACCATTTTCGTTCCTTTCTCCCAGTCCCATGATGTCTTCATATCCAGTGTTGTCCGTTCCAACCTTGGCGTTGAAATCTCCCATCATAATGGTCAGGTCATTTGTTGGGCACTTTTAGACGATTGACTTCAGCATATCGTAAAACTGATCTTTAACGTCTGCATTGTAGTCGTTGGTAGGAACATAGCATTGGATGATATTCATTGAAATGCCCTCCTTCTTTGTTTTGAAGGAGGCTTTGATGATCCTTGGTCCATGAGGTTCCCATCCTATAAGTGCATTTTGTGCTTGTTTGGACAGCATCAACGCAACTCCTTGTGTATGTGGGGCTTTTTCTTCTTCATGGCTGGAGTATAACAGAAGATCCTCTGAAGCTAGTCTTTGTTGTCCAACTTGTGTTCAATGTGTTTCACTGAGCCAAGTACCTCTAGGTTGTATCTCCTCATTTCTGCAGCGATTTGGAAGACTCTCTCAGTCTCCGACATTGTATGAGCATCACATGTACCTAAACAAATGGTTGCTCTGGTTGTCAGAAGGGGTACCAGTCTCGTGACTTCCGAAGGAACTCGGCTTTCATCATGAGGCGTCTTAACTGTTCTAAATGAAAACCTTCTGACTCCCAAGGTAGAGTTTAAATGGTTTGAATAATTTTTTTTGGTTGGCGTTTTTTTAGCGAGTTAGTTTTCTATGGGGTGGAGTGGCTAACCCCATGCACAACCCTCCTCCTTTATCCGGGTTTGGGACCGGCAGTGGCCTCCGGAGGGACTGCATTCGGAGTTATGTTTCATAATTGTCTAAACGTAAATAAAACATCTTTGAGTTTATCTGATTTCTCATAACCCTAGTATATCGGCAGTACCCAAGATTTTTCGTGCTTAAACGAATTTTCAGGGGAATTATGGAAGTAAAATACTGCTTCTTTACATCTAGTAGCAAAAGTAATCGGTCAGTGAATTGTCATAACAAGCCAATAAACTATGATTGAAAACGGAATACTACTGAAAGCATATTAAGTAATATGGCGTAAGTAATGAAATAAAAATGGCTGAAGTCCACTTGAAAGAAACAAATTGAACATAATATATCTTTTTCCCGAAAAATTAATGATGATTTGACTAATTTTCACTTTCTGCTTTCAGAGGCATAGTGGTCGTTCAAGATTTGCCAAAGAACTAAAATCTCAAGTAAGCTATAATTTTGTCATTTCATGGAGAATATGTTTTCGTATTGAGATGAGTCAAGTGATTCTGTGAAGTTCTCATTTTGAAATAGCCTTCATATAACAGTCATCCCACTAAAGATTTAAGTTTTTTTCCATCTGATGTCTGCAATGATTTAGGTCAAAAGCATATTGCTGATTTGCTCAAGGATATCATTGATAGTCTAATCTTGATGAACGGCAATATTTCAAACAATATTTTAGAAACTGATAACCTCTCGTGGATAAAGTAGCGCTTGATATCTCATTACAAAGTGACTGAAATTCAGATTACTTATTATCGTTATCACATGATATAGTGTGAATGAGCGATCCTGTCATCAAAGTCTCTAGGTTGTTAACAATTACTTCTGAGGAGTTTGAAATAAAAGCAAACGATTGTTTGCTTTTCACCTGTACATATTTCTCATTTATTCAATCCCAACTTGTGTCTGTTTATTTTCTATTCCTACTCTCTTCACTTTAACTCTTTTCCACATTGTTTTTCCTACTTAATCATATTCAGTAAATAGTTGTATTCGTAGTAATTTCTACGCGCATGTTGTAACGCAAGTTGATAGTGTAATATTCCAAAATATTTACATATACTTATAATATTTATTGTATTCATCATTAGAACTACTTTCTTTCAATTCCAGTTAAATCAAGCTGTATAACAATTCATATCACCTAAGAAATGACTTACGTCTAAGTTCAAAATTGATTATGAATAATTTTGTACTATTAATAGTAGTTCAAAATGTTTGGGTCAGATTGAACAAAACGTTCCTAGAATTTTTATACTGCAAAAATAGAGTACTATTAAATTTTATAAGTAGTATCTTGAAATGATAAATTCTTCAAATTTATTCATCCATAATTAATTGTTTTCAGAACTTTTTATAGCTTTTTTTCGCTTTTATGTTTAACCAATTAGTAAAACTTTGATTGTACATTCCCCTTCATTTATAGACAAAGGGTATGAAATGTATACCTAATCAACTTCTGGAACAATTGGCTTTATTCATTGGTCCATTATTAAATCAATGTAGTGAAAATGAAGATTATGCTCCAGCTTATATCATTATGCATTTAAGTTTCTCATTATACCATGAAAGTAAGTAAAGCTGATAAGGGATTATGGAAATTATGACGTTTTATTAAAGTCAAGAAATGAATAAAATTAGATGACCACTGGAAACCTGGATATACTGGATGGTCGTTCCGCCTTAGTATGGAACTCGTCAACAGTGTGCATCCTAGGTCTCTCATGTGGTAATAGAATCCAGAAAGTTCAGTTCTGTGCGCGAACACAACCTCTAGACCACTGAGCTGGCACCCCATAATTTTAGTTCCTAACTTTATTCGATTCATGATATCAAAGAGTCACCTTATGTGATAGCCAGAATCTCTTTTTAAAGTATATTAATCTAAACATTAATGCAAGCATTGATAGAGCGATAAACTGATAATATTGATGTGGTGTAGCCAACTGGAAGTTGTGGAGGTTATTGAATTTCATTGAAATCATGAGCTGATCAATGTTAGACTGCCATTAAAAACATAAAAGCACTGGGAGACCCTTTCATCCTGGCATGAGATTCCTGAGCAGTGGGCATCCACGAAGCTGAGAGAGGGGATTGGGTACAGGACTTTTACTCTCGCGTGCTGACGCTTAACATCGATACTACTGTGCCGAAATTAATTGACGTACAACTCCAATTTCAAAAGATCCACGATAATGTGAGACTATTTTACATTGTCTTCAGTGGATAACTTCCTCACACCTGACACGATTTAGTAATTGTATATGAGACTGTAGGTCCTGGGTCCGACTCCTGCTTGTGAGTCCGTGAATGTACGTTTCTAAGGAGTCCCGTATTATGACTAGACGGTTGTCTCAACCTTCCACGTTTTCAACAGTAAACTAACTTTAATCGGTCCGTGTTTTTCATGAAATATTTACTCATGTCGTTATAGAAGCATTCTATGTTTTGTGAGATATTATAACACTCATCATCTTATTTGCATTATTTACTGTTTTCAGCTGTCTCTTCAAATGGTACCGCTGAGCAAAAATATCTTTATGTATTATTGAAAGATCAAGTGATTTGGCAGTCAATGAGGTTCTGGAATGCTGCCTTTTTCATCGCTTTGCAACGTGAACGGGCTGAACGTCAAAGATATCCAGTGTAAGTATATCTTTCTTTGATTTGATTTTCTTTTTACACATATTTGTGCATTCACAATCACGCTTAAATAATTCAGTGAACTTACGCATATCGTTGGCGTTGTGTTGCTTGAACTGAATGGTTTAGTTCGGAAGTTGACATTGTAGTTTTGGTCAATACCACCAGTGTCTATTTCACAGGAAGTTATACATCACTGAAATCAATCTATGTGAACAATCATGAACATAAATTCGATTGAGATGTCAAAATTATGAAGCAACGAAACTACAAGTATGATGTAGAAATTCAAGAAGGATGGAATTCAAATTATTTGACAATCAATAGTAACATCAACCTATATTGAAGAGCTCAGTTAAATACATGGTCAGAGGTCGACTGAAATGGATATTCAAGGTTAATGCAAGTACAAATAAAGACGATCAATCACATATAAGGCTATTAGAAAGAATTGAATCAACGTTTGTGAAATGACTGGAAAGCTCAATTCGGCATGAAGTAGGCTCTGATAGTATTGTTTAGAACAACAATGAAATCTCAGTGATTAGCCATTTAATAGTTTAAAATACACAACATTTCTAACAAAAGCATCTTCATAAGAAGTAAATCTTTGTCATTTCAAACAAACCAAATAATGAAATACAGTCAGTAATGAACTGATGTTTATTGTCATAAACGGAGAATAGTTCACAAAGATAAGTGTTTGTATTAATATACAAACATTTTGCTGAGCGTTCAAACGGCGCGACTTAACGATTCGTCTTTATAAACAAATAAATATATCAGTATGAGGAATTGTGGAGATTGTAGTATTTTCGCTGTTCGATTCATGAGTTGACCTAAGCTAAAGCATCATTGAAGTCGTGACAAATAGAGTCCAATCCGTGTCGGGTGTAAGACATAAACCACCGATGACAATGTTTGAAGGGTTGGGAGAGATCATGCGTAGATTGAAGTTAGACATTAATACCGTCAGGTCTAAAAGTCAAGTGTTTGCTCGAGACCAAAGTTCCTGTATTTGGGTCCCGCATGCGTACTTGTGGATGTGCAATGCTGAGTAGTCCCATACTAGGACGAAACAGCCATCCAGTGCTTACAGGTTCCCAGTAGTGGTTTAGTTTACATCTACTCATGAATCCAATAGTGAAAATAATTACATATGCATATGTAATGTCCTGTGACAAAGAATATGAAGTACAGTAGAAACATGTCTGGTAGAATCGGCTTTACTCTCACTGTTCATACAGTTTAGTGAAGAGTGTTTTGAATTATTGATATTTTGAATGAATTTTGATCAGCTTTTAGTTTATATGTGCATATTTCATGCTGATTGTCTCTACATAAACATCCTTTACATGTTTACGTAGAACAGATAGAATTTGAGTTGAGGTGGATTCCCGATGTGTATCTCATCCGATTTGGGACTCTTCAACCGGATGTAGTTACGTTGAAGTGTTAATTTTCATATTAGAACTTAAACCTAGTAGCTTTAGCTTGAAACGTCCGACACATTATCCACATTGCTACGGAGTTCAGACATCTGTTCACTTATTCAACCCGTATAAATTTTAACTTAATTTGTAATAGCTTAGATTATCTAGTTGTTGACATCTTGACCGGATTTTGATCAGCCTTATTCGGCATGTGTTCATCCGGAGGGATCATCAACTCTAGGATCCAAGTACATCCAGCTGAAGACTCCCATATATGTGAAAACAGCCGTCCTGGATTCCGCTGTTAACCATAATCCATTTATTCAATATAAGCTCAGAAATTTAAGGAGGAAGAATATATTTGGGGTTTGGTTCACAAAATGAAGTTCAAACGTATGGAAAACACACAGATTGTACTGCATTCACTTCACGAATATTTTACTAGTGGTAGTCTACTGGTCAAAATATAGAAATAAGTTGTCAATAAACATTACAAATGAATAGTTTTTATTCAAATTTATTTTATTTCAACTCATTCACCAAGTACAGATTAATATGCTAGGCTTGAATCCAATGATACTAACCGATTTCCAAAACACAAGTAGGTGGTTCAATATTTGAACCTGACATCTGGAGGCTCAAATTCGAATATCTTAAACACTGAACATCTACTGTGCACATACTGTCATCGTTGTTTCTTAAAGATGAGTAAATGAACACGACACTATTAGTTTGAGCATAAATTTAACGTCTTTAGGCCTCGTACTTTTCACCGAATAATAAGTATTTTTTTGTTGTAACCGACCATTCATTCAAATCGGTAATTTTTTTTATTTCAACATCTTAGCACATAATTTTATGCGCATTAATAATCTCTTACCCCTTCATATGTCTGTTACTTTGTGCTACCTACTTTCTAAAATCCCATTTCTTTCAAGTTGATTATCTATTTTGTAAGTATAACTCCTTACATATGTTTTTTTTCTAGTTTCTGATACTATAGTTGTATACAGTCATGTATCATATACAGTTCTATACATGGTTTTATTCTGTTATCATTGAGTAGTACATACAGGTCAACTGACATATTAATAAAGACTGATTTGAGGTATATTCTATTCATTTCTTTTGTTGTCATTTATAAAGCGTTTAATTGATTGACGAATATCTTGTAAATCGAAGCTTCCATATCTTGACTAATTATTTTCACATCGTCTAATAATGCTGTATTTTCAGATAAATGTTAGTTTATTTGGTCCTATATTTACAGATATAAGCCATCAGAATAGAATTCTTGTACCGATTTTACTCTACTTTTGAAAAAAAAGATACTAAGTATCGACCTTTTAACTGGATGACTTCACCTTGAAATTTAAAAGGAGAGAGAATATTTTAAAATAGAGCTGAGTTCGTTCGTTTTACCATGTTTGCTATGTTTTATTGTGTTTGATTTTTTTCTGTTCCCTTTTATTTAGCATTGAAGGCGATGATCCAATCCAAGCGGAAACTGACTTTCAAAACGACATTGCATATTCACAGTTAAGGTGAGTTAGAATTATTTTAGAATATATATTTTACTGTCGAGTAAAGTTTACTTCAGTACATTTGGTGAGATTCGCTCTGAGATTTAGATCAAATGATTGAGTCACTCATGAAATTCCAAATCCAAAGCAATATGATTTGTTCAAAATAAGATACTATTATTAAATAAATGCTTATATATACAGTTAATAGAACTTAGATCGGGAGAAACCTTAAAAAATTACGGATAATTAGGTACGATCTGGGAATAAGTACTTCATGATCTGGTTACATAAGAACAATTCACCAAGAGCATACGTTATACCAAGTAATATTTAGTAGTTGTGTCAAATTAAACAGTAGAAAGCAACCAGTCGAAACGGTGACTTTTTGAACTAGATAAAAGTTTTGCGAGAAACCAAATGTCAAATGAACGTTAAACACATGAAAACAAATCGCCAGGAATTTTAAGAGGATGCAGTTAAATTAAGAAGTCGATAAAATGTCACAGGTTCATGTAAATTCTATAACATGTACTCAAAAATGAGTGAAACTGACATCAGTTACTGAATATTGATAAGTAGTATAACGTGTTAAAGAAAAAAGAAAAGTAGGGTTCAGGCAAGCTACTAAATTTAATGTAAACATCAAAAAGGCGATGTAAGAATATTTTGATGACAGATTCCAGCATCAACGAATCTTACATCGTGTGTTCCATCACTGGTTGCAAATGCATTTGTTCTATGAAGTTAGAAAGATGGAGATAAGGAAATCAATTAGATCGAACAAACAGTTTTAGTATTGAGTAGATAGTTGTATGTGTATGTCTCCCATCTTAAATGAGAGTAAATGATTTTTGTTTCAGATGACAAGAGTAGTTCCGGAAAACGTTTTGACACTGCTTTTGATCATAACTAATGAAGTAATAAGAATAAAACCTTTAATTCACTATAGTCATTAACTTGATAATTTGTGATGAATTTATTTGAATGTACAAAGTTTTCCGTAGTCTTTTTTCATAACAACAGAATCCAAGTTACATTCCCTGTAGACAAAGTGTACTTACCACAATAAATATATATCTGAATAGGATGGTTGGTAGTTTTATCCTTTTTTTCTCAATAAGCACTGGGTAACTACCTTGATCACAAGTATTTACTGTGGTGTTTGTTCAAGATATCCCCAAATGTAATCAACAAGAACTTTTTCATTTGGGCTTTGTGTTGTGGTGCACTAGATAGAAGACGTTACTACGAAGAATAAAGGACTAAGTTACTTGCAGTCGGCTTTTTAATATGTCCCATTCAGTGTCAAGGAGATTCCCTTTTAATAGCATAATTTAATATTTATAGTCCTATTTTTCTAAATAATCTTTTTCAAATATATTTCAAATAAACTTTTACACTGAAGTTTCTACTGACATATTATCAAGGGAATATTCATACGCTTGGTTTCTTTGTAGTTTGATGTATGTACGGGAAAAAAACTTACTTAGTTTCACTTCAATCAGAGATTCATGTGACTATGTTGCTTTCAAATGAGATAGTACTACTGATTTTGTAGTTAGTAATCAGCCGAAGTCGAGGCTAAACTGTGATAAATTTTAATGCTACCTAGTCAAACAACTTTATCGTTTCAAGCTTTATACAGTCATTGTACCGAAATTCTTTAATGACAGACAACGATTTTCTCCAGTTATTTTTGTCTTCTAGAACACAATCTTCATGAGTCAACATAAAGCAAGGACCACTGAAAATTGAACAAAATTGTAAAATATACCAGCAATAACTGATAAATCCAATTAATTTTATGCTTCTACTGTTCGAATCTCCGGTGAAACTATAATTTTTGGATGACCATTGGGCGACGCTAGACTGACCTTGAGAGTGTCCACGTAATAACCAGGACCAAATGAGTGTTATAAACCTGTGTGAAGAATTAGAATTATGATTTACAGTTGATGATTAAGGTTAGAAATTAGATTTAGGGTTTTCATCAGGAACCGACATCAGCTGTAATGCCACGATGAACTGAACAACTGATTCATTGTTATGGAAAACACCTTATCAATGCTCATTAAAGATCATAGAAGTCTCTCAGGTTGTCCATGTGGTCTGTCAAGGGATTTTAAACCAGTTTTATTCTATAGTCCCTGATTTTCAACTTTACATGAACGAACAAAAGTAAATTCTCATAAAATGTCTGAAATAGAATATCAAAATTGTATTTTGGATTGACGGTAATAAAATTCAAGTTTTACTAATCTCTTCTACTTGAAATTTATTATGACCTGTTTGTCAACTACAGTATAAGATTCTAGTCTGCAACACAGACTGGTGTTAATTGAACAACTATCAAGAATCATTTCACACAGGATAGTTTTCGTTCTAATATAAGACTCTTCAACTGTGCACATATCCGGTGACATTTCAATATTATTCCATTGTATATATAGTAAATAACTGTTAATAATAAATCTTTTAAAGGTCCTCCAATACAATATTAAACGAAATTATTAAAAATAAGCCAATGACTAAGATATTAATCATTCATCTTGATAATTATCAAACGAATTCACTTAGTAATTACATCCCGTTTCTTTTAATTAACATTACGAAGAATACAAAAGTGATAAAGGTTACTTGAATTGTTTTCCTCGCCTATCCCATACATTAACTGGAGTTCGATGTTTCAATTTTAAATTATTTATGCTAGATTTTTGATTGAGATCATGAACCGATTGATGTTAGACCATCACAATTGAAAACCTCGAAGCGCTGGACGGCCGTCTCATCCTATTGCGGGACCCCTCAGCAGTGCGCATCCACGATCCCGCGAGCAGGACTCGAACCCAGGGCCTTCGGCCTCGCGCGCGAACGCTTAACCGACTGGACCACTGAGCCGGCACTCAATGGTGGTAGTTTCTAGGTTTTGTGATGGTCTAACATCAATCGGTTCATGATCTCAATCAAAAACCTAATAATCTCCACAACCTATATACTAGTTATGCTAAATTGTTGAGTAAAGTGTATGTTGAAATTCAGTTGTATACAAATGTTTGTCATATTTTATGAGCTAGAAATGAATTAATATACTATGTTAAATACACATCATCCAACATTTATCGCTTACAAACTTCATCGTTCTTTCATTCCTGTTGTTATAACAACTACTCTCTGTTTACAGCACCGTTCTCTTCAATTTCATAACCTTTACCTTCCAATACCAGATATTCCACTTCTGATTGGTGTTACATAATACTTATGTTGATAAACATAAATAGCATAGACCATATATTATATGTATATATATACTCTGCAGTAATGATGACCGACTGCGCCCCTTATCATCTATTTACCAGCTGTGATAGTGTATATAGAATAACATCCAAACTATTCCCTCCGATAAAAGTATGCTATCCAGTATACCAACCAACTGATACGAGATTATTTTAAACGTTAGTTTTAACATAACTTTATCTGTACTCATTTGAGATCATTTTGTCTGCTATTTTAAAATTATGAAAAGATGAAACTTGTTCGTTTATTTCTTTTCATTGTTTGCGTTATGGAGGAGGGACTGTAGTTTATTTTTTTCCTTAAAAAAAGCCCAGTGAAAAGGAGGAAGGACATGACAGACGTATCATGACCCATGATTTAAACTATGAAAAACAAGTATATCTATATAAACAATAGTTGTGAAATCATAGTGTCTATACTAAAAATGAAAAATTAATGACTACAATTCACAACAAGGTTCATTCATTACAGTCTAACATATAAATTATTGATAAAAAACAACATTCTGTTTTATGTTTATGTCGTGGGATTTTCGTGTTTCTCTTTCTTTGTTTAAAGAAGAAAGAAAAATAAAACAAAACAAGGCAACTCACAACAATGTACCCTTACATGCTATACCTTGTTTAAAATAATAAATAGTTTGATTTACATGTAGAGACTTTGTTAAGAGTTTTATTTTATGATTGAATGAAATTAGAATTCATATTAACATAAATGAAAGATCGGTGAGGTGATTGAGCAATTCAGAATATGTCATTCTCTTAGTTCATGATGTTTCGTGAAGAATGATTCAATTTGTGTAGTGTATTTGTCATAGATTCGTCAGAGTTAGTGTATCATAATAGTTGTTGAGTACTAGTAAAAGAACCAACTGTGTTCATCCGTGGCCTCTTCATAGATCGAGCTTCAAATGTTCATGTCTTGCAGTGAATACACAAACATTAGAGTCACTAAGTAGGTAACTAATGATACAGTTATAACCGAAAATATGTTGTGGCTGTATACTTACATACTTATGCCTGTCACCCCTTATGAATGAGCATTGACCTTCCACCAGCATTCTCTATCCAACGCTGTCCTGGGCAATCCTTTCCAATTGCTATTTACCCTTTTTATATCTGCTTCCGATTCTTGGTGAATTGTGTTCTTTGGTATTTCATGTAGTTAGGTAATCATTTATCAATCGTTAATTAATCATTTCATACGTTACACCTAACTATTACTTTTGATAAATAACTACTACTGAAACGAAGAAGAAATGAACAACTGTTTCTAGTACTTTCCAAATGAATATATACTCAATAATTGCCAAAGATTGTAACTAATTTTAAAATAGTAAATAATCAAATCATTATTGAGTAGTCTGTGATATATTCAACCTCCATATGATCAGTTAGTAAATGTAAGTAGATTGAACATGATCATATAAGACATCATTACTGATAGAAATTTCTATTATTCTAGTTACTTTTATGAATTATAAGCTATTCCCTATTCCGTAACTTAAGATGAAGTATTATAAAGCCAAGGAAAGGGGAATTCCCTTTGAAAAATATCGGTAACAAGTACATGAATAGTTAAGTAACTACATTTTTACTGAAGTAGAGTAGATGTAATGTGTCTAGCAGTAAAATCTATAACCCACGTTTCTTTCTGTTTGAAACTTGTCAGATGTATCCAATTGTATAGGAAATGTATATATCCTCAACAGTTTGGCTTAGAAATCGTAGGGTATATCCTACGGTTTATCATACAACTCAGTAATATACTATTAAAATTGACCTCATTTATAATCCGATCCCTCAGTGTACATCAATTCTAGGATCCAGGTACACTCAGCTGACGAATTTTAAGTGGCGTAAAACGTGTATCCTGGATTCCACTGATAGTCACATTGTATTTATTCGATATCAGATTGTATCATAATGACTATATCGAGGCGATGATTACTGGATGCCATATGCCAACCTAGACTGATTCAAATTCAGTCAAAAATATCAACAACATGATAATCCAAGTCATCTGAAATTAAATTAAACTTTTACTGTTCAATATTTTGCTTTTTAGCAAATTTCTATGGCGTATGTATACTTTAGGAATGGGACAAGAATTATGTATGGACTTTTTACGTAAACAAGCCAGTGCAACCAATTTACCGAATGGTTAGTCTATAAAACAATAATAAATTACATAATTTTGATTTTTCATTGTGTATTTAACGTGACTATTCAAATTTATTTAGACATATAAACATTTGTACAACGAAGCACCAAATACATATGCGCTACATTAATCATTCGATTTGTGTTAGGAATGGAATACTGCTCAAGCGTCCAAACCGAAGCAGACAGTTTACCTAAGGGGTCACACCCCGAGCTTTTGACTCACAGGTCTAACCCACAAGACAATGGAGCAATATAAGGAGACGCAGTCCCTTGGTATCCAGTGACCAACAATAGGTTCATACACCATTTATTCCTTCAGGATCCTAGAGCCCATATGCACCATTGGTTTGGAATCAGGGTTTTCTAACTCCCCTAGGTCGATCACCCGTACTCACCAACTCAGTTGAAGTGCCAGTCATTCGCTTTTCATTCCTTCAATTTCGTGGTTAAAACACGCCACTAAGAAAGGGCAGTGAGTAGTACTTCCCTGATAGTGGCTATATGTATGTGGCCATGTGAGAACATTTCGTGACGGAAGGCTGACTTTCCTCACCCCCGGCCATACCAGGGCATTTAGAGGCAAGCGACGCGCGCCTGCTGGGAGTCGAACGCGGACTACCCTCGTAATTGGCGAGCACTTGACTATTGAACCACTGACCATTTAGAAACCTGTATTCAAGATCTAGATGTTTGCAGCAGGGAGTTTACATTATTTTGGACATTCGATATTAACTAGTTATGTGCATCAACTGACATATGGATGGATAGACAGATAGATAGATGATATCTCTTTCGAAAGTCGAATCATAGAAATTGCAATTATATTTTAGGTGGAAATGATAAAAACCCCATGTTTAATTTAGTTTTCTATTCGTTCATGAAAGATGGACCACGTTATCTGATTTAATTGACTTTCTAGCAAGTCGAATTCAACTTTTTAAATCGATGATAAGATTTTTACCCTACACCAATCTGAAGTAAGTTTGTGCAATTTAAAATTAAGGTAGATTTATAAAGAAAAACAAATGTTTTGATGGTGATATGAGGTGAAAACTGTTGAGAACTGAAAACAAAACACTTGATAGAGGTTTCGTTTTAAGATTTCAAGCTAAAATGATCAGAATCAAGTATATTCATGTTTTGTGACAAATATGATTACTTTAAATTGGGAAGATCTTTATCCAGTGTTTACCATTTTCAGTTCCAGTCAATCAGACCTGACTTTTTTATTCAAACTTATTAATGCGTAAGATATATTGTATAGGGGTATTTTTTGCTTTAACTGGTGCTCGAACCTTCACGTTGGGAGATGGATATAAATCATCATGAAATGATTTAAGTTGGTAATGTCAACCAATAAATGCTAGCTCAATACTCTGAAGTTTAGACATTCATCATGAGACTTATAGGTTTTGGGTTTGATCATCGACTGTGAGGTTGTAAACTAGAACTGCTGAAGAGCACATCATTAGAATGAATAAAACTATTCGGGAATATAATAGTTGAATTCATGAGTCAATTGAAGCTAGACCACCATGGAAAACCTGGATACACTGGACGACTGTTTCGCCCCAGTACGGGACTCCTCACCTGTGCGCATCGACGATCCTGCCTCTCGAGTTTCGAACCCAGGACCCCTCAGTCTCGCACGCGAGGGCTTAACCTCGAGACCAGTGAGCCGGCATCCAACGGTGTTAATGTCTAACTTCAACCAACCTATGAAGCTGCGCCACCGTCCACCATTGTCATCATTGGGTTACTATCTCAGAACAGACCCGGTTAAACTCCACTTGTCGTTGCTTCTCACTACAACTCCATGAAATACCCAGAACAAAACGTCCGTCCAGTGCTTCCAGATTTTCCATAATGGTCTAACTTCAATTGACTCATAAATTCAACTATTAAATTACTAATAATATCCACAAAACCCCTATCTGATTATACTAAGGAATACTTTCAATATCTATATTAATGATAGATTATTATAATCTCTATTGTTGTTTGTTTTTGTTCTTGCTTCATTTCATAGATCTAGTCAAAATAATTCAAAAAAATTCTCAACACTTCTTTGAAACCACCAGCCCCAATGAAGTGCCACAATGAATAATAACATCACTTAAATAATCCAAGATTTGATCATTGTTACATAAATATTGATTAATAATATTTCTTTCATTATTTCATTTATCTGAAACAGGCAACAGTTTATAAATTGCTTATTATTACGTAATCACATTAATCCCCTTTATCTCGATGATTACAATCATGGTAAATCTATGTTTCCTTGTTTGTTTGTTTGTTTATTTGTTTGTTTATATATCTGTCCGTCTATCTAATTGTTTGTCATGTCATCAGTATTATTGATTGTTTATTGTCAACTGTTCAATTTGTTTGTTTTTCAAAGTTACATTTGACTTTTCAAAGTTCTTTTTCAGTTTGTGTTTGACCATTGTTTAGGTACATAAGTAGTATTTATTAATTCGTCTGATATTAATTTTGCATTTTGCTTATATCTTGCTTTATACTCACATTCATTTGTCATTGTTAATAGAAGAAGAAAAAAAAATCATGATGGTTATTTACTACTGAAAACAATGTTTTCATCCATTTGAACAATAAGCTATAAGGTTTTTTAATACTATTAAATAATATAATATAATGGAATGGATTTTGTGGAGGTTGGTTCAATTCTCAAGATGATATTCATTATAGATTGTTTATAGTTGAGGTGTGATTTTAAATTAAGGGATATTGACTGACTTCTTAACAAAGTAATATGTTAACTGAGTGATTTGAAGTTTCAAGGTTTAATCTTTGTAGTGGTCTTAGTTGAGCAATTCAAGCCTAGGATAAAATAGGTGTGTCAATGATATCTTGATTTACAAAGATTTCTCAATGAACATCAGTTCATGATTAACACTATTTTGAAAGCAAATAGAAGTTGATGAAAACTCTAAGTTCCTTGTTGAATAAAGGTAAGAGCTTATTGACATTACAAACTTATATCTGATTATAATAATAGACATTTTACTATTTGATTGTTTGTATTAACTCATATTTTTACTAGAAACGATTAAGTTTGGATAGCTGAAATACTAAACTGTGTTGAATGACTCCTTGTTCCCATTAATTGGAAGAAAAAAACAACATTTATGGTAACCTGTTGTAAACAGAGCACGGGTGGGGACAATCGAATCTTATTTAGCATAAAATTACAGAGTTACTTAGCAAAATAGAAAAACTATATAATAAATCGTCAGTTTGCAAAATATTAATCCATCTTATCAAACCAGACTGTTCCTGTTGCAATCATCAATCCATTGTCTCACATTTCATTGTTCATGCGTTTCTTACAAATTGCATTGTGTTCTCGCTCTTCTTTTCTTGATCTTCCCCATCTTCTGCTGCCAGACATTACGTTTTTAACCCGTGTCATATACTACTTACATCAATATAAGCAGCACACACCACAACCTAAAGTATTACGTTATGCTGCATAAAATCGATCTGGAGAAAATAAGGTACATTGAATGATCAACATAAAATGTGACTTGATCTTATATATGTAATGGATTATATCAATTATTCAAATATAATTAAATTATGTAAACCCCTGAATATCTAAGTAATTTTGAAGCATCCTCAACTATTGAGAAAAATTTATACTTTCAACTTGATGAAGAACAGAGAGAAAGAAGGAGAAATAATAATCAGAAAAGATTATCTTTTGAAAAATAATTAAAAACCTATTTCATGACTTTCAAAACACATAGAAGTAAAGGTATTTGCATCTATGAACTTTCTTGTTTGAAAAATGAATTATTCTTAGAAACTCAACGTACTAATGTGAAATATGTAGTCGTCACAGGATTTGAAACCACATCATATAGATTCGTGGGAAAAAAACGCGCTACCGCTAAAATATTCGGGCTTCTAAGGTATATTTAAAATCGGTTGGCCACAGTCAGAACTTGATTAATATGGCTTCTCATTAGGGTGACAGGAATTGGATCTCAAAGTTAGTTACTAGTGAACACATTATTGCTAGTATGAAGGTTTTTGGGAAGATTGGTAAATTTCTTTGCACGCCTGATGAATCCCATATTAGGATGAAACGGCTGTTCACTCGTGGTGTCGAAAGAATACCGAGATCGTGCCAAAGGAGTACAAGTGGAACTACTTAGCGAACGTAAGTTCGTGAAAGGTCACAATCAACGGAAGAATGTGTGTTCTTAGTACAGTTACACAAAAAAGTACAGTAAAACAATCCCTGGTACAGTTGTTTATGATAGTAATTGTTTCCATTATACCAATCGCGTTCTGTTGATAAAAGTAGGTCACTACAGACCTGTGAGAGAATAACGGAGAACAGTGAAGAAGAATAATAGTTAATATTCAAGAATTAACAAATCGTAGAAGCAAACATCCAGTAGTCACAAAAGCATGCAGTAAGCATGTAGAAAGTCGAACGAAAGCCTTTCTTTAATAACAATGAAACATGAGAAGACCAAAAGAGATAAGAGGAAAAACCTACACCAAGATAAATGATCTTTGACAGTGTTTTTATTAAAGAATCTTCAATAGTACAAGTTTTACGTGAATCCAACATAGTGTTTAAGGGCTGTTTATGTCTCAAGCCAATGTTAACAGTTTGATATTTAGACAGATTAAGTGTTAGACCATGAACAAAGGAACATCGTTCAATAAGAAACAAGGACGCATTTATTTTAAGGTGATGTGAAGAGGCAGAAATCGGTATGCATACAGTGATATCGTCCGAATATTTAACAAAAGTGTTATCTGTTGAAGATGGAAAACCATCCAGAAAAAAAAGAGAAAAGAAGAGGAGAAAGAACAGTCATAGCTAGTCACTAGTGAGGACATGATACTTGTCCATGTAAGGTTTTGGAGATTATTCAATTACATTATAATGACAAACCGGTCAATGTTAGACAATACTTAGGTATCCAGTACTAGGATAAAACGACCGTCTAGTGCTTCCAGGATTTCAGTGTTTGTCTAACCATGATCACTTCATGATTACAATGAAATAATATTTCACTTTAAAGCTGGCTACTTAAGACCCATTTGATAATTAAATTTCACTAATTTTTATGTAAAAATAACTAACCCTTGATATTGATTCACTTTGTCATATCCCTGATACTGTTCCATATGTATATGTTCAGTGTTTTTTTTGTAATTGACTCTACCATTTTACATTTTTGTACGACTTTAATGAATTTACACCTCAAAAACAGGTTTTAGTTATGATTATTTATTACCCGTATACCTAGTTACCTGTCTTGCTTGCACGGATGCTTCAAGTGGTCAGAAGACTCTATATTTTGTCAGCGTCTTCACCAAATAGATTCATATTAAATGCTTATTACAAGTCAACAAGTAAATCTCCTAGTAAAAGGTTAATCCCTGGAAACTCAACCGATAAAAGTGTTATCTCTGAAAGCACATCTATGACAAATGTTCTTTATGAAAACACTTATTCGCTGACATTTTTTATAAGATGACTATAAATTACTGTCCCCCTCCACTTTGCCACCTCCACAATGCTCTAAGGAAGTAGAAAATGCGTGCATATACGTTTTTTCATACATGTGTACATGTTTATTCAATCATCCTGGACAAAAATAGTCTAAACATGTATGATTGTGTTTGGAAATCAACATTATGGATTGATATAAATGATTTTTATAAATGATGAGAGGAAGGAATATTCATATATATATGTATGGATACGAACTTAATTATTTTGTTGTGAGACCGACGGGTTCGATCTCTATGAAGTTGTGGATAAGCATTATTGATGAGTCGCACAGTGAGACAAGACAATTGTTAACAGTATTCTGGCTTTTAATAATTGTCTAATGAAAGTATGTACATAATCCAAACTATGAAATATTTATATGTACTGTACCAAATGTTAATATTTTTCCATGTTTAGTTGGGATAATATATACACTGACCAAAACATTTTCTCATGTAATCACCGATTAAATAAAAAGAAAAATTTACGAGAATATGACACGTAAACAGTCATGTTCTCCTTTATTGAACAAACGTATAAACCAATAAAAATCAACATTTATTTTTTTAAACTTATAAATTTATTGCTTAGGAAAATAATTTGAAAAAGATCACTTTAACATGATCTATTTGTTGAATGTTACCTAGAATAAGAACCTCATCAACAAACAAGCTTTCTTTATGTTGAATGGTCACTTATGGTTAGCGTTTTCTAGCGAGTTAGTATTCTACTGGTTGGGGTCGCTAACCCTATGCCCAACCCTCCCCTTTTATCCGGGCTTGGGACCGGCAGTGGCTCTAGAGGGATCAAGGCTGAGTTATTATTTAGTTGGAACTTAGTAGGGACAAATGTCATATTTGTCTAATCATATATACTTACTTACTTATGAAAATCAACATAAAACCCCGCACCAGTGTTTCTTACCGACCGATTTCGGTTACGCAAACATAATTCACTAGGATAGAGTCACTTAGATTAGTGAGAATATTACAACTTAACTGATAAGATTTAATTAACACTGAAAAAACCACTAGATAAACTTGATCACATTGGCCACTGATTATTTACCAACAAAAATAAAAAATGTTTCAGTGGTACAGAAGTTAGATATTGGTCTGAATTACTTACTTACGCGTGTTACTCCCAATGGAGTATAGGCTGCCGACCAGCATTCTCCAACCTAGTCTGTCCTGGGCCAATTTTAGTTTATTCTTCTCGTGTCTGTCTCCATTTCTCGGCGTAATGTGTTCTTTGATCTTCCTCTTCTCGCTTAGCCTTCAGGATTCCATGTGAGGGCTTGCCCTGTAAAGCAGTTGAGTGTTTTCCTCAACGTGTGCCTTGTCCACTTCCAGTGCATCTTCTTGAAAGTGGCGGGAACTGGAAGCCCCTCTGGAGCTACTACCGGTTCCAAGCCCAGGAGGAGGGTTGGGTATGGGTTTAACGACTCCATCCCGTAGAAATAATTCAAACCATTTAAACTGTCATGGGAGTTAGAAGTTCTTTAATTAGAAGAGTTATGATGTCTCATGATGAAAGTCACGAGGCTGATGACCCTTTTGACAACCAGAGCAACCATTTATTTATGTACATGGAATGCTCGTACAGTGTGGGAGACCGGGAGAGTCATCCAAATTGCTGAGGAAATGTAAAGATATCGGTCTAAATAGCTCAATAATAATAGCTCAGTTTGTAAAATTGAATAATTCAGGTTCGAATCTTACAGAAAATATTATTTACCTTAATATTGTGAGTAAGTATTGTCAAAAAGTGATAACCAACATGAACATCTAAGTTGAATGGAGTTCACTGTCGATAACCACTAATCATTTTATAGTTGTATGAAATTATCCAAATAGACCAACAGATATACTCAACAGTTCTACTCTCCTTGTGGTTGACATATTCAAGTATCTTTAAGTAACGTAAGATGAAAGTTTACAAATCTGAAAACAAGTATATTTTGTGCTTGAATGAAATTCACAACTAATTAAATCACAATTAGAATTAATCATAGAATAAAGATAGTATTAAAAAGCAAAATCATTCAGATAATTAATTTGCTTAATAATAATGAGGAATGTGTTACTGATATCGACAGATATAAGTAGTATGTATCATCAATCGATAGTGAAATACCTGAAGGCTGAAGGTTAAGAAGATCGAAGAAACGTAAATAAAAACAGAGAGTGATTGGCGTGGAAACGAAAGAACAATGAAATGTAAAACGATTGATTGATATTTTGCAAATGAAGTATTTGCTGTATGGTTCTCAGATTTTACTGTTATTACTATAGTAACCTACATATTTCATTTAGTAAATTTTCACCAACCTATAACAGTAAAAAGAAAATAGACTTTTTCATTCAATAACTTCCCAGTTGATTTGATATACGACAGACTGAATACGATAAGTACATTCAAAATAATCCACTTTGTAGAAAATTCACTCCACATTGTTTACTTGAATCTTTCCAATGATGTTTAGGACTGCATTTGATCAGTCACTTATTGGCATACGTGCATACCTGGATATCGTCTTAATTCACAAACATTATAAGGAAAGATGGATAGTGGTTAGCAGTGGAATCTAGGACGCACAGTTCTTTCTCTTTAGGATTCGTCAGCTGGATGTACCTACTTCTCAGATTCGAACCCAATACCGTTCGCTTAAAAACTTCATCGCGTTATTCACTTAAATACTGAGTCCTGATATTCACTTGCTTGTACAATTTACAAAAGTCGTAAAAATTAACAAGATTAACCATTAGAAAAATTCAGTAGTTAACCTTCAACTTCTTCAGCAATAGAAGTAAATAGTATGATAATTAAACATTCATTCTTCAATTCATTCTGATTACAATCTCCTATGTTTAACTTGAATACTCATTTCTTTCTAAATAATTATACAAGCGTTTGCTGTGCTATTTACTTACTTACACCCTAACTTACTTACTACCTACCTTCCTTCCTTTACTTACTTACTTACTTATTTGAGTACTTTACTTATTTACTTACTCACTAACCTCCTTCGTCCCTTCCTTCCTTACTTACTTGCTTACTTACTCCTATTAATCCTCGTGAAGGAAAATAGGTCGCCCATCCTGATATATAAACTTTTTTGTCTAAAAATAATTATAGTTTGGAATTTCCATTGATTAAGAACAATCGAATGACTGTCTTATGTAACAAAGAAATAGTAAGTTACCACATTCTGTTCAATATTCAGTAGAAATCTTGAACTATGGAAAAACCTATTTCTGATGTAATATAAATAAATAAATACATTTTGTCAATTATGTACTGCATTTTGTTTTGTTTCTATTTATTATACTACTGTAGTGAACACAAACACCAGTGGGGACAATCGAATGAATTTGACACAGAATTACAGGACTTGTTATGAAAAAATAACAATTACAAAGTAAATGCTTAATTTGCAAAATGTCCATCAATTGTCTCGAAATGACTCAGACTTCATTGTTTTTGCATTTTCATACAAATTGCATTCTGTTTCCATTCTTTACTGTTCAATCCTCTTGTCTCTCTACTGTCAGACCTTCTATTCACGACTAACATCATATTACTACTCATGTCAATATAAGTAGCACACACCACACTAGTATTACTACTACTAATAATAATACTATTACCACGACTAATGACCAGTATTTATTTAAGTTCAATGTACATTGCTTCAGTTGTCATAGTGAATGTGACAATAATGTTCTTTTTATCATTTACATTAAATTCGAACAAGAGTTAACAAAAAAAATTGTTTGTTTCCAAATATGATGCTATTAATATTAAGCTAAATAAGATAAATGTGATCATGAATTGATTGATGTTAGACTACCATTGAAAACCAGGTAGCACTAAACGGCCGTTTCGTCCTATTGTGGGTCTCCTAAGCAGTGCACATTCACGATCCTGATGGTGATCTAACATCGATGGGTTCATGATTTTAATCAAAAACTTAATAGTCTCCATAACCCTTTACTGATAAGATGAATATGCTTACATATTTTCAAATAATAAGTTTATCAGTGATGATGAACATCTTAAGGTATTTCTGTTTTTAAATTGTTAATGTAATTTGTTAAATTCATCAAACTGAAGCCTCTTATGAAGAAGTTATACAGGTGAGTAGCTATTTGAAATTTGAAGCTCAATTGATAAGATGTTAAATATTTAAAGTGAATCATATTGGATTCAAGTTCTAATGTGAACACAAACAATAAAGTCTAGATGTATCCAACTTTGACATGTCTCAAATATGACGAATCCCATTTCGTGGATTTCGTTGCTAGTTACAATCTATGTTTTGTGTAAAGACGTCTCATTTCAGTTTGTAAAATGAGTATTTTTCAGTTTGCAGTAGTAGAGATTATTCTATGTTATTGAAATCGTGAATCGATCAATGTCCTACTGAGTTCTGAGAACCATATAGTAATTAGTTAATTTGCAAAATATCAATTCATCATCTCAAACTTCACTGTTCCTTTTGCACATATCAGTCCATTGTTTCAGATTTCATTGTTCATGCATTTTCAAACCGATCGTGTTTTGTTACCGTTCTTTCCTTATTGATTTTCTGTTGAAATACATTCTATGCCTGACCACTTTTATATACTACTTATATGGATATAAGTAACTCACACCGTAATATACTTTATGTCCATGATCACTTGTGAAAATTAATTAACTTATTGTTCGTGGATTAGTTGAGGTTAGCCATTAACACCATTGGATGTCGGCTCAGTGGTCTATCAGGTTAAGCGTTCGCGCGCGAGACTGAAGGCCCTGAGTTCGATTTCCGCGAACGGGATCGTGAATGAGCACTACTGAGGAGTCCCACAATAGGACGGAACAGCCATCCAGTGCTTCCAGGTTTTCCATGGTGGTCTAACGTCAATCGGTTCATGATCTCAATCAAAAATTTATTATTTATGTACAAACAAATGACAGATTTTTACAATATAACGTGATATCTATCTATACGACTTAAGTAGTTTGATGACTAACATGTAACAAGATTGTAACATTGACAATTTACAACATATATGAGCCAATACAAAGCAGATAATAAATGAACAGAAATGTTTATATCTTGAATAAACAAACAAACTATATGGATAACACTATCATTTATGTAGTTGAATGTCATTTACAAGATAGATATCACTTTTAGTTTATTGAAAGTTAATCAATATCATTTGTGTAGAATATAAAATAAATAAGTAACCAGGGTATAGAATCAATAATGGATGAAGTAAAACTACAGTAATGTTGATTTCAGTTATTCGTAAGTAACATACATTAGTACATATTGTCCCTTCATATGTACATAAATCATGTGTTATCTTGTAATAGAATGATTCATATCAATCTTTCTTTTATGATGAATATCAATATTCCATTAAATTCAATATGTGATAATATTAGTTAGGACAAGTTATTCAATGATGAATAATTATCACGATCCACTTGGTTTTGTTTTACTTGTATCTTCTTATGGTTCTTTAGAATTGCAATTGATCAGTGTCATGTTGGCATATGCGCATCCTGTGCGGATTGCCTCGATATAGCCTTAAGTCAAAAGCTTTTTAAGCGAACATGGATACAAGTAAAACAACACCAAATGAATTTAAAATTCACCCTATTGCACAAGTAGGTGGCCATCAATACTCAGTAGCTATGGTGTTTGAAGCGAACGGTACTGGTTTTGAGTTACAGAGTGAACATCAATTCTAAGATGTAGGTACATCCAACTGAGAAATCACGAATAAGACGAAATGTGCATCCTGGATTCCATTATTAGCCACTATCCATCTTTGTTTAAAAATTATCACGATCCTTCAATTTCAATGATGATCATACATACACACATACACACACTAGGTGGATGTTCAAAAATGCAATGATAAGTTATTATCAAAGAAATATGATCAAATCTTGAGTTAATCAAATTTACAGTTGATTAAACATTGAATACCGAATAATATTATGTTTGTCAAAGACCTGAATACTGACTGATCAAATTGTCCATCGAACAAACTGTAATGGTTCTACATTGAGTGTACTACGTCCAGTTGTTAGATGGTTGAAAGTAACTGATAATAAATCCTGAATCTAGGTAATTTCGTAGTTTCTAAATGCCAAGAGATAAAACCATTGTGATTTAAACTAGTTTGCTCTTAGATCAACATCAAATATTTGTTTCAAACTTCTTCATCTAATGTCAATTTATGTGATAATATACGAAAAGAAGTACGTTTCTATTCTGTACAAAAGTATCTTCACAAAAATTCTTCTTATAAAGGGAATTTCTCTACTGGAATTTCATTTCTCTTTCAGTAATACATAAAATGTACAAGTACAGTTATCATCTTATTTACTGACCTACATCCTTTGACTCTCATGGAGAAGTGTAGATCGTCCAACAGAATTCTCCATCCAACTTTGAACTGTACAATCATTTCCAAGTTCTTTACAATTGCTATTCATCCGTTTCATGTCTGCTTCCAATTACCGAAAAAGTGTGTTCTTTAGTCTTTTTCTTTGCCGTTTCCTTTCAAGGTTACAAGTAAGTGTTTGCTTCATGAGGAAGTTCGGTGATTTTCGTAATGTATATCCTATCCATTTCCAACGTCTTTTCCTAATTTCCTCTTCAAATAGAAGTTGGCTCGTTCTCTATCACAGTAGGCTGTGACTCATGATATCCGGTCAACGGATATTCAGTATCTTTCAGCTCCGTACAGTAAAATTGTCTTGATGTTCGTATTGTAATTTCGATGTTGGTCGACATTTGTTTTGATTTCTATTTGTTATTCGATTGTAGGAATGTTGCTCTTCCTTTCTCAATCCTTACATTTAGGTTTTCATCAGATCCTCCTTATTTATCGATGATGCTTCTCAGATACGTGAACGTTTTCACCTGTCCCAGAGCTTCTCCGTCAGTTGTGATTAGGTTAGTTTTCTTCACACTGTATTTGAGGATGTTACTGTTTCCCTTATGTGTGTTGAGGTCTATTGATTAAGAGGCTTCTACACAGTTATTATATACAGAATAAATAAAACAATAGAAAAGTCCATGTGAATAATTTATGAAAAGTTTTTCTTCAACATTTCACTTAACCATAAATATTCTAATTTGAATTCCTTTTGAAGATAATAACAATAATTTACTTTAACCAATCAAAAAAGTATCATTCTTATCTTGATAGCATATAAATAGTTGCTTAGTGTAAGAACTATTATATCAGATGAGGTGTTGTGGAAATTGCAATAATTTCGATAGGTGAAATTATGAGTCAATTGAAGCTGGATTAGCTAAAGTTAGACAGTAACACCTTTGGATACCAACTATCTCAGTGGTCTAGTGGTTAAGCACTCGCGGGCGTGAGTGCTAAGTCCTGGGTTCGAATCTCTCGAAACAGGATCGTAATTGCACACTTCTGAGGAATCCCATAATAGTACGAGACGGTCGTCCAGTGCTTCCAGGTTTTCCATAATAGTTTAGCTTCAATTGACTCATGATCTCAACTATTAAGAATTATTGTATTGAGAGAATAAGAGGGTGGGTGACAAATAATAACTTATCCTATACAATGATACTAAGATCTAGACCAGTTTTAGTCAATTAGTAGGCATCAATTGTAGATGAATATTTGAATGAATGAATGAATAATTCTATAAAAATCAAAGAATTGGGGAAAAGTTTTATTTATGTGATTAACTTCCTAGCAATTAAAGTTTAAGATTTTCCATCAAGGTTACAATTGATTACATAAGACTAGTCCATAAGTAACCAAACTCTTAATCCTAACTTTGAATTAGTTAACAATTAGTATTAGATCCTAATCATAAACTCTAAATCTGATTGTAAATTCTATATTTGACCTTAAATCCTCGTAATAACTATAACACTAAGTATTTATTAATGGTTTTCCTACATTTAAATTAACCAGAATACAATCATTACACAAATCTTAATTTGATATTCATTCTATGTTGATCATGTTAAATTAGTATACTCATCATGACCTTTAAACAATCCTTTCACTCTTAATTGGTTTATAGTAGAAATGTCTTAATCTCAATTATACTCAACTTATTTTTCTTTATTCATTCATTCATTCATTCATCCTTCCTTTCTTTCCTTCTTTCTAGTATTTTTAGATATTTCTCACCATTTTATTGAAATGGAATTTTATCACATTGAAATTCATTTTATGAAATCATGCATAAGTCATATTGTATCTCCCATCTTTCATGACATCACATGCCCCGACTGAAGTTCTACGTTGTTACTGACTGACTGACATGACATCACAATATATATTGGTATCAGAAGAGGTTTTATGGATATTATAGTAATTTTAATAGTTAAGATCATGAATCAAGTGAAACTAGACCGTCATGAAAAACCTGTAAGCACTGGACGGTCGTTTCGTCCTAGTATGAGACTCATCAGCAGCGCTCAGTCCCAATCCCGACTTCCGAGATTCGAACTTAGAACTTATCAGTCTCGCACCCGATCGCTTAATCTCTAGACCACTAAGCTGACATGCATATCTATATTCCCTAAGGTAAGACTAATGGTATTGTTGATTAGGTTGATGACATCTGGTGGAATATATCTCTGTTGTGTAAAACGATAATTCATTAATATGTCTAAGAGTTGTTTTTAACTAATGTTTAGTTATGTGAGTATAGTTTTGCACTAATTGATTTTATGTTTTAGATATTAATATTAATAATTGACAACACTAAATAAGTTGGTGTTATTTAACTCATATTAGTTTGCTTTTTCGTTCTTGTTGTTGTTGATAATTTCAAAGAACCAGTATGAGTGTAAAGTATTCATTCATTTCAATTGATATGTGATTTACCAATATGCTAATTATAAACAGAGATGGATGGTGGCTACTAGTGGAGTTCAGAACGTGTATTTCATCCTATTTAGGACTAGTCAACTAGATGTAATCAGTTTCGTTTCCACTCAGGAACTTGAATTCTGTAAAGTTCATTTCAAACACTATCCCGTTATTCAATTAGATATCAAGCCAAGATAGACACTACCATATGCAATGGGGTGAAATTTAATTCATGTTTGTATTGGTTGTTTGAATCATTCCATTGATGTTCAGGACTGTGATTGATCCGTCTCTTATTGACATATGTGCATCCTGTGAGGAATGTCTTGATATTATCTTAATTCACAAGCAATATAAGTAGAGATGGATGGTGTCTATCAGTTCAATCCAGGATGCATGTTTCATCTTAATACGAATGTGTGAGGTCATCTGAAGATACAATTTAAAACACTAAGAAAGAGATAGAGAGACAGTAAATATAAAGTCCTGAAGCCGATAAAATAAATTGTGTGATAATTATGCAAGAATTGAATAGATTACATAAGTTTTGAGAATGAATGATAAGATAATTTTATTATAGATGAAATAGCATTTAGTTAAAAGAAGATTGCTTTTAGCGGAATATGAATTGAATTAAAGCACATTTTGTGCAGGACTATGTTGGGGCACGCTGATTGGCTATTTATTGACCAATCAGCGCTAGTGGATACTTGGAGAAGACTAGAATATTTTCATGTAAAATCTATAAATATACTAGCGTTTTTCCTGTTGTGCTTCTTACTTCCATCTACCCTTGTTATTTGAAATATAGTTTCATTCTTGTTCAACCTTGTTCTGCTTTGGGAACTTAGTATTGAGCAACTATCATTCATCAGTACTGATGACTTTCTTGAGTTCATTAACTGGATTACACTTGAAAATTATGAATTAAATGCTGATGATATGGTCCGGAATGACTATGAATGTTTTCATTTTCTTAGCAGGATTCTTTCTTTTGCGGGATAGATTGGCTAAACCTATGGCCAGCACTCCTCTTTAACTCGGGTTTGAGATCTCCAATAGACCCAGAAAGGTTCCAGGAGACGTTCATAACTATGAAAGCTTCTTTAAAAGAAACTAATGTAACTGACGGAACAATCGGGTTAAAATGTTTACTACTAAATCACTGAATGACTTGAATTCATTTAGTATTGTTTACTTCCCATTGATACTTAGGACTGCAAGCAAGTGGCTATCAGGACTCAGTAGCTAAGTGGATAACGCGATGACGTTCGAATCGAGCGGTATTGGGATCGAGTACTAGAATAAACATCAACTCGGATGCAGGTACATCCAACTGATAAGTCCCATATAGGATGTAATGTGAGTCTTGGATTCCACTGCTAGCTATTATCCATTTTGGTTTATCACTCAATCACTTGTTCTAATATATTTTTTTGTTTAGAAAAGTAGAGAAACATGAAATTTTTGTCTCTTTTCATCATCAAAAAAGTAGACAAAATGTATATTATTCCTCATTGAGTTACAATAAAAATCCATTATATTCATAAGTTTCTTTTTTTCACATCCGTATATAAAGGAATAAATTGATGATTATATGATTATATTGTTTCCTCATGGATTGCCTTATCGCCACATGATATCAGATTGAATAAAGTGCTCACTATCAACTAACTTGATGAGAGAATTCTCGGAGTTCTAGTGAGAAGCCGTGACCAGTGGAGCTAATTCATGTCAGGTAGAGACAGGTATCTACCTTAGTACAATGGAAGATGGTCGCGCAATTTCGTGAATTGGTTGGGGTTGGACGTTAACACCGCTGGATGCTGACTCAGTGGTTTAGGGGTTCAGCATTCGTGCTCGAGACCAGAGATCCTGGGTTCGAATCCTGCTAGCAGTATCGTGGATGCGCACTGATGAGGAGTCTCACACTAGAATGAGACAACCGTTCAGTGCTGTCAGGTTTTCAATGGTGGTCTAACATCAATCGATTCATGATTTCAATCAAAAAAGTCCATTTGTATAGATAACTTGACTGATTCTTGTTTTTATATTGATTTAATGATAAAATAAATGTTATTTTCCAACTAATGAATTTCTACCATGATATGTATTACCATCCTAAAGGTATAATAGGGATACAATTCTTGTAATGATTGAGAACACAGGTGATAACCAATGTATTTGAATACGCAACTACAGAGCTATTTAGTAAACTGTGAATATCATATCAAGAATTGGTTAGTTGAGATTATTATTCCGTGAACTATGAAAAATTCTTCAACTGAATGAAAATTATCTGATTTATTACAGCTTAGTAAGTGATTTCTTAAAGATTGCGTAACTCAGTAAGTTTTGAAGGTATCAGATATAGATTAAAATAGAGATTAAAAAATAACTGTCGTGCGATTCCCTTTCCATAATTCTTATGAATAGTAAAATCTTAAAACCTTCAATATTCAATAACTGTGGGATATAAAGGTTCTGTGTTCGATCCTTGGTGAAGTTGTGAATACTAACCGTCGAAAAGTGACAATATATGCAGATGTAGCTATCCAGTGCTTTTTAGCTTATTTTCATGTTTAAGGGCAGTCAAATGAACCATATCTATTTATTTTGTTTATGTTTTAAGACAATTGTCCGGACATAAATCATTCATTTACTTTTAAGGCTAATGCTGAGGAGTCTCATACTAAGGTGATACGGTAGTTCAACGCTTCCAGGTTTTCCACTGTGGTCTAGCTTTAATTTACTCATGAATTCAACTATTAAATGTATAATATTAATCAACTTTTGTATATCCGTTTTTTATTCTAAGAAACGATGTATTATAAATAGGAGATACTGAGTACGAGCATCACTAGAATTGAAACGATATGAAATACCTAAAATCTAAAACAGTCAGTATCTGGGAAAAATAATTACTTTTTTACGCCATTGAATTCCAGTTCAGTGGTCTAATGGTTAAGTGTTCACATAAGATGGAAAGTCATAGGCTCAACCTTTGATCCTGGAATCAAACATTGAGTCTTTCTAAAGAGTCCAAAACTAAGATAAATTGATTATTCACCACTTCTTGACATTCAATTGTTGCCTACTTAGATTGGTTCATGATCTGAATTAGTGTACGAACGGCCTAATCATCCAGTTACATTAGATCAGATTATAAATTATTGTATGAGGATACATTTATTGAGCAGCTACAAATCTTCTATGAAGTTTTGAGGCAAAGAAGTGATCACTCTATGAGGAAGGTATATCATTTGAAAAGATACCATGTTTCTGTTTAAGTCGATTGGAACTATACAATTTCAACTAATTTCACATATGATCCAGTTATGGTTATTTTTTTAATGTCTCAATGTAGGTCGTATTTGAAACTAGGATCATTTGATGTGTTTACCGATGTTTACAATTTATGTTAATATGTATATTTATATAGATATGTATGATGTATTAAACGTCTTTCTTTTGTCTGCATCTAGAATTTTCTTTTGTCAATAAGAATATCATATTTTATGTAAGATCAAAGACTTCGGTAAGTTTGTTACAAATGACTACTTAAATATTAAAGTAGTATATTCTAACGATTTGTTTCATTGATGATCCACATACATACATACATTCATACCTAAATACATTCACGTACACACACTCGCAATATAGTCAAATTCTTGAAGTGTATCGTAAATAAGGTAGTTACATTTTAGGAGATGTGCTGTTCAAACTGACCACCTTCTATTTAAGTGAAATACAAGCGATACTTATATCATATTCAGTAGTTTATGGATTAACGTCTATACAACTCAATGTTTGTTTTCATTTTTTGAGATACCTCAAGGTAACGTATACGATACCGTTCAGGGTTGTGAGTGCTTTATACTTTAATCTTCTTTTACTAATATCATCTTAAAATACAAGCTATTTTCAGGTCAAAATCATAAGATATTACTTTAATTTATGGTGTATGAATTCCAATCCCATCTATCCATGTGATTAATTAAAGATCCTGAGTTTCAACACATGGCAGTGTGGTGAGTGCTTATTGTTTAGGATTTTTGTAATAGGGTCTAATATTTATCCAATTTTTCTTGGATTTCAGCGGTCCGTAAACTGACGAATCTCACCGACATACGATTTATTTTTCAAAGTTAAAACATCCAGACATTGGAAAAAGGAGAAGAAGAAGAAGAAGAAGAAGAAGAAGAAGAAGAAGAAGATATAATTGGATAAGACTGTAATACCGATTTATCAAAGAGGCATAGAATTCAATATGAAACACTGAAGTATATATCAAACACCTGATGTATGGATTCATGGACATAAATGAAGATATCAGTTTAAAATGTTGACGATTAACAGAATTTAGATATCTCGCAAAATTTCGCGAAATCAAATGCATCATACATTCCTGACACTATTCTATTAGACTGCAAAGAAGTTATTAACTTTACTAAAAGAGAACACAAAAAATTCTGACGAAAGATGGCATCTTATATAGATACCTTTATTGTCGTGTTCTCTCATTGGGAAGCTTTAACCTGTACATAAGTGAACATACACTAACAGCGAGATGTTATGATATTACTGTCACTGATATCAATACATATGGACAATTGTCAATTCGACTTTAACTTTGGAAATTCCAAGATTATTAAAAGCATTTCTAAACGTATGGTATTGAAATTAATTAGAGATTAGTAGACACTTTGACATAGATCATATCTAGAGACCCATACGTATGAAATAAGTAAATCATATTGTTAGAGAACAACTAAATAAAATAGTTAATGTAGATAGATAACCAATCACAAAGAAGGTTAATGGGACAAATTGATTGAATACCTGCGGAATAACTGAAATGTTCAATTTTTACATGAAATAAGTGTTATATCCGAGCGAAGAATAAATCACGTGTAACTAATATTGTCTAGACATTCTTATGGTATCATTATTCAATAATTAGATTATGTATATTTATATTCCTCTTAGTATAAGCTCTATTTTGACCTATATTTTGGTATTGTACGATTTATTGTTCTGAAGCTATGTTCAGTTTATAGACTACTGCCTCCCATATTCACAGTCACTTTTTGGCTTTATTGTGTACAAAATGTTATTTCCTATTTTATGGTGCGTTGCGGTCTGTTTGGTTGATATATAAACCCAGTATATCTGGAATAAATGATTCGATTCAATTCGCATAGTGGAAGCTTGTATTTGGTGTTTTGGACTGAAGTGGACGGGCTAGGCGGACATGGGACTAATAAGGACGTTAGACTGCCCATACCGGTCGAACGTCATTGGTTTTGGCACAGTGCGAAGATTGTATAAGTCATATTTCGATTGGTGGATAAACCACGTGATAAAAAGTCGGATATAAAGTCATAACAGTAAGTGTTGATGTTGTCGTACAAAACGACGATGAAAACTACCCAATTCAGTTATCTCAGACTATTTCATATAGATATTTAAGGCAATGTTAAGATGGGAAATTTGAATGGTTGAATCGATTTAAGCTAAACCACTAATGAAAACCTGGAAGCATGTAGGATTATTATATTTATTGTTAGCTTTATTTAATATTATATCTTTGGTACAATATAGAATAATTTTCAGCACAAAGTATTTCAACAAGTTTCCACTTCTTATTTCTTGATCGATCCTGACGATAAATATTGATTGATCGCCAGTTAGATGTTAGCAGTTCAAGAGTTGACATCTGAATAATGTACATTCTTTTCGATGTATATTTCCAGCAACCATAATGTCTCTGATTGTGCTCTTTCCTAACATGTACAGTGAAAAGTCATGAATTTTTCACAAACGCACTTGAATAAATTGTGCAATTAATTGATATAATGATTTGTTGAAACAAACAAAGACTTTCTAACTCCTAGGGCAGAGTTTAAATGGGTTGAGTTGTTTTTTTCTGGTTAACGTTTTTCTTAGTGAATTAGCTTTTTACGGGATGAGGTCGCTAACTCCATGCCCAACCCTACTCTTTTACCCGGACTTGGGACCTGCAGTAACTCTAGAAGAGCTACAGACAGAGTTACATATATTTCGAAAATGATCAAACTGTATCACGAGGCAAGCCCTCATTTGGATTCTTGAAGGGAAGAGGAAAAGTGAAAGGCCAAAGAACACAGTACGTCAGGAAATAGAAACAGATATGAAAAGGATGAATAAATACTGGAAAGAGTTGGAAAGGACTGCCTAGGACAGGGTTGGATGGAGAGTGCTGGTGAGTGGCTTATGTTCCTCCACGAGGAGTAACAGGCATGAGTGAGTAATTTAAGTGAAACAAACAAAAAACAAGTAACTTTTTGAAACATTTAGATGGCAGGACGAGGTAGCCCAGATATACAAGCAGGCCGCCTATATGAATATGGATGCGCATTGTCGAGGAGTCCCCTACTAGGATAAAACAGTTGTCCAGTGCTTCCAGGTTTTCAATAGTGGTCTACAATCTTCACAAACCCTCCATTCCGGTAATGAGAAACTGCTTATTTTAAAACTGTAAAACTGTAAAATGTTAGAATAATAATGAATATGTAGGCTATATACTTACATATATGGTAAATATTTGCTTTCAGTACCTTAAGATTTTGACATGGATCAAAATCGATTGCAACGGCGCAAGTGCATCCACTCTTTGTGTTCTCCCAAATTATAGTCTTCTGAACTCTCATTGTCTCATTTATTCTCTTTCCAAATTTATTTCACTGGATTATACTTTTTGAATAACAACTTCAAACTCTAATCTTCTCGATTACTGCTTATACTTTTACTACCTCTACCAGTATGGGATTTTAATCAACAATTGTATCTTTGTGCTAATGTGGTATGACAACTTGAACTGATGTACGTACGAACGAAGTTCTACTTTGTTACTGACTGACTATCACTTAAATCAAATTAAGAGTTAAAAAGTATTAATTATTCATAGACAAAGTCATAGAATTAACACTCGACATTTATTTAAAAGTCTTAGATTTATTGATACACTTTCTTTGAAAATACTAATGTAATTATCCTGTCAAGTGTTAGGCTAATCTTGACAGTCAACTAAACTGCACTTATATATAACTGATATGGATGATAATATGTTGTGTTGTAGTGAATGAGAACATAAGTGGGAATAATCAAATGTATTTGAATAAAGGATTATAGAACATCTTAGTAAAATCTGAGAATCATACAGTAAATACTTCATTTGCAAAATCCAATCAATTGTCTCAAACTTAACTGTTCCTTTGTTTCCATAGCAATCATTCACTATTCTCATTCTCTTTTCTTCGATCTTCTTTACCTTCTGCGACCAGACATTTCACTTTCGATTGATGATACATACTACTTTTATCTGTCGACATCAGTAAGTTGACATTGGGTAGAAGACGCTTACTGATATAGATCATCTAGACATAGACTGTTGAATATTGAGATAAATTAATTATTAGAAATGTATGCTCTGATTTTTGCTAGTTCATATCTTCAGTTGTAAAGAATACTCCACTTGCATGGTTTAGTCGGATAGTTGATAGTAATGCGCATTCAGTAGGAGTGATGACGATTTATTTAGTGTTACCACTTTGAAACAGTGGCTTCAGTAGCTCGGACATGTGATATGAATGTCATCCAAGCTAGTTTAAAATAGCATATTATTTGTGTACTTTAGGACTGGATGTAATATGTAGAGGAATGACCAGTTTGTGACACAGTGTTATAGCAAGAAACAAAACTAAAAAAGTAGGATCTGTCAGTTCGTCATAGCTCTGAGATTAGGATCCTACAGATGACTAACTCACCAGCTTGAGATTCGATCAAACAGTACGAGATAGATGTCTGTAACGACTCTGATGTGGTTTTTTTCTTTACATCTTTCTCTATATCAGTGAAGGGAATCACCTTAACTGGAAGAATTTCTAATCAATATTCAATCTTTTCTTTAATATAAAGAATAAATTTTTATTAAGATATCTTGATTAACAATTTCAATAATAACACTAATAGTATAGTGTACAAAGACTCAGATATATAGTAAACTAATTTATTACTATGCAAAATCCTATACTACCTTTACATACTCAATCATTCTTCCAATTCTGTAATCATTCCGATTGTCCTCTACTTTTCTGTCTCTTCTCTTTATTTCAATCTTCTGTTGGTAAGCATTGACTGTTACTACATACTACTTATATCTGTCCTCCTAATTAGTGCAAACCATAACAGGACAGAATCAAAAGAACAAAATATGGTCTATGTGAAATGTGATCGGCATGATTTTCGAATAGATGTTCACATAATACGCTATCGATCGACGAATGTTAAGCAATACTCAGTCAAGTTATTCAAACTTGAATGCTAATCTGACTGTATAGAAATGATATGAAAGGTAATGTGTTCATATATAATTTGATTCATTTTAGGACTGAAATAAATTCTTAACGCCCTCTGTAGCTCTTATAGGGCTACTGTCGGTCTGAATCCGGGTTAAAGGACGGGTGTTGGGCATGGAGTCAGTAACCTCACCCTATAGAAAACAACCTTGCTAAAATAGTTCACCAGAATAAACGAGTTAAACAATTTAGAGTCGGTTCTCCGAGTTGAAGGTTCTTCATTCAGTAGAATTATGACATCTCATGGTGAATGCCGAGGCCAATGCCCCTTCTCGCAACCAGGACAACACTTAATATAGGCACACAAATTGTCCAGAAAATGTGAGAGACCAGGAGGTCTAATCAATTAGCTACGGAAATGAGGAGATATAATTTGACGTTTCTCGGAATCAGCAAAACCGATTAGATCAAAGCTAGGCAGCAATGGCGAGATGTGGGAGATATGCTGATGTACTCCGGTCACAAAGTGGAAAGTACTGCACACACTTAGGGAGTTGCTCTGATGATGTCCAAAGAAGCACGAAATGCACTGATAGGATAGTTATCTCATGGACCCAGGATCATCAAAACATATTTCAAAAAAAGAAGGGAGTCACAATGAATGTTATCCAATGAAATGCAATCACCGATAGTAGCAACGACGATAATAAGGATCAGTACTATGAGGGGCTGCAATCATTGGTAGCGAAGTGCCCAAGAACGGATCTCACCATCCTGATGGGAGACCTAAACACCAAAGTCAGAATGGACAACACTGAGTATGAAGATATTTTGGAACGGCATGAACTGACTAGGAGAAAGGAACGAGAACGATGAAATATTGGGAAATTTATATGCATTTAACATAAAGGTTATAAGCGCCATAATATTCCCACACAAATGCATATAAAAAGTTACATAGATCTCACTGAACATATTTGCATTACTAGATGAGCAGGCAGTCATCATGCACAAAGGAATCATTAGTTCGTACAAACACCACAACGTCCACAGCTTAATTTGGAATCTAAGTTTCTTTAATCAATTGAATGTCCTTCATTTTCATTGTATGTCTGTCAGACTGTGTATTAGACACAGAATCTGCTTTATCTAGAATATGCTCAGTAGTATTAGAATTAAAAACTGAAATTGAAACCGACTCACCTTTGTAATGGCATTTTATATTATCAACATGTTGGTTGTATCCTGAAATCACTGATATCTAGAATTTGAGCCATAGATTTCTCAACATTATCCTCCTCCATGAAATAATGTTGGATCTTCATATCCTCATGTTATGAATGATGTAGCTTCATTTAAAACATATTTCTCGTACTGACTAGAGTATTCATTAAAATTGACTTCATGATAAGGAGATACAACAGTTGATATGAAATCATCAGAGTTGTGATCAAGATCAAGTTCATTTAAGACTCGTGCTTTGCATTGAATAAGTTCCCCACAAGAAACAAATGCATTATGAGGACAAATAATATTTGATATGACATCAATATTTGATTCTTCTGAAATACTTTCCTCAAATTTATTAAGAATGTCATTGCAGTGTAAAGGATCATTAGAAAAATCAGCATTCATCTAAACTACATCATATCTTTGATCATGTTTAGGTTCATTCAACATGTTTTCTTCAGATTTGTAAGAAATTTCATCAGAAATATGTGAATCACCAGAACAAACCATATCTGGTACAATAACATCAGAGATCTGATCAGGATTTAGTGCAATCGACATATCTTCCACATATTTGTAAATAATTTCATTAGTAATACATGAATCATGAGAACTACGCATATCTGGTAAAATAATATCATAAATCTAATCAGAGTATGATTCATTTAAAACATTCATTTTGATAGAAATGGGTTACAATGTTTAGCATTACTTACAGCGAAATGATTAGTAGTTTTACAGACTGCCTGTATATGTCCAATTTTACCACTTTAAAAGCATTTAGCATTAAGAAATACATATGAATTATATGAGTGAAATTTGCCACATGACAAACATTGACCAAATTTGTACTCATCTTCGTGATCTACTTCGTAACTCTTCAGTGAATTGTGATTTGCATAATATTAAGTTGCCATACAGTCATCAAGTGTTGTATGCTACTTATATAGACAGACATCCAAGGTGTAAGGCGGAGATCGGATTTAGATGGTCTGGCATGTCGACATCACTACGGAGGTCAGCACGCCTGTAGACTAGACATTTTGAGGGGAGCGTAGCACTGACTGCGGCAAAAAACAAAGCGGTACGGTGAGCAAAACAATCAAAAGAGCGACCATCTAAATGAGGGATGAGTGTGGTATATTTTACTTATGTCAATAGACTTACGTAGTGTAGAACACCAATCAGAAGTTGAATGCCCGTCAAAAGAGGGTTGGGAAGATTGTACTGAACACAACACAAAGGGAAACATAAAGATATGGAAGAATCATGTAGGATGTAAAGGACAATCCATGGAAGATGAAGCATTTAATGGATGGCTTATACATTTGACCAAGGAATTCTTTAATTTTGCATTCAACAATAGAATGGTCGTTCCACTTAAGTACTCGTTCAGTACAATCAAACCAATTATAAATAATATGACTTTGTAAACTGAAGGTCCTGGATTTGAATCTGGCGAGGAGGATTGTGAATGCGGATTGCTAAGGAGTCCCATACTGGGACGAAACAGTCTTCGAGTGCTTCCAGGTTTTCAATGGTGATCTAACTTTAATCGACCCATGATTTCAGCGACTAAATAGAATACAATAGGAATTGGATTTATTATTCAAATAACCTATCTAAGTGCATATGATTAAGTCTAGTTTAAAAGGTGCTCTTAAATTATGACAGAATATGTAAATATTTTCATTGGGTAAAACATATTTCACGTCGAATAGTAGAAGAAATTCTGTAGTGATGTTCAGTGTATTAGTAAACAATAGAATACTGTTGTATCTAGAGCTTATATTTATGATATGCCGCGTATGCCTTGAGCACCCGAATGCTAGAACCCTTTCAACTTGCAAATGAGAAGACAGAAGACAAGTGAAAGGGATTTTATTCCATACAGTGTCAATTATTGTGCAAAACTGTCTGGTCTTTATAGTTTTTAGCAAAAACGAAATCATAATTATAGCTATACAATCCGCACACAGGGGGTTATTAACATTGTCCAATAGGGAAGCTACACGTGGTGATTCTGGAGTATTCTTCCAAAAGATGATTGGATGGAATACCTTTAGCTCTTTCTGAGCCTCTTAGAGCTCCTTCAAGTTTTCCTATGGACCGTCCTCACAAATACAATATGGACGGAATATAAATTCCTGGATATGAATTTATCCAATATCCATGTCTAAATTATCCATAGACAAAACAGTTAATATCTAATATAACAATATAGAAAATTCTTATATGAAGACGTGCTCATCTATGAATCTGGTATCATAGAGTGGTAAACACTTTCTCCATTTTTTTGCAATGTACAGTAACAGTGTTATATCTAATATTATCAAGTATTCTATTGTTAATTTAATGAGTGAATGTTGAATTCATCGTGTAATTTTGATTAAAAACTTCATTTCACTTATCTTAAACTGCCCATTACGTACCTACTTACTTACGTCTGTTAATCCTTGTGCAATATATACTGCCAACCTACTTTGTCCTAGGCACTTTTTTCTGGTTGCTGTCAAGTTCTATTCATTCCTTTGATGTTTGCTCCCGATTTCTAGGACAATGTGTTCCTTGGTCTTCGTTTTCTGACTAAAACATTTTCGTCGCTATACAAACACGCAATACAGATTATAATTACAATAGGAAAAGCCAATTACAATGATTTAAATGACAATACGACGAATATTTGGATTCATTCAATTCATTTAATAACCAAAATGAGAATTTGTGGAGATTGTAGTATTTTCACAGTTAAAGCTAAAACATAACTAAAAATCTGGAAACTTCGGACAACCGTTTCATCCTTGCAGAGGACTCCTCAGCTTTTCGCATTCACAATTTCTCATGTGAGACTTAAACCCAAGACCTTTAGTTTTGATTAGAAATATCCAACCTCTAGACCCCCCCTCAACGGTGTTAATGTATAACTTCAATCAATCTTAAGCAACTCAACAAGAGTTGAACTCTAATAGTAACGGTTTTTTAATAGAACTCTAAGAAATCCATTTTGAAGCCAGTCACATATGAGCGCACGATTATTAACAGTATAGGGATTTAATTCATTTGATATTGTTTTACTTGAATCTTCCCATTGATGTTTTAGGACTGAAATTGATCAGTCTCTTATTAACATATGTGCATACTGTGCGTATGCGTCGATATTGCCTTAATTTACAAGCATTATAAGCAAAGATGGATAGTAGCAGTGGAATCCAGGACGCGCGTTTCGTCCTGTTTGGGACTCGTCAGCTGGATGTACCTGCATTTCAGAGTTGATGTTCACTCTGGGTCTCGAACTCAGTGCCGTTTTATCATATATCTGATTGGTTCGTTCATAAATTATAGTCTCGCCACATATGAAATGAAATGAAATACTTATCAAAGCTGCCATCGAATCTATCGATAGCAAGCTAATGTACTCGTAAAAAACCTTATTAATATACTGAGTAACTTCGCCTGAAGCACTTCATGGGCCACTGCCGGCCCAAAGCACGGATAAAGAAGTGTTGGGAATAGGGTTGTAGACACCATCCCATAGAAAATTAACTCGCTAAGAAAACGCTAACTAGAAAAATTAATTCAATAATCCTATTGCATATGCACCAACAAATGCAGGAGAAGACGATCAAGGTATCAACAGCCTCAGCAGCAGTATGTCTCAATATACACAAAGGGAAAAGCAAGATTCTACGATACGACACAGCATGTACCAATCCAGTCACAATTGACGGAGAAGATTTGGAAGATGTAAAGACCTTTACATATTTGGTCAGAATCATTGATGAAAACGGTGGATCTGATGAAGATGTGAAGGTACGGATCAGCAAAGTAAGAGCAGCATATTTACAACCGAAGAACATCTGAAACTCGAAACAATTGTCAACCAACACCAAGGTCAGAATTTTCAATACAAATGTCAAGACAGTTCTACTGTATGGGTCGGAAACTTGGAGAGCTACGAAAGCCATCATCCAGAAGATGCAGGTGTTTATTAACAGTTGTTTACACAAAATACTTTGGATCCGTTGGCCAGACACTATCAGCAACAATCTACTGTGGGAGATAACGAACCAGATGCCAGAGGTGTAATAAATCAGGAAAAAACGCTGGAAGTGGATAGAACACACATTGGGGAAAGCACCCAACTGTGTTACAAGGCAAGCCCTCACATGGAATCCTCAAGTCCAAAAGCAAAGAGGAAGACTATGGAACAAATTACGCCGTGAAATGGAGACAGACATGAGAAGAATGAACAACAATTGGATAGGACTGGAAAGGAAGGCACGGGACGGAGTGGGTTGGAGAATGCAGTTCAGCGGCCTTCGCTCCATTGGGAGTAACAGGTGTAAGTATGTAAGTAATATTGATAAAATGTGTGGTGTTAACTGTTCGGGTAGTAAGTGATAACTATCATGCTAGGATTAATACCAAGGGGAAATTTTCCCTTTACATTTATCACAGCAATAAACTACCAACTGCCTATAACTCAAGAGCATAAATATGAACTTGGAACATTTGTTGCTTTGACATAGACTAAGATTTGTTTTGGCTTTGTTCTGTGAGTTAAATAAACTTACTCACATAATGTACTCCCCTATATTCTTTTATGTATACACTAGCCCTATCTTCGAGGAGCAGCTTAAGTAATTTAATTTAATTCCTCTTCTTTATTGTAGAATGAGAGGAGATCCGTGTCTTAAAAACTATTTGGGTGCAATGCTTTATCGTCTTGCTCCTTGCAGAAATAATGATACTTGAAGCTGTCATAAAGAGACTTCATAGAACACATTACGCCGAGAAACGGAGGCAGACATGAGAAGAATGAACAACAACTGGACAGAACTGGAAAAGAAGGCCCAAGACAGAGTGGGTTGAAGAATGCAGCCTATGGTCCATTAAGAGTAACAGGCATAAGTAAATAAGTAAGTAAGTAAGTAAATAACTAGCATACTGAGTTACTGAGTATCACAAAGATAACAATTCATTTGTATATTATTTACTTGTTGTTTTTTCATTATCAAAGTAAATCTCTATGTCTAATCAACAATCTCAGTTATGGTATTTCATCAAGTCATCTATACATCTATTCTATCTATCTACTTCGAAAAAGAAGAATGAAAAGAATGAACAGAAACTGGAAATAATTAGACGGCATTGTCTACAACAGAATTCGATGAAGTATGCTAGTAGGTGGCCTATACTCCTCAATGAAGGGTGACAAGCATAAGTAAGTAATTATATAATTCATATATCTAAGAAATATTTGTTTTACTGACCAGACAATAATTCGATAACTTTTTCATCCTCATTTATAAATGTTTTTTTCATTATGGTGGTTTATAAAGATTATTATAACGTTATTGAAACTACAACCAGACCTTAGTTAGAAAACTACTGAACAGACAGTTTTTAAGGAACTACTTAACAGTACGTATCCATGAACTTAATAAGAACTGAACTCAGAACTGTCAGGTCTTGAGGTGACTGATTAATTTTTAAACTAATCAGGTGATATTCAACAGTCTGAAGCTCTAACTTTAATCGATTCATGACATTGGACAACCATCATACAGTATTTTGAAAGATGGTAACTAACCTAGTATCATCGAGATTACCTGCTTTAATTACAATCTTATTGTATGTATTTCAAATGAAAAAAAATTTATAAATTCATTTTCGTATGGTGTGTTAGAATCTTCTTATTGATATTTAAGACTGCATTTGATCAGTCTCTTATTGGCATATGTGCATCCTGTACTGATTTTATCGATATTGCGTTAAATCACAAGCATTATAAGCACAGATGAATGGTGGCCATCAGCAGAATCCAGAATACGCGTTTCGTTCTATTTAGGACTCGTCAGCCGGATATACCTGTATCTCACAGTTGATATTCACCCAGTACTGTTTACTTCAAATATTATCACTTTATTCACTTAACTAATTACTCCAGATAGCCACCAGTTTGCGCAATAGGGTGAAGCTTAATCTATTTTTTTGTATTTGGATACAGGTACATCCAGCTGATTAGTAACATGCGCCCTGAATTCCACTACTAGCTACCATCCATCTCTATTTTCATAATTAAAAAAAGCTTACTGCTTGGATAATTTTCAGAATTGATTATTTCTACAATATCACTTAACGACTAACATTTTAATTAAGTTAGGTCTTTAAACAAACGCCAGAGGCAGTAACCATGAGTGAAATATTAATTAACATCAGTTAATGAATCTCAGCAACAACAACAAAAATTATGGTGGGAAATAAACTATTGACCTTTAAATTAAGAAAAAAACGAAGTTAATTTTCTCTGAGTTCATTAAAGTTGTGATTAGTATGTTTTATTTGTTATTTATAAAGTTTGTTTAAGGAATTGATGGCAATTGTTCCATCTTATAGTTTTAAATTATGAATTGGTCTTAGTAAAACTATTTGACATCTATTTTGTTATGAAATCTAAGAACCATACAGTAAATACAACATTTGCAATCATTCACTGTTCTCATTCATTTTTTCTTCGATCTTCTTAACCTTCTACTGTTAGGTGTATCACTCTGGATTAATGATACATACTACATCAGTAGCACACAACACAATAGTAAAGTACTCCTCTGTGGTGTACATACACTGGCCCAACATAGCAAATCAAACCTAGAATCATTGATGTAAACAAGCAAACGCTTAAAATATATACTACTGAGTCAGAACCTATTAGTGTACATATCTAGTTTCAATCAGTTCATGATTTGTTTTCACTTCTTCGCTTAATACACAATCATGAATTAAATAATTGTTAGATAAAGAGTTTTAATGTGCTACAACCTTCTAATTGTATATTACATAACTTCTATGATTTTTACTCACTTATTTCAATGTACAGCGTACCTAGCTGTTATATCCCGATGACAGTATTGAACGGTAACTGTTGGGATCTATTTATGAATTAACACCATACGTATATTTTTGTCGTATAATTGTTAAGTAACTAAGCTATTCATATTCGTCCCCCACTTATCAAAAGCTTTATTTTAACTCATAGACTATTATTATACGATTTATCGTTGTTGAGTTCTGGTCAGTCTATTAATTACAGTCTCCCATAACCACAACCACTATTGGTAAGAACTTGCACAAATGCTGTTTTTTTCCTATTTAATTGTACAATGTGGTCTGTTTGGCTTGTATATAAACCCAGTATATTCGAAGTGCAAGATTCATAATGTGGATGCTGAGATTGATGTTGTGGACTTAGCAGACAGGGCTAGTCCGGAAGAAGAAGAAGAAGCGATAAGTAATGCAGACTGCTCGTACGATGTTTATGCGTCATTGGTTCGGTCGATAAGTCACAATTCTCCAATTGGTGGTATCATTATGCTATATATTGATAGGGGCAATAGGCTACAAGTTATAACATGAACCATTTTTTAAAATGCTGTATTTTGATTTTACGTAGTAGTTTAAATTAAAGATAAATATAAGTTGGAATGTGTTCAGCAGCGATGTATCGTTTTACATTTACTGATGGAAACAAGAAGATAGAATTACTCAGTTATAGCATTTGTGGTTTTTTATCAAAGTTGACTTTTATTCAGTTCGAATCTACTCATCATATGAATTACTTCACACAGAAATTCTCAAGAATCTAGAGAAAATTGTAACATTTTATCCGATAAACAAGGTCATTACTATTATTTATAGTCTCCATTGTTGATCACTTCTTCTTTAAAGATACCTGATACGTGTGGTTATATTTCTCTGTACTTGTGAAATTATGAAGAAATGTTTTAAGTGTTTGATTATTATCAGTTTGAATCCCGTGAGTGGGATCTTGGATGCACATCGCTGAGTTGTCCCAATAGGTTGAAACGGCTTTTCAGTGCTTATGGGTTTTCAATAGGTGTTTAACATCAATCGATTCATAATCTCAATCAAAACATTTTTGATTATTGTTGTTATTGAATATTAGTTAGTAAAAATTTTCTTGTTACCCATATTTTGTGTTTACAGTATACCTGGTTAGTTTGATTCCATTACATCAAATCCTATTCCCATCACATTTGTGATGACATAACAAATTTTTATCTGAAGTCACAGATGATTACAAATACTATTTAACGTCATTAGAATCTCTTTCCAATAAACCGTTCATTCCTAAACATGATATTCTAGTCGTTCTATCGTTAACGAAAACATTATCATGAACAACCGGATAGTATTTCAATTCAACATTACAGAATCTCTTAATAAAATGTAAGAACCATATAATAAATAATTCGTTTTCAAAATAACTATCAAATTGTCTCAGAATTCATTGTTCTTTCGTTTCCATACTAATCATTCTTTGTATTTGTTCTCTTTTTATGAATTTTCTCAACCTTCTACCTTTCAGGCATTTTACTTTCTATTGATGATACATACTACTTATATTTGACAATATTAGTAGTACACATTATATTTCGACTAAGAATGTTTTCAATGACTGATCCATATTATTATAATTATTACAACAAATATACTTTCAAAACAATACACGAATCATATTTTTTTCCCCTCCAAATACTTAACTCTTATAATTCTTTAATATATTACATATTTTTTTTATAAATTTATACTTCCTTATCGCTGATTGGTTATTTCTGAAATAACCAATAGAAATTGATGAAATCATGAAAGGTAATTTAAAATTGTTTGCATTTTTTGGGGAAAAAATTATTCATACACTTATTATTTTAATAAGTACTATCATCCATTTATACAATTGACTTCATTCCAATTCAATATACTAAGAGAAATTATTCTGACTTCGTTTTCTTTGTCAGAAACGTTTTTAACAAAGAAAAAACGGTTACATCATCAACAAACTGCATTTTTGTTGTTTCCATCCATAAAACCGATTACATTAGAACATTAGAGTGTTAAAGAAATTCCAAGTAATCTTTGCAATTGATACAAGTAATCACATATCTATAGATAGATACACGCACGCACACACACTTACAATTACACTTGGATACACATATAAATACATACGTATACATTGGACAAAAAAAACGGTGTAATATGTGCATAAATAAACAAAAGCTACAATTCATTAGTATTTGGTTATTAAATTTATTGATTGAAATTGGATTGTGCAGTACAGTAAGTTGCTTTTTTCTTTTGTTCTTTACAAGTATTTTATTGTTATAATCATTCTTTTGTAATTTGTTTTGTTTTGTTTTTTTCCCAACACTGTAAAGTACACTCTATTACTCTCTCTCTCTCTCTGTGTGTGTGTGCTTGTGTGTGTTGGGTAACTTGTCCATTTATTTATTTTTTTATTATTAGAAGCTTTATTCAACATTATATTTTTGGTACAACATAGAATTCTCAGCATAAAATATTTCAACAAGTTTCCTTTTCTTAGATCTTGATCGATTGTGACGATAAAGTTTGAATGATGACCAATCAGATGTTAGGAGTTCGATGATCCACATTTGATTAATCTTCATTCGTTTCAATGCATATTGTCAGCCACTGTGATATCGCTGATTGTATCTTTTTGTATCCCGTATAGCGAAAGGTTGTAAACTTTTCATAAACGCGCCTGAATAGATTGTGAGCACAATAGACAAAATGATGTGCTAAAACAAACAAGGAAACAGATAACTTGGTGAAATATCTAAATCGAAGGGACAGGTAGCACAGATATTCTAGCAGGCCACCAAATGATATTTCAGTTGTTAAGTAAAAGGCATATATACATAATTTGTGATGAATGTATTTTTTTAACCGATAACATGTACAGTTTCTATGTTTTTTAAAACTCAAACTGGATTAATTGAAGTTAAATATTGACACTGTTGAATACTGGACAAATCAGTGGTCTGGAGGTTAAGTGTTCACCCGCAAGATTGAAGATCTTGCGTTCGAATACAGCTTTCGGGATCATAGATGCTCACGGTTGAGGAGTCTCATATTAAGGCAAGACGACCGTACAGTCCTTCCAGATTTTCAATTATGGACTAAAATCGGTTGATTCATGATCTCAATCAAAAATCAAACTGAAGAATTTAGCTAACGAATGACTACACCATACAAATTTGATCCGACTATAAATGATTATACATTAGAAATTTCGTTTTATGAGTTAAAGCCTTTTATATTTTATCAAAATAATATTACTATCATTAGTATTGTTTGGCATAAAGCTTGCTGATTTTACACAAAAAACATGTATCTAATAACAACAAACATGATAGATAAAGTCTTTGATCTTAACAGTATAATTGTAGTATATACTACTGAAATTAACAGCTATCAGTAGTATGTATAATCAATCAAAAGTGAAATGCTTAGTAGCAGAAGTTTAAGAAGTCCGAAGAAGAGCGAACGAGAACCGAGAGTTATTAATATAGAAATGATGGAACAATCCAGTCTGAGACAATTGATGGACATTTTGCGAATAAAGTATTTACTGTATGATACTTAGATTTCACTAACAGGCTATATAATTGTGTATTGAGATTCATTCGCTTGTCCCCTTAATGTTCTCATTCACTACTACTACTACTACTACTACTACTACTACTACTACTACTACTACTACTACTACTACTACTACTACTACTACTACTACTACTACTACTACTGACGACCTTCAGACATAAGTGAAACATCAATTTTTTTGTCGATACTGAAAAGAATAACTGTTTTTATATATCAAAAATTACTCTAAGGCTTTCTCATTTAATTTAAAATACTATTACCTATAACGAACATTGTCAATCACTAACTTGATTATTTCATAAAAAACAAACAAACAAACAAAGGAGTAAAAAAGTATTTAACAAAAAGACATTTTTCAAATGATTAAACAAATCCTTAAAATAATATTATCTCTATCCTTTTAAAATAAATCAAGTGTTACCATGGCAACACAACTATACGTGTCACTGTTGTTGTCAATGTTATGCCAAATTAAAAAATAATCATCCGGAAAAAAAGTATCTTAAAAATACATGAAAAGATTTCGGTTCTATTTTTTTTTTTCTGGTTTAAATATATGGCTTTGCCAGATTCATTATTATATCACCTTTATTATTTTTTCTCCAACCATAAACATTGAATATTGAAAAATGTCAAGTTATTTGCTCAGGATTATATTGTTCAATGTACAATTCGGGTTATATTAATAATAATAATAGTAAATAGGAAACCATAATGACCAATTTAATAACAATATTAACATTGATGTAATTCAATGCTCATTCGTTATTCATGAATGATTGTCCCCTGGATGTATATACCTGTATATTACTGTGTATAGTCAGGTGATTCAGCTTTAATCACTTAAGTCTATGACTTAGTATTCTGTACTATAATAATAATATTAATATTAATATAATAATGAGTAGTATATTTGATTGGATCTATACTTTGTAAACAGATGATATTAGTTTTGAAAAGAAATTATTGATTTTTCTTTTCTTTTCTTTTCTTCTTGTTCTTATTCTTCTTCTAGTAACTATTTACCTAATGAAGTAATCATAATACTAATATTATCCACAGGAATATTGATTACTAATGATGGTTGAATTTATTGATAATAGAAATAGATTAAAATCAAATGGATTGATTATGATTAGCGAATGAATCATTTGATAGTTGAATTCGTTGGAAACCTGGGAAGTATTCGACGTCTGTTTCATCTTAATATGGGACTTTGATGAGACTATAATTTATGGATAACCTGTGAGGGACGCTAGACTGACCTTGAGGGTGCTCATCTAATGACCAGAACCAAATGAGGGTCATAAAATTGTGTGAAGAATTATAATTATGATTTACACTTGATGATTAGGAATTAAATGTTGGGTTCTCATCACGAACTGACATCAACTATAATGCCAAAACTTTATTTATTTAAATGGATAAGTAAATTTTGCGCCAAAATCCAAGACCTGTTATCTTATACGTGATTGGTTTGTCCATAAATTATGGTCTCGCCGGGACTACTCAACAGTGCACATCCACAATCCGGCTTACGAACACAAACCCAAGACTTATCGGTCACGCTCGCGAACATTTAACGTCTAGACCACTGAACTGGCATCACACGGTATTAATGTCTAACTTCAACCAATCCACGTAATTGCGTCACCGTCCATGACTGTGTTCAGTGAGTTAGAATCTCACAACAGATCTTGTTCAACTTCACTGGTCACAGTTTCTCACTAGAAATAATATGCTTCACAAGGGAAGGTCTCGTTATCCTATTTGATAACATTTCCAGCATATACATTGAAGTAGATAGTAATAATCAAGGCCGTGAAACGTGAAACATCAGGAGTAAACTATCCAAACTCAGAGAACACAGAATTACTAAGGAATATCTAACCCGAAAATCATATAAGTATGAATCACTTGTCCGCTAACTAATGAACAATTGATAGTCAATATTAAAAAAGTCATCCTTTGCTTTCAATCGTTATGAATGATTTATTCAACATTAAATAGTTGCATTCAGTTTGCATTTTCTTTGATATCAATATTGTTTCATTTGTATTTACTTTAAAATCATTCATACTGTAGTAAACGAGAATACCAGTGGGTGCAACCAAATGTATTTGAACAAAATTAGAGAATTTGAGAAACATACTGTAAATCTTTATTTACAAACTGTTCATCAATTGTCTGATACTTCATTGTTCTTTCGTTTCCATAGCAATAATTCTCTGCTCTTATTCTTTTCTATTCGATTTTCTTAAACTTCTGTTGTTAGGCATTTTACTTTCGATTGATGGTACATACTACTAATATCTGTCGATATCAGTAGTACACTCTACAATTATTCAAACTTCTTTGATATCGATCATGTTCAACTGATAATCTAGGATAACTTAAACTGATAAAATTTTGATCCAGGCTATAAATCAAATATAACTGGTCATATTTTAAAATCTACATTCTATCAGAACATTTGATTGTAGGAAGCAGTGAAAAGTTATGTTCAACCGAGTCTGTTGAAAGATAGTAACTCACTAAAGATTATAGTGGATATGTTGCTCAGTTTCGTAGATTAATTAAAGTTAGACATTAACACCATTGGATGCCGGACAGCTCAGTGGTCTGGAGATTAAGCGTTCGCGCGCAAAACCGATAGGTTCTAGGTTCGAAACTCGTGGATGCGCACTACTGAGGAGTCCCACAATAGGACGAAACGGCTACCTAATGCTTCCAGGTTTTCCATGATGGTCTAGCCTCAATTGACTCATAGCCTCAACTATTGAAATTACTATAATATCCACAAAAACCCTTCCGATATTAGAAAATAATGTGTTAGATTTAATCAAAACGTGTTTTACTTATACTTTTTACATTATTCTAAGAATTCTGTAGTGTACTAGAGATTTAATACAGAAAAGAACTATTAGTATTATTATTATTACTATAATTATCACTATGCATGTTTAAATTGTTTTATTTAATCAGCTTGGAGAATGTTTACATAACTATTACAACTAACTGAAACCAAAGCGCTATTTTATAGATATTTTCAATAAAACTTAGGTTGTATGTATTGGGTTGTAAAGAGTGTCGAGATTTTATTAAGATCACGAAACAATCAATATTAGACGATCATTAAAAGCACGAAAGTACTGAATGACCTTTTTGACTTACTATAGGACGGCTCAACAACACCGCCCCACAACCCCGCATGCAGGACTCGAACCGAGGGCCTTCGGTCTCATTCGAATTTCTAGACCACTAAGACAGCATTAAACGATCCATTGTCTCTGGTAAGTAACTTCCTCACACTCAGCGCGGTTAAACTATACTACTCAGAGCTTGTTACTAGAACTCCGAGAATTACATCTCTCAGTCAATAGTGAACACATGATGATTATTAGTAGAGGATTGTGATAGTTGTTCATTTTGAATTGAGATCATAAACGGATGGTTTAACATTGATCAACTCATGATGTTAACGTTGATCGGATAACCTATTTAGTAAACAATGAACCAAACAAACATGTACCTAATTATATTCGACAATTTTGATACTTGATTAAATCCCTTTGAAACAGTTTTAACTAGATTGACCGGTGAAAAGTTGGATTCACCTCAAATTCATTCGTTGAGACTTTACGAATATAATATTAATATCCGATGGGTTTTTTTGTGGACTTTGTGGTAATTTCAATGGTTAAGATCATGAGTCAGTTGAAGCTAGACCACCATGGAAAACCTGGAAGCCTGGATGCAGGCTCAGTGGTCTAGTCGTTAAGTGCTCGAGCGCGAAACCAGTGGGTCCTGGGTACGAATCTCGCAGGGGGCAAAGTCATGGATGCACACTGCTGAGAAGTCCCACAATAGGACGAAACGGCCGTCCAGTGCTTCCAGGTTTTCCATGGTGGTCTAGCTTCAACTGACTCATGATCTTAACCATTAAAATATAATATTCTTCCTCATTTATATCTCACATCAACTCAGCGCACAAATACAGTGAAACTATCTAATCAAACGTAGACAAAAGTTCTTGTAGAAAGATTATCGTTTCAGATTACGTAATACGAATAGTAATAATAATAATAGACGTAATAAGTTAGTAACGAATTATAATGTGAGTGTAGGAAGGTGATTAAAATGTTTAGTTGCATTATTTAATGGTCATTAAAGGTCATAGAGGTGTAAATGACAAGCAAAGTGATATCATGAGCAATTATGAATAAAATATTGAGAATATGAGAAATAAGTAAGGGGGGAAATACAGTAATAATAATAATAACAATAATAATAATAATAATTAAGGCCAATGTAGCGGTAACGATAGGACAAACTTGAGCTCATGGATAGCAAGAGATTCGACCACTTTTTAAGGGTTGGATACAAAGAAATCTAGGTAAATTTGAATGAATCGTATATACAACCTTAAAATCAAACTGTGGATCAGTAGAATGATTACAGTCTACTAGTTGTTGAAGTATGAAACTTCTAACTGCTTTCCTATCACCATTGTAGAACCACAGTGAAACATGTTCTCGTATCCGAGTTAAAAGCGAGCGCTGGTTACGGCCAATGTACCTTGCTTCCCAACAGCAGGTGAACATGAAAAGTTTCATATATATATATATATATATATATATATATATATATATATATATATATATATATATATATAGATATAGATATATAGATATAGATATATAGATATATAGATATAGATATATAGATATATAGATATAGATATAGATATATATAGCACATAATAGTTGTTATGTATAATTTACTGTGAAATGTTTCATTAATATACAGCAATAATGATTAAACTTAAAACTAAATTTACCGGTTTTTATCCCTCTCCTTCCCTTCCCACGGAGAAAATTCAAACATCTGAAACTAGAATGATCTATTTGATATAATTGGACAAAATATGATATTGTTATAGTTGAATAGATGAAATTGAATAGTAATAGTATAATAGATAGTATAATAGATTACAGGTACACCTTGCTGACGAGTGCCAAGTAGCACGAAACCCGGGTCCAGGGTTTCCTGTTGACTACCTCCAACCACAATCTAAATCTCAATACATAGTGCCCGCAGTGTCGAGTCACCTAGACTGATGGCCACATTACAACATGATCGATAGCATTCGATCTGCACTAATAAGGACTAGACAAGCATGACATTGATCACCCCCCAGTGATCAATCAATTGTGACAGTAATAGTAGTTTAATGTAATCATGAACTAACGTTAGTTAAATTGGTAATGAAGGCTTAAAAGTAATGGATAGATGTTTCATTTCAGTATGGGCCTCTTCAGTAATTCTTGCCCACAAACCCTACTATAAAGAAAATTAAACACAGGGCCTTCGGTCTCATATATGAATGATTAATTGTTAGACCAATTAGCATATACTCAACGGTGTTAATATCTAAACTCAATTAATTTAATTTATGAAAACAGTTTAGGAATCTCCTGAAATCAAACTGTTACACAATTCAAATGTAACTAATATACTCAGTATATGTGGTTATTTATTTGTAATCTTCTCCAAATATTTAAGTGAATTGAATGTAGTGGATAAGGTTTACTATGAACGATCAAGTAGAAAATTAGGTGTCCTTCCTTATAACGCTGTTATATATATGTATATATGTAATTCATTAAGTGTAAATAGCATCAACGAATTCAGCGTCAATTCCATTGAAAGCTGCCATCCATCTATGACGAAATGTCTTTATTAAGGTAAACCCAACAAAGAATAATCAAAATCTTGATCCTCATTATTTAGGTTTGGGGTAATTTAAAGCCTTACTAATAATAATGATATTATTATTATAACTGTGAAACAATCTACAGACTGTCCAGACTCAACAGTACAGTAATAGATAAAGGATTAAGTCATCAAAGCAAAAAGTACTGCATCTAAATCTTTATTCGTATTTTAACACTAAGATACTTGTCCACCTTTAGCTGATGAGTTTCAACTGGGAAGAAACACATTACTTGAGTTCCACTACTATATATAATTCATTTTATTTTCAAAAAACTATTATATTATCGTTAGCTTTATTCAATGCTATATAAAATTCCTAGCACAAAATATTTCAGCGAGTTTCCGTTCCTTATTTCTTGATCAACCCTTACAATAAATATTGGATGGTCTCCAGTTAGATGTTAGTAGTTCAGGAATCAACATTTGAATCGTGTTCATTCTTTTCAGTGCATATTGTCAGCCACAAGGATGTCTATGATTGTGTTGTTTCTTAACTTGTATAGCGAAAGGTTGTAAACATTTCATAAACGCACCTGAATAGGTTATACAATAAATTGCCGAGGAGTCCCACAATGGAACGAAATGGCTGTCCAGTGCTTCCAGGTTTTCAAGGATGGTCTAACATCAATTAGTTCAAGATCTTAATCATTATACAATTAACTGACAATCATGATCTGTTAAAATAAATATGGAAACAGACAACTTGTTAAAATATCTAAATAACAAGAACAGGTAGCTCAGATATTTAAACAAGCCACCCCGAGGTAGAACATATACATTTCATTAATTTATTTCCTATTTAATAAACATTGTATACAACTAAGATTGACATACAAGTAGACATGATGTAAAATTCCGATTGATGGTTAATTATCATTCATAATAATAGGTAACTAGAAAAACACAAAACTTTATTGTTTCCCTATTGTTTACTTTCACATAGTTACTGACATTGTAACACATACCATCTTTGAATTATTCATTGTAGTATTTTCTAGGTAACAAAGTTATCATTAATTATAATCAACATAATTTTAATTGTAAAGTATATAAATGATATTCTTATTGTTTTCAAGACAAACGAAATTATTTCTATGAAGCCTCTGTATACTAAGAGTATTGTGTATTATGTATGTCTTTGTTATACTTCATAATTGACTGTTGACAATGGATTAATTTGATTAAATCATACTGGAAAACAAATAGGTAAACAGTACGTACTAATTATTGGACATGTACCATAGTTTTTGGTGGGTATGTGTGTGTGTGTGTCATGAAGAGATTATATACGTGTTTACTTATTTACTCTTGTTAATTCTCATGAAAGAGCATAGGCCATCCACTAGCATTCTCCATGGAACACTGTCCTGAGCGATCTTTTCCAGTTGTTTTTAGTTGTTATTCATTCTTTACATATCTGCTTTCAACTAACGATCCAGGGTACACTTTGCTCTTTATGTTTTCTGTTTGCCTTCAGGATCCCAAGTTAGCGCTTGCCTTGTGATGCAGTTAAGTGATTTCCGCCTGTTTCAAGACCGGATAAAGAAAGAGGGTTGGACATGGGGTCAGTAACCCAATCTTGTAGAAAACAAACTTGCTAATAAAAAGCTAAGCATGTATAAGATGTATTTAATCGTTTCTACACATAGATAAAATGTAGTGAATTGTTCCGTTGGTTCAGTAATGAAATTAACGATTCTATTGAAATAAAGTGGATGTTTGAAAGATGTAAAAAGTGGATTGTAAGTGAATCATGTGCATTTTAAAGAGTTTAAAGGCTATAATCTCAGTCATATTTATTCACTAATCGTGTTAAAATCCATTTCATGCTATGTGCTCATTTATATATGTGGTTGTTAGAGAATTCATAATTCATTTTATATTTCTCCTATCCTAAATATAATTTAAACACTGTAGAAACGGACTAAGACAATGTTATAAGTAAGTTTGAAGAAGCATTATAAATGAATGTTTTGTAAATATCTTCATTATTAGACCCTATAGTGATAGATACTACTGGATATCATATCATGAACGTGCGATGCTGAGGGGTCCCACCATTAGACGAAAAAGTCGTCCAGTACTTCCAGATTTTTCATGGTGGTCTAGTTTCAATCGTCTCAACTATTATGGTATATAATATCGTTTAATTTATTGTATTGGAAATTAGGTACTATTATCGTTTATAAATTGATAAGTATAGACCACTTAATAATGAAATGATCAGGAAAAACAAACAAATATTATTCACTCAAATACTTCTTGCTTTATAAACACTCACTGAGGACATTTTAGCGGCTAAGTTAAAAACGGCTCTGAGATAGCACCGGAACTATTGTGTTAAACTATTTGTAAGAACACCATAGGAATAATCATTAATCATTTCGGTCATTTGCCTTTCTTCCTTGTTATAAATTATGGCCTATTGCCCCTATCAATATATAGCATAATGATACCATCAATTGGAGAACTGTGACTTATCGACCCAACCAATGACGCATAAAACCAGTACGAACAGTCTGCATTACTTATCTCTTCTTCTTCTTCCGGACTAGCCCTGTCTGCTAAGTCCACAACACCAATCTCAGCATCCACATTATGAATCTTGCATTTCGAACATACTGGGTCTATATACAAGCCAAACAGACCACATCGTACAATAAAATAGGAAAAAAACACATTTGTACAAGTTCTTACTAATATTGGCTGTAGTTGTGGTAGACTGTAATTACTAGACTGACCAGAACTCAACAACGCTAAATCGTATAATAATAGTCTATGGGTTAAAATAAAGCTTTTGATAAGCGGAAGACGGACATGAATAGCTTAGTTACTTAACAATTATACGACAAAAATATACGTATAGTGGTAATTCATAAATAGATCTCAGCAGTTACCATTCAATATTCTCATCGGGATATCACAGGTAGATTAGCTATACATTGAAATAAGTAAGTAACAATCATAGAAGTTATGTAATATACAATTAGAAGGTTGTAGCACATTAAAACTCTTTATTTAGCAATTATTTAATTTATGATTGTGTATTAAGCGAAGAAGTGAAAACAAATCATGAACTGATTGAAACTAGATATGTACACTAATGGGTACTGATTCAGTAGTATAAAGTTTAAAAGTTCGCATGCATACATCAATAATTCTATGTTCGATTTGCTATGTTGGGCCAGTGTATGTACACTACTGAGGAGTACTTTCCTATTGTGTTGTGTGCTACTGATGTCAGTAGATATAAGTAGTATGTATCATCAATTGAAAGTGAAATACTTAATAGTAGAAGGTTAAGAAGATCGAAGAAAAAATGGATGAGAACAGTGAATGATCGCGGTGGCAATGAAGGAACAATGAAATCTGAGTTAATTCATTGACATTTCGCAGATGTCTCAGATTTTACCAAGATGTTCTGTAATTCTCTGTTGACATACATTCGATTGTTCTCATTTGTGTTCTCATTCACTACACAATAACAAAACAGATTTCAAATAGTTTTGCTAAGATCAATTCATAAATTAAAACTATAAAATTTAACACTTATCATCAATTCCTTAAACGAACAATATATATAAAAGGAATATGAATATGTATCGTCTAATTACTTACCTATGATTCAATTATATATACATATAGCATAGTAGTCTATAAATAGATCTCCACAGTAACTATTCATTAAACTGATCAGGATAAAGTAGTCTCATGAGATGGTGGAGAAGATTTGTAGCTCAGATAGATGATTTTGTGGGAGTTTTGTTCTTTGAGCTGAATGATTTAGTAAAGGACAAGCTGTGAAACACATATAGAGAAATTCGAACACTTCACTTCTATGTGAAGTTTGTGCTGATGATGTCATTCAGAAGAACAATGAAAGCTCCACAACCAAACCATCCAGCTCAAAGAACAAAACTCCATCAAATAGAATAATATCATTATTGAATAGTTATACAAAACATCATGTGAGAAATATTATCTATAACACAGTTACTAAACTGTATACCTAGTTCCTTTTTTTTTCTTTCAATTCTTTAGATAATTAATTAGATACATGATAAATTGTGTAACACCTACTATGGTAAAGTATCTCGTATCTTCTAAGCTTTAATGAATAAATTAGATCCAATTCATTATTAATGATTCTTACTTATATTCATATTTTGTTTATGCATCATTAGTTAAATGAATGCTGGGTAATAAAAAAACAGTGACGTTCCTGATATCACTGTTCTATTTCCTCTCTTGTTGTTATTGTATATGTAATCAATAGAATTGGAGCTAACACTAAAGAAACGAACATGAATTCTATCAGTTTAATTGATATTACTTTATAAATAAGTAGTATATTTCTGTATTCTATTGATGTAAACACATAAATATTGGTACAAGAGTGGGAGGGGGGCACCAAAATCCATGTACGACACACACACACACAATAGAAATGAGATTGTAAGGAAACAAAGAATATAAGGTGATTGTAAATTGTTACTATCAATTTTATTAAGAAAGTAAAAGATATTTACAGGAGGATCATGCATAGTTTCCATTCTCAGCCATGTGTGTTAATGTTTCAATTCACTTTGTTGAATCATTTCTATGACTCTAATCAGTGAGTCGTAAAGGATCGATAGATTCTTATCCTGCACACGGTTTTCTTTCATACCATGACAATGTATTATGCACTGACCATCTCATCACCTTTTCCAAATAGTCCCAGCATCCAAAAATAATATATGATGTGTAATTCACTTGGACGATATTCATCAAATATATCCAAACCATAGAAGTCGATGTTTCAAGAGGATGATGCCAATTGAGTTCTCGTCATTTTGCTCACATATTTTATTTATTGATAAAACTAAATCAACTATTATTCTTATGAAAGAATGCCGAAGGGATACATTAATAAATGTTCAGTATCATTCAAAAAAAAAATTTACTAAAAACGCCTTAACAACAAAAGGAAATTATCCTTAAATTAGAATAATATTTATAAGTATTTCAGTAGTTGATAACCTATTTAAGGCGTTTTTGTAAGTAGTAAAATGAAATCTTTGAAAAAAAAACACTTAGACCAAATTGCCAGGGGACATATTAGAGATAATCAAATACAGTCACTAATATTTTTATATATAATTTCTTTTCAATAACTTTGTAAACATTAGATAACCAATTACTGTGAAAATACTACTTAAATTAGGAAATAAAAGGTATTACCCAAAAATGTTTTATGTAAACAACTAAATTATTTAGTAGTTGAATTTATGAGTCAATTGAAGCTAGATCACTATGGAAAACCTGGAAGCACTAGACAGATGACCGTTTCGTCCTAGTAAAAGACTCCTCAGCAGTGCTCATCCATGTGGGTTGGTTGAGGTTAGATCATAACACCGTTGAGTGCCACTTCAGTAGTCTAGAGGTTAGATGTTCGCGTGCGTGACCGATAGGTCCTGAGATTGAGTTCCGTGAAGCGAATGGATGTGTCCAATACTAGGACGAAACGGCCGTCCAGTGTATTCAGGTTTTCCATGGTGGTCTAGCTTCAGTTGACTGATGAGTTAAAATATAAAATTACTATAATATCCACAAAAACCCTTCTCTAATTATAACCAAATTATTATTAACTGAGATGGATGGTAGCTAGTAGTGGAAACTAGGACACACGTTTTGATGTAGTTGAAATCTCTATTCCACAATTGTTGTTCATGCCAGGACTCAAACCAAGTACCGTTTGCTTTAAACGCCATCACGTTATCTACATAGGTATGGAGTCCAGATGGCAGCTAGCATGTTCGATGGGGTGAACATCATCTCTGGGGTGCTGGTACCTTCATCTGACGAGTCCAAAATAGGACGAAACGCGTGTTCTGGATTCCATTGCCAGCCACCATCCATCTCTATTTATAGTGCTTTTGACTTAAGATTATATCGAGTCAATCCATATAGGACGGACATATGCCAATATGAAAATGATCAACTGCAGTGGTGTGATTACAATCTATTGAAGTGACTCGAACTAAGATAAACCGTCTGTTCAATGTTTTCAGTCCTCTAATTTAATACTTATGGAACATTATAAGAGATATACAGAAAAACAAGGTGTAGGTCAGGCAGTATTAATAATGTATATAAATAAGTTTTAAATAACATGGAATAACTGAAGTAAAACAATCCTATATATTCATTATGAAATAATAGAGTCTATTTCTAGAATTAAAAAAGGAATTTATTATCAGTATAAGGTTGTGGAGATTTTTCAAATATATTAGGATCACAAGACCCTGTAACTTAGATAACCACTGAAAACTTGGAAACACTGGACGACCATTTCATCCTTGTATGAGAAGACTCAACAATATACACCAACAACTAAGTATGTTTATCATGTTCTAAGATTTTTCAAGTATTGTCAAGTGTATCGTTAATGACTTGGAGCTTCAATAAATCTATATTATATCCAAGACAGTTATTCACCTTAGTCAATGAAAGTTGGTTTCACAATATGGTGAATTGCTTGTAATTAGTAATGTAAACCATTACATGCTAGATCAATGGTTTAGAAATTAAGCGTTTACACGTGAGATCAAAGATATTGGGTTCATTTCTCAGATACAAGGTAGTGGACAAATACTGCCAAGGAGTTCCATACTAGAACGAAGTAGTTGTTCAATACTTCCTGCTTTTCAATAATTATCTAGCTAAGATCATTTACCTCTTTTCACTTCTTCTTCTTCTCCATTGAATTGTCTTTTATTGTTTTTCTTAAGGGAATATACTGTATTAAATAGTATACCATTGCATGACTTATTCTATAAATTATAATGATAGATATGATCTAAGTGCTAATCTATTCAGTATTAAATCTTATAAATTACATTGAATATAATTGAAACAATTAAGATATAAAATAATTTTATTGTTTCAATAGGTAAACTAGTTTAGATGGAATTGGTATGGTTTACTTGAATCTTCCCATTGATGTGTTAAGACTACAATTGATCAGTCTCTTATTGGTATATATGCATCCTCTACGTGTTGCTTCGATATTGCCTTAGTTCATAAGTATTATAAGTAAAGATAGATAGTGACAAACAGTGGAATCCAGGACATGAATTTCATTTTATTTGATATTCGTCAGCTGGATGTACGTGCATCGCAACTCAAACATAGTATCGTTCACTTCAAACATCATCACGTTATCCACTTAGCTACTGAGTCCTCATAGCCACTTGCTTGTGCGATGGGGTGAGGTTGAAGTTCACTTGATGTTGTTGACTTGAATCTTCCCATTGATGTGTTGGGATTATAATTGATCAGTCTCTTATATATATGCATCCACTACGTGTTGCTTCGATATTGCCTTAATTCATAAGCATTATAAGTATAGATGGATAGTGACTAGCAGTGGAATCTAGGACATGCATTTCATTTTATTTGATATTCGTCAGCTGGATGTACGTGCATCTCAAAATGCATGCTCATTCTGGAACTCGAACATCAACTATGAAATACAGGCATAACAAGTCCCAAATAAGACGAAACACACGTCTTGCATTTCACTGCTAGCCACTATCGATCTTTATTTAGAATGGAAACTAGCCTCTGTTTTACCAATAGTTTACTTCAAATGTATGTTCACTAATGAGTAAAATCCAACACTATGTACAATGAAATGTTACCAACTGTAAGAAACATTACATTTAATCCTCATTCAAAGATTGTTATCACAACTATCTTCCTTCTATTTTTTTCTTGTTTGTTCTTGATAATGTTTATGGAAACGATCTGTAATTTTTTTTTCTTTTTAAAGAAAACTTTGTACTAGACAATTTATTGCCATGGTTCAATTGACCTTGAACTAAATATCATAAACATTCTTCGTAGTCCAATAATCAAGGTTAATTGGGAGAGAGAGAGAGAGAGAGAGGGAGAGAGAGAGGGTAATGGAAACAAAACAAATACAAATAATTAGTACTACATTCAAATAATTTGTCTGTATTATTTAATGTTTTATTACAGTGATTACCATTTCTGGTGTTTATTTGAATAGATAGATACATAGGCATAGAGATTGTTTTCTTTGATAAAAATCAGGACAATAAGAAAAAAATGATTACTATGCAGAATTCAGACAAAATGTGAACTTTGAATTAGTTACTTTTTGTTGTTTTTCGAGAGAGAGAGAGAGAGAGAGGGAGGGAGATAGTGATATAGAGAAGTATTCTGAAAATGAATAATTTATTTTCCAATAAAATGTAGCAAACCTTTATTTACATCAGGAAATACAAGTATTCGGTTATTTTCAGAATGGGTTTTGTGGAAATTTTTAGAAATTTCACAGATTGAAATCATGGGGCAGTTGAAGCTAGACCATCATGGAAAACCTGTTGTGAGCAATGGACGGCCGTTTTGTCCTAGTATGGGACTCCTCGGCAGTGCTCATCCACGATCCCGAACCCCTTGAGATTCGAACTCAGGACCTACTGATTTCGGTTGTTTACTTTAGAAACAAGAATGGGTGTTTTTTTAAAGATTTTACATTTCATATTTTAAATAATTAGTTTAATAATTTGTTGCTAAGATGTCTTAAAATAGGACAAAACGGTCATCCAGTGCTTCCAGGTTTTCCATGATGATCTAGATTTAATTGACTCATGATCTCAACGATTAAAATTTGTTCAATAGTTTTTTTTCAGTAGGCTAGACTCTCAACTCGATTGTTTTCTTATTCTGGTTATAACTATCGGAGTTTTTATACACCAATAACACATTTATGTCTATTCTATTAACTGTACAAATAGATCATCCTGTCAGAAAAATTATCTTACTTCGAGGAATTCACCAATATTCAAATAGACTGTTGTTTAAGGACAGTAAACGTATATTTTCTTGTTGACAATCAATTGTACGATGTATAGGATCCAAGGTTCATTCAAAATTGTTATTATTAACCATATAAATTATTCGTATTGAAAGCTGAGAGATACAACTTTAATTTGTCTTAATACATTTGCTTACTTAGTTACTTACGCCTGTTATCCGTTATGGAAGAGCATAAACTGTCAACAGCATTTCCCATCCAACTCTGTCCTGGGCAATACTTTCAGGTTCTTTACGGTTGCTATTCATCCATTTCAGAAATGTTTCTTAGTCACAACGCAGTGTGTTACCTTCAGGATTCTAAGTTAACACTTTTCTGGTGATGCAGTTTGATGATTTCCTCAATGTATATCCTATCCGCTTCCGCTGGTTTGTTCTCTCTTACAGTAGGCTGTTGCTGACCGTATTCGGCCAACGGACATTGAGTATCTTGTTGAGACAATTGTTTAGAAATACTTGTATATCTTTGATGATGGTTGTCGTATTTCTCTAAGTTTCAGCTCCGCATAGTAGAACTGTTTTGACGTTCATTATGAAAATTGTGACTTTGGTACTGGTTGACAGTTGTTTCTAGTTGCATACGTTCTTCAACTGTAGGAATGCTTTTCTTGCTTTGCCAATCCTCGCCTTTACGTCCGCATCAGTTCCTCCACGTTCAAAGATGGTGCTGTCCAGGTACATCAAAGATCTCACCTGTTCCAGAGCTTCTCCATCAGTTGTGGTTGTGTTGGTATTCTCCGTGCTGTATTTGACGATGTTGCTCTTTCCATTTTGTATGTTGAGAACTACTGCTTCAGGGGCTTCTGTTGCACTGGTTGTTTTGACCTGCATTTGCTCGTGTGAATGGCATAGAACGCTAGCTCATCTGCGAAGTCCGAATCGTCTTATCACATTCAAACTATCCATTGTATTCCATCCTTCCCCTCATATATGGAGGTCTTTATTACACAATTTAGTTTTATACATTATTTAAGAAAGAAAATTAGAAATAACTCACAGTTCCATTCATTTCGTTCGCCAAGAATGAAATTTTATGTACTCTTTTGAATTAAAACTTAATTGTCTAGAGATTTAGTGTTCGAATGAAAACCGAATTTCGTCGATTCACTCCTCCGAGATAGGATCATAGATGCTTTGTTCTGAGTAATCTTATACATGCACGTAACAGTGCTTCCTGGTTTTCACTTGTAATCTAGCTAAAACCAGTCCTTGATGTAAACTCTGATAATTTTGCAATCCGCAAAAACTTTTCAGATAAGTTAACTACGAATGGGAAACATTTGATAAATTCTGAAAAAAAAATTGCTTTAAAATCCAAACAAAGTTCAGTCTTTGTCGGCATATATACACCCTCTATGGAAGACTCAATATAACCAATATAAACCAAGTTATTCAGAGTAGATGAATATGTGGCTAAATTGGAATCCATGACGCACATTTCGTCCTAATAACGATATAAATACTATTTCTGTTCAATGCGTATAAGGCAATAAGCACTGAATTAGAGTCATGAAGTGAACGTCACCATAGAGAAGCAAGTATACCTAGCTAGTGAGTTCCATGTACGACAAAACTCACAGTCTGTTTCTCAATAATGGACATAATCATTCCCACTTATCAATACTTATTTGTGAAGACATTTAAAATGGATGAGAATATAATAATAAAAGTGATTCTTAGACTAACTTTGAGGAAATGATTAGTTTTCCTTGAAAAAAAGTATTAGGTAATGAATAGAATTAAAATGGGTAAAATAATTTGGCACTACGGAGTTCCTGAGAAGATTGTCAATATTATCCGGAACTCATACGACGGACTACAGTGCAAGGTCGTGCATGGAGGACAGCTGACAGATGCATTCCAAGTAAGGACCGTGGTCAGACAAGGCTGTTTACTCTCTCCCATTCTCTTTCTTCTGGTGGTCGACTGGATTATGAAGACCTCGACATCTGAAGGAAAACACGGAATACAATGGACAGCTCAGAACCAATTAGACGATCTGGACTTCGCAGATGACCTAGCCCTTCTATCACGTACACACGAACAGATGCAGATGAAGACAGCCAGTGTAGCAGCAGTCTCCGCATCAGTAGGCCTCAGTATACACAAAGGGAAAACTAAGGTCCTCAAATTCAAAGCGGAGAACCGCAATCCAATCACACTTGATGGCGAAACTCTGGAAGATGTAGAGTCCTTCACATACCTGGGAAGCATCATCGATGAACAAGGAGGTTCAGATGCAGACGTAAAGGCGAGGATCGGCAAAGCAAGGGTCGCATTCCTACAATTGAAGAACATATGGAACTCAAAACAACTTTCAACCAATATCAAAGTAAGAATCTTCAATACGAACGTCAAGGCAGTTCTACTGTATGGAGCTGAAACTTGGAGAACTACAACAACCACAATCAAGAAAGTACAAGTATTTATAAATAGCTGTCTACGCAAGATACTCAACATCCATTGGCCGGATACCATCAGCAATAGCCTTCTGTGGGAGAGAACAAACCAACTTCCAGCTGAAGAAGAAATTAGGAAAAGATGATGGAAATGGATAGGACATACATTACGCAAATCGTCAAACTGCATCACGAGGCAAGCCCTAACTTGGAATCCTGAAGGGAAGCGGAAAAGAGGAAGGCCAAAGAATACATTACGTCGGATAATAGAAGCAGATATGAAAAGGATGAATTACAACTGGAAGGAGCTGGAAAGGATTGCCCAGGACAGGGTTGGATGGAGAATGCTGGTGAGCGGCCTATGCTCTTTCACGAGGAGTAACAGGCGTAAGTAAGTAAGTAAGTAAGTATGGTTCACCAACTTCCATGATATCTTAGGGACTCATAAACTCAACTCTAACTCTTCATTATGATATTTCATCTCTAACCATAACCTTTCTTATTAGCTAGGTATATCTGTTTTCATGAGTTAATATTCATACCTGAGCTCGAATCCAGAACCATTCATTACAAACAACCTTCAAGTTTTGTTGTGAATATCAACATTAAGTTGTAAAGTGTGTCCAAATGTCAACTTTCAACAATTCTATCACCTGAATTACACTATTATCTATCATCCATTTAATCTAACTAACTTATATTATAACTTGATTAGATTCCATGGCATGAACTAATGAGAAAACATAAACCATTTCTAATCATAATCATCTTAAGAATATTCTTTCATTCTTTTATATTAGAATATTCCATGTAATTAGCTAATAGAATATGATTTATCTCATGGATTATACATGTTGTTTTGTTAAGTTTGTCATAAAAGATACATAATTCAATTATATCAATGAAAACAAAGTAGTATATCATCGTTATAGTTGTATATCACTTATAGAAACATAACTATTTGTTCCTTTTGTTGTTGTTGTTGTTGTTAAGAACACGAAGTTCATTAAAAGGATCTCTTTTCAACGAATTTATTATTAAGATCTACAATCGTATATATATATATATGAGAATTATTTTGTTAAAGTATTAGTTCCATGAGGAAATATGAACAAGGAATAACTGTTGAAGAGTCCCACAATCGGACGAAATAGTCATCCACTACTTCCTGGTTTTCCATAATAGTCCAGCTTTAGTTGACTCATAATCTCAACCATTAAAATTATAAAATACTTTATTCGTAATTATATTCAATTAACTAACAAATATGAACAAATGATCTACATCAGTCAACTGATTAAAGATGAGAAATATGAAATGGAATTAGGCTATTTAATTAAATTACAAAAGTGGTTTGAAACATGTAAAACATGAAGTTCACCGAGAGGATCTGTTTTCAACGAATCGATTATCACGATCTATAATCCTATATAGATATATATATATGAAAAGTGTTTCACGTTAAAGTACTAGTTCCGTGAGGAAATATGAACAAGGAATAGCCAAGATGATGTAATAGGAAGATTGTATCTCAGCAACTAATATCAAATTTAAACATTCTTAATGTTGATTGAATAACCTATTTAGTATATAGTGAACCAAAAAACCATGTACGTAATTATACTAGATAATTTTGATACTTGATTAAATTTCCTTGAAAAGGCTTGAACCAGATTAATTTCAGAAGGGGTTTTGTAGATATTATTATGATAGGTCCTGAGTTCGAATCTCGCTAGGTAGGATCGTGGATACGCAATCGTATATAGTTATATGAGAAGAATTTTGTTAAAGTATTAGTTCCGTGAGGAAATATGAACAAGGAATAACTGTTGAAGAGTCCTACAATTGGACGAAATGGTCATCAAGTGCTTCCAATCTAGCACTTATTTTTCATGGACACTTGTAAGATATCACAAAAAATCTTGCCTTTTCATCTAAGATTTGATACATGAAAACAAAACTAGTTGTAATCAACCAGCTAATTGTCAACGTTCACCAAATGGAAGATATTGAGCGTTGAATAAAGGGTATTTCTAGAATATATTTCATGACTGGTTACGAGTTAAATGCCTATTAAATGGTAATTTATTGTAATATTTAGAAATTTATGCTGAGAACACATAGTTTTAATAGTTGAATTTATGAATCAATTAAAGCTAGACCATCAATTAAAATCCAGAAGTACTGGACGGGCATTTCATCCTAGTATAGAACTCTTCAGCAGTGCGCACCCACGATCTCTCCCATGGAACTCGAACCCAGGATCGATCAGTCTCTTAAACGAATGATTTACTCCTAGACCACCGAACCAGCGGGTATCCAACTGTGTTTATACTTAAGTAGTTTTAATATGAAAAAGTATCATTTTCACTTTTATTGTCCAGTGACTTCAATATTTCCGAATATTTGAACCTTTAGGCTAAGATTTAATGAAAAATCGATGATACTTCAAAGCACTTAGAGAAAAATGATGCTGATTTACCTTCATTATCGTTTTTTATCAATTTTGTGAAAATCACATTCTTATTCAACATCTGTTATTTATTACTAAGACACAAAAGCACCTTGTCCACATCACCTTACCATTAAGAGGTGAGTCAAATAGTCTTTCATTGAACCAAGTCTGAAAGCATATGTTAACAAACAATATTCCCGAAAACAAAGTCAAAACCGATCATAAAATGGATCCTGACTTGGCTTTCGTAGTGTAAAAAATGTTAAATAGCTTATACTAAGGTTGATCTAAGTCTTGACCATACGAAAACCCAAACCTCTCTGATGTATTCAAAAGCAGTTTGTTCTTACCTTAAACCTACCCTAGTAATATTAGTTTATTATCCAACATGGTGAGTTTTCACATGGACAGATAGGTCCTGGGTTCGAATCTCGTGAGGCGGGATCGTGGATGTGCACTGCTAAGGAGACCCATATTAAGACGAAACGGTCGCCCAGTGCTTTAAGGCTTTCTGTGGTGGCCTAGCTTTAATTGACTCACGAATTCAATTATTAAATCATATTATTTTCTCTATCATCTTTATCTCCTTTCACGCCCCCTTCGCATTTCTGCTCCAATTGACCTTTGATTTTTAATGTACAAACGCTCTTAACAACTATATTATATATAATCAGATTGTTCCAAATTTATTGCCCTGATAATTATGACATAAGCAAACATGAATAGTGGCTAACAGTGGAATTTTAGGACGAGCGTTTCGTCCTATTTTGAGCTCGTCAGCTGGTTTTACCAACATCTCAGAATTGATGTTCACTCTGGGACTCGAACCCAACATCGTTCGCTTCAAACATTATCGCGTAATCCATCTATCTACTTAGTACCGATAGCCAATTCAGGTAATATAGAGTCAGTTCGCACAGAATGTACATATGCCAACAAGAGACTGATCAACTGTAGTCTTAAATAACAATCAGAGGATACATGTAAACAACACCTAATGAATTATTACATAGTTCTGATAAACTTCAACTTCTCATTACACTATCTAAATTTACTAAAAGGACTAATTAGTTTAAATCTTAGATTAAACATACAAGGTTATAATATGTGTGCGGTAATAAAAACACAGAATGTACATAATGGATATTTAGATAAGAAGTTATTAAGCATGTATCTTGCTTCACTTTTCAATGGATCAGTTACCATGTATGCATGTATATATGTAGACATGGGTGTGTATGTGTAAATGGTTAAATAAATATTTGATTGAGATCATGAATCAATTGATATTAGATTATCATTGAAAACCAGGAATCATTGAACTGAAAATAAATATTTACTTACCGTTTTATGATTGATATGATTTCAAATTATACAAGCCAACTAAATATTACAATCGGTTTTAAATCAAGATAAATGAATTCAAGATTAAAACGTATCAAACATACATTGAGTTAATTAGAAAAAGTGACTTAATCCGTAACAAATTCAGTTTTACAGTTGAATTCATGAGTCAATTGAAGCTAGACCACCATAGAAAACCTGAAAGGATTGGATGGCCGTTTCGTCCTCATATGGGACTCCTCATCAGTGCTCATCCACGATCCCGCTGGATGTACCTGCACCTCAGAGTTGATGTTCACACTGGGACTCGAACCTGATACCGTTCGGTTCAAATGCCATGATGTTATCCACTTGGGACGAAATGCGCGTCCTGAATTCCACTGCTAGCCACTATTCATCTTTGCTTATAATGCTTGTGAATTAAGGCTTTATCGAGGGAATATGCGCAGAATGCTCATATCCCAATAAGAGACTGATCATTTGTAGTCCTAAATATCAATAGGAAGATTCAAGTAAACAATACCATGTGAACTAACAATCTAGTTTTGAATTACGTCATTTTTTACACTCAGACAATTAGAGTATAACCCAATAGATGTTTCAGTTTAAGAGACTCAGTTTAAGTCTTAATGTGAACATGAATACTAGGATCCAAACATGGGGCAGAATGTACGGTCTAGATTCTACTACTTATCTTAGTTCATCTATTCTATAAATAATTTTGATAAAAAGACAATACACAGTCAATTCGTGCACTATACACAAACCTTAATAAAGGCTACCTAAAAACTCTATTCTAAATGCAAACGTTTTAATAATTCAATTCTTACCAATAATATATATATACGCCTTCTCGTGAGGAGGGTGTTGTTTACGAAATTGAGAGGACGGAAAGCGAATGTCCGGCGCTTCAACCGGGTTCCAAACCAATGGTGCACATGGGCTCCACTATCCTTTGAGAACAAATGGCGTATGAACCAATCGTTGGTCACCGGCTACCGTGGGACTGCATCTCCTCATGATGTTCCATTGCCTCGTGCGTCAGACCTTTAGGTCTAAGGATCGGAGTGTGGCCCCCCAAGAAAACCACCTGCTTCAGTCTGGTCACCGGGGCAGTATCCCAGCCCTCACACAAATCGAATGATTTATGTGGCGCATATGTATTTGGTGCCTCCTTGTACCAATGATTATGTGTTTAAATAATAATATTGATATTACTATTACTACTAATATTACTATTTGTAATATGCTTCAGTGATTAATGTTGATCAATATGAAATCACGAAAATACTTAATATTGACCTAATGAACTAATGTTTATTCCAAAATATGACTAAGTTTTCAATTTATTACTTTTTTTTCTACTTCATTAACAGTGTGTTGTTATCTCAAATTCTTCCTTACCCATTGTTCAGTATTTCAATATATAAGTTTCTATAAATTCACTTGGTATTGTTTGTTTGTATCTTCTCATTGATGTTTAGAACTGCAATTGATCAGTAGCTTATTGGCATATGTGCATACCGTGCGTATTGCCTCGATATAGCCATAATTCACAAGCATAGTGGTTAGTGGTTACCAGTGGGATTCAGGACGTGCGTTTCGTCCTATTCGGAACTCATCAGCTGGATATAACTATATCTCAGAATTGATGTCTACTCTAAGACTCGAATTCAGTACCGTTCGCTTAAAACACTATCTCGTTATCCACTTAGCTACATCCAGCTGGCGATTCCCAAATAGCACAAAACGCGCATCCTGGATTCCACTGTTAACCACTATCCATCTTTGCATATAAGTTGTCTTGTTTAGTTTTTGTTTGACTGAAATGAATGATTCATTATTCAGATTATCTTTGTCTTAAATTGATTTCATATGATGAAATAACTTTTTTCCTTACTGTTAACTTCTAGATCAATAAGCTCAGCTAAGAGAACTGAACGTTCTAGGTTCGTTCCCTAATTTGGTCATGTATATCCGTTTATGAAAAGCTTAAACCTTTTAGAAAAAAAAACAATTCATTATTCCTATCAAGTTTTCAGTAGTTGTCTAACTATGGTCAGTCTGCGTAAACTATAAAATCCCATTATTATTATTTCGAAACATACCATGAAGAGAAGCAGACCATTTATCTACGGAGGTCGGCGCACCGGAAGGCTTAACATTTCGACAAGCAGTGAGGCACAGACTATGACAAGTTCTGTGGTACTATGAGTGGAATGATGGCTAGTGCAACTTATTGAAGAGGGAACGAATGTGATGTACGCCACTTAAACGGAGAGAGATAGTTAGTATGTATCAAGAATTGGATGTAGAATTCCTACTAATAAAAAAATTAATATGAGGAGAGAGAGAGAGAGAGAGAGAGGAAGAACTGAACCAGATCAAGTATCAACAAAAATAAAATGACGATGGAGTTTTTTTAGGGATAATTCAAGGAATATATGCAAATGATATATTCAATATATGGTTCTTATATTCTACAAATGTATTGTGCGATTCATGTAATTTAACCAAGTTTTTGATTCATTATGTATGTAAATACAATCATGGAATTCTTATCACACTAATCTACTATTTGATTATTAAACAAAACTCGTATTATGGCTCAAATTCTACCATCATATGAAATTGAAATTCACTTTTCAGTAGATCTATTATAAATGATAACCGAGAAAACAGAAATAAGATACAACTGATGTTACAGTTTTTTCTCATATCATGGTTCTTATTTCGTTCATTTTTACCGGGGTTTTTTAGAGGGGGGGGGATGGATTTTTTGTCTCGAAAATCATCGATAGTTATCTGTAAAAACTGAATAAACTTTTGATATATCTGCGTATTTACACATATCAGATTGCGTAATCATGATCATGATAGTAAATGTCTAGCTTTTTTGCATGAAATGGGATACATACCACTTATGACTGTTGACATAAGTAGTATATAGCACTAGGCAGAAGCGGAAAACCTGACAACAGGAGGCTGTGAAGGTCGACTTGAGAAAAAAACAAAACGGAAATAGAAAAGAATTATGACTTGGTGGAAGTATAAAGAATATGAAGAACAAATGGTGGAATATTGCATATGAAGTATTGAATGTATGATTCTCATATTTTACCAAGAGATTCTCTAATTTTGTACTAAAATACATTGGTTTTCTCTTACTTGGGTCTTCGTTCATTACAACGCAATTGATTAATTTTCATTATATGCTATGTAACTGATACGTCTACTTGGGACTTGATTCAATCAGAAAGTAAAGTTTCTTGCCATCAAGCAACGAAAATAATTTTGTTTTAAGTAGTTACAGATAATTGATAAGAAGCGTCGATAGAAAGTTATATCCATAGTCTTGAACAAATTGATGTTCCGTCTAAGATTTAAACCCACTACATTCAGCTTCACAGCCATAATGTTAAGTTTGATATACTAACCATGATCTAACTTAGTCAACAGAATTCTATCATCTCTGAAAAACTAGATAAACACAAAAACAGTTAGAGTTCAGTGAAAGCAAGATTATCTGATAAATTGACACCATTTGTTTCAGAATCTATAAATTGTTTCATTTACTTTCGGTTCAAATAAAACTCTTGATCGAATCATTTCTTTTCTGATTCATGAAATAATAGGCACTGTTTTACCATGTTTCATTTGAAACTAAACCACCATAGAAAACATGGAAGCACTGGACGGCCATTTCCTTCAAGTATGCGACTCCTTTGTAGTGTGCATCCACGATTCCGCCTGAGGGATTCGAATCCAGGACCTATAGGTCTCGCGCGCAACCGCTTAAGCTCTAGACCACTGGGTTGGAATCCCAGGAGCAGGATCGTGGATGCACACTGCTGAGGAGTCCCGCAATAGGACGAAACGGCCGTTCAGTGCTTCCAGGTTTTCAATTGTGGTCTAACATCATTCAGTTCAGAGGAATATAAATATGCACAGTCTAGTTACTCAACAGTTACGCAATAAGAATCTATATATAACATTAGTCCATTCATCGCTCTCAGAAGTTACTTATTATTTAATCTTTACTAGGATATAACACCACTAATTACTTTTTCTCGTGAAAACACTCTGATTTAAAATACTTAAAGTTAATTATAAACAATAAGATAAACACAAACCCATGTAAAACCTAGTGTAAGTTCTTTATTTTAACAATCTCTGTATAAAATTGACTACTAAGAAGTTAGGAAACATAACAATGATACTTTCAGAGTTACTTACTACCAGCATTATAGTAATAATTTTATCATACATTTGTCATTGTTGGAATTGTTTAGTTGAGAGTGCAACAGGAGGTTGACTAATCTAAGGTATAGCATGCACTTTGTTCTGATTTTAGGTGTTTTTTAATAGTTCACAAGAAGCAGTGAACCTAGTAGCGACACTGAAGGGATTTATTCAATCATAACTTTGATCTTACATTAAAGCTGGACGGCGCATATATGAACATCATGAACCACTTCAATTAAAGTACTGTTTTCAACAGTCTTCAATAAAGTTTCATAAAATGTTTACGGATCAGAGATCGTTCGTGTTTGGTGTTTTAACATTAACCCCACCACAGGGATAAAGTAAATTGATAACAGGTATTTACTTTTCATTTGAAGAGTTCTTCGTATTCCTTGAATTGTCAGAAAGTGTTATTTCAAGAAGACGATTATTCATGAAATAGTCTTTATACTAAAGAACATAAGCTGACTAACAGTTATAATCTTCTAAATGAAAAAAAATTCCCGATACTTCACTATCAAAGAAAAGAAAAGTCTGTAACCAATCTATTAAATTTTTATGTCTACACATTAGTTGTATACTTGACCTCTTCAATTCATACTGTGCTCAACTGAAAAAATTACTTATTATACTGGGTTTTTTAAGCAAATTCGCTTAGTGACTAGCAGTGGAATCCAGAACGCGCGTTTCGTCCTACGTTGGGGTCGTCAGCTCGATGTGCCTGCATCCCAGAATTGATGTTCACTCGAGGACTCGAACCCAGTACATTCCTCTTCAAATTACATCGCATGATCCACTTAGCTACTGAGTGCTGATAGCCACCTGCTTTTGCAATGGGCTAAAGTTTAAATTCACTTGGTGTCGTTTCACTTGTATTATCCCATTGTTATTTAGAACTGCAATCAATCAGTCTCATGTTGGCATATGTGCATCCTGTGCGGATTTCCTCTATATAGCCTTAAGTTACAAGCGTTTTAAGAAAAGATGAATAGTGGCTAGCAATGGAATCTTGGACAGGCGTTTCGTTCTATTTGGGACTCGTCAGCTGGGTGTACCAGCAATGAGATTGTTGTCAATTTTTATTTGGTTCTCGATTGTATTTATGTTTGTTTCTGATTGCTAAACCTCTCTAACCCTCTCTTTCTTCTTTCTGAATCAATTTTACAGCCACATGAAGGATTTGCATTTACATTAGGTAAGTTAGTTTCACTACATTTATACATTTCTGTAAAACATACGATGTTTGGTGATTTTGTTTATTGATTTAGTTTTCCTCCTAAGCTTTCATTCCAGTGGAAATTAAAATATTGATATCTCGAAAAAGGGATGTAAAATAGAAAATTGCTGAAGGTAGTCAGCAACAAATCCTGGAACTTAGTTCCATGTCAATTGATACTTATCAGTAAAGTGTACTTATAATGTTGCGGGGAAATTATGCTCCATATGAGATTCGAACCAGAGATACCTATCACTTTAGTTGCAAATAATGTCACTGATATATTCAAACTTCAATCCATCTCTTGTAGAGCGGAGATATATACGGTGACTGGCTACAAAATAGTACAGAATTTCATTTATGTCTAGATATTTAGCATAGATCTAATTCTATCGATCAAGATCTTTGTGTTGTGTTAAGATTTTACATTTAAACAGATATTTACAACTTCGTGACAAGTGAGAATGAGTATTTGTTCGGTGATATAACTTGGTTACACTTGACTCATTTAGTAGACATTGATGATTTCGTCTGAATCGACAATAAAATCTACTCATTTACTTATCTAATAACGTCTTCTTATCCATCGTGGAGGAGCAGTGGCCGCCGACTAACGTTCTCCATCCTAGACATTCCTTTTCAGGTGTTTTTCCTCTTTGTTTTGAATTTTCAACACAGTGTGTACCTTGGCCTTCCTTTTTTCTGTTTCTCTTCAACATTTCAAGTTAGCGCTTATCTCGTAATGCAGTTTTATGATTTCCTCAATGTATGTCCTATCTACTTCCAATGACTTTTCTCAAGTTCCTCCTCAGCTGGAAGTTGGTTTGTTCTCTCCCACAGTAGGTCCGGTCAACGGACATTCAGTATCCTACGTAGATAATTGTTTCTAAATACATGTATGATTTTGATGATAGTTATGGTAGTTCTCCAAATTTCACCTTCATACAATACTCTGAAAACTTAGAATCATTAAAATGCATAAACAAAACTTTCATAAAAGTTTCATAAACTCACTATCTAATTTCAAGCTTGATTAATTCGATTAAAACAATGACCATTCTAATATACTTCATTTGATTTCTTCCTTTTTATTATTAAATGAAGCTTATCAATCATTTACTTTAATATTTCTCAATTAAACTATTCACATTTAAAAGATTAAGGTCATTTGATTTCGATGAATATGTCAACAGAATGTTATTTTTTATGGTTAAATGAAAACTACTCACTAGTAATATAAACATATCTATTTGTTAATGTAAATATTAACCGAAGTGTAAAATACTACTTATATATGCATATACATATTTATGAGTAGTATAAACTGAACTAGTTTAGATTAATTACTTTGATTGCATAAAATTTGAACTTATGATTTAGGATAGAAACTTAACACATATTATAATTGACTGATAAATATCAGTTAACCATGAAAAACTGTCATTGTGAATTAAGTGAAGTATAGTGATTAACTTTTGTTTGTTTTTAATCTGTACTTATTTAAAATTATTATAAGATTAGGGGTTTGTGTAGTCGATTTAAACCAGGCCACCACTGAAAAGCTGGAAGCACTGGACGGCCGTTTCGTCTGAGTATGGGACTCCTCAACAGTGCAGACCTACGATCCCGTCCTGCAAGATTTCAACCCAGGATCTATTGATGTCGCACGCCAACACTTAACCTCTAGACCACTGAGCTGTCCAGCATCCAAAAATGTTGATATTTCTCTTCAATTATTCCATGAAATTACGCCACTGTTCACTATTGACTTCAGTCAGTCACCATCACAAAAACAGACCTGATTGAATTCCATTGATCACGGTTTCTCACTAGAACTCCAGAAAATACCTCTTGGAAACAGTCAGTAGTGATCATATGATGATTATAATGAGAGAGTGGGTTTGTGGCGGCTATAATAATTTAATAATTGGATTTATGAGTCAATTAAAGCTAGACACGAATGGTGCACACTGGAATACGGATAGATAAACTCACATCTATTTCAAAACCTAAATTATACAAAAAATTGAAATTACGCATACAATTCAATATCAGCCAGAAGTCAATATAAACGCATAACAGTAAAGTGTAAAAATGATGTAAACGTTCACAATTGATTGATCACTAGGTGGTAATCGATGTCCTGTGTTTCTTGTCCTTAGTAGTGCAGATCGAATGCTATCGACCATGTCGCGGCTTGGATAGCTCAGTGATAACACCTCAGACTGTGAAGCTGGATGACGCGAGATCGAATCCGCCAGGGAGCACCAGCTCCTTCAAGATTACAGGTACACCTTGCTGACGAGTGCCAAGTAGCACAAAACCCGAGTCCAGGGTTTCCTGTCGACTACCTCCATGCACATACACAACAGGACAGTTTTGTATAATCATTATAACAAGGAAACTAAGCAACTAATTACGTAATTAATATTCGATAATGATAAATAAAAACCTAAACTAGACAACGTTCATTCATTTAAATATCAAACGATAGAATTAAGTTCAATATATGACGTAATATAGTAACCATACGAAAAATTTGTAAAACAAATATATTTCCTGTAGTTAAGAAGGAACAGATTTTATGTAATCAAATGAAAGAAATTTCACTGGTTGAAATCATGAGCCAATTGAAGCTAGATCACCATGGAGTTCTAGTGAGAAGCCGTTATCAGTGGAGTTCAACCAGGTCTGTTGTGAGATATCAACTCACTGAAGACAATGGTGTACGGTGGCGCAGCTTCGTGGATTGGTTGAAGTTAGACATTAACAAGAAACAAAATGTATCATCATTTTTGTGCCACACTTTATTAAACTTTCGCGAGGAAGATCGAAGGTCCTGCGTTTGAATTCTGCGTGCGAGATCGTAGATGCACACTAACAAGGAGTTGTACACTAGGAAGAGCCGGCCGTTCAATGCTTCCAGATTTTCAGTGGTGTTTTAACATTGATCGGTTCATGATCTCAGTTAAAATTAAATAGACATTTGCTTAAATGTGTTGTTCATTCGATTGTTTGATTATAAAACAATTGACTCATGATCTCAGCTGTTGAAATTACTACAATCTCCACAAAACCCCTTCTGATAATAATCAACATATGCTCACTAGTGACTGGCTTCAAGAGGTATATCCTGGAGTTCTAGTGAGAAGGAGTGACCAGTGGAGTTCAACCGGGTCAGTTGTTAGGTAGTAACTCACTGATGACAATGGTGGATGTGTCGCTCAATTTCGTGGATTAGTTGAATTTAGACATTAACACCAATGGATGCCAGCTCAGTGATCTAGTTGGTTAAGCGCCTGGAGCGAGACTGATAGAATCTTTGTTTGAACCCCACGAGGCATTGTCGTAAACGCGCACTGCTGAGGAGTCCCACAATAGAACGAAACGTCCGTCCAGTGCTTTCAGGTTTTCCATAGTGGTCTAGCTTCAATTGACTCATAATCTCAACTGTTGAAATTACTACAATCTCCACAAAACCTTTTCTGATATAAAACAACATTCAATCAATGAGAGGATATTCACACTTTTTTCTTTCTTTTTTTTGAGAACTGCACATTGTGTCTTTTAGATATAATTTATGTAAAAGAATGACGCATCTTGATCTTTAGTGATTTCTCTTTTATACTTGATAATTATAAATATTCAGTTGAACTCAACTGGTCATAGGTAAAGTTAGACATTATTATCGTTATATCCTATCTCAGTTGTCTAGAAGTAAACCGATCTCTCGCAATACTAAACGTTATAAGTTCTCGTCTCGCTTGCATGGTTGTGGATATCAACTGCTGAAGAGTCCAATACTAAGACGAAATTATCCTTCATTACTCACAGCTTTTTAATAATGATCAAGTCAAGATTAGTTAGTGATTTAAACCTTGAAAAATTCCTTAATCCCCAAAAGATTCCTACTATATAAATACTTTTTTATTTATATTATTAGAAAAAATCCCTGAACATTGTGGTCGTAATGCATTTGATTATGAATGGCGTAAATATTTTGGCAAAGCAATAAATAAACGTATTGTTGGAGGTAGTGCTACAGCTTATGGTGAATGGCCATGGTTAGCATCATTAATGTTTTATCAAACAGCGGAACAAGTTAAAAAACAAAAAGAATTACAAACCAAAGCTGATGAAGAAGAATTAGAATTTTTAGATGAAATTAGTAAAAATAATGAAATAATTTTAGATGAAATTGATCCATTTATACCACCATCACTTGTTTATAATTATCCAGATGGTGGTAGACGTTTTCATTTATGCGGTGGTACATTAATACATCCACAATGGATAATGACAGCGGCACATTGTTTTTTGTAAGTCATTTGTTAGTTTAATTAATTTGTTGTTGTTGATTGTTTTAACCTTTCCATTGATGTTTAAGACTGTAAATGATCAGTCTCATATTGATATATGTGGATCTTGTACGAATGACTTTTATATTGCCTTCCGTTACAACCATTATAAGCAGAGATAGATGGTACATCCAACTGACGAGTCCTAAATAGGACGAAACGCGCGTCGTGGATTCCACTGCTAGCCACTATCCATCTTTGTTTATAATGCTTGTGATTTAAGATAGTATCGAGGCAATCCGTACAATATGTATATATGCCAATAAGTGACTGATCAATTGTTGAACCAACACATCAATGGGAAGATTCAAGTAAACAATACTAAGGGAATTCGGTATTTTTTTTCTGTTTGATATTCGTCAACAATTCATATCTATAACTATAAGGGAATCGATACTTCCAATGACAATCGAAACTGAGTAACTCAGCTTCACAGTCCAAGACTTTATGAATAAGTTGTTTTGTCAACTACCGATGTTTTGTATTCATTTTATTTCTAATATGATATTTGACATTAGTTTAATTTTTTATGTAACATATCAGTCAGTAAGATTAATGAATTTATATTTTCCATAATTCAAATCAATATTAGGACGAAACGACCGGCCGTCCAGTGCTTCCACGTTTTCCATGATGGTTTAGTTTGAATTGACTCATAAATTCAACTAATAAAAAATAATACCAGAGGAGGATTTTGTTGACATTGTCTATCGTAAATGTATCAACTAAGATCATGTGTCAATTGAAGCTAGATCACCATGAAAAACCTGGAAGCATTGGACTACCGTTTCGTTCTATTGTGTGGTATTAATACTGTTGGATGCCGGCTTAGTGGTCTAGAGGTTAAGTGTTTGCGCGCGAGAGCAAAAAATTTGGGTTCAAGTTTCGCGTGAAGGTTGCGCACTGCTAGGGAGTCCCATACTAGAACGAAACGTCCGTCCAGTGTTTCCAAGTTTTCAGTGGTGGGCTAGCGGTTATTTGACTTATGAATTCAACTGTTAAAATTACTAGCATCTCCACAAAATCTCTATTCTGACTTTATTGATTCGTAAAATCCCGAAACCATATTCTGTCCCATAGTAAGACGAGATAAAGATGGTTACAAATGAAGCATTATTAACTCTTTAAAAATGTGATGACGTTAAACTGAATACCCTAATTTATATACACTACTTAAAATCTGGAAGCACTGTGCTGCCGTTTCGTTCTAATATAGGACTTCTCAACACTGCGCCTCCACGATCCCTCCTCGCGAGACCTATGATTCTCGCATGCGAGCGCTTAACCACTAGACCTATGAGCCGACAAGCATCCAACTGTGTTAATGTCTGACTTCAATTAATCCACCATTGTCTTCAATGAGTTACTACCTCATAACATACACGATTAAAATTCACTGATCACATCTTATCACTAGAACTCCAAGAAGTCCATTTTGAAATCATTCACTAATGAGCACATGATGATTTATTATCACAATGGGGATTTTGTGTAGATTATAGTCATTTAATAGTTGAAATCATGAGTCTAGCTATAATCAAGTCATGATTTCAACTAGTAAAACTTACTACAATCATCACAACCTCGCCCCTCCCCTGCCATTCTGATAATAATCCACTTTTTTTATCAAATAAAAAGTTAGCAACGTAGTTTCTCGTTTTTTTTTTTTCAAATTAATATTTTACGTCGTTACTTCTTTAAAAAAAAAAAAAACGAAACCTACATTCTATGCAACCTAAATAAACATGAATGTTGTTGCTTTGTCATTATGATTATCTTTAATTTATTCATATGTAAATAATACATGATCAATATGAATCAATAAGTGGGTCAGAAACCAGAAAAAAAAATTTTTTTTCTAAAGAAAAACATCTTAGTTACAAAATAAAAAGTAGCTCATTTGTTTACAATCAAAATCTCTTATTTGAGTGTGCGTGTGTGTGTGTGTGTGTGTGTTTTTTTTCTCTTTTTTTGATTCAATAAAACCAGAGTAAATACACAAAACAATCATTAAATAAACTAATTCATAGTTAAACTAAATTTTATTCATAATAAGTAGTATATTTCAACTAATGTTGAAATGAAGAATCAAGGACGGAATTGGAAGGGGTGGAGGCGTGAAAGTCTTAGAATTGTAAGAAACATTAGTAAAGAACCATTATGAATATTGAATGGTTAGAAGTAATCGGTAGAATAATTAAGTTGATCTAAGTTTATTTTGTTAGTAAGTATTCAACAGTAAGGTGTATCTTCAATCATGATGGAATTGATACTCGTTGTAAGATTGAAACACATATTAACTAGTTACATAGTCTAAGACATTACTAATCAATTATTCTGGATTCAGTTGATTGGTCAATAAGTAATGATCAATATAGTTCTCAGTTTGAATTGAATTCTGTGACGTTATTGTTATATCCGAGCGAAGATTAAATCACTAGTAACTTCTGAGACATATTAATAGACTATAATTATCTAGACATTCTTATGGTATCATTATTCAATAATTATGTATATTTATATTCCTCTTAGTATAAGCTCTATTTTGACCTATATTTTGGTATTGTACGGTTTATGGTTCTTAAGTTATGTTCAGTTTATTGACTACTGCCTCCCACGTTTACAGTCACGTTTTGGCTTTATTGTGTACACTAAGGTTATATCCTATTTTATGGTGCGTTGCGGTCTGTTTGGTTAATATATAAACCCAGTATGTCTGGAATAAATGATTCGATTTGATTCGCATAGTGGAAGCTGGTATTTGGTGTTGTGGATTCAAGTGGACGGGCTAGGCGGACATAGGACCAATAAGGACGCTAGACTGCCCATACCGGTCGAACGTCATTGGTTTTGGCACAGTGCGAAGATTGTATAAGTCGTATTTTGATTGGTGGATAAACCACGTGATAAAAAGCCGGACATAAAGTCATAACAGTTAGGATTAGCTTAATTGATTCGAAATTGTGTGTACTATATTAAGATGTTAAGTAGTTGGGGGTAGCCAACAGGAATAAATCTGTTAACAAGTAAAAACAAATCAATTACGAGAGTGTTTTTATAGACTTATGGATGTATTTTTTGTATTAATATGGTAATTCACGGTACTTGTATTATTTACATGGTACCTTATATATATCCAGCTTTAGATTTACTTACTTACTTACGCCTGTTACTCCCAATGGAGCATAGGCCGCCGACCAGCATTCTCCGACCCACTCTGTCTTGGGCCCTCTTTTCTAGTTCTAGCCAGTTTTTTTCATTTTTCTCACGTCTATCTCCATTTCTCGGAGTAGTGTGTCCTTTGGTCTTCCTCTTTTCCTTTGGCATTGAGGATTCCATGTGAGTACTTGTCTTGTGACACAGTTGGGTGCTTTCCTCTTTGTGTGTCCTATCCACTTTCAGCGCTTCTTCCTCCACTGGGATCTGGTTTGTTCTCTCCCACAGTAGATTGTTGCTGATAGTGTCTGGCCAACGGATCCGAAGTATTTTGCGTAGACAGTTTTAGATAGTTTCCATTTATTGTGTGAAAAATTTATGAACATCAGGAGTTTCGCTATATCACTATATATAAGATTATTGTTGAGAATGAACTATCGTTCAACGTTTTCTTAAAAGATAGTGTAGGTGATATATATCCTGGATAAATATAGTTCTTGAAATCGATTCAGAGTATGATACCTAACTTGTGTTGTTTTATTTAGTGTTGAGTTTATTATTGAGAAAAACAAGTTTCTTGCCGAAGTTTCAAATCAAATACTGGTTCATGTTAAACTACTATTAGAAACCATAAAGTAGTGGACAACTATTTCATCCTATAATACTCTGTGATAGTTCTCATGATGTACTTACTAGTGATTAGAGTCATAGAGGTAAATCCTGGAATTCTGGTCAGAAGTCATGATCAATAGAGTCCAAACATATCGTGTGTCAGATAACCATTACTAAAGGTAATGGATGAAGAAACTGTCACTTCGTGGATTGACTGAAGTTGAAAATCCGAACTACTAGGCAGTAACTTGATTCTCTGAAGGTTAAATACGATGCTCAATACATAATGGTCTTTGTTATCTCAAGTGTTATCATGAGAGAACCCTAAGCTAAGACGAAAAACCGTCTAGTACTTCCTGTTTGTCAATGGATGACTAACCGATTTCAGTTTGTCGTATGAAACTTTAGATTCTGCTTTATGAAGTCACATAAACTTGAGAAGAAAGAAAGCATTTAGCTGAAGTTTCTTTTCACTCTAAAGCCGCTTTAGTAATGCGTATCGACGAATTTACATTGGATCTAACACAAGTTATTAAACGCTCTCTAGTTTTTTCGTGGGTTGAGAATCAAATTACTTCACACTTCAAATATAGATAGCCAAAAATAATTGGGGCAGGTCACACTATGCGCAGAGATTGTCAGAAACCCTCATTTCTAGCTATTCAGAAACCTTTGGCATAAAATGATTCAAAATTTATGCGCACAAAACAACTTGTTTTAAACCTTTGTGGGGCCTATTATTTTGTCGTCATTTAGATCGGATGATGTTGTCGAAAGAGCTCTCCACTTTGATGACCCGAGATCTGACTCCAACTAGATCGTATAAATGTTTGTTATCACCTATCCTCGTATATAATCATCGACTCAAATCGCGTTCGCCAATAGCGGAATTAAATAAATCAAATAACGAGAATGGACTTTTGAATATACATACATTTTGTATATGCAGCGAATAGAATAGGATAGAAAGAAGCGGAACGACGCGCAGTGGACATGGCGGGTAAGCCAATTCCCCTCTAGTCAAGCGTTATTCAATATTTGTAGTCACACAAAAATAAGTTACAGACATGTGATAAGTAATGGGATAGGAAGTGTACGCACACCTACGCGCTCACATAAAAACAGTCAAGATTGATAAGCGAATAATTAACAGGGTCAAAATGTGACTCAAGTAGGATGAATAGAATGGGTTGTCCGAAAGCTAGAATAAGGTATATGGGCTTAACATAATAACCAACACTACACCTTTAATCTGACTTTGTAATCTTGAATTGAATTCAGTGTCTAGTGTGATATGCGAACTTATTACGTCTTCAGTTATAAATCATCTATCACTTTTATATTTTTAAACATCATCTTCACCAGTTTTCAGTTCCAACAGCCATGATAAGTATTAATGTGACTAAATCGTTCGAAATATATTTTTCATGTATATAAATCACACTTTCCAGATAAACTCTGCATTTGTGCAATACAGCGAAAACACTTTCGAAAGAGTAATAATTGTAATTTTACTAGTTGAGATCATGAGTCTATTGAAGACAGACCACCATTGAAAACCTGGAAGCACTGAATGGCCATTTCATCCTATTGTGGGACTCCTCAGTAGTGCACATCGACGATCCTGCTTCGTGAGATTCGAACACAGTGCTTCCACATTTTCCATGGTGGTCTACCTTCAAATGACTTATGATCTGAACTATTAAAATTAATATAATATCCAAAAAACCCCTTCTGATAACAATAATAACAATAATTGTGTTGTAGATTTGTCTTTTCAAATCACATAAACCCACCGTAAAACAAATGCTAATTCTGCAATGAACAAATTACATAAGTTTCGAATATTCAAAACTATTTTACAATCAACTAGATATATATCATAACACCTCACAAGTATTTGAGGTCAGATTATAACTTATGAATGAACTAATCATATTTAAGATAACACGTCTTGGATCTTGACGCGAAATTCATTTATTCATTTGACTAAATAACTTCTCGTCAGTTTAGCTGATGTCGATTCGTGATGAAAACCTTAAATCTAATTCCTAACCCTTAACCATCAACTGTAAATCATAATTGTGATTGCTCGCACAGGTTTATAACCATCGTGTGGTCCTAGTTGTTAGGCATACACTCTCAAGGGCACCTTAGTATCACTCAAAAGTCGTTCGTAAATTAACAGTCTCATCGTATTTGAATTTTAGGATGTAAATAAAAATTTAAGATTTTCTATTGTAGCCTATTGGTTGGAGTTTAATATTAATGATAATATATATATATATTCTGAAAATAATAATGGCCTTAGTGTCCTGCTAATGTATGACGTGATGATGCCGCCAATTAGAGAGCAGCGAATTATCGATCGAACCAATGACGCATAAAACACGTACGAGCAGTCTAGAGCCCTTATCGGTCCATAAGGACCACTAGGTTTCCTCAGTAGGATTCACTGGAACACACCACCAATATAACTGAGAAATTCTTGAAGATATAAAAATACAACTCAAAAATATGCTTTCAGGGAATAAATCAACGCTTTTCTTCAATACAACACTGTTATAACTTGTGACCACCAATTAAGGAGTTGTGACTTATCAAGCGAATCAAGGACGCAATAAACACGTGGGAGCAGTCTTAAAGTCCTTATTGGTCCTGCTTCCTGCTTAGCCCAGCCTGTTTAGTCTAGAACACCAGTCTCAGTCTGTGCAATATGAATCATATTTCAAACATACTGAGTTTATATACAAACCAGACAGACCACATCGTACCATAAAATATGAAACAGCATTTGTACAAGAATTAGCCAGATGTGGCTGTGAATGTGGGAGATAGTAATTGATAGACAGGGCATAACTCAAGAATGGTAAATCGTATAGTAATAGTTCATGGGTGAAAATACAGATTATGATAAGAGGAACACGAATATGAATAGTTTAGTTATTTAACAGTTATGCGATAAAAATATACGTTTAGTATTGGTCCCTAAATGGATCCCAAAAGTTACCATTCATTATGCTTATCGGGATATAACAAATAATTACAGAATTCACTCCAGTTTACAGGCGTGATCAATTTGGTATAAATAGTAACATTAGATGTAGAGAACAAACATGTGATATAAAATAGTTTTAAGTATACTAGTTCAGTAATTCTTTAGGTAGTACATGTATTACATCAACAATACAGTGCATTAGCTGGGAACTTTTAATTCTTCTTAAATGGACAGCCTATTGATTTATGAACGGTGTATTCAAGGTTATTTCCTGTGCCAGAACGAATTAATGATCATTATCTACAATTAGAGAAGGGAAATGGAAACAGTGATCATGGAACAACAAAGCAGTAATGACAAAAATATGTCAGTCAGGTCTACCATAATGCATATGTCATGTAACTCAGTGATATGCTGTTCATGTTCGCTATTGTTTAAATTAGTTAAGGTTGGTAGGGATAGTATTAACGTAAGGTATCAGTAGGTAGGTGTATAGTGGCTAGCAGTGGAATCCAGGACGCGCCTTTCGTCCTATTTGGGCCTTAAGGCTATATCGAGGCAATCCCCACAGCATCCACATATGCCAACGTGAGACTGATCAGTCGCACTCCTAAATAACAATGGGAAGATACAAGTAAAACCACACGGAGTGAATTCATGATCAATGTATTTCTATTGAAACATTGTGTCATTATGAATGGAACTAATAAAGAATAAAGAACACTTCTAGTTGTCGTTCTAAAAGGGTATTGAAAGTCGTTTTTTTACCAAGAAGCTGGTATATTAATAAAGCAAGTTAATTAGTTTGTATGTAGATATGTTAGGATATTAAAAGTAATTAGTAAGAGATCCTGAATCTGAATAAAATAATCGGAACTTCTCAGAAAGACATTCTTGAAACATTTAAGGAACTGATTCACATCATTCTGCTTTATAGACTGAGTTATTGGATTCGAGCTAATCGAGCTATTATTATTACTAGCTTTCTTCAGTATTATATTCTCAGCATAAAGTAATTCAGCGAGTTTCCGTTCCTTATTTCTTGATCAACCCTTACGATAAATATTGGATGGTCTCCAGTTAGATGTTAACAGTTCAGGGATCGACATCTGAATCGTGTTCATTCTTTTTAATCCATATTGTCAGCCACTACGATATCTCTGATTGGGCACTTTCGTAACGTGTACAACGAAAGGTTGCAGACATTTCATAAATGCACCTGAATAGGTTATGTAATTGATCGACATAATGATCTGTTAAAACAAACAAGGAAACAGAAAATTTATTGAAATATCTAAATGACAGGAACAGGTAGCTCAGATATTAAAACAATTCCCCCGAACATAAAAAAAATATGCTGCACATAATTTAACTTATTCAATAGAATACAATCAACACCAAAGACTAGGTAAACATAACATTGATTACTGCCTAACTATCAATCAGTGTATGCTGATATATAATACAAAATGTTTTAAACAGAGTACTTTAGTGGGCAAGAACACAAGATGAGACAATTGAATATATTTAAACACAAAATTATAGAATCACTTAGTAAAATCTGAAAACCATACAGTAAATACTTAATCTGTAAAATCCAATCAACTGTCTCAAACTTGACTGTTCCTTTGTTAGAAGACGTTTATGTTGATGATATCATTCAGAAGAATGGTGAAAGCTCCACGACCAAACCATCTAGCTCAAAGAACTTCATTAAAATCATCCACCTGAGCTACAAATCTTCTCCACCATCTCAAATTCCATTTTCTCTTACACATCTTGATGAAATATATTATACTGCTCATTAAAATGTAATGAGAAGATGATGGTTATCAGGATTATGTGATATGATAGCGTACTACATTTCGGAACCAATCTGATCACACATAATGTACTTGTTAAGAACATTTATATATGGAAAATAAAAGGTATATTTTCGTCCACCCTTACTCACAGAATAAGATTGCTTCTATTTATGTACGTGTTTCCGCACATACATTTAAATTGATTTGGTATCAATAGGACACTTCATGCAACACAACTTGTCATTATTAAAAAGACAAGGTGCATGTTAGACCATCATTGTAAGCCTAGAAGCACTGAGATGCCGCTACGTCTTAGTGTGCGACTCTTCAGCAGCGCTCACCCACGATCCCACACGCGGGACTCGGACTCAGGTACTTTGTTCTCGCACAGGAACGCTTAGCCTCTAGAATATTGAGCCGGCATCCAACGATGTTAATGTCTAACTTCAACTAATCCACAAAATTGAGCTCAGTGGTATAAAGGTTATAGGTCATGGGTTCGAATCTCTCGAGGTGGGGTCGTGGATGCACACTACTGGGGATTCTCACAATAGGACATAACGGCCGTCCGTCCAATGCTCCCAGGTTTTCCATGGTGGTCTAGCTTCATTTAACTCATGATCTCAACTATTAAATATAAAATACTTCATGAATAAAATAGCCAGCTCATATGATATTTCTTATATAACTTAACTGATTTCATAGAATTACTAGAATAGATTAACTAACTGAATTATTAAAGTTGTTTATTGAAAGAATCGTCATTCATTCTTCCCATCTATCCGCCTCAATTATCAATGGATTTTCACTAGACAGAAATAAATGAAATCAATTATTCACTGAGCCTATAACTGAAAAAGTATTATGTAATTACAACTATTATCATTATTATTCATGTATTACGAAATATTCAACAAGATTCCTTTTAACAATGAATTACTTCCCAATGAATAATTAATTTATTAGAGAGGAAAAACAATCGTTGCGAAAATAGCCTTCTCATTGTTTATCAGTTTTGATATACCCTAACAGAACTATAAAATAATCCAAGTATTCTTGCTTGTTATACCGTACGTTACTAATCGAAGATACTAAGAAATCTTACTACTTATTTCTACTAAATAGAGTTCAATATACTGAGCAACAAACTAAGTATACTTGATGGTGAAACTCTAGTAGAGGTGAAAACGTTTGACGTATCTTGAGGGGGGGGCGGCATCATTGATGAACAATGAGCATCTGATGTAAAGACTTCATTACTTACTTACACCTGTTCCTACTCGTCGTGAAGCATAAGCCATCCACCAATATTCTCCATCCAATTCTGTCTCGGAAATCATTTCCAGTTGTTTACTTCTTATGTCTTCTTTCAATTCTCAACTCAGTGAGTTCTTTGGCATTCATCTTTTGCATTTCCCTTCAGGATTTCAAGTTAGCGCTTGCCTTGTAATACAGTCGGATGATTTCCATAAACAAGGAAGATCGGATGCAGATAGGAAGGCAAGAATTAGGAAGGAAAAGGAAGCATTCATATAACTGAAAAAAGATGTGAACCTCAAAATAATTGTCAGACAACATCAAAGTCAGAATTTTCAATGAGAACTTCAAGACAGTTCTATATTATGGAGATCAATTGTTGAAAAATTCTACGAACATCATTAAAAAGGTACAGATAATTATAAACAGCTGTCCACGCATGATACTATAAATCGGTTAACCGGATACCATCAGAAACAACCTACTGTGAGAAAGATTACAACCAGCTTTCAGCTGAAGAAGAAATTAGGAAAAAAGCACCGGAGGGGGACAGAACAAACACTGAGGAAATCATCAAACTGTATTACAAGACAAGGCTCAACTTTAAATTCAGAAGGTAAAAAGAAAAAAGGAAGACTAAAGTACAAATCGTTCAGGGAATCAGAGGTAGACATCAAATGAATAAATACGACTTGGAAATAATTAGAAAGGATGGCCCGGGAAAAAAAGTAAGTTGGAAAATGTTCGTTAGCAGCCTATATTCTATGTGGAGTAACAGGCATAAGTAAGTAAATAAGTGATGACAACACTCTGATCACTCTTCATTAGCATTACAATACGGCATACTTGATTACACTGTTTTATGCTAACGGCTATTTACTAAAATCGAAGGCGACCCAAACAAATCATACCATTTGTCACTGAGATAACAGGAATTGGAAGGTCACCAACGATTACCTCATTCGTTTGAACTAAACATTTTTTAGACAGGAGTAGAGAAAACTTTGAAGCTCCGTTATCATATTGTTCTAATTGATAAAAGATGAGTTTGAATTCATTTATTATTCAACGTAGATCATAAGCAATAACATGGCAAATCCTAATCTATCTTATATTCATGTATATGTTTAGCCCAAATCCATTTTATCCACATCTATCAGCGGATCCATCAAGTTGGATTGTACGAATTGGTGAACATGATATGTTGAATGAATCAATGGAACATTACGATATGTCTGTGGCACATGTTTATGTACATCCACAATATCAATGTAAGTTATTAATGATTATGATTAGTTAATTTTACAGTTTTAAAAACCATGATAAATAGTTAAAATATTTACATTATTCACTAATATTATGTAGTAGTGTGATGTATACTACTTATGTCGATAGATATAAGTAGTATGTAACACTAAGTGGAAGTGATAACCTGACAGTAGATGGCTATGAAGGTCGACTTGAATAAAACAAAACTGGAAATAGAAATGAATTGTGACTTGGATGAACCATGAAGTATGTTGAGGACAACTAATGGAATTTCACAAACAAAGTATTCAATGCATAGTTCTCATATTTTACCAAGAGATTCTGTACTTTTGTCCCTCATTTGTTAATCTTCCGTCAATTGTCCTTTACATCCTTCATAATTTTCCCTATTCTCAATTCTTCTATGTTTCCCTTTTCTAGTTCTTTGAGTTCGATTCCTTTAACCTTCTGCTATGAAGCATTCCATTTCTGATTGGTGTTACATACTACTTGTACCTGCCGATATAAGTAACGTACACCATAAATATTAATTAGTAAAATAATGTAATTAACTTTTCAAATTTTATGAATCTTACAGCCAATTTATTAATTAACGAATTGTTATTCAGTAAACTAACATAATGAAAGAAATTCATTGTATCATTGAAATTTATTACAGGAAATGTAACAAAAGAAGTTTTCCTTTAGACGATATGATTTACTAAAGCTGTGGTGATTTATGTGTACCCTTATACAAAAGAAAAATAGATGATGTGTTAGAGGTATGAGGGCCGTTATCACTTCGCGATTGCTCAAACTGTGGAAATGTTCTTCTGCAGGAATCTGAGAAGGAAATTGGGTTAGGGGTGGTCTTAGTGAGTTGAGAGCGTGACCTCAGTACCCAATGGACAAATGCTTAAGGTCGGTCAAACACGACCTTTTTGTGAATAATTTTCGTGTTAGCTTTGTAATTGTTCGAACCTTACCTCCGTAGACGGATATCCGTGAGATAAGGCAAAACCTGCGTTTTTAGGGTCGACCTTTTATAACTACACCCTCTCTTAGTGGGAAGGCGGCATCGCTGTTATGCTGGTTGTCTGAAGAAAACACCTAACTGACGTCAGACATCTATATAGTCAGCAGCCCTCAGGCCTCGGACTTACTGCCTCTAGTCTTACCGCCCTCCATCCAACCTGCCTGGCATGATAGGACCTTGAGGAACGATTGTTCCAGCGAGTATAGCTAGATTAGTTCATCACAATAGGTAAGACTGACCACCACGTCAAGGTAGCAAAAACGGTCAGAATAGATAGTGTATTCATTATTTGCGACGAAAATATAAACTTCATTGTCATCCTAAATGGGACAACAATCATGATTACAAAATTTCATTTATTTGATGCCCTATTTCAAAGATCAAATGATTCTTTTTCAAGATCTATAATATAAGAGATTAATTTGAACTGGTCAATGTATCAACTTTCAGTATTGAGTCCAACTGAACATTAAGTGAAACTTAGTTCGATCTAAGTGAATATGCTCTAATAACACAAAAGATAAAGAAATATCTTCAATTAAACAAATATTCATCAAAAATGACTATCCCTCTAAATTCGGTGGTAGAAACCTGAAATGCAAATGCAACCTTAAGGATTGTTTTCAATTCAGAAGATATCCTTCATGAATATCAAATTTGAATGATGATACAGTTGTGATGAATCTTAAAACTTGGATTTCAAAATCTCTGACACATAATTTTCTATTCTGGGTAGCTTCATATTGTATTCGTAAGCTTTGCTATTATTCATGGGTTGTATCGAGGATAAATTAAAACTATGGACAATTTCTATATGAATCTATAAGTATGCTTACCTGTTTGAGGGTCAGGTTACACTAAACTAACTCATCATGAATGTCTATTTAAATATTATCGAAGGTGATTTACAAAAGGGAGAATACAAAACAGTCAATAGTTTAATCTTTCAAAATACTCAACATAGTAAAACGTTTAAGCATAAGGAGTGTACGAATCAACAAAAACAATAATGTTGTACGCTGAAGAAGTTCCATTAACTAAGTAGTTTATGCCACAACGTGTAATCTCATTTTACTATGGACATAACAGCTATTCTAATCTTTACGTTTTCTTAGCCAGTAATTAATTAATATAATTCTCAGAGGGGGTTTTGTGGATGATATATTGATTTTAATAGTTGAGATTATGAGTCAATTGAAGCTAGACCACCATAGAAGACATTGAGGCACTCGACGGCCGTTTCGTTCTATTATGGGACTCCTAAGAAGTGCGCATCCACGATTTCGCTCCCTCCGCGAGATTCCAACACAAGACCTATCGATCTCGCGTGCGAATGCTTAACCACTAGATCGTTTAGTCGACTGGCATTCAACTAATTCATAAAATTGGGCAACACATCTACCATTGTCTTCATTGAGTTACTATCTCACAACAGACCCGGTTGAATTCCGCTGATCAGTGTTTCTCACTAGAACTCCAGAAAATACCCAGGACGAAACAGCCGTCCATTGCTTCTAGGTTTTCCATGATGGTCTAACTTTAGTTGACTCATCATCTCAACTATTAAAATTAATATTATTCCCTCATATTGTTATCCAGTTGTTACTATGATCTTCAGATTTTTGTTTTTTTTTTCTTAATATCTTTTAATTGGATAATTATCACCTATCCTTTCTGATCGATCAATTCTTTTCATTTCATATTTCTATCTTATCTCTAGATCAATTGGCAACAATCTCATTTGATATGGAATAATCCCTTTTCCGTGTTTGGTTTTAGACTTGTATAGAAAAATAAGATTTTCTTGACTTAATCATGTTAATCATGTAATGTTAAAATGAACATTTAGATGTATGAATTCATGTTTGCTTTGTTTATTTGAATCTTTCCATTGACGTTTAAGATCGAAATCAATCAGTCTCGCTTATTGGCAACTGTGCATCTTGTACAGATTGCTTCGATATTGTTTTAAGTCACAAGCATTATAATTAGAGATAAACGGTAGCTAGTCATGAAATCCAGGATAAGCATTCTGTTCTTAATACCCAAAATGGATTGCGTGATGGCATTTGAAGTAAACAGTACCGAGTTCTAACCCCGTAGTGAACATTAACTTAGATGTAAGTACATCCTGCTGAGGAGTCCCAAATAAAACGAAACAAGCATCCATCTCTGCTTACATGTTTTAATTTGAAGTAAATGTTTTCTTTTCTATTAAAGTACGTCTACAAAACATATATGCGCTTGATGTATCATTAAACTTTAGTAACCTCAAATCTTTAGGCAATTGAAGAACATTACTTAATGAATGTGTTATAACTGTCTGAATACCTTTCCTCATCTTCTTTTTTTATATATTAACCGAACTACTACTAATTATTATTTAGTAGTCCAAGTTATATTAACATATTTTTGTAGCTTGGATGCTGTGACGGTGATAACAAGCCAGTTTTCTATTGACAAGAGTATTTCCTTTAATTTTCATTGTTTATCCTTTATATGTAGGCTAGTGTAGTTTATTTTGTTAATCATTTATATTGTTCATTGATATATCTGTGTTCTATTTTCTAGTTTATAGTGTGGGTTATAATTGTATTCTTAATTGCTAAATTCAAGGGTGAACTTTCTCATTAACAGCAACTATGACATTGTAACTAAAACTTGCACACTTCATGATTGGTGGTTTGTAGATTCCACAAAATTTTCCCTATTTCCTTATCTATTGGATAAATCTGGTAATTCCGGTTCCAAACTTCATGCATAACTTACTTGTGAAGTGTACTGTTCATAAAACCATTACATAAGTACTATAAAACCAATATAACCAGTGGATTACTTCGAAATAAGTTGTTTATGTTTTGGTGACATTATAACGTGTTCCGACTGAAATGATCATCATCCATGACACTAGATGATCGTTAGGCTTCATCTATAAGGTGACTGGGGATGAGAACACTTATAATTGAATCTCAAACCAATAATATAATAATTAAGAACTTACTATGAAACTTGAATGTTCTGATTTTGATTGCTGGTTTGATGTTCGAGGATTCATATACACCGACGAGTCAATGTCTTAGAGATGAACTAACATTATAAACTACTATTAGTAGGTACATCTGTCCATCCTACAACATAAAAAACGACATAGTTTCGTTTTAAGTAACAAATGTGTACAGCAAACAAGAATTATACTCACCTCCATCGATAAATACACACTATCTACAGTAAAAACGAAGTTCGCGAGTCTCTAATTTATGGACGAGCCAATCAGTTCGTGATGAAAACTCCATATATAATTCCTAACTAAGGCAAACTACGACAATTATTGCGAACTGGATAATAACATCACCAGTAACACTGACTGCAGACAGGTGCTACAATATATACGGATAATTGGAGAGCGTACAGACTCCTACATAAGCTTGGCTATGTGCATCGTGTCTTTATCCACAAGTGGCATTTTGTGCACTCAACAACCGGAGTGCACATAAACAATACTGAAGCTATGTGGTCGAGGCTGAAAGAGTATTTGAAACTTTATCATGGCTCCAGAAGCCTACTATTTTGTAGCCGTATGGATGATTTTCTCTACTGCATGGATTACGATTTAAGAACCTCTGAACCTCTTTCTTACCTTGACAAGTTTTTGAACCATATACATGAAATGTTTCTACTTTATTTCCTTGGTTTTGTATAACATAATTTTACTCTATACTGACTGTTTGCTGATTGGCCACTATTTCTCAAGTTTACTTAAGATTCGTTCAAAGGTTGTCTATAAATTAGAGTCTCGCTGAAATGTTTGTTTATTGTTACTTTTCTTACATATTTATAATCAATCTTTATGAAAGTCTATTCAAAACATCGTCACTGAATCATCAACGTTTAGTAAACTTGAATAATGACTAACAATAGGATCCATAACAATTATCTTTCATTTCAGACTTAAAAGTTGGTTGTTAATATCCATAGTAAAACTCAAACTTAGTACCTTTAGCTTAGAACTTACATTACGTTTTGTATTGATTTACTGAGTTCAGATGATCAGTTGCTTGTGTATCAAAATGCCTATTCCGATTTCCACATCTAGCCACTATCCAATCATACTATAGTCAACGAGAACACAACTGGGGACAATCGAATGTAATATGAACACAAAATCACAAAATCTAAGAACCATACAATGAATATTCAGTTTACAAAATATCAATTAATTGTCTCAAACTTGACTATTCTTTTTGCAAGTGTCAGTCAATAACTTATGACTTCATTGTTACTTCATTTCCATACCAATTGCTTTCAGGTCCCGGCTCTTTCTTCCTAGATCTTCTCTACGTTCTGCTGTCAGACATTCTATTCCTAACTAGCGTTTTATACTACTTATGTCGTTATAAGTAGCACACATCACAATGCTCGTTACAGTTGATTTGTTTATTTTTAAAATATATCATTTAATATTTATTATTCCTACACTGTTTTTCTTTTCTTTTCAGCTGCCTCTAGCAGTGGTTATGATATAGCCTTGGTAAAATTAACAAATCCAGTAAAATTAAGTAGATATGTGAATATTGCTTGTCTACCATCAGCTGGTGAAGAAGTAAAACCAGGTCAAGTCTGTATAAGTGTCGGTTGGGGACATGAAATCGATGGTAAGCTTGATTAATACTATTTAAACCAGATAATAATATCACTATCTCTTCTATTTTACATTGTACATGTAAAAATAACCTTCATTCAATTGAGTAACAATTATAAACATTTCATTCTTTAGTATTACCGTTCCAGTGAACGAGAACACAAAAGGCTATAATCGCAAGTATTTGAATACAACATTACCGTATATCTTAATAAAATCTGAGAATCATACAGTAAATACTTCATTTGCAAAATATGTCCATCAATTGTTTAAAACTTCATTGTCCTTTCATCATTTCCATACCAATCATTCCATGTTCTCATTCTCTTTTCTTCGATCTTCTTAACTTTCTGCCACCAGACATTTCACGTTCGATTGATGATACATACTACTTATATCCGTCGACATCAGTAGCACACATCACACTGTCATTTTGGTAATATGAAGAATAGTTACGTAATGTAGACCTGTTGATCAGAGAGGACAAGTTCAATACTGTTATCTAGATGGTTCATTGATAAGAATGACTAAAGAAGAGTCATTTATTAGTTCTATGGTCTCTATAAATCATCCAGTTCTTTAATCCGAAGACTGTATGACATACCAATAACTCATAAAAAGGAATATCTCATTTTCATATGGTAGAACACAATATTTTTCTGTGATGTCAAAAACAAATCGCAAAGATCCTCTTAATCATTCAGGCTTTTTATGTTAAGTGGTATCAGTTCATGAAGTTATTGACAATTGAACTAATTTATCTAGCTATCTCCAGAGTACATCGTTAGAACTAGCACAATTATCATAATCACAGGCTAGAGTTTTCGCGTGATATACCTCAGAACTATTCACAATAATGAAGGCGTATCCAGTAATTGTCTTCCTTCTGATTAGGTGTCTTAAAATCTTGTCATACTTTTTTCTTTCTACGCCACAATTTCTTGATTACTACTGATACTTTTGTTGTGAATGAGAACATACTTGAGGATAATCGAATGTATTTGAACACACAATTACAGAACGCCTTAGTTAAATCTGAGAATAATACAGTGGATACTCATTTTGTAAAATGCCAATCATTGTTACATCAGTTTTCTTTCTTGATCTTCTCGACCGTCTGCTGCCAGACGTTCTATTGCTAACTAGCGTTATGTACTACTTATGTCGACATAAGTGCATACTACGCTGTTACTAATTATTCTACTCTATGATTTATCGTACTTCTACGGTAGGGCAACTTGAACTGATGCACATATGTGCTTGATTGCATATTTTACATAAGAGAATGGTTGACTAACTGATTCGTCATCAAGATGTATTTGAAAAGGTAGATGAACTTATCACATTTATTTTAAAGGTATCAAATCACACTTCATCTAATATATCATCAAAAACTGCTGAGGAGCTCCACTATAGGACGAAACGGCCATCCAGTGTTTCCAGGTTTTCCATGGTGATCTAGCTTCAATTGACTCATGATCTCAACTACTGAAATTACTAAAATCTCCACAAAACCCCTTTTGATACTTTTCAATGTCTTTGAATGAAGTTCAAATTATATCTTCCACTGACTGACATAAAATATACCGTCCGCGTTATAATTTTTCTCTTATTACGACCAAGCTATCCCTATTGCTTAGTATTCATGGACACCAATTCACTCGACAAGTACCTAAACCAGAACACGGTTAAACAGGAACGAAATTATGTCTCAAATAACAAGGGTATATTTATAGTCTCTACATGAGAAGATTGTAGTCTTCTTTAAGTATCGACTAGGGCTGATTGTCTAATTCTTAACCACTCAGAGTGCACCAACGCGATTGTGTATGGAACATGCTTTAATCTAATCTATATCCCGCAAACAGTCCTCTTCTAAAGATCTAATAGTCATGGTTTCAATACTATATGAAGTCATGAATATCTATGAATACACAAGCTATCCAGTGCCCTATGACTTTCAACAGTTTTCTCATAAATACCATAAGTTATAACCGGCATACTAGTTAAATTGGATTTTTTCTCCCTAAAATCGTAGACGGTAGTTGATTAGTTCCAAGTACTTGATAGTATAATATCGGTTACATTAACCGTAACTAATAGTTGAATCATTTGTATGGGTTATTGTGCAAATCGATAGTCTATTTAACCATTTCATGTAATAGTGTCGAGCATAAAGTTTATTTAAGCTTATAGGTTAAAACAAGCAAGAAATGATCAATTTCTGATCAGTAAATTGATTAAAAATAGCACAGAAATGAAGTGTCACTCAGAAAATATCACATAAATGATATAGTATCCGATAAAAGAGTGAATTATTAGTGACATTTGAACTTCTAACGATGTTAGATTATTTAACTATTGATAATCACATAAAGACAGGTCATGTCAAGGTCAGACTAGGTCGGATTGATGACAATATATAGCACATGTTATGTTACTTGTATGAGTAACTGTGCTGTGTACTACTGATGTCGAGTGATATAAGTAGTATGTATCATCAAAGGCGGCGGCCAGCTTGAGCATCTGGGCTACTTGTGCCTGCCATCTAAATATTTCAACAAGTTATCTATTTTTGTTTGTTTTAATATATCATTATGTCTATTAATCGCATAACCTATTCTGCTGCGTTTCTGAAAAGTGTACAACCTTTCGTTGTCAAAGTTACAAATAGCTCAATAAGAGAGAATGTGATTGCTGGCAATATGCCGAGAAAAGAATGTACATTATTCAGATGTTCATTTAGTGAACTGCTAACATCTAACTGACGATCACTCAATATTTATCGCCAGGACCTACCAAGAAGAAGGAAACGGGAACTTGTTGAAATACTTTGTGCTGAGAATTCTATATTGTACCAAAAATATAATATTGAATAATGCTAATAATAATAATAATCGAAAGTGAAATGTATGATGGTAGAAAGTTAAGAAGATCAAATAAAAGAGAACTAGAATAGAGTGAATAGAGTGGAAACGAAGTAATAACAAAGTTTGAGACAATCGATGGACATATTTTGCAAATGAAGTATTTACTGTATGGTTCTCAGATTTCAATAAGCAACTCAATAATGTATTAAAATAAATTTAGATTTCCCCACTGATGTTCTCGTTCACTACGATATTTGTGTTAGTTTGTTATTTTGACGTTGAATCAAATTTGTACAAAAAACAATTAAATGGGTTTGCAGAATCTGTTGTTTAATCGCTTTTACGTCAACAGCTTAAACTGACAAGAAGTTTTGTCAATCCTCAACGATATGCTTTTGTGTATGTGTGCATGTATCCTATTAGTAACAGTTTGTTGAAACTACTAGTTAGGAAGACCCTCAGAAGGTACGATTAAGCCCTCAAAGGCTTTTAAGGATCCGAAGCGATTTCATCCAATCAAAACGAATGTACGGGGCTTTAGTGGGTTGGTGGATACGTAGGATCCACCCAGGGAATTTGAAAACCCTTTTTCCAAACCAATGGTAAATATGCTCTCTAGAATCCTGAGGGAACGAATGGTGTATGAACTTATTGTTGCTCACCGGCTACCATGTTCTTAGTCATACGATTATCGCGAAATACGATTTGACAATTTAGATACGCTGATCTATACGACCAAACTAATGATGTATAGACCAGTACAGGCAGCCTAGATTTCTGACGGCTACTTTTTATGAACAGACATGCCTATTGAGTCCGGAACACTAATCTTAGCTTCCACTATGCGAATCATTCATCCCAAATATATTTGATTTATATACAAGTAAAATCAGACTGCATCACACCATAAAATAGAAAATAACATCTGTACAAGATGAAACCAAAAGTAGCTGTGATTGTTAGAAACTGTTACTATCTCAAGAATAGTTCTAAGATTTTACTAAATGATTCTGTAATTTTATGTTTAAACACATTTGGTTGCATCCACTAGTGTTCTCGTTCACTACATAATAATTGAAAAGCTCCAATGGATATCTAAAGTTTAGGTGTTGTGGAGACGATTAAGTTTTTGATTGAGATCATTAGTCAATTGAAGCTAGACCACAATGGAAAACCTAGAAGCACTGGATGGCCGTTTCGTCCTAAAGATTAATTTGCACTGTTAAATGATGTTGTCATACAGTTTACCTTATTTAAATTGCATAAGTAATTTAGATTCATAGTGAAAAGCTTAAAATAAGTTTAATTATGATACTCTGTCTAATTTAGGAGCCAAAAATATTTCTACAATATTGAAACATGTTGGTGTACCAATTGTTCCAAATGATCAATGTACAATGAATTATGCCACATTACGTAATGGACCAAATCCTATTGATGTTACTATAGAAAGTAATGTCATTTGTGCAGGACATGCAGAAGGTGGTAGAGATGCATGTCAGGTAATGAATAATGACTTTTTCTTGATTTTATAATAAATCATTCAATCAAATAATCTATAAAAGAAATCATTTTCAGTTGTTTCCGAATAACATTTCTTGATTGAAGATATTCCAAGTTAAGGCGAGCTTTGTAATGTAGTTTGATGATTTCTGAAAGGATAACGTTATCGTTAATAGGATTAATGAGTGTATGTACCCGAAATGTTGATATTATTTGGCAGTCGTGATTCCGATCACATCATTCAATGAGACTGTATAAGTCATCAGTGTCTATATGATCAATTTTCCATTAAAAACATTAGTTCCCTTCTAATTGTGTTGACAACGAAATACAGCATAATTTTGACGATCTAGTGATCTTGTTTCCTTATCACAAATACCTAAAGTAATTTTCAAGATCAGTTTGTTCTCTTGCAATTTTATTACTGTCGTATTCACAACCACACTAGCAAGTGTACACCTAACTGTCTCAAAATAAAGGCCAATAAAAAATAAGTTAATTATGCACGACTTTTCATATTCGATTAGAATTAGAACCATCGAATATTATTGATGTTAAGTGATTTAGGCAGGCGAATACACAACATTTGATGACAGACATAAAATATGAATTCAATTGTAATTTAATAGTTGAATTCATGAGTCGATAAAAGCTAGACTACCATAGACAACCTGGAGGCATTGGAAAGTCACTTCGTTTTAGTGTAGGTCTCCTCAGCAATGCACATCTAAGATACCGCTCGCGTAATCCTGAGGAGTCCCGTACTAGGACGAAGCAACCATTCAGTGCTTCCAGGTTTTCCATAGTGGTCTCATTTTAATTGACTCATGAATTCAACTATTGAATTACTAAAATCTCCACGAAATAATAATCATTCATAATTTTTCCTTCTTTTATCTTAGTTTGATTCTGGAGGTCCATTAATGTGTCAAATTAATAAACAATGGACTGTCAGTGGAATAATTTCTTTTGGTTACGGATGCGGTAAAGCAGGTTATCCTGGAGTATATACACGTGTATCAGATTATGTTCCATGGATTAAGGGCATAGCTGAAGTGTTCACCTTTTGAAAATTACAATCTTTACTGAGTTATAAATAGAAAAACTAGTTAACAAAAGTTATTATTTCCTTTGAGTTGAACAAATTCACAACAAAAATAGATTCAGAGAAAATAAACATATTTTACTTCAAACAACTTACCTGTTAAATTGTCACTGCCGCTTTCATTGTTGACTTATTTAACAAAAGAAACAAAATTTCGTTCAAATTTCGATTCATTTAAAATTAAGCAAGATAAAGGAATGGATAATTTTAATTGAATCACTTTGCTTACTTATGAGTAGTTAAAAATCAAAGTCAAAATTGTGAGGAGGTGCTATTGTAGCAGATTATCTACATGGGGGTTGTGGAGATGACTGAATTTTTTAATGAGATCGTGAACTGATTGATGTCAGACCACTGTTGGAAACCTGGAGGCACTTGATGGCCGTTTTATCCTATTGTGGGACTCATCAGTGAGCATCCACGTTCCCGCTCGCGGGGTCGGAACCTAGGACCTTCAGTTAGCGCGCAATATTTTATTCAATATAGATTGTAAAACAAGGGATTCCAGTATTGTATTTACAATCCTAGTTGTTCAGTAATAGAAAAAATGCTTTCAACGTTATACAATTAGACGTTTGCACGGAAGTATTTTATTGTGAGCTTGTTTTATATAAGTTTTATATGGTAAACAGAAGGGTGTAAGTAAGGATTTAAATGTGATGAAGTTAATAAGCAATGTTATGATTCAAATCAAGTGTAAGTATCGATGACTTAATCGTTCAAATTAGTATCATCTTTCTTTCAAAAACAAAAACAGTAAGAAACATGTAAATCGAATGGATACTATCTGATTTCCATCAAAAACCCCAATTACAAAGAAATATCTAGCTTTAAAATTACTATAGAACATTTAATTCAGTTATGTGGTACTAATGGAATCGTTAACGTAACTACGGTACTGGTTTATTATTGCAAACCATAGGGGTTACGTTAAACAGAACAATAGGATAAGTGATCAACTGTATTAACTTAAGGGATTTATAAAGATTCTTGAATTTTTCAATTTTATGTTACAGATTGGCCTAAGTTAGATGACAACTGAAAACCAGAAATCCCTGGACAACTATTTCATCCTGATATGGTACCCTTAAGTAGAATATACCTGATACCCGACCCGGGATCGACCCCTTCACCTTAAGATCTCATAACGATTGCCTAATCTTCAGACTCATGAACCAAAATCTAATAGTTAATATGCCTAACTTCAGTCAATCGATAATATTTCTCGACCACTCTATAATCCCTTCGACGAGTAACTGCCTCACATCTGACGTGATTGAACTACACTAGTAACAAACTCATGTTGGGAAATTAAAACTACCATTTAAACTTAAAATATCCATTTATAGACATATCAATCTTATCACTGTGAATGTATCTATTTAATTGAGTTTCCTAATGAAGTAACTGAATTAAAAAATCAACATTTTGAGTCATTGGTGGAAATTTTTCTACTCCACACTTTGATTAAACCAGCTATATGATTATCATGACCTTAATGGTTAATTCATTGTGTTGTTGAACCATTCAGCACAAATCATTTGAACATTTTCATATTGTAATTTTATGTTAATTAAAACTGGATAGAAATAGAGGGATTTTGGGCGAGACTCTAATTTATGGACGAGCTAATCAGAGGCGTTTTAGAGATTTCAAGGTTACGGCACCAACGTCAGTGCTTAATGCTAACGTACGATCGGTTCGCAGGGAATTTTGTATAAAACGTGATAATTGGGCGGCTATAACACATAAAATGACGAGACTATAATTTGTGGATGAATCAATCAGGTATAAGATAATAGATCTCGGATCTTAACACGAAAGCCTTTCATCCATTTGGCTAAATAAATTTCTGACATTAAAGCTGATGTCAGTTCGTGATGAAAACCCCTTACATAATTCCTAACTAAGGCAAACTACGACAATTATTGCGAACTGGATAATAACAGCACCAGTAACACTGACTGCAGACAGGTACTACAATATATACGGATGGTTGGAGAGCGTACAGACTTCTACATAGACTTGGTCATGTGCATCGTGTCTTTATCCACAAGTGGCATTTTATGTACTCAACAACCGGAGTGCACATAAACAATACTGAAGCTATGTAGTCGAGTCTGAAAGAGTTTTTGAAACTTTATCATGGCCCCAGAGGCCGACTATTCTGTAGCCATATGGATAATTTTCTCTACTGTATGCATTAGGATTTTAGAACCTCTGAACCTCTTTCTAACCTTGACAAGTTTTCAAACCACGTATAAGAAGTGTATCCACTTTCTTTCTTTGGTTTTGTATAACATATTTTTACTCTATACTGACTGTTTGCTGATTGGCTACTATTTCTCAAGTTTACTTAAGGTTCGTTCTAAGGTCGTCTATAAATTAGAGTCTCTCCGGATTTTATTTAAATACTCATTCTTCACAGACATAGATTAGAATTTGTTATCTGATATTCCATAGACCGTTGAGTTACAAGACTGTTATTAGAGATCACTAATTCAGAAGTGATCAATATAAATCTATTCTGATTGTTCTATCAATATCATCACTAACAATCGCAAATGATATTCAGTCGAGGATTTTCATGTCTCATAGATTACATAACACAATAGGGATATGCAACTCTACATATCCTAACATCTTTGACTAGTTAGTTTATTATATAAATATAAAGCTATGTACAGTACCTTTTGTATGTTCTTTATTTGAAAAGTAAAAACATGTATCTTGAAGGCATATAGTTAATGACTGTGAGGATAAGACACGAGTGGACTCGAGCAACCTCTAAGAAGTTCATAAAAAGCCGAAGACATTCCATCAATCATATTTTCAAATAACGTTCCAGAATATCGACATATAACTTCTTTATTGGGCAAATGTTAAAAACCACTGTATGCGTATAGGATAACTATAATGATGTTTACACGTTTACTAAAAACTATAAATACCTGAGAGTTTTGTACTATATTTGAAATTAATGAGAATAACATTCCTTCTCACTCGTCTTCTGGCTTCTGATCTTACGACTTTGAGGGTTGTGGAGTTCGAGTGCTCAAGTTGTATGCTGTATCTCATGAATCTAAGCTCTCTGAAACCTCATACTGACTATATAGTATTTTTGACTATTCTTGACGTCACAGTATACGCCGAAACGTTTTTCTATCATGTTTACACCATTTTTTTCCCAATGATTGTCTACTTGTCGACCACTTCGAAAACATCAAAATAATACTGTATATTCGTTTAAAGTTTGTTCAAATTACAACATAGAAACTTGTTGATAACTGATGAATTAGACTGAACAATTACATCGTCTAACTAGAAAATCTCGAAGTTCTAACATTTTTGAAATTATGTATGACAGATTGTCTTGAATTCGATTCAACTAAGAATTCTTGAGTAAACAAGCCAGAACAAAGAAACTGATCATTGATCACTAATTAGTGATCAATTTCAATTGACTTGATAGAATACAAACAATAGTACACAATTAGATGATCATTTGTAAGTATCTCCGTCATAAAGGAGATCATTAGCGGTTAGAACAACTCAGTAACGATGTTTTAAACTGTAAACTGAATGATTTGGACTTGAATAACTCAAGAGCAAGTCGTTTCCTCACAACTGAAGAGTGTTAACTAGCATAAATTTCAAGTTAAACGAAGTTTCTTGCTTCAATCACATAATCATTTATACACAGACTCAAGAAAACAGCATTTTATTTAAACTACAATAAAATAACTAGTGTTTTGTTATACTTAAAAACTATCGTAAACATAAGATAAGTCATCATTACATCACGGATTAATCAGTATTTATTAGTTGAATTCACGAGTCAATCCAAGCTAGACTACCACCGAAAACCTGAAAGTATGAATCAGTCGTTTCGTCTTATTGTGGGACTCCTCAGATGTGCGCATCCACGACATCCACAAAACCCCCCTCTGATAATATTTATTGTTTAATTAACTGATAATGAAAACTGGGAACAAAAAAGATGCAACAACAACAACAATACATTAATATTATGGTCTAGTTTTCAACCCTTCAGTGAAGAATTCTTCATACAGTTGAGTAATTTTAAAAGTGACCTTGAGAGTGTTTTGTCTCTACTCAGCCAATAATAATCTAACAATTAAATCATTCATTAAATATAAACAAATTGAGCTGATTATTAGATGAAATATTGATTGAATAAACTATAATCCAATATCATCTAGATGTCCAATAAAACAAGATTAAATAACTAATTCCATGTGTTTCCAGTCGAATTCTCTTCAACTAATAATCTGTTATACGTAAACTGTATAAATCCGATAGGGTCCGAATAACTCTGGAAGATATATATCTTAATCCTGTAAGCCTAATCTTTCCGATTACTGTTTATACTTTTACTACTTTCACCACTATGGGATATGAATCGACAACTGCATCTCTGTGCTAATATGGTATGGCAACTGGAACTGATGTACGTACGTACGTACGAAGTTCTACGTTGTTACTGACTGACTGACTGACTGAAATCCTGTAAAAAGGTCATCTCCTTCAACATTGTAGATATACATTACTGACAAATACTTATTAACATGAAATTGGAAATCTATCATTGCTTAACCAATTACCGTCAATCAGATAATACGAATAGCACATATTTATTTAGGAGTTGTCAGTCATTAAAACAATCAATTAAGTGTGTATATTTTTAATAAATCTAGTATTTTAACAGTTGAATTCACGAGTCAATGTAAGCTAGACCAACATTGGAAACCTGGAAGTACTGGACAGTTGTTTTGTCCCAGTGTGGAACTCATCAGGAGCGTACATCTATGATCCTACCCATGAGGCTCGAACTTAAGACCTTCGATGTCGAAAGCGAGCGCCTAGTCTACATTAATTGAGGTCGTTAAATCCACTCAATCGATAAGAAAGTAATGATTGAATCGATAATATCGATTGATCATTCACTCCAAACGAAGAACTATAGCAAAATCTTTAAATACTGAACATAGTGTTCATTATAGTTTGAAACATATCAACAATACATAATCATTAGCATGAATGTGATTGAACATAGCAACTAAAAATTTATGCAGTAAGTGTAATAACTTGAAATCACTAAATGGGAAATCAATGATTTGTATGTAGGGATAATCACAATTGATTAATCACTGGGTGGTGATCAATCTCATGCTTGTCTAGTCCTTCTTAGTGCAGATCGAATGCTATCGATCATGTTGCAATGTGGCCACCAGTCTAGGTGACTCGACACTGCGGGTACTATGTATTGAGATTTTAGATGGTAGTTGGAGGTAGTCAACAGGAAACCCTGGACCCGGGTTTCGTGCTACTTGGCACTCGTCAGCAAGGTGTACCTGTAATCTTGAGGGAACTGGTGCTCCCTGGCGGATTCGATCTCGTGTCACCCAGCTTCACAGTCAGAGAGGTTACCACTGAGCTATCCGAGCCGTGACTAACCTCCTGTAGGACTGAGATGTAATCACCAATTCCCTCAAGATTATAGGTACACCTTGCTGACGAGTGCCAATTAGCACGAAACCCGTGTCCAGGGTTTCCTGTTGACTACCTCCAACTACCATCTATGTAGGGATATTACAATATTGACGGTACAATGAAAATGAATAACAAGAGCATGAGTTTGAATTCTTGCAAGGTTATGGATGAATGTTTGAATTAGACGAAAAATTTGTTTTTAGACTGATATCAAGCTGATATCAGTTTATGTAATAGAAATATCTTCAAATGTTTACAAAAGATAATGTCTCTTGTTTAAACTATAATAGAACACAAAAAACACAACGATTTTGATTATTTTATCTATTTTGACGGGAAATGTCCAAAAACTGATACACATTAACCCTCAAACTGGCTATTCGAGCGTAAACACAAGAGTGGACGAAAACGTACATTGGGCTAACGAATAAGATACATATATATATGCCACTCTAATATTAAGAAAATAAATCCATTACTTAGTCGCCGAAATGCGCATATCCTTTATGTCACTTCTGATTTCCATCTACTGGCCTTCTCATTAAGTTACTTCTGACCGACTTACCATAGTAATGTTGGAGTCTAGCCATTAATTATTCTGAGCTGATCTTGCCGCTCCAGACTGACTGTATCATGTAAATAATCTAGCACCAAGTTCGAACTTACTTGCTTGCTCCTGTTACCCCTTGTGAAGGGGCATAGGCTGCTCATCAGTACTTTCTATCCAACTCTGTCTTAAGTAATTCTTTTCAGTTCTTTTCAGTTGCTATTCATCTTTTTCATGTTTGCCTCCAATTCATAACGTTGTGTGTTTTTCAGTCTTCTCTTTTCTGTTTCCCTTCAGGAATGTAAGTTACAGCTTGCTTCATGATGCAGTTCGTTGATTTTCTCAATGTGTATGCTATCCAATTTTAGTGTCTCTTCCAAATTTTATTATTCAGATGGAACTTGGTTTCTTCTCTCCTACAGTAGGCTGTTGCTTATGATATGCGGTTAATATACATTGGGTATTTTGTGCAGACAATTGTTTATAAATACTTGCGCTATTTTGATGATGGTTCTACTGTTTCCGTAAGTTTCATCTCCGTGCAATAGAACTGTTTTGATGTTCGTATTGAAGATTGTGACTATGATGTTGATTGACAGTTGTTTTGAATTGAATATATTCTTCAACCGTAGGAATGCTACCCTTTCTTTACCAATCCTCTCCGTTACGTCTACGCAAGATCCTCCTAGTTTATATATATACCATTTGAATTGTTGTTCACATTATATATTTAGTTTTCGATAGGAAAATAACACTAGTTAGTGTACATGTTCTTTGCTAGCATTACGCATCAAAAATCTAACATGTAACCATACCTATAACCTTTAAATGGTTTTGAGAGTACGATAATCTTCAGCTAATTTGTCCTTATGGAATCGTAGATGCGTATTGATGAGGAGTCCTATACAAGGACGAAACGGCTATTCAGTTTTTCCAGGTTTTCCATGTTAGTCTACTTTTAACCGACTCATGAATTCAACTATTGAAAATCACTACAATCTCCACAAAACCGCTTTCTTTATGGAATAGTTTATATTCTCACTTTTAAACAATAAGTTGACTACTACACATTTTCAACAAAGAAGATCAATATATTGATCTAATTGACTCCACAGATCACGGGTACTTTTGTCAATATTGATATCTTATTGTTACTAGTTTATATTGAATTTGTTACCAAGATATTTATGAAATTAAGGTTGAATGAGGCATTCCAAATACAAGTCACATATCTTATCATGAGTTTCACCTAAAATAATTAGGTATTACAGTAATACGTAAAGATTTAAACTTAATTCGAATTGTATAAAACAAAGGTAAGGATATCATTTATATTTGTAAAGGATAAATTACAGTACTATTGTGGTGCGTGCTACTTATATTGATATAAGTAGTATATGACGCGAGTCAGGAATGTAATGTCTGGCAGCAGAAGGTGGGGGAAGATCAAGAAACCAAGAGCGGGAATAAAATGCAATTTGTATGAAAATGCAATGACAATGAAGTCTGAGATATTTTGAAACAGTTGGTGGACAATTTGCAAATTAACGATTTGATATATGGTTCTCAGATTTTATTGAGATGCTCTGTAATTTTGTGTTGGATACCTTCGATTGACCCTACCCGAGTTCTGTTCATTATACTATATGAATTACGTTGTGTGGTGTGTGCTATTGATATCAACAGATATGAGTAGTATTGTTTAGAACAATAACAGGAATGGTAACCATCGGACGTATATGAACCCATACAGTGAATACTTAGCTTGTTAAGTGTCAATACATTGTTACAAACAGGACTGCTTCTTTAGTAAATACCAGTCCATCGTCTCAAATTTCATCGTTCCTGTATTTTCATACAAACTGCTTTCTATCCCCTTTCCTTCTTGCTCGATTTTCTACCGAAATACATTCTATTCCTGACTGTCATTATATACTACATTTGTGGATAAAAGTAGCTTACATCACACTGGCCCTCTCTTTGAAGCAGCCGTTCTTGCAATGGTTCTGCTCGCCGTGCCACTTTCTTCTTTTCTGCAGTCTGTGCTACGCTCTCCGTCAAAGTGTCGAGCGCTGACTTCCATAACTCAGTTGACCTGCCGAGACATCTACATCTGATATTCACCTGGCACCTGGAACTTTCAACACCTGCGTCCAGCGACCTGCTGAGCCATCTACATCCGATGTCCGTCTAGCGGCTGTACGTCCCACCGCTCCTCACCGTCGACAGCACCCGCTACAACCGATGCCACCTCGCCAGAACATTCCACTCGACGTCATTTCTCCGCATCAAGCTGCCTGGAAGCAGAATATTAACAAGATTGAAGCGAAGAGAATGAGAACGCAGAATGATTGCTGTGAAAACGAAATAACAATAAAGTTTGAAACAGTTGATGATAATTTTACAAATGAAGTATTTACTGTATAGTTCTTAGATTTGACTAAGACATTTTGTAATTTTATATTCAAATACATTCGATTGTTCTTATTTGTGTTTTCTCTTCATTACAAATATATCGTACAATATTTATATTTAGTTAACATTTGTATAAAACTAATCCTTAGAAATGATTTGTTTATCATTCACGTCTATAGATATAAATATATATTTGAACAGCTTAACAGATTGTTCTATTCAATATTCAATAGTTATTTGTTTAAATGTAATGCGTGAAATAATCGCTCGCTATTTAAATGATTGTCATTTTAATACATTAGTAGACGATGGTTATAATGGGAAGGTTGGGGAAGGTGGAGTGATGTGGAAGAAAGTTATTCCCGATTAAATATAATAAAAAGAAATAGACAAAGAATTGTTCATTTTATTCGTGAACAATAAGCTTCATAGTACAATCTAATTTATATAGCATTCATCATAAAATTGCACTAATTCAATATAAGGGGGGGGGGGTAATGAGTTTTCGATGGGAATCATATAAGATTAGTTGGCGAGGATGAAGTTGCCAAGTGAAAAAAAGGATGTAAAACAACAACGACGACAACAAAAAAAGACTAACAGGCTATTTTTACCCACTTGAAACTGTTAAATGTGTTTGTTTGTTGATTTCTGTTTGAGGATGGGATCTAATGAATGTTGATGAGGTTTTATTGGTGATAATATAATTTATGGACGACCTGTGAGAGACGCCAGACTGACCTTGAGAGTGTCCACTTAATAACTAGGATCAAATAAAGTTAATAAACCTGTGTGGATTATTAGAACTATGCTTTATAGTTGATAATTAAGGTTAGGAATTAGATTTCGGGTTTTCATCACAAACTGAGATCTGCTATAATGCCATAACTCAATTTATCCGAATGAATGAGTGAACTTGACGCCAAAATCTTATAGACGATTAGTTCGGCCATAAATTATAGTCTCGACGTTTTATTTTCTAGAAATGTCATAGGAACGATACTTTAACTCTCTAGACCACATGATATGTATATACGAACCTCATGAAAAATGGTCAAATTATACCTTTTGAATACACTTTAATGTTATCAATGTATCACAATTGATTGATCACTGGGTGGTGATCAATGTCGTGCGTGTCTAGTTCTTATTAGTGCAGATCGAATGCTATCGACCATGTTGCGATGTGGCCACCAGTTTAGGTGACTCGACATTGCGGGCACTATATATTGAGATTAGATGGTGGTCCAGGGTTTCCTGTCGACTAAATCCAACCACCATCTGATTGTCAATATATATTTTCAATTGTGAACTTCTCCTTCTATCAGTAAAATTCTATTTCACATTATTCAATATTCCACTCGTGTTTTGAATTGAATTTTAATTGAAGTTAGAAATTGAAATTAATTAAAAGACTAGGATCCAAGTTCGATTTCCTAATAGGGCTATTGATAAGTGCTATGAATGAGTTTCAGATGTAGACCAATTAACTATTCGTTGGTTCCGGGATTTATACAACACAGCACGCAACAATCGAGTCACATTTGATGGCGAAGATTTGGAAGATGTAAAAACCTTTACATATCTGGGTGGCATCATTGATGAACAGAGTGGATCTAATGAAAATGTGAAGGTGTGCATCGGCAAAGCGAAAACAGCATATCTACAATTGAAGAACATCTCGAACTCAAAACAACTGTCAATCAACACCAGTGTCAGAATTTTCAATACAAATGTCAAGACAGTTCTACTATATGGGGCGGAAACTTGGAGAACTGCAAAAGCCATCATCCAGAAGATACAAGTGTTTATTAACAGCTGTCTACTCAAATTACTTCGAATCCGTTGGCCAGACACTATCAGCATCAACCTACTATGGGAGGGAACGAACCAGATCCCAGCGCAGGAAGAAGTCATGAAGAAGCACTGGAAGTGGATAGAGCACACATTGAGGGAAGCAACCAACTGCGTCACAAGACAAGCCCTCACATGTAATCCTCAAGGCCAAAAGAGGAGAGGAAGATCAAAGAACACGTTACGCCGAGAAATGGAGAAAAATGAACAAGAATTGGATGGAACTGGAAAGGAAGGCCCAGGACAGCGTGTGTTGGAGAATGCTGGTCAGCGTCCAATGCTCTATTGGGAGTAACAGGCGTGCGAAAGTATGTAAGTGGTTCCAGGATTTGATAGGTCACTTAATGTCAAATTCTTACTAAAACCTTTCAAATTAAAGAATATTATTTATTATCATAAATCACATTACTGTGCAAACCATTAAAAATACGAACGATACTGATGAACAGCTATTTCAGTCATTACACTATGACTTGTTCATGGAAAGATATATATAGATAACTTGAAATGATTGGAATGAAAATCCTAGTGAAAACTATATGATTAGATGTACTACTCACTTGCTAAGTGAACAGAAAAATGATGGAAAATGATAGGTATTGTACTTCTATAGAACTATGAAAAAAGAATGAATAGTCTTGTACCAATTGTTGCCATAAACGTTTAGGATGTGCTTTAATTGACTAATTAAGTCTTTTAATCATTTATACATTTTTGGCTTTTATACAATATTTTCAACGTAACACTAAATCTAAAGAATTGTTATTATGGTAGCAGCAAAATCAGATATATGTCCTCCTTTCCACCTTGGTGGTTAGTAGGAGCAATCTTGCTAGCTAATTTGGGCAGTCGATGAATATCGAACTAGTCCACCACTCTAATGTAAACCGGATGAACTGGGTTCTATTTCTGATGGTCTTTAGAAATCTTGTAGGCTGCCCGGTGTATATGCTTATGTATAATAATTCCATAAGTTTCGGCTTGTGCTGTTTATGTATTTAAGTATATGCGAACGGTGCGCGCGTGGGTTATCACAGGGAATGTAATTTAAAAAATGCCTGCCATATATCCAATAAAATCAGCAGCCTAACTTTTCATGTCGAAGACATAATTAAAAAAGATATATGGTAGCAAATACTAGGAAGCGGTGACCATCTACCTTACCAGGTGAATGAATACATCAGTGTGTATACCAAAGGATGCATGGGTGAAAACTTCTGTGTTACCTGTATGCATATATACTATACTTGACCCTGGTACGACGCCCGCAAGCCAACACCTGGGCACAAGGATTTCCTCACAATATCACCCTCGCGGTGAGCTTTCAGAAAATCCAATCGGCTTCATTATGAAACGAAGAGTCAAATACTAAATGTATTTAAAGAATACATTTTATGCGTTATGTTGTGTGATCATCCAATTCTACTTCTGATAAACAAGTATCTTATGGAATAACCGAACTAGCTACTTAAATATAAATAACCAAATATGAGTAGAAAGCTAACCAAAACGAGAATATACGCACAACTCATTGATAAGTAAATAGTTCTACACATCAGAAAATAAAGACAAATTTCCAATCAATGATATTCCTCTTATTCTTTAGAAAGTGAACCCAAATCTTGATCGATAGCATACACCGATCACCATCTCTCATTTCTCATTTTACCTGTGACTGATTGACCCCAGTGTATTAAAAGCACACATATATCTTTACAGAAGATGTACAATATAATTTAATACAGTTAGAAACAATACATGAAGATATACCTGGATAGAAAGTCACAAAATACTTGATCGGATTACACTGATACATTGAATAGGCATTGTTTGATGAATAGATATAAGTTCTAGATGAATGACACAAAACACAGCAACAATTACGATTTAATGATTCTTACTTTAACTTCAGTCAACAACTAATGATTTTCTATTTTTAACTAGTAACATGAATTAGTTGCTGTATTATAATCTCAACTCAATCATCTACGTCGTTAACAGTTTCCCAACTCATACTGGAACTTCTGAATTAGTTACAAAAATAATTAGCATATTATAACTAATTACTAAAGTGTTGCTTAATGACGTGTCTATCGATATTTATGAAAACAAAACAACAACAATTAAACAAAGATTATTATCATATGGGGTTTGGTGGAGATTTTAGTAATTTTATCGTTGAATTCATGAGTCGATTGAAGCTAGACGACCATGGAAAGCCTGAAAGCATTGGACGGCGGTTTCGTCCTAGTATGAGACTTCTCAGCAGTGCGCATCCACGATCTCGTCTTGCGAGATTCGAACTCAGGACTTATCAGTCTCGCGCGCGAGACTGAGATATTACCTTACTGAGGACAATAGTGGATGGTGGCTCAATTTTGTGGATTAGTTGAAGTTAGACATTAACATCATTGGATGCAGGTCGAATCAATTGCTTAGTGGTTAAGCGTTCACGCGCGAGACTGATAGGTCCTGGGCTCGAGCCTCGCATATAGGATCGTGGATGCCCATTGCTAAAGAGTCCCATATTCGGACGAAACGACGGTCCATTGCTTCCAAGTTTTCCATAGTAATCTAGGCTCACTTGTCTAATCAATTCAACTATAAACAACGATTGTTGAAAATTCAGAAGTACTAAAAACCATTGTTAATCTGATTTGCAACACTTCAGTAATTCATACTCACTTCTTGGATAATGAAATGCGTTGTCATTTGAAGAATCTTCTACCATTGCAGTGCATTTTTTTCCTTTTCTCAATTTTTCTTATCTAGTTTAGTAGTTGGGCTCATGAGTCCATTGAAACTAGATCACCATAGAAAACCTGGAAGCATGAGACGACCATTTCATTCTATGATGATACTTCTCATGCTTAATAATAAACTAACATAGATATTCTGTAAAGTTTTTGTTATGTTTTTTGTTAAATGGTTTGTTGATAATATTCCATAGAAATTGTCCGGAAGTTAGTGTAAATAATTTAATTAAACAATGGAAAAATAAAGTAAGACATTTACAACCGGAAGATATAAATTACAAAACACTTAACATAGAAAGAGATATCTGTCCTAAAAATAAATCTATTCGGGTTGTAATATAAGATTACTCAATAATTAGTTATTGGGATTCTCTCAATATTCATATTACAGTATGATTAACAGGATGATTTTGATAGAGTAGCATTTAAAAACAAGCATTTCACCTGTTATACTTCATGAAGAAGCATAAGCCACCTAACAAGCATTCTCCATACAACCCTGTCTTGGACAATCTTTTTCAGTTGTTTCCAGTTGTTATTAATTCTTTCCATGTCTGCTTCCGATTTTCAACACAGTGTGTTCTTCGGCCTTCCTCCTTTCCGTTTCCATTCAGGACTCGAAGTTAAAGCTTGCTGAGTGATGAAGTTAGATAATTTCACAAATGTGTGCCCTATACACTTCCATTGTCTCTTCCTAATTTACTCTTCAGATAGAAGTTGGTTTGTTCTCTCTCATAATAGTATGCGGTTAACAGACATTGAGTATTTTGTGTAGACAATTGTTTATATAAATACTTGTGATATTTTGGTGGTGGTTTTAGTAGTTAGTTTCATTTCCGTACAGTAGAACTATCTTGATGTTTGTATTGAAGATTGTGACTTTGATATTGGTTGACAGTTGTTTTGAGTTGTATATGTTGTTCAACTGTAAGAAAACGGCCATTGCTTTGCCAACCACTGCCCTTATACCTGCATCAAATCCTACTTTTCATCGATGTTGCTACACAGATACGTGAAAGTTACCATCTTTTCCAGAGCTTCCCCAACAAGTGAGATTGGGTTAGTGTTTTGTGTATTGCATTTGAGGATCTTGCTTTTTCCCTTTTGTGTCTTAAGGCCTACTGATTCAGAGGCTGTTGCTACACCAGTCGTCTTCATCTGAATTCGTTTGTGTGTATGGGATAGAAGGGTTAGGTTATTAGTAAAGTTCAAATCTTTTAGTTGATTCTGAGCTGTCCATAATATTTCGTGCTTCCCCTCAAACGTAGAACCTAAGTAACATCAGTTAAGACAGTGAATATGGAATCTTTGTAATACAAGCAAGATAGTGAAATAAATTACTCTTGTAAGATGTACAATAATTTCTTATATATTGATTAAATGTTAATAACATAAACAACGTAGATGGTCGTAAGTAGTTATCAAGAAACTCTGGTCTTAGGTTTCATGTTAGCTCATACTTATTAACAAGGCGCAGTTTTTATTCTGATGTATTTAAAAGCCCTATGAGATTCGAGCTCGAATCACTCAGTCATACAATCCAAGAGGTTAGAACCAAGCTATTCGAGCCGTTATCGAAGATTTCAGCATGGCACCTACGATATCGGATCATTCAGACTAATGTACATATTACAACTCGAACGATAAAATCCGATCCACATTAAAGGATTAGACAAACGAGATGTTATTCATCATTCAGTGATCAACTGACTATGAGTAACCACTGATTAGTTAGGCAGACATATAGATGGTTATAAAGATAATATATTAGTTTTTGAAATAGTTAAAGAGATTTAACCTCAGTATTTTTTTTGTAAATGGTAAAATTAAATCAAGAGTTTCTGATTGGATGGTTACTTATACTACTACTATGTTTAGTAGCGTTCCAGAATTTTCCGGATACCTAAGGCCATCTAAAATATTATAAAAACCATGGATTTTCTGTACATAAATAAACATTTGGATTAAAGCGTTTCTTCTATATTTCGCACTTTTTCTCAAATGTTCAGGTTGTTGTATAGATCTAGTCTGGGAGGTTACTAGAAAGGCTAAAGAACTGAATCTAGGGTTCAATTAGAAGCATATTGCATAAGTCAACAGACTAGTTATAGTCGTTAAGTGTTTCAACCCGTTAACTTTATAAACTGTATACATAGATACTACATACTTACTTACTTACGCCTGTTACTCCTAATGGAGCATGAGCCGCCAACCAGCATTCTCCAACCCACTCTGTCCTGAGCCTTCCTTTCCAGTTCTACCAAATTTTTCTTCATTTTTCTCATGTCGATCTCCGTTTCTCGGCGTAATGTGTTTTTTGATCTTCCTCTCCTTCTTTGGCTTTGAGGATTCCATGTGAGGGCGTGTCTTGTGACGCAGTTGGTTGCTTCCCTCAATGTGTGTCCCATCCACTTCCAGTGCTTCTTCATGACTTCTTCCTACGCTGGGATCTGGTTCGTTCTCTTCCATAGTAGGTTGATGTTGATTTTGTCTGACCAAGGGATCCGAAGTAATTTGAGTAGACAAATGTCAATAAACACCTATATGTACGGGATGGTGTTGCTAACCATATGCCCAACCCTCTTCCTTTATCCGGGCTTGGGACCGGCAGTAGCCCCCGGAGGGACTCCAGGCGGATTTATACGTAGATACTAAATTAACGATTAATTTACTAACTCATTGCTTTGAAATTTATTCACTGACCGAATACTTCAGATGATATACATTTCATTATTATTTTAAATATCAATTATGAAGTGAAATAAATCTTATTGCACTGAAACATTGAAACAATCGTTTTCCGATGTACAAGTAAGAAATGATATCAGTCACAACTAATAGCCATGCTAGTAGTAGTAGTAATCAACAATTGCGACAAGATATAAAAATGTATGAGAAATTTAATAGTTGAATTCATGAGTCAATCTAAGCTAGACAGCCTTTGAAAATCTGAAAGCAATAGATGATCGTGTTGTCCTAGTATAGGACTCCACAGCAGTGTGCATCCTTTATGTGGGACTCGAACCTACGACCTTCAGTCTTGCGCACGAACGCTTAACCCCTAAACTATTTCTCACTAGTGACTGGCATCAAGATGGATTTTCTGGAGTTCTAGTGAAAAGTCGTGACCAGTGGAGTTTAATCCGTGTCAAACGTTAGACAGTTATCCACTTCAGACAATAGACCAAGGTTTGCACAAGACCATGGATCGATTAATGTTTGACCCTAACAATGGTCTAGGGGTTAGGCGTCCGAGTGCGAGACTTAGGGTCCTGGGTTTTCACTGGTGGTCTAACTTTAATCAGCTCATGAATTCATTTATTAAAAACTTAATTAATTAAGAAATTTATTGAGCTTTGAAAAACGTTCATTGGAGCGAAATAAAAAGTGAAAGCGGTATAGAAAATCCATTCACATGATTTCAGATTATTCTGTCTATAGAACGTGTACACTTGTCAAAGTTAGTATAAATCATTGTTACAGTTTACACATACTCTCAAATTATGGATACGAGAGTTGATGTTATTAGATTTAAAACGTATTGAAAATGATCTTTCTGTCACGATCTGTCTTATATCTCGAAAACCTACTAACTGATAAAGGCCACAATACAGTATATAGTCAACATTCTTAATTCCAACTAAAAGCTCCAGAAGAGTCAACTAGCTGCTTCAGAAGGTTTCACCACACTCCATGGCAGGAACGGACACTTATTAAATGCTCAACAAATATATGTATAATATGTTTTGTGGAGAGAGTTCTGGTGAAAAGCAGTGACCAGTGAAGTTCGACCGATTCAGTTGTAAGATAGTAACTCATTAATGAAAATGGTGGATGTGTCACTAAATTTCATGGATTAGTTGAAGTTAGACATTAACACAGATGGATGCTGGCTCAGTGGTCTAGTGGCTAAGCGTTCGCGCGCGAGACTGACAGGTCCTGGGTTCGAGTCTCGCGAGGCGGGATCGTGGATGCGCACTGCTGAGGAGTTCCACAATAGTACGAAATGTCCGTATAGTACTTCCAGGTTTTCCACGGTGGCCTAGCTTCAATTGACTCATGATCTCAACTATTGAAATAATCCACTATCCTCACAGTTACAACTTTTTAACTTATTCACATCTATGTAACAGAAAGTTATTGAACATCTACAGAATTGAATTAACTAAACAGCACTTCTGGACTATTTTCACATTTTTTACAATTTCTAAATCGGTAGTTTTTTTTACCTCAAATTCATCTATTAAATGAAACGGAAGTTATCAATTTATTATTTGTAACTTTTAATTTACATTACAATAAATGGATATTGGCTAGAAGCTGAACTTAGGATGCATTATTCCTTCTACTTGCCCAGCTGGATTAAATAAATCAGTGGATAAAATGTTGGTAGTGGGTTTTGGTCTCAGTGTGAATATCAACGTGTGGATCAAGTTGCATTTAAGTGATGAGTCTATGACTAACCATTTTAAAAAATGAATATATCGAGACGAAAAAAGCTCAGTCAGTCAGCTACGACGTGGGGCTAGGCACAAATATGCATCGGTCCGAGTTGCCATACCGCATTAGCACAGCAAGATGAACACCGGATTCATAAAAGTAGTTAATTCGATGGCGGTAATATAAAAAGAAAGATTGCATATAAGGATATAGTACAGTAAGAAATAATTAGTACGTAGAAAGATATGAAGCCATTTTAATCTCATAGTTTAAGGGAAGACAGAAAGTGTATACACCTACGCCATTGTGATCGATTGTGAGCCGTGTCACCAAGAGTCTCCAACCATTGGTTACAATAGTCACACGAACCCCAACTAATTAGTGTGCATCTCCCAACATGGCTCAGACCAGAAGTTAGTGACTTCAAGCACTGATGCCACAACAGTTGTTGCTACATTGACGTGGTGGTCGGGCTGGCCTATCGTGATGAACCAATCGAGCTATAATGGCTAGAACAATCGTTCTTCAAGGTCCTATCATACCAGATAGGTCGGATGGAGAGTGATAAGAATAAAAGCAGTAAATCCGAGGCCCTAGGGCGAAGTCATACTGCTGACTGTATAGAGGTGTGATGGCAGTTAAATGTTTCCTTCAGACAACCAGCATAACACCGATGCTGTCTTGCCACAAGGAAGGGTGAGGTCAGATAAGGTCAACCCTCAAAATGCATATCTCGCCTTATCCTACAGATATCCGTCTCCGGCGGTAAGGTTTGAACAAGTACGGAGCTAACATGAAAATTACTCACAGAAACGTCGTATGTGACTGGCCTGAAGCAGTTGTACCTTAGGCACTGTGGTCGCATCCTCACGTCACTAAGACCACCTCTAATCCTATTTCCTTTTCAGGTACCTCCAGAAGAACCCTTCCACGGTGTGGGCAACCGGGAAGCGACAACCACCCTCATACTTCTAACAGCACTCAAGATCCCTGTATTCATAATCAACTTCGTTCTTCAATTCCTACTATTCCTCCTACATTAATTTTCAACTCTAAAATTCCTCTTTTGGCTTCCTCCTAAAGTTTCACCATAAAAAAAGCTCAGAATGAACATATATCAATAAATACTATTCAGACATCTGTCCTGAATGTCAACAACGGGATAATTTAAACCTATTCTAATTCCGGTTAACATACTGTTATATTTGTCCCTGTTAATTGCTTTAGTGACTTATACTTAGTGTTGAAAGCCCCGAATTCGATGACATGTAGTGGATTTATCTACAATACCATACAATTAACCATTTTGAAACAACAGATATAACTAGCTGACTAAATCATTTAATTATTTCTTCACAAACTATACCAAATATGTTGTAAAACAAGTCAGTAGGCAGGCGGAATTTGTATTCATTGTGAGACGTTACGTAGTATTTACATATTAAATATACATAGCATTCAATCTTCCTTTTACATCTTTTGGTTTGTTGTTTATTCTGAACTCCCTTCTGGTCTGGTTTCCACATTTCATGCCAACGCCGTGCTTTCAATACACTTTGTCTGACAACTGTAGTAACTTTGACGTCACCTTCCAATACACACTCCTTAAAAACAATCTTGTGAGTAGCATCCACTACGATATATATATATGTGGTTTGGTGATCAGACTGTCATTAGCAACATTCCAAAGTAGTTAATATTAGATGTGATTATACAGTCCACTGGAGGCAGTTCCATTTCCCTAGTGTTATGATAACGATTAATGTATTTGAATTCATTCAACTGAACTATACTTTTTAAATGTGATTACGTGACATGAAGAAAACAAATGTGAGAGATAGAAACTATCAAAAACAGTTGACTGTTTACTACTAAGTTTAGTCAAACATCTAGTTAGTGGGTATGCGACTGAGTGGGTGAGTAAGTGGGCGAGAGAGAGAGAGAGAGAGGAAGATACGATCCGACATACCAAACAGTAATCGCATGATGTATACACATTTGATTTATGGCAATTCAAGAGTAAATAATAACAATGCAAAAATTTGTAGAGAAGTATATCAAGGATGAATAACTATTTGTTAGTTGTTTGTATAAGAAAAATGTAACATAAGGGGATTTATCATTACTGAAATAGAAGATATATCTCTGTAATGACAGTTTAAAGCCAGTATGCAATTGATACTCGACTAAATTTTTATAAGTAATCTATGTGATTATCTTCACTGATCAATGAATTATCTTTAAGTTCCCATAACTCAAGAATCTATTACCATTAAAAAGATAATGTTATTTGATATAGTGTATAACTGCTACTATGTCTGAACAGTCGTCTCTGTCGTTTCTCGTGACGTTTCGTTGCTGTTATGTATGTGTCGACTATGTTGGAGTCTGGAGTCGAACTGTTTTTACTTGGTAATTTGAAACTAATGTAACAGGCAAGACATAAAGTAAGAACATGGAAAACTGGTGGTGCAATGTGGATTTATTCATTCTGTCTCTCTCACCAGACAAATCCTGAAACCATACCGTCCTTAAAGGGAAGTACAATCATTTCCATACTGATTTTTAGACACTTAACGGTGTCATATACATAACACATTTTACTGTAATATCATACAAACTGAATTGATACAAGAACTATAATTGTCTCACTGAACGAAAGTTCACGCATGTTATGTTAAACGAAATTTACACTGAATCGATAAGAGAAATATTGGCTGAAATTATTTCATCTTTTCATTTCATTAATATCAATTAACTTAACTCGAGAGATTTTAATCTGAATTCAACCAGTTGAAACCTTCATTTTCATCAGTCAGTCATCATTAACTTAGAGCCCAGTGCAAATATGCATTGGTTCGAGTTGTCGTTACCACATAAATAAATGAAATAGTAAATAAAATCGAAATTATGTAGTAAAAGTTGGTAACGGAGAAGACTGATTACATAGAGTATAGTTAGAAAACTTAAAAATGAGTGCAACATTTTGATCGATTCTGAATCATACTTCCTAAGAACTTCAGTTACTGATTGTGGTTATCTAGCTAAATGACCCTAACTGATTAGTACGCATCTATAAAGGTGGATCAATTCAACAATCAATCACTGACTACATCGACTAATACCACGTCTTGGTATGGTCTTCATTAACCTTCTTCCAACTTACCAGTTGACATTGCTCTCCTTGATAGGCGATGGCTAACGTAAAAATCTCGAACTTCATTAGCCTATTCACCTTCGTTGACACATAATCTAGGCCTAACCTCAACATTGCCCATTTGGTTGTTCCGATTTATGCGGACAATACTTTGAATATATCAGTGATCAATAAACATCCCCTATAATAATAAAAGGAAACATTGAGGTATGGTATAATGTGAAACAAGTGACATTGATGACGGAGAGAACTACAGTCAAAAGATTATCAGTAATAACTGTGTATATATGTCTGTGCAATAACAGATGTGCGTTGATTTTGAAATAGAATTTAACAATATAGGGGTTTCGGTGAGGCATTAATTGAATGAGGTTCAGAAGCAGAATTATGGAGGAGGAATTATCGAGCGACCCATCTCATCCATTTCTGATCTTAGTAATCTTATGTAAATACTTCACAACCTCTAAAATTACCATACAATCTATCTTAAATATTTCTGGACTGTACTCAATTACTACCATACCTAACCCCTTATGTTTTAGAATTCTATCTCCAAATTATCTGGCATCTCTTCTTGCACAGCCATATATATACAGTTATTATTGATAATCCTTTTCATTGTAGTTCTCTCCGTCGTAAATGTCAATCGGTTCACATCATATCATACCTCATTCTTACCTTTTAATATATACGCGGTTGTAAGCAGCTGATAAGAAACCACGAAATATGTGGAGATAGGCATGACAAACTTATTTTGTACAGACTGTACATTTATCACAAAATGATTGAACATGTTGTTGAAGTGTATGATCTTGAACACACATTCTCCCGTTGTGTTACACGCATAGCATGACACACGCTGTTAACTGTTAGCAAATACACTACTATATACACATTTTTGTTCTCTATTGCTCGTAGTTGTGATAATTGAACTCTAAACCATCTACTGTTTACATTTATAGACCGCAGCCACATTCACATTATATTTGTACGTTGGGCTATAACACTGGTAGCACAACAATCTTTTTGGAATCATTAATTATCTATAATTGTGGATTCTGATACCAAACGCAATCTGAACACGCACAAGCCAGCTGATTTAAGTAACGTCTATAAATTTTTAATTGTGTTTATAACGTTTAACTGATATATTATAACATTACTGTTTGTACGCAATAGCTTTATTACTATTTTTGAGTTCATATATTGTTTAGTCCACCAGAAATTTAAAGAATTCATATTATTCTGTCTCAGTTGTTGTCCTAGGTTTATTCAAATCCATGAAAGGAACCAGCTGCTTGAAACATCTATCACCTTGTACATATCTCCTACTATGTCTCACAGTTATGATATTATACGGAAAAATCTGAGATTGTGTGACAACAAACTTCTTATAAGCAAAGGTGGATAGTGGCTAGCAGTGGAATCCAGGACTCGCGTTTCGTCCTGTTTCGGACTCGTCAGCTGGATGTAACTGCATCTCAGAGTTGATATTCACTCTGGGATTGATCAATTTCAGTCCTAAAGCATCAATGGGAAGATTCAAGTGAATTAAACTTATAAGTTTACATTACTCATCATAAAAATAACTTATTAATACCCAAAAGTAAAATAAGTGCCTCCCATCTTCTAAACAGTCAACTAGAAGTTTTTACAAAAATTTAGTTTACTATCACTATATACACAAAATTTCAACTGAGCTTTTCTTTCAACGGTAGCAAAATTACCTACAGAGCTATTCCTAGAATTGTATTTACATAGAGAATAATAATTCTTCTAAGAAACTATAAGGTTGAGTTATCTTTTCGTCTAATTATAATACGAAGTCTATACATATATGTATATATGGTCATAGTCAGAAGGACGAATAAATAAGTGGATAGATAACAGTATGTATTATTCGAGAACGGTTATATATATGTATTAATTAACCAATCAAATCAAAGCAAAATAATGACACGAATTTGATTGGCTAATCTTTTTTTCAAAAATGTATATAATGAAATAATTATAAATGAAATGTATTAATTACACGATTACACGATTACACGATTTACATATAGAGATATTCAATTAAGAAACTAATTCTTATGCTTCACAGTAAATATTAATATTCTGAAATTTCTACAACTGAGTACAATCTCTCGAAGAACAAAAGTAAGTTCATTTTGCATTGTTTATTTGAATCTTCCCATTGATGTTTAGAAATGTATTTGATTAGTCACTTATTGGCATATGTGCATCCTATGCAGAATGTCTCGATATTCTCTTAGTTCACAAGCATTGTAAATAGAGATGGATGGTGGCTAGTAGTGGAATCCAGGACGCAAGTTTTGTCCTATTTGGGATTCGTCAGATGGATAGGCCTGCATACCAGGGTTGATGTTTACTCCATGTTCACTTTAGGAATCAAACCAAGTATCGTCCGCTCCAAACGTAATCACATTATCCACTTAACGATTGGATCTTAATAACTATTTGCTTGTGCAATAGGGTGGATTATAAAATTCATTTGCTATTGTTTGCTTGAATCTCCCAATCGATGTTTAGGACTGAAACTAATCAGTCTCTCATTGGCATATGTGCATCCCGGGCGGACTATTATCGATTTTAGAAACATACAAATGACAGTTATTTATACAATGAGTAATATCTTTTAAATATTAAAACTATACGCTGGTGTTTTTAAATTATCTCCACGAGTCATTTGATTTTTTTACATTGAAATAAACTAATTACTGATTTATGATGATTGTTAGACAATGTAGAATCATTGATGCAATACAGTTGAATATAATAGGAACAAAAAACAACCCAAGTTTTGCTTTGATATTTGTTCATAGGGTGAATGTGTTCTTTTGTTGAAGTAGTTGACACTGCTTGCAAGCTAAATGAATAGACTGAGAATTAGATGATTGAATTCCATTAATAGTGAACAGTAGATAATATAATATCCGTTGTTGCCAAGTGAATATGCTTTTAGTTCAGTGATTAAAGCTTTCTTCTTTGAAGCAGTAAATTGTAATTTTAGATAATTGAGTAGTTGTGCATACACTCATAATTAGAGTATAACTGGGAACCGAGTACACAATTCCATGTTAGATAATGAGTTAACCTTGTTAATAATAGTTACTAGTAGCTAATCGATCCGCATGTATATATAATACCCCATAAATCTAAAAATAGTTATCATTCTTAAATTTCCAATATTATTTAAGTGGAGTGTCATGCTTATGATAATGTTGTTTTGTTCTTAGACATCCTGTAAAACTGTAGAGATTAACCACGCTTTACGACGTAAGAATATTCTCCCATTCAATACATTAGATCTTATTATAAGTTAAGTGAATTTTAGTTATTATCCTTAAATTCAATATTATGCTATTTAATATGTTCATTACAAGATATTCAGATATTGAACTAATGATCCACATTGCGATTTTGTTTTCTATAAATTGAATGTAAGCTATCCGTTACACATCATTTACTTGCTTACTCCTGTTACCCTCTTGGAGAAGCACAGGTCACCCAAAAACACTTTCCACTGACCTCTATCCTGGGCAAACCTTTCCAGTTGTTTCCAGTTATTATTCATCCTTTTCATGCCCGCTTCCAATTTCCAACATATTATGTTCTTTGGTTCCTCTCTTTTTTCTTTCCCTTCAGGGTTCCACCTTACATACATTCTTATCACAAGTTTCAAACATTGATAAACTACGTCTTCTCATTGCATTATCGTATTATTGTTCATTTTCGAACGATGATTGTTCATAGAGGATAATAGTATCGACCTTTCGATATATATTTCGAGAGTTTTGCATCATGGTCTAACATTGGTCAGATAACTACTGAAAACCATGAAGTGTTTGACAGATTTTTTCACTCTAGTATGAAACTCCTTAGTATTAAGAATCCACAATTCCACTAAGGATTAAATCCAAGAAATTAATCTTCGTCCCGAATGCATCACTTTCCGACTACTGAATTAATATCCAATATTTCTTCTTACTGAATACATTTCATTAAATATGAATCTAACTTCCTCTCAGTATTGTTATTTAAACTTGAAGAAATACCAAAAACATGTTCCTTAATGTGAAAAATGAAATGTTGTTCTGTTTTGCTCTGTTTTGTTCTACTTAACTGAACTTTGAAGAACATTTGGATAAACTGATATATAAAAATTATATTAAAAAGTAGTCTCATTGAATGAAATGTAGTTAATTCCAACGTTACACTGAACAACGTTATTTGAGAATCTTCTACGTAATATCTATTACAATAGTTGATATCGTGAGTCACTTGAAGCTAGACCACCATGGAAAACCTAGAAGCACTGAACGGCCGATTCGTTCTGGTGTGGGACTCCTCAGCCGTGCGCATCCGCGATCCCGCCTCGCGAGTCTCGAACCCAGGACCTATCAGTTTCGCGCACAAGGAGCGTCACAATAGGACGAAATGGCCCTCCAGTGCTTCAAGATTTTCCATGGTGGTCTGATTTCAAATGACTCATGATCTTAGCTATTGAAATTATTATTATATCCACAAAAACCTCTACTGATATCAATATTTATTCGTTTTGATTACTATGCTAAAGAAGTTTAAATAGGCTTATTGAGTGAACTGTTGAAGTTAGTTAGATTTCATTACATTTTTCCAGTGAGTATCGTGTTAAAATTATTTTATTTACAAGTAATCATAATGATATTGAAGTAAACATATCTCTCAAATGAATAATGTGATTTCCAATGACAACAGAAACCGACAGTTATAAACTAAACTAAGATGATGGTTCGAGGTGGTCGATAGAAATCCCTGAACCTAGGTTTCATGATACTTGGCATTCGTTAGCAAGGTGTACCTGTAATCTTGAGGAAACTGGTAATCCCCGACGGATTTAATAACATGTCACCCAGTTTCACAGTCAAAGACGTTACCACTGAGTTATCCGAGTCATTACTAACCTCCTGTAGGGTTGAGATGTATTTACAATTGATTGATTACCGGTTGATAATCAATGTTATGCGTGGCAGGCTCTTTTCAGTACAGATTGAATTCTATTGACCAAGTTACAATGTGACCACTAGTCTAGGTGACTCTACCTTGTGTTCACTACATTGAGATAAGATGGTAGTTAGTCGATAAGATTTGATCTGTACTAAGAAGGACCTGATATATATGACATTGATCACCACCCAGTGATCAACCAATTATTATAAACTAAACTATGTTTCACAATAAATATTTGCTGATATATGCCTTGACAAATTAACTGAACTCGATAATAATTATCATTTAAAGTACTCTATTAACAAATTAATGAAAACAAGAGAGAATATATTTTATTCAATCAATCTTTCCCATTTAACTCAATATATTCCACATTTAAGGTTAATGACATGGCGTTATGTGGATTCTGTAAACATATATGATTGAATATTTAGGAAGCTATATATATATCAATAGCCGGCAATATCACACACTACCAGACTTCTCTTTGTATGTATGTATCATTGAGTTTAGAATTCCGATTCTATACGTTAAATAATCACATATTTAATTAGAACTCATCCGAAATACCTACTTTAATCAATAATCTCCATTCTCATCTCACGATTTATGATTTCTAATCGAGACGGCCATGGAAACTATTGATTAAAGTAGATATTTCGGGTGGTGGTGATGATGATGATGATATGCGGAACTGAAATTAAATTTTTTAACATTTGAATAGAGTAAAAAGTATCATTAAAAAAACACTTATATAAATCAATAAAGAATTCTCTATATCATTCTATTCACATATTACATGTTATAAACTACTCTTCACTACCTTAAATACTACACATTACGAATATCAATCTTGTTTTGGTATATCTGTTAATACAAAAATACTTGTCTAAGTTCATTTCAACCATAATAGCATTCGAATGAATAAACAATGTACATTGTTAGACCGCCATGGAAAACCTGGAAGCACTGGACGGCCGTTTCGTCCTAGTATGGGACTCTTCAGCAGTGCGTGACCCCTATCACGCCCCCTGAGAGATTCGAACCCAGGACCTACTGGTTTCGCGCGTGAGCACTTAACCACTAGATCACTGAGCCGGGATCCAATAGTGTTAATGTCTAACTCCAACCGATCCACGAAGTTGCGCCACCGTACCTCATTGTCTTCAGTGAGTTGATATCTCACAACCGGCCTGGTTGAGCTCCACGGGTAACGGCTTATCACTAGAACTCCAGGAGTATCTCTTGAAGTCAGTCACTAGTGAGCAGATAATTATTATGAGAAGGGGTTTTGTGGAGATTTTAGAAATTTCATGGTTGAAATCATGAGTCAATTGAAGCTAGACCACCGTGGATGTGCATTGCTGAGGAGTCTCATACTAGGATGAAACGGCCGTCCAGTGCCTCCAGGTTTTCCATGGTGGTCTAGCTTCAATTGACTCATGATTTCAACCTGTGAAATTTCTAAAATCTTCACAAAACCCATTCTGATAATATACATTGTTAACAATTATTAAACTATAACGAATTAATTCAATTAATGAACCGTAATGTTTCATCTTTCATGAAAACGAGTAAGTTACGAACTTTTCTTTATTAAATGTTACGTAATTACTGGGTAATAAATTAAAACTAAATATTTCACTTGTTTTATATATCAATAGTTATATGTATAAATATCAGACTGATGAAATTTCTTAGGTTAAAGGCTAATTCCCAAACTATCGGATAGAAATGTAGTTATGGAAGTAATTCGAAAGTGTATAGATATTTGTGTGTGTGAGAGAGACAACTCAATTTACTAAGCTCAATGCTCATGAATAACTTCAAATAGGATTGATCTATGATAACCATGAGTTATGGAGAACGTTGAATTATGTTGTATGCTGCTTATGTTTGTCAATATAAGTAGTATGTAACACGAATAGGAAGTGAAAAACCTGGCAGTAGGAGGTTATGAAGGTCGACTTGAAGAACACAGAAATGGGATTAGAAAGGAATTGTGAATCGAAAGAATCATACGGAATATGAAGTACAAATGATGGAAATTTTCAAATGAAGTATTCAGTGTATGGTTCTCATATTTTAACAAGATACTCTATAATGTCGTATGAAAAATGTAATTGGTTAGAATCAGTGGACGACCATTTCGTCCTCGTGTAGAACTCCTAAGAAGTGCACATTCACGATCTCGCACATGGGATTTAAACCTATCATCACCCTATTTGAAAGTCCTCTTTTGTAAGCAACACTCATCTTCCAAGCGCTGTTGAATTGTATGTTATATTTAGGTCAACCTATGATTGATCATAAAACTAACAGGATTGTATATTTCGATATAAATCAAGGTTGAATTGATGTACATAAACATATTCCTTACTTTTGGAAAATTGGAAAATATCAGTCTCATTGATAGTGATTTTCCCATCCAAAAAATATATCTCTTGCCTCTTGCCATTCAGAGTTGACTCAACTAGTTTTATGTTTAAAACAAAGATTTAAATCGACCATCAGTAGAAATTGTGCGCGGTTCAACTCATCTATATGAAAAGCAAAGGTTTTGGCTTTCCTCGAAAACTAAAAATGCCTGTGATTCAATGTGTCACTTCACATTACATCTATCGAAGTTCATGTATATGTGAACATACCTATACAAAGTAATGATCATTCAACATATGTCTCAGGGACTACATTAACAAATAAATTTCAACTGTCAAATCACAGAATAAGATAAATAAACATTTTTCTCTATTGTCAAATATTAGATTGAGATGAACCAAAGAATTGATATTATATAAGCCTTTCTAATGTTTTACAATTGTCCAGGGGCGTCTACTGAGGCTTATTGAATTTTTAATCACCAAGGTTTCAAATCCTTTTTTTTTCTATATTTATTCAAAAGCAGTTTAATTTCATATTAAGCCTGCTATAGTAACACTAAGCTGATATCTGGTCTATTATGATTTGTATTGTTTTCTTTACTGCCTAAATTTCCCCCTACATTCCATTTTATCTAATTGACCTTTTTATTTTCTATATTTATATATATGAATACCTTAAAAAGTATAGGTGTGACCAGATTGTTTTTCGAATTATATTACGTTAATATGTATCGACATCGTTTCAATAAATTTCATCTTCCTCTCCCCCACCCACCCACTATATTGATGAAATCCCCCCTCCTCCTTCAAACACTAGTAACATTATACCATTATCTATTGTTTAGATTCAATTAAAATAATCTCTATGACTTATCAAAATAAAACTTGATATATATGGTTAACATTTTTTTTCTAAAAGAAAAAAGAAGAAGAAACATTTATAATGTTCATTTTTTTTTGCTTTTTAAACCTTGTATCTACCTTACTAGTCTTTATAAAACAAAAAAATAAAGTGACCTATGTTACTATTCTCTTATTACATTTGTATCCATGATTATATATATATATATATGATTATTTAAATAGGTTAATTGTGTTTTTAATATAACCTTGAATTAATTTGAAACATAATGATAATATTACTAATAATATTCAGTAGTATTAATAGTAGTAGTAGTAGTAGCAGTAGTAGTGTTAATAGTAATAATAATCATTTTTAATTCATTAGATTATTCTCAATTTTCTCTAAACTTGACCGATAAGATATTAGTAAACATTTCTTTTCAGCGTTAATAAATAAGTGATTAATAGGGCACCATTATTATTATTATTATTATTATTATTATTATTATTGTTCTCTTTCTATTTTTTTTTAACCAAAATTATTATCACCCTCAACTTCTTTTTTTTATAATTTTTTTAAAAAAAATTGTTTTCTATTTTAATGAATCGAATAGAGAAAAAAATAATAAAAGAAAATAGAAAAAAAACGAGAAGGTAGAAGAAAAAAAGAGAGAAAAAGAGAAAGAAGAAAATGATAATAAGAGAAATTCTATTAGTTTATTTATAAGGTGAAAAATTAAAACAATAAATATTTTGGTTAAATGTTTGCTAATGTGATCTATTAATGATAAATAGTATGATGAAGAATATATGTTTATATATATAGAGAGAGGGGGGGGAGAGAGAGGAAAGGAGGGGGAGTCATGATATAATGGGAATAATATTGTAATATTTTGTTTAAATGATATAAAGTGGTTTACTTAAAATCTGAAATTGATATTTTATCATATTTGCTATATCTTAAATGAAAAATAAATGAATGATAACTGTTAGGGATTACTTATGAACTATTATATATATATGTATACTTACTTACTTACTGACTTACGCCTGTTACTCCCAATGGAGCACAGGCCGCTGACCAGCATTCTCCAACCCACCCTGTCCTGGGCCTTTCTTTCCAGTTCTATCCAGTTTTTCTTCATTTTTCTCATGTCTATCTCCGTTTCTCGGCGTAATGTGTTCTTTGGTCTTCCTCCTTTCCTTTGACCTTCAGGATTCCATGTGAGGGCTTGTCTTGTGACGCAGTTGAGTGCTTTCCTCAATATGTGTCCTATCCACTTCCAGCGCTTCTTCCTGATTTCTTCCACCGCTGGGGTCTGGTTTGTTCTCTCCCACAGTACGTTGTTGCTAATAGTGTCCGGCCAACGGATCCGAAGTACTTTGTGTAGACAACTATTAATAAACACCTGTATTTTCTGGATGATGGCTTTCGTAGTTCTCCAGGTTTCCGCCCCATACAGTGGAACTGTCTTGACATTTGTATTGAAAATCCTGACCTTGGTGTTGGTTGACAGTTGCAATATATATATATTCATAATATAAAACTATAATGTATTTCAATTTTGCTTGGTATTATTTTTACTTGTATCTTCTCATTGTCGTGTAGGAATGTAATTGATCAGTTTCTTGTTGGCATATATGTATCCTGTGAGGACTGTGTCAGAAGTTTTAAACCTTTACCCTATTGTACAAGCAGACAGTTATCAGGACTCAGTAGTTAAGTAGATAACGTGATGACGTTTAAAGCGAACAGTACTGGGTTTGAGTTCTAGAGTGAATATCAACTCTGAGATGTAGGTACATACAGCTGACGAGATCCATATAGGACATTGGATCATTGAATTTCACTGCTAGCCACTATCCATCTTTGTTTATTAAGTATCTAGATTATGCGTGTATTCATATTCCCTTTTTTATGAGCTTCCATTTGACTTATTAGCTATTACGATACGATTTAATATTCTTATATTGTTTCCAATTTATTAGCTACACTTTTTTACACTCACAGCCATCTTTAGGCTTGATCCCGTATATTTGTTATTTTCTATTTCACGATGTGATTTGGTCTGGTTTGCTTGTGTATAAACTCAATATTTCTGAAATACATCATTCATTCAGTGGTAAGTGAGATTGTGTTCTGGACTAAAGCGAACAAGGCTAGGCGAGAAGTTACTATACAGAGGACCAACAAAGACTCAAAGTTGACTCTAGGCTATTGATACTGTTTAATACGTCAATGGTTTGGCATAGTACCAAGGTCACACAAGTCGGTGTTCCAACTGGGGATTTTGTTTTGTGGTAATTGACTGAGCAAAAGAACGTAACAAAATGATTAAAATAGTAAAAAAAATATAGTTTCTTTCAATTGGCTTTTTTTATCACAACTCTACTCAACGATAATTGATTACTCATAATAATGATAAAATTCATACTAATTAAACGGTTGTACTATTCAGTTGTAAATGTTTAAATCTGCCCGTTTTTTAGTGTTAAGGATTGAAAATGACCAGTCTTTTTCGGTGTATATCTACACTGTAAATGGGTTATGTTGTTATTACCATCACTCACAAACATTTCTAAGTGAGGTTAGATAGTGAATAGTAATGTGTTCAATGATAAGATGATAAAGGATAACAAATTGAAAGATGGTTACAAGATCGAAACGCCAATGTAAATCATTAGATGACAAGTCAGTAATTTGAAGGTTAAGCACTCACTATGAAACTTCAAAACTTTAAGTTCTTTCGAATCCCGTTGACTTAGTAGAAATTTACTACTAAAAGGGATTCATACTACAATGAAATAGATATTTAGTGTTTATTGATTTTCAGTTATTATCTCTCAATACCGGGAAAAGTCTTCAACAGGGTATTGTTAAACAGGATGAAGGACTGCGTAGACGCCCAGCTTCGTGACCAATAGGCAGGATTCCGTAAGGATAGATCGTGTACAGACCAAATCGCAACTCTACGGATCATTGTGGAACAATCAATTGAATGGAATTCATCACCCTACATCAACTTCATTGACTACGAAAAGGCATTTGATAGCGTGGACAGAACAACACTATGAAAACTTCTTCGACACTACGGCGTGCCTCAGAAGATAGTCAATATCATACAGAACTCATATGATGGATTACACTGCAAAATCGTGCATGGAGGACAGTTGACAAAGTCGTTCGAAGTGAAGACCGGTGTTAGGCAAGGTTGCTTACTCTCACCCTTTCTCTTTCTCCTGGTGATCGACTGGATCATGAAGACGTCAACGTCTGAAGGAAAGCGCGGGATACAATGGACATCTAAGATGCAGTTGGATGATCTAGACTTCGCAGACGATCTGGCCCTTCTATCCCAAACGCAACAACAGATGCAGGAGAAGACAAACAGTGTGGCAGCAGCCTCAGCAGCAATAGGTCTCAATATACACAAAAGGAAAAGCAGGATTCTCCAATACAACACAGAACGCACCAATCCAATCACAATTGACGGAGACTATTTGGAAGATGTAAAAACCTTTACGTATTTGGGCAGCATCATTGATGAACAGGGTGGATCTGATGCAAATGTGAAGGCGCGGATCGGAAAAGCAAGAGCAGCATATTTACAACTGAGGAACATCTGGAACTCAAAGCAACTGTCAACCAACACCAAGGTCAGGATTTTCAATACAAATGTCAAGACAGTTCTACTGTATGGGGCAGAAACCTGGAGAACTACAAAAGCCATCATCCAGAAAATACAGGTGTTTATTAACAATTGTCTACGCAAAATACTTCAGATCCATTGGCCGGACACTATTAGCAACAACGTACTGTGGGAGAGAACAAACCAGATCCCAGTGGAGGAAGAAATCGGGAAGAAGCGTTAGAAGTGGATAGGACACACATTGAGGAAAGCACACAACTGTGTCACAAGACAAGCCCTCACATGGAATCCTCAAGGCCAAAAGAGGAGAGGAAGACCAAAGAACACATTACGCCGGGAAATTGAGATAGACATGAGAAAAATGAACAAGAATTGGATGGAACTAGGAAAGAAGGCCCAGGATAGAGTGGGTTGGAGAATGCTGGTCAGCGGCCTATGCTCCATTAGGAGTAACAGGCGTAAGTAAGTAAGTAAGTAAGTATCTATTTAAGGACAATTCACCATTTAAAAGTGCTTAATCAAATTACCAACAAGAAATTAAGAAGATAATTGAAAGATGAAATGAATGAAGTGAATTATATATAAAGGTATTAATGACTTAATGAAAACAATACACTAATGAGAATCGATACATTACGTAATATATAATACAAAAGAATTGACAAATTTTCGATAAGAAGACACAATATTAATAATGACAGGTAAGTAAGAATGAGAAAAAATGTTACATTTAGGTAGTAACAAAAACAGAAAAGACATTTTTGCATAGTAACAAAAAAGATAACACATTGATAAAAGATATTATATTGTAAACCTATTGAAATCTATTCGATTGTTCATTGTTAAGGTTGATTGATCAATGATGAATATGTTTTGTTATTATGAATAGAAATATCAGACTTTTGAGTTTCAGTAAGAGTTTAAGATGATTTTTGATTATGAAACAATTGAGGTTCTGTTAATATGAACGTAAAACAAGAAGAAAAAAAAAGAGAATTCGAATAGACTAGGTATCTGTTATATAAAAACACTTTAATGTTAATCATTCACATGGTAATATGAGATAGAGAAGATGGGAGATTCAAAATGATTTTATATACTAAAGAAGAGTTGAAACAGCTATGTTGATTATATCATAACACCCTATAAGATTGCTTTTCTCTAAAGCTAATAACGAATAGGTAATAATTAATAACCAAGTAACCTGAACTCTTCTAAGAATTAGACTAAATGCAATCGAATTTAGTTAGATTGAAAACAAACATGTAATTAATTCATTGAAGGAAGAAGAATGATACAAGATTTTCATTTACATTCTGCTTGAATTTTTAAAATTGCTACCTTGACGTGATGGTCGGGCTGGACTATCGTGATGAACCAGTCGAGATAAACTGGCTGTAACAATCGTTCCTCAAGGTTCTATCATACCAGACAGGTTGGTTTAAGAGCAGTAAGACTAAAAGCAGCAAACCCAAGGTCCGAAGGCGAAGTCGTACTGCTCACTGTACAGAGATGTGACGGCAGTAAAATGTTTCCTTCAGACAACCAGCATAACACCAATGCTGCCTTCCCACAAGGAGGGATTAGGTTAGATAAGGTCAACCCCAAAAATGCACACCTCGCATTATCCCACGGATATCCGTCCCCGGCGGTAAGGTTTCAACAAGTACGGAGCTAACATGAAAATTTTTCACAAAAAGGTCGTATGTGATCGATCTAAAGCTGTTGCCCCTTGGGCACTGCAGTCACGCTCTCAGGTCACTAAGACCACCTCTAATATAATTTCCTTTTCAGGTACCTCCAGAAGAACCCTTCCACGATGTGGGCAACCGGGAAGTGATTACCACCCTCATACTTCTAACAGTACTCAAGACCACTGTATTCATATTCTACCTCCTTCTGCAGTGTAACCCACTTCTTCAGAGAATAAATAAACAAATGAAAATAACCCGAGTTTAAATAGTAGAAAGAAACAAACCAAGAATATTTAGTGAGATCAATAAAAAACACAAGTTTGATCAAATCAATGTTATGTCATTTCGGACCAAATGATTTGTACAAGACATATTTCTGTATTTATGTTTGTATATGTATGTTGAAGGATGAAAAAATGTGGAAGGATCAAGTTGAATTTGTATATACAATGATGATAAAAGATGTGAATTGAATTAAATACGTCCCATAAAAATCACCTTGAGCGAAACGATATGACATTGATTTGGTTAGATCTGTTCTTAAGTACTATTTTTAAACTTGGGTTGATTTAACTTGTCTGATTATTTTCTGAAGAAGCTGTTTACAATGAATGACGAAACGCCAGAAAATTTGAGTATTTTTCGTTATAAGAATGCTACAAAATACTATGGTCAATTTAGTTGAAATTATCAAGTCAAACCTTGGTAGTGACACCTACAATCTAGAGTGCATTTATTATGAATATTTATTCGTAGTATGTACATTTGTATGTTAGCATAGTACAAGACTAACAGATTTAAGATTTCTATAAACAGAAGTTGATTCAAAATATTTTAAAAGACTAAAGATTTTACTTACGCCTGTTACCTTTCGTGTTGAAGTATAGGTTGCACACTAGAATTCCCCGAAAAGTTCTGTTTTGGGCAATCTTTTCCAGTTGTTTCTAGTTGCTATTCATTTCTTTGATGTCTGATACAAGTCCCGACGTAGTATGTTATTTGATCTACCTCTTCTCCTTTCGCTTTGAAGATTACATTTTATAGCTTGGATTGTGATACAGTTTGATAATTTCCTCAACGTATGTCTTACACACCTCCATTGACTTTTCCTGATTTCCTCATCAGGTCGAAGTTAGTTTGTTGAATGACACAGTAGTTCATTGTCAACGGTGTTCGGACAACGGATATGGAATGTCTTGAGTAGACAATTGTTTATAAATACCTGAACCGTTTTAATAATGAATGTAATAATTCTGTAGATTTTGGCACGTAGAACGTAATCGCCCTGACGTTCGTATTGAGTATCCATACTTTGAGGTTACCTGACAGTTGTTTTGATTTGCATATGTTTTTTAACCTTAGGAATGGAGTATTTACTTGACCAATCCTTGCGTTCCTATCTGCATCCGATCCTCCTCGCTCATCGATGATGCTTCTGAGGTAGGTGAAACTCTCCACCTCTCCCAAATTTTCTCAATCAAGTGTAGTTGAGTCGGTAACCATTGGGTTTCATTTTAGGACCTTGCTTTTTCCATTAAGTATGTTGAGGTCTGTTGCCTCTATACTAGCTGTCTTCACCTGTATTTGTTGTTGTATACTATATATGAAATGAAGTATACACATGGTCTGTTTTACTATTGAGATTATCGGTGTAGAAGTAATATTTACATCATTAAATGTGACAGACTCTTCACCTTTGGAAAATTTTAAAGTAACAGCCCTTTAGCTAATCTCCAGCAAGGATTCTTAAAGAATTCCCACCCATAAACTCACATGTTGCTAAATTATGACCTGTCAGGTACTTTGAGATTTATCACAAACATTCGATTCAGATACAAACATATCCAACCATCGATACAATTGAGAATACCAAGAGCTGATTAAGAAGAAGAACACAAAATTTACAACACGTTGGTATATATTTCATTTATTCTTCCTATTCAAAGAAAGAGACAGAAGTTGGGAACTGAACTAGGTATATAATTGGCTTACTCCAATAGTGTATCTCCTCCAGCTTTCGTAATATCAAGATGAAAGCCATTTCTTGAGATAATCTTATTAGTCTCGTAACGATTACAATATAGTGGTAGGATAAAGAAGTAAAAAAAATGTATTCAGGTGTATTTATTGGTCGTTTTAAATTAAGACAAAATTTAATTGTGAATAAAGTAAAACTACTAATTAGTAATATATTGAGAAACGTTTGCTTTTTAAAGCATAATGACATCATTTCATTGTGTAAGCGCAGGTCTATGTATCCAACTTTGAGCCTCATCATTTATATAAAACCCACGATACTGTCTTAACCAAAGTATAAATAGTGGGATTTAAATATGCTGCTTACTATTACAAAACTAACTGATTTACTTTACTTTCAAGTCATCATTGTAGGCTTCCGATAAGTAGTTGATTTGTACTAAGATCAATGCCATATCATACCGAGTGATGATGCATACTTTTAGTCAAGATAACTGTTATCATTTCAAACCTGATAACCATGGGTTTGAATTTTCTGGTTAGCGTTTTTTTAGCGAGTTAGTCTTCTATGGGATGTGGTCGCTAACCCCGCGCCCAACCCTCCTCTTTTATCCGGGCTTGGGACCGGCAGTAGACAACGGAGGGACTCCAGGCGGAGTGGCCGAGTGGTCCATAGGTTTGAATATCTTGATAATAATATCTGATACTATGAAACAGAATAACGAAGATTTGAATTCCACAGAGATTATTGGTTTTTCAAAATGTTTTCAGACACAAGACTCAAGTCCAGGATTTCCTGGAAAGAAAGTACTTCTAACCAACTATCTATTAATAAAATATAATACATTTGATATCGATTTACTTAAACCATTTTTTCAAATGTCACCTTAATCAATAAAGTTAAATTAGCATCAATAAATTGTGAGTCAATTGAAGCTAGACCACCATAGGAACCTGGTCCTGGGTTCGAATCCCATGGGACGGGGTCGTGGATGCGCACTGCTGAGGAGTCCCACAACAGAACGAGACGGCCATTCAGTGCTTCCAGGTTTTCTATGGTGGTCTAGCTTCAATTGACTCATGATCTCAACTGTCGAAATTACTACAATCTTCACAAAACCCCTTCTGATAATAATAAATTAGACAAACAAGATATTGATTACTAATAGGTGATCAATCAATGTAAATACTTATTTCCATTTGATTAATTAATTTATTGATTTTACAAAATTATATACTTAAATTATTGATTAATTCATATTAAATACTGATAGTTCAATCCAATCAAATTTATTTATTGATTGAATTAGTTAAAATGATAATATGACTATCAGAGAGGGGTGTTGTAGAGAGTTCAGTAATTTTATTGGTTGAATTCATGAGTCAGTTAAAGCAAAACCATCATGGAAAACCTAGGAGCACTGGACAGCGGTTCCATCCTAGTGTCGGACATGTCAGCACTACGCATACCGCGGGACTCTAACCCAGGACCTGTCGGTCTTGCACGCGAAATCTTAACCTCTAGACCACTGAGCCAGCCGACATCCGAGTGTGTTAATGTCTAGCTTCAACTAATCCATGAAATTAAGCAACACATCCACCATTGTCTTCAATGAGTTACTATCTTACAACAGATCTGGTTGAACTCCACTGGTCACTGCATCTCACTAGAACTCTAGGAGAGACCTCTTGAAGCTAGTCACTAGTGAGCACATGAGCATTTATGCATAAAATAAATCATCATTTAATAATCTTATTTTGTTTATTAAATCAAATTATCTTAATTTTGTTTCATTGAACAAGTAACAAATGGAAGTTTATTTGAAAGTTATAACAAACAGTTATAATTAATGGAACTTCTTGTCAAATTATAACATTGTAGGGTTGGATAGAGTGAGTAGTAAAGAGAAGTTCAGAATGTATGTTACATTGTATTTTTGAATTCGTTAAAAAAACTACAAAGTACAGATTTATGTTCTCGCCTATTGAAATCCAATAATGATTGAGGATAGTTTCTTGTGTGTGTGTGTGTGTGATTCATTTATTAAAAGTGAAAGAATTTAGTAACTGAAAGATTAATGGGTTTTTCTATTGAGAGTATAGATAAACCTTTTTTTGGATTCGTTGCCAAGCAAGTGGCTATCACGACTCTGTAGTTGAGTAGATAACGCGATGGCGTTTGGAGCGAATGGTACTGAGTTGGAGTCCCAGCGTGAACATCAACTCTGATATGCAGGTACATTCAGTTGACGAGTCCCAAAATAGGATGAAACGCGCGTTCTGGATTCCACTGCTAGCTACCATCTATCTTCGCTTATAAAAGCTTGTGAATTAAGGCATATGCGAAGTATGCACACATGCCAATAAGAGACTGATCAATTGCAGTCTTAAACCTCAATGGGAAGATACAAGCAAAACAATACCAAGTGAATTCATTGCCAAAATGTTTAAAATCTAAATTAGACACATATTTCTGTATTGTCCACAATCATTATCGTGTCGAGTCATTGAGACTAACTTCCATGTTGTGCAATTGATGTTCCATAGCTGTAAACAAAGTAGCCTTAGGGTGTCCAGTTTTTTTTACTGTAGTAAAAAGTTTTCATGAATTCAATAGTTCTTTGATTTGTCAGTAATTAATCTTCTAATTGAACGTTTGGTTCAGTTTCCTAAGCTACTCTAGTAATTTCCAGATTAAATCTATACGACAACTTAAATATACGAGAAAAGGTGCAAAATATCAAAAGAACATTTTAGTCTAAGGTTAGTTTATGCAGACAAAATCTAGGGTAATTATAGCATTTTAGATGACCTTAGGCTTCTGGAAGGTTCTGGAATCCTTCTAAACATAGTGGCAGGATAGGTAATCATTCAGTTGAAAACTTGGCACGTGACTGTTCACTTTCTAGATGTTTCTGAGATACTTCTATTGAATACTGATTGGATAAGATGTTTCTCAACGTTTTCAGGGCTTCACTGTACTTTTTTTCCAGAAATTTTCTAGGTCTCTCAAACAGTCAGTTGTAATATTTCTATTCGTAAAGTTATTATTCTTTTTTTTTATAAGATCGTTTTCAAATTTAACAAGAATACCGAATTTCACATACTTTCCAGCAATGGAATGTAACATCATGTATATTATATATTATTCTAGTTCTAGTGAGACGTCGTTACCAGTGGAGTTCAGCCATGTCTGTTGTGAGATAGGAACTCACTGAAGACAATGGTGTACGGTGGCGCAACTTCGTAGATTAGTTGAAGTTAGACATTAACACCGTTGAATGCCGGCTCAGTGGTTTAGATGATTAAGCGCCTGGCGCAAGTCTGATAGGTCCTGGGTGCAAATCTCGCAGGGGGCGGGTTCGTGGATGCGCACTGCTGAGGAGTCCCATACTAGGACGAAACGGCCGTTCAGTGCTTTCAGGTTTCCCATGGTGGTCTAGCTTCAGTTGACTCATGATTTCAACCAGTGAGATTTCTAAAATCTCCACAAAACCCATTCTGTTAGTGATTATTCCATTTTAATTCGAACGTAACTTTGATATATCAAATAGGCTACAAATGTTACAATATCTGTCATTTGTTGCTGTAAAAAATATTTTTCCAAATGTTGACTCAGTTGATAAGTGATTATGGACAATATGGCCTTTTAATGAACTACATTTATTGCCTAGATAGTATGGTCTATATTTACATTCTGATTAAGATGTGTCAACAGCAATGAATAAACAAACAAATAAGTAATGTTTGTTTGTTTTTGTTAATAAAATCAACAAATAAAATAATTCCGGCCGAAAACATTGAAACAATATGTATTATCAGTTCATTTCACAACATATGTACCAATATCGTTATTTTTCTTATCTGATATAACTATTAGTAAAGATGCATAGCGGCTAGCAGTGGAATCCAGGACGCGTGTTTCATTTTATTTGGGACTCGTCATCTGGATGTACCTTCATTTCAGAGTTGATGTTCGCTCTGAGACTCGAACCAATTACCGTTCGCTTTAAACGTCATCGCGTTATCCACTTAACTACTGAGTCCTGATAGCTACTTGCTTGTGCAATGGAGTGAAGATTAAATTCACTTGGTATTGTTTGCTTGGATTTTTCCATTGATGATTAAGACTGCAATTGATCAGTCTCTTATTGGCATGTGTGCATACTGTGCGTGTTACCTCGATATTACCTTAATTTACAAGCATTATAAGCAAAGATGGATAGTGGCTAGCAGTGGAATCCAGGACGCGCGTTTCATCCTATTTGGGACTCGTCATTTGGATGAACCTGCATCCCAGAGTTGCACATATAGCAGCAAGAGACTGACCATCTGCAATCCTAAACATCAATAGGAAGTTCCAAGTAAAAATGATACCAAGTGAATTTGATATGACTATCATTTAGAAAACATGAGAATTCGAATTCACAATCAATTCATGTTATTAATGTGTACTCATTAAAGTTTCTAATAAGCTTTGTTTTATTCTAACATAATAATCAGTGATCATAGAGTTGACCACAAAACCTAATGATTATAGAATTCGATTCGTGATATACTAGTGGAGAATTTCACATTACGATGAAATAGTTATTCAGAAGTTTCTAGTTCCCAATAGGTCCACTACTGATGTTGATTGATTATAAATTATCTATGAAAGGAAATAAGCCTCTACAAGTGTCTTTTCGTTCAAAACAATAATTTGATACTATTATGTGTTAACAGAAGTTAGGGCTCATGTATTAATTTGCAAACTTCCTCTTGATTTTTTATTATACAGTTGGTGATCAACATGTAGAATTAACAAATATTACTTCGGTTGATGGACAGATAGATAGATGTGTGAATAGATAGATAGATAGATAGATAGATAGATAGATAGATAGATAGATAGATAGATAGATAGATAGATAGATAGATAGATAGATAGATAGATAGATAGATAGATAGATAGATAGATAGATAGATAGATAGATAGATAGATAGATAGATAGATAGATAGATAGATAGATAGATAGATAGATAGATAGATAGATAGATAGATAGATAGATAGATAGATAGATAGATAGATAGATAGATAGATAGATAGATAGATAGATAGATAGATAGATAGATAGATAGATAGATAGATAGATAGATAGATAGATAGATAGATAGATAGATAGATAGATAGATAGATAGATAGATAGATAGATAGATAGATAGATAGATAGATAGATAGATAGATAGATAGATAGATAGATAGATAGATAGATAGATAGATAGATAGATAGATAGATAGATAGATAGATAGATAGATAGATAGATAGATAGATAGATAGATAGATAGATAGATAGATAGATAGATAGATAGATAGATAGATAGATAGATAGATAGATAGATAGATAGATAGATAGATAGATAGATAGATAGATAGATAGATAGATAGATAGATAGATAGATAGATAGATAGATAGATAGATAGATAGATAGATAGATAGATAGATAGATAGATAGATAGATAGATAGATAGATAGATAGATAGATAGATAGATAGATAGATAGATAGATAGATAGATAGATAGATAGATAGATAGATAGATAGATAGATAGATAGATAGATAGATAGATAGATATAGATAGATAGATAGATAGATAGATAGATAGATAGATAGATAGATAGATAGATAGATAGATAGATAGATAGATAGATAGATAGATAGATAGATAGATAGATAGATAGATAGATAGATAGATAGATATAGATAGATAGATAGATAGATAGATAGATAGATAGATAGATAGATAGATAGATAGATAGATAGATAGATAGATAGATAGATAGATAGATAGATAGATAGATAGATAGATAGATAGATAGATAGATAGATAGATAGATAGATAGATAGATAGATGGAAAGTATTGATATATAGACATATTGGAAACTGTAGAACTTATGCAAAATTTCTGAATATCGCAAAAGTAAAACTTTGCTCTATTAGACACTATATCTTTATATATGCATATAGCCTGGAGATATTTCCTTGAATAATTATTTTTCAAAAGAAAATATGACCAATTTTCAAATGGCTTTATCCTTATTAAGACTGAATAGACTTGAATACAAGATCAAATATAATTATATTTAAATTATTATATCATTTAAAATTGAATAAAATCCTACAAAATTAGATAAAAATGTAATCTTAGAAGGGGTTCTGTGGATATTATGGTAATTTAATAGTTGAGATCATGTAGAGGAGTCCTTCCAGTGCTTCCATGTTTTCCATGGTGGTCTAGCTTCAATTGACTCACGATATCAACTATTGAAGTTACTATAATATCCGCAAAACCCCTTCTGATACTAATCAACATATGCTCACTAATGACTGTCTTCAAGTGGTATTTCCTAGAGTTCTAGTGAGATTAAGTGACCAATGGAGTTCAACCTGGTCTGTAACTCACTTAAGACGATGGTGGATGCGTCACTCAATTTTACGGATTAGTTGAAGTTAGACATTAACACCGTTGGATGCCGGTCGGCCCAGTTGTCTATAGGTTAAACGTTTGCGTACGATACGGAGGATCCTGAATTCCAGTCCCTCATACGAGATCGTGAATTCGCACTGCTGAAGAGTTGTATACTTGGAAGAATTGACCATCCAATGCTTCCAGGTTTTCAATGGTAGTCTAGCTTAAATTGACATATGAATTCAACTAATAAAATTACTATAATCTCTCATTCTGTTAAAAGCATAAGTTCGGGGGAAAATACAGTTTTTCAAATTATTCACATCATAGTAATAATAATAATAATAGTAATATTATTATTAATAATAATACTGCACACACATATGTATATATATGATGTTTCATCCACCTACGCAATCACTAATCATCCAATCATTTATTTGTAATTTGTGTGGGCGGTAAACAGAATAAAACCAAATCACAAAGAACACGTACAACAATTATCAATGGAATTAATCAATCACTGAGTCGAAATTAAAAAGAAGAAAAAAGTAATGACAACAACTCAAATTCAGTTAAGTAGAAAGAAAATAAAATAAAGAATAACAATAAAACCTACGCAATAATTCAAGTAGACAATAAGTTAAAGTGTAATTGAGTAGACAAGCTTATTGTACTAGAACAAATGAGTAATTAATTAATTAATTACTTACTTACTTACTTACTTACTTACTTACTTACTTACTTACTTACTTACTTACTTACGCCTGTTACTCCCAATTGTAGAATAACGTTTTGTAATTAAATCGCTATGTCTTGTGACTGACGTTCGGTACGACCTTACTGTAATTGCGGAATGGTTAACCTTATTCTAATACAAATGGATTTTTATGGCAGATTCGATAAAACGGCAATCGCCGCACAGTACTTCATAAATAATTCGCTATTACGAAGAAACACAGGAAGAAGATGAAAATACGAAAAACCTGACAATCAAGTAGACGTATTACAAGTGAATAAATCTGTATAAAAACAGTAACAAAACATGATCCCGAAGAACACAAAGAATTACGGAACCTTAAGTACTAACACTCAATCAGAAAAGAGTAAATGTAATAAGAAAATTAACATTAAGAAATAAAAAGTATCCACGGTTATAGTTACTTGTAAGAACTTAACATTTATAATCACGTAATCTCTTTAACAAACCATATACTCTGAATAAATCACATAGATTTTGAACTCAATCACATATGAGATTGGAAAAAAAAGGTTCTATGTTAAAGAATATGGTACTGAGAAACGAACAATAAATAAATATTATATTAATTTTAATAGTTGAAATCATGATTCAGTTGAAGCTAGACCACCATAGAAAACTTGGAAGCATTGGATAGCCGTTTCGTCCTGGGTTCAAATCTCGCGAGGCAAGGTAGTGAATGTGTACTGCTGAGAAGGAAACAGCCATCCAGTGCTTCTAGGTTTTCCATGGTGGTCTAGTTTCAACTGATTCATGATCTCAATTGATGGTAATGAATACCTTATAAACATTGAATCAAAACTTGATCTTAATTATTCAATACATACTCATGTATCTTTCAATTCTGTTACTTAATCAACTTAATTGTAATTAATAAACATGATTGGATTGTAATTACTAATAAACTCATTCAATTCAACTACTATTTTCTTTTGGTAACTTTTATTCATTAATTTAATTAATTAATTAATTAATCTTTTCTGCTTGATTGGTTATTTTACTATTTACAATGTATGATGTATAGATTTAGTAATCATATATACAAATAAGTTAATCAGTAGTACTTTGACAAGTAGTATATACATATATATATATATATATACATAAACTAGAATACACTAACTCCTGTGAATTTAAACCGACATAAGTTTCCATTTAGAATTATGTATGTATATATGCTTGATTAATGAACCATTAAATAGAATGATATATTCTTTTCAAAGAGATTTCAATATATCATCCTCATTGATGATATTTTTAGCTTTGAGTGTAAAATACATTGTTTTTTCTTTATTTATACTAATTGCTTTCTATTTCCGCTCTTCCTTTCTTGATCTTCCCCATCTTTTGCTGCCAGGCATTACATTCCTGACTTGCGTCATATACTACTTATATTAATATAAGTAGCACGCATCACAGTAGAATAACATATTTAAACAAATAGAAATCATTTTTAGACTATGATAAGAATAAATTGTTATGTATTATTAAAGTGGAATTCATGAATCAATCTAAGTTAGACACTCATTGAATATCTGGAAGCAATGGACAGTCGTTTTGTCCTAACACAGGACTTCTTAGAGGTATAGATCCGTAATCCTTCGGCAAAAAGGACTCGAACTTTGGATCTTCGATTTCGAAAATACTAATCATTTGCTCATTACTGAATAGCTTGAAGATAGATTTTTTGAACTTCTAGTAGAAGATATGACCTGTGAAGTCCAATCCGTGTCAGGTATGAAATAATTATCCACTTCAGACGACGGATGAAAGGTCGCTCAAGATCATGGATCGATCGAAGTTAAACATGAACAGTTTTGAATGCAAGTTAACTCAGTGGTCTAGATGTTAAGTGTTCGTGCACGATACCGAAGGTCCTGGATTCGAATCCCATGTGTGTGATCGTGGAGGCACACTGCTGTAGGAATCCCATACTGATTCCGAGAAGCACCAAGTTGTATCGCCTCATTTTTTATCAAATTGACTGGTCCTTCCTGTCTCACGCATTGTCCAAACATTCCGTGTACCTATGTTAATTGTTACTCTGGTTGTTGGAAGGAGAGTCTGTAATGTGACTTCCGAAGAACCTCCGCCTTCATCATAGGGTGTCATAATTCTTCCTTTGCAAGATTACAAGTACGCTTTGCTGACGCATCACAGTGAAAAACCTTGCCTTCGTGGTGTGTCCTGCAAACTGCATCCGTTCAAAGTAACTATAGGTGTAACTCAAGAATATGAGCTCCACTAGATGCATGCCAACTTTCGAATCAAATGTCCCAATACATTTGATGAATATTTTCACACTTATCTCAGTCTTCATTGAGTACAATGCAATATCATCTTCTTTAATGTGTTTTTACATTAAACGAAATGTCTCTATAGTATTTTCAATCACTTTCAATGGTTTATCGATCTATAATAGTAAAATACACTAAAGTTTCAATCATTCCGTTATGTGAAACTTTCATATCATTGTGGAGTCATTGAATAAATTTTACAGTACAAATAATAAACGATCACTTTTGAAAATGATCTTTTCCAAAATTGCATTTACTTACTTTTACTTACGCCTAATATTCCTAATGGAGCATAGGCCACCTACCAGCATTCTCCTACACACTGTGTCCTGGACCTAACTTTTTAGTTCTATCCAACTGTTGTTTATTCTTCCCACGTCTATCTCTATTTCTTTCTTTTTTACCTTGACCTTGAGGATTCCAAGTGAGGACTTGCCTTGTGACGCAGTTAGGTACATTCCAACAATGTGTGTCCTATCCACTTCCAGAGCTTCTTCCTGATTTCTTCCTCCGCTGGGCTTTGATTTGTTTTCTCTCACAGTTTAAGTAGTTTGAATCATTTTTTCTGGTTAGCGTTTTTATAGCGAATTAGTTTTCTACGGGATGAGGTCGCTAACCCCATGCCCAACCCTCCTCTTTTATCCGGGCTTGGGACCGGCAATAGCCACAGAAGGCATCCAAGCGGAGTTCAAAAGTTATACATGGAGAAATGTTAACGATTCTAGGAGAATAACAATAATTATGTTTTCTGGCTTTTTCTTACAGTTAAGGAATCAAACGGTTACGGCGATTGCACAAAACAGAAAACTGAAAATCAATAAACAATGTCACTTTTATTTCAAACGACCATATTTATTGGTTATTTGGTTTCATTATCAACTCAAACCAATATTGGTAAGTTTAGTAATGAGAATATTTATGCACAAAAAATATGTACAATGATATCGATTGATTTCAAGGAAGGTTCTTTAAATTTAAGAAATTTTCTTTTACCAAATTCATTCTTTCATCTTCTTTCTTTGTTTATATCATAAACTGATTTTAGTTAGATAACCATTGAAAATCATTAAGTAGTATTCTATTCTATTCTCATGATTAATTGTTGTATCCATGTTGCTTATTATTTATACTTGAGAGAACGATGAACCAAAGTGCGATTCTTACGAGGCAAAGTAAGAACATTAAGACTGGTGAAAGTGAAGATTCATTAAACCCAAAGTATGACGATGATCCTAGTCGAAAATACACTCAGTGTATACTGATTGTTCATCCATGTTGACTGCTAATTAGAATAAACTCATATATATAATACCCAGAGATATAACAAAATCACATGTTGTCTATCATGCTGAGCATAGTTCACGTTAATTTTATGTAATAATATCATGTCCTGAGATTACTTGCTTATATACTTACGCCTGTTACTCCTTGTGGAGGAGAATTGGCTACCCAGCAGCATTCTCCACTCAATCCTATCCTGGGTAATCCTTTCTAGTTGTTTCCAGTTGCTATTCATCCTTTTCATGTCTGCTTCCAATTACCGACGAAGTGCATTCTTTGGTCTTCCTCTTTGCCGTTTCCCTTCAGGATTATAAGTTAGGGCTTGAAGCGTGATACAGTTTGGTGATTTCCGTAATGTAAATTCTACACACTTCCAGCGTCTTTAACCAATTTCCTCTTTAGCTGGAATTCGGTTTGTTCTCTCCTACAGTAGGCTGTCTCTCATGGTATCCGGACAACGGATATTGAGTATCTTGTGTAGATAACTATTCATAAATACTTGCACCATTTTAATGATAGTTGTAGTAGTTCTCGAAAATTCATCTCCGTACAGTAGAACTGTCTTGACGTTTGTATTGAAGGTCGTGACTTTGATGTTGATTGACAATTGTTTTGACTTGCATATATTCTTCAATTGTAAGAATGCGGCTCCTGAGATAACATCACGCTCACATAAATTGATGTTTTATCGAATAAATTATCACACTGGAAAACAAAACAGATAATACACTGAATAATCATCATACTGAATTAAAAACGGAAGTAATGCTGAACAAGAATCACAATAAGTTAATAATGCAATTTCGTCTTCTCATTCTGTTATATCAGTTTCATTCTAGTATGAGAATCATCACTAGTGCTTGTTCATGACTCCAGCACTAATCAAATCAATTACCTTTGAGTTTCCAAGGGGAATTCTTTATCTTCAGACTACAGATCCAAGATCCACTAGTTTACATCCTTGACTTCAATCGATTCATAATGTGGCGTAACCATTTGTCAATGGTATTAGGGTAACTATATTACACCCAACATTGTTAAGCTCCATTAGTTATGATTTCCCATTAGAATCGATTATTCTTTCTTGTGTAGAACTATTATCACTGAAATGTCATAATATATTATTTGTCCGGTCGAACTTATCAAATTGGAATTATGTTTTGATTTGTAGTGTCTGTTCAACAGTACATTCACGACATACCCTAAATAAACAGTCAAAATTTGTACATAACTAGATCACATGTAGTACAAAATTGAGTAATCGGTAAGTAAAATGTAAACTTAAATTCAGAGCAGTATAAAAATGCTGTATAACAAATTTCAGTCAGACTATAACATATGGATGACTTTTGGGCGACGCTAGAATGACCTTGACAGTGTCCACTTAATAACCAGGATCAAATGATAGTTATAAAACTGTGTGAGGAATACGAGCTGACATCAGCTATAATGCCAAAACTCAATTTATCCAAATGGATGAGCGAATTTCGCGCCAAAATTCGAGTCCTATTATTTTATACGTGATTGGTTCGTCCATAAATTATAATCTCGCCCAAATATCTAATTAAAGCACAATGAAATTAGATGTCTTTATATAACAAATTGCCGTTAAATTGTTTTAAATGTTCCATCCATCTCATTTATGTAACTATATACAGAAATAATTTATGCGTAAAGAATGTTTATCTTAGAAATTTGTCAGGCCTAAAAAAATAAATATTCAGTTAAATAATTTAAAACTCCGCCTGGAGTTCCCTCGGGGGCTACTGCCGGTCCCAAGCCCGGATAAAGGAAGAGGGTTGGGTATGGGGTTAGCGACCCCATCCCGTAGAAAACTAACTCGCTAAAAAAACGCTAGCAAGAAAAAAATTATTCAAATCTTTAAGTAAATACTTTAAAATTTGAATAATTAATCTAACTTTAAAATAATTACTATCAGACAGGGATTTTGTAAACATTGTAGTAATTTTACTAGCTGAATTCATCAGCCAATTGAAGCTAGATCACCACTGAGAACTCGAAAGCACTGGACGGTCGTTTCATTCTAGCATGGGACTTCTAAACAGTGCGCATAACGACTTTGTTTGTGGGACCTAAACCCATAGCCTCCGGTCTCGCTTGTGAACGCTTAACCTCTAGACCACTAAACCGGTACCCATTGTTGTTAATGTCTGACTGCTGAAGAGTCCCATATTAGAACGAAACGGCCTTTTAGTGCTTTCAGGTTTTCCATGGTGATCTAACTTTAATTGACTCATAAATTCAACTGTTAAAATTAATATAATTCATTGTTTAAATATATAGGAAATCCAATAAACAAATCTGTTATTGTGACCGGTAAATAAGAGAGAATAAAACTAACACTGATGATAATAAGTAAATGAATAGAGAAGTTCAGTTGGGTAGTGACAATGATATCAAGTGGATTAATAATTAAATGACCATGTAATTCATATGAGTGAGCATAAAATTAATTATTTAACTAATCATGTCACGCTGTAGGTAAGTTAACATGGGGAAAAAAGAACATTATTAGCATGAGAAGAGAGTTGTTTGCACTATTGAATGTTATGGTTTATATAATAGACTTAACGTAGTTAGAAAACTATTAAAAACTAAATAGTACTAGATAACATAAAATGGTATAAAAGAGCACAATAACATAAACTAACCAATTCTGGCATCCAGAGCTTTCAAGTCTTCTGTGCAGTACTACATCAGGACGAAACAGCCATCCAATATCTCCTTTTTTTCCAGTGAATTTTTAGTTAAATCTATTCTGTGAAGCTTTATTCAACATTATATTTTTAGTACAACATAGAATTCTCAGCATAAAGTATTTCAACAAGTTTCCTTTTCTTATACCTTGATCGATTGTGACGATAAATTTTGAATGATGACCAGTTAGATGTTAGGAGTTCGGTAGTCCACATTTGATTAATGTTCATTCGTTTCAATGCATATTGTCGGCCACCTTGATGTCGTTGATGGTACTTTTTTGTATGCCGTATAGCGAAAGGTTGTAAACTTTTCATAAACGCGCCTGAATAGATTGTTTGCACAATAGACATAATGATGTGCTAAAACAAACAATAAAACAGATAACTTGATGAAATATGTAGATCGGAGGAACAAGTAGCCCAGATATTCAAGCAGGCCACCTTGGAAAATAAACTTAAAAATGATCACCAAAAATGTTGAGTAATAAGCAGTGTGTGAATGATTAGTTAAATATTACATAAGGAGTAAAGAAGAGAATATGCAAAAAGGAGTAAAGAGGAACAAATAAGCAAAAGGGTAAAAGTAATCCTCAGACTAAGTAAGAAATAGATGAATTACAAACTTCCTCGACATCCAAGGATTACGCTTGTAGGCTTGAATGACCACAGTCTACTCTATACATAACGAAAGGTATATACTTTTTGTATTATGGACTCATGAACTGTCTTAACTGATTTAATATTCTTCACATATACACTTACATATTACTGAATATTCGAATGAAGCCTTATAAAGATCCAACTGAAAACAGTTTTGTTATTGCAAAAAATTTTAAACGATGAACTAACTTTAAATAAATAACGAATAAAATCGAGAACTTACTTCATCGCTGTTTTTTCTCGTTGTATGGCTCTTCAGGAAGCCTGAAACTTATAGATTGAATGATATTATGGATTTATATCTTCCGTTCTAACTAAAGAACTAATGTGAATAGAAAACTCAGTACACAACTATTTCATATGAAATGCTATGAAAAGAACTTTTAAAAAGAAGTCTCTATCGTTTGTTTTGTTTTTTTTCATTTTTCAGGGCATTCATGGAACAATCATCACTGGGACCTAGAAAAGGAAACACAACAACAACAACAATATCAAGATGACATTGATCGTATTGATGAGCATAATGATGATGATGATGATGATGATGATAATGCTAATGACGATGATAATCAATATTTGTATTTATTTAATTTAAATAGACAACCATCCTATTCAACTAACTTCAGGCGTAAAGTATTTTCAAGTCCAAAAATCAATTTACCTATTGATATAGATGAAGATGTTGATAAACTACAAGAATCGACTTCTTCTTCTTCTTCTTCGCCTCCTACAGATGAAAACATTGAATATTTAAATCTAATTTGGCCAAATCTAATTTATTACAGAAATCCTTTAAAAAAACGTGATTGGTTGAATGAAAATACTCAACTAACGGATAATAGTCTGATTGTAAAAAAAATGCCAGAAACTATAAAATGGTCTACACCAATTCAACCGGGCAATTCAAAAGATTTACGTAAATTACGTAATCTAGATACATTTAATACAGAACAATATAAACATCGAGATGGTAAGTTTATAATAATCTAGTTCATTGTCTTGTTTGTTTACATTTTTATTCATTCAAGAGAAAAAAGTTAGCAGTAATAGAAATGGTGGCATTGCAGAAAGATGATCCCACGAGGCGGTGTCGTGGATGCGCTGAGGAGTCCCACAATAGAACCAGATGGCCGTCCAGTGCTTTCAGGTTTTCCATAGTGGTCTAGCTTCAATTGATTCATAATCTCAACAATTGGAATTAGTACAATTTCCAAAAAACCCTTCTGATACTAATTTATTTGTTTGACAAAAAATCAGATTATTAATCGATCAATAATTGAATAAAGTGTGTTACTTGAAAGACTATCATTTCTCTCTTTCTTCCATCAATATCATATTGTAGGGTAAAGGCAGTTATTAAAGTTCAGAAGTGGTAAGTATTCGACAGCAGGAAATGCATCATGTTCTATTTAGGACTCGTCATCTGGATGTATTTGTATTTCAGGTTGATGTTCATACTGTAACTCAAGCCTGCTCTGTTTCGATCTAAACACCAGCTACTGAGCTCGGAAAGCCACCAACTTGTTTAAGAAGTATGAATTTCATTTTTAAGAGTTTATACTTTTTTATTGTTAATTTTAATGAATGGATTTAATCAGTCTCTATAACTACAATTGATACCTGAATGAATCTTTACTTGTAATTAGATTTTAAACATTGAAGCATACCATTCAAGCTACATATATATCAGTAGAGATTGGTCATTTGTGCTCTCTAACATCAACAGTGAGAACTCCGAGAATCCCATCTCGAAGTTAGTCTCTAGTAAGTAAATGACAGTTTCCAGTTTAGGATTGTGGAGATTGTTGAAGTTCATTGAAATCGTAAACTGATCATGAACCGTGACCAATGGAGTTGAACTCTGTCGGCTGTGATACAGTTACCCATCGAAGACAATGGAAGATGATCAACAATATCGTGGATTAGTTGAAGTTAGGGATTAACATCGTCGGATGCCAGTGGGCTCAATGATCTAGATATTAGGCGTTAGGGAGAGACCGGAGATCCTGGGTTCAAATCCCGCGTGCGGGATTGTGGATGCACACTGCTGACGGCTGTTCAGTGCTTCCAGACTTTAAATGGTGGTCTAACAACGGTCGATTCATGAAATCAATGTAAGTATAAGGAACCTCGAACATATTGTGTTAAGTTAAAATCCTCGTATATCTAAGGATTCAGCAATCCCTATTTTTATGAGAGGTCATTCACGACCCAAACAACTCAACGTTATCATCTAATCACCGAACAATCAACAAACTTTGTATTCGCCTTACAATTCTTGCCCATAGTACTATATAAGTCAACTTGAAATCAACTTTGTATGCACATGCATCCTTCCAACCATTTCATTCTAGTTTAAAAATCATCTTTGATTAAGTTCATCAACAAACCGTTTCAATTCTAAAAAGCCGTTAGGTATGTCCTGACTAATACGGTGTTGAATCTTCTGTTTATCATTCATTTTAATATCGTTATCGAGTCACACAAAGTCTAAACATTATGGTTCGCATCAAAAACTGACCATAGTTACTCATCAATTGCAAACCAGGAAGCAACGGATAATTGCTTCATCACAGTAAATGTTCCTGATCAGTGCATATCCACGACACCAATTCTAGAAATACAGGCTGTGAAATTCAGGTGTCAGAATTAACACTGAATCGTCATCTAATTTTAACCAGCTTGCGGTATTTTCTGATCATCTTTCAATCCCATTAGTAAGTAACTGCTTCACACTCGAAACCCGGATGTACCTGCATCCCAGAATTGATGTTTACTCCATGTTCACTCCAAAGCTCAAAGCCAGTACCGTTCGCTTCAAACGCGATCACGTTATCCACTTAACTAATGAGTCCCGACAGCCACTTGCTTATGCAATGAGATGAAGTTAAAATTCATTTTGGTATTGTTTGTTTGAATATTCCCATTGATGTTCAGGATTCAGTAGCTAAGTGGATAACGTGATGACATTTGAAGTAAACGATACAGGGTTCTACTCCCGGAGTGAACATCAACTCTAGAATGCAGGTACATCCATCTGATTAATCCAAAATAAGACGAAACACTCATTCTGGGTTCCATCGCTAACCTCCATACTTGTGAATTAAGGCAATATCAAGGCAGTCCGCACAGGATGCACATATGCTGATAAGAGAGTGATCAAATGCACTCCTAGGCATCAATAGAAAGCTTCAAACAAACAATACCAAATGAATGAATGTCTTATGCTCTATCCATGTCGGGCTTGTTGATGTATACTGATGAGGCATCATATACTAGTATATAACAGTTCTCCAGTACTTCTTAATGTTGATTGCTTGTCTAAAAAAGGGAATTAGTTTATGATGTAAACTATGAGAAATCAAAATAGTCAGAATTCTCATACATTCGTTTTATACCATTAACTTTACTAAAAAAAGGAATTATGCAATCATCAACATGGCAGTATAGCGACTTATGTACAATTGAGTTTATTCTCATTTAACTCAGTTAAGCCCTTTTGTTAAGTTATTTAACGGACAAAGTCATCCATACTATAACAAGTCATTGCACCTTTATTATTATTGTACTTGTATGAAATATGTATGCTTGAGCATTGTTTACCACCTACTCATATATTCATTCCGCTAGCTTTATTATTAGTTGCTTAATCGGTTCGATGACCCGTCCATTTCCCTATATATATGTATATATGTACATTTACACCATACACACTGCTACTGCTACTACTACACTCGCAGTTGGCTGATTCATTCGTTTGGCCTCTCTGCTTTGTGGTTTGAATTATCTGCTAATAAAACTGTAGTAGCTGCTTCTTTTTACCTTCTGATTTAAAACACCGTGGAAGATTATATGACAACAGTACGAGGGTGATTAGTAATCGAAGCACAGCCATTACAACAGAATATTATCTTCCAAATTATATAACAAGTTGATTTTCGTTTATTGACTTAACTAGAATAGGGAAAAAAATGTATAATTTTTTATCCCATCGAAATATCATTAGTAAAACAGACAATAATAATCTTTATTTGTATGAAATTGGCAATAAAAAGTTCGAAAACAAAAAATGAACAACTCCTAATTCACTATTCGCCATGGTTACTACCACCTAAATTATTGTTGCTTCATTTGATAAAGCTGGGTGTTATTAAATTATTCTAATGAATATTTGTACTAAGTGTAGAGAGTAGTTATTATAGTGTTAAAATTACTTAGCCTACACAGAATTGTACTATTTTTATCTAAGCTTCAATTAGAACATGAAAAAAAAACAACAACCTACTTATCCCTATGTTTGTATTGACTTAAAAATTCATAGGATTATGTATAGAAATCTACAAGATCATAATACATTATTAATAATATTCATTATAATTAACAACTACTTAATTCAATAAGTAGTATGTTTGATTAGTTGAATGATTTCTTAGCATCAAATAATTAGTATTGTATAATTTTTTTATTTACATCTACATACACACATTGATTTCTGAATTCTGACTGACTGGTACGGTGTTCTAGACAGAGAATAGCTGATGATACCTAGTGGGGAGATCTAGAGGTCTTTCTGGAACGGATTCCGAGGCTTACTTACCCACCATGTAAATGTACTTTAGTGGGGACCGCGGCCTCACGAGTCTTTGCATGCATAATGGTATTGCACCAAAAGAACAAGTAATGAGATTTACGATTTACTTGTCCTGGATGTATATAATCTACTTGCATACTAGATAACACACAAACTTTCATCCGAATATCACTTGGCATACATAAAGCTATACAAACGTTGTGAGCAAATATACGCTGCATGCACACTGGCAACACAGGTTCTACCCCATGCATCCCATAGCATACACATAGGTATATTCGCCCATCTGGGAGGGTAGATGTTTACCGCTCCCAATGAAAACGTACTTACTACACCAGACTGACTCTTACACATTATATGCATATCACTCACACCATGGCTATCACCCCAGTATTTCATGACACACATAAGCATAAGCACTCTCTCAGAGTAGGTTATTGGTCGCCTCGCCCTGGTGTTTGCTACCACCTCTTTTTATTAAGTCCTCGACTTGATAGACAGATCGCTGATTTTATGAGACATAGGGCAGACATCTTTGCAGCTCAACGCTTCCTTTGTACGACACCATATGCGTACCCTTTGCAAATACCTATATACTTGAACTACATAGGTCCGAAAACTTCTGCAACTCTCACACATAAGAATACATATTGGTTAGCTTGGGCGGTAAAATGAGCCCTGGCTATAGTACAGAACTGGTCAGATACAACAGAGTGGGTGATCAGTCCGGTCTCTGCAACCATCTAAGTTGGCTGGTAGAGTTTCCCCCAATATCCAGCAGCACCAAAAAGAAACCTAAGGTCGGATTTTGCTGTATCCTTTTTTATGCATAAGTGATTTACTCAGATTCTATTTTCCTTCATAGCTTAATAAATTCGATGTGTGACTTCGAGTTCAATTCTTATTTCCCGAAGACCAGAACAAAATGAAAATGTACAAATAACCTGAGTTGTTCAGCTTGAATCATAGCAGCAAGAATATAGTTAAGGTAAAGATGTAATTAAATCAATCGAGACTAATTTCGAGCCACCCCTTAACCAATCAGAAGACAGCCTTTCTGAATAGATAATTAATTGAACAAGATGTTACATAATCACTTCCTCTACAAATTACACTGAATATATATTAAAAACCCAACGACATATAAATTTAGACCATTGCCTACATCTATAAAGATGCAGATTTCCCGTATCCTCGGACCTATATAAGCACGAAAATAGATTGCTAAGAGTCCCTTTTCTTTTTATAGTTAGGGTTACCAATTCATGGTAAAGGTTAAGTATTTTGGGTCACGACTTCTATGAATTGACATCGAATTGTTAGGATAGTCGGAAAAATATATCAATAATTATCGTGTTAAGTCTATGGTGGCCTTGGACCTTAAATGTACATTTCCTATTGGTCGATGTTTATTTCACTTGTTAAATATTGTGTAAATATTGTTCTCTATTTTATGGTACGGTGTGGTTTGTTTGTTTGGTATATAAATAGAGTATGTCTGAAATATAGCGATTCATAACTTTGAGGCTGTGACTTGTGTTCTTGACTCAACTGGCTAGGACAGACAGCGAAGCAGGGCCGATCAGGGCACTAGGTCGTCCTTACGTGTTTACGTGTCACTGTCACAGAAGCGATCGATAAATACGCTGCGCACCTACAGTCACCCATTACAACACGAATATAGTGTGCAATGATCTACAACCATATGGATGGATGAATTTCGCTCAAAAATCCAAAAGGTATTATCTGATTAACTCATCTACAAAATATAACCTCAAGGAATTTAGATTTGTTTCAGGATAATGAATTTGAAGTTATGATTTGGTAACAGTAATAAATACAATCTATAGAGACAATATTAAGTATATGATATGTTTAACACCATCAATTTTACTTCATGATGTCATAAAGTAATTCTTATTATCATTTTAAATGTACTTCAAGTGTTACATAATGATGTTCTCCTGGGTTTTGAATTTAGCTCAATAGCCTGGAAGTTATGTTTTCGATTCTAATTGGCTTATCCCTATGCTATACCTTTACCATCATAAGTTAGGGCGGCTTCAGTACATCAATCAATTAACATAATTAGTCAGTTAAAATAGATTTAAAATAAAAGACTGTTTTGCGATAGTCTCAAAATTTAAAAATAGACAGCCAAGAAGTTTAAATATACGGCTTTATTATCAAGAATTCACAACATTATTCCTGATAAAGACATTTATGGTACAAGTCTAAATTACAGAATTATCATTAATTTATTAGTTAAATTCATGTGCTGATTTAAGCTAAACCACCTTGGGAAACCTGGAAGCATTGAACGGCCGTTCCGTCCTATCATAGGACTCTTCAGCATTGCGCGTCCACGGTCCTGCACCAAGGGGACTCGAACCCACGATCTTCGATCTCATGCGTAAACTCTTAACCTCTAGACTACTGAATCGACTGGCATTCAACGGTGTTAATATCTAACTTCAAACAATCCATGGTATAACTACACGGTTACTCATTAGAACTTCACGAAACACATCTTGAAGCCAGTCACTAGTGTGCACATAATGTTTATTACCAGTGCTTCCAGGTTTTCCATGGTGGTCTGACTTAAATTCAACTATTAAATTACTACAATTTTCACAAACCCTCATTCTGATTATAATTCATTTACTACATTTTTTTAAAATAGAACAATTAATGTGCCAAATGAAAGACTACAATTAGATCATGATTTCCCAAACATATAACTTCTCAAATTTGTCATTCATATTCATAACCATCATTCAACTAATTTTACTCTTTGAGTTGTCAGAAAAATAAATCTTGTACAAAAGAATAATTGGGATTAATGAAGTGAAGAAGATCATTGCACTAGAGTAAATATAATTCTTGAAATGTTTCTACAATTAATATCAGTCTGTGACGAATAAAGTCTGCAGATTAAGTTAATCTCCATAATACACTTTCAACTAAACCTTGATGGATAACCCTGTTATAAAATGGAGAAAAAACAATCTTCAAAGTTTATTAGTTCTCAGTAGGATAAGTATCTACGTGTGTTGTAAGTGTATTGCACTCGCAAGTCAGGTATGTTTGTTAACTTTTGTATGTTAGTCAAACAATATTTACTGACGAGTGATAAATAGCATGAAACCTAAATTCAGGATTTCTTGTCGACCATCTAATATCCCAACATAATATATGTGCCATCAAGTTACTTAGACTTGGGCCACATTGCAACATGTTCGCTAGAATTCAATCAGCTCTAAGAAGAACTTAATATACATGGTACTAGTTACTACCCAGTGATTAATCGATTATAAATTTGTGAAGGTAAGTTCTACAATCACGCAATCCATTCGTGAATCATTCAACCATGCGAGTGTATAGTTTTTGGACTTGTAAATTTCGAATGATTTCAAATATGTAGAAATTATATTACCATTTCTAACATTAGTAAAGCTCAAGAAGATATTGTAGATTGCATGAACTGTGTTATAATTAAATTTCATAATTACGAGCAGTTAAAAGAATAAATGTAAGTTCAAGAAAATATTTTAAGATTACAAAATGATTTCTGTTTGTATAAACTTGGTTGTTAATCAGTATTAAAAAAAACATGATGATACATTCTAACCAGTGCTTCACATGATATTCAGTGAGTACTTAAATGAATTAACAACTAACTGCATCTTATAAGCAAATATAGATAGCGGCTAGCACTGGAATTCAGGACGCGCGTTTCATCCTATTTGAGACTCTTCAGCTGTATGTACCTTCAACTCCGAGTTGATGTTCACTCTGGGAAACGAACCAAGTAACGTTCGCTTCAAACTCCATCGCGTTATCCACTTAGCTACGGAGTCCTGATAGCCACTTGCTTGCGCAATGGGGTGAATCTAAGTTCAATTAACATCAACTCTGAGATGCAGGTACATCCAACTGATGAGTCCCAAATAGGACGAAATGCGCGTCCTGGATTCCACAGCTAACCATTATCTATCTTCGCTTATAAAGCTTGTGAATTAAGGCGATATCGAGGCAATACACACAGTAAGCACATATGCCAACAAGAGACTGATCAATTGCAGTCCTAAACCTCAATGAAAAGATTCAAGCAAGTAAAACCAAGTGAATTTGACTGCATTTTAGTTGAAATTATTCGATATTGCAACAGAAATTCTTATTGTTCATCAAGTAATCTTATGATGGAGTTATATTGTCTCAGATGAATGGCTTGATGATAAAGCTTTTATTACCGTAATTTTTGAAAATAGGCACCAATAATGTTGTCTGGCGTAAAAATGAAAGCTTTGTCATTAAACCACACAGCCTAGAATGTTAAGTACTATCGAGATAATTTATCTTGTATGAAAATCTCCTTCTCATCCATAGGAGCTAAGGTTCTGTGAGAAAACGTCATTGGTTCAAAACTGCCACAATAGTCTAAGTTCTTTTTCTTATTTAATCTCTACTAGTATTGTATACACACACATACCGCAGTTACTAAACCCGAATTGTTCTATACACTGTAAATATTATAGTTTAGTGTTTCTTTGACTTTAATTCATTAAGGTTTATTTATTCTTTTTTTGAATTTTTTTTCCAATTAGGTACACATCAGAAAAATTCAAGATCTTGGACAAACGAAAATGAATCGGCCGTAAACGAACAAAGCGAACGTCAAGGTTTGTACAATCTCTGAAAAAAACATTTATGAACCTTGTCCTTCAAAATATTCTCACTTTCATAATCATGGTTTAGACTATCAGTAGTGATCCATAATGGATGGTACAGATGTGTTTAGTTAGTTTGTTGTAAATAAACTTTAATGAGACAAAAGAAAATATCTGATTGTTTCACATTTCTATTAAACTGTCACAAGACTAAAATATCGTCACTTTAAAGTTACTGAACAACTAGTCTTTTTAGTTCACTTGGTGTTGTTTCACTTGTATCTTCCCATTATTATTTAAGACTGTAATTGATCAGTCTCATGTTTGCATATGTGCATCCTGTGCGGATTACCTCGATATAGTCTTCTTAGTGTAGAATATTTACACATTAGTACAATTACTGAACTGTAATAGGATGTTAGGAATACCACTTCATTAGTAATAACAATATGTCCAGTTAAGATTCGTTGTATAACTCCTCTATTCATATATATTAGTACTTAGCTTCAACAAAGATGTACACTTTTTCCGAATAAATTAATTGTGGCTAATATTGAAATTAAAAAACACGAAGTTCATCGAACGGATCTCTTCTCAACGAATTCATTATCAAATCGCACAATCGTATATAAATATGAAACATTCATTGTTAAAGTACTAGTTCCATGAGGAAATGTGAACAGGGAATAACCAAGATTTTATAATAGAAAGATTACAATACTAGATTACGTAATACGAATAATAATCGTCTTAATAAGTTAATAACGAATTATAATGTGAATGTAGGAAGGTGATTAAAATGTTTTTGTTACAGTAATTAAAGGTCATTAAAGGACATAGAGATGTAAAGAAAAATAAGTAAAGTGATATCATAAGCCCACATGTCACAACTATTATAAAATTATATTACAGCAGTTTACCATATTTAGTTTACAACTCCGATATTTTCACGATTATGATCATGAGCCAATCTAAGATAAACCACAAGTGAAAACATACATAAACTGGAAGGACATTTTGTCGTAGTATGAGACTTGTCAGCAGTGCGCACCCACGATCCCTCACGTATGACTCAAACTCAAGACCTTCGATGTCGCACACAGCGTTGTTCGCGTTTAACTTAAACCAATCCATGATCTTGCGCAACGATTCATTGATTGCTTGAGGTGGATATCTGTCTCATATTTGACACAGATTAGACTCACCTAGTCACGACTTCTCACTAGAACTCCATGAGTTACATCTTAAAGCTAGTCACAAATGCACACATGATTGTGAGAGTTTTTTGTTATTATTTAAGTGATATTTTTTAATAGAAAACTCTGCATTATTTAGATTGAGTTTAATGAATAATTGGGAAAACATTGACAAGAAAACCAATGCACTGATTGGAACAAAGTGACGTTTTTCAAGATATTGTTTTCACTAAAAGAAAAATACAAACAAGAAATGAATTGTTCAGTTATACTCCATCTTATTGGGTAGTTGATTGGAGGTCTGTATCATACATTTGTTAGTAGAACATGCTGATGAAGACACTCGTGGAGAAAATACAGTTTTTCTCGAGTGAAATTCTGCCTTTTGGCGAAATTCATCCATTTTCGAATAATGAGAAGCGTACTACTCTCATATGATTCTGAGTTAGTGGAGAAGATTTGTAACTCAAGTGGATGATTTCGATGGAGTTTTGTTCTCTGAGTTGGATGGTTTAGTCGTAGAGCTTTCATCGTTCTTCTGAACGACATCATCAGCATAAACTACAAATAGATGATTTTGGTCAGAAGAACGATGAAAACTCCACGACTAAACAATCCTGCTCAGAGAACAAAACTCCATTAAGAAGAAATGGATTGAAACATAAACCAATAGTTGAATTCAGTGCATTCATTGTAAAGTGATCTTCGAAATCCCCATAAAATGCATTCTTGCCAAATTATCTTTTATCTATTTTTTCTTATGCTCTTTGCCTTTAGGCTGATATTATTGTTATTACATTTATGTGCATATATCTATGCATATGTATATGCTCCCCTTCATATGAATATATTGATTGGTAGACAAATCAGTATTCATGTACAAAGATAGACATGTAATAACAACCAATCATAATTCAACTCTCTCTCTCTCTCTATATATATATATATAAATGTATCAGAATGCTTCAACTCAATCAATCAATCAATCAGTAGTATCCAACCTGATCATCACAAATTACAGATTAATTCTATTTTAATTCATTTAAGAGAATGAGCAAAATTTGGACGGAAAAAAATAAAAAAAATAAAAGATTATCCTTGATAATATTTTATTCTCTTATATGAAAATATAAATTTTGTTTGTGTTAAATGTATTTTATTGATTTTGTTGTTGTTGTTGTTACTAACTGAATTATTGATTATCATTTTTTTATGTTTGTTTTATATAATTATAATTAGTCATTTATTTCAAATCATTTATTATTCTAATTATGTTATGAAATTCTTAAACTTTTCATTTTCATTTCTGTTGTGTGTTTTTTTTTGTTGTTGTTGTTGTTGGTTTCCTTTTTTCTTTCCTTTTCTCGTTTCTTTTCTTTTCTTTCATTTTTTTCGCTTCTTTTTTTTCTTTTTTCTTCTGGTAGAATTTAATCACTATGTGTGTTTTGAGAATATTTATTAAAAACACCAATGAATGTCATAAATTAATTAACATATGCTTTCTAGTATATCAGTTTAATATTATAATAATAAATCAATAAGGAATATTCAATAGAGAATGTCAAAGATGAATATGAAAGTAGATCGTTTTTTTTGTTTTTAAAATCTTGAAATAATACTTGTGATGGTTGTTATTCAATATAATCCTTCATCTTGATAATGGTTACTAGATAACGCCTCAATGGTGTATTAATCAGAAGGTAAATACAAAGTATTGATTTCGTATACAATTCATCTTGATAATAGTTAATAGATAACACTTCAATGGTGAATACAAAGTGTTCATTACGTTTTTATTATTGTACCATACACAGATATCCTAATCTACATGAAAGAATAGTGCCGAAAAGCTAACAGACAAACGAGTGAGTATGTAAGTTGAATGAGCGAGTGTAATAGCGAATCAGCAAGACAATGAACATGATTAAAATGAGGCTAGCAGGGTGAATATATGCTTAGACGGTAAGCTATGCTCAAGTTTACATATTCATAGAAGTGTAACAATAATAAAGGTACAATGATATAGATAAGGTGTTACTGTACTGACGACTCTGTTCGTTAAATTAGTTAACAAAAGAGTTTAACCAAATTAAATGTGAATAAACTCAGTTGCATGTGAGCTGCTATAAGTAATTAGATAATTAAACTAGAAAAATCCTAGAGTCTGAATAAATCTCCGTAAACTAATAATAATAATCATGTTCTTACTAGTGACTAACCTCGTGATTTAACCCTTGAAGTTATAGTGAAAAGCCACGACCAATAGAGTCCAACCATCTCAGATGTGAAACACAAAATACATGATAATTGCTTAAGTTCGTAAATTGATTGAAGTCAGATAGTGACACTGTTAAATGCCAGCTGAGTAGTCTGGAGGTCAAAAGTTCATGAGTGAAACCGAAGGTGCTTGCTTTGCTTCCTGGATAAGAGTAGTGAATGTGTACTTGTGAGTAGTTCGATACGAGGACGAAACGATTATCCAGTGCTTCCATGTTATCAATAGTAGTCTAACTAAGAACATTTCGTATTTTAAACTATGAATATTAGAGAACTAATGAAAACTAGAAATCTCATGATTTGACGCACGATTGAGCTCAAGACGTTAGCATTTTGTTGTAATCATAATACTATACCAAATTTAGTTAATGAATAAAATTGCACGGTTTAAGTCAAACCAATATCTCCAAGTTAATCCACAATTATCGATTGTAATCAGACATTAAAATTCTCGTAAATACCAACTAAATTAGATCACTAAATTATATAGTCTATTAATGAATAATCTACATTACGCTAATCAAACCAATGAACGACTTTTGATTCGACCGATGTCACAAGTACTTTCCATCAGCAACTTGAGATCTTAACGCCGATTTGTCCACTCAACTTCTATCCTTAATGATCAACTGGAACGATAAAACAGCCAACAAATTTATTTCTTATTATCTTAATATTATTATTTTAACTAAAAATACACTATTCTATGCATCAGTTACACGATCTCAACGTCCCACAAATAGAAAGTTAAAATTTATGCAACAACTAATCCATTTGTGCTACAAAACTGAACGATAATTGTATAATTTAATAGTTAAATTCATGAGTCAACTGAAGTTAGACCACCATGGAAAACCTGGAAGCCCTGGACGGCCGTTCCATCTTAGTATGGGACTCGTCAGCAATGAACATCCACGATCCCGCCTCGCGAGATCCTAACCCAGGATCTATCAGTCTCGCGTGCAAACGCTCAACCTCTAGACTACTGATTCGACCGTCATCCAATAGTTTTAATGTCTAACTTTAACCAATACACAAAATTGCTCCACCGTCCACCATTGTCTTCAATGAGTTACTATCTCACAACAGACCTGGTTGATGCGCAATGCTGTGAAATCCCATACTAGGTTTCCCATGATGGTCCAGCATTAATTGACTCGTGAATTCAATGATTAAATTACTACAATCTCTACAAAACCCCTTTCTAATGATAGTTGTATAATTAATTAACAGTAATTTATCAATCAATAAATTCAAGGAAAGCTTATAAATAGGATAATATGAGAATATCATACACTAAGTATTTCATAGTTATACCCAAAAAACGGGGGGGTGATTATAGATACATATAATTCATTGTATAATATTTCACCTATTTCAATTATACGCCCATATTTCAAATATTCATTTTAATAAATCACCCATGTAATGAATAGAATTTACAAAATACTGTAAACAATCACTAATGGATTGAAAAATAGTAATTTTCTATATACAATAAATATTAATGGTTATAAAATATTACAAATATCAACTATAGAAACAATCTGTTTTGTATTTTCATTAGTTGATCAACTAAAATATTCACATATTTAACAGTAAACTATTGAGTTAAGACCAACTATCACCATGAAGGTACATTTCCGATTCGACGTTCTATGACACCTGGTTCCCACTTCCTATTACCTTGATACGATCTGACAAATACTCTTTCACCCACCTGGAAGCTACGAGTGACCGTACGATATTTATTCGTGGGTTTATTTGTCTTTCTGGGAGGCAACATACTGTTAAAGACTGTCCGGATTTTCCTTCCGAACATACACTTGCCCTGCGACTTTCCTTCTGGTACTGCCGGATTGGGGGTAACTCTGTAAGACATTAAGAACTTATTGATCGCTTGTTCCAGGATATCCTCAGGCAAGATACTCAACATTCATTGGCTGGATACCATCAGTAACAGCCTTCCCTAGGACAGAACAAACTAGCTTCAATCTCAAGAGGAAATTAGAAAAAGACGATGGAAATAAATAAAACATACGTTATGCAAATCATCAAACTGTATCATGAGGCAAGCCCTAACTTGGAATCCTGAAGGGACGTGGAAAAGAAAAGGGCCAAACAATACGTTACGTCGGGAAATAGAATCAGATATGAAAACGATGGATAACAACTGGAAAGAGCTGGAAAGAATTACCCAGGACAGGGTTGGGTGAAGAGTGCTGGTGGGTGGTCTATGCTCCTCCACGAGGAGTAACAGGTGTAAGTCACAGTAACATTGAGTTAAGATATATTTACAGTAATAGCAAAACGATTTTAATTCCTCGTTGTTTATATTCTGAACTTCTGTGGTGCATGCTACTTATGCTAACAGATATAAGTAGTATGCAGTGGTAATCGGAAGTGGAATAGATTAAAGTCGCATACTGAAGTGAAGAGAATAGAAAAGAAATCAAAGAGCAATCAAAATTATGATAGAATTAAAGGAATAATGAAGTATGTAGATGATAATTCAAAGAAGATATGCAAACGATATGTTTAATATATGATTTTTATATTTAATCTAAGATATTGGATACAAGTTTCAACATGGATACCAGTAATAAGATATGATTGGCATATTCAACTGACTAATCCTTAACAGAATAAAATGTTTTTGATTGAGATCATGAACCGATTGATGTCAAACCACCTTTGAAAACCTGGAAGCACCGGGAAGCCGTTTCGTCCTATTGTGGGACTCCTCAGCAGTGCGCATCCACCATCCCGCTCCCGGGATTCGAACCCAGGGCATTCGGTCTCGCGTGCGAACGCTTAACCTACTGGACCATTGAGCTGGCATCCAATGGTAATAGTGTCTAACATCAACCAATCCACGAAATTGCGCGACCATCTTCCATTGTACTGAGGTAGATACTTGACCCTACCCGACGTGGATTAGCTACACTGTTCACGACTTCTCAGTAGAACTCCGAGAATTCCCTCGTGAGGGAATAATCTCCACAACCCCTATAGTAGAATAAAATTTTCCTGATAGATTACACCATCAAATCTATTTAAACCTCTCTATTAAATGACATTAATTTTTCATAAGAAAGTGTTTCTACCCCCTACTCCCACCCCTCATTCGATACTGATAATTATCCAGTGGTAAATATCTTAATAAAAAATAATTTAGAAGAAATTTTAATCTATTAACGATGAGGTCATTTCATATTAGATTTTATGCTAAATAAAAAATAAATCTTTTATTTCTATGGCCTTATTCTGAAAGAATCCACAAAGTTATCTATTGTTGATTAAGATTAATTGAAATAGAAACATAAAATTTAAATTGGATACATTATTTAAACCAATTCAAACGAAATAAACCATCCACTCAAATGGAAAAGTTCTTTTTCTTTTTCTTGAATGAAAGATATTACTTAATGTTAAAACTAGAATTCTCGGAGTTCTAGTGAGAAGTCGTGAACAGTGGAGCTAATCCATGTCGGGTAGAGTCAGGTATCTACCTCAGCACAATGGAAGATGGTCGCGCAATTTTGTGGATTGGTTGATGTTAGACACTATCACCATTGGATGCTAGCTTAGTGATCCAGTAGGTTAAGCGTTCGCATGCGAGACCGAAGGCCCTGGGTTCGAATCCCGGGAGCGGGATCGTGGATGTGCACTGCCGAGTAGCCCTACAATAGGACGGAACGGCCGTCCAGCGCTTCCAAGTCTCCAAAGGTGGTCTAACATCACTCGGTTCATGATCTCAATCAAAAACTTAAAAATCTCCACAACCCCTATACTAGAAAACTGGTTAAAACTAAGACTTTTATGTTGCTTATTGTGAAGTCAAATAGGACATAAGTCACTTCTTACTTTGTTAATTGATATTACTATTCAAACACAATGCACATTTATCTTCCTTATGTAACTAATTTAATTCAACAAGAAAATAAAAGAAGAGATTGGTAGATGTAAATTTATATTTACAAGTTTCTAAGTTTTTCATTGATTGAATTTTCAATATATTTAACACGGTAACACTAACCAATGATGACTAACTTACTGTTGGTGTGTGTTACTGATATTGACAGATATAAGTAGTATGTATTATCAATCGAAAGTGAAATATCTGGCGGTAGAAGATGAAGATTGAAGGAAAGAGGATGAGAACAGAAAATGATTGGTGTGGAAGTGAAAGAACAATAAAGTCTGAGACGACTGATTGACATTTTGCAAATGAAGTCCTTAATGTATAGCTCTCAAATTTTACTAAGATATTCTGTATTGTTGTATTGGAGTACATTCGATTGTGCCCAGATGTGTTCTCCTTCACTACACTGTGTTAATATTATGCATATAACTGATTAGCTTGCCTCGTATTATGTCTTAAGATACATAAGGCGCTTTCTATTAACGAAATATTGGGAGATATTCTAAATACGAAATAGGTTTTATGTAGACTATACAGACCGGGCAACTTAGACACAACACTTTAGTAGCAATTTTTTCATACAATACTAAAGAGAGATATCTTGTAAAGAAAATGTACTAGTAAGACTAACATAAGATTTAACTACATTTATTATTTACAGAAATAATCAAACTAAACACTTATCACACGAATGTAAATTCATAGAGTATTGATACGATTGAAGTGAATGAAAAATTATGATGGTTGAAGCTTTTGATTGAGATCATAAATCGATCGATGTTAGAATACCATTGAAAACCTGGGAGCATTGGATGGCCGTTTCGTCCTAGTACGGGACTCTTCAGTAGTGATAAATTAATTAATAAAAATTCATATTCTGCCGAATTCAAAAATCACATTGAATTAATTCGAAAATCAAATAAACATTAATTACTTTGAGTTATTAATAAAATCAATTCAATAAAAATTATACTTAAAATCAGTACAGAATCTTTCCTAGTTTACAATGCCACCAAATGCCATGGTACAGCCGAGAGTGGGGAGAGTCAGCTCTCACTCTCGAAATGCTCTCACATGGCCACGTGCACACAACCACTGTCAGGGAAGTCTTAGTCACTGCCTTCTCGTGGCAGCCGTGACTTTTACGAAATTAAGAGGACGAAAAGCGAATGTCCGACACCGGGTTTAACAGGGTTGGTGGAGACGGAGAATCCACCTAGGGGAGTTGGAAAACCCTGATTCCAAACCAATAGTGCACATGGGTTCCATTATCCTGAAAGAACAAACGGCGTATGAAACAATCATTGGTCACTGGCTACCATGGGACTGTATCTCCTTACGATGCTCCACTGCCTTGTGGATCAGACCTTCAGGTCAAAGGATCAGGGTGTGGCCCCCTAAGAAAACCACCTGCTTTGGTTTGGGCACCCGTACAGTATCACAGCCCTCACACATATCGAATGAGATTTGTGTGGCGCATATATATTTGGTGCCTCCTTGTACCAACATCTATATGTTAAAATAAATAAATAAATAAAAGTTTACAGTAGTGATTCATCTTAGTTTGACAAATATTATAAACCAGAAAGCAATGGACAGTTGGTTTATCCAAGTGCATGATTCTTTAACAATGCCCATCCATGACCGTTGATCAAAGCAAGTGGTAGAATATAATCTCATAAAACCTCGAATCAACTAAAGTTAGACATGTACAGTTTTACATATCGCTTCAATGATCTAGACGTTGAGCAAGACTGAAATTACAGAGTTCGATCCCCTTTGGGGTTGTGGAGTTTGAAAATACAACGAAATAGCTGTCCAGTGTTTCGTAGTTTTCGATGGTTGTCTAAGCTCGATTTACTAGTTAATCAATGAAATCTCAACCATCGCTATAGTAAACATGATATTTCACTTACTTACTGATTTGACGATCCTAAGACTTTCATTTTTATTATTATTACATTTGATCTACCATTAAGAAGCGTTCATAAATAATTTAACCGAGGATCGTAACGGAACATCCAGTACTCTGCATGAGTCGAAATTTGAGGGCTAATCAGTCTAAAGTAAGGTACTTTCAAAGCGTGTGTAACATAGATAAGAAGAATATGAGCCGGTACTTACTCAACAGCAACTTCCTATAAATCTGGTATTTTAAAAGAGTTGAATGTTGTGAAATTGTCAGAAGGTTAACTATATAACAGTACTAAAAGAGGAAACTTTCATGAATTTCGTTAACGTAAAGAGAAAACAAAGGTTATGTAGTATTTGTACTAATTGATGGTTCCTTTGTACTTGATTGAGCGTTAATTACGAATTTCAAATATCACACTCTTATTTGTGCTCATCTAGTTCTAACCGCCGTAGAATACACTATTTTGAAAATTCCTAGTTAACACTTTAATTTGAATACTTTCAGCCATCACTGATTATTAGAATTATGCAATATATTTGCATAATATTGAAGATGACACAGGTATTCAGTGTTTGACAACACTTCTACCAGCAACACCTAATGTAATTTGTACCCGCCGAGAGAAATCAAAAGACAAAATCGAGGACATCGGAAGAGTGAATTTGGCGATTACCAATATATCGGAATTCTCTGACCTAATCTGGCTAGCGATTGCGGTAGATGTTGAGCACAGCGTTACCACACGTGATCTGGTGCGGATGAGTGACCGAGCGCCTTCAGCTAGATGAGTCCACTAAAACATATGGTCAGCATCCAATGTCAAAAACGTACAGGGCTATTTATTTTGGGGATTTTTTTACCGCTACAATATATTTCAAACAATCTGATCACACATATACTTGTTAAGATCTTTTTTATATGGAAAACAAAAGGTCGACCAGACAGATTAAAGGTACCCCGTAACAAAGGTAATAGTAAAATAGATAAAAGCGGTGTGAAAAACCACTCTGAACATTAGATCAGTATTACTAGGCTAAGTTAAGTATAAGAACCACTTGTTTTTGAACATATAAAGGGGATTTTAGTTTTTGTATAGTGTGGTGTTCGAATGAACTAATGATTCCTTTGTACTTGCTGAATGCTTGATTTCGAATTCCGAATACAGTACAAACGTTCGTGCTTATCTAGTACTTCTTGATCTGATTACGTTATTTCTGGAATTCTTAGTTCGTGCTATAATTCAAATACTCCTAATTAGCACAATAGCCGAGATTTCAATGAGCTTTAGTAAACATCCTTGCGAACGTTTGTATGAGACTACAAAGGCCGACTTGATATCAAACTAACGGCCGGTCTCAACCAAATGTTTACCAATGTAGGGAAATACGTGCTTATCCCGTGATCTTATTTGACCACTGTAATTCATTTCCTTTCTTAGCCACTTAGGTATGTGTCCAGCCACTCTTATGATGAGACCTATGGCATTTAAGCACCCAAATAATGAACCGATATTACCTTGCCATTTAGAGACGAATTAAATAGTTTCAGTAGTGAGCGGATTTCTATGAAGAGTATAAGTGCTTTGTGTCAAACAAGACAAAATGTACTTAAGATGATATTCCCACAGGCTAATTTCGAACCCATTGTCCACCGACAATTTCTCTGTTGTTATAATGTTCGTTTGAAGTTTAAGTGACTTTGTAGAACTATGGTCTACTATGATATTAGTGCTGCTCTAATAATAGACCTGATCCTAAATTTTTAGATTTGTCATGATATAACTGCCTAATCTATAAGATCTTACGTGGAAGTCACACCATCGACTACACCAACTCACTGTATCGTATCAATTACCAATACATGATGTAGAACAAGGTTAGGCTAGAGAAAGAACAATATATTTAATATGAATAGAAGATATAAGGTAACATTCAGCAGAGACCACGCCTGCATGGCCGAGCCATGCCACTCGATCAACTCCAGTCCATTCAATTCATTGTTCGCGCCTTTTCCATTGTTAGGTATTTATCCGCGTTAAATATTGAATATCTATTTTCTGAGTAGTCTCGTGTTCAGCTTTGTGGATTGTGCGGTTATTGTTCAATGTCACTACAACTTCTTTTCGCTTTTTGTGAACTTCCATATTTTTGTACCTTTTGCATAGATCAGTGCCACTGAGCTGATATTATGCAACAGGTTATTATCAAGGATCAAGGACGATGGTGAACCTAAGACTGCTTCTTGTAAAACTCCTGACGTTGAAGCGTTACAGCCCATTAGTACTCTACTCGTTTCAGTACGAAACATCAAGTTCTTTAGACGGTTTCAGGACCATATTTTTGTGACCTTCGCTATGAGGAGTGTGTACGTCACTGAGTCAAAGGCTTTTGGAGAGTTGAGGAATATTGCATAAAATGGCGTCTTATGATCCCAGCCGACTTTCCAGCCGTCCATGAGAAGATTGGATGCACCAAACCAGCGTTTTCTGTAACCGTGTTGAGCCTTATGGCCAAAGTTCTTCTTATCTATTTAATCTCTCATTTGTTCACTGGCCACTTCTTCAATTATCCTTGAAAATGCTGAGAGTAATGCAACTGGTCTGTAACATGCTAGGTCTTTTCCAACCCCTCCTCATGGAGAATGTAGAGAGAGTGGCCTACTTCTATTTTCCTGTCAGCTTGTGTGAATCTAGTGAACGCTCTGACAGATCGCTGAGTAACATGCTGGTGGCTTACGTGTACCGTTTCAGTATTATAAGGGGAACGACGTCACACCATCGTGATTTTCCTGGACTCAAGGGTCATGATTTTTTAATACTAACTCGTGAGTCAGTTGGATTTTTCTCCGGACCCCGAATGAGGCTACAGTTGAGGGGCGTCCGGCAATTATGGTCTCTTGCTTTAACTGGTTAATGGAGTTGACATTAACTATCTCCGCCATCTGTAGGTTAGTAAAATCTTCGTAACTTGTTTTAGGCTCTCTGTTTGACTTGATCTTACTCCAAGTGTGTTTTACCTGAACTACAATGTGATGAATAGCATCCTGAGTCACATCCTTTCCAATGGTCACCAACTCTTAGCCTCCACCACTACTAGCTCAGGCACTTCGTGGGCCACTGTGCTGGTTGGTTCTTGAGTTTTTGTTGACCCTCTAGTAGGACCATTCATGCTCCACGGCTTTCCATGTTTAACTCACATGTGAGGGAATCTCTTAACCGGTTGTCTCTGTGGTGTCATTAAGATTTCCTCTTAAACACTTGTTGAATCTAAAAATACTCTTAATAGAGGAAGCCTACCTTTCACTACACTTTGGGCCTGATAAAGACGAAATAGTTTAGCTAGAGTAGTACTCTCTGCAGCATTGTACGGTATTTGTCCCATTATTTCGCATCAGCGGCTCAGCTTATTTCCAATAAGCTGCTTTGCAACACTGGCGTCATTGGTCGCCGTTTCCAGACTTTTGAGAATTATGCTGTCGCTTTTTCCCTTCCGACGCTTATCCACATCCCTTTACAATCAACAGATACTAGAGTATAAGAAAGTGTTGACGATTTTATTGATGTATAACCTCGAGGTACGGCCCCCACAGTCACGTGTTTGACGATTTTATTTCACTTGCGATGATTGATACGGTTGCTTCCGATAGGGTTTTATGTTTCTCGGTTTTTACCTTCTTTAGCATATTTTTTCCACATTATGCCGGAACCAATAACAGGAGTGGCTTGACATGAACCCATGGTTTTGCTTAGGAACTTAGATATTATAGCGGCAGTGTACTCAGACACTACGGAAATTACATTCATAAGCTGAGTCCTCGGTTTTAGTGAGCAACGAGTGCGTGATATAGTTATCGTCGCTGTGTTGTTTCACCCCAATAAACTGCGTTGAGGACAGTTTAGGATGCCTTTTTCGTCCGCTTTATTTCTGCTTACTAGTGTTACTGGGAGTAGGAATCTGGATAGGAATGTGGTTCTGATAATTTTGTTGGAAACTGAGTTTTGATATTTGAGTTAAGTGGTTCATGTTGTACACATGGCTATGAGGTTTTTTACGTGTTTTTGTAAATATGGTGTAGTTATCGGTGGCAAAGCTACTACTATCTATGCTTCTTAATAGACTTCAAACAAAATGAGAAACAAGTTAAGGAGGATCAACCCAAGAGAGAAGTTCCTCAGGAGAAAAGTAATAGAGGCAAGTGAATAAATGCTCCACAAGAATAGGACCTAAAAGACACTTAAAAGTGCAGCATTACCTCCGATAGTTTCAGCAAACAACTATGTGTGGACCTGGCAACTTTTTCACGAGTTCTTTGCCTGAAGTTAAATAAACGTGCATTTATTACAAATGAAGCAGTGTGGAAGAGAGAAATTATTCGATTTAGCCCACTTGTCATTTGCTAAACACATAACAAAAAATTTATACCGTTTACTGGAGTACATTTCCGAAAATTTCCCGGTTTTATTTATTCGTTGATTCACAGCTCGAACAACTTGTGAATTTATGATCTGCAATTATCTGTTGTTTCTCCATCATCTTTGAGGGTCTTTCATTGCGGAATTTCGATATTAGAAGTCAGAAATAAAGTGTACTTAGGGTATACGTTTTTCAAGCTTGTTAGCGTTCAACTCCAGTCGAGCAAATGTAAGGTGCAGTGATAATGTGAATCACTGGATCTTTTTTTTAATACTCTAACTCAGTGAGTAGTAAGACGACTCAATTTTCATAAGTCATGTAAGACAGGTGGTAAATAGGCGCATTGTTTACACATACGTTTAAACGATGTTTCACGTTGTGCGTGACTGCTTCTCGAGGGACAATATATAAATCAATCAGTCAGTAACAACATAGAACTTCGTATGTACGTAAATCAATTCAAGTTGACATACCACGTTAGCACAGAGACGAAGTTGTCTATTCAAATCCTGTAGTGATAGAGGTAGTAAAAGTACAAGCAGTAATCGGAAACATTAGGGTTTGAAGATATTATTCAAGGAGTATAATACAGCGACATAAATTTGGAACGAGGAAAAAAGGGACACGAAGAATTCATTACTTACTCGGTGGTCCCAGCATGTACGAGCAATGTTTCGAAGACATCTATGATCGAATATTAGTAACCTACGAATATCCTCTACTCTTATCGGCCACGTTTCACTGCCATAAAGTAGGACGGGACGAACTGCTTCATAGTCAATCCGTCCTTTGACTGGTAGACGGATATCCCACCTACGTCATAAGTGACGCAGGTTGGCAAAAGGTAGTCGAACCTTCTGTATCCGTGCTGAGATTTCGTCACACACCAGACCACAAGGGCTGATGAGACTTCCACTTCTCATCATAAGTTCGGGTGGCGATGCAACCGAATCCTGAAGCAACATTTTGCATTTCGAGGGGGAGAATCGCATGCAGAACATGCTTGCATTGTTGCTTATAGTGATCAGAAGACTGCATTTTGTCAGCGTCTTCACCAAATAGAACTATGTTGTCGGCACATTCTAAGTCAACAAGTGGATCTCCTGGTAGAAGTTCAACCCCTGTAAATTTAGATGAGGAAAGTGTTATTTGTAAAAGCTCGTCTACGATAAAGTCAAGCAAGAATGAAGACAGTAGACAGCACCGATAAATACCACTTGAGGAACACATAAGAAACGGTCGGGACAAATTACCTATTCGAGTACAACGGCAAGCCATGATATATTATCCGAAGAAATTTCTTTAACCTTAAGGCAAAATCTTTACTTTCTATAAATCCAAGGCGTATCTTTCCAAAAACAACTCCCTGTACACTCTACCTCATGGCGCTGCACTAATTACAAGACCTGTCTTGATAGACTTATATAGTTTTGACCAAGGTTTTCGAACACTAAAGGTATTCTTTCAAGAGTTATTATGCCTTACGCTCTTTAATTATTCACAGCCACATTTTAACTTGTGTCATCTTCAGTAAAATTTAACTTGACCAAGGATAATGTCTTACAGTGATTTACCAACTAATTTTTTTTCTCTGTTGTCGTTAATATACATAGGTTACTGTCTGGAGGTATTGGTGACCCACTGATACTAGACACGGAGGCCTGTTAAGCGAAAACTTCTTCTACTCTATACTCATTCGAACTATTTGAGCGGCAATTTCAACACTGTCGCTACTCATATTTTAACTGCGTGTTCTGTCTTGTGTTCGGGAATGTGTTAGTAACTATTGTATTTGAGTTAGCTCTAATTTGGACCCTAGGGTGGTAAGTGCTTATTTAAATTGAATCCTACTAGTATCATTTGATGACTGACGACCACAAACAAGTAATTTTATAGTCACTTGTTTTACGAACCGGAAGTTAAGTTCTCACGTGGTTTCCATTTCTCAAAGTTTTGTTGTGTTCTTAAGCGAAAAAGTGCCATTTTTGATACAAAGAACCTGTTCTGAGATAAACGTTCCTTAGTTTCCTTTTTAAGCTTTACTCAAGTTAATAGTTGAATGTGGTTTTTACCTCAGCTTACTATTCTGTTTCCAAAATTTTCCGCACCAAGCCTAGTTTAAGTGTGACATATCCCTTTGTACGACCTGTTTTTCATTCCTATTTTGCGCTTATTGCTTTTCCACGGTCTTAAACTCGCTATGGTCCATCTAACAACTCACATATCAACAGAGACATATAGAACTCATGGAAGCGACTTGAATGCCGTTTTGCTGTCACCTGTGGCATGCAGTGTGACAAATGCAAATTTTGGTCCCATGAAGCACGTACAGATCTCGCAGTAACTGTTTACAACAGACTAAGTAAACCAAGTCGCAGGTGTGAATGTGGCACATATAAATGGTTCAAATAGTCATGGACGGAATAGAGGAGTCTTTCGCTTAACGGGCTTCTGTAGGTTGTAGCTGTGGATCACCGATGTCTCCAAGTAAGGACCCAGGTATATTTAACGGTAAAAGACGAGTAGAAAATTATAACGAGATCCTGTCCTTAGTCCTTAAGAATATGTCAAGTTCCATCTTAAAGGACTCTTGATAAGTCGCTTGGACTAGCTCAACTGGCACAGCATTCCGGTATTTGACTACTCTTAAGGAGTAGAACGTGTGCCTAGAATCCGTCCTCTTATGTTGTCTCTAGCTTCTAGGTGCTTTCTCTATGGTTTGTATTGGAGGTGTTTAAGGGGTTGTCCAGAAGTGTTAAGGATAATGTAAGCCATTAGAAGGTCACCTCTAAGACGTCTATACTCTAATAGGTAAAGGTTAAGTGATTGGAGGCGCTGTTCATAAGGCTTGAATTCGAGTGGTCTTATACTTGCGATCTTGCCCAGAGGTACATCAAGTTCACAACCAAGAGATTATCAATCTTGATGAATCCGTATCATGCTCAGTATGATTGTCTACCACCTCGAGGCTAATCCGCCCCCAGTCCTGTTTTTCTGTCATTGCGAAACAAAGACATCCCGGGTATTGCTAGCTCCTGGTCCATAAATTGAGAAGATATCCATGTTTCAGATATTCCTATCAAATGAGTATTATTAGCACTACTGAGTTCACACAGCTCATCCATTTTATCCGGTAAACTAGTGGCGTTCATGTATAAGCAATTTATACTTTCAATTTGAAACGCGTGAACTTGTCCTTCCTGTTTGTCTGTATTAGCCTTACGTGAATAGACAGGCAGCCCACCTATATAAGGTTTTCCGAGTTGATAGCCCCTGTCTTTTACACGTTTTTTAATGGCCAAGACGGTTCACAGGTGGAATAGTCAGCTCCAACTTGTCTTTGTGCTTGGTTCTGGCGTCGTGTGGCCTATCCGGTTGCATATGGATTCCAGTTGGCAACCGACGTCTGTCGGTACGAAATACTCCCAGAGTTACAGTCGTCATAAAACCTAACTCACGCCTAATTGTGCTTTTCTGAATGTCGTTTTGCTATAATTCAGACCAATACTGTAATGACTGTCATCAGCAGTAGAACATAAGATAGAAACTTGTGGGTTATCCTTAGACCCTGTACTTTTTACCACTAAACATTACGGTTTTAAATCACAAAATGACGTTTTACAGACCGGTTCATTTGTTTTGAAATTTTGTTTGTTGCTGTACTGCATAAGTTTATTAAATATCTTGATTCCTTATCCTTTTTTATGTAATAATTAGGTTGATTACTTATTTATAGCCTGTGCAAAGTGCATATATTCGGCTCATTTTATTCTACACTCGTATATCAGTCTCCCTGTTAACAACTAACGAAAATTTATCTTAATATGGAAGTAGATAAATACACGTTATTCGTCCAGAATCTTCAGGTTAGTATCTACTACTAATGTATAAAGTGTTGCATATTTTTCGAGATTCGGGTTTATAATTATGTTATAAATATGCATCTAAACTAAATTAGTTAAAAAATAACATTAGGACTAGCATTAAACCTTCGACAAAATACTTGACAGGTCTGTCCCATAGTATTTCAATAATTTGATCTAAAATCTTTATATATTTTATTTGTGTTTCTCATTTACACGTCAGGAGGTAGTAGGTGATGATGAACTTCGAAATCTTTTAAAGAAACCAAATTCATCAGTATCTGTGTATTGGGGTACTGCAACAACTGGTAGACCTCATATAGCATACTTTGTTCCAATTATTAAGTTGGCTGATATGCTGAAAACCGGTGCAAAAGTCACTGTACTCTTTGCTGACTTACACGCATATCTAGATAACATGAAGGCCCCATGGTATTTGCTTTGTCTTCGTACAAAGTATTATGAAGCTGTTATAAAAGGAATGTTCCGTTCAATTTGTGTCCCATTGGACCGGCTGCATTTTATACGTGGAGCTGATTACCAGTTAACTGAGTAAGTTTGACCTAATACTGTAAATCTGAATATTTTTTTCAGTTATAAGTTTTCCATCTTACGAATAATATTTATTTAGGAACCATTTTTTCTTTAATCTCAGTATTTTAACATACATAACTGTTCTGAATATGAATACAGGATGAATACTTTAACTCTATGTATCTGAATGATAATGTATTTCTGTATGATGACATATACATTACTCGTTTCGCATTTACATAGCTCAACTCTGACTTGTGCCCATTATCATATATGGCTCAGAATAAAAGCGAACAGTAGTCTTAATAGACTTTTTTCATTAGCATTAAAATACATTTTTAAAATACCCCTGTTCTTAATTAAAATTACTCTTGTAGTATGTATATGTATACTTTTTTCAATGCCTTTCTCTCATTCTTCACAGTTTTGTAACTTTGTTGTATGTATGTTTTAGTCCTGTTACTGTTCTAAGCATTTTAAAAAAATGTTCTTATCAGGTACACATTACTTCATCGGTCAGTTATTTTTTGTGCTTTCACTATTAGAACGAAACAATTGCAGATTACTCTTCATTCCTTTTTTATGAAATGGATAGGAAATTGACAATACATCTCGAAAAACCTCATTCATACTTAAGTTTGTGTTTTATGTTTCAAACCCTAACCGATGGCATAAAATATGGTTATCTTCATTCTCTCTGAAAGATGCAGCAGGCAATTAACGGTTTACAATTTATCGGAGTTGAGTATACATGTTTATTTATGAAGTCTATTAAGAATAAATAAAAATTTCTCTTATTGTTATTCTCATTATCTTATCGTAGAGAATATTCTATGGATGTATATCGTTTAATGGCTTTAACTTCAGTTCATGATGCACGTAAAGCTGGTGCAGAGGTTGTTAAACAAGTTAATAATCCACTTGTATCTGGATTATTATATCCTTTATTACAAGCATTGGATGAAGTACATTTGAATGTTGATATTCAATTCGGTGGTGTAGATCAACGGAAAATATTTATGTTAGCTGAAAAGGTAAGTAACTAAAAGTAAAAATACTGAACTCTGAAGGATTTTTATGGAAAATGGTTTAATTTGTCAGTTATATTCGCAATCTGGGTACAATGATTAATCGGAGGGCACTGAGTAGCTATTTTATGCTAAATTAAGATTCCTCAGCAAGGTGCACTCACGACCCTGTCAGGGATAAAATACTAGATCTTTATTTCTCATGACGAACACTTAACTATTAGTATTAGTCAGCAATACAGAGCTATGACCATTTATTACCATCAGCGTGGAGTCCAATACTAGAACGAATGAGCTGTCTAATACTTGCCGGTTTCTGATGATACCTCAAACGTGATCAGTTTGTGATTAACACTTCCTTATAATTTATTTATTTAAATATATGTGTTAGTACAAAGAGACACCAGTATATATATACTTATTCCAGACAGTCACTGACTTGTGCACTGAATTTCACTGCTAGCGACCTTCTCTGCTTAGAGATGCTTGTGACTCACTGGCAGTATCGAGGCAGAGGATGCACACATGTCAAAAGAGATTGATCAGTTGCAGTACTGTACATCAGTAGAAAGATCGAAATAACCAATATATATGAATTAAAATTGAGACTTCAGGATTTCCTTTTAGTTATTTTTTGTGTGACCCCCAAATGCCTTGGTACGGCCGAGTGTGTGTAGAGCTCGCCCTCCCTTTCGAAATGCTTCCACATGGCCACGCGTATACAGCCACTACCACAGAAGTCCTACTCACTACTTCCTCGCGGCCTGGGCGTGGATATGGAGGATCCACCTAGGGGAGCTGGAAAACCCTGACTCCAAACTAATGGTGCACATGGGCTCCAGGATCCTAGTCACCGGCTACCATGGGACTGCATCTCCTGACGTTGCGCTACTGTCTTATGAATCAGGTCTTTAGATCGAAGGCTCTGGGTGTGGCCTTCTAAGAAAATCACCTGCTTCGATTTGAACACTCGGGTAGTATCACAGCCCACACACAACCCAAGTGACTTGTGTGGCTTTTATTTATTCGGTGCCCCTTTGTACCAATATTTATGTGTTCAAATAAAAATAAAAAAATAAATAATAGTAATTGTGTGACACTATAATATTGTATGATATATCTTAAGTATTCGATCCCATCAATAAACTCGTTGAGACTTACTTGTGTGGTAAGTTGTTGCTGCCTTTAGTAGTCAGCCTCTGAAAATGTGAGTCTTGAAAAAGCCATATTGAGTTTCTGCACATATAGTTTCGAGGTTTAAAAATGTTACATTTGCTAACTAACAGTTAATTGTTACCAACCTAATAATATAACCACTGTTTTTGTTCTTAATATTGATTAATATCAGACAATCGTTTAGGCACCAGACAACATTCTTTGATTATTATTACCTAACGATAGATATCCTCGAACCCATTTTTCTCACATGTTGAGACCAATAAGTGAGCAGTGGTGAAATTAGATCTAAGGTATAAACAAAGACACCACTGGTTTAAAATGTATGATGTGACTCCCTACGTTGTAGCTGACTAACTGATATGGCTTCGAATCAGTCACGCTGGAACAGCTGTATTCATCTCTTACACCCGGAGTTTCAAAATTACTTCATACCATTTTATTCTGTGAATTCATTCTTTCCTCTCAAATAACCTTATTCTCCATCCCTAATCTTTTTCTGCCATCAATATTGCTACTGTAATACTCACTTGATAATTTTATTTCACTGTGCTGATTTAGTATGACAACTTGAAGCGGTTCATATGTGTGCTAGACTTTACATTATCTAATGAGTACAGACTGACTGGCTGAAGATCGATGGACCAGTCTACAGATTCTAAAAATACCGAAGTTTATATCTTTGAAATAGCATCTCTGCGAAAAAATCATACTAATGATCACAGAGAGTAAATTTTATCGGTTAGTTACAACTGTTTTAATCATATTATGAAGATTTCACATTGAAAGAATGGAGAGTATTTATTATGATTGGATAAAAGTTTCATATTTAATTTTTTTTTAAAATTCCAATTTCATTCCCATTATAGTATTTACCTCATCTTGGTCATAAGAAACGAATACATTTAATGAATCCAATGGTTCCAGGATTGACAGGGGGAAAGATGTCCTCTTCTGAAATCGATTCAAAAATTGATCTACTTGATCCACCGGAGTTTGTTGCCAGTAAATTAGCATCATCTGTTTGTCCACCGAATATGACAGCTGAACAAGGCAATGGAGTTTTGGCATTTTTAAAATATGTTATATTTCCTTTAGTACCAATGAAAACAGGTAATTATTCGATTTCTCATTTGAAATTATTTTTCTGTATTGCAAAATAACGATTCGTTTTACGTTGGAATTCAACATCTATTTTTTGCACTTGTCAACTATATCAGATAATTGTCTTTACAAGAGTTGAAGGAAATCATCCAGGAGCTATGCTAGAAATTAGCTTGGCCTTAACTCCTCTAAAACTGAATAACCTGAGTTTGAATCTCACAGGGAGTATAAGTTTACACAGAACTGTATATATCTCGTATTGCCAGCAAGGTAACTAGCACAAAACCTGGACGAGGACGAGCTTTTAAGCACCGATAGTGGCAAATCAATAAATATCAAACATTGTCCAACATACTATTTAGACTAGTTGCTACATCTCAACCTACGTTATCGGTATTAGAATGTGCATGCAGGTACATAGATCGGAATGTCAATTCAGTGAATAGACATTACAAAGCTCGTATTGTGACCCCAAAGGCTTTTGATCCACTCATCTCGATTATTGAGCAGATAATAGAAAGTCATAAGTATATCCGTGCTCTAACGGATGATTTTATGAAGAAAAAGAGTGGTCATTAGTGGAATATTTCGGTACCTATATTATGATTGTTTCGAATTTTCTGTAAACAATACATTTGTCAACGGTTGAGTTTTAAACATGATCATCACTACTAATGAACTAGACAAACATGACGCTGATTACTGATAAATGATCAACCAGTGTTGATATTCACGCTGAATCATTCTGTCTTTTTTATACTTGTTGATAATTTTTCAGTGCTAATCAGATTCTGTCGAACACGATGCAATGTGGCCACACTAATCTGAATGACTTGATATCTTACTATGTTGAGATGATTAGCAGGTTATTGGAGGTCTTCGTCAGTAGACGTTCCTTAACCTACTATCCACACTAGTTAATTTATCAACAAGGTAGATGTACCGTTAGTCCATAAGAAACTGATTCTCTTGCATTGGCATTTGAACCCACATCATTCAGATAGATGCACAGGCCAATAATCAACTGTTCAAAGCAACAAAAAAGATTAGCTGAGCTAGACCTGTGTACTTCGTTTGTAATCCACTGTTTGGAGATAATTCTTGGTTTTTGTAATAAATAAGATAATTATGTCATCAATTGGTCATTTAATTTCACCAAAAATAAACGGACAGTAAATTCTTTTATTCATTCAGTGTTCTCAATACAAGGACTTTGCAGCAACAATAAAATATCCATTCATTCCTTCACTGATGACATATCAATCACTTCTTGTTTTATTCAGCCCCCGAATGTTCTGCTACGGCCGAAGGTAGGAATAGTCCTCTCTCCCTCTCAAAATTTCATATGGCCACGCGCATATAGCCACTGTCAGGGAAGTCCTACTCACTGCCCTCTAGCGGTAGGGTTGTTGTTTACGAAATTGATATGAAAAGCGAATGTCCGACGCTTTAACCGGGTTGGTGGATATGGAGGGTCCACCTGGGGCAGTTTGAAAACTCTGATTCCAAGCCAATGGTACACATGTGCTCCTGAATCCTAATGGAACAAATGACGTATGAATCTATTGTTGGCTAACATGAGACCGCATCGTCTAACGTTGCTCCACTGTCTTGTGGACCAGGCCTTTAGGTTTGTGGTTCCCTGGTAAAAGTACTTGCTTCGGTTCAGGCACCCGGGCATTATATTAGTCCACATATGAATTTATTGACAACTAATTTGTTTGGGACATATGTATTTTGATTCCCCTTTGTACCAATGTTCATGTGTTTAGTTAAAGAAATATGAATATCATAGTAACTGAGTTAATTGTCATCATCATTCTCGGCCTTACATAAATTACTAGATTTATAAAAATCTAGTTATTTGTTACTGAGTCATTTTATTTTTTAACTATTCGACTGTGATTTTTATACTTTTATAACATTTTAACAGGATTATCAATTCCTCGAACTCCGAAACCTTATTTTAATTATACTGACGTAGAGAAAGATTATCTTATGAATAAAATTCCATCGGATTCATTAAGAAATGTTGTTACAGAATGTTTAAATGGATTGTTGGTGACTATTCAAAATGATTTTAAAGATCCTAAACTTCAAGAACTTGTACGTAACGCATATCCTACGGTAGATGGAATTAGTTCAGCGAATGCCAGTAAGTTAGTTGTTGTTTGTAATTTGTATTCAAATTATATTTGACTTTTATCAACTTATTTTGATTATCTGATCGATAACTATCGGATGGATAACATGTTAATAAGTTGGTCATAAACAATGTAGAACTTTGCACATATATGCTTCGATTCAAGTTGTTGTACCACACCCTACATCAAGACAAATTCTAGAGAGATGGAAGTAGCAACTGTATTAATGGTAGTAAGAAGTAACGTTAACCAAAGACAGTATGAATCGAGTAGAAAACACAAATTTATCAAACAAAAGTTATGTGTATTTTATAACAAAGAGTGAATGAATGTATCTGCACCATTGTAATTGTTTCCGAGCCATATTGTCTAACATCTCCAACTACTGGTAACGACAACCAGGTAGGTAGTCTGCATTTATCAATATGGCTTGAACTAATGGTTAATTGTCTCATGGACGAATACCACGTTTTGATTTGTTCACCTTTATATTTTTTCCAACCTACTCTTATACCAGCAAACATTGTCAAGACGAGCTGTGGTTTGGGATATACATATTACTCGTTGTAACCATTTCATTCAGTGAAGGTGATAACATATTGTATGATGTCAAAACTAACTGTCGAATTTGTAGGTGTCATTACCAAGGTTTGATTCGAAAATTTCAAATAAATTGAACATTGGGTGTTAGTTTGTTATTAATAAAAATAATGTATTTGTAATATCTCAATGTGTACATAAATTAAGTTTTTAAATTTTCTGACGTTTCATAACTCAGTGTATACCACTTTTTCAGAGAATATAAAGTGGTTTGAACTGTGTTATAATTTCTTTCAGTATGACCCAGCTACTCCTATTGCTTAGTATTCTTGGACACTGCTCACTCGACAAGTCCCTAAATCAGAACATGGTTGAACAGGAACGTAATTATACTCCAGATAAAAAGATTGGATGGAAGTAGGAATCACAATAAGAAGAACGTTAGCATATTCAGAATTTCTACATAAGAAGATTCTAGAGTCTTCGCTAGCACTGATTAGTCAGGAAATGACCAATCAACGTATCCCATCACAATCCTGCACGGACGATGCCTTAATCCCGCTAACACACTGAGTCACAAAGCCTCAGAAAATTTAATTACTTTTCTACTCATTGGGATATTACAAATATATTATTTTTATTAAATTGTTTTTTTTTACATCAGACTGTAAAAACAAGCTCTACTGTGTATATGTATATCTATCTTTAAACTATTTGACCTTCAATCATCCTGTACTATGTGGTTTTATTGGGTTTCAAACTCTTATTTGAATTTGACATCTGATTGCCTGCTTGAATATCTGGGATACCTGTTCCTGGCATCTACATATTTTAACAAGTCATCTGTTTTCTTGTTTATTTCAACACATCATTATGTCTATTAATCGCATAGCTTATTCAGATGCGTTGATGAAAAGTTTACGACCTTTCACTGTACAAGCTACAAAAAAGTACAATCAGAGACATCTTGGTGGCTGACACTATGCATTGAAAAGAATGAACACGATTCAGATGTCGATTTCTAAACTGCTAACATATAACTGGCGATTACTTAATATTAATCGTCAGAATCGATTAAGAAATAAGAAAAGGAAACTTGTCGAAATACTTTGTACTGAGAATTCCATATTGTACCAAAAAATATAATATTGAATAAGGCCATTAATAATAATAATAATAATAACAGTAATAAAATCATCCAATGAAATAACCAAAAATACTTTGAGACCATTAATAAAGTAACTTCAAGGTTATATGTATGGTTCTTGATAATTAGTGTAAGTTCATCGGTGATGCGTTATTACATTCGTGAACTGACTAAATTAGTCTCACATACTATGTATAATTAAACATTGCCTACTTTATGGTTTCCTACCGAATAAAGTATATTTCAGCTGTAAACTAGTTTACTGTGATAGTAGTGTTGTGAACGAGAACTCAGATGGGGGGTAGACCAATTTATTGTTTAATACACAATCACATAGTGCTTTAGTAGCATGTGAAAATTCATACATCAAATACATCACTTTAACATCCTTAAATCGTCTCTTGCAAGTTTCATTGTTCCTGCTTTGCTGTTTTTATCTTGATTGCTTTCAGTTTTGTTCTCTCTTCTCTTCATTTCAATCCACTCAACCTTCTGCTCACAGACATTCCACTTCCGACTGGTGTTACATACTACTTATACCTACGAACATAAGTAGCATACGCCACAATAGGAGACATCAACATAATATTAATGTATAATAAATACTAACTTTTTAAAATGAAGTTTTTTATAGAAGGAGGAAAGGAGTTGAATAGAAACTTAAACATACAAAATGACATCGAACAGACACTGGTTCTAAATTGAAATTTTAACAACAATTATTACCGAATCCTATTGCTAAACTTGTGTTTTATGAATTGATATATAAACATTTTTTTTGTCTACATTCTAATTTAGACCTTGAAGAAGTTCCAACTATGTTTACAAATGAAAAATCTACTATTCTACAAGAAATAGATAACAGAGTCAATGACATGCCAACAATTACTGATCATTCGAATTTATTGGAGTCATTTGAAAAAGAATTTGTGGTAAACCTTGCTTCTTTTTTATCATAATCGTTGAATTCATCTTCTTTAGTTTTCTAGTTTATCTGTTAGTTTTCGTCATAAATTAATGTAAGTTAGACAGCCATTAAAAAATAAGAGATACTGGATAGCTATTTCGTCTAAGTATGGGACTTCACAACACAATATGCATCCAAGATCTCACCAGGAAACGAATCTAGGCTCTTCAGGTCTCGTGAATAGCGTTTAACACTACTACTGAATTAAAATCTAATGGGTTGTCGTCCTAACTTAATTCAGTTCTCAATATTATGCAATCATCTTTCAATAATATTGATAGGCAACTGCCACCAAAAACTAGACATGATTGAACTCTACTTGGTGTGGTTTATCATCAGAACTTTTCGAAAACAGCCTTTCAAAATTAGTCACTAGTAAGCGTATAATGACAACAGTATATATTAAATTGGGGAGTTTCAATGTAAGACGAACGGATAATATGTGGGATATGAAGGCCGCTTGAAAAATATATGTTCAGTATGCTCAGGTGTAGATTATATAAAATTGTACGTTATTGATACTATGAATATGGAGTGAAATGAATCCGAATAGGGTGCTCGACTTCCTCCCTCCTCACTAAGTTACAACCTCTAACTCCTCTGTATGTACTATCGTTTGCACAACCGGATAGTATCACTGGCTCTCATCATTCTGAAGTATAGCTCTGAGACAAGCATACAAGTCAAATTTCTACCTGGTAAATGAGTTGAATAAATAAATATATTTTACCTCACATTGAAAAAAAACTTAACCTTTTTACTTTTAATAAAATGTTTTTTTTATTAGGGATGTACATCACTTCTGGAGAAACGTCTTAATCAAACTAATCGCCTACGATGTTTATGGTCAGTTACACCGATTGGTTTACCACATCTTGGCCATTCAATCCCGATGAGATCACTTGCTCGTTTATCACGATTAGATGGTGTTTATGTACGTTTTTTTAGTCTTGTTCTGTTCTAACCAAATGTTCTCGTTTATTACAACTTTACTGACGGAATACGATGTAAATAAAAACGTTTTCGTCTAGGCACACAAATCTAGCATGATTGTTGTAGAGCCGGTGCTTTCCGAAATGCAAAATAATAATGTTTTAGTTGTTACGTAACAGCGTATGCAATAATAATAATAATAATGGCGTTTATTATTGTCTCAATTAACAGATAAGATCAGCACTCAATATACCTAAATAAATACATAACAACTGATATTGAAAACTACTATAATTTATGTTCAAAGGTAATATGATATGATGAAATGTCGGAGATTATTTATAGTTCAGACGAATACGTTTGATGGTTTTGTTTTCTCTGAACTAAATAATTTAATTACGAAAATACTGCGACGATTCAGCACTATATAGAAAAAAAACAGCTCCTACAACTTTTTTTCCATCCATCATTCGTAAGATGGTTTAATAGAAAGGGAAATATACCAGGAACTTCAAACTTTCTGTTTAGGTTTTTCAGTATTTAACATTCCAAAAAAATTGTAACCCTTTTTTCAATAACTCGTGAGTACATACACTTAACATTCGTAGTTATTCAGTTCAGACATTTTTAAAACCAGTGGGTTAACTGGAATATTTGCGTAGTTGGAAAGCAGGTGGCTTAAACGCATGAGCTGTCCTAAATGATAGGTTAGTTTGATTCTACAACACAGTTGTGCGGTAAAACAATGGTTATGATTTTGGACTTTTGACCATTAAGTCATAAATTCGAACCCCGATACACCTACTTTTATTTGGGCAATAGTGTTGGGTAGCATCATTACCTCTTATACTCAGAATGTAGCTCAAAGTGCCTGGGAAATTAACTGTAACTAAATAGAAATTTAATGATTATTTTTACTGATTATGTTACCACTTCCTATACGGTTCATAATGAAACTTTTACACCAGAATAAGATGATCTGAATAACCTAAATCGTTTGTCAGACTGTTATTCTTTTAATGCTATTGCTTCTTGTACTCATTTATGTACTCTGTTCTAATGACAGGTCATTGTATTAATTAACAATATCTCAGCTCATTTACGTGGTTCCATTCCATGGGATGTGATTAAACAACGTGGTGAATTTTGTCGTGTAATTTTAACTGGCTTATTCACTGCTCTTGGTGGTAACCTGAATCAATTTAGCTGTATACTTGGTAGCGATTTTCAATTACATTCGTAAGTTATTACTGATTATTAATGGATAATTTTTTTTCTATTTTGTGGTATTTGTACTAAACAGACAGAATTAATTGTTATTAATTTACATCATAAGCTAATCTTACTAAGACAAAACCATTAAAAACCAGAAGGTATATTTCCAATCGCCCGATCTTAACTCAGTAGCCTAAATTTTATGCGCTGGCTTGTTCACCGCGAAATCTGGAGATCCTAAATTTGATTCACCGACGGGGTCATGGATGTGCAGAACGCATGAGTCTTGTATTAAGACAAAACATCTGTCTAGTGCCTCTTAGTTTTCAATAGATTATTTCGTAATGTCGACTATACGGCACAAGCTCCCCACAACAACATCCGCGGTTTTGCTATTTTATAAACAGAAATGATGATTTACTTTGATTATATCTTTGAGAGTTCAGTCACTAGGCGACTCGGTTATTCACTGTTCATGTCTTATAATAGTTCCGAATAGATTTAATCGGCATTTGATACCTGTGTAGTCAAGCGGATAGAATTCTTCAACTATCCAGTATTTTTAGAAACTTGATACGAGAAAAATAACACTGAAGTAATAATGATTGTGAAAGACCAGATGTGTAGATACATTGAAAATACCCGAACTGTATGGATTACTGTTAGATATGAATGAATAAGTGAAAAAGTGGAACTTTGAAAGCTATTCACTCAGTTTCAGTTTGTGGAAGATAAGAAGCTAAGTGACTTGTGTTAATCATAGTCACAAGCGTCTCTAAGTTGATCCAACTGTCTATTGAACATATCGACAGATAGTGATTCAATCATCTGTTCAGTTAAGGAGTCTTACTTGTTGATGACACTATGAAAAAGTCGATAGTCAACTGACAATTAATTGGTTCATAGCTTATGAACTTTCTAAAAGTGTTTTCATAAATTTCCTGTTTTAGAATACAAGAAAAATTAGAGCATATCCGATGCAAAATTATTATTAAGTAATTTAAAAACTGATTAAACCCTCTCTAGTCCTTCTATATGAAAAAGGGAATACAATTAGTTTAGCCATTCTTTCATCTTACGGTAAGTTTGCGATTCCGGGAATCAACTTAGTTACGATTCTTTGGTTCTCTTCTAACAGTTCACAAGAGCTGGTTGTTTGTATGCAACACTTGAGTCTAGGATAAATGAACCTAATTATTAGGTATTTGTTCTGTGGTACTTTTATAATATCCCAATTGTCAGCTTTCATTTAACTCACTAACTGTTGATATACATCTAACCACTCATAGATCATAACTAATTAATCATGTTCTTATTACTCAACAGTTTGACATCATAAATGACGAGTCCGTGTTTATAATATGCTGTGATTGTATATGTTTTGTGTCATGAAACATACGATAGTACAGAGTAAATCTGTCACTTTTTCTCATATTCTGTTTGTACTAACTACAAGGCAGAAGAAATTTTTATTGTCCAATCAATATCAGCATACTTGATAGGTAAAATAAGTAAAGCGGATAGTCATATAGCGAAATAAAATGATTGATTATCTTATATCATCGAGACTGGAATACCTATTCACCTCATTCTTTTTTCAAACGTTGGAAAATCATTAATTCCTAGTATACAAATTGACATGAATCTTAGAACTAATTTATTGTAGATAAGTTTGAAATTATCAGTATGAGGATTTGTGGAGACTGTAATACTTTCACAGTTAAAATCACGAGTCGATCTAAGCTAGATCACCATTGTTAATTTAAAAACAGTCGACGGACATCTCGTCCCATTATGGTAGTCCTCGACAGTGGGCATCCACGATCCCGCATGCGGGACCCGAACTCAAAACCTTTGATCTCGCGCTCAAATTCAGCCTCTAGATCACTGAGTTGGCATCCAACGGTGTTAATGTCCAACTTCGATCAACCCATGATGTTGTCCAACCCTTCACCCATTGCCTGAGGTGGAAAATTGTCTCACACTCGACACGGATTGTACTCCACTGGTTACGACTTCTTACTAGAATCCATGTTCAACTCAGACAATGGATGAACGGTTGCTCAAGATCATGGGTTGATTGAAATCGCACTCAACTCAGTGATCTAGAGGTTAAAAGTTCGCATACGAGACCATAGGTTCTGAGTTTGAGTCCCATGTGTAGGAATGTGGATGAGCACTGCCGTGGAGTCGCACACTAGAACGACATGACCGTCGAGTGTCTTCAGGTTTTCAATGAAGATCTAACTTAGATTGACTCGTGATTTCAACAGTGAACAAGTTTAAAATTATTACCATTGTTCCTTAAACAAACAAACAAACAAAAACTTTACCCTACTTCTCTATATCTTTTTCAGGGAATATATGTTAAATTTCTATCGTTTAGTGAGTTTAGTTCCAGAAACAGATTGTTTAATATCAAGTAAATTATCTGAATTCGACAATACAAATCAATCAACTATAAATCATAATCTTGATGCTAATAATAATAATACTAGTAATGAACTAATTAATGATTCATCTATTCGACCTTCTACACTTGGTGAATTATTAATACCTTGTTTAGATTTAATTGATACTATACAATTATCTGCAGATATTCGTTTGGCCAGTATACAACAAATACAAAAACGTCAAATTTTTCAATCTAAAGTAAATATATATTTGTATTCACTACATTGTTCGTTAATATGTTTACTTTTATTATTTATTCTTTTCATTAATAATGATATTTACTACTGAATTCAATTGGTGTACATTATACTTCTTGTGTTGATTGTCCTAGTATTACTATTTAGGTCTCAGTAGTTTGTTTAGTAAATAATATATTGGGTTTGTGTTCTCAATCTTTGAATGCTAGAAAAAAAAACCCTCAGTAAAATGCGCAAGTACATCCAGTTGATGAGTTCTAGATTGGACGAAACACACTTAAATTCTACTAATCATCATTAATTCACTTTAATATTCGTTTATTTTCTCTTGTATATTTACATATGAGATTGTGTTCTATGTATTAATATGAATAATAATATTCCTTGTGAGTTTCATCCCTGCTAATTTATGATTTTAAGTATGTTTCTAATTGAAACATACTCAAGTTCAACATTTCAGTCTTTATTCATAGTTAGAAGCTGAAATTTGCATCTCCTCTTATTGTTACAGATACTCATCAAAATTGGGTTTCTTAGAGGCTCACGTCTAACCTGTAAGTACTTTGTATACTGGGGGAGCATGCAGAGTTGTGTGGGGTGAGGAGAGCTGGAAAATAGAAAAAAAATCGGGGCTAACAACTTAGCAACCATACGCATTACACTTTTATTAAGAGCATTGGGTAACAATCGACAATAACACAAGCTAGACCATTATTTAAAACATAGAAGCACTGGACGGCCGTTTCGTATTAGTATGGGATACCTCGATAGTGTGCATCCACGATCCCACACACGAGACACGAGTCTAGGACCTTCGGTCTCGCGCACAAACTCTTAGCCTCTGGATTACTAGGCCGACAATGATGGTTTAGCTTAGATTGACCCGTGATTTCAACTGTGAAGATACTACTATCTCCACAAATCTCCATACTGATAATAGTGTAAGCCTCAAACTCAGACAATTTTAAAATCGAAATTAGAAGTAGAAAGTTTAACCCACTGCATGTTTTTCTGTTTAATTCCATTTTTTTAGAGGGAAATATCTATGGTTTCAAATGCCGAATTACTATTTATCTTATTCTACTGAGTTGATAGATATTAAATTCGCATTTAAGTATTAAAAACATAAAGTTTGACAAAACGATCTGAATAGACATGATGATGTAATAGAAAGAGTATAATACTCATTTATACATTATAAGCGATAACAATAAAAGACTGTTTGTATACAGATAAAACCGTATAAAATTAGTAAGTTAGCATTAGGTTATAGCGTGAATGGATTAAGCTGTTTTTTGTCACGAAAATTAAAAGTATTAAAGGTGTTAAATGTAATGAATTAATATTTCCACCATATTATACAAGTTCATTGGACAACTGCAATGCTGAAAGCAATAAACTTGTGGTCTAAGGATCAACTTATACTACTGAAGTATGATGGTTGCAATGTATTTCTCTCAAATAGCCATTATGTAGCACGATCCTATTCTTCTACAAAAGAAGGAGGCGTTTAGAAAAGATCAACCCTAATGGTAACACATCTCAGATTTCCTGTACCTACGACAAGTTTTGAACTGTACAGAATTAACACATTATTATTCTCTGTGCTAATGTGGTATGGCAACTCGAACTGATGTACGTACGTACAAAGTACTACGTTGTTACTGACTGACTGAACACTTTATTATTACTATTGAAGTTTATAGACGGTTTGTATGACTTTTTATTTATAAAATTGCTCACTATACAATTTGTATTTTTCTTTACAGTTCCTACGTCATTTTCCTAATTCTTTTGAAACTATCCATCTTACACATCCAATACTCATTAGTCTTCAAGCTCCAACTAATCAAATTGGTGAATTATCATCATTTCCTCCTATGAAATCATGTCCTTTATCATCTCGCTGTACAGGACCAGCATCGGCTAAAACACTAGCAGCATTGCTTGAAGATAATTATCTACCTTTAATTGAACCACCTTTACCTGGATCCTTAGAAAAATCCCCACTGTCTGGTTTAAAACGTCGAATTAAACGTGCATTTTGTCAACCGAATAATGTTGATATAAATCCTATATTGGATATATGCCGTTGGGTATTAATTCCAGATTTGTCGCCTGGAGGTATTATTTATGTGTGTATTATGTTTAGATCATGTCCGTCTCTTTATCCTTTTGCTAACTTTTTTAATCTTAATATTATATTACGTAATAAGAGGTCACAAGTCCGAACCCCGTCTCATATACCTAATACAAGTTCATTTACATGACGGTAAGCAGTGTTTTTATTATTACTAATCAACTTCCTTAAACTGATACAAATGTAACTTGATTTACATAAACGGTACTTATTATATTCCAATGTTAACAAAAAAATGGTAAGGTGAAAAGTACGCAGGTTACTTGTTTATTTACTACTATTTATTTGTTTTGAACACATAAATATTGGTACAAGAGGGCACCAAATATATATGCGCCACACAAAACAATGAGAATTCGAAGAGAAAAAAGAGTAACGAGCGTAAAAAAAGAGAACAATAACGAACAGATTAGTGTAAGGTAGTGTAATAATAATAATAGTAATAATGGGGGAAACGGAAAGGTACAATCAGAAGAAATCTTTCAGTTAAGGAAGAAACAACCATTTTTTATGAAAAAAGTAAAAGAAGGTTACAGCAGGATCACCACTAGCTTCTATTCTGAGCCATATCTGATAACGTCTCTAGCCAGTGCTGCACCATCTCTAGGACCCCAGCCAGGGAGTCGTGAAGGTCCAACACAAGCCAGTCATTTGCAGCTTTCATTCACACCCGACACCATGTCACACACTGACCACCTCTCCGCTTTTTCCAACCAGTCCCAGCGTCGGTAACTGATGCATGAATTCTCTGGGACGACATTCGTAGAACATGTCCAAGCCACCGAAGTCGGTGTTTCAAGATGGTGACACCGATTGCATTATCGTCTCTGTGCCCGAACACACGATGCCGAACCTCTGTATTACTACCCGGTTTCCAAAACCGAAATAACTGGAGCGGGTTTCGAACTTGCGACTTTAGTAGCAGAAATTAGGACGTTTTAACCAATAAACCAACACTTCATATTAGTACTTATATGGTGCATACATGAGAAATATTACACCAACGAAATCAATTTATCGAACAATGGTAACGAAAGAAAAGAGTTCTAATGAGAAGCCGTGATCAGTGTAGCTCAATCCATGTCGGGTGTGAGGCAGTTACCCACCATAGGCTATAGATGGAAATTGCTAAATATCATGAATTGATTGAAGTTCGACATTTACACTGTATGATGCCAACTGAGTGGTCTAGAGGTTAAGAGTTAGCTCAACTCCTGGACGGAAGGATCGTGATGCACACTTCTTGGGACTCTCATACTCACATGGAACAGCCAACCATTGCTCCAAACTTTTCAACTCACTAAAATCAGTTCGTGATCTAGACTGAAAATTCAAATATCTCTAAAAATTCCCTTATCATAATCAGTAAGATGTACAATGCGACACTAATGTAACCGGTTGATTAGTAAATTCCTGAACTATAGACAGTATGATAACATGCTCAAAACCTGAACAACTATTCAAGTTGTCAAAATAAAAATCACTAAATGTTACGTGATCAGAAATGTGTCAATAGTCAGTCCGAGTATGAAAACGGTGAAGAAAAAAACAAATAATCGAAAGAATTAGTAATATTATCTGTTAGGTTTTTTTCGGTCAACGAGGGGAAAGAGATATTACAAAAGTCTTGTTTCTTGAAGACAACAATTAAGGTTGTTAGCTCGAATCCTTATGGTGTTTATTATATGTAAGAGATGAGAACGAACCCGATAAGTTTTACAATATACCACTTTGAATCCTTTAACTTTGTCTACGTAATATGACCTCTATCAATTCGGTGTAATAAAACCTAACTGCGTGTTTATTTTGTCAAATCTTTCCAAACTATCTAAGTTGATATACTCTCTAACTCATAAATCGCCTTAATTAGTGTATATGAAAATGAACCTGGATACAGATGTAACTGTTCACTTATATTTATGTATGTTTTTCTCAATTTATACTATGGGTAATACAGAGTCTTCTGACTACTATAAGTAACAATGCAAGCATGTTCGAGATGCGATTCTCCCCCTCGAAATGCAAAATGTTGCTTCAGGATTGGGTTGCATCGTCGCCCAAACTTATGATAGGGAGTGAAATAGTTGAGCGTGTCGACTGCTTCACTTATCTTGGGAGTCTCATCAGCCCTTATGGCCTGATTTGTGACGAAATCTCAGCACGGATACAGAATGCTCGACTAGCTTTTGCCAATTTGCGTCACTTATGACGTAGGCGAGATATCCGTCTACCCGTCAAAGGATGGGTTGACTGCGCAGTGAAACGTGACCAGTGAGAGCAGAGGATATTCGTAGGCTACTAGTATTCGATCGTAGGTGTCTTCGAAACATTGCTCGTATATCCTGGGACCACTGAGTAAGCAATACAGTTGTTAGGAAACGGGTACTAAGTAAGGATGGTAAATCAATTGATGACGTAGTGAAACTTCATCAGTTGAGATGGCTGGGACATGTGTTACGTATGCCCAACCACCGACTGCCCTGGCGTGCGATGTTTTATGGTGTAGGATAGTGTAAGTTGGAAGAAAGCTGGGGGCGGCCAGATCAAAACATGGCACAAATCCATGAAGTCACTGGCAAGTGGACTGAGCCATGTTGGTAGGTGTAGACTACCTGGTTGGGATCCGCGAGATAATAGCAATCCATATTTAGGGACGTTGAATGACATGGCTCAAAATCGTTTGCAATGGAGCAGGTACGTCAACTCTTTGTGTTCTCCCAAACTATAATCTTTTGAATTCTTCCTGTCCCTTTCTTTTATGTTTCCAAATTTACTTCACTGTATTATACTACTTGAATAACATCTTCAAACTCTCATAGTTCTGATTACTGCTCATACTTTTACTACCTCTAGCAATATGGGATTTGAATCAACAACTGTATCTCTGTGCTAATGTGGTATGTCAACTCGAACTGATGTACGTACGTACGAAGTTCTACGTTGTTACTGACTGACTAACTGATGGGTAATTTTCGACTATTTCGTGATTAATTCTCTTGTATTTCTTTCTTTCTACTTTAGAACCTTTTATTATTCCACGTTCAGAGAAAAATGGTGGTCCATTACATATTAAATCTCAATCATCTACACTTAATGAATGGGATTTATTAAAACAATACTTTTCTAATGGTACATTACATCCAGCTGATTTAAAACCAACTGTTGAATATTTATTATCAATACAAAATACTGATAGTTTAGCTAATCGACTTAAACAATCATTACCAGATTGGAATGAATTAATGGTATTATTAAATGAAGCATTTCCTTTAAGTAAATCTCAAAAGAATAAAATAAATAATAAATTATCAAAAAATCATTCAATGTTAAATAATACTGAACATAAGCCAAATCTCGATAATCATCACCATCAGCAACAACAACAACATCAGCAGCAGATTGTATCTCCTGAAGGTTCTTGTAAACCAGAAGAAAGTAAGCGTTATTTTATTTCATTGAAAATTATTGTTAATAATGAATTATGTAATTAGATGAGTTGACTTTTATTTTAATGATTCAGTTACAAGTTGATCATCTAAATCTATGGTTTATGCTATTTATGTTGACACATGTAAGTAGTATGTAGCCGTAATCGGAAATGGAATGTTTACTGAAGGAAGATGTTTAAATAATGTATTCAATGTATGGTTTTCATATTTTTGTCAAAACACTCTGTAAATTTGTATTCAGTGAATAAATTAGTCTTCCATACCAAGTCTTCCTTCACTAAAAATTGACTTATTTCAGTTAAAAGCTGAATATAACTATACTGATCTTCAAAGTCATACATAGAGTGTAACTTAATAGCAAGTACACGAATCTGTATCTATTAAATCAATTAACCAACAACATAGTAGATTATAGTATGTGAAAATTATGTCTAATCTCTTTCTACTCACTGCCTTTTAGCCGTAGAGATGTTAATTACAAAATCGAGAGGACGAAAAGCAAATGTCTGGCGCCCAAAACGGATTAATGGGTTCGGAGAACCCACTCAGGGTAGTTAGAAAACCATGATTCCAAGCCAATGGTACATATGTGTTCCAGGATCCTGATGGAATAAGTGGCGTATAAACTTATTGTCGATCATTGACTACCATTAGACTGAATTCTTTAGCTTTGATTCACCGCCTTGTGGATTAGTCCTTTAGGTCAAACGCTTGGGTCGTGGCCCCCTAGTAAAACCGTCTACTTCCATTTGGGCGGCTGGAAAATATCCCAGCTCACACACGAATTCAGTGCTAGTGATGACTGTGCCGTTAGTTAGTGCTAGCCAGAAGCAGGTTATGGTCTGCTCACAGTTTTAGTTGACGGACACCGTTATCTGACCTGCGATCAACAAGTCTCCATCGACCACCTAGACAATTGTCTTCTGTGCCTAGACGCCCGACCTGATCATTCAAGCTTCCGTTTAGTACCACGATATCTGTTGAACGCACTTTCATTAGAAGGAAATTTAACTGGTGGTAAAACTCATTCATGATCGTATCCGGGCTGCAATCAGTTTGAGTGTAGTCGGAGATGACGAAAAGATATAGTTTCTCACACCTATTTCTTCATACGTTGATGGAACTTTCTAATCGAATAACACATAACAGATTGCTAATGAAGATCCAGTCGAGCATTGGTGCTTCCTCTCTATCGCTTAGTGTGACAACATCTCAAGCAAAACTAGACGAAAAGGCCTCAGAGTCCCCGGATAAACGCACGTGAAAAGTCTTTCTAAAGCGACAAATGTAGAGCGAGTTTGTAGTACTTCACTAAACTCTTGAATACGGCTCTCGAATAGATAACAGACATTGATGTAGAGACTTTTAAAAGAGATAACTAATTATACAGTATAAACACCTAATTTGTATTTAACCGGTCTTATAATCAACTCATTTGTATTAGGGGGGGATCGTCATCTGGATGTATCTGATCGACCCACTTCACAAGCCAGTCGCTATCTGGACTCGGTAGCTAAGTAGGATGACGCGGTGGCATTTGAAGTGAACGGTACTGGGTTTATGCCCTGAAGTAAATATTGACTACGGGATGTAGGTAAACCCAGCTGATTAGTCCCAAAAGGAACAGAATGAGCGTCCTGGATCTTACTGTTAATCACCACCCATCTCGGCTTATAAGGTCTTATAATTAGTTTGAACCTTTTCACGAAGATAATTATTGCTGCTTTGTTATTTAGCTGGTGTTAGTCGGCAAGATTGTACCTACAACCTTAAAGGAACTACTGACCTTTCATTGTGCTGATTGTGGTAGGCTTTACTGATGCGTACCGATTCGCACAAAACAGCTTCTTAGTTTATGGTTGACTGCCTCCAACCACTTAGCATCTCAACATAGTGTGCGTGATTTGTCGAGTTCCTTGGACAAGTTGCGGGCTATATCGTAACTTGATCGTTAGCATTCGATCAACACTAAAAGCTAGGCAAACACGTGACACCGGTTAGTTACAATTATTGCTAGATTGAGACATTGAACCATCGTGGTGATTAGTATATTTTCTACATCACGTTATGCTCTTTGAAAAAATAACAAGAGATTATATATTAGAATAAAAATATATCAGATCTAATGTATATGTTATGTTCTAAAGAAAATATGTCCTAGGAGCAAGGCAGTTAGCCGCATGAATCTCAAAATGGTAATTTATTACAATATATTATTGCCTAGTTTTACTAAGACTTATTTATTAAAAGTAACTCGAGGTGATTGAATATAGTGATTGATTTCATTATGATTATTATTCGTCTTGTTATCTATTGCTTTATATCTCTTTTTTTCCAGTTGCCCCAAAATTAAGCGGCAGTAAATTGTCATCACCATCATTACCAGTGAATTCAACTGATGAACTCAATCCAAATCGTTTGGATATACGAGTTGGCTTAATCTTATCAGTTAAAATAGTGAGTAATATAATTATGGTTAGCTTTCTCTCTTCGGATCATTTCGTTTTATTACGGTTATTTAGATGTGAATATGTATGTCTGTATGTATATATGTGCGCTTAACTATTTGTTAATCGACATTTAATTTATTCATAAATTGGTTTTGAACTGATCTCTTGTTTAAATTGGGACTATTATGTTGAATAGTGCTATAAGGCTAGGTGCAGTTTATTAGGGAAAGATAGAAAGTCAGTCGATAAGATTGTGAATCTTCATCAAATAAAGTGGTTAATGGTACGTATCACATATACCTAACGAAAATGTGATATCAGTCTATGAAGCAAGAAGCACAAGACATCTATTTTGTCCTAGTTATAGGTACCATCTTACTACAACCTTCTGATATCGCGGCGACGGTCAGTAATACTGTAATCATCGTTTGTCCATATTCTTAGTTGTAATGTGTGATGTATAGAGTGTGAAATTACTCAATATCATAATTGCTACAAGGCAATAACTTTCACACTCAATGTTGGTGAACGATTTCACAGAAAATGTTCATCCATTTAATAGTCACCTAGTTGGCATACGAATATCACTTATTTTTTCTCAAATATTTCACTTATACTGGTAACATATGGAACGTATAGAGAAAAGCTTAAATGGTTCTCAAAATTACCGCGTAATTTTAAAACTTATTTTCAACCAATCATTAGAGGGTTTTCGTAAATCAAAAGTGTTTAGTAACAAAATTATTATAATTTAATGATTATAGGAAATTTATTAGTTTTTCAAGGCCTTATTATATCAATCTTCTGATCTCATGTTTGTAGACTTCATTGATAAAACGCATAAGTAACAAATTCGTGTATGAGTGAGTTACACATTATGTAATAAAGACCTAGTGATATTCTCCAGTTACTCAAGCTGAATTACGTGAAAGCAACTAAATAGTTGTAAGTTAAACATCGTAATCACTAAGCGGCTACCTCAATAATCTAAGTACAAATTTATTCACATCTGAGGTTTCTTTCTGAATCTTACTTCATCCTCAACACCTTTTATAGATCAATTAATTGATGAGTTACAATAATGAAATGATTTAAGATTCAATAATGTTTTCGTATTGATATGTAAATCGTTAATTTATTTGTACCATTTTTTCCCCACTTCACCAGGTTTCTCTTATTAATTCAATAAATCATTAATAGGAGGATTTCCTTACAAATTCACTACACATAAACTTAAGTAAACTAAGACGCTGAACTGATTCACCCGTGTGTATTACGTGATAAAATGACCACTAAATATTGTTCACTATCGGTTAATTTCTCGAACGATCAATTGGGCGATGCTAAAGTGATTCACCTGAAAGCATTGGACAGCTGTTTCGCCCTAGTATGGGCACTCCTCGGCACTGCCCATCCACGATCCCTCACTCGAGACCGAAGGTCCTGGGTTCTATTCCCGCGTACGCGATCGTGGATGCGCGGTGCTGAGGAGTTCTATACTAAGACGAAACGGGAGCTCAAAGTGTCTAGGTTTTCACTGGTGGTCTAGCCAAAATTGACTCATGAATTCAACTGTTAAAATTACTACAGTTTCCACAAATCCCCATGTTGATAAAATTTATCTACTTATTAATGTTTAAAGAGAGTTATAAATTAGTATGAGGAAGTAGTATCCAGATTACACGTTAGGGTTAGGAATTGAAGTAGAACTTTTCATCACCAAATGACATCAGCTATAATGCTCAGATGCTATTCAACCATGTGGATGAATAAATTTTGCACCAAAATACAAGACTCTTTATCTTGGTTCGTAAATTATAATCATGCCAAAAAGTTATTGATTTCGAAAAAATTCTCCCAAAAGTTGGTTCCTCTCTCGATTTCTATTGGATCACCTCTCTCTATATTTTTTTTACTTTGAGCATTTATTTATTTCAAAAACAAAGAATATTTGAGTAAGCGATTGTTTTCACAATAACTTCATCATCAAGATCCACAGTTATAAGTTCATAGTTATTGTGATATTTTACTAAGACCAACGTAAAGGCGTGCGTGAATCAGTTTAACAATGTTATATGTTAAAAATGATGAACGTTATCATCTGTCACGATATAAGTACCTCAAGATAGTGTTATTTGTAAATTCAAAAGGTCATTTAATAAACGTCAGAATGATTTGTAGTAAAGTGTCAAGTTATTATCAATATAATAGTACTTACTTATGCTTGTTAGCCCTCGTAAAGGAGCATAGGCCGCCCACCATCGAATGTAATTGTAATATAATAAAACAATCGTATGAATAAAATGCATAGTAGGAGAATTTTGCCTGGTTAATGGAGGTGACAATAATTAGGAAAGATGAATTTGTATATTAAGTAAGATATAAACACATGAGGAATTGGAAGGGAAGGGGTTTATAATATCCATTCTAGGTATCTGGTTATCCGGACTGGATTTATTTACTTTGTCAATCACACTTAAAAGAAATCATTCTATGTGTAATTGTTTATCTTTCTCATTTGTGGGGTGGCACGGGTGATATGGTATTGTTCTTTTAAAGCATCCAAATGCTGATAGTTTATTTATTGAAGAAGTGGATTTCGGTTCAAGTATTGGTAAACGTACAGTGATTAGTGGATTGGTTGGTCTTTATCCTATGGAAAAATTACTCAATTGTTATGGTATATTTGTGATTAATTTAAAACCGGTGAAAATTCGTGGAATTGAATCTCAGGTAAGTAGTAATAATAATAAGCATCACGTCGTTCTTGATGAGTTTTGTTTACTCTTTTTTCGATATATATATATGCAAAATGATGGTAGTAATAGATTTCGAGGCCTACATAACTACACTTTTATCAACCTTTGAAGTGAATTAAAAGAAAAACGCTACTTAAACACATTAAAACTTGCTGTTTGTTCTATTTGTTGATTGTTAAACAGAATGTACCTTTTAAAAAAGTTGTTTATTGTTTGTATCATAAACTGACCTTAGTCAGACAACGATTGGAAAACAAAAGAAAACGTGAACATTGGATAGTAAGTAGAGATGAATGATGGAATCCAGGACACATGTTTCGTCCTATTTAGAAGTCGTAAATAAAGCTAACGATTCCTAAATAGAATGAAATGAGCGTCCTAAATTCGCCTGCTAGTCACCATCATCTCTGCTTACAGAATGCTTGTAACTTTAAACAATGTCGAGGCAATCCGCTCTGGATGCACATTTACCAAAAAGAGACCGATCAATTGCAGTCCCCAAACATCAACGGATAGATCCAAACAACCATTATGAAAAATGAGTCAAAAAACACGGAGTAACTGTTTCGTTTTAATATGGTACTCATTTGTTTTGGGTATCCACTATTGAATTTAGCACTTTCAAATCTAGTAATTACTCATCTAATCGTTGTCAATGTATATCTATGTTGGACGACAACAATAGATTGTTTTTTAGTTGGATGAGTTTTTTGCAGTCTGGCCGTGATGACAAGCAAGCAGTTGTATGCTCTCTTTCTCTCTGTCTAATATGATTATCGATAAGTCCACTTAGATTGTCAGTAAGACCGGTGGTCTGTTTACCAATCGACACTTCAGTTAATAAACAAAAAGCAAGATGGTGGCGCATATGGGTCCTCGAGCTCCTTCCAACCTAGTAGCCAATCAGAAGATAAAGATCGAAATCAGATCAATTTTTTGTTGTATTCAGTTTAGTCATAACTCGGAACTCATGTTTTAATGAACTAAGACTTTAGCAGAAGAATTTTAATCTATTTTACTATGTAAAATCACACACTGCATTTGTAAAATATGAGAACAATACATTGAATACACTATCTGAACATCTTCCTTGAATTGTCTCGTACAAACTCCGTTGTTTTTCCATTCTTGTTACTAATCTCTGACTGCTTTTGTTCTTCTCCTCTGTCAGTAAGAATCCTACTTCCAGTCCCTGACATATACTACTTATATCTCTCGGTATAAGTAACACACCATAATATAGTAATATGCTTAAGGCATTTGATCACATAGTAACACATGCAATAAATTAAAATGTCACAATAACTGACACAAAACGAGAGTAATGGAGGCATAAGTATTTCATATCAGAAAGGTTTTTGTGGATATTATAGTAATCTCAATGGTTGAGATCATTAGTCAATTAAAGCTAGACCACCATGGGAAATCTGGAATCACTGGACAGCCGTTCCATCCTATTGTGGGACTCCTCAGCAGTGCGCATCCAAGATCCTGCCCCTTCGCGGGATTCGAACTCTGAACCTATTAGTTCCGCGCGCGATCGCCTAATCACTAGATCACTTACACTCTTCGTCATCCTATTATGTTAATCATTTATCATCTCTACTGTTTCTAATATATTCTTTTTCAAATGTTATTTTCCTAGGCTATGTTACTTTGTGCTTCATATACTGAGAAGAGTTCATCACTTTTAAAAGTACAACCAATTCATTTATCAAATAAACAAAATCCTATATTAGGTGAACGTTTTGTCTTTCATTCTGTAGTTGATAATTCGAAATCATCATCATCATTATCATTATCATTTAGAGAACCAGATAAATTATTATCATCTAAAACAAAATTATGGGAACAATTATGTCCAGATTTATCAACATCTATTAATCAATATATTCAATGGCGTGATTGGAGATTAGGTTCAATATGTGGTAATAAATGGATTATTGTATCAGATGATGTTCCACCTGGTTCAACTGTACGTTAAATGTTAACAATGAATAGAAAGAATAAATAATGAATACAATTAGAAGTTATTTTATGCTTGTGTTTATTTCACATTTTGTATCATTTTCAACTACATACAAATAAAAATTATTTTCTTTGGATTGGAAAAAATGTTCTCTCAATTTTCTACTAAAGTTATTACTGAACTCGTCTTGATGAAGATGTTTCTCAATAGTTTGAAAATAATACACTAATATGGAGAGAGAGTCATTCAAGTAGTCAGTTTGGAGGAAGGGGCGTTAACGCGTAGTACACAATGTATCAGTATCAGATTTCTGATACCACACGTCACAACATGCACTTTGTTTACCATGTTTAGATTATAGGTATAAACATGTGTTAGTGGGACATAGATTGGATCAAAGTATTTTCCATGCACGATTGTGTTGGTGCACACTGATTGGCTAATTCTTAACCAATCAGCACTATTTGATACTTAGAGAAGACTCTAGAATCTTCTCATGTAGAAACTATAAATATACTATCGTTTTTCTTATTGTGTTTCTTACTTTCATCTACCCTTGTTATTTGGAATATTATTTCGTTCTCGTTCCACCGTGTTCTGATTTGGAACTTGTTGAGTGAATTGGTGTCCAACAATACTAAGCAATAGGAATAACTGGGTTGTAATAAGAGAATTATAACAACCCGACATCATCATCATCATCATCATTTGCTTTTGTCTGAAGAGCTTGATATTAGTTTCTAACACATTGAAAAATCAGTTTTGTACATTGTTAACTTAATAAATTTATACAGGAGTGAAGTATTAAAAGCTTGGATTAAGCATATTTTAATCAGACAATTAAATGTTTATTCTGACCAACTCAGAAAAACGATTTCACTGTCATTTGTTTGGTATATATGATCTCTCCATTAAGTATTTGAACTGAATTCTTAGGGTTGCTAGTCTCTCTTATCGTTTCTAAACGCTTACCGTATTGAATCAATGTGACCTAAGTAATCAGTCTTTATTCAAATGACTAATCCGCCTATCCTATAAAACTAATAAAATGGACAAATCAAGGCAATCCCGATATTTGGCAACAAAAACTGATCGAAATTCAGTTCGTGTTATCAACAGTGTGATAATTCAAGCTCTTACTGATAAGAAAAACAACATCATGCCTATTGGCTATCTAAACTCAGTAGCCTAATGGAACATGCGTTGGACATTTAAAACAAAAGGTGCTGGATCCGAGTCTCAACGTAAAATATCAACATTGGAATATAGGTATATCCAATGGACTAGTCCCAAACCAATTTATCAAGGTTGTAATTTGTGTAGTCTGTCTACTAAATACATGTACTTGAGACCTTAAATCGAAGTTTAGAGTATATTCATCTTATTCTCTTCGTATGATTTCTTTTTGCCGACAAACCAAAAATTACTTACATAGGGGACAACATGGACGATAAAACATGATAAGACGATGTACGTGGAAGTCTGGTTTTAAAGGAATTTTTAAATGTATGTGCCATGAATTAGTACTTCACATCCGAATAGTTCCGTTGGAACACTAGGATACTATAATCAAACAACTACTGTTCTTGCAACTAGTATTAACTGTAATCAAGTCCTGATGTTTATCTTTATCCTTTTAAATACAATACTGAAAGGCCTAGATCCGTCATTTAGTTATCTTATTGAAAACCATTTAATAACTGAAATGAATACATTTCTAGCCTATAAACCACACGTTCTAATTATCTGTTTGTCACATGAATATATGTATGCTCAAATCAAGGTTATATTTTGTACAAGTTACGTTGATTGATTGCTGAGTAGTTAACGATTAGTGCCATGCTTGTCCTCAATTCTGAGACCACATAACACTGTGACCGATAGAATTTGATCACCACCAAAGGACTAGATCAAAATGACATTGGTCACTATTCAATATCAATATAATTATCTCGGTGTTATAAGGATTTATTTGGCACCAAAACAGCTTAGTGGTAATATATAGGACTGTGAATACGGATTACATATGTTTAAAATCCCATGAGACCCATCAGTTGCCTTAAGATTACAGATGTATTTTTATATATGAATGCTGATTAGCGTGAAACCTAGATAAAACAATATTTTCGTTGAGATCATGAACCGATTGATGTTAGACCACCATTGAAAACCTGGAAGCACTGGACGGCCGTTTTATCCTATTGCGGGACTCGTCAGCAGTGCGCATCCACGATCCCGCCCGCGGGATTCGAACCCAGGCCCTTCAATCTCGTGCGCGAACGCTTAACCTACTGAGCCGGCATCCAATGGCGTTAATGTCTAACCTCAACCAATCTATGAGGTTGCGCGACCATCTTCCATTGTACTGAGGTAGACTTCTGTTTCTACCCGACACGGATTAGCTCCACTGGTTTAAGAGTAGGAAGAAACTGCCGTCCAGTGCTCCCAGGTTTTCAATGATGGTCTCACATCAATCGGTTCATGATCTCAATCAAAAACTTAACAATCTCCACAACCCCTAAACTGACAATATTTTTTGTTGACTACCGATGACAACCTAACATTTGTCACAAATATTGAATTCCATCAGAAGTAAGATTGTCCTAAAAAAAATCAGTTTCACAACACAATCTGATGCTAGCCAGGGAACTACCTATCATTGCATACTCGCTACCCTTGTAGAAAATGGAATCCAAGCTTTTCATACCTCATAACAAGTTGAAACCGATAATCTAAAATTATACTGTAGCATCAATGCTGTGAAAGTGAATCATTTGTTCAATGTACATCTAATTGTGCTAACAGATTAAATTTAGTATCAAATGTTTCTCAGATATATGAAACATTATGGTTTATTCGTGTGTTCATTGATTTTCCTATTCATGATGAAATTAAAGTTATTATTATCATCAATATGGGGTTGTGGAGATTGTTAAGATGTTTTATTGAGATCGTGAATCCATTGATGTTAGACCACCATTGAAAACCTGGAAGCATAGGATGGCCGTTTCGTCCTAGTACGAAACTTTTCAGCAGTGCGCATTCGCGATCCATCTCGCGAACGCCTAACTTGTAGACCACTGAGATGGCATCTAGTGGTGTTGATGTCTAACTTCAATCAATCCACGAAATTGCGCGACCATCTTCCATTGTCTCTGGTAGATACATATCTCTACCTGACAAGTAGATGGGTTGAAGTTAAACATTAACACCGATGAATTCCGGCTGAGTGGTCTAGAGGTTATTATCACCAGGAATCATGTTGTGCACTAAATGAGCTCAATGAAGCGGAAAGATAGGAAATTTTAAAATACAATTGATTTGTGTTTAATTACAACATAGTTGATTAAATTATTCTGTAAATTATAATAATTTTACTCTTTAATGGATTCTATTCAATCCTATTAATACTGTTAAGTGACAGATGTAAAAAAATTGATGATCATTTCTGTTAAAATCTACATACTACTACTATAGGAAACGAGGAAATTATGAATTTTTTAGAACAGAATAACTGTGGATGGGAGTGGAAACCAAGACGCATATTTCGTCCGATTGTCTAAGTCTACGTTAGGGATCGAACCCAGTATTGTTTGCTTTAAATATGTACTTCGTTATTCACTGAGCTACTGAATCTAGAAAGCTATCCACTGGTTAAAGCAGTATGATTTTCAAGTCAATGTTAGTAATGATTTAAATTATCCCATTGTTGATATTCAGCACTAAAAATTTGATTGATCTTTATTAACATATGTTCATCTTGTACGAACAAAACCCCCATCTTGGATTCTACTACTAATCGGAATCTTTCTGTTTCAGATAATATATCAAAGTGGCTATATTCAGATAATCTTAACAAAAATTGATTAAATTCCAGTTTCTTATATCATCAACTGATTAACTCAAACACTTCCAATATACGATTGTGAAGATTATTAAGTTTTTGATTGAGTTCATGAACTGATTGATGTTAGACCGCCATAGAAAACCTGAAAGCACTAAACGGCCATTTCATCCTATTGCGGGACTCGTCAGCAGTGAGCATCCACTATCTTGCTTCACGAGATTCGGACCAAGGACCTATCAATCTCGCTCGCAAACGCCTAACCTACTAGACCACTGAGCCGGCATCCAATGATGTTAATGTCTAACCTCAACTAATCCACAAGATTGCACGACCGTCTTCCACTGTACTGAGGTAGATACCTGTCAGATAATGTTATGAAAACATATGTATATTTACACTATTCTGATGACAAAAAAGAACACTTTGTGCACATATATCAGTCAAACTTCACTATGTTAATACAAAAAAGATTAATTAGGTATGATCGTACTTGCATCAATATTTCTTCATGGTTTTTATGGATTTATAAGATCTTTTTCTTGTATTACGATCGATTGTTGATTTCAATGATAAAGGATGATTATTACCCTCTTCATTATTTCTCATTTGATCCCTTTCATGATCATTATCGTTACTGTTAGTAACAATATGGATATCACCAGTATCGTCAACATTTCTATGTATTTTCTGAGATTTACATGTGTGATTTTTGTTTGATTGTAGTGATTCTTTTAAAGGTTTTGTTAAATTATTTTCATTGTTTGTCAATTTTAATCCAAGATGAACCTGGCAAACAAGGATAAGTATAGTATTAGAATAAGATAATTTGTGGAGATTGTAAAATTTTCATAGTTTGAATCATAAAGTGATCTTAGAACCCTATTGAAATTGTGAAAGAACTGGACGACAGACTAATCTGTTTATGCGATTTCTCAGCAGTGTGCATCCACAATCCAGCATTCGGGAATTGAACTTACAATGTTTGATTGGATATGAGACAGTCGTATAACATAGGCAATGGATGGTAGCTGTTGAATATCGTGAATTGTTTGAAGGTAAACATGTCCAGTATTGGATACTTCCTCAGTTATGTGAAGGTTAAGAGCGCACGTGCGAGATCGATAGTCTTAGATTCGATTCCTCAAATCGGGATCGTGGATGCTCATTGCCAAGGAGTCCCACACTAGGACGAAACAGTCTTCCAATGTTTCAGGTTTTCACTGGTGGTCTAGCTGAGATTAGCTGGCGGTTTATACTGTGGAAATATATGTACGACAAATAACCACTTATTAATAATAGTCCTATTATACTACTAAATCTGATTGTTATAAATAGAATAGGAAGATGAATTGTTAGAAAGAATAGTGTTATGACGGAAGTTGGCTTTTTTCATAGTACTTTGACATGTGATACATAGTTATTCCAGTCTGGCCGTCGCAATGAGAGGTCGATCATTATCAAAACATTAGTTCTTCAAGTTGTTTTCTTGACAGATAGTAGTTCTCACGACTAATAATATTGTCACAATATCTATGAATTGTATATATATTATCGCAATTTTATCATATCTATACAATTCATGTCCCCCAATGCCCCGGTACGGCTGAGAGTGGGAAGAGAACCCTCTCAAAATACTCTCACATGGCCACACGTATATAGCCTCTGCCAGGAAAGTCCTACTCACTGCCTCCTCATGGCGAGGGTGTTGTTTACGAAATTGAAAGGACAATAATCGAATGTCTGGCGCTTTAACCGGGTTGGTGGACATGAAGAGTCCACCTAGGGGAGTTGAAAACCCCCAATTCCAAACCAATGGTGCATATGGGCCCCAGTATCTTGTAAGAACAAATGGTGTATGAACCAATTGTTGGTTATCGGCTACCATAGGACTTCATCTTTTGACATTGCTCCACATTCTTGTGGATCATACCTTTAAGTCGAAGGTTCCACGTTTGGCCTCCTTCGATCAAGGCACCCGAACAGTATCACAGCTCACACCCAAATCAAGTGACTTGTATGTCGCATATATATTCAGTATATGTTGTCTATTAATCGTCTAATGTATTCAGTTCACTTAGATCCAATTCTTCATTTAGAAGAACATCTTAATTGTTCATCATTAAGAATTATCATAACCTACACTAAACATAATTATAACCATTAAACTTGAGCAAAGGACAAAACGGTCAATCTATAGAATAAATCTAAATATTTTAAAAATAGTTTACTAGATTTACCGTAATTGGATAATGTCTATCTTCTATTTAGGGGTCTCTTTGATAAGATAAATTTGATGATTGATCTACTTTTTTTTAAATTTAAGTAGTAATAAATTCCTTTCTCAACTATTTTCTATTTTTTCTTGTTTAAATCAATAATGGATTAATCTGTTATAAATTAATATTTATTTCTTCTTTGATAAAAATCTCTTTTGAATATTGATTAGCAACTATTTTTTTAATGCATAATTGATTAGTTACTAGGTAGTAACTAATGTTTGTTTGTTTTTTATTTCATTAGTGTTGATTAAATTTATATCGATTAAACTGAAATATAGTCACTAATCTAATGGACTCAATATTTCATGAATTATGTTTTTTCTTTTGATTTTAATAATCGAGATCATGAGTTAATTGAAGCTAGATCATTATGGAAAATCTGGAATAACTAGACACCCATTTCGTCTTATTACAGGACTGCTCAACAGTGGTCTAACTTCAACTATTAAAAAATTACTATAATATCTACAAAAAACCCTTCGGATATTAATCAACATATGCTCATTAGTGACAGTCTCTAAGAGGTTGTTTCTTGAAGTTCTAGTGAGAAACAGTGACCAGTGGAGTTCAACCAGGTCTGTTATGAAATAGTAACTCACTGATGAAAATGGTGGATGTGACGCTCAGTTTCATGGATTAGTTGAAGTAAGACATTAACACCATTGGATGCCGCCTCAATTGTCTAATAGTTAAGCGCTCGCGTACACGACTGATAGGCCCTGGGTTCGAATCTCGTGAAATGGGATCGTCGATGCGCACTGCTGAGGAGTCCCACACTAGGACGGAACGTCCGTCCAGTGCTTCCAGGTTTTCCATGGTGGTCTAGCTTCAATTTACTCATGATCTCAACCACCGAGATTACTATAATATCCACAAAATCCCTTATGATATTTTTCTTTTGATATTGAGTGGTTGGAGGTAATTTTTGTTAGTTCCCTTGAGTTTACTGTTACTCCTTATTGATGAATGGTCAGGTCAAATAGAATTTCCTGATGACAAGCTACAATCAGCTAAAAAGTGATTTGTGTTATACTGATGATATCTTTGTCATTGCTTTATTGAACATTGAAATAGTAAGATTCGTAATATTTATCAGTATAGGGTTGTGGAGATTTTTTATTTTAGATCGACATCATGTGCTCACTAGTGGCTACCTTCTCGATAGATTTCCTGGAGTTCTAGTAAGAAGCCGTGACCAGTTGAGTTCAACCGTGTTTGTTGTGAGGCTGTTACTCACTGAAAACAATGGTGGACGGTTGAGTAATATCACGGATTGGTTGAGGTTAGACGTCAACGCCGTTGGATGCCGGCTTAGCGGTCTAAAGTTTAAACGTTCGAGCGTGAGATTGAAGGTCCTGGGTTTGAATCACGCGTGTAGGATCACGAATGTGCATTGCTGAAGAGTCACATGCTAGGTCGAGACGGACGTCCACTGCTCCCATGTTTCAAACGGCGGTCTAACATTGATCCATTTGTAATATTCCTTTTAACTAGGTCAGTATGTATTCATTGATTTTAGTTAGCTATAGCACCTTTCTACTACCATGTAAATTCTGAGTTTAAATTCTTTGTTAACTGTATCCGCTGTGGTTTTCATTTTGCTTTTTATACAGTAACCATAATTTTTAAAAAAAAACAATCCTTTGTCCACCTAATGGTTTCATTTCGGAGAGCTGTGTTATTACTGAGTTCTCTTGCGATGTAGGCGAAATATCCGTCTGTCAACCGAAGGACAAGTTTACTGCCACTAGGAACAGAGTTCATTCGTACTTCAAAGCATTGCTCGTGTATTTTTGGATTGGAAATAGGGTACTAAGTAAGGATGGTGAATCGAATGATGAGGTAACAAAACTCCATCTAATGAAGTGGTTAGGACATCCATAACGTATGCTCAACCTTCGCTTACTTCTACGGACGACGTCTGGTGTAGGATCAGGTTGGAAGATAGCCAATGGCAATTAAACCAAATCATGGTGCCAGTCCATAAAGTCATTGACAGTTGAACTGGTTGGAGTCCACGTGATTGTTATCATCATTAGTTCTAAACTCTGAATAAAGTGACTTAAAATAGTTTGCGCTGAGCAGCTGCGTCCACTTTTTGTCTCCTCTTAGACCCTAAGTTTCTTAATTCCACAAGAATTTTTTATTTCACGGATTTATGCTTTTCTAAAATGTTTACTGAATCCCTGATCTTCTCTTTTACCACCAATATGTTTGCCATCTCTACTACACTGGGATTGACCTTGACAGCTTTATATCTCTGTGCGAGTAAGTTATTACAACTTGAACCGATTTTAAACACATGTGCCAAGTTTTACAATGCGACTGATTGTAACGTATACCCTTTTCTTCAAAGCGTTAAAATTCAGTATTAACGTTTTGTGAAGTGTGTTGGATGAATAAAGACAGTTAACAGAGAACCGTCCTCAACATAAGTTTTGAGTTAGTTGACACTCGTCAGCAAGGCATATCTATAATCATAAGCGAATTGACGCTCTCTGTGGGTTACGAAGATTTATCGCCAAACTTGACAGTTCAAGATGTTACCACTGAGTTGCAAAAAAAACTTCCTGTAGAATTGAAATATTTACACCTATTGGTCAATGAGACATAACCAATATCTGTTTACTACTGAAAGGCTAACCAAATGTTTAGTACTCCTCAGTAACTAATCAGTTGTGATTTGTAAACTACCCATTATTATAAATGATAATAATAATTATGTTGCTTTCAACAAGATGTATACTCACTTTTTGAATATGTAGAACAAAATCTACTGGTTGACAAAAACTCAAATTACATGTTGAACAATTTTGTCGTTTCTTATCTTGTACAAATCGTTGATAATCAACGCGATATTGACGAGAATAACATTTTGGAGTGTTTTGTAAACTGATCTTTGCAGTGTCAGAATCTTCATTTCTATTTTCTTGTTCGTCTCCCTTATATGATTGAAATTTTTCTATCTGATTAACTGTATTATAATTATAATTATTATTATTATCAACATTATTTGCAAGATGTGGGATTAATCTCATATTTTTAGATGATAAACATATGCTACTTTCAAATGTTTCAGTAGTTGGTGTTTTTGAACAAAAAGAAGTTCGTTTATTTCTGATTTTTTTAACAGATTTGTTATTTTCACTGCAAAATATTATTTTAGGATGAGGAAATTCTTTAACTGGTTTTGAATCGTACACTGACTCTTCAGACCGAATCTTTGATCTATTGTTCATATTATCATCGTCGTCTTTAGCAGATGATGGATGATCCTGAAATTCAAGTATATCTTTTATCATAAATCTGCTTTTGTGATCATTAGTATTATTATTACCACTATTATTAGATATTTTTGAGGGTGTTAATATATTTCGATGCTCCTCGTCATAATTCTTATAAGTTTGACATAATTCTGGATTGACTGATTGTGAATTGTGACAAAATGGTAATGATTGTTTTTTACTACTGAAAACGGAATTATCAGTAGTATTCATAAATTGATTAAATTTTTCCTTCAGTGTGTTATTTACAGAATATTTATTCATGATCTAAAGTGTTTTCGCAGAAACAAAGGTAAAAAACAAGATAAATTTTTAATTGAAATTGACTACTAGAACGAGATTAAAAATACTTAGTTACACAGGTCTAATTGGCAACTACTTTTCTATTCATTAATTGTTGTTAACTATTTGAATGTTCAGAAAATACTTCTCAATGAATTATAAGTCTGCTGTCTATCTTCATATCAAAGTGTCGTAGTTAGTTACTAACCAAGGTTTAACTAATCACCTGAGTTTTGGTTGATAACTTCGTTTGAATGATAACCGGAGCTGTTAGGCACAAAACCCTTCTAGCTAGCACTCTCTAAGAAAGAGTACTTGTTTTCTTGAGGCAACTAATAATGTATGGAATTCAAGTCTTGGTCATTTAGCTCCCTAATTTTAAACCTTAATACTGACTGCTTTGAGTCACCGTTGGTCTCCTGTATAATTGAGGCTAATAGTCATACGGCAACTTAATCAGTAGAAATTATTCAGCACTAAAGATGTTATGTGAACATGATATTAATCACTACTCTGTAATTAATCAATTGAAGTTTCATAGAAGTTGAATTATCCCTACTGAATAGAATACCAGTATAATGGGATAAACAGTTTAATAGTGGCGTAGTGATACCTAGTATTTTCGCCACTGAAAATACAAACAGTGATATGCTGTAATATTGCTTATATTTTCGGTTAATATATATATATGAAGCGGTTTTGTGGATATAATAGTAGTTGAAATCATGAGTCAATTGAAGCTAGACCATCATGAAAAACCTAGGAGCACTGGACGGCCGTTTCGTCCTATTGTGGGACTCTTCCGTGACAGCGCGCATCCACGATCCCGCTCTCCCCCGTTAGACTCGAACCCAGGACCTACCAGTCTTGCACTTGAGCGCCTAACTATTGGACAAGTGGGCCAGCATCGAACGGTGTTAATGTTTAGAACTACACCGTCGTACAGTGCTTCCAGGTTTTCCATGGTGGTCTAGCTGAAACCGATTCATTAAATATATATACATATCAAAAAAGTATTCATTCAGCACTTACCAACACTAAATCACTGCCTTACATAATTTTAAAGTTGTTATGTTCTGTTTGTCTGATTCGGTTACGATATACACTTTTATAATGTATCAAACCCACCGTACAAGCGTGGAAATTAGAATTAGTAGGAATATCTAATTCCTAAACCCATTTAAAATGTACACAAATCATAAGTGTACATACTCGTTACCCTTTATAACCCAGACAAGGAATTTGAAGTTGAGACTTTGATTAGATGCATAATCGACAACGGCATATTGTTCCCTATTCATGGTTTCTCACTTACTGTTAACACTGATATGTGTTAATATGAACGCAAGAAAGCGATATGTTTATATTTATTTAGTCTACAAGAAATTCTTACTTACTTTTAACATCTTCCAAAGTCAAATTACATGTTACATGGTATTGTCATAAAACACTAAGGAACTGGCTGTTTGAATCTAAAATACACAACCACATAGATGGAATATTCTCAATAGCCGTGTAAGTTTACTGAATCATTAGTAAAGAAAAGGAAAATAGACACATCATTGCCAACGGAACTCATTTATTGTGAAGTTATTCAACTCTCTAAATTATCATCGTCAACTTTATCATGAATGTTAACTGATGTTGTGAAGTTCTAACTGATTAATGCCTCTTTCCTCTTTTATTATTCTCAAGTTGACTCAATAACCCTAACGTTAAGTATCTGTAGCTAAATAGCTTGAAAATTACTTACAATCTTTTCGTTGTTTACACATTTATGTTCATCTCTTTTCCAAGGATCAATGCATTTATCACAACAGCTAAAATGATCAAAATAAAATTTTAAAAAACAATAACTGTCTGTTTAATAGTAATTCAGTAGTGTATTAATGGTTGATAAAACTTTCAAAAAATTGTCATTTTTACTTTAAACAAAGTAGTTTTTATGATAGGTGAGATCATGAGTCAATTGAATCTAGACCACTGTGGAAAACCTGGAACTACTAGACGGCCTTTTCTTCCTATTGTGAGACTCCTCAACATCGCGCATACATTTGACATTGGACAATTGACTCTCCCTTGTATTCAATTTTTCCATGACTAAATCCGGAGCCGAACTTTAGACTTTCGGGGCCTTGTAACGTGCAATCAGCCTTCAGACCACTGAGTTGGCATATAATGGTTTAAATTTCTAACTTCAGTCGATTCATGTTATTGTATAAACCTTATCTACTTCCAGTCATAATATTTTGTTATATCCCGATGAGAATAATGAATGGTAACTGTTACAATCTATTTCTGAACTAATACTACATCTATTTTTTATCGTATAGTGGTTAAGTAACTAAACTATTCATAATCACGTTCCTCTTGTCATAAGCTTCATTGTGACCTTTGAACTATTATTGTATGATTTGCCATTCTTGAGTTATGCCTGGTCTATCAATTATTATCTCCCACATTCACAGCCACTTTTGGCTAATTCTTGTACAAATGTTGTTTTCTATTTTATGGTACGTTGTGGTCTGTTTGGTTTGTATATAAACTCAGTATGTTTGAAATAAATGATGCACATCACAGAGGCTGAGATGGGTGTTCTGGACTTAACACGCTGGGCTAGGCGGGAAGTAGGACCGGTAAAGACTCTAGACTGCTCGTAGGGGGGTCAATAATCCATTGTTATCTAATGGGCGGTATCATCACGTTACATATTAACAGAGCACAAGTTATAAAATATTTATCTCCAAATAATCGACTTGTCATATTCATTAAACTAATCAAAATAAGTTTGATTATATGAAACGTTATAACCACTGATTTGGAACAAGAAGAGTAGGTGTATAAACAATTAATAGATCATTTCGAATGAAGGATTTTCTCCTATTGGATCAATCAAATGATAAACTATTGCCAGAACTTTATCTCATTTATCTTAGCAACCATGCTCAAAAGTTTTGATTGTTAATAAGATTCAAACCAGATGCTTTCAAATGTATAGTATTCGGTTATAATGAGTATTCTTCAGTCATTTCAAAAATCATTCTTCATCTATATACCACTAATCTCCTAGTCAATCAGTGTTAAAGACTTGACTGTTGATCAGTTCAAATTGTGAAATTGGATTGATTGATTTATTGCACTGGAATGTATTCAACTATCAACCAAACTGGTTCTTTTTTCAATGTTTTCTCTAACATTGAAATCAATTTTCTAATCATAATAGAACACTGAGTTTTAGTAATCAGATTACAAGTTCCAAAATATAAAGTAATGAGAGCATGTAATACATATCTCAGTCATCTTAATCAATGAAGATTTACTTAGTTACTTACGCCTAAAGTCTCTCTGGGGCTACTGCCTGTCCTAAGCACGGCTAAAGGAGAAGAGTTGGGCATAGGGTTAGCAACAGCATCTTGTAGAAAACTAACTCGCTAAAAAAAACGCTAACCAGAAAGAATAATTGAAACAATTTAAACTCTGTCGTGGGAGTTAGAAGGTCTTCATTTAGAAGAGTTATGACGCTTCATGATGAAATCCGAGTTCCTTCGAAGGTTATGAGTCTGATGTCCTTTTTGACAACCAGAGCAACCATTAATTTAGATATATGGAATGCTCCTACAATGTAGGAGAACGGGAGAGTCATCCAAAGTGCTGCAGAAATGAAAAGATACAACCTGGAGGTGCTTGAAAACAGTAAAACACATTGGACGCAGGTTAGACAACAAAGACTAGCTCCAGGAGAGCTGCTGTTATACTTCATGTCCAATCTTTATCCTTTACCCAGGCTTGGAACTGACAGTAACCCTAGAAGAACTACAAATTGAGTGACCTCTTGTCAATACTGTTATTTAATTTTCACGTTATCTTTTTTACTTACATGTTTTTCCTTGTACTAAATTCATCATAATGATTTAAAGATGATGAGGAGTTTCTACTTAAATCCATTGGAACATTACTATCATTGAATAGACAGTAATCTGATTTTAACTGGTCATCCATAACAAATGATGTCATTGTAGTCGGTCGGTAATTATTATTATGAATGGTGGTAGTAGAAGTAGTACAATTCATATTCTTCTCATTTACCTAAAGTTAAGAAGTTCGTTGAACAGAAGAACAAAGAATCGTTGTAACATTTGATTATTAAATATTTATATATAAATGGGCTTAAAGATTATGAAGATTTGCCAGTGAGCACTGACTCGAGGAGAGCAGAAGAATAACAGTGGTATTCTTTCTCCATTCATTGACTAATGACATAATATAAAAAATCGAAGACGCATTTTCAGCCATATATCAAGTTCCTAGTAATTTACCGAAATGCTTGGAATTGCTTAAACTATGTAGCTGAAGTCATTGGGATAAATTCAAAGAGACTCAAAAAACTGATATTCACCATCGCCTTATCCAATTACCTATTGAGTCCAGATGGCCGCTAGTCTGTGCAATCTTTCCATCGACGTTTGGGATAGCAATTGATCAGTCACATAGTGAACATCAACTCTGGCATTCAGGTACATCCAGCTGATGAGTCTCAAATAGGACGAAACAAGAGTCCTCAATTCCACTGCTAACCACTATCCATCTTTCTTTATAATGCTCGTGTATTAAAGCAATATCGAAGTGATCCGTACAAGATGCACATATGCCAATAAGAAAGAATGGTCAACTGCAGTCCCAACACATCAATAGCAAGATTCAAACAAACAATACAAAAGTGAAGTTGATTACATTATCCCGTATATTATTATGAATGTATGTGATTTTAATTGCTTACTTTAAAATCCGGACCAACATTCACCTATACTGAACTCTTGGACGTTGTCGATTTTAATCAGTTTATTTTGAATGTTAGTTACTCATTACTCTTAATCGATGATGAATGTATAAGATAAAACATTTTTGTTCTATTTAACAAATAGTTCAGATCATGAGTCAATTGAAGCTAGACCACCATGAAAAACCGTTTCGTCTTATTTTAGAACTCCTCAGTAGTGCGCATCCACGTTTCCGCCACGCGAGACTCAGACTCAGGACATATCGGTCTCTCAAGCGAACTTTTGGATGCGCTATGCTGAGGAGTCCTACAATAGGAGGAAAAGGCCGTCCAGTGCTTCCAGGTTTTCCATTGTGGTCTAGCTTCAATTGACTCATGAACTCAACTATTAAAATTACTATAATATCCGCAAAAAGCCCTTATGATCCAAATAAACTATAATACTTTTCAAACAAATATTTCATCTACTTACCTTCTGTAAAATATTTGCTAAAACTGTCAATTCAACTGACTACTCATTAAAATAATATAAGTAGGATGGTAATATTTCATTTAAAATATTAACGATGAAATTAATGTAAAACTAGATAAAAATTAATTTAGAAAAATGAAGTTTTTCAAGTTCAACGTTTACATTCACTTGATTACTCCAGTTACCCTTCATGAAGAAGCATAAGCGACCCACCAACATTCTTTATCCAACTCTGTTCTCAATAATCTTTTCCAGTTCTTTCCACTTGCTATTCATCCTTTTCATATCTCCTTTCAATTCTAGACGTAGTGTGTTCTTTAACCTTTGTCTTTTCAGTTCCCCTTCAAGATTCCAAGTTACGGCTTGCCTCGTGGTGCAATCAGATGATTTTCCCAATGTCTGTTTTATCCACTTCCATCGTCTTTCCTAAATTTCCTCTTCAGATGGAAGCTAATTTATTTTCTCCCACAGTAGGCTGTTGATCATAGTATCCAATTAACAGATGTTCAGTATTTTGCATAGACAATTATTTATAAATACTTCTGCATGTTTGATGATGGCTGTAACAGTTCTCCATGTTTCAGCTCCGTACAGTAACACTGTCTTAATATTCGTATTGAAGATTGGGATTTTGATATTGGTTGACAGTTTTGATTTGAGTTGCATATGTTCTTCAACTGTAGGAATTCCTTCCTAGCTTGGTCAATCCTCGCAATCACGTCTACATCCAATCTTCCTTGTTCACCGATGATACTGTCTAGTTACGTGAATGTTTCCATCACTTGCAGAGCTTCTTCATCAAGTGTGATTGTTTTGATGTTCTGTGTGTTGTATTTGAGGATGTCACTTTTTCCTTTATGTATGTTCTGACCTATTGATGCACATTTCCATTGGAATGAACTATATTCATTAATTGATCATGTTGATCATTTGTAGTATCATCATTCATTTTGAAATGGATAAATACACTGACACATATATGTAAATGAAGATTTCAATTTATCATCGTTATGTAACCAATTGAGTATTTCAACATTGAAGTGAATGTAGAACAGAATATAATGACATAATTACTTACTACTCACTAAATACTTATCTCTAATGAATAACAAATTTAAATGATCGAGTCCTTGAAACAACAATAATAATCGATCGATTTATAGGTAATTAATAAGGAGATTCGATTATAATAAAGAATTAATCAATAATTTTATGATTGATTTCCAATAAACTAATCTATTAAATATCATTGATGCTATAACAGATTAAATGAGACAGCTATTTTTAATGATGTTTAAACAAATTAAGGTGAGGCTGTTGAAACATGATCGACCATACAATATAGTGGGGTTGATTGAAGTTAAAAGCATAAACCTTTAGGTTCCAAATAATTGATTTCAAGATCGTTTACTCACCAAGACAACTGGATGTTCGCATTTCGATCCTTGGTATAGTCGAATATGAGCTCTGTAGAGTATTTTCACACTATGATAAAACAATTTATTAATGGTGTAATAATTAAGGTCATTATGTGCAGTAAACTCTAAAAAATCATTGGGGAATTGATGTTTCTTATGGAATACGAATCAGTATCACTCAATATCACGTCATCATTAAGTTATTCATTTCAAGTTCGTGTATGTTTAGTTCTTAGTCTTGATCAAATTCTGTTAGCCAAGTTACGATGTGATCATTGGCAATAAGGGATTCAACACAATGAGTATTATGTTCTTATGTTAAGTAGTTCATTCTACTTTGAAATTAGCAAAACACACAAAAAATGATTTTCTGATAAATGAGTTGTCCAGGAATTCTTGTGTATATGAAGTTCAGTGATGACCTAATACCGTTTTATTTCTTCAGTAGTAATCTATTAAAACGACGGTTAAATTAGAAATGAGACTGTTAAAAAGGATGCTGGCTTTGTGGCTTTCTATAAACATCGGCCTTTGTAATCAGTTATTACAACTCTTACATTTGTAAACCCTTCAACTCCCAAGGTATAATGTTATTGATTTCTTCAAGTTAAGTTTTCTTGATGGGATTCCACTTTATAAAGTGAGTTTTCCAACCCTACTCTCCATCCCTCTAATTTACCTAGGCTTTGTACCTTCAGTAACGCCAAATGGGCTTCAGATACAAAGGAACGCCTCTTACTACTTGTAAGTGTATTAGATTTCTGAATATCTTCAGAAGACTTTCGTTGTATTAATAAAGATTTTCAAACCCCCTATTACCTTTATAAAAGTAAATATATTATCACAGAATATATATTTCTTAATCTATTCATGTTTATCTATCCATTTGTTACCATAAGTTACGTAATCAAGTAAAAATTGTACTCCACATAGTAATACTTTTCAAAGTACTGACTTATATGATTTTAAATCATGCCTTAAGAATAATAAATTTATACTGGCCATAACCAAATCCAAATAAGAGGAGAAAAACGGAATAAACCCAGTTATTACTATATCACATCAACTCTGAAAGTATACCCATAGTTTTCTGTAGTACGTAACCTTGAGAACACTAGCTAGTGGGCGACAGTTTCAACGTTCGTCAAAAGACGGTAATAAAAGTCATTGACATAGATAAACTTCAGTGTGAAACATCTATAATCTTTAATTACCTACTCAATATGGATGATTAGATAATGATAATTATAACACAATTTTATCCCTTTCGTTCTGTCTTAGTGATTTCACTTCAATATATATTTCTTAATGTCCACAGAGTCTTATAGTGATCAGAGTATCACTTATTCTTTTTGATTGAGATCATGAATCGATTGATGTTAAACCACCATTGAAAAGCTGAAAGCACTGGATGGCAGGTTGCTTCTATTAAGGGACTTCTCAACAGTACACCAGACCGAAAGTTTTAGTCCCAAATCCCGTGAGATGGCATCGTCTATGTGTCCCATAATAGGATGAAACGGCCGTCCACTGCTTCTAGATTTTCAATGGTAGTCTAACATCAATTGATTCATGACCTAAATCTACAACTGCTTACTATTTACCACTTATTCATCGATTCAACAACTCATATAGATTTATTTTAATTATTGTTCCTCTTTGATAAAATGTGATTATAATTTATAGATAACTGTTTACTTTCATTTGTGACGCATGTTGACCCAAGTAATCCTGGCTATTTTTGTTCTACTAGTTGTGCTACTGACAAACTTTATCAGTAGGTTAAATTTTAATACAAAAGGTTTTCCAACATCGTCACACTTAAATCCATATAGATTAATAATAATAATGATAGTAATAATAATAATAATAATAATAATAATAATAATAATAATAATAATAATAATAATAATAATAATAATACTCTGTTCAAAATCCAATATTTCTTCAGGAGATATTATTTCCATACAGTTTGATTCTAATTGTTTAAAAGTTAATGTAATTTTTTTTTGTTTCGCTGCATTCTCAGTTTCCATAGGAATTAAAATCAAAATCAATCACCTGATATTCTTTGTCTAATTCATTGTTTAGATTAGGCTTTTATAGGTCAGATAGTATTTTATTGGCTGGGATTTTATTTTCTATAATTATTCAGAACACATTTAAATTGGATAATGCATTGTAACTAAGAGATACTGACTGGTTACAAGATAGAATGGATCAATCAAATGTTTATAAAGTTTCATTTCAGTATTCATCGGATTCTACTGATAATGTTGTAAAGTTACACTGTGTAGTATAGGAATAAAGTTATTCTGTTTGAAGATAAACCAGAAATCAGCTTATTCAATCTTCAATTAGTTTTATTTGTATAAAAATATCAGTATGTGGTTATGGGAATTATAGTTGAGAGCGTGAATTGACCAGTGTTAGACCACCATTGGAAACCTAGAAGTACTGAATGACACTTGAACTCCTCAACAGTGTGCATCCACGACCCCGTACACAGGAGGCGAACCCAGGACCTCCGGTCTAGCACACGAATGCTTGATCTCTAGACCACTGAGCCTGCCGGTGTTCAGCGGTGTTAATGTCTTATTTCAACTAATCCACTAAATTGTGAGTTCATCGGTTTTTGTCCAAGGTAGATACCTGTCTCTACCTAACAAAGATTAGTTCTACTGGTCACGGTTTCTCACTGAAATTCCGAGAATTCCATCACAAATCTAGTCACTAATGAGTACATGGTTATTATCAGTATGAGATTGTGAAAATTGTTGACTTTTTTTAAGAGTATGAACCGATCAATACACTTCTGTGTTAATCTATATCAGCTGGTGTACGGTGGCGCAACTTCATGGATTGGTTGGAGTAAGAAATTAACGCCGTTGGATGCCGGCTCAGTGGTCTAGTTGGCTAAACTCCTGGCGCAAGATTGATAGGTCCTGAGTTTGAGCCTCACGGGGGGCGGGGTCGTAAATGCGCACTGCCAAGGAATCCCGTACTGGGACGAAACGACCGGCCAGTGCTTCCAGGTTTTCCATGGTAGTCTGGCTTCAATGGACTCATGATTTCAATCAGTGAAATTTCTAAAATCTCCATAAAAGCCCTTCTGATAATTGACATTTATCAGTCATCACATTTAGATAGAAATTTTTTTTAATTTTTGTCAGATTATTGTTCACTTGATTACACTTGTTACTCCTCATGGAGGAGAATAAGACACCCATCAACACTTTCCATCCAACTCTGTCCTTATTAATTCTTTCCAATTCTTTTCAGTTGCTACTCACTCTTTTTCATGTCTCCTTTCAATTCTTGACGTAGTGTGTTCTTTGACCTCCTTTTTTTCAATTCTTTTTCGGGATTCCATGTTAATGTTTCCTTCTTGATGCAGTTTGATGATTTCCTCAATGTGTATCCCACCCACCTCCATCGTCTTTTCTAAATTTCCTATTCAGATGAATGCTGATTTGTTTTGAGTCAGTATTTAACCGGGTTGTAGAAGTACACTAGTCACTGGGAAGTCCCACAATAGGACGAAACAGCCATCCAGTGCTCCCAGATTTTCAATGGTGGTCTAACATTAATCGGTTCATAATCTTAATCAAAAGCTTAATATTCTCCACAACCCCTATACTAACATTAAGAGTAATAGACTAATGTTATTGCTTATAATTGACACAGGTTGTAATTCAAAATTATTTATCAAATAATAATTCAATATTCAAGATAATTTACACATCTATACACTTTCATATTTGTACATATCAACGACCTGTTCTTCTTCTTCTTTTATTTCTTCAATGGAATTGTTATAAAATAGATTCATTCTTATATTGAATTCCATTGAGAAGAAATACTCACCATAGCAACTATTGTTATGTATTACTGTTTATGTGGTAGCCGTTGTCATGTATTATTATTATTATTATTATCAATCAGCCTCCATTTAATAGTTATATATGTATATATGTGTGTATATATATATAGAAGAGAAACTAGTTTCATTATTCTATTCCGTCAGTTCATGAACATTATTTTCTTTTTAAATAGGGGAGATTGAAGGACATATTCTCTCTTGAATTTTGATTGGTTCATTGGTTACCAATGTTCAAATTTCATCTTACATAATTAGAATCTTGGTTCCTTTTTATAAACATTCATAACCTTCTTGACGATTTCATTTGATTCATAAAATCTATTCACATCAAATAGTAAGTTTTCATTTGAAATTTAATTTAATTATTTTATGCTTGTAATGTGATAAATAATTAGTTAGTTAGTTAGTTATTAACGGTTGGTACCTCTCGTGAAGAAGTATCGGTTACCCAACAGCACTCTCTATCTAACTCTGTCTTTAACCATCCTTTCTAGTTGCTATTCATTCTTTTCATTGTCTCCTTTCAATTCTAGACGTAGTGTGTTCTTTGGCCTGCATCTTTTCCATTCCCTTTCTGGATTCCAAGTTAATGCTTGTCTCGTGATGCAGTTAGATGGTACCCACGATGTATGTTCTACCTACCTCCAGAGTTTTATCCTGATTTTCTCTTCAGATGGATGCTGATTTGTTCTCTCCCATAGTAGGCTGTTGATCATAGTATCCAATTAACGGATGTTCAGTATTTTGCATAGACAATTATTTATAAATACTTCTGCATGTTTGATGATGGCTGTAACAGTTCTCCATGTTTCAGCTCCGTACAGTAACACTGTCTTAACATTCGTATTGAAGATTGTGATTTTGATATTGGTTGACAGTTTTGATTTGAGTTGCATATGTTCTTCAACTGTAGGAATTCATTCCTAGCTTGTTCAATCCTCGCAATCACGTCTATATCCAATCTTCCTTGTGAATCAATGATACTGTCTAGTTACGTGAATTTTTCCATCACTTGCAGAGCTTCTTCATCAAGTGTGACTGTGTTAGTGTTCTATTTTTTGTATTTTTGGGTGTTACATTTTAATTTATTTAGGTTGAAGCCCACTGATACAGTGGATGCTACTACACTAGTTGTCTTCATCTGCATTTGTTTTTAAGTATGGGCTAGAAGGGTCAGGTTGGTAAATAATATACGATCGTAATTAGATCTTTGAATGATACGTGAATCACTGATTCAGTAGCACAAAAAAGCAGTTAGAAAGAATGACTTATCTTGCCAGATCGAAGTATAAGACAACTCTTCAATACTGTGAATGTTTAACTATATTAAATCAATCTTATTGGATCAGATAGATTGTTGCTAATAGTAGTGTAGTGAACAAGAACACCAGTGGAGACAATCGACTGTATTCAACACAAAATTACAAGACTTGTTAATAAAATCAAACAATCATAAAGTAAATACGTAATTTGCAAAACGTCCACCGATTGTCTCAAAATGACTCAGACTTCATTGTTCTTTCATTTTCATACAAATTGCATTTTGTTTCCATTCCTTACTGTTTGATCCTCTTGTCTCTCTGCTGCCAGACCTTCCGTTCACGACTAACATCATATACTACTTATGTCCATATAAGTAGCACACACCACAGTAGTAGTAGTAGTACTATCATTTTTTGGTATTAAATCGATAATTTTTCAACTTCCTAATAGAAGCACTGTACAATAGCTTCGTGACAGATGTTTAGTTCATCTCGATTTTCATTGGTTGTCAAGGTAAAGCTAGTCCGTGATGCAATTAACTTTACATACCTTTTATATATCAGTAATGTTTTATGAAATAAATGGAATTTTTATATGAATTCAGTTACAAATGGAGATTAACAGGCTTGTCCTAAGAATAAGAGTATTTAAGTGAATGGTACCAATGCTTTTACTCTTTAAGCTTTCAACATAAAATTTGTTCAGATTAAGATTCAATATCAAGCATCTAAACTGAGTAGTTCTTCTGACATTATGACTGAAATCTTTGATAAAGTATAGGAAAATATCCAATACATATCAACTGCTGAATTATAGTATCCAATACCAAATAACTCATACAATATATTATCTGAAAGAGGGTTTTGTGTAGATTTTAATATATCGAGGGTTGAATTCATGAGTTAATTAAAGTTAGATCACCAAAGAAAACATAAAAGTACTGGATGGCTGTTTTGTCCTAGTATGAGACTCTTCAGCAGTGTGCATTCAAGATCCCGCACCAAAGTGACTCGAACCCGGCAGTGTTAATTTCTAGGCGTTCGCGCGCAAAGGCAATCGGTCATGGGTTTGAATCCCGCGGGCGCGATTGTGGATGTGCTCTGCTGAGGAGTACCATATTAATACGAATCGACCGTCCGGTGCTTCTAGGTTTTCCATGGTGGTCTAACTTTAATTGACCTATGAATTCAACTATAAAGTACATTATGTATTGAAAATGTTGTTCACAAAAACAAAAAGCACATGCTATATGTACATTAACTTCAGGGAGAAATGAGACCTACTGAACGAATTGTCTTTTTTTTCTTATAAATTTCAAAAGTTCTTATTTCATTCCCCTTCACTAACAAAATCGTTATCATCAGTATAGGGTTGTTGAGATTGTTGAGTTCAAATTGATATCATGAACGAACCGAGAGTTCTTGACTTGGATCTCACGTGTGGGATCATAGATGCGCACTGCCACTGAGGAGTCTCATACTGGGACGAAATGGGTCATCCATTGCTTTCAGATTTTCAATGATGGTCTAGCATTGATCCTCATTATCATTAACTAATGACAAGATTAACGTTTGGAAGTGAAACACACTAATCTACCTAATGATTCTACTATATTTTATACAGATTGAAGGATATAATGAAATTCTACTTGCAAAACAGCAATCGAATGAATAGAAATTAACACTACACTAGAAACAATAAATGATGAACATTTTTTAAAGTCCATCATCTAAATGTACAGGAAATGACTTACTTTTTCCATAAGACGGAATGAGGACGTTGATAAACATGAATTCAGTTTAAAGAACATGGAAATCCTAAGTAGAAGAATCATGTACTTACTTGACTACTTACTTACGCCTGTTACCCCCATCGGCCTTCTCCATCCAACTCTGTCCAGGGAAATCCTTTCAATTTGTTTCCAGTTATTATTCATCCTTTTCACATCTGCTTTTATTTCCTGACGTAATGTGTTCTTTGACCTTTCTCTTCTCCGCTTCCCTTTGGTACTACTCTGTTTAAGACTTTTATTCCACTGTATTAAAAATACTTTTAGTTCATGAAGATCATGCATTAATCTTAGTTAAATATGAAATGAAAACCAGCCATCTCGTCTTAGTATAGGACACCTCAGTAAAAGGCATCCACGACCCACCAAGGATTTAGAGGTAATGAGCTAGTACACGAGACCGAAAGTCCTGACTTCGATCCTCACTAGGAAAATTATGAAAGTGCACTGTTTAGGTGCCTCATACTAAGATGAAAATTCTATTCAGTGACTCCCAGTTTACAATCGAACCACGAAGTAATTTATGAAAATTGGTAAGTTGATAACCTTGTTACTTGAGTTCTATGGATACCAGATCATATATGCACAAGTATTAGCTTTTTCTATAACACATACTAATGTTCCCCTAATAAACTCAACCAAAAAAACAAGTTCCAAGTTTACACTAGTCACCAAATCTTTGTCTCGTTTTTCTATTAATTTGTTATATTAAGGTAGAAATAACAAAATGTTAGACTTTACTATTACTACTTAGTAACAGTGTGGTGTGTTTTACTGATGTTGACAGACATAAGTAGTATGTATGACCAATCAAACGTGAAATGCCTGGCGCTAGAAGATTAGGAAAATCGTAGAGAAGAGAACGATAACCGAAAGTGATTGGTATGAAAACGAAATAGCAACAAAGTTTGACACAATTGGTGGATATATTTTAAAAATGCAGTATTTACTGTATACTTCTCAGATTTTAGTAAGAGATTCTGGCATTCTCGTTTACTACAACAGTTCAGTAATCATTCTTGAAATTAATGAAGACAAAGATTTATTGAACAAACTGTCTGCACTAAACGAATAGGTTCCCTTCAGACATGATACCCGTTCCATATTCTACTAACAATGATAATCATCCACACACTAAATTCTACTGTGAACTTATAACCAATGAATGTAATTGAATAGGGCATGAGTTAATTCTCACTGATGACAGTCAATGAAGATGATGTAATAAAGTAATAAATTAACTGAAATTAGAACATTTCAGCCGTTGGTTATTGACTATGAGGTTGTATACTCTTTAGTATTATCGTTCACAGGGTCGGCAAGACTATAATTTATGGATGAACCAATCAGATATAAGATAAGGAGTAACAAATTTTGGCGCAAAATTCATCCATACATTTGGCTAAATAGAGTTTTGGCATTATAGCTGATGTCAGTTCGTGATGAAAACCCTAAATCTAATTCTTAACCTTAACCATCAACTGTAAATGAGAATTCTAACTGCTTTATAATCATCATTTAGTTCTAATTCATAGGTTTCCACTTTCAGGGTCACTTCAACGTCGCTCAAAGGTCATCCATAAATTATAGTCTTACCAATTATTCATTGAATACATCATTTGCATATTTACTTTTAATTGTCCTTTACGTATACTTCATCATTCTTCTAATGTTATTGTTATTCCGATTGCTCTCTATTTTGTTTCCTGTTCTCTTTATTTCAACCTTTTACTGGTAAACACTTGACATTCAATTCTTGCTACATACTACTTATATCTGTTTCTATAAGTAGTACATAACACAAGCACATCAATTATAATTATAACCACAAAAAGAAGAGAAACTAATTATTCAGCTTTAACTAATATGATATTCAGTTGAGTTGGTACACTTATTTAGTTGGTTTTTCTTTAAATGAACTATGTATATGTCAACATTCTGTCTTCTAATGGATGGATTGCAGCTAGAAGTCTTATTCAGGACTTGTCAATAGGATATGCTTACATATCATTGTTTGCATTCACATTAAGATCATAATCCAGGGTGTTCCTCTTCAAACAACAAAACGTTGACCAATGAGTTATATAGTCTAATTAGTCATGAAATCAATAATAGATACGGTTTTTATTATGTCACAATAAGTAGAAAAATTGTACTTCTGGTGTTTCGTAACTTAATGTAAGCCACTTCTTCAAAGTGAATAAAAATTCGAGATCAGTTCCTATATACTATTTAAACTTGTGTTAATTTAATGTCGGTTATTTAGTTACTCTGAAGAAGTAGCTCATATTAAGTTGCGAAATATCAGAAATACAATTTTTCTACTCATTGGGACAACTTTCTACCCGATGTTCAGTTTATTTGAACCTATCAAGTTAAACCTTGGCACTGATACCTATAGTCATGAAATCGTTTAACAAAAACTAATCAAAATTACAGTTATGAATATTAATAATAATAATAATAATATGTACATATCATACCTATTGTGGCTAATGGTGGGGTTCAGGACGCGCGTTTCGTCCTGTTTGGGACTCGTCAGGCGGATGTACCTGCACCTCAGAGTTGATGTTCACTCTGGGACTCGAACCCAGTACCATTCACCCCAAACGCCATCGCGTTATCCACCCAGCTTTCTATTGTACAAGCTGGAACCTGACCAAACTCAATATTTTAATGAATGATATAATTGCGTTTGAAGTGAAAAGTATTGGATACATGTCCGATATAAGCATCATCATATATACAGTTGTATTCAGCTGGTGAATTCCAGAAACGCTACTCATTGGTGCTACTACTAGCTACAACCAATCTATTCTATAAAACATTAGTCGAAGTTAGACATTAACACCGTTGGATCTAGTGGTTAGGTGCTCACGTGTGAAATAAGTAGGTCCTGGGTTCGAATCTCGCGAAGTGGGATCGTGGATGCACACTGCTGAGGAGTCCCACAATAGGACGAAACGACCGTCCAGTGCTTCCATGTTTTCCGTGGTGGTCTAGCTTCAACTGACTCATGATCTTAACCATTGAAATTACAAAACTCATCTGATATAAAATAACTGTATCGAAGTAATTCACACTCGGTACATATGTCTCAAATTTAATCCTGAATATTAACAATGAGATCATTCAAACCATTGATTATTATTATTGATGCTGACATATCCGGACGACAACGCTAACTGTTTGGATCCATTTATAAACTTATATTATCTATATATTCTTATGGTATAACCATTCAGTAATTAGATTATGTGTATCTATATTCTTCTCATTACAAGCTTTATTCTGGCCCACAGATTAACGTTATACGAATTACAGTTCTTAAGTTATGCTCAGTCTGTGAATTACAGTCTTCCACATTCACAATCACTTTTGGCTAGATTTGTATAAATTTTGTTTTCTATTTTATGGTACGGTGTAGTCTGTTTGGTTCGTATATAAACCCAGTATGTTTGAAATACAAGGACTCATAATTCAGAAGTTGAGGTTTGTATTCTCAACTCAACATACAGGGCTAAGCAGGAAGACAAGACCGATAAGGACTTCAGATCGCTCGTGTGGATTTATGCATTAATGGTCCGGTTGGTAAGTTACTGTTCTGTAATTGGCGGTATCATTACGTTACACAAGGCAATAGGTCACAAGTTATAACAGATCTACACGTATCAAAACATTTTCGTTTACTTTTTACTTCTTTTTTGTTTTGCTAATGTTTTTAAATTTAGAAAATGGCATCTAAGAAATCAGAGAAACAATTCATGTTATCAGAGAATGAATTTAATCAAATGGCCTATGATAATACAGCATTAATGAATCCACACTATATTGATGATATAGATTATAAAAATGAAATTCAACCAATGAATTCTCAACAAACAAAATCAAATCAATTTATAAATAATGCTGATTCCGATCGTTATAGTTGTTGGAGTCGTTTTACACACTGTATTCGGAGTAAGTCAGCTATTCTGATGTTGACAATAATAGTAGCTGTGGCATCTCTCAGACAGATGGATAGATGTGTGGACAGATAGATAGATAGATAGATAGATAGATAGATAGATAGATAGATAGATAGATAGATAGATAGATAGATAGATAGATAGATAGATAGATAGATAGATAGATAGATAGATAGATAGATAGATAGATAGATAGATAGATAGATAGATAGATAGATAGATAGATAGATAGATAGATAGATAGATAGATAGATAGATAGATAGATAGATAGATAGATAGATAGATAGATAGATAGATAGATAGATAGATAGATAGATAGATAGATAGATAGATAGATAGATAGATAGATAGATAGATAGATAGATAGATAGATAGATAGATAGATAGATAGATAGATAGATAGATAGATAGATAGATAGATAGATAGATAGATAGATAGATAGATAGATAGATAGATAGATAGATAGATAGATAGATAGATAGATAGATAGATAGATAGATAGATAGATAGATAGATAGATAGATAGATAGATAGATAGATAGATAGATAGATAGATAGATAGATAGATAGATAGATAGATAGATAGATAGATAGATAGATAGATAGATAGATAGATAGATAGATAGATAGATAGATAGATAGATAGATAGATAGATAGATAGATAGATAGATAGATAGATAGATAGATAGATAGATAGATTTTTTCCAAAATAGGGTCTTGGTTTAACCTAACTGTATCTTGATTGACTAAAAGTAACCGTAAAACTCTGGCGGTCATATTAGCCTTATTTACGATTAACGGAAGAGTATTTCTTTATTACCTGGTATTATGAAGAATCATAAATCAATAATGACAATATTTATTCAATACAAGAAACTGATTACTTTCTTTTAATGATAAATTAGCTTGTATAATTGCTGTTTAGAAATTAGTAATCCATTCTATGTTTGTAATGCTGTATGAAATCGCGTGAGAAATTTAAGGTCTCGTTTCGATTATCGATTGAGGTTGCTCACCGCTACAGATTCCTATATTAGGACTAAACACATGTCTAATGCTTCCAGATTTTTTAATGAAAGAAGTAGAAGAATTATTTGAAAATAGGTTTTTAAAAAGGTTATGTAACACTCTTGAAGCTGATGAAATTCTCACGACAATAGTTGTTTGGAGCCTGAAGGAAACTGTATCAATTAATTTGATGATAAAGAAGATCAAGCCTTTTTGTTAGAGTTTTGTTCTCTGAGCTTCAGCTTCCTACTGATCTCATACAGAAGAACGATTAAAGCTCCACAACAAAACTCCATCAAAATCATTCAGCTCACCTACAAATCTTCTACATTATCTCACAATAAAGCCTAATTAACACCTTCAAATATCATATTTCCCTTACTTAAACAACAATTCAGATTACATAACCAACTGAAATCAGTTTGAAAACTATTAAAAACGGAAAGTCACTGTACAATTGCTTCGTTACGTATCCACTATGTGTGTACCCAGAACATTAACAGAGATCAAAACCACAAAAAACTTTACGTCTTCAATGAAATGCTTGATTTTCAAATTCCCAATAGATATCTGATGATGATGTGATTAACTTCAATTAACTCACTAGACTGTACAATCGTCGCTGAATACAATCAGTGGAAAAATACCTCATACTTGACATTGATGAACTTCACTACTCACTGACTATCATTAAACCTCTAGAAACTCTCTCTGGAATGTAATAACTGGTGATTACATGAATAAATTTTGTATGGACGGTTTGTAAAGATGGAGTTGAAAGAGACCGCTCCTCTCAAAATGCTCTTACATGGCCACGTGCATACAGCCACTGCCAGGAAAGTTCTACTCACTGCGTTCTCGTGGCGAGGGTGTTGTTTGCAGAATTGAGAGGACGAAAAGGTTGGTGAATATAAAGGATCCGTCTGGGGGTGTTGGATGTATTCGGCACCCTTTTATACCAAAATTTATGTGTTCAAACAAACAAATAAATATTATCAACAAAGCGTATCTACAATTTCGGAAGATTAATACTTTCTAGGCTGAGACGTTACCATCACTAGTGTCCCGAATAACAGAGTTTTTCTAGTGACCACCTCTAACTAATAAGCTTCAGAGATTATGCAGTTTCGGAATAATGTCAATGAAAATATAGATTTTATACTCGGCTATAGTTTGATAGACTTATGTTATCTATGCATATATATATTAACATGTTAAACAAAGATTTCACGTTTTTTCTATTCCAACTAGGTGCATGGGCAACAAGATTAACTGAGGATACAATGGATAATAGAGAATTATATATACATACAACATTGAGAGAATTAGTGATTTATATATTTTTTCTTATTACACTAATGATTGGTAAGTTATGTTAATTTGATAGAAATTTTGCTGCTGGCAAGACTGAAATTTTTAGACGACGTTCGAGCCACGTTAGAGTGACCGCGCGAATATTCACCTACTTACTAGGGTTAAAAGAGAGTTATGTTGATGGAGTTTTTTTCTCTGAGCTGGATGTTTTAGTCGTGAGGCTTTCCTCGTTCTTTTGAACGACATCATCAACACAAACTTCAGATAAAGGGTTATGTGTTAGTATGAGAAGTTAGGATTAGTATTTGGAGTTACAAATTAAAATTAAGAATGATACTAAATTGATACCAGCCACACGTTTTTTAATTACGCCCGTTAGTCCTAATGGAGCATAGGCCGCCGACCAGCATTCTCCAACCCACTCTGTCCTGGGCCTTCTTTTCTAATTCCATCCAATTCTTGTTTATTTTTCTCATGTCCATCTCCATTTCTCGGCGTAATGTGTTCTTTGCTCTTCCTCTCCTCCTCCTTTGGCCTTGAGGATTCCATGTGAGGGCTTGTCTTGTGACACAGTTGGGTGCTTTCCTCAATGCGTGTCCTATCCACCTTCAGTGCTTCTTCCTAATTTCCTCCTCCACTGGGATCTGGTTTGTTCTCTCCCACAGTAGGTTGTTGCTAATAGTGTCTGGTCAACGGATCTGAAGTATTTTGCTTAGACAACTGTTAATAAACACCTGTATCTTCTGGATGATGGCTTTTGTAGTTCTCCAGGCTTCCGCCCCATACAGTAGAACTCCTTCTGGAGTCCCTTCGGGGGCTACTGCCGGCCCTAAGCCCGGATAAAGGAGGAGGGTTGGGCATGGGGTTAGCGACCCATCTCGTAGAAAACTAATTCGCTAAAAAAACACTAACCAGAAAAGAATTATACAATAATAATGTGGATCCACTCAAAAATGATAATTTATCGGATAGTAATAATAAGGAAGTATTGTAATTTCTTTGTTTAAATTTCAGTTGCTTACGGACCATTCAATTCAAATACTTATTTATTGACAAGCAGTATGAACACTATGTTTCTTCAAGCTCAAGTAACCAATGGAACAGATTCATTAAGTACTGCTAGTTCACTTGATGTTTTATGGTCGGTAAGTGAATAGTTTTTAGTTGCTTTTCTCTCTTTATTATGAATGCTTCTTCTAAGTATAAGTTAAGATGGCATTTTTGAGTGCCTTGCAAAATAGCTAAGGCTTTTCTTTCCTTAAAAGTGTTTTACTACTAAACATTTTATCAGTAGTATAAAATCAATTGCTAATTTGAATCCATCGGGATATTCAGATTGTGCGATGTATCTCTCATGTCACTCTGACAATATGAACAAAACGCTTAAAATAGTAAGGAAGAAATGACTTATGAATTCCTCAGGACCTCACTCAAAAATATATTGAAGCCACCAACCTGTCTAAGTTAGACAAACATTGAACACCTGGAAGCGTCAGATGATCACTTCGTCCTAGCATAGCCCTCCTAAGTAGAATGCACCCATGACCTCGCAAATGATATTCGAACCTAGGACCTTCGATCTTTTGAGCAAACGCTTAATCCTTAGACCCCTGAGTCATAATTCAAAGGTGTTGAAATCTAATGAAGTACATGGATTACTGGTTGTTGACATCATATTTTTATGATTGTTGTGTCAGGAGTGGGATAAGCAATGACTACTTACAATCATAACTCACCGCTTCAACAATGAATTATCCACCTGTACTCACCATCCTAAATTTATTATTTGAAGCTATTATCATCATTACTAGTTGCTAGTTGTATACATGATGCCTTCATAAAATATTTCTTATAGGTAATACAAGGTCCTATTATGAATAATTGGTATAGTAATACATGGTATAATACGCAACCATTTGCAACGGCAAATAACTTAACCCTATTATATCAGAATCGTCTAATTGGTGTGCCACGTCTAAGACAGCTACGTATGCCATCTAATTCGTGTATGATTCCAGTTTACTTCGCTGATGATATCAAAGAATGTTATGGACAATATCAAGAAGCGAATGAAGATAAAAAACCATTTGGTTTAAAAAATGGTACAGCGTAAGTGAACAAGTGTTTGTTGTTTCTACTTTCCACACTAGTTTAAAGTATCTGAATTTTCCAGTTGTTGCATCAATTTGTCCGTTTTCAATGTTAAATAATGGCTTGTTCAATAGATCCCTCATGTATCATGTCAACATTATTATATATTGATTAGGTGTTTCAAAACCAAAACGAACACCTCGTCGGTTAACTACACGTATAATTCAGAAGATTTCATAGGATTCGATATCTCAGTAGGCATCATACTATTTTGGAACTTCGTAGCTAATATGGGATCTCCAAACTAATAAGCGAACTGATCCATCGGATACTTGCTTAGTGAATCAGAGGTTAAGAGCTTACCCTGGAGCCTGATAGTACTTTGACCTAATAGTGAATGCACCCCACTGAGAAGTCCAGTTCAAGGACGAAGAAGCTGTCTAGTGCCTCATATTTTTCAAAGGTTTTCCAGTTGCAATCAATCCATAACGTAGACCACAAAATAGTCAGAGTCTATCAATCTCTACTAGCATTGACCAACCAATTAGATAAAAAGTCATGCGGTCACTATTGAATAGGTCATGAGATGGATGGTCGAAAATTCTAGTAAGCAGTGGTGATCAGTAAAGCTATCAGTAGTGATTGATAGACATTCCGTGACATAAATCGGGTATAGTAAATCATCTAAACTATTAGAATAATACTTAAATATCAGCACATGTCTTGATCTCGATCCGTACGAAAATAATAGGTTTATACTGTTTTTGAGCATAGACTCACTACAGTACAACTGTCAAATGACGCTTGAGTTTTTCCGGTTCATATAGATTCACTATGAAGGTTAACTTCATAAACTTTAAAAAAACCTAATTCGAATGATTTAAGAAGAATTGTTCATAATCTCTCAGACAGAAGCTTAACCAGTCATGAAATCACTCTACTGAAGAAAGAATTAAATTTCAATTTACATAAAAAACCACTTAGTACTCTTGAAGTTGCTCCAACTACAGTACCATTAATCGCACAACTACCGGAAAAAGACTCGCAAACGGCTAGCCCCAGACCGCCCATCAACCGAAGCAAATATTCCCCTTGACATCCTTCTAGACACATCCAATTTACCGGCAGCTCCACCACAAGACAAACCTCAACAACAAGCTGAATGACGTTCCAGACGATGGCCTCGCCGACAGCGGCGAGCAACAGTCAAGATGCAGGTCGACCCCAGGAACGCAGGTTATTAAAAAAGGGAGGAGTGTTGGGGACGTTAGATCCCCAAAACTCATATTTTGTAATTTTATCTTTGTTTAGCTTGTATGCAGATGTAAGCCTGGGCATTTCTTACCACCCATTCACATAGTCGATTGACGAACTTATTGATTAAATGTGTAAAAATTTCCATGGAAATATCGATTACATATATTTTGTATAAATACCCTTGATCTGTGTGCTTGAGGGACCTGGTATCTTCTGGTTGTCTGTAGAATACACTTTCTACATCTTACCAAGACTTCTGGATCGAGTTGGCTGAGTCGGGGACAACGGACCAGTATAGCCTATCGAGTCTCTGAATCCTTAATTCTTCGTTCCGTTCCGAGTAAGACGAATTAGTAGTAGCATTCAAGTTTAACGAATATAACATTATGTCAAAAGACATCCCACATTTTGACTAAACAAAAACACCTTACACCAAACATTTCAAAAGAAGAATTGAAGGCTCTGCATTCGCCTCAAAAAGACAAAACGATTATCATCACAATGGCCGACAAAGGCAACACAATAGTAGTCATGAATAAAACAGATAATATTAATAAAGCTCTTGAACCTCTCTCAACAGGACTATATGAAAAGATCAATCCGAAAAAATTCTCTAACGATTAAAAATAAAGTCAAATCAGAAACAAGTCAACTTTTGAAAGAGCTAAAACCAGTCATTAGTGTCTCGCTTTGATTTGCTCTGCATCTCAAATCATGTAATGTTTCACGGTTTTATGGTTTACCGAAGATTCATAAACCAGATATCCCTCTAAGACCGATAGTAGACTTTACCAACACACCAACATATGCGTTAACGATACATATGACTTTAAATCAAAATTATCGGAATTAATTATCGAGAAGAATGGGGTCATGGTAAGCTTTGATGTCGTTTCTTTATACACCAGTATTCCCATTGATAAATGCTTATAATTCATTAGTGGTTTAATAGAGAACGACAATACTCTTTCTGACAGATATTTTTTGAGCATCAGTCTAATCATGAGATTCTTAAAACTCTGCTTAAATTCGACCCTATTCACCTTTAACGGGATGTTATACAAACAAACTAATGGTGTAGCAATGGGATCCTCCGTGTCCCCGATTGTAGCCAGCCTTTTCATGGCACACATAGAATCAAATATCTTCGCCCACGGCATTATACCACGAATTTGACTTAGATATGTAGATGATACATTTGTTGTGATAAAAAAAAACTCATCTAAGATCTTTTTCAAAACGGATAAATACACTTTCATCTCACATCAAATTCACGAATGAGAATGAAAATGAACATGGTGAGCTACCATTCTTAGATTGCTTCATGAAAAGGAATCTAAATGGAATTCCAAATCTATCCATCTACCGAAAGCCTACACACTCTAATCGCTATATTGACTTCCATTCAGCACATCCTTTCAGTGATAAGATCTCGCTAGTCTTTAATCTTTTTAGAAGAGCTGAAAAGATCATCACATCAGAGGAAGACAAACAAAAAGAACAAAAGAATGTAATTAGTATCTTACAATTTAATAATTTTCCTATGAAGATTATCAGAAGTATATTGAAACAAGACGGTTTAGTGCGTTATAATAATAATTCGAATGAAATGCCATACTGTCATGGCACAACAGAAGAACTCCAAAGAATCTTAAAACAACACAGACAAACAACTAACACACTTCGAAATACTTTAGTTCGCTTAAAAGAAAAAATCCCTTTCCTGTCTATACATAACTATGTCTACAAATTAAGTTGTATCGATTGTGATGCCTTCTATATTGGAGAATCATCTCGAGAAATTTTGACTAGAGCCAAAGAACACATTAGGTACACAAAGAAACCTCCTAGCAATCCCGTAGAACTGGGTAAACTTCAAATTAAATCGGCAATAGCAGTTCATACCATTTTCAACGACCACAAAATTGATTTCAAAAATATCAAAATATTGCAAAACGTTTCACTGGTTGAAATCATGACTCAATTGAAGCTAGACCACCATGGAAAACCTGGAAGCACTGGACGGCCGTTTCGTACAGGATGCACACACGCCAATAAGAAACTCACTGGTCATATTATAATCATAAAGGAATCTCAAGATTATATTTGATTTAATCTATATCCAAGTTGAAAAATCTCTAAAACTCATGCCATTTAGATAAAGAATCGTATGCTTAGGACTCCTCAGCAGTGCGCATCCACGATCATATGCTTATTAGTGATTAACATTGATCAAGATTTCCAAGAGTTCTAATCGAAAATTGTAATCAGTAGGGTTAAATGATTAAAGAAACGATACAAGTATTACTATTGACAATGAATAATAATTGCTTAATATCAAGTTAATTGACTGACCATTTTACTTTAAGTCATATTAGTGTTATAGGTAAAAGACTTTCTCTGAGACTTGAAGGTAACATTATCCAAGTGTGTTATTGAGCATTTCCATAACAGGATGCAGTTTATATTCAATACTTTATGAATGTTTAATGGTTATCTATTAAAATTCAGTCCGCGATGAAACTTATTTACATATCAACGTCATATCAACTTTGGTATTAGTGTGAGTAGTAGTAATAGTAGTAGTGTAATGAACGACAATAACCGATTTATTGTTTATCATTGAATTGCAGAATGTCTTGGTGAAATATCAGAACCACACATTGAATAGTTCATTTGCAAATTTCTGTCATCTGTCCTTCACCTCCTGCATGATTCCTTTCTACTTCCTTCGACTAGACCTTTTTAGTCTTCTACTACTAGATTTTTCACACACACACCCCCCAATGTTGGTACATACAGATATAAGTAGCATGCATCACAGTATTAGTAGTAGTAGTAGTAGTAGTAGTAGTAGTAGTAGTAGTAGTATTAGTAGTAGTAGTAGTAGTAGTAGTATTAGTAGTAGTAGTAGTAGTAGTAGTAGCAGTAGCAGTAGCAGTAGTAATCAACAAATTATGACAAGATATAAAAATGTATGAGAAATTTAATAGTTGAATTCATGAGTCAATCCAAGCTAGACAACCTTTGAAAATCTGAAAGCAATAGATGACCATGTTGTCCTAGCATAGGACTCCTCAGCAGTGTGTATCCACCATCCCTTATGTGGGACTCAAACCTAGAACCTTCAGTCTTGCGCACGAACGCTTAACCTCTAAACTATTTCTCACTAGTGACTGACATCAAGATGGATTTTCTGGAGTTCTAGTGAGAAGTCGTGACCAATGGAGTTTAATCCGTGTCAAATGTGAGTCAGTTATCCACTTCAGACAATGGATCAAGGTTTGCACAAGACCATGGATCGATCAATGTTAGACATTGACACTGGTCTAGAGGTTAGGCGTCCAAGTGTGAGACTTAGGGTCCTGGGTTAGAGTCCCGTGTGAGGGGTCGTAGGCGCGTTCTGTTGACGAGTCCCATACTAGGACAAAATGGTCGTCCTGTAGTGTCAGGTTTCTAATGGTGGTCTAGCTTTAATAAACTCATGAATTCATTTATTAAAAACCTAATTAATTAAGAAGATTATTGAGCTTTGGAAAAAGTTCATAGGAGTGAAATAAAAAGTGAAAGCGGTATAAAAAATCCATTCACATGATTTCAGATTATTCTGTCTATAGAACGTGTTCACTTGTCAAAGTTAGTATTTTAAATATGCCCACACTATTGATACAAACAAAAGTAGTCGTTTTAATAAGTGACTTTTGTGAATGATAGTCTTATGCACGTAACCATATCTCTGAAGAAACTGATGTGTTGTTCAGTTTTCAGTATAAATCGTTGTTCCAGGTTACACATACTCTCGAATTATGGATACGAGAGTTGATGTTGTTAGATTTAAAACGTATTGAAAATGATCTTTCTGTCACGATCTGTTTTATATCTCGGAAACCTAGTAACTGAGTAATAGTATTGGATTACTTTTTATTCATGAAAACATCTGAATTCACTGTGATAAAGCTGTTTTACCTGCTAAAGTAATGTCTACATTATTTTTATCAATTACAGTTGGACATATACATCATCTGATCAATTAGGTATGTATTCATATTGGGGTTCAGTTAGTTCTTATGGAGGTGGAGGTTATTATGAAGATTTATCACGTGATCAAACGGAAGCAGCAAGTCAACTTGATAGATTATTTCAAAATTTATGGTTAGATAGAGGAACTCGAGTTCTATTTATACATTTTACAACGTATAATCCAAATATGAATTTATTTTCTGTTGTTGAGTAAGTTAACAATGATGATATAACAAAAAGAGTCGGTCATTTGTAATGTTTTATAAAAGAGATATGATTGTTTTAGATCAAGTTCTTGTATGATACATCAATGTTAGCGATCTAACTAGTTGATCATTCAATGTACACTAATGATCTATTTCAAAATGAGTTCTTCAGGTTTATTAGAGAAGTTGTGATCGGTATAATACAGTAAAATAGTATCTTATGAATGGTTTATTATTTATTTATTTATTTGAACACATAAATATTAGTACAAGAGGGCATCAAATATATATGCGCCACACCATATTTGTGTGTGTGGGCTGTGATACTGCCCGGGTGCCCAGACCGAAGCAAGTGTTTATCTTAGGGGGCCACACTCCGAGCCTTTGACCTAAAGGTCTAACCCACAAGGCAGTGGAGCATCGTGAGAAGATGCAGTCACATGATAGCCGATGACCAACGATTGGTTCATACGCCATTTGTTCCTTCAGGATACTGGAGCCAGCCCGTGTGTACCATTGGTTTGGGATCCGGTTAAAGCGCCGGACATTCGCCTTTCGTCCTCTCATTTCCGTAGAGAACATCCCCGCCACGAGAAGGCAGTGAGTAGCACTTCCCTGGCAGAGGCTGTATAAGCGTGGCCATGTGAGAGCATTTCGAGAGGGAGGGCGGGCCCACCCCACTCTCGGCCATACCAGGGCATTTGGGGGCCTTATGAATGGTAATGGACTATTGTCGTTCTTTACTGTAAATTGATTAAAGTTAGAAATGTAAACCAGTGGATTTTGATCCAGTCAATCGCTCAGTCGGTCAGTCATAATTAACATAGAGATTCGCAAAGATGTGCATTGGCTAAAATTATCAAAGTAATTAACGCGACTAAATGAAATTAACAAGATAGGTAACAAAGAAATAGGAAAAATATACTGATAATGATAAAAAGAAAGACTACATCTTGAGAATATAGTTTAAAAAGACAATATAAAGGTATGTTTGATGGGATATTAGGATTCAATATCGAAATGATTATAAAGAGTGAATGAATCTGTTTCATTGTGAATGATTCTGAGTGATATCACTCAAAGTCTCCAACCAATGATTCTAGATATCGTTCGGACTCCGAGCAGGCAGTTTGGATCTAACAACACAACTCAGATAAACAGTTACTAGCTTCATGGACTGATGCCATGTCTTGACTTGAGGGACCCTAGACTTTCTTCTACATCATTAAGCATTTCTCATCGAGAAAACAGATGGTTCGGAATAAGTAATATGTCTCGACCACCTCAAATGATAAAGATTCACGACTTCATCAATCAATTTATTATCTTTGCCTACTACCCTCAAAATTCCCAGCATGGTCGTCTCGTAATAGACAAGCATTGTTTTAAAAGTGTACAGTTTATACATGTCTTCTACTTCCAAAGACTATGTTCCACAGATAGAGAATAGTATAGTACAAACTGTCGGATAGTACACTCACCCTCTGATCGGAGACGATCATCTCACTCAGCAAAAGGTGCAAGATAATTTTAGGAATTGGATTTTATCCGTCGAAGGGTTGTGAGTACTTCTCCTCATCATACTTTTTAAATGATACCCTATTGATTTCCAACTATGGTGAAAACAATTGTATACACCATTAAAATCCTCAAAATACTAACAAACTAACGATTCATAAATGAATACATACATACATGTGCTTACTATCCTATTTTGTTTTCTACTTTAGGATTGTTGTTGAAGTTCCAGCATCAGGAAGTCTCGTCCTCAATAGTGATTTTAGATCAGTTAAACTCTTGCGTTATGTAACTCCATTTGATTATTTTGTATTAGTATGTGAATGTGCATTCTTATTATTTATCGCTTATTATGTAGTTGAAGAAATTATGGAAGTAAGTTACTAACCTTCAGTAATGTATGATTGTCTTTTGAGTTATTACAAATCATTGTATTGTGTTTTCTTTGACTAAGTAATGACAAAGCAAGATATGAATGATACAAATAATGAATATGATTTTCAGACTGCCAGTAAAGAACTGAACAATCATTCATCTAAGAGATGGTGGAGAAGATTTGTAGCTCAGGTGGATGATTTTGGTGGATTTTTCGGTTTGTGTGCCGCACCTATCCCAAAGGTTTTCAGCAGTCTCGTTGCGGTTTCTGATATTCCTTTTATGTATGGTAGGGTGATCCTTTTATTGATTTCTAGTTAAAGATAACGTAAATGTATCTGTCTATCTAGTATAGTATCCAAGGTCATTAGAATAACATTGGAGTGATGAGGTAAAATGATATCTTTCCAGCCTGTTATAATTTTGTTGATAAGGTTGAATATAATTAATGTAGCTGTTTCACTCTTAATAGGATTGAAATCCATTGCTTACGGCTTCTCATTAAAACTTAGAGAAGAAGTAGTAGTTTAAGTTCAACTTATTAATCCCTAATTCCACAGGTCTTGTATTCAGTCACTGATGAGGTTGTAGTGTTGTAAACGAGAACACAAATATAGACAATCGAATGTATTTCAACACAAAATTGCAGAACATCTTGCTAAACTCTGAGAAACATACAGTAAATACTCCATTTGTAAAATATCAATTATTCGTCTCAGATTTTATTGTTTCTTCGCTTCCACAGTAATCATTCTCTGTTCTTGTTCTCTTTTGTCTGATCTTCTTAATCTTCTACCGCCAGGTATTTCACTTTTGATTCATGATACGTAGTACTTATATCTGTCGGCATCAGTAGCACACACCACAGTAGCTGGTCATTACTAATTAGTCATAAGTATGGAGCAGTGTTCCCTGATTTTCAATGTTCTGCTAGTTAAATTCTCTTCGTAATCTAAACTATTTTTTATAATGTTGATAGGGATTCGTAATATCCCGTTCTTTCCATTCATAACTACGTCTACGTTGCCATATACCTCTCCTGAAAAGATTGCTTTCGGTATTTTGGTATGCCATCACCACCAGAATTCTAGAAATTCATTTTATCTTATTTGAGACTCGTCTAATGGATATTCTTACTACACCTTAGTATTACTGTTCTACATTTCGGTTCAACCCAGTAACTTTTGCTTAAAATCCTCAAATCAATTATCCATTGAACTAATGACAATCAATTCGAATCTTGGTGAGAAATATCAACACCAAGTACATTCAGATGATAAGTCCTAACTAAAATTAAATGATCATCATGTATCCCATTGCTAACTACATGTCAAATACACTGCCTAGATAACTTTTTTATTGTTATAACTGTATATTTAAGTTATTATATCATTTATTTAAACACATAAACAATGGTACATGGGGGCACCAAACAGACATGAGCCACATAATTCATTCAGTTTTTGCGAGGGCTGTGATACTTCCCGAGTGACCAAACCGAAGCAGATGGTTTCATTAGGAGGCTACTCCCTAGCCTTTGATCTGAAGGTCTACTCCAAAAGACCATGGAACGACGTAAAGAGATCCAGTCCCATGGTAACCGGTGACCAATAATTGTTTCATACGCCATTTATTCCCACAGCATCCTGAAGCCCATATGCACCGTTTATTTAGAATCAGAGTTTTTCAACTCCCCTAGATGGATCTATTAAATTCATTAACCCGGTGAAATCATCGGACATTCGCTATTCGTCCTTTCAGTTTCGTAAACAACAACAATACCACCACAAGAATGCACCGATTAGAACTTCCCTGGCAGTTGTTATATGCACGTGACCACATGAGAGCATTTCGCGTGCGAGAGAGAGAGATGACTCTCCCTACTCTCGACTGTACCAAGGCATTTGGGAGGTAATTACCAATACTACTTATAGTAAATTCTTTACATAAACACATAATTTATTTCACTTGTTGAAATCACGAGTCAACTGAGGCTAGACCACCATGGGAAACCTGGAAGCACTGGACAGCCGTTCCGTCCTAGTATGGTACTCCTCAGCAGTGCGTATCCACGACCCCTCACCCCGCGAGATTTGAACCCGGGACCTCTCAGTCTTGCGCCAGGAGCTTAACCAACTAGACCGCTGAGCCGGCATCCAACAGTATTAATGTCTAACTTCAACCAATCCACGAAGTTGCACCACCGTACACCATTGTCTCACAAATGACCCGATCGAACACCACTGGTAACGACTTCTCACTATAAATCCAGGAGTATCTCCTGTTTTTCATCAAATATAACCTTTTTACTAATCTATTTATAATTCTTTTTTCTTTCTTCATACCCTATAGATAAAGAAACAAGGATGGATTTATTTTGTATCTGTATGGAATTCATTAGATATTATTATTATTCTTATTAGTATTGTATGTGCAGCATTCAATATTTATCGTACAATAATTGTAATCAATTTACTTGAAAGTATATTATATAATCCAAATGAATTTGCTAATTTTCAAATGTTAAGTATATGGCAAGTGAATTTCAATTTTGCTATCTCTATTACTGTATTTCTAGCTTGGGTTAAAGTGAGTTCCATTGAATTCTCTTTCATATGGATAGTTTTCGTTGTTGTTGTTGTTGTTGAAAGAATTGCTACATTAACGGTGAGACTAATAATTTATGGACGATCTTTGAATGACGCTAAAGTGATCTTAAGAGTGTCAACCCACTAACTAGGACAACATGAGGGTTGTATATCTCTTGATATTGCTATGAGAAGATGAAGTTTACCAGAATTATGTGATGATATATTTACGTAATACATTTCGAAATCACTCTGATCACAAATAATGTACTTGTTAAGACATTTTTATATGAAAATTAAAAGGTCAACTAGACAGGTTAAAGGTAAGCCATAACAAAAACAATGTGATTATCACTTTGGATAGTAAATCAGTACTACCAGGGTAGGTTAAGTGTAAGCACAAATTGTTTTTGAACGCATAAAGGGGGTTTCAGTTTTCGTATAGCCAAGGCTTCAATAAACCTTAGTATACGTCCTTGAAGGCTTTTGTATAACACTACAAATGCTGACTTGATGTCAACCTTATGACCCGTCTCAATCAAATGTTTCGCAATGGAGGATGATGTCTGTCTATCCTGTGATCTTATTTAACCATTGAAATTCATTTGTTTCTGCAGCCATTTTGGTAGATGTTCACCCACCTTTAATTGCAAATCACGATTGCTCCTCCCTATGTACGTGTTTCCGTACATACATGTAAATTGATAGACATAATCGCTTACGTGCTGTTTAGGCTTTTGGTGAAACATAGACCTTGTCTTTTCAATAATGACAAGTTGGGCTGCATAGAATGTCCTATTGATGGCTAATTTAAGTCTATCTGTCCATATCTTTTATTTTAGTTGTTTTCTATTAGAGCCAACATATAATAATAGGCACAATATTCACGGAACGAGAAACAGTTGGTGAGTTTTATAAGGTCATATTAATTAAAAGCTACCGAACCATTACTCCTACAATAAAATGTTCGAACCAGTAAACTCACTGGTACAAACGACAATCATGAGAATTTTATATTGAAGTACATAAGATTTTAGCCATACACTGCTTCTTGTTCTACCGATTCATACTACCACTCAATGAGAACAGCAACCATCAGAGAATCATTGGAATTATATTGTCAATAACGTTACGAGACTAATCAGTTTAAGTTACTGTGACAGATTTTTAAGAAGTTTTTAGGAAATCCCCTATGGTTTTTGGTGTTACTGATTACTTTGAGGTAGTTGTTTTAGTTACGAGACTTTAATTATCATTCTGGAAAAAATCATTAATGCTTACTTCATACAGAAGTGAGAGTTATCTTCATTTCACAACCGTTAACTAATTTCTTCTTGACAGGTTTGTTTGTGATTGCCTGTCTTCATAGATTCTGTTATAGACTGACTAAGACATACACCAAGATTATAGAAATTTTAAGGATACCAGAAGATTTTCGGTAGTATAGTATTCAATCAGTTCCTAATCAATGAACATATCGATATAAATTCGACCTAACAATTCACGGGAACACAAATCAAATATCCGAACGAGACTAGACACATAAACTACAAAGATAACCAATCCAAAGCGATGACATTTCAACTAATTGATTTAATGCTTGGAGAATAGCTACACAATGCACTACTGCATGCAATAAGCTCTAATAATAACGATAATGAGAGCTCTATGATTATATCATCTGTTTTAGAGAAATCAGTAACACTGAAATCATCCACCTCAGTTATAAATCTTTACCATCTCAATGTTGATATTATACAATTCAACAAGATTGGTTAGCCATCACATAGAAATCTTGAATAAAAACATGACCGCCATTTTACATCATAAAGTGAAAATGGAGAATTCACAACATTCATCTAGAATATCCTATCAAATAGGAATTCTATAGTTTATATCGTTGACTGACCTTAGTAAAAAAAAGACATTTGGAAATCAAGAAGCATTGACCAACTGTTTCGTCCTGGTATGAATGCCATGTTGGTAGTCCAGAAGTTAAGCGTTCATTGTTAGATGAGAGAGGTCATGGATGCTCATATCCAACGGGTCTTATATCAATACAAAATGGCTGTTCAATGCTTTGTGTTTTTCAGTGATCGTTGAACCATGAAAGTTAGAAATCTCCATAAAAATCTTTCTGATAGACGGAAAAATTGTCTGATGCTTTTTCAATTTTTCCTTGTTTTCAATCATATTTATATCGTTATCACTATGTGTTCTCCTCTTTACCCTACTTTTTTTTCTACTTTTCATAGTTGTTTAAATACATCAGTTTCAATAAAACAATGACACAATTAAGTTCAACACTTGGTAGTTGTGCAAAAGATTTAGCTGGTTTCGCTATCATGTTCTTTATTGTATTCTTTTCATTTGCACAACTTGGTTATTTAGCATTCGGTACACAAGCAAAAGATTTCAGTTCATTTATTACAGTTGTGTAAGTTTATAATTGAAGTACAAATTCATTCCTCCTTACTCTTGTCATTTTTCAGAATGGGATTATCGAAGTTGTTGGATTTTATTGAAATCATGAACTGATTTAAGTCAGATCATTATTGGAAACCAGAAACTACTAGTCGGTCGTTTCATCCTAGTATGGGATGTCTGCACACGAAAATCCAACTCGATACCTTCGGTCACGCGCACGAACACCTAAACTCTGGATGGCTGAACCAGCATTTAACGATGTTGATTTAATGAACCGATTGGGCTTAGAGATTAACACAACTGGACGCCGGCTCAGTGGTCCAAAGTTTAAGTGTTTGAGCGCAAGAATGAAGACTTTGTGTTTAGTTCCTACGTGCGGGGTCATGAGTGCACATTCCTGAGTAGTTTCATGCTAGAAGGGAACGGACGTCCAGTGCTTTCAAGTTTTTAGTGGTTTTCTAACTTTTCATTTTTGTTATAAGTTCTCTCTCTTCACCCATTTTAGATATGGATACAAACGTTTCCCATATACCTGTTCAACTAACAGCGAGAATGAGATGAAAAGATGTCTAGGAAGACTGAAATGGCGAACCGTCCTGCCAAACCATATTGAGACCAACTGGGACCTTATCTAGGTGTATGGCATTTATTTTGTTAAGATTCTGGAGCCCATCTGTACCATTCGTTAGGAATCAGGGTTTTCCAACTCCCCTAGATGGATCCTCCATATCCACCAACCTAGTTAAAACGCCGGACATTCGCATTTCATTCTCTCAGTTTCTTAAACAACAACCGTGGCGAGTAGGACTTCCGTGGCGGTGGTTGTATACGCGTGGCCATGTGAGAGCATGTTGAGAGGGAGAGATGACTCTACGCACCCTCGTCCGTACCATGGCAATTGATTATATCAATCAAAAAGTGTTAACGAAAACTAGAAAGCATCTAATAGTAACCTTATCTTTGTTAGTGACTTGGTATAAAATGGCTTGAAACTATGACGTCTAGATATTGTATAAAGCGCGATACCTTTACACTAAGAAGTCAAGATTCAATAGTCTAAAGTTTTAAATATAATACATTCTTCATTGCATGTATTTGGTTAGGTATTGTCTCACCGCTAATTTGGTTGACTACGTACTAATATTCGCTAATTTCTTTAAATAATGCTTAATTAGTATAAGCTTAAGACTAAAATTGTCATGAAAAGAATCTATAAACATACTTTTCAGATCATCAAGAGAATAATGGAAGTTTCTCAATATATTCAATCATAATTTTCTTAGGTGAACAAAATTCAATAAACAGTGATAGATAGCTTCAATCTTACTAGGAGTTCAGTACGAAAATTTTACAGATTTTACTTTTAAGAGCAAAGATGGATAATGGCTAGCAGTGGAACCCAGGACGCGCGTCTCATCTTATTTAGGACTCGTCAGCTAGACGTACCTGCAAGCCAGAGTTAATGTCCACTTCGAGACTCGAACCCAATACCGTCCGCTTCAAACGCCATCACGTTATTCACTTAGCTACTGAGTGTTTTGAAGCGAACGGTAATAGATGCGAGTCCCAGGGTGATCATCGACTCTGAGATGCAGGTACATTCAGCTGACAGATCCCAAATAGGACGAAACGCGAGTCCTAGATTCCACTGCTAGCTACTATCCACCTTTGCTTATAATACCTGGGAATTAAGGCAACATCGAGGAAGCCTGTAGAGGATGCTTATATACCAATAAGAGACTGGTCAATTGCAGTCCTAAATAAAAATGGGAAGATACAAGTAAACAACATCAAGTGAACTTAATCTTAAGATGTCTGAAACCGATATACTGATTTTCTGTGAAACCACACAATAAAGTTAGTATGTTTTGTAAACAAAATCAAAAATGAGTTGGTTCTGGAGTAGAATGTGGCTAATAGATTAAGTACTCTGTCAATGTACTTGATGTGATCCCGGACATAGCCAAGAGTTTTTGTGTGGTTTTTCCAAGTCTCCGGTACATAATATTCGAATATAATTTGTGAATTATTCCAGGGAACGTGAAATCCCTAGAGATCTCAATTCGAAAAACTACCTGCGTACGTCTTCACTATTATCGATGCAAAGTACTATTCCACTCTAACATCTACTCTTAATACTAACTCTAAAACTCAACCCTACTCTCATTCCTGATCTCTAATCATAACTTGTTTCCCGTTTACAATAATAAACAACTCATTTTGTTCACATTCATTAATTATGTTAGAACTATTTATCCATTGTATTTTTAATACCATTTATTGTTTATTGTTTTATAACTAAACCCTACTTTCTAATTGGCTGATGAGCCATTCAAGGTCATCGCCATAGTACATTCCCAGAATATATCCAAATGAATTCAGTGTTACCCAATCAATCTATCTATCTATCTAAGCAACAATGTTTTTATTTGTCTTCTATTGTTTAACTTTTAAATATTGAATCAACTTAGTTTTAATTCATTAGTATTAGAAGGGGTTTTGTGGAGATTGTAGTACTTTCAATAGTTGATATCATGAGTCAGTTGAAGCTGGACCACCATGGGAAACCTGAGAGCACTGGACGGCCGTCTCGTCCTAGTATGGGACTCCTCAGCAGTGCGTATCCACGAACCCGCACCCCGCGGGATCCGAACCCAGAACCTATCAGTCTTGCGCTAGGACCTTAACCAACTAGACCACTGAGCCGGCATCCAACGGTATTAATGTCTAACTTCAACGAATCCACGAAATTGACCGACACATCCACCACTGTCATCAGTGAGTTACTACCTCATAACTGATCCGGTTGAACACCACTGGTCACTGCTTCTCACTAGAACTCCGGGATATATCTCTTGAAGCCAGTCACTAGTGAGCATATGTTGATTAGTATCAGAAGGGGTTTTGTAAATGGTCGTGGATGCGCATTACTGAGGAGTCCCACAATAGGACGAAACACCCGTCCAGTACTTCCAGGTTTTGCATGGTGGTCTAGCTTTTGTTGACTCATGATCTCAACTGTTTTAATTCATTCTTTCATGTTTTATTTGCTGTTTTTGTTTGTTGTTTTCTTCTCTTTTTTTCTTTTTTTGTTTTGTTTTTTAGTTATACCCTATTTCGTATTATATTGGGTGATTTTGATTTTAATGCATTGGAAACAGCAAATCGAGTGTTTGGTCCAATTTACTTCATTGTTTATGTATTCTTTGTATTTTTTGTACTTATTAATATGTTTATTGCAATTATCAATGAAACTTATTCATCAGTTAAATCAGATTTAGAAAAACAACCAAATGAATTTGAAATGAAAGATTTTCTTAAAGATGTAAGTAAATATTATTCTATAATTTAAGATGAAATATGATGAATTGAATTTATGAGTTAAGTGAAGTTAGATCACCGTAGAAAACCTGGAAATACTGGATGGCTGTTTCATCCTAGAAATGCGCATCCACGATCCCGCCCTACAATATTTGAGCCCAGGACCTATCAATCTTGCGCGCGAACGTTTAACATAAAACTCTTATTTGATTGTAATTATCATGTGTTTTACTAGTGAGTGCCTCCAAGAGTTGTTTCCTCAAGTTCTTGTGAGAAGCTGTGATCAGTGGAGTTCAACCGAGTCTGTTGTGAGATAGTAACTTACTAATGACAATGGTGGAGGGTGGAGTAGTTTCGTGGATTGGTTGAAGTTAGACATTAACACCGTTGAATGCCAGCTCAATGGTTTACAGGTTAAGCGTTCGCGCGCGAGACCGAAGGTCTTGGGTTCGAATTTTGTTAGGCGGGATCATGGATGTGCACTACTGAGGAGTCCCATACTAGGATAAAACGGCCGTCCATCGCTTCCAAGTTTTCTATGGTGGTCTAGCTCAACTGACTCGTGATCTAAAGGCTTATAATCAACTATCTAATGGGATTATGCAAATCATGTAATATTATGAATCAATATCTCCAGTAGGAACAAATTTTAAATCTAACAATAAACATTTTGTTAGTCACATTAATCATGGTTCGACTTATCATCTCCTTCACTAGTTTGATGATATTATTGATTATATGAAATATTAGTAAAGATTAAAGGTTCAAGAGTCAATCACGTACACACTGTTCAATAATCTTTAAACTAAGTTAGACATTAACACTGTTGGATATTGGTCGGTTCAGTGGTCTAGGGGTTAGTGTTCACCCGCGAAATCGAAGGTCTTGGGTTTGAATTCAATTGGTACGGGATCGTGGAAGCGCACTGCCACTGAGAAGTCCGATATCATGATGAAACGGCTTTCCAATACTTCTAGGTTTTCAATGATGGTCTAACATGGATTCATTCCTTATTTTAATCTGAATTTAATAATCTCAACAATCTTATGCTGCTAAAAACTAATCATATATTCTATACTCTTTGATTCTTATTAAATCTACAACTGACTAAAAATTTAAATCTTGGTAATCTTTACTGTCATTAGGGTTCAATCCACACCAATTGTTTTATATTGTATTTATTTATTTAAACACATAAACATAAGGCGCCAAATATATATGAGCCACATAAATCATTCAATTTGTGTGAAGACTGGGATACTACCCTGGTGTCCAAACTGAAGCAGATAGTTTTCTTAAGGGGCCGCTTCCTGAGCCTTTAACATAATGGCCCAATTCACAAGGCAGTGGAGCAACGTAAGGAGATGCACTCCCACGGTTGCCGGTGACCATACCCCGTTTGCGCCAACAGGACACTGAAGCCCATATGCACCATTGCTTTGGAATCAGGATTTTCCAACTCCTTTAACTGGACAAACCGTATCCACTAAGAACCAGACATTCGCTATTCGTCTTCTCAATTTCATAAACAACAGTAATCCCACAAGAAGGCAGTGAGTAGGACTACCTTGGCAGTGGTTGTATGCATGTGACCATGTGAGAGCATTTCGAGTGTGAGAGAGAAAAAACTGACTCTCCCCACTATCGGCCGTATCAGGGCATTTGGAGACTGTTTTATATAATCAAGTATAAATTACAATTGTCGTTTGTTACTAAGCTGTATCGATTATCCATGTATCAAATTTTCAAATTGTCATCCTTCACATTTGTTCCCTTCTTTTTCTTTTTCATCGAATGCAAAACAAACACATAGAGAATGAGAAATATGCTAGAAAAATTAAAAATTAAAAAGAAACGAATTGAAAATATACAAAATGCAATGGAATTGGCTGATTTTAATAAAGATGGTAAATTAGAATATACGGAATTGTGGAAACATTTGAAAACGTAAGTTACATTTATTAAAAAAACATCGGATATTATTATCTTTGTATGTGTATCTGATAGTAGTCATCTCCTCACTAGTGACTGACTTCAAAAGGTATTTTCTGGAGTTCTAGTGAGAAGTAGTGACCAGTGGAGTTCAACCGGGTCTGTTGTGAGGCAGTACGGTGGTGCGATTTCGTGGATTAGTTGAAGTTAGACATTAACACCATTGGATACCGGCTCAGTGATCTAATGATTAAGTGCTCGCGCGCGAGACTGATAGGTCTTGGGTTCGAATCTCGCAGACAGTAGGATCGTGGATGTGCACTGCTGTTGAGGAGTTCCGTATTCGGACGAAACGGCCATCCAGTGCTTCCAGGATTTCCAAGATGGCCAAGCTTCAATTGACTCAGTTTCAACCATTGTAATTTAATAGTTGAGATCATGAGTTAATTGAAGCTAGATCATCATGAAAAACCTGGAAGAACTGGATGGCTATTTCGTCCTATTGTGGGACTCTTCAGTGGCAGTGAGCATTCACTTTCTCACTCCGCGGGATTCGAACCTAGGATTGTCTTTCAATTCGATTTTATCAGGTTTTATATCAATAGGAGCAATAATATGTATATTCTTATATGGCAAAAACATTAACCAGATCAAGGTACTTTATAAGTTAATGATAACCATTTAAAAGGGACCAATTGTTATTAAGGGGACAAATGATGAATACCATGATAAAATGAATGAATATACGGATATAGAATATGTTGGAGAGATCTAGAAAACTCTGAAAACATTTAGAACCATCTTATCCAATCAGCATTCACTAGACGTTTTGCTAGAAACATCTAAGAAGTTTCCGATTAAATAATTACTTATAATACAACTATGTTTAGTAGTGCTTCAGGATTTTCTGGAAACTCAATGTCATCTAAAATACTATAGAAGCCCTAGATTTCCTGTACATATACGAAGCTTTGAAGTGAAGTGTTTCTCCCATGTTTAGCACCTTTCCTCTGAAGTCGCTGTGCAGATTTAGTCTGGGAGTTAGTAGAAAAGCTTAGGAACCGAATCTAGTGTTCAATTAGAAAACTTATCAGAGTATAGGTCAATGCATGAAAAAATCAAAAAAAATATTGAGATCAATAATCAGTATAGGGGTCTTTGTGGAGATTTTTATGTTTTCGAAGTTAATATCACAGATTGACCTAAACACTATTGAAAATCATGAGAAACTGAGTACTCATTTGTTGCGTGCGAATACTTAATTTCTAGAACTATTCACCACGTTCTACCTGATATTTTGCATATTGTAGAATCTATAAAGTTTTAAGGTAACGATCATTCGTTCATTTGATGACTGGCTGCTAAATACTGTAATTTACACTAAAGATTTCATTTCAAGTATTTGGAGTTATTAACAATCGTCTCATGTGAATCTGTCTATGTCATAGATCATAAATATAATATATGCAAAACACATATACACTAATCATTAGGGCTTCTTAAAATGTTGAATTCACGAGTCGATTAAAACTAGACAATCTCGAGAAACCTGGAAGCACTGGATGGCTTCAACGTTTTTCATGGAGTTTCAGTGAGAAGCTGTGACCAGTAGAGTTCAACCAGGTGTAATGTAAGGCAGTAATTCACTGAAGACAATGGTAGACGATAGTTCATTTTGCGTAGGTTGGTTGAAGTTAGACATTAACAGCGTTGGATGCCAGCTCAGTGGTCTAAAAGTTAATCGTTTGAGCACGATATCGAAGGTCCTGAGTTCCAATCCCACGAGCAGAGTCGTGGGTGCGCGTTGCTAAAGAGTCACATGCTAGGACGAGACGGCCGTCCAGTGCTTCCAGGTTGTCAACGCTGGTCTAACTTAAATCGACTCATCAATTCAACTATTGAAATTACTACATTCTTCACAAAACCCCTTTCTCTTTGTTGTTTATAATTTATTAGCAAAGGTTTTACTGATGAAGAAATAAAAATGGTATTTGAAAATTTCGACGAAAATAAAGATAACATTTTATCACATACGGAACAGTTGAAATTAAAAGCTTCACTAGAAGAACAAAAGGTTTGTACATTAGACGTTTTATAATAATACTAATAGTCAAGCATCTTGTTTTGGCTTTCAAAAGTCCTTTAATTTGATTGATTCAAGTTGGATTTATATGAAGTAACTGTTATGACCCATGGCCCCTTAAACATTACGTGACAAATTGCCAATCAGAATACAGACTTCTATTATCTTATCTCTCTGTTAAACTAATGATGCGTCAACCAGCACAAACAGTCTTGAGTCAAATCTGAGTCTTGATTGGTCCTTTGAGATAATAGCCTCCCGCCTAACCCAGCTGATTCAGTTCACAACACAAATATCAGCCTCCATTGCGTGAATCGTACTTTTCAGACATAAATGATTAGATCACATCACACCATAAAATGCAAAATAATTATTATACAGGATCAAGCGCAAAGTGATTATGAATACAGAAGACTGTAACCAATAGATTGGGAATAAATTTAGATTGGTAAATTGTATTGCAGTAGTCAATAGGCCAAATGAAAGCTTATGATAAAAGGAATATGGGTATATATATATGTATAATCTAGTTACTTAATAATTATCCAATAAGAATATATGTAATAATAGTTAGTAACTAATCTCTACCAGTTACCATTCATTTATTCTTCATTCCAATATAACAATACCACCTACAATTGAATACATCTGATACACACAATTCCCTTTATTATCTTAAAAAGAGCAAGAATGACGATTGGTGCAGAACAATGTGAATTCATTATATTTCGTTAGGTTCTCATCAGCTGCTTACAACCTGGATAATATTTCAAAATCAACGTTATTACAGATATTGACATACTCATAAATACGAATGTGATTAGAGATGAATATGTGTATCATGATGTGGCGAAGATTTCGACAGAGTTAATGAGGTCCTAAAAATTTTGTTCCGGATACATAAAGTTTGGGAGGGAATGTTCTAGAACATTGAAATACTGATTAGAATTCATAGAGTTAACAGACATTATGTGATTATGTAATGAATCAACTGAAAACAGATTAATGGTAGTAAAGAAAGATATGGATTGAAATCAGTCAATTATGAATCGAAGAAAAATGAAAATGATGTAATCAAAATTCAGAAAAAGTTGAAAGGAGAGACTAGATCCGATTCAAAGAACATATTCCATATTAAAAGCAATCAGAAGTGCCATTTCGAGAAATCTTCTTGACATCAAGTTGATACACTGAAGTCATTCATGGTGATTAATACATAATCAAACTCCAATCTTAAGAACTTTGTCGAAGCGATAGCGATCAAACTTTTTAAAACCAGGTCTATGTCCAAAAAGAAGCAGTAATAAATCTTTCTTTGCCCTGATAACATTACAACCTTTTTATTGCATCATTCATTATTTCAACTCTTTCTGAAGTTTGATTACATCGTTATTATTAACGGAATACGTGGACAGAATATGTAAAAAGTAACTAAGACAATAGTTCTGTTATGACTTTATGTCCGGCTTTTTATCACGTGATTCATCCACCAATCAAAATACGACTTATACAATCTTAGCACTGTCCAAAACCAATGACGTTCAACCGGTATAAACAGCCTAGCGTCCTTATTGGTCCTATGTCCGCCTAGCCCGTCCAATTGAGTCCAGAACATCAATACCAGCTACCACTATGCGAATCGAATCGAATCATTTACTTCAGACATACTAGGTTTATATGTCAATCAGACTGCCACGCCATCATAAAATAGGAAATAACATTTGTACGCAATAAAGCCAGAAAGTGGCTGTGAACGTGGGAGGCAGTAGTTAGTAAACTGAACATAGCTTATGAACCGTAAATCGTACAATAATAAATTATAGGTCAAAACAAAGCTTGTAACAAGGGGAATATAGATATATATAATCTAGTTACCGAATATTTATATCATGAGAATATATAAATAATAATAGTCCATTAATAAGTCTCAGACGTTACTCGTAATGTAATCTTCACTAGGATATAACAATTTCATTAACATCAATATCATTCGATCACTATGATGTCAGGCTGTGGACACAAAAAGATATCATAGTTTACTTAGATTATTGGTATAAACCATTAAAATCAACCTGTTTTTTCTACTCTCTCTTTCATTTTTGATTCTATTTTATATGTTTGTTCTTTTCTATCCCCCCCCAATACACACCATGGGTATAGATCGCTTTAGTCAGTGAATTAGCTAAAGAAGAGCGCTTGAATGTAGACGAAAAACAACCTGGAACAAGTCAATCAAAAATAGCACCGACTACACAAATTAAAATTGATATAAAACAAGCTGAATTTATGCAATTATATAAACGTGTTAATCGTATTGAAAATGGTATGGGTCAAGTTATTGGACATATTGAAGATGTGTTAAAATCTTTAGCAACATTGGAAAAGATCAAAGTTATACGCCGTGAAACAATGACACAATTTTTACAAACTATTATTTCAGTAAGAAAGTGTTTTGTGGATATTATAGTAATCATGAGTCAATTGAAGCTAGACCACCATGGAAAACCTGGATGCAGTGGATGGTCGTTTCGTCCTACTGTGGGCCGTCCAGTGCATCCAAGTTTTCCATGGTGGTCTAGCTTCAATTAACTCATGAATTCAACTATTAAAATAATAATAATACTATTATAATAACATTAAATACCATGTTTACCCGTTTAATTTTTACGGGCATACTTATTTGTTTAAATGATGAAAGAACACACTACATTAATGATAACTGAGCTCACTTAAAGTGACTATTAGGAAGTGTAGTCAGCTTTTAACTAGTCTGGATACAAGTAACTTGAATATAAAATTTATTGTATATAAACTGGAAGTTTGGTGTTGAGATTTGAGATTTTGAGTCTGAGTTAAATGTTAGGTTTTAGAGTTCTAGTACAGTTTAAGGGTTCAGCTTACATAAATAAGAATTGTAACCATATAGATAAATACTGATGGTGTTAGGTCTTTGATTTTAAACATCAAGAGTACTTAATGCTGTGACTTTAAGTCCGGCTAGTTATAACGTAATTTTATTCGCCAATCGAAATACGACTTATTCACTCTTGTACTGTACTAAACCAACGACTTTTCACCGGTCTGATCAGCCTAGCGTCCTTTACTCGCCTACCCTGTCCAGTTGAGTCTAGAATACCAATAGAAGTTTCCGCTATGCGAATCATTTATTTCAAATATATTTGGTTTATATACCAACCAAACAGACCGCATCGCATCATAAAAATAGGACATAACATTTATACAAGATCGAGCCAAAATGTGACTGTGAACGTGGGAGACTGTAATCAATAAACTGAACATAACTTAAGAACAGTATATCGTAGAATAGTAATCTAAGGGTCTAAATAAAGCTTATAATAAGATGAATGTAGATATGCACAATCTAATCACTGAATAGTTATACAATAAGAATATATAGATAATATTAGCCAATTCATAGTTCCCTGAAGTTACTTGTAATTTTTATCTTCACTAAGATATCACACTTAAGTTGTCTTCAGAGATTCATAAATAGTGGTCACTATTTTTTAAACTTTTCATAGTTATCATCCCTAAACGTTTAGTCTACTCAGCAACTACACAAAGCAACAGATTAGGGTTGTCGGTTATAAACATAACAAAACACAGGTGACAAGTCGAATTATGTTTGCAGTGCTTGTCACCTTCAAACAGTTTGATTTAAATGACCTGTTTTTACTCAAATGAGAATTGATAAAATTTGTGATAGACAGCTAATGCAACGTCATAATGTACCTGTATTTCTGAAACTACAAATGATCATGTGAGGCATAGTGGTAGTAAGGTGTGTAAAATGACATGAAAAGTGAAGATCCTAATCCTAACGATTATTCAAACTAATAAAAACAGATATGAGACAAGTTTGTTACTGTAAATGGAAAGTATTTTGGAAGTAAGGTTTACTCTACATTTTGTAAAATAAAATTATAATCCTTATTTATTTAACAGACAGCATAGTACTTCCCCTGATCATACAAAAAATACTATGAGCAAGAACTAATAGAATTAGTTCCTTTTATTCAGTAATGCTCTTCAATAAATGAACAGACTACAATTGAAGTGATTATGTTAAAATAACTTCCAGTTCTACTGAAGTCGGTTTGATCTGTGATACTGTCTTAGGATTCTATCATTACGAAGGATTTCTTTCATCTTGAATCATCATTCTGATAAATTGTTTCTGTCTTTGTCATGTTTTGAACGTACTAAACAATCGAGACCTACAGTAATTTCTAAACTACGAGTGATTGGTATTCTTACAATATGAATATTAACCAATATGATCTCATCAGATCAAGGTATGGACACAGATTGCTTTAACAATAATCCCCAGGACTATGGACACTGAGACGAGTCAAGATTTTAGTAAAAACTTTACATACAAATAATTTCACAAAATCAAAACTTAAATAGAACAACCCTGTAATAAGCAACAACCTTCGGACACAATAGAATTAGAAAACTAAAATTAATGACGACCAACCAGATAACACCAATGGTCCTTGAAGAAATGTTATCGAGCTTTTACATCCAAGGACTTGTCTATGTTATTACCAGCTTAAATATGCTATGGATGAAAGAAAATTGCCAACTTGAAGAATTTTAAGAAGTTGTAAGCATAGAATAATACTGTGTCATAAATGTTTTGAAAAGATCAAAGTAAAGAGTCAGTTATGCGGTGATCTAACGGTTAATAAAAATTTATAAGACAGTTACTACTTTTTGTTATCTGAATGGGGATATTATTATTAATATCAATTTTAGACTAGTCCACAAGACAGAGGTGATCGATTGGATGATATTATTCAAGCTGGTTTAGACAACATGACAAGTACGGTTGATCTACAACATGAGTGATATCTCATAGTTATTTAATTGGTAAGTTGGTATGTTGAATAAAAACTTTCATAAACCTTTCATAAATATTATTCAGTAAAGCAGCGATATATTTACTCAGGAGTTCAGATGGAACAATGGATTTATTCGTAAGATTTCTCAATCAAAATATGGGATGCCGTGTCACGATAGAGGGTGGGAAGAGTCAGCTCTCTCTCGCTCTCGAAATGCTTCTAAATGGCCACACGTATACAGTCACCGCCATGGAAGTTCTACTCACTGCCTTCTCTCACCACGAGTGTTGTTTACGAAATTGAGAGAATGAAATGCGAATGTTCGGAGTTTTAACCAGGTTGGTGGATATGGTGGACCCATCTAAGGGAGTTGAAAAACCCTCATTCCAAACTAGTGTTGCACATAGGCTCCAGGATCTTAAGAAAATAAATGGCATATGGACCAATTATTGGTCATCGACTACCATGTGACGGCATCGCTTGACGTTGCTTCACTGCCTTGTGGATTAGACCTTTAGATCAAAGGCTTGGGGTGTCGCGTCCTCAGAAAACCACCTGCCTCAAATAGCTTTTTGTAATAAGATCTCATACTGTAAAGATGCATGGTAAATGTTCGGAATCTGTTGTCTTTTTCAGAACTATAGATACGTGTTACTGATAAGAACTGAGTAAAACAATATTTCGATCCAAATTTTTCTCTTGATTGTTTTCAGCTAGTGAACATTAGAATCGACATATATATATTCTATCAACCAGACAATTAAAAAACAATTATCCGTATTCCAATAACCTTTTTAATCGTCAAACGAATGTTCAGCCCTATATGAATACATATAAGTCTTGTACAAACCAGCATTTTGGTAAAACAATACTATACCGTCAACCTACAGCGAGCCAATCAGAATAAAGCCGGCGTTTCTAGGTTTCAGCGTGATTTTTCAAACGTAGTTCCGGATAACTTGTTCCTTCTACAAGTAATGTTAACTGGATTTCGCATCATAGCCAATTTAGATGAACCAATAGTCCAGCGCCAGTAGGATGTCTGTCTTCTGAAAGATAGTATCTTTGTGATTATGATTAGAAAATGAGATTAGTAAAGACTAGAGATTCGAAAATGATATTATTTTACTCTGTAGAAGATGCTAGTCAAATAAATCTATAAGGCTTAGTAAATTCTTTCCCAAATTAATACTGTCACTTCAACAACAACAACAAAAAATACGCTTCCAGTTCATCACTAATTCACCCGACCGTTGTTGCTACCTTGACGTGGTGGCCGGGCTTGCCTATCGTGATGAAGCAACCGAGCTATACTGGCTGGAACAACCGTTCCTCAAGGTCCTACCATGTCAGACAGGTTGGTTGAAGAGCGGTAAGTCTAAAAGCAACAAACCTAAGGTCTGAAGGCGAAGTCGTACTGCTGACTGTACAGAGGTGTGACAGCAGTAAGATGTTTCCTTCAGACAACCAGCATGACAGCGATACTGCCTACCCACAAGGAGGGGTGGGGTGAGAAAAGGTCGACCCTAAAAATGCACACCTCGCTTTGTCTCACGGATATCCGTCTCCGGCGGTAAGGTTTCAACAAGTACGGAGCTAACATGGAAATTACTCACAGAAGCGTCGTGTGTGACCGACCTCAAGCAGCTGTCCCTTGGGCACTGCGGTTACGCTCTCAGATCACTAAGACCACCTCTAATCTAATCTCCTTTTCAGGCACCTCCAGAAGAACCTTTCCACGGTGTGGGCAACCGGGATGTGGTAACCGTCCTCATACCTCTAACAGCACTCAAGACCACTGACTGACTGACTGACTGATTACTAATTCAGCAATACATGTAATTGAAAAGTTCCAAATAAGACAATATTATCATTATAGTCATTATCTAACTCTACTAATCATTACTGTCTTTGTTAAATTATTCTCTATCATTTTCTTTTAAATTTCATTTCAAGGTAAATGGATTATCTATTGAATTATGATAACTTTAGAAGGAAGTTTTTATTATAGTTGTATACTTATATTACACTCGAATAGTTCTATTACATCATTGGATAGATTACTTTATTATACTACTGAATAGATGTTACTAATGTGATACACCTCAAACCTTCTTTATTTTCACCCACATTTTTACGTAACATGAAATCGATTATTTATTTTTAACGTTTCCAAAAGACACTTTGTCTTAAACATCATTTACATGGCTCATTTTATTAGTTACATATTCAGCAATCAATAAATGTTCAATGTTTAGTAACATAGGTGAGTGTTGTATAATAAAGTGTAATTCACTTTTCTTTTCTTTGTTCTCTTTTTTGTTGTTGACGAAGATTTCATTTTAACCATTTGAGCTACATTTCGATTTGGTCTTAGTATACACTTCATAATGCTTGCTCAATTAGTTTTATGGAGTTAAAGGGGAGAGAGAGAGAGCGAGAGAGAGGGAAATATTTAACCATGCTAACCAGAAACAGTAAACTTATTGAGCATTGAACACTTTTTGAGTCCTTGTGTTGTTGTTCTGTTTTCGTTTTTTTTTTTACAACATTCAGTTATATTACCTTCAACATATTGACACACACGTACGCACACACATGCATAGCAACCAGAAATAAACAAATAATCGATTTAATATTTTATTGTACCGTTTAAAAAAAAACAAGAGAACAAAAAACGAGACATTTTTATTTTTACAGGGTATGTTTTTTGTGTTTTCTTTAATAATAAAGATGAAATCTGTTATTTGTTTATGGTTACATAACAGGAAATGATAATCATTCATTATGTAATTCATATGTGTAAAATTATTTGCTCCATATTTTTTATTAAAAGAAATAAAATATTATCAGAAGAGGGTTTGTAGTGGAGATTTTAGTAGTTTAATAGTTGAATTCATTGGTCAATTAAAACTAAGCTACCATGGAAAACATGAAAGCACTGGACAGTTGTTTTGTCCCAGTATGGGACTCCTCAGTGGCTATGGGTATCCACGATCCCAGCTCGCGAGATTCGAACCCAGGACCCATTCGTTAGATGTCGACTCAACGGTCTACAGGTTAAGCGTTTGCACGCGAAACCGATTGGTCCTAGGGTCGAGTCCAGTGTGTAGGATCGTGGATTTACACTGCTGAAGAGTCCCATAATAGGACAAAACGGCCGTTCAATAATTCCACGTTTCCCATGGTAATCTAGCTTTAATTGACTCATGAATTCAACGATTAAATAAATAAAATATTGTTTGTTCGGAAATACTGAATATTTAAAAGATCTTTTTTATATATAAATAAGTTTTTTCAAATATCTTAGAATAATTAGGTAATTAATTGATACAGTGTTATGTCTCCTGTTCGAACACTTGCTATTGATCTTTTAGCTGATTTCTGTTGAGGACGTTAGATCCCCAGAACTCACTTGGAAAAGGACCTAATTTTGTAATTTTATTCTGAAAATTTGAATTTCTTTGTTTTCGCGCCAAAGCTCTCTTGTCACTTTCATGTCGTATTTCCCACTGGGAAATATCTTAAATGCTATTGGTCCGTTGAGTCTTTTGGTATGTTATTTGGTAACTCTCCCCAAGGACGGTTTTGCACTGTATATATACGTTATGAATTGTGTTTGTTGTTATCGCTCGTCTCTGGCTGTTTGCAAAATATACTTCCCCATTTCAAGCTTGGACTTCTCCCTTTAGTTAGCGGTACTGGGACGCATCAATAGCTAGCTTACTGGTCATTGGTCACCAAGTCTTGTTCTCGTTCACAGATTAAGTGAACTCATGATAGCTTAAAACCTAGTATTTCTATATTTCTAGATTACTCGAAATTTTGAGCTCGAACAATAGAGAAAAGTTTGTTTGTAGATTGACAAATGGTTATTTTTACAAGGAGGAAGCTTCTGGAGATATAACATAAGTAATTGTCCAATTAAACTATGACTCAAAATCTTTCATTTTTCTATTCGGTATTAACTAGATGAAGTATTTTCAGCTTTTTCTGATTGTCTGGCAACTTTCTAGAGAAATACTTGATGACTTTCAGAATAGTATTTGGTAAATATGTGTAACAACACAAGCTGTCAAGTTCATATTAGTCAAGTAGTAGAAAATTATCAAGCTAAATATTGAACCCTTGAAATAACTGTATCGATTTTAGTAAAAGAACGAAATAACTAAAACTCTAGCATCAGTAGAAATGTTAACTGTCTATAAGAAATATTTTACTATGACAAAATCCCAGTACAATTTCATCTCAACACCTCATGATTCTCTGCCTTTGATTCTTATTCTCTCCAACTAATCCGCCCAACATTGTACAACTTTAAATGGTTAGGTATTTTGAATACACCTTCCTCAAATGGATTGTCATGACAAGTAGTTATAATCATTGTATCAAAATCAGTTAGGTTATTACGAAACAAGAATGATCTGTGCCAACTCTCATACAAACATGTATATCATTCATTTACATATGGATTTCCTAACTCCATAAAATTGATTGAGCAATTATCATGAAGTGTGTACTAAGACTAAATCGAGACGCAGCTCACAACAATCATACAGTCTTGTAATGTTGTACCAGAAATGGATTCTTCACAACTAGTGATAAATAAGAATTTCAAGTGCTCACAAAAAATTATAAGTAATTAGATTTCCACTTGATAAATCACAACATAATTCAGTATTTAAAACACCTACAAAGGTATACGTCATTTAGTGTGAGAAACGAATAGAGCTTGGTTGATTCTTGATACCCAAAGCAGACTTAAACTGATAATTAGAAGTTTTTGTTATATTGGTAACTAATCAGGCTTCGAGTAACTTGTAGCTGAGTAGCACTCACCATTCATTGATCAATAAACAATGGGTTCGAATCCCGAAAGGCGGGATCATGGATGTGCACTACCACTGAGAAGTCTCATACCAAGACGAAACGGCCGTTCAATGCTTCCAGGTTTTCTATGATGGTCTGGCTTCAATTGACTCATGAACTCAACTATTAAAATACTACAATATCCACAAGAACCCCTTTCTGAAAATAAATAATCGTCTGAAGGTAATTTACCAAAGGGATCATACACGTGATATATGAATAAAACATATAAGCTTCTATGCGTATTCGAACAATACGAACTCAAGTTTGATAGTTATGAACAGCTTTTATTATTTAAAAAAACACAGTAGTTATTGACTAGTAAACAAGTGGTTATATTTGTTAGAAATAATTGTACATAAGTCTCTCACATTTGCACATGTCCAAAAGCACATACATACCTATTATTCACCCATTCGATATTTCCAATCGTTATACATTTTATTCGATTAGTGACTATTGTTTACTTTGATTTCTGTATGTTGGTTACTGATTCTGTCATCTCATCTTGTTCTTTTACCTTGGAGTCTTCTTTCTTTTCAAGGTCTCCGGCAGATTCCGATTCTTCCAAGGTGGATTTCTTTTTAGTTATATATGGCTAAAGTTAATATTATTTAAATATTGTTTAAGGTTTGATTATATAAAGATGACTTAATAAAATTGTGGAGTTGTTTCATTAAATTAAAAAAACATTTAAAATTCCCGTCATCGGTAATCTAACATAAGCCACGGAGAGTGTGTGTGTGTGTGTGTAAGTGAGTATCTCCTCCTCAATGTTTTTAGATAAATTATCAAACTGTTGTTGAATTTCTAAGCCTATCAAACAGTCGATTAGTTATTTGTATAGAGAGTTATTGAAATATTCAGTTTGCATCACTGATGACCTTCATTAGATAACTACTGAAAACTTCTAAACACTATTTAGCTGTTCCTTCTCAGTATGGAAATCTAAAACGGTACTCATCCATGAACACATCTGTGATCGGATCCAAAACCTTCCATGTCTCATGGTGAGTGCGACCTATAGTCAACAAGTGATGCGAACTAAAAGTTCTAATAAACCTCTGTTCTCATAATAAACATGTGTTCTGTGGTGGGTAAATTAGAATGGTAAACCCTGGAATTCTAATGGGAAGATATAACCAACGTAGTTCTCCTTTTATGAAAACAAGGCCGTTGCCCACCAAATATATTAGAACATAGTTTCACAACATCACGAATTGAATGAAGTTAGAAATGTAGGCTATTAGGTCGCAACTCAGTTGTTCAAATGCTTAGCTCTGGCCAGAAGAACTGAAAGATCCTAGATCTGATCCTAGCTGATATGGTGGACATATACTTTGGAACAGTCTCCGTCTAGGATGAGGTAACTGATCAGTGCTTCATGGTTATCAATAGTCATTCGTCTTAGATCCTTCCGTGATGTACATCGATTTGTTGATAGTCAACGTCATTGAAACTGGCAGTGATAAGAGTAACGAAAACCACTTTTGTAACTAAAAGAACTTCCTCTAACCACTTAAGTCGTTTCAGATTCATAGATATATCAGTCAGCTTGGTATCTCTACAAAGTATTCTATGGGTTATCTAAAAAATACTCGAGAAGTAATTGTGATCACATCCTTAATATTGGCAGACAATACTGTACAGTTAAAATGTTATTTAATTAGAATTTCATTCACTATGTTGTAGGCAGACGAATAAGTTTCTGCATCGTAGGTGCTGCAGTTTCACAAACACAAAGTAAGTTCCCTGTATTAATGTACAGGCTTCATCGGCTACCGACCCACAAGAGTTGATGAACCATTAAAGATAAATAAAGTAATCAATGTATATAACTAATTCAGTTTCTTTTGGTTGACGTAGACAACATTTTGTATTTGAGATCGGTTCGCAAAAACTAATTCCAAGCATTCTTTCACTCAATTTGTTGAAAAGGGTCTAAATCTTATCAGAGTTGTGACTCAACAGACCTAAGCTATTTTACTACTTCAAGTCAATAAAAAATTGTTTAGGTAAGACACACATCCCTGTTAGTTAAATTTAAAAAAAAAGACTTTTCTTTGACATAATAACTAAAAATGAGGTAACTCAACAATTCTGACAGATTCGGTTTGACATAGCTCCTTCAGATGACATTTTGCCGTAATTTATCTTTCAATCAATAGAAAGCTTTGTCATGCCCAACGTTTTCAGCTATTAACTACAATTAATAAGTAAGCTCTGACAAGTAGGTTGACATTCATCTACTGAACTCAAACCAACAACTAATAACTTTGTTAACTGATACTATTTCAAGGTTTGATAGGATTATTCAGCCTAGATGTGGACATAGATAAGTCTTCAAGCAACATTTCGAATTTAGTGTGAGAGTGATATGATATTATATATGATATCAGCTATTACTTGACTACTTGTACTCTAGTATAAGGCCTTTAAATAGTTTATACACATTTTGCGACACCTTTCAGTGACCAGCATTGTCGTAAAACATGTCAACCAAACCGGTCGAATATCAACTTCAATTCAACAGATATCGCTATTTTCGGAAGTAGATAGGTACGTACATGTTTACGAACCTGATGAAGTGTGACTATCAGATATCGTTATATCTACATCTAGCACTGAAACCAACTTAAAGACTAATCAAAATGATATTGGATTATTTAAATTTAACTAATAATAGTAGTTATAATGGTACTAACTTTTAAAATCACAAATGAACAGACTGAATCTTCATTAATTTGCATAACTGCACCAGCATTATCAAATTCACCACAATAATTTGCTGCACTGAATACGGTTACAACCTCAAAAAAGAAACAAAACAGACAGTCATTAAAACAAAAGATTATGGAAGGTATAGTAAAAGTATGATATATGAATATGCCATGAGACTATAACTTATGGATGACCTTTGATAGATGCTAAAGCGACCTTGGGAGTGTCTACCTACTTACTAGGGCTAAATGAGGGTTATAAAGAAGTTTGAAGAATAGGGATTATAATTCACAGTTGATGGTTAGGGTTAGGAATTAGATTTAGGGTTTTCATCACGAATTAACATCAGTTATAATGTTAAGACTAGCCAAATGGATAATTGAATTTCGAGCCAAAATCTAAGACTTGTTATCGTAAATCTGATTGGTTCGTCCATAAATTGTAGTCTCAACGAACGAGCCAATCAGAATCAAGAGCATGACCAAGGTCTTTGCGTGTATAACAGACAATAGGAATACTTCTGTATACTGATCAGAATATCTAAAGTAATCGAGAAAAATTATTTCTTTACAATCATGAGGTAAAAATGATACTGATAAACGGATCAAATGATTAATTCTGTCTATTACGATGGGTCATAACCTGCAAATCGATACTATCGCTCAATTTTGACCATAAACCTTTTATTCTGAACTGGTGTTACTCACATTTTGTTGATGAACCGATCAGATAGCACCACACATACTTTTTTTAAATAATTTCTTTCATCTAAACGGTTACAGAGCATTTTGACAATATAGCTGATGTCATTCAGTGATAGAATCTCTAATTCCAACTCCATATATCTAACCCTAACCTACAAACAATTTGAGGACTCTTCAAAGTCTATTTGAATTCTTTTGAAGATTCCAGAATAGATAATCTGTACACATAAGGATGAGTTTATTTATCACGGTCTTTTGAATTTACTGACAGAGTAACATGTAGAAGAAGGAAATTTGACAATCGATAAAATGGAATAAACATTGGTTGTAACTGGTGACCTGGATTTCTATCTATGTCTAATCATTTGTTTTCTAACAATTCTTTTAAGTTTACCAATCTCTGGCACTCATTAGTTACTTCCTGTAGTGTTATATACGGTCATTGTCCAATTTTACTCAAAATTCTGGTTCTAATATCAGCATCTTCGGGAGATTGGAGGCTGCACACAAACATGAAACACTTAAACTGCTCTTCTGTTATTGCTGACAGTTTTAAGCGCTCACATTCACGGTTTACTAAACCCGCATGCTTCACCGAGTCACCCTCATCTGCTCTCCTTATCCTGAGACACTGATAACGAATATTAAACAAGGATAACTGTTCAGCAAAGATTTGCGACAAAATATCAATCGTTGCATCAAAATAGAAACCTCTTTGATTCGTTGGAAGGATAAAGTTTCTGTAACGTTCATGTACAACCGTTTCAAGTTTTCGTAAGAGTATTCTGACCTTAGCGGAGTTCTCAGGTTTTTTGAGGTCGACTTTGAACAAACCTTCGTATTTCTTGAACCAGATTTCAAAAGTAATGTCAGCCGAACCATCAAAATTAAATTCATGGATAGAACCAATAATGTGGTCGACATGAGATTTGAAAGGGTCATCTGTAACCCTTTCTTGATTCAGGTTCATTTGCTGAGTTAGTGTCTCTATAATACGAATTTGGAACTGTTTCAAACGTTTTTCTTGACGCTCCAGTACGGCTTTAAATTGTTCAAAGGTAAATGACATCTTGATAAGATTACCGCGATAAGTACAATCATCAGGAGCTTTTGTCGTAGAATGATGAGCTCCATTTAATGCAGCTATTTTCATTATGATGCTTGATTCATTTTCTGTTTCTTCGTGTGCGGGTACAGCAATAATTTATTGAGTATTTAATAAGACGTCGTCTTTCTGTGAGCTGGACAAGTCAGTGTTTGTACATTGTTTTGCGGACAATAGGAGTTGAACCCGCTACAGTGCATGTCTCTGAAATGGACATTTCTGGACCACAGGGAGCATCATGTTTGACTGCTACTACTTTGTTTACGTTACCGCTTATCAATGATTAACAGAGGCTTTCATCGACACTTTTATACGTTCTGCAGTCATTTTCCAGCTCTGTATGCGAATTAGAAATTAATTTATCAACTGTCACATCTTCAAAACATGGATGATTTAGCAGCCGTGTGCGTAAATTGTCTAAAACATCCAACTGGCTCTTTTTGAAACGCTGCTGTTGTCGCTCAAATAGCAATTGTAATTGATCGGAAGAGATAGCCATTATCTGGATGAGCACGGTAATGAAAAACACTGTATGACTAATTAACAATCAATGTCGTTGAAGGACACCGGCGAGAATTTCGTATGCTGATTGCTTGAAATACTTACACTGAATTTTTTCCAATTACAGGCTGACCTTGACTCGTTAACTTGAAGATTGAGGGTTCAGAATGTTTTTTCACCCCGTCATGTCTTGGGGTTAATAAATCTTCACTTATACCAGTCTTGTGTTTTTACTTCCGCGTCGTGGGAATTAAAGAAGCCCCTCGTTTCGAATATAAATGATAGGCGTTTCCGACACAACGATCAGCGGCGACCAAATATAACAAGTAGCATTCAATTGACAAATTATAACAAATTCATAGGACATTGGTTCTGAAGTCCAATCAGTTGGGATGTAAGTTTTGACACCTCTTGATAATTTCAACAGTTTGCATTTAACACAATACAGATTCAAACAAGCCACTTCGTGAATATTCCATTTATTATTTTGTTATAATGTAGCGGACGCTATTCACAAAATTGTATGTACGTAAATGATTAAAGAATGTGGTCTTGAAGTTGTCATAGTCTTCAAATAGTGTGAAGAGTTTCAGTACATTGAAAGCATAATATAGGCAGAACAGTTGATGACCAGAAGAGAAGACAGCTTAGATTATAGAACACACCGTGAGATACAAATGGTTGATCGAAGGCTGTGTATGTGTATGATGTAAACCCTTTGTAATTTTGATGGAGTTTTGTTCTCTGAGCTGGATGGTTTAGTCACAGAGCTTTCATCGTTTTTCTTAACGACATCATCAGCACAAACCTCTAATTGTAATAACAATTAAAGAGATTGACTGATTAAATGAATTTTGGAGGTGATATCGTTTTTATGAATAAGTAATGACTCTTAAGTAGCTGAAAATCGTCGAAAATAAAGCCTTCTTTCCTTTAAGCATTATGTTAGCTGTCACTCATCAGTAGGACATATCATCAGCGAATTCGGTCAAATTCATGCTCCCTGATAGATTTGAATTCATATCATACCCAATTTCACAAACTAATGAAGAGCAATACCTGAAGGACGTATTTCAAAATAACGGCTACCCAATCAACTTCATCAAAAAACACCAACCGCGCGCAGCATCAGAACTCAAGTTAAGCACAGAAATCAACAAAAGGATCGCCCTTACATACATAAAAGGCATATCAGAAACCGCAACGAGACTGCTGAAAACCTTCGGGATAGGTGTGGCACACAAACTGACAAAATCACTACAATCAATCCTATGCAAACCAAAGGCTGAAACAACAAAGAAAGACAAATCAAACATCATCTACAAAATAAATTGTGCCAACTGCGAAAAACACTACATCGGACAAAGCGGACGCCTCCTTCACCTCCGCCTACATGAACATCAATTAGCAGTTAAACGCCATGATATCTCCTCACTTATATCAATGTACGTGGACAACTGCGGACACTCATTCGATTGGAAAAATGTAGAAATCTTAGACAGAGGAAACTCCAAAAACACCAGAGAATGTTTAGAAGCCTGGCACTCAGGTCAATCAGCAATCAACAAACATATTGAAATCAATCCAATTTATCAACCAATCAGGGAAATTATGCACAAATATAGGAACAAAAGTCAAACCAATGGGAGACACAACCAAACCAAAGAAGTAAACAATGACAAATTTAAGGTCAATAAGAACCAATCAACATCGAGGTGTACAGAACAAGCTGTGAAATGCATATGGAGAAATTCGAACACTTCACTTCTATCTGAAGTTTGTGCTGATGATGTCGTTCAGAAGAACGATGAAAGCTCCACGACCAAACCATCCAGCTCAGAGAACAAAACTTCATCAAAATGTTACTACTAAGCCATTTCAAAACCTTTCCTAATCTAAATACAAATACAAATGTAAGTAAAAATATTTTTTTCCCCTTTATTTTATTCGAAATTTACCTTTTTATCAGCAAAAAATTCATAACCATCTTCAACAACTTGATGTGCTCTAACTACTAATTTAACATTACAATCATTCATGAAACGAATTAAAGCATCTTCACCGAATGTATAGGAAACACCACGTTCATTTTCTTTCCAACCAGCATATGACTAAATAATATGGAGAAAATGATTTTCTTTTTAATCTATTCATTATGTATAAGTGTAATCTTATTGAAATAACTTTAAAAACCACATTATATATATATAATACTCACTTTATTCACTACCATATATATTCATCTGTAAATCAAAATGGGGATCTGTGGAGATTGCAGTAATTTATATAGTTGAATTTAGGAGTCGATGTAAGTTAAACCACCATTGATAACCTGGAATTACTGTATGGCTGTTTCGTCCTGGTATAGGATTATTCATCAGTGCGCATCCACAACCTCACACATGTGACTTGAACCCGGGATCTCCGGTCTTGTGCACGAACTCTAGACCATTGAGCCGACCGGCATCCGGGGGCGTTAATGTCTAACTTCCATAGATCCATGAATGGCTGCTAAACCATTCATCCATTGTCTGAGATACATAACTGTCTTACCCGACATGAATTGAACTCCACTAGTGACGGCTTCTTACTATAACTCCAGGAAATCTATCTTGAAGCTAATCGCTAGTGAGCCCATGATTATTATCAGAATAGGGATTTATTTTACCCCCCCCCCTATAAGTTGTAAATATTTGATGACAGCCATAACTGATTAATTTATACAAATCTAAAATAGGAATGTTCATTGAGATATTTGTACACATTTTTGGAAGAAAACTAAGGTAGTCTAAAAGTTTAAGCTGACCATTTATAAAAGGAAGTAGTTTTCATATGTTACACTGATAACCACTGAGGACTAAATAGCTGTATCGTCATTGATCGGTATCGTTCAGAGTAAGCATTCATGAATAACACTTTGAATCTAACTAATGATATTTCGATTGAAGCCATGAACTGATTGATGTTAGACAACCATTGAAAACCTGGAAGCACTGGACTGCCGTTTCGTCTCATTCTGGGACTCTTCAGCAGTGTGCATCCACAATCCCGCTCGCGGGATTCGAACCCAGGCCCTTCTGTCACGCGCGCGAACGTTTAACCTACTGGATCACTGAATCAGCATCCAATCTTTTAAATGAACCTAGTTTTAATAGATTCCATAAAGTGTAGGCTTTCGTTTGTGTATTATTAATTAGCTTCTCTCTCTCTCTGATTTCCAATGCTTTTTCAGGTAATTTCAGTTCACAGTTAAAACCATCACTGTCACGATCTCCAGTGATTGATCACAAAGGTGTAACTAATGTCCTATTTGTCTAGTCCCCTTAGTGCTAATCGAATTTTATCGATCGATTAGCAGTATAGACACTAGGATATATCACAATAGTAGGTTCAGCGTTTAAGACATGAAACAGGGAGATATGAATTCGAATTTTTGTACTGATGATGATTAACCAACAAAAAGTCAGGGTCTAGGTACTCCTGTCAACTATCTTCTATTAAGTAATATTATCACTACTGTATATGGGCACACTATAATTCTGAACTTACTCCATCAGGATCTGACCATAATAAATCACAAATAATACCCATATCTGGTACTTCAGTTGGACGTCGTATTTCATTCAACTTGAAAGGAAGCGAAGTGATTTAAACAAATAAAATATTAAAGAATTCAAAAGTAAATGAACAGAAATTTTGTTTAATAAAGTTAAATAAAACTGAAAAAAAGTAAAACAAGACAAAATAGAAGGAGAGTTCGACTGAAAATAGCAGTAGAATCCAGGACTTCCATTTCATCCTATTAGGATTCATCAGCTGAATGCGCCTGAGTCCTTGTGATGATGTTCATCTGAAGACTCGAGAAAAATACATTTCACATCCAGTACAACGTATTGTCCACAGAGCTATCAGCTTCATATAACCAGTGCCTTGTGGATAAAAAAATATGAATTCACGCTTTGGATTCCACTGCTAGTCATATTCCACTTATTCCATGAAGACGTATGACCTAATAGAATCCTCACTGGATGCATATATTCTCAACTAAGACTGATGAAAATCCTGATTATCAATACCGAGACAACTGAAAAACTTTACAAATTAAAAGAGGAAAAATATTGTGTTTTACAGTTTACACCACGAACTGATCCTAGTTAAATAACCATGAGAACCGAAAAACACGTGACGGTAGTTTCTTCCTAGTATGATACTCTTCAGTAGTGTGAATTCATAACCTCTTTATGAAACGAACCAAGGACCACCAGGACTCTCGGTAAACACCTTACCTTTAAACTGATGAACTTAAATTAAACATGTAAATCAACGGATTCCAACTAAGTGGTCTAAAGATCAAGTATTTTCCACGTGTCTTAAACGTCATGAGTTATATTCGCAATGATGTCATGAATACTCACTTCTGAGTCCTTTACTAAAAACAGAATAGTTATCCGGTACTTCCTAATTTTTAGTAGTTGTCTAATTATGATCAATTCATGAATAAAGCCATAAAATTATATAACCTCCATAAACCTCTCTATTAATAAAGAACACTATGTTACAACTTACCTGTTCTAATTTCTTTAAATCTGGTGATAATCCTCCATGTGCACAAAACATACTATTGTCAACTAGCGCGGCTGTGTAGTAATAATATCAGAAAGAACAAAACAATATACATAACTGTAAAAAAAGTCAAATTATGATTTTTGAGAAATCATATATTGACAACAAATGAATGACCATTGAGAAGCATATAGGGAACTGACCGGTTAGATATTAAGTTCTAATTTTAAATTTTCACGGAGCTGAAACTTAGAGAACAAATACAACTGTAGGTATTTATAAATATCTGTCTATGCAAGATACCCAATGTTTGTTAGCTGGATACCATCAGCGACAACCTTCTGTGGGAGAGAAAATATCAGATTCCAAGCTGAAGAGGAAATTAAGCGAAGACTCCGAAGGCGGATAGAATACACATTGCAGAGATCATCAAATTAAATCACAGGACAAGCCTCAATTCAGGATATTGAAGGTAAGAGGAAAGAGGTAATACCAAAAGAACACATTGTGTTGGAAATTGACGGCAGATATCAAAAGAATGACCAGCACTTGAGAACGATTGGAAAGGATTGCTCAGGACAGATATGGCTGGAGAATTCCGGTCAGCGGTATATACCCCACGACAGGTAACAGGCGCAAATAAGTGCGTCGATCCCATCCATAATGTCGTAAAGAATCCCAACAAAACCACTTATTCATTGCGGTTAGCATATCATCTGCAGATCAGTGAAATTGAGTCGGTTTTTAAGTTTTTCAGTTTTTCAATAGTTTTAAGATGGATTCCTGACGTTTTAAATGAAAAGCCATCTTCGGTAGATGTGGAGCATGTTAAACTACAGAATAAAAACATTAACAATATTGGATGATGATGATGATGATGTTGAGGAACAAAAAGGGAATAACAACGGCCCGAATTTCAACACAGCAATACACATCTATCATGTAGATGGTTATGCGTTCCACATCCACTGTGAAGATCATTTGTGGAAAATGTTAAATAATCTTAAAATAAGACAAAATTACTACGGCGTTTTTCTTTACTTTTCACTAATACTCTAAATAGTACCATAAAAATTAAATTATACAATCGCCCCAGTACAGTTTATCTTAACAATATTCAAAACAAATGCATTTCATGCATTGAAATATATTCACATCAGAACATACCTAAAGGAAGACAATTAAAACAATCAGTGAATACTTTCCATAATTTTGTTGAATAACGACGTTTGCATTCGTCATAGAAACCGTAGATACTAATGAGATGAATGATAAAAGATCAATTGAAGAAAATATATTTTAGGAAAAAACAAATGTCTTCATTATCAGAAGGGGTTTTATGGATATTATAGTAATTTCAAGGGTTGAGATCATGAATCAATTGAAGTTAGACCACCATGAAAAACTTGGAAGCACTGGACGGCCGTTTCGTCCCATTGTGGGGCTCCTCAGTAGTCCACATCTATAATAGGACGAAACGGCCGTCCAGTGCTCCAAGGTTTTAAATGGTGGTCTAGCTTCAATTGACTCATGATCTCAACCCTTGAATTGTTTTTATGACTAGAGCAAATGAAGATTCAATTCAATTAATTTGATAAACAGATTCTAGTTAAGAAAACCATTAACATTGAATAGTACTGCAATAAAAGAGAACATAGACTAGGATAACTAAGGTGAGTTAGAAAAAAACTACAGAATCTCTTGGTAACATCTGAGAACCATACAGTAAATACTTCATTTGCGAAATATCTATCGGTTGTTTACGACTTCATTGTTCTTTCCTTTCATCTCATCAATCACTCTCTGTTCTCGTTCTCTTCTGTTCAATCTTCTCAATAATTTACTGCCAGGCATTTCACTTTCAATTTGTGATACATACTACTTATATCTGTTGACATCAGTAGCACACAACACAGTACCATTAGTATTAATAGTACAATACGTTATCAACTCAGAATGTCACACCTTTTCTGAAATAAACTATGAATGTGAAAGTGATGTAGTACTGCATAGTACTTTAGGAGATTAATCCTTTTGGAGATCTGACTTGATATTTCCGATTTGATTCAATAGCGGATTGGGACATCAGATCTCGCTGGTTTATTTGATACTTGTTGGCATTCTATTGTTAGAAGTACTCATTATATCGATTATAAACCTTGTCTAGACAAGTGTTTTAAGTACGTTTCTGAAAGATTCTATTAGTAAATCATGGGATATATCTAAATCAATATTTTTTCAATATTGTATACTAAAGTGTTATTACGTTATTGCTATACTATCATCAGGTAGAAGTTTAAGGACTTCAATTTGAGGCAGATGTTTTGTATGACAGGTAATGATACCACGCATCTGCGTAATCCAACGTAATTGATATTTTGCGTAGAATTTACATACTTTAATCACTCTATATATAACTAGAACACATTTCGAATTTAATCGGGGTGATACATCAACAGATACATTTCTAGGGAATCATCAATCTACTTGTTATTATTAAGTAGTATAGCATGAAAAACAAAAGTTAGTGATCATTAATTGTATTCCTATCTAGTCAATATCATTTATTAACCTTTCAAATGTCTTTCATTCGAATAGTTAGAAATATCTATATTTTGGACCAAATCGAAGAGTTTTCATGGTCTATACAACATTCAGCGTAAACTTTATTGTTTTCAGCAGATTATATTACAAGTTATATGACAACAAATTTATAAACTCATTCGGTATTGTTTGCTTGAATCTTTCCATCATTATTTAGGACTGCAATTGATCAGTCTCTTATTGGCGTATGTGCATTCTGTGCCCTAATATTGCCTTAAGTCTCAAGCATTATAAGCGAAGATGGATAGTGGCTATCCGTGGAATCCTTGACGCACGTTTCGTCCTATTTGAGACCCGTGAGCAAGATGAATGGTATTGTGTTCGAGTTCCGGAGTGTACATCAATTCTGGGAAGTAGGTACAAGGTGCACATATACCAGTAAGAGAATGATCAATTACAGTCCTAAACATCAACAGGAAGATTAAAAAAAACAATCAAAAACATAGATTTAAACTTCGATCCATCGCACAACCTAGTTGTTAACCTACTAACTAATATCGACAGTAACTTTTCAAGTAAGCTCGTAAATTAATTCATAGTATTTTGATAAACTTACCGATTTATACGACTACATTCATGATTTCCTCGTAAAACAGCTAATTTATCAGGATATTTTAATTTATAAGCCAAAATAAGCGAAATTGTTTCCAACGATTGTCTACCACTGAATAAATGAAATTCAATTGAAACAAACGAAGATACATTATAATATGAAATGGAATGATTTAAGCAAAACATTTAAATAACCGGGTTTTTTTTCAACAAAGAAAGAAGGATTTAACATTGATGAATTGTTAGGTTATTATGAAGAATACCGTCTGTATTCACCACAGACTTGCAATACTACGAATAAAACTGAAACACAAGGATCATAGGATAGATATTTTGTTCATCTTTGAACCACTAACCTAACACGGGATCACACTTGGGATATTTTTAGTTACTCAGATAGCATATTTTCATTGTACGTTTGAATGAATGTTCACTGGTTTGTATTTTTAACTGTCCCAATATTTGACATTACTTAGTCCATTTATCAGCATATGGTTTTGTGGAGATTATAGAGCTGTCATAGATTTTAAGTTAACACCATTGAGTGTATGTTCATTGGTCTAGATGTTAATCATTCGTGCTCGAGACCGAAGGTGATGCGTTAGAGTCTATGTTACGTAGCCTTGGATTCACATTACTGAAAAGTCACATATTAGGATGGAACAGTCGTTCAATGATCAGTGATATTATAACTAAGCTTAATTTATGACTTAATATCTACATCAATCAATCTACTTAGCTGAGAATCAAGAGATAATCTTAGCTTATCACTATAATAAACTATATATCGAGATAATCCTCATAAATGTAACATGGGAAGAGCTTTTTCTTTCGAATAACCTGTTTTAATATAAGATGGTAAGTTTACCTACGATGATATACAATAAATGACACTATGATTTCATCAAATATATAAAACTGTACTTATAATAATGTCATCACTGGATTGCAAATTTAGCCTATTTGCAGTTAATGATAAGACTTGAAACTAAATCAACTGATTTTATTAACAGAGTAATAAATCAAAGAACTGTCTCTTTCAAGTTACCTTTTCAACATTGCTCTACACACTACTGAGTGGTAGTGACCTAAGTCATGTTTAGCTAGTCTTTTAGTTATGATCAAATTCTATCAATCAAATTGTAGTTTGTCCATTAGTCTAAGTAACATCGCATGTTTTATGTTTTCATGTTAAATGGTTTGAAATAGTCACTTAGGGGCCTTGAACCTGAGTTTCAGATACACTATGTGAACAAATGCCAACTAAAATGAAATCTGGGTGAATTGATTTTTTTAGAAGGAATTTTGTGGAGATTGTAATAATTCCAATAGTTGAGATCATGAGTCAATTGAAACTAGACCACCATGGAAAACCTGGAAGCACCGGACGGCCGTTTCGTCCTATTATGGGATTACTCAGCAGTGCGCGTCCACGACCTCCTCGAGGGATTCGAACCCAGGACTGATAAATCCTAGTGACGGTGTCCAAGAGGTATTTCCTGGAGTTCTAGTGAGAGGCAGTGACCAGTGGTGTTCAACCGGGTCAGTTGTGAGGTAGTAACTCACTGATGATAATGGTGGATGTGTCACTCAATTTCGTGGATTAGTTGAAGTTAGACATTAACACCGTTGGATGTCCCACAATAGGACGAAACGGGCGTTCAGTGCTTCCAGGTTTTCCATGGTGGTCTAGTTTCAATTGACTCATGATCTCAACTATTGGAATTAATTTTTGCTGATTCTCTCCAACTGCCTAACAATAATACCAATCAAGTGGTAATGTAACATAATAATATTACTGTCAGGCAGAAGTGCAAGTATAACTCAATAATTTAGTTATATTTGTCAGTAAGAATTTTAAGAAGTTCAAGTCAAAGAGAGAATAAAAACTCTAATTTTAACCCTATCTGGTAAAGACTGCATAGATGGATAGGCTAGGGTTTTAGGGCTGAACAAATTCCATCTAAATACAAGGTTTTGGTCTAAAGATATGAATTTTTATAGCTTTGTTGATGTGTAAAAGGTACTATCACTCAGTTGCAACGTAGAACCTGGTACGTAGTTACATCCTTTCCAACTGACATAACCCATTAGCACGGCGAGATGAAATGGTCAGGTCGAATCCTAAAGTAGTAGAGATAGCAACAGTATCAATGGTAATAGAAAAGATTGGTCATTAAAGGTACGATTCAGAAAAGTATAAATCAGTGAGATAAAACATCATTTCGGAAGATCATTCAGAAGATCAGAAGTTGGGGGAAAAACAATGAATGGGGGCACCTGCCCCATTGCAAATGATTTCGAGATATGTCGTTCAAAGTCTCCAACCACTGATTACGATAATCATGCTGATCCCAACCACGTAGTCGCCGCCTTTTAATAAGGTTCAGTTCAATTGTCAATGACTTCATGAACTGATTACATGTTTTGGTTAAACCGTCCATAGTTTTTTTCCAACCTAATCTTACACTATACAACATCACCCGACGTGATAGGTAGTGGTTTTGAATGTGTCCGATTCTCTTCAAGTATTTCAGTAATACAGTAAGACATAAGCTACTAACATGGTGAACAGTTGTACATGTTCTCGATTCGTATGTTGTCTAATGTAATCCATTCTTCATTTCTTTACTCAATTATATCAAAGGATACAATTAATAATATCGGATATTATTGGATATTTTTTGTATCATTTCAGTATAAGTTTCATTCAAGATGAAATGTGTGAACTTTCGTTCAGTGCTCCGATTCTATTCCTTGTATTGACTAAAGTAAGCTACATTCAATATGTGTATGTTTCTACAGTAACTATATATTTTCCCCTATATGTGACCCTATTAAAAATATGTAAAAATTATTATATCAGTGGTTGTATTTTGATCTAAGGATGGATTGGCTTTGCGACTTATTTGATGTGTTCTTTGGAGAGTCAATAAATCCACATTTCACCAGTCTTTTGTGTTTTTACATTACGTAGTGGAAATGACAGTGAGTTCTCAATTGTCAAGTAAAAGCAGGAGGACTGACGACATAATGGACTCAAAATGTACATAACAGCGATGACACACTGTTAACTATAACAGCGCTGATGACAACTTTTGATAAAACAATGACAATCCAAATTTTACAATATTGATAGTTATGAATCAATAATTAATTGAACAATCACTTACTAACCGGTCAACATAATCGCCAAGAAATAAATATTTTTGATCTGGTGGTTTACCACATCGTTTAAAATATTGTAATAGATCAGTATGCTGTCCATGTAAATCACCAACAATAATCAATGGTGAAGTAATATGCACAAGAACTGGTTCACTCATAAATAATGCTCGTGCTGAATGAGCAAGATCTAATAATTGTTGTTCAGTAACTCCACGCTGTTATTTTAAAAGAAGAGAACAAATGTAAGAAGGATCAAAGATCTTAAAATAGGATATATGGCTAAATATAAAAACTAGTGTGAAAGTGTTGGGACTTAGAAAATAGAAAACTACTTGAAGTAATCAGTATTCTTTAAAAAGTTATCAGAAGATTCTAGAAAACAGCGGGGGATTACCAAATATATTACCACTTTCAGTTTATTTCCAAGAAGCCTCTAAATGTGTATAGTCCGAGAAATACCGTTGTTTTCTGAACAGTAAATTATCTTCAAAGCAAATTTCCTTCCATAGTTCCCACCTTCAATTTTCCTTTAAGATTCCGAGAGTAGAAGATTCCTGTGGTTCAGGAAATCGGTATCTAGTGGTTTAAGTGAAATATTCATCAGAAAGTACTAAGGGAACATAGGGAATTGCATTTCTTGACAATTACAATTTAGGTGTGCTATGTTTGAAGAGATTAAGAATTCACCTAAATCTGCGAAAGGAACGAAGACAGTAACACAATGACCAAATAAGCTAACTTCTCCGATTCATCCAAGACCCGCTAACTAGAGAAAGAAGTTCAGTCAGAAGTACGAACAACAACCACAAGCACAATTCAAGCATATATATACAACATAAAAATGTCCTTGAGAAAACGCTACAAATCATCATATCAAAAAGGATAACGAACCAATGACATTTAAGGTCCTCGAAGTGGGAAGTATCATATGAAGATGAAAATAGCCGCCTTTGACCCGAAAACAAGAAATTCAAATTTCCAAAATACAATTACAAAAATAAGACATTTATCAAGTGATTTCTGGGGATCTAACATCCCTAACAGGGTAAGGAATAGCTAGGGAAGCTCTAATGCGATGCCCAGTGAATACTATAAGAATAATTAACAAATCACGATTTTATTGATCATTCTTTAGTTAATTATTTGGCTAACAGACCTAAAAGTTTTGCTTTGTCTGTATATATTTACTAGGTTAACTGGTTCTGTGAATTCAGTCTCATCCATTGTGAGACAAGACTAAATCAGAATCTCAGAACAATAAATTCATGGTAATAATAGTTTAAGACCATTATAAAGACACGAGGAACTTCCTTTGTACGTTACGTAATCTAACACTATACCCTTTCTGTTACGTCATCACTTCCACCCAAAGTTTGCGCTGATGATGTCGTTCAGAAGAAAAATGAACCAACATCATTTCCAGATAGATTAAACGTTAATCAGCTCTATAAAGCTATTTCATCCTAGTGTATACTCTTAAGTAATTTCCATCATTGTTAATCAAAAATATTCAAGTTTCATGACAATCGAAATATCTGAGAGTCGTTATACAAATAGTCTACATCTATTTGTGATATAGCACTGTAGCGAACGAGAATACCAGTTGTGACAATCAAATGTATTTGAACGTTTTAGTAAAATCTGAAAACCATACAGTAAATACTTCATTTACAAAATGTTAATCAATCGTCTCAGACTTTATTGTTCTTTTGTTTGCACACCAATCATTCTTTGTTCTCGTTCTCTTTTCTTTAATTATTTTTAACCTTTTGCCTCCAGGCACTGCACTTTAGATTGGTGATACATACTACTTATATCTGTCAACATCAGTAGTACACACCACAGCACGACAAATAGTCAATATTATCAATAATGGTTGACATGGTTATTATTGTTATTATTACTAAACTTTTATAGACAAATACACCGTGTATACATAGGATTATTGTGAGTGTACAGGTTAGTGACTTGAAAGTATACTACAAGAATGCGATCAGAACTAAGTGACTAAACAAAACTATGATTGATCACTAATCAATAATTAGTCAATTGCAAATATCTCAGTGCCCTCAACTGCCCTGGTACTGTCGAGGGTGAGGAGAGGCAGCTCCCTCTCTCCAAATGCTCTCACATTGCCACGCGTATACAGTCACTGCCAGGGAGGTCCTAATCACTGCCTTCTCATGACATTATTGTTGATTATGAAATTGAGAGGACGAAAGCGAATATCCGGCGCCCTAACCGGGTTGGTGGATATGGATGATCTACATAGAGGAGTTGGAAAACCTTGATTTCAAACCAATGGTGTACATGGGCTCCAGGATCCTAAGGAAACAAACGGCGTATGAACCTATTGTTATTCACTGGCTACCATGGGACTGCATCTCCTTACGTTGCCCCACTGCCTTATGGATCAAACGTTTAGGTCGAAGGTTCCGGTTGAGTCCTCTTAAGAAAACCATCTGCTTCGGTTTGAGTACCCTGTCAGTATCGCAGTCCTCACACAAATCGATCGATGCAGTGTGGTGCATATATATTCTGTGCCCCTTTGTACCAATATTTATGTATTCAAATAAATAAATAACATCGGTTCTACAAAAGATAAATTGTAGCCTAAATACATCAGTGGTCAAATCTATGAACTGTGATGTTAGACAATGCAAGTTTACGGCTCACATGAACTATCACCATCTTCAAGAGTTCAGGTACATCATGTTGACGAATATAAAGTTATCTTGTTGTTTATTACTACTAAACAACCTGTCAGCTAATAGTAAATTTTAAAACAAATTTATTTACCATTAAAATTTTAGCTCTACTACTACCAACTTGACGTTGATTATTGGCAATCGTTTTTTCAGTTAATTCAATTGGTAGATCTTTTTTATCATAACTAAGAACTTCAATTAATTGATCTAAATTTAATTCTTCTTGGGATTGCTAAAATTTAACAAAAAAGAACAAAGACAGATATATGTATCAGTAAAAGTGGAGATTGTAGTACTTTTATTAGTTGAGTTTGTTGGGGACGATAGTTCCCCAACAAACTCATCTTTTGTAATTTTATCTTTGTGGAGCTGGTATGCACATGTATGCTTGGGCATTTCTTACCATCCACACACATAGCCGATCGACGAACTTATCGATTAAATGTTTAAAAACTTCCATGGCAAAATCAAGTATATATATTTGTATAAATACGCTTGATTGTGTGCCTGATTGACCTAACCTGACCTGGTATCTTCTGGTTGCCTGTAGAATACACTTTCTACGTCTCACCAAGACTTCTTGATCGAGTTAGCTAAGTCGGGAACAACGGACCAGAATAGTCTATCGAGACTCTGAATCCTTGATCCGATCGACAAGTCACTGCCCTCTAATCGGCGGCCTTAAGACATAACAAAGTTCATGAGTTAATTAAAGCTAGACCATCATGGAAAATCTGAAAGCATTGGATGATATTTTCGCTCTTGTATGCTTGCTGTTGAAGAGTTCCACACTAAGACGAAACAGCCATCCAGTGGTTTCAGGTTTTCCATGATGATCTAGCTTTAATTGACTGATAAACTTAAGTATTAAATAGATATTAGTCATTAAAAAAAGAGATAATAAACTCTTCTTTGTGTGTATGCTAATATAGACTACTCCTATAAATTCAGTTACAAGGATTAAACAAAATATATAGGCGAACAATATTGTTTCCGATTAGATCCTTATCAGGCTTTACTCTAAGTATTAGTGAACACCTTCCTTCGTTGTTGGGATAAGATACTGTGAATAACACACGCAGCTCAGTTCTATCACATTTGGTCTATAGCTGTCCTACGATTTTGTTTTTTTCCTCAAATATACGTTTCACAGTCCAATTATCTGAACACTTCTTATTACGTAATCTTATAATCTTTTATGAATGTTATTTCAGTGGCTATACTTTTCTAATCATTGACCTATTTTAATAGTTGAATTTATGAGTCAGTTGAAGCTAACCCACTATGGAAAACCTGTGAGCACTGGACAGCCATTTCGTCCTATTGTGGGACTCCTCAGCAGTGTGCACCTATGATCCCGCCTCGCGAGACTCGAACCCAGAACCTATTAGTCTCGCGCACAAGCCCCCAACCCATAGACTACTGAGCCGGCATCCAACTGTGTTAATGTCTAACTTCAACCAATTCACCTACTTCCCATTATGAAATGTTGATTCAAGCCTTTATTATTCTTATCAAAACTAGTACACCTGTCATCACACTATCAATTTATACTCTTTACTTATTATGTAATCTTTTCTACTGTTATCATTGACTCATAAACTGCCTTGATTGGTTTAATCGTTTTGCATATCCATATAAATATTACTGTATATTAGAGTAAAACCTGATGAGGATCTAATCTAGAACAATACTGTTTCCTTATATATGTTGTTCACAATGAAAATATGGAAATTTTACAAGGATAAACTATCTAGAAAGCCTTCTCTTTACACTTTCATACATGTGTACTGACAAGATTAGGAAAAGGGATTCATCAATCACTGAATAGTAACATTTTTTGTCATCTAGTAAATATAATTTGAATACCACATTAAAATTGAAGTGATCTTCTTGATTTTATATCAGTGAGAAAGACTATAACTCTCTTCTATGTAGCTGAAGTTATCAGGATTAATTCCAGTGAAAACTTAACTTTTATAAACATCTTTATTTACTATGGCCTATGTAGATGTATGCAAATATTATATACTGATATCACTGATTACCTTTTTATGTTTATTACTGCCCTGACTCATTCTTAATTTACACATCCATTTTCCCCAATTCACGTGAAGTTCTTATCACTGTTATCATAATTACCATGACACCGTATCAGATGTATGGAATCCTATGGCAGTGTGTATCCATGACCGAACCTAAAGACTTCAGGTCTTGTGTCTAACGCCCTAGTCAGTATTCAACGGTCGATATTTCTAACACTAATCAGTCACTAGAATAACTCAAGCATATCCAAACGGACATTGGCACCTAACATTATGTCTAATGTTCCTTGGTTTCCAATAGTGATTTAATTAAGTTACTTTTAAAGTGTAAACTTCGACTGATATAATAACTAGCAGAAAAAAACTAAATGTTTTATTGATAATCATTAGTTTCATGCTGCTTACTAATATTGTATCCGAGACTTTGTATTATTATACTTAGTAACTACTCAAAATTATTGACTCATAGTGATTCATCATAAAGTGGGATAGACATGAAAATCATTAAAATGTAGATCTTATAAACTGAAAATGCAACATTTCAAAAAATATCATGCTACACTGAGAAATATGATATTCGTGGTGGTAGTGGTGGTGGTGGTGAGAGGGGTTATTCCCTACGGATTATAAGTTCACACCACTGCATGGCTCTGTTCTAGCTCAAAACAGTAATCTAGCATTTTGGGATTTTCAACGATCTCCCATAAGCTTTATATTTAAATACTGAATCATAGAAGAGATAATTTCCAATATACATTACATTATAACAATGAATAGAATGCAACAATACTAAACATACCATTTATATACATATAATGATAACAATAGTAAAATTCTGTTACGTAATTGGTATAATGCATAAACTCAATCTGGAAGTACCAACAGTCTTATCGTTTCCTTAGTTGAAAGGATCAAATCATCTAAGATAATAGTCGTTATGAGGAGTGAATGAGAAAAGAATAAATAATGATCTACTGAATTCATTTTTTCTTTATGCTTGTCTATCTTTGTATACGCGCGTGTGTGTGTGTGTAAGTGAGAGAGAGAGAGAGAGAGAGGAAGAGAGGGAGCTCTTGTGTATCCAATCCAAAACCAATGATTCTATGAATTTCGAACCTTGACTAATTAAGGGCGTTTCACTAAGAAATGTTATGTATATGTATATGTAACGTCAAAATAACCGAATAATGTTGGAAATTATATTGAAATGTAAAAACGTCTTTTTTGAAAAGAAAAAAAAAGACGATTGGGTCATAGAAACTGTTACCTAATATAAATGTACTTAACTAATTGAATAACATATTCACATAACATGCGTATAATGAACATGGTTATAATTAAAGGATAAATATAAGATCAGTTGATATGGTAACTCAAGTAAACAAGAGATTAAATGGAATGAGTTATTTTTCATTTCGAATCATAGATAGAGAAGGGGTGGATGGCAGTTGAGGATGGTGAATATATATTACCTTCATGAGTATCCCTTTTATTGTGGTAAAAAAAGAAATGACATTATATCGACCCTTTCTTGATAATATAACTGGTTATAGATAAGTTATTAAATGACATTTTATCTTTCACTAAATATTGAACTTGAAACAACTTGTTCCATATCATCATTGTAAGTAAATCAATTTAGTATAATTTCAAGGAGGGATTCAATCTTTTCTAGTTTACTATTGATTTAATGAGAATAATTGAATACATGCATATATCAGAATGAGTTTTGCGAAGAGTTTTAGAAATTTCACAGGTTGAAATCATGAGTCGACTGAAGCTAGACCACCATGGAAAACCTGGAAGCACTGGACGGCCGTTTCGTCCTAGTATGGGACTCCTCAGCAGTGCGCATCTTCGTGGATTGGTTGAAGTTAGACATTAACACCGTCAGATGCCCGCTCAGTAGTCTAGTGGTTAGGTGCTCGCATGCGAAGCCAGTGGGTCTTGGGTCCGAGCCCCGCGTGATACGGGGTCATGGATGCGCACTGCCGGGGGGTCCCATGCTAGGACGAGACGGTCGTCCAGTGCTTCCAGGTTTTCCATGGTGGTCTAGCTTCAGTCGACTCATGGTTTCAACCTGTGTAACATACATATATACTACTGGTTAGTTTTTGTATACATATAGATTTTTTAATTTCTAACTAGAGAACCTCTAACAAATGGAAAATACATGAGGGTCTATTAATGAAAAGGAATGTAGAAAAGCATAAATAACTCAGATAACTTAAATGCAAATTGACTTAAATCTTAGAAAGTAATATGAATCCCTAGAAATTGGTATATCCATCTGTGTTTATTAATGATTCTTATTGTTATATCCCGATGAGAATAATGAATGGTAACTGTTGGAATCCATTTATGGACTAATACTAAACGTATATTTTTATCGTGTAATTGTTAAATAACTAAACTATTCATATTCGTGTTCCTATTATCATAAGCTTTATCTTGATCTATGAACTATTATTATAGGATTTACCGTTGTTAAGTTATGCCCAATCATATCAATCACTATCTCCCACATCCACAACCACTTTTGGCTAAATCTTATACAAATGTTATTTTCTATTTTATGGCACGATGTGGTCTGTTTGGTCTGTATATAAACCCAGTATGCTTTAAATAAATGATTCATATAGCAGAAGCTGGGATTGGTGTTCTGGACTTAACAGGCTGGGCTAGGCGGGAAGTAGGACAGATAAGGACTCTAGACTTCACGTACGGGTTTTATGCGTCCTTTGATCCGGTCGATAATTCCCTGTTCTCTAATTGGTGTTTTCATCACGTTATACATTAATAGGACACAGGGCAAAATTTATAACACTTATCAGTTGTTTACAAACACAAAAATGAAAGAATCTGTGAATAGATTAAATGAACAAAATGAATATGACAAGTTGTTTAAAAAAAAGTCCACTTAATGATCTACATTAAATCGTTGATTCATGTATAAAATCCAGAATCCGACACAAGTTATTTGTCCAGTTAAAAAGGTGTTCAAACCCTTTAAAAGTTATGAAAATACGATTAAAGACAAATCGCTTTACAACTGTGTTAAATTCAGTGGTAGAAGAAAGCAAGATAAAATGACATAAACTACTGAATATTAGTAAGTAACATGATACAATCTACAAAAAAATGCGCCTTATAAGAAGGAAGTGACAATGAATGGAGTAAAACAGAATTAGCACAAGTGCAAAAAAAATAATTCACAAAATTGAATTGAGATATCGGATTCTGTTACACTTGAGAAGTGGGGTATACATTTTTGTGTATATATATACAAATATTGTGTTGCTAGGTCGATAGTTCAAATTGAAGAATTCGACTGACAAATATTCACGAAAATGAATTTATTATTTATTTATTTCAACACATAGATATTGTTACAAAGAGGCACCAAATACATATGCGCCACACAAATCTCATTCGATATGTGTGAGGGCTGGGATACTGTCCGTGTGCCCAAACCGAAACAGGTGGTTTTCTTAGCGGGCCACACCCCGAGCCTTCGACTTGAAGGTCTGATCCACAAGGCAATGGAGCATCGTGAGGAGATGCAGTCACATGATAGCCGATGACCAACGATTTTTACACCATTTGTTCCTTCAGGATCCTGGAGCCAATGTGCACCATTGCTTTGGGACCCGGTTAAAGCGCCGGACATTCGCTTTTCGTCCTCTCAATTTCGTAAACAACACCCCCGCCACGAGAAGGCAGTGAGTATCCAGGACTAAATAGAAATCAAAACAAACAGAGAAATAGAACTAAGAGGAAGCTTACTTTTCTAAATTGAATATTAAATTTTAGTGCGAAATATGAGAAATTAATGTAAACATGATATGGAAGTATTTGAAATGTAACTGTTTGTATAGTTAAGATTTCGTTCGTCATTCAAAAGACTGAATTATGGTTAGACTGTAATTCTTGTTCCACAAATGTAATGCAAGTCACAATTCTGAAATATTTTGAGCTACCGTTATTCTATGATCATATATATATCTATAATATATTGAAGATTTTGTTTAAAATAGTCTATACTCTATTCAAAATATTAAATGAAATTCAACATTATCGTTGTAGATCATTATAATCAATACGAATAGCCACACTCTGAGATTAACTGAACATGATGGTAAATAAATGAGAGAAGGGAAATGTGGTTCAAAATGAAAATGAAGCATGAAAAATGTAAGATAGAGAATAAATAAGATAGTAAAACTGAGACTGACTTCATACTGTATGATCCAATGTCATCAGTCATATATTTCGACTGTTACATGAGCCTCAACTGGCCAGTCTACAGCAAAAAAAGTTGCTCTGACGACAAGTTGATAACCGCTTGATCTGATCTTATGTCTTCTTTAGCTCATCATAAGCTTTCCTCTGACTTGTTCTTATGTTCGTTCAAAATGACAATGGCGTGACATATGTTTTTGCCCATACAGATGATGTGAGGTAATAGACGAATCAATCGACTTGCTATCTTTATCCAGTCTCAGTAATACTTACTCCATGATTATTGAATTTTTAAGCGCAATTATAACGAGACATGATCCCTTTTTGACTCCATTTTCATATCTACCTGTTGTAAAAGAAGACATTTGACATAAGACTAGTTTTATTCTTGAATATTCAAGCTAAGTAACTGCTAAAATGTCAGTAAAACACTAAACAGATGTTTTATTTAATTTTGTGAACTACGGACCACTACACAACGATAATTTCAATTCTCGTAATGAACAAAACTGTTAGGACCTGTTAAACATAATGAATGGTAACTTTGGGATCCTTTATGGACCAATACTAAACGTATAGTTTTATTGTATGATTATGATATGATGGAAAGAAAAGTCCATTTTCGACTGAATTACTCATTATGAGTTTTATTCAACATTCAATATCCGTTTTGATTCAACGTCAGGATCATTCAGTGTAGTATTCGATTGTTTTTCCAGTATGATATTCTCTTCTGTATAATATACGATATTCTTGTATTCCGTCGACATGAACTATACTCAGTCTGTGATTTGTTATAACTGAGTATGTGATTTAATCCTAATTATTAATCAAAATGGGTGTACCATCAATATATAAACCAGTGTATTTTAGACTAGATTCAATTTGTCGTCGTCGTCATAGTGTTTTGGGGCTAATAAATCTTCATTTATGCCAATCTTGTATTCTTACTTTCTCATCGTGAGAATTGCTGAGGTCTCTCGTTACGAGTATAAGTGATCAGCGCTTTTCTTTGTTTTTACGGCATAACAAAAACATATATTCTAATTTTAATCGATATGTGATGTAACGGCCTAGTGATTGTCCATTACTATTACCTATTAGGTAATCACCTTTATTCCGGCCTTATTACTTAACAAATTATGGATATCAATATTTAAAACTATTCAAATTCATAGTTAGCAAATTAACATAGTTTTATTCTGTGTTCGAATCTTACTTACTTACGCCTGTTACTCCCAATCGAGCATAGGCCACCAACCACCATTCTACAACCCACTCTCCTCTGGGCCTTCTTTTCTAGTTCTATCCAATTCTTGTTCATTTTACTCATGTCTATCTCCATTTCTCGGCGTAATGTGTTCTTTGGTCTTCCTCTTTTCCTTTGGCCTTGAGGATTCCATGTGAGAGCTTGTCTTGTGACGCAGTTGGGTGTTTTCCTCAATGTGTGTCCTATCCACTTCCACAGTGTTCGAATCTGATATCATTTAAATTTCCATTTCGCTCGTACTTCTGCTTAAATCACTTCGTATATGACATTTATCTTCTATCTATCATTTATCTTCTTCTACCTATATCACGTAACGGTTTTTCTTACCAAGAAACTTTACGAATAATCGTCATTTGTAGTTCTTTCGAAGAAACTTGGAATAGTAACCTCAATAATAGTACTGTAATTTTTAGTACTTCCTTTCAATCCAATGTTTTTCTAGTTTGTAAAAGTTAAAGCTTAATTTTGTGAAACACAACCTTTCAATGTATTATGATATAATATTGGCATTGGTAATCAACAGACGATTTGGAGCTGAACATTATCGATTAGTTGAAGTAATTATTAATGGATGTAAGTTTATCTAAATTGGAAATCTGTTTACGTTTTATTAGGTGGATTTACTCGAAAGGCGATTCCAGTCAACTTATGAGGTTGTATATTATGCATTTTGACGAACCGATAAGAACTTGGAACGTTGATGATAAAAGTTAACAGAACTAATCCAACTGTTACATTTGAATCGATTAGCCATGACATCAAATTAAATGATTCTAATCTTGTATAGAAGCAATGGTGTGAATTTCTATCTAACTTCAAAGATGTATCATAAACTAGATCTAAAACCAATCCTCCAAAAATTATCCTCTAGGAAACTAATTTTACCTATTGAGATAAAAATTTCAATCCATGCTCGACAAACTTTACAGGATAGAGATATGTTTCCATTTAGGTTTTACTCCATTCAAAGGAAACACTAAAGGGGTTCGAGTAATTAGATATTAAAATCCTGTCAAGCAAGGATTTCAGTAGTCTTCCAAAAGAAATAAAAACACTACTCAGACCCTCGAAGTACTAAATTACATTACGAGGGGAATTCCATTATGTTAAGGAATTTGTTGGAAAAAAATGCACAAATATTAATAAGGGGCTTTAAAAAATTACCATAAACTTAACACCTTCGTTTACTCCCAAGCTTTTATACTGGTTGGATTAAATGTTAGTTATTAAAAGCTACAAAGTGACTAATCCTAGGAAGACGTTATTTGATAAAATCGCCCTACTGTTAGTTTGATATCTATGGAGAGCTTTAATTTTAATAATTTCAATTGTATATAGAATGAAAAGAGGCTATTATCACTGTTTGTAATTCAGTTAAGCAACTATTCACACTCTAACGTCTGATTAGTCCAACCGTATACAGTAAAAGTACAAAAGCTATCCAGGGCACTATTATCAAATAGACATAGATACTTAATAGTAAACAAACTGATTTCCATAGAAACCTCTAAGAGCAGCTTGTGACTAAATGGATAGACCGTTTCCTCACCACAACGTATCCACGATTGTATTTGACATCACATGAGCCCTTAGTATATCACATGACTTGGTTAGTTTGCTCACTGTATCAGTATTGCTCCATGAATAATGGGCTATGTAACTAACAATTCAAAATAGAACCTGTTACCTTACCAGAAAAATGACATAATCACCTTACTCATACTTTTGATGATATTTGGAATATCACAGTAGAATAGAACATTTTTATTGATAATTTTATCAAATTGTGCTGATAATTGGTGTGAAAATGTTAACCTGAAGTTTGTGCTGATGATGTCCTTCAGAAGAACGACCAAACCATCCAGCTCAGAGAACGAAACTGCATCAAAAAGTTAACCAATGTATATATGTGCCCAGTTTTTACGTTGCTTATAACTGGTTGAATTCGAGTCCCTAAGTGAACATCAACAGTGAGATACAGTGATATTTAGCCGACTTGTGCCGAATAGAACTAGACGAGAGTTCCATATTCTATAGATAACCGCATACCAAGTGTGCTATAGTAATATATATATAATTTCGAAGAAAGAGCGAAATTAGAGAATGAGACATATCAGTGAAGACTGGGATCGATTTACAATCCATTTCACCTCAGATCTTTAGTCATTATTTTAGTTCATCGGTTAAATACATTTACACCACGAAGATAAATACAAATAATACCGAGATATACCTAATCGTAATAGGTATTGGAACAGCTAAATTATCGAGTTACAGTCTTTCAATAAAAGGTTTATTTGAGGAAAAAATAGTACACTTCCCAACAAAGCCGTGACCAGTGGAGCTAATCTGTGTCGGGCAGAGACAGGTATCTACCTCAGTACAATAGAAGACGGTCGTGGTTGAGGTTGGAAATTAACACCATTGGATGTTGACTCAGTGATCCAGTAGGTTAAGCGTTCGCGCGCGTGACAGAAAGGCCTGGGTTCGAATCTCCCGAGCGGGATCGTGGATGCGCACTGCTGAGGAGTCCCACAATGAGACGAAACGCCAGTCCAGTGCTTCCAGGTTTTCAATGGTTGTCTAACATCAATCAGTCCATGATCCCAATTAGAAACTTAATAATCTCCACAACCCCTATACTGATAATTCCAACTTTGTTTACAAAATTTAACTCTTAAATAATTATTCCTAATATATCACTGTAGTCGGCACAAAATACAGGAACATACTAAAAATAGTAGAAGCAAAACTCAATGATCGAATACGTGTATTTTTATGAGTAATCAATAGTTGTTATTGGGCAACCTTAACTTTAAACAGTCAGATCAAATAGATAGTCAGCTTAGTTTTAATTTGCATAATAATAAGCCATATGAGTATCTGCCTGTATTCACATGCCATATCAAGGTCAAAAGGTAAGTGGGGGGATACAATACTGGAGCGCTATTGGATTAAGTAGATTGTGCACCTGATTCAAGGTTTCAGTCAACATGTCCATGTATTTATGAGAAAAAGAGATGTATACCGACGGTTTATATAAATTTTATTTCATTTGCCGACTACAGTTTCCTAGTTATTTCTCAGTCTTCTCACTTACCTAAAAAGGTGAGTAAGCGTATAGAACCACAAACCAACCAATCACTACGTGCATGATATGACCAAGACAAGTGACACGATAACATAGAACAAATTGCACTGAACAACGAAGATGATTTCTCTCACCATTTCAATACCTTAAATCTTATTGAAACGAACGCAGGAGTCTCAGAAAATAACAATTGGCTTGTGACGGTGGATAATTATCGTCAAACAAAAAAACACTCTTGTATATACATCTCCAATCAAACGTAATTTATAAATAAAAATGGTTGGATAATACATTATAAATGATCCGACAGTGAATTAAACTGATCAATAAAACTATACAGACCATATATAGCAACATTGATCGAAATGTGAATTAGAAACAAAACTTTCTAATTAAAAGGTAAACAACTTACAATGTTGGTATTTAGCAGCGTCACCCCGTATTAGTATATAGTTAAAACTATACTTACTAAACTATGGTGTCGGAGACAACATTCGCATGACGTCTAATTAATGCTATTCTGATGTATTCACTAGGGTTAATGACTCATTGGACAGGAGTTTAAGTATTCTATATCAATAAGCCATCATTTATATTCATCACAAATTAGTAACTAATACATAATGAGATATATAGACGCCCAAAGTTGTTTATTAATCACGAACCATTATATACAGATATATGGAGTAAAAAATCCCGACTATTGCGATACTTAATAAATCTGTAGAAGAAAAAAGCCACAATAACTAACTAAGAAAGACTTGACATACATGATACTGATCACCACCCAGTGATCTATCAATTGTGATTACATCTCAGTCCTACAGAGGGGTGGGTGCGGCCCAGATAGCTCAATGGTAACGTCTCTGACTGTGAAGCTGGGTGACACGGGGCCGAATCCGTCAGGGAGCACCAGTCCTCAAGATTACAGGTGCACCTTGCTGACGAGTGCCAAGTAGCACGAAATTCGGGCCCAGGGTTTCCTGTTGACTACCTCCAACCACCATCTTATCTCAACATAGTGTACGTAATGTCGAGTCACCTTGACTAGTGGCCACATCTCAACTTGGTCGATAGCATTCGATCTGCACTAAGAAGGACTTGACACACATGACATTGATTACCACCTAATGATCGATGAATTGTAACTAACTGGTTGGATAAGACAATAAACTGTGGAATTAAACATGATTTATTTCAAGTAGCACCTATATATCACACTTATGAGCATATATGAACAGAAAACTTAAGTTTAAAGCTGTCACTAATCTACCATGTATATTAATATGTACACACACACATACACATTCACACTATGGTCAACTCATGTGAAAACGATAAATTCAGAGTGAAAGGTTTGACAAAATCAAAAAAAAACAATACAGTTAAGCAATAGATCCAGAAAAGTAATCAGCAATAAACGAGACCGATACATACTATTAATCTTATTCAAGTAAAAAAAATATTTTTTAAAACGGGTGCAGCCGTCCAACTAGATCCAACTGTTTGACCATTAACTACAAGAAAATTTGGCAATGGAACACGTATGATGCGCATATGAAGATTCATTAATTGATTAGGAAGATTAATAGTAGGTTCATTAGAAGATTGAGCATTCGATTCAGACTTTGTACAGTTAACATTGCTACCACCACTACTACTTAGTTCGTTGTCAGTAGTAGTGGCAGTAGTAGTAGTAGTCGACGCCGTAGATGTACGAAGGTATGAAAACTTCTCTATCATATCAAATAGATATTGATTGTCTAAAATTGACAATGCATTTAGACATGCATGTAATACGAAGCCTTCAATTAAAATTTCTTCAACAAACGGGTGAGGTATAGTAATGATGTCTTTCCGAGTTGGTCCAACACCCTGAAATTAAAATTGTAGAGGGGAAAAGCAAAATGTAAAACATTGGATGGATGGAATTTTATTCAATATTAATATAAATGTTATCCAACAGCCAATTTCAGGATAGAGAGAAAACACGTAGTTTAGATAAATACTTTTGTCAATTATATGTTCCTTTGGGCCGTAACTATTTGATTGATCACGGATTATACGATTGATTGAACACTGTTTTTAGTCATAAACAGGGTCATCTAAACGGACTAATTTAACGATTATGGAAAAATCAAACGGTTCACTTCTGATTGGAAGAGACAATGGTTTTTATTCAGAATTACGAGCGTTCCACAACGAATCTATCTAGTTTTTACACAACACAACTACACACCGAAAACTGACTGCTTGATGAAGTGTTCATTTTTCAACTTCAACAAAACATCTGTTCTATAACAAATAGTTAAAAGTTGTGTTAACTTTGTTTCTGCTACCGTAATTAAAAACCAAATGTGACGGACAGGCTTTTATGTTAAGATGATCTATTCGAGTTACATTGACTGTAGCAATTCTTCCTTTAGGATCGTACAACTCCAATCAGGTAGGCCGCAGAACAGTAAGACCAAAATATAACAGATCTTAAGCATGAAAGCGTAGTCATACTATTGACTGTACTTCAAAGAGCAAAAGCAGTACAATTTTTCCAAAAAACAACCAACATCTGAAGAAAAGCTACCTTCTCCTAAGGGAAGTAGGGTCAGAAAAGGTCAGACTTAAAAGTAACACACCTAACCTTGCCCCATGGTTTCCGGTCCTGAGTCAACACATTTTAAACTACTGAAAAAAAAACAACGAGTGTAAAGAGCTTTAAGCAGTTTTCGATTGACACTGGAGCCATATTTACGGATCCGTAAGACCATTCCAAACCCAGTTTCGCCTTTAGGTACTCCAGGATGTAGGCATTCAGTGTGGACGAGCGGAAATTGACAACCACCAACAGATCTTAAAACAAACTTGGTTCTACTTTAATGATGTATGATTGAGTCTGTTGGTCAATGGTTCTATTTTTTGTATCTGTCCAGTCTGTAGTGACATGTGTAAAGCCTAAGAAGATTGTCTCGATACTGCCATTTCTGGTCACAAACAAAAATCCTCTACAAATAGAATCCATACCAGTTAGACTCAATAGTTCAAATGATAACACGTCAGTGTTCGAAGTAAAAAAGTACTAGGTTTAAGTTTCAATGTGAACATAAACATACTGAGATATAAACACAATCCAGCTGATGGATTCTAGATAACAGGAAATACGTATACCTGAACACCGATTACCACGAAGTGCAATGCTCACTAGTGTTTGGAATGGTTGGAAGATAGTTAGGAGCGGCCAAACCAAAACATGGTATCAGTGCTTGAAGTCACTAACTTCTAGTCTGAGCCATGTAGGTAAATGCACAAAAATTGGTTGAGGACCGCGTGACTATCGAAACCAATGGTTGGAGACTCTGGGTGACATGGCTCAGAATCAACCACAATGGCGTAGGTGTATACACTCTCTGTCTTCCCTTAAACTGTGAGATTAAAATTGCTTTATATCTTTCTATTAACTAATTCTTTCTTCTACACATTACTACCATCGATGTGACTACTCCTATGAATTCGGTGTTCATCTTGTTGTACTAATGAGGTATGGCAACTTGGACCGATGCATATATGTGCTTGGCCCTATGTTGTAGCTGACTGACTGGATTAAATGTATATTGAATTCCAGTGTTAGCTACCACAATCCAACTTTAATCATCGTTTGTATTATTAATTATTCCTTTATCTTAAAAAAAACTAACTTTTCCAACATTATACAATCGTACAGCAAATGGGGTACCATATGGATCGATTAAAAGTAAATTTAATGCTAAATCGGAATCATTAGGTAATTCAGCAAATACACGTCCAATGCATACAGTGTTCTTGTTGAATCCTACCTAAAGAAGCAAAACGAAACAAGCAAGTGGTTCTTTTTAATAAAAATTAATCTAAATAAAATAAACAAAATATTGAACGTATTTAAATTATACGAATGATGTTATCAATTGAAATGATTGTGATATGTATTGTTTATGCACAATCACCATCTCAATGCGCGATGATGACTGGTAAAGGAATATTCTGGAGGAAAGTTAAAAGCAGGCCAAATCAAAACGTGGCAACAATTCATAAAGAAAGTCACTAGTGAAATGATTCATGTAGGTCAGTACAGACTATTTGGTTGCGATCCACGTGATGATGATAACCAATGATTAAAGAATTCAAGTGACATAACTAGAAATCATTTGTAATGGTGCAGAAGGCGCATTTATTCTTTGTTTTTCTTTTAACCCTAAATTTTTAAATAACCTTGTGCAAAAATCCTTTCTTAATCTATCAATTCATATTTTATTCTCTAATCGTATCTTTGATGCCTAATCTTCTCAATTACCTACACTACTCTTGGATTCGCTTTGACAATTTCATCTTGCTATGCTAATGAGGTGTCACAACTTGAACCGGTGCATACATGTATCAGGTTCTACATTTGGTATGACTGAGTGACATGAATAATGAGTTTATCACGAATTGGTTTCATATTGTATAAAGACAAACTACGGAGATGTATACATCTTAGTGCTGATGCTGAGCCAAAAAGAAATATATTTTTTAGAGACATAACATAAAATATAGCAAATCACTATTTTGTTATTATTTCATATAACCGAATTGCAAGTGTTCAAATACTCAGCTTTGAAATCACATATTCATGGATCACAATAACAAAATATTAGCCACTTTGTTATTGATTTATGTCTAAAACACAGTAATGGGTTATTTGCTAAGAGTCCTAATATTTTTTGCAATTTGTTCAGTTCAGCCTACTTACTTACGCCTGTTACTCCTAATGGAGCATAGGCCGCCTTCTTTTCTAGTTCCATCCAATTCTCAATCATTTTTCTCATGTCTATCTCCATTTCTCGGCGTAATGTGTTCTTTGGTCTTCCTCTCCTCCTTTCACCTTGAAGGTTCCAAGTAAGAGCTTGCCTTGTGACGCAGTTGGGTGCTTTCCTCAATGTGTGTCCTATCCACTTCCAGAGCTTCTTCCTGATTTCTTCCTCCACTGGGATCTGGTTTTTTCTTTTCCATAGTTGGTTGTTGCTAATAGTGTCCGGCCAACGGATCCGAAGTATTTTGCGTAGATAACAATTAGTAAACAACTGTATCTTCTGGATGATGGCTTTCGTAGTTCTCCAGGTTTCCGACCCATACAGTAGAACTGTCTTGATATTTGTTCATTCAGCCTACGGTAACTGTTAATTATCAAATTTCGAGATACGAACAGGGTCTACTGAAAACTAAGTGCTACAGCATTTGACACAAATATCTAACAAACAAATAAAATTATATATAATTCTTGAACTCATTTTTTCCGACATCTTGTTGGTCTTAAGTTTTGTTAAAAATCAGGAAGGTAATGACTTTTATTGATTTTCTGGCTTTTACTATGCTATCTCATATAACATTATAAATTTTATGATGAGATTATAATTTGTAGACGACCCGTAAGCCGACACACAACCACATATTAGGGTCGGAAGAGGGTTATAAATTATTACGACAAATTAGGATTAAGATTTAGAGTTAGAAGTTACGGGTTAAGAATTAGCATGAGGGTTTTCAATTTTTAATTGGGATCATGAACCGATCAATGTTAGAGCACCCTTGAAAATCTGGAAGTAATAGACGGCCGTTTCGTCCTAGTATGGAACTGCTGAGGAGTCCCATACCAAGATGGAACAAACTGTAAACTTTGACCCTAACCCACTTTTCGGTTAATACGTAACAAATTATCCACTTATACCACCTTCACTCTGATTAGCTAAAAACAGATGACACTTTCCAATATCACCACAAGAGTCCTCCTTAGGGTTATCACAATAAAGTATTCTTTCACCAAAAATGTTTTACATTAACAAAACAAATTAAAAATAATAACGATAAGTTGAATAATTACTTGTAAATTATTGAATGGAGCAAACTGTAAACAATGTGAATTAGCCAATGAATTTGACCGACTGTCATTAGTCCTTGATGAATCGGTTGAAGTGTCGTTATTATAATTGTTTTTACTACTATATTTAGAAGCTTTCAAGTGTTTTTTCTTTTTACTACCACTGTTACTCCATTTTGTTTGGAAATTTGATCCAGATTTATTTTTATCATTGCCAGAAAATGGACAATAAGGTCCCAGTAGACGATTTAATGCTGATATCTCTTTGGGATTCAATGATGATACGTTTTGACTTATATCTGATTGGTCGAGGACAACACTATTACTGTTATTATTATCATTATTATTATTACTGCTAGACGAATCCGTATTCGTTGTATTGCTACTTTCAAGCACAGTTGTCACCATCAATTTCTTTAACGGACTAAGAGGTGAAATAAACTCATCTTCATTATTCATTTGTTGGTGTTGTTTATCAACTGATGATTTGTGAGTAATGGAACTTGTCTTTAATGTGCTAGATGATAATTCTGTTTGATCTGATTTGATTTCTGTAGAGTGAACATGAATTGATTGTTTTTTGTGGAATTGTTCCATTAATTTATGCCACTCCATAACAAATTTAATAATACGTTTAATACCATATTGTGGAGCAGGCCAGCCTGGATCTAAACAAACAGCCTGTAGCCAACATTTCAATGTTTGTCCAAATAAATCCTATGAAATGTGGAATAAAGAAAGCGAGGATTGAAACGGAGAACATAACATACCAATTAAATGAATATTTTAGTGAAAATTTTCTATATAAGTTGTATTCATCTCAGATTGATTTTAGTTGGCATACAAGTCATTTGATTGTTGATGTTAGCCGCATCGGTAGATATAGACCGATTAGTTGGGGTCCGAAATATAACCGCGAACAGTGGTTAAAGAACTTGAGTGTTAGAACTCAGAATTAACCATAATGGTGAAGGTGGATTTATCCTTCATCTTACTTTTGATTTTCAGGAATTCCTTACCAATCCATCATTTCCAACCATATTACTCTTAAAAATGCTTTAGTTCGTATAAAGAATAAGATTCCCTTTATACTAACACAAAATTGTGTCTACACTTAACGATGTGTCGATTGTGATCCCTTCTGTATTGAAGAGTCATCATATGAAATCTTGACCCGAGCGAAAGAACATCTGAGATATACAAAAAAAACGACATAATAATCCTATAGAAATTAAACAACCCAAAATGAGATCGGTAGTAGCAGTGAATGCTATTTTCAATAACTATCAAGTTGATATTAAAAATATCAAAATAATACAAAAAAGCTTTTCCAACTACAAATGAAGGCGAATAGCTGAAGCTTTTCATATACTGCTGAATCCCAATACCCTCAAGAAAAAAGAAGGCCTTAATATCCATCCGACTTAGACGATCTATCCGAGCTACCATGTCTGATTCTATTAACATCTTACATTTATTATACGTACAAATTCAATTCTATCCTTTCACGCGACAAATGTTACATTTTTAGTTAATCAACACACACTAATACACAAGCATATCTCTCATAAGTCACATAGATCAGAGTGACAGGACGTTGACTTGGTCAAACCTGTTTTGTAATCGTATTAATTATTCTTGTTTTGTTCCTTTGCACTGTGGTGCGTGCTACTTATAAGTGGTATACGGCGCAAGTCAGGAATGTAATGTCTGGCGGTAGAAGATGAAGAAGATCAAGAAAGGAAGAGCGGGAATAGAAAGCAATTAGTATGGAAATGCAATAACAATCAAGTTCGAGACAATTATTGAACATTTTACAAACTAAGTATTACAGTATGGTTTTTCTATTTTACCAAGTAACTGTAATTTTGTGCTAAATATAATTCGGTTGTCCTCACCTGTGTTCTCCTTCACTACAGCACTACTTTGTTACGTTCTATACTTGATTAACACAGAATATAATATACAACTAACGACACTTTAACGTATACAACCTCTTACAGTCTCAAATCGGAAGACAGAAGAAAGCAGAAGTGGTTGTTGGGTAAGAATCAAAAATGTACAGAAAAACATAGGTATTTATAGATATTAGCGTCAGCTATAACATCATTATAATCCAGCCACTCCGCAAGAAGACAAATTCTACTACCGTCCAATCGTAGCATGCCACGCTGATATTCTAGGAATTTTATTTATTCTATTTATTGGAACACATAAATACTGGCACAAGGGGGAACCAGTTACATATGCGCCACACAGATCTCATTTGATATGTGCGAGGGCTATGATACTGCCCGGATGCCCAAACCGAAGCAGGTGGTTTCCTTAGGGGGCCACACCCGGAGCCTTCGACCTAAAGGTCTGATCCACAAGGCAGTGGACCAACGTAAGGAGATGCAGTCACATGATAGCCGATGACCAACGGTTGGTTCATACGCCATTTGTTCCTTTACGATCCTGGAGCCCATGTGCACCATTGGTTTGGAATCAGGGTTTTCCAACCCCCCCCCCTAGGTGGACTCTCCATGTCCACCAACCCGGTTAAAGCGTCGAACATTCGCTTTTCGTCCTCTCAATTCCGTAAACAACAGTAATGCCACGAGAATGCAGTGAGTAGGACTTCCCTGGAAGAGGCTATATACGCGTGGCCGTGTGGGAGCATTTCGAGAGGGAGAGCGGACTCTCCCCACTCTCGGCCGTACCAGGGCATTTGGGGGCATATTCATCAGGTTCTGATTAGGTGGAAACCCTTCGGCTCCTTTAAAGCCTCTGAAGGCTTCGTCGTGCTTCTCGAAAACCGTCCCAACATACTTAAACTTGGGTTAATTTAATTCGTTCATTGATTCTCTATAGAAGTGGCTTACACTAAATCACGAAACGTAAGAAAATTTAATTTTCCTACCTATTGGAGTATTACAAATACATTATATTATATTTTAAGATACTTCACTTTGTAGAGTATGCTACTATCAGTGTGATTTAAATGTAAAGCTTCCAGCTAAAAATCAAAGTGGATTCCGGCATTTTTAAAAGGTAATTTGAACTAATCCACCTAATCTCTAAATATGAAGGTTACCTTTAATATTTTTTTATTTTCCTATTAGAAAATAATCACATTTAAGTTTTGGAATAACGCCAAAAACCAACTGTGGTTTACATTTATTATTCACACCCGCATATATAGTATAAAAACAATTTTCCATCCATTTCCTCCCCTACTACCAATCATGTACACCTTAAACCTGTTATCCAATAGTATTGATACTTTCAAAATGATGTAATTAGTTACTATTGTTGTTTAAAGATGGATACAAAAGCCAATAATCTATCTAATGATTAGCTTTTGCAATAACAATAAGCTCTAGCAATCACATTGTTATTAGTTTGGATCCAATTTCAAATGTGGTAACAACCAGAGATAATTTATTTCTCAACATACTACATCTTTACATAAATAGAGACAAAAAAAATGTGCATCTGAACATAATGAGGATACATTTCTATTACACTTAAGCCAATCAATATTTATAGTCGTGTTATCAAAATTAACCGTTAGGGATAAAGGAGAAAAACCATAATAGTTTTAATATCGGCCTGTGTTCCGTATTTACTTTAGTCATCTAACAGTAGAATTGAATGTAACTTTTAACGGCACTCTACGTAATCGCATACAGGGAGTTAGAGTTGTGCTCTATTGCATGAAGACTAGTAATAATAATATTGTATGTATGTTTTAACGTCGGCAGATAAATCGAGAGCTGAATTCGTGATTCACTAGTATTATGTTCAACAGTCCAAAACATACACACATATACAAACATATATTGTGATTACCCAAACAACCCAGTAATAAACAAATACATGGTAAGACAACGCATCCTAAACCAATTTCAATTAAAACATATGCATAACTCGACAGAAAAAAATCTCATATCGTCTGATAGAAAAAAGAAAACAAGGAAAAAAACAACAGAACTATTTGCCCTTACCTGATAATGCCAAGCTAAACCACGATTATAATGAAAGTTCGGCTCTAATGCAATTGAACGATCTTTGACAGCTTGTGCGTATGCAGCAATACATCGTGTCATAATAAGTTGTGGTGATGATGAGATCAGTGTAGATTTATTGATTGATGAATTTTTGTCATATGATGAAACAGTGGTTGGTGTAATAGTTGAACTAAAACTTTTAAAAAATAAAGTTAGTAATGCATTGCCTAGTATAGACCATGCATAACCATTTGTAGGCTGTTGACTAACTGCTTGATGAGCTAAATCAACAGATTGATGAAAAATGGAGCATTTCATCGGTGTATCTGACGATGATGGTGAGGAGGAGAGAGATTTAGTTTTATCAGATTCATATGATGATATATCATCAATATTTTCACTAATATTAGTAGTAGTATTAGGTGGTTGACGTAATACCATTGACAAATTACAAAGTGCCTTTACATATTTTGGCTAGAGATAGCAAAAATAAAAATTATTTAAACAATTTATTGACTGAACCGAGATAAAAATCGTTTAAACTAGTATTCAAGTACTTTTAATGTAACTCTTGTGACTCGAAATGTTATGATCATATTGAAAATCATTAACACCCAAAGCAACCATTGAAAAACTCAGTGAATGATACAACCTCAATGATAAAAGGTGCAGTTAGAAAACATCGGTCATGAAACTATCATTAACAATTACTAATCTACTGTGACAAAAGCATGGTAATAATAAATTATTTTATGGCTTACAACATGAACTAAACTTAGACAGCTATTGAAAACCAGGAATTACCGGTTGGATATCTCGTCCTAGTTGATACACTCTCTTCAAAAGTAACCACGAACATACCAGTGAGAATCGAAGTCTGGACCTTGATGTCTCAAGGAGATCGCTTAATCTGAAAAAAAATGAGGCGTCCGGTGGTTTGTTTACTCGCGTAACTCCAGTCGACTCACGATAATGCTCATCTCCCAGTCCAATTAATGGGTGACTAATTACCTTACATTCTATATAAGTGAATTCTTCTGTCCACGGCCTCTCACTACAATTATGAGAATTATGTCTTGAAATCAGTCATTATTGGGCAGCATAATTAGTGCAAGTGGATTGTGGAGATTGTTGAGTTTTATAGCTTAGATCAAACTGTATACTAACAAGTTAATTGTCCTGTACATACTAAAAAAAATAGGCAGTACTACATAAGTTTCAATGAGAAATCAAAGTATATTAAAACAACTTAACGAACAGTAAATAAAACATACATTTATTTTTAATGCTTGTCGAAAATGATCTGCAGCTTGGCAAGGATCACCTTGTCGCCAACATGAGTCACCTAATTCACACCATGCTTCTAAATGTTGTGGATTAAATTTTAACGCTTTAGTTAACCACTGAACTGCTGGACTTGTGAAATCATTGACAGTATCATTATCATCATCACCAGTCATATCATGAAGACTACTGTTACCAGCATACAAATCTGAATCAATCGCATTGAAAGCCTAAGTACACAAATGTGTTTTGATTAAAAAAGAAAATGTTGAAAAAAAACAGAACTAGAGATTAGGTGACATAAAATCAATGTTGTTCACGTGTTACTCATGAGCTGGATACTATAAAGTGACATAACAAAACTTTCACCTAGCACATTTACATCCTAATTGACTGGAGAATGAACGACCTGCAAAATCAGCATTATCCAACCCTTTATGACCTCTAATCACATGATTTTTAGTACTTATTATTTTTTGTGTAAGTATATTATTTCAATAAGGAAAAAATTCATTCTACTAAGTAGTAGTCTTGTCCTCAACATCAGTTCATTTGCGATTATGAGTTAATTATCCGGTTGTAAAAGTAGTTACTACTTCCTGAATTAGTATCATTACGTTCATCTGTCGATTAGCGTTCTAATCATTCTAATAATCTAAAACTATTTCAATGTTCAATATTAAGCCTACCATTAACAAGAATCAAAATCAACTGTAACTTTGTGTTTTAAATTATGACGCTACTATTACTAGGTTGTAAGCAGAGATGGATGGTGGCCAACAAATGAAATCTATGACTAACATTTCCTCTTATTTGGAACTCGTCAGCTGGATGTACCTGTACCCCAGAGTTGATGTTCACTCTCGAATTCAAAGCCAATATCGTTCGCTTCCAATGCCATCGAGTTACCTACTTAGCTACTGAGTTCAGATAGCCACTGGCTTATGCAATGAAGTGAAGTTTAGTTCATTTATATTGGTTGTTCGAATCTTCGGATCGATGTTTAGAACTGCAACTGATCAGTCAAGGCAATCCGCACAAGTTGCATACATACCAAAAAGAGACCAATCAACTGGAGTCCTAAACATCAGTGGGAAGACTCAAACTACCAATACAAATGAACTATTACTAAGTTGTTACTAAGTTGACAAATAATATAAGGATTTGAATTTGTGTAATTGTGCTAGGAAATAAAACATTTAGAGTATTCTTTAACTGCAATATTACTATAGAACTGAGTTAATAAATAAATATTGAATAATTAAAAATCATATGAATAAAAAATATGGTCAAAAAAGCATGGACATTTCACTGGTTCCAATAGATCTGCTTTCCGAAATCTCTGATAGTCAAGTAGAAAACTGTTAGTCCACATAAAATAAAGTATGGTTTATGGTCAGTCAGTTATATGAAAGTGTATTTAACTGATAAACTTTAATGGACGTACGAAAGTTTTCATTGACTATTTTAATCGGTGTGAAACCTGAGAAGAAAGTAATTGTTGTCACAACCTACATATTAACAAAATAAAGTAGGAAATTAGGAATCAACTAACCACAGCCTATCTTGACGGGCGATCCCATCAGGAAGGAAGCTAGGAGTAAGCCAAGTCAAGACGTTGCATCAGTCCATAAAGAAATTGATTGTTGGAGTGAGACATGTAGATAGATGCAAACTACCTGGTTAGGATGCGTACGATTACCATGACCCTTAGTCATATACTTTAGATGACAAGACCCAGAATTGTTCGTATTGGCGCAACAGGTGAAGCAAAGATTGTCAGGTTGGACTTAATTCATAATATATACTGTCAGTTGAGGTTGTAAATATTCATGGATTAAGGTAGATAAACTGTGTATTACGTATCATCAACTGCCGTAAAAACACCTCAACGACCGATGTTGGTAGGAGTAGAGAAGTATTAATTCTAAAGAAGACTAGGAACGGCCACAGCAAAACGTGGCAACAGTCCATGAAGTGATTGACTGTTATTCTGCGCACTGTCGATAGGTCCAGACTGGCAATATTTGAAGTCGTTGGAGAAAATGTCTTAGAATCAGTTAAAATAGCATATATCCATTCATTTTCTGTCTTCTCTTAGATTTTTGAGTTTGAAAATCACTTTATAAGTGTCATTCCATGGATTCATTCTTTGTGAACTATATATATCCAATTGTTTTTACTATCACTGATACTATGCCTACTTCTAACAATTTGGTAATATCTCGATATTATCACCTCTTATTGTGCTGAAATGCTATGATAACTTGGATTGATGAACATGTCCTAGGTTCTATGTTGCTGATAATTGACTGACTGACTATCTTCCATTCCAGTAGTCTCTAAAGCAAAAGGTCTTCAGATCCAGTGATTAAGAACTCCCATTACTGTGATCACTGATTAAAACTACCTGTTAAATGAATTAGTCCCTTGTATAAATTTCGATAGAACAATGAGATCAGATTAACTCCGTCTTCTTACTGTTCTATCAAAACTACCTATTAGTAAGAAAACTTAACATTCGAATTTCTCAGCTTAATAAAAAATAGCTATAGCATTTTAATCAGAACAATCAGTTCTGTATACGATTAATATACACACTAACAATTAAATGTTCCTAGCCCGCTTACAGTAACGAAAATCGAACTAATTAATCCAATGAACGTTAATGTGTGACTGTATAATTCAAGAAACAACTGCTTGAAGGTAGCCGCGGGATGTTTTTGGTGTTAGCTCCGCACTTCAGAAGGCATTATCACCGGGAGTGACGGAAATCTGTAAGGTAGAGTGAGTTCTGACATTCTTAGGGTCGACCTTCTCCAATCTCTTCTTTCCGTTGTCAAAAGGCACCATCGTTGCAGATGCCGCTTTCCCAAGAAAAGTATCTTACCGATGTCATACCCCTCTACAATCAGCAGTATAACTTCGCTATCGGACCTCAAGTTGCTGCTTCTAGTCTAACCATCCTCTAACCAACCTACCTGGCACGGTGGGACCTAGATGAACATTTGTTCTAGACAATATAACTCAATCGAGTCATCAAGAAAAGCGAGCTCAACTTTTACATCGAGATAACAGCTACGGTTGAGTAGTACCTGGTATATGCGTATTCTGAACATATCGTCTCGATACTGCCATGTACCACTAAGTTTTTACTAAAATTGGATAGTTAATACTAGTAGAATCGATCATCCGATCAACGACGTTAAAACAGAAATCGTCACAAATGAACCTCATTAGTTGCACAAGCTAGTAGCTATATGCATTTAGTATCTCAGTGGATAATGACTGGGCACTTAAAAAGAAAGGCACTTGTTTATAGTCTCAGTGTGAACACCAACAACACTAGGACATATGTATATCCAGGTGTGACGAATTTCAAACGGGATAAAACACATTTCCTGGATTTTGACGATAGCTACTATCTGACTTGAGTTAAAGTAACCCCAATTTTAATGTAATTTGAGTAATGGTTAACGTGAGAATCTAACGTATCTGTTCAATCCCACATGAAATTAACCAGTTAAATGGATTTTAGTCTCAGTGTTCATACTCACAATACGACTTCAATGCTAGTAGTTTCCAACACTAGAATATTGTATATATATAGAATAATTAACCTGACAATTCTATAAATTTATTGCAGATAGATCCAAGAATGTTCGACACAATCCTAGGAATATCAGTATGTTGTTTTATGATATAATCAATACGTTTTTGACGGTATTGCCTTTTCTTTGCCTTTTTTCTTGAACTCAACGTGTGCAATCATATTTCATTGATCCTATCATGTTTCAGAGAATAGATTATTTGTGGTTAGCAGTGGAATTGGGGAAGCGTGTTTTATCTTATTTGAGAATCATCATAGCTGAATGTACCAGCCATATCCCAGTGTCAATATTTACATTGAGACTCAAACCCAACATCTTCCAATTCAAACGCCTAACGCGTTATCCATTGAGCTAGTGAAACAAAATAGCAGCCAAATTGTTCAATGGGTATGATGTTTATGTCATTATTACTAAGATAAGCAAAGATGGATAGTGGCTAGCAGTGGAATCCAGGACGCGCGTTTCGTCCTGTTTGGGACTCGTCAGCTGGATGTACCTGCATCTCAGAGTTGATGTTCACTCTGGAACTCGAACTCAGTACCGTTCGCTTCAAACGCCATCGCGTTATCCACTTAGCTACTGAGTCCTGATAGCCACTTGCTTGCACATATGCCAATAACGGACTGATCAATTTCAGTCCAAAAACATCAATGGGAAGATTCAAACAAAACAATATCAAGTGAATTAAACTTCAACCCATTGCACAAGCAAGTGGCTATCAGGACTCAGTAGCTAAGTGGATAACGCGATGGCGTTTGAAGCGAACGGTACTGAGTTCGAGTCCCAGAGTGAACATCAACTCTGAGATGCAGGTACATCCAGCTGACGAGTCCCAAACAGGACGAAACGCGCGTCCTGGATTCCACTGCTAGCCACTATCCATCTTTGCTTATAATGCTTGTAAATTAAGGCAATATCGAGGCATACGCACAGTATGCACATATGCCAATAACAGACTGATCAATTTCAGTCCAAAAACATCAATGGGAAGATTCAAACAAAACAATATCAAGTGAATTATTACTAAGAGTTCAAATTAACCCGTTGTCGATATTCAGGACTGGATTTTGACCAGTCTTTGTGGTCACATATGTATCATCTGTGATTTGCTTCGATATAACGATTTAATCCGTTTTATAGCTTGTCATCACTGAAAGAACATTATCACATCATTTAGGACAAAAACTCACTTTACCATACTGATAACAGAATTCCGCCTTGTCTAGTACAGGTGCATACATAAAAACTGACTCATATTCTTTGAATATGGATATTGTGTCTTCAAATTTTGATTGTGTTATCTCATTCTTGTTTTTATTCAATTCACAAGACTCCATAATCATTGAATGAATATTATCAGGTTTCATCCAAACTTCGCTTGCTGAATCGTCTAATATACCAAATTTATCAGCCCATTCATTTAAAAATTTATTTTTTAACTCATATAAACCATCAACACTACATTTAATTTTGTTCAAAATACTTTCATCCCACTGAAGATGATTTTGTTGTACCTTTGGTAGTGCTTCAAGTTGTATCATAGAAATCTAACAACAAGTAGACAAAAAAAGGCTAAACTGAACAAACTGAAAAATATTAAGGACACTGAACAAATGATCGCCATCTTATAAGTTATGCTATTTTCGTAACTAAAATCATTATGTTAAAAAGAAAAAAAATATAAAATTGTCACGATAGATTTTAAAAGTGTAATATTCATACCAAAAGATCTACACAAATTATTGGCCAAAACTATAATTTAGCGACAAGATTTCAACGATTATCAAAAATCCTGTGTATGCATTACACAATTAAACAGAACCATGTATTAGTTGAACACCTAACCAAAAATGGCTGAAGCCGATCTCAGGAAACTGTAATCTGAGGGTGATTTTTGTCCATAAAATGAATCCTTAGATTGAGAATGGAACATTAGCAACCCACAACTTTTAATTAATCACAACTACTAAAGTTCAAATAGTAATATAATAATTAAACAGCACCATGTTTTTAAAAAATTCACACCCGACATGAAAAATTTAATAAAGAAAGAAAGAATTATATTTAATCGATTTTTTATTTCAACAAAATAGAATCAGGCATAAACAAATTAATAAATTAATGGAAATAAAGATTATTTACGAATTACCGAACCGTTTAATATTTTCAGCTATCTGGGTTGACCATAATTTAACAATATCTCTTCGTTTACTTTTAAGACCATTAAATTCTTTTTCTATTGTATGAAAAGTTAATCCAGCTTGTGTTAATAAAGTTTCATTGGGTAAATGTTTGTGTTTAGTAGGTGTTGTCTTAATATATTCTTCGTACAAAAATGCAGTTTCTAATGAATTTTGTAGAATATTTACAGAAGAACGTACAATTATTTCCATATTATCAAGTTTATGCGTAAGTATAGACCATTTTGAACGTAGCTCTAATAATAATTCATCATTTTGCTCGTCTGAATTCATGTAAGATAATTGTAATTCACCATATTGAATAGCTATTTGCTCTAAATTAACTAGAAGTGTATGAAATTCTTTAAGAAGTTGATTTATAAAACTGATTGTAGAGTCTATTTGTAATTGTAATGAAGATAATAAGGGATATTCAATATATTGATAATTCGTCATTATAGTTTCAGTAGAAATATGAGATAGTTTTATCGGATACATAAAGCAACAGGTTGTTGCGCTGAGTGTCCCATATTTTCGTGTTATGCGATAAAGCAATGGACGGAGAAAAAACGTGAAGAATTTACGTCCCAACATGGTATTTCTGAAAGCTAGGTTGAAAAACACAAAAGATAAAGAAATCGGTGATATCTTTAAGGAAGTATCACGATTTGAATATGACTATACAAATGCTTCACATGTCCAAACAGTCAGATGAAATAAGATATTACAATTTCATGTACACCTGCACAAAATTAATGCAGATTACAGACAATAAACGATGCCGACAACAAGTAACACAGTATAGGCCTGTATCTGTTGACAATCACTGTAACTACCCCACCCAATCTTGGGGGTAAGCTATAGCGAACATTCCGGAAGTTGTCATCCTTGCGAAGCTGTGAACATGGAAGTTTCTTAGATCAATTTAAGTGTAGTGAAACCGACGGATTTCTGTTAGTTAAGTACCGTCATGGTACGAAACTAATAAAATCGCAGGAGTCAAGTGTTGTGGCCAAAGTTCTGCTTTACCTCTACCGAAAATGGTCCCAGTGAACTGAGCAGATTTGAGAACGAACAGTTTACACCCGAAGTTGTTTCCACAATACTGCTCATATCTAGAGGTGACTAATCAATGCTGAGGTTTGGAGAATTTTTGGCCAAAGTTGAAGTTAGCGTCTAGTCAGATGCTTTAGAGAATCCAATTCTTAGGCTTAAGAGAAATTGCATATTCATTTCAGACTAGTTTCTTGTCCAGTACTACCAAAAGATGCTTAGAATCGATATTAAACTCAGAAACGTGGTCTGTTTTTGATAGTCTAGGAGTGAACAGTTTTGCTCAATGAACACGCATTGATATTTTATGAGTAAAGGCACATTATAAAAATAATCTAACTCACTGTCTTGAACCTTTATTAGAAGTGACAGGGGAAACATGTCGGTGGTGACTACATTGTAATTTCCAATTGTATTTAGGATATTTTCATGAAACGACTGCAATCTCACTTTGATAAGTTCGCATTACCAACATGGTGATTTAATAGTAAAGGCATTCACCTTCAAACTGAGAGACTGTGGTTTGGATTCCTCTATAACTGGGTAAGTTTAGAAATATCACCAAAGTAAAAGGCCTTAAATTCTACTCAATAAACACGTTCTGTAGACTCTTCTCGATTCTTTTGAACCACTCACTATTGGTTATTAGATGTTTACGTATTTCATAGGTTATTTATTAATCACAGCTAAAACTCGAACTATAGTTCAAAATTAATTACTGTCACACAAGCACACCGACACATTATTTATCACCAAAAAATTATAATCGGACTGTTTTTGCAGAGTTAATATTGAAGTTTTCCGTTAAATTTCCCTGTAACTGAGAACAATGAAATCTCATTTAATGCCATTTTGAAAGAGGCTGAGTGACACTTTGCGTAGGCAAGACCCCATAGATCATGGAAGCGAAGGTTCCAGAAAAGCCTAACACATCAAGGCACGTTCAGATAACGGCCTATTTCAAAAACATCAAAATCTCCAAAATGTTCCTAGTGGTCACTGTCACTAAGTTTCAAGTCGAAGTAACGTACCATTCGAAAAACGTCCACATTCAGAAACAAAAAACAAAACGCTAATTATTCACAAAAACAAAAGTAAAGTCATATTGCGTTGATCCATGTGTCTTCAACAGAATGATCTGAAATAATCATTAATCATACAATTTCTAGGCGAAATATCCTAAAAATGCCGTCTTTTCACAGGTTTTGCATTTATAAGAATTTGGGTGAGATTCTTATCTTGTGTTTTAACATTCTTCATAAATTGTGTTTTTTTCACTAGATATCAATCCGAAATTATTCGATTTATTTGCATTCTTAGTTCAACCCTCTGTAATTACTAACAAGAAACTTCCTTACTCCCAACAACACAGGTATTACAATATACATTTTTTCAATTCCTTGTGAGAACCGTGTATATATATGCTGAATAATAAGTGGTAGTCGCTAAAGAAATCCATACGGCATGTCACAGGAGCATTTTTGGCAATTCCTTGCAACAAGGTACAACTCGTTAAAATCTCCGTGAAAGTAGCAAAGCCACTTTATGTGAGCGATTTACCTGGTGATAGATCCTCTAAAATTTTACAATTATTTTAAAATGGACCCTTCTGTTACTCCTGTGCCTGTATTGAATGACAAGTTTATAAATATTCGAGTAGTGATGACTTATTTTCGGTAAGACTATAATTCGTGGACAACCTTTGAGTGAAGCTTAAGAGACCTGGAGAATTTCCACCCACATACTACGGCTAAATGAGGGTTACAAACCAGCGAGAGGACTTAGGATTATTGTTTACAGTTGGCAAGAATCAGATATAAGTTTTCACCGCGAAATGACATCAAATAAAATGCCAAGACACTATTTAATCGAATGAATGAATTTCGCGCCAAAGTTCAAGATCTGATGTTGTAAGTATAATGGGTTCGTCCATAAATTATAGTCTCGCCCTTGGTATCTACTCAATTTATTCACCCAGCATTATTCACACTACTCAATCACAAGACCACAAGAGAACAAACTTCCGAAGCGGATTACAAGTCTCTTGCTACTGCAGTAGTCAACTGGGATTTGAATGCAAACCTGAGGTCTGTTATCCCGTTCAACTTGAAGAGATACAACTCAATATTTTTGACAAAAAAAGAATCCGATAAAGAATCTCACAAATCTAAAGCTGTAAGCTGTTATAACCCAGTGAAGATTAAATTACAGGTAACTCCCGAGGACTACTAATGGACTAATATTCTATAAATATTCTTATTTTATAACTATTCAACAATTAGAACAACACATATAAGCGAACAATTGTTTTCAATTAGATCGTCATCAGGCTTTACTCTAATATACATGAATATTTCTACGAAAATTTTTTAAACCAATCAAGGCAATATGAGTCAATAATCACAATGAAATAGAATAAGTCACTACACATAAAATAGGTAAAAGTACAAGTTGATAGTACGAAGACAGGTGAACAGATAGTGGTAAGAATAATAAACTACAATAACAAAACTTATCAATAGTTAATCGTTGGAAATAGAAGGTCAAATAAACATGGGTAAATAGACTAAGAATAGTAATCACAAAACCTTAAAAATCATTACGTAATAAGATGTGTGTAAATAATTAGATAGTGAAGAATACAAAGAGGCGGATAATGCCAAACAAATAATGGATGTGGAAATAAGGTTAACAATAACACAGATAGAATAAAATAAATAATGATAATAATAAAATTTAAAATAAAAATAAAAAATTGTTAGTTAAGTTATAACTGGCCATGAAAGGGATAGGGGAGTCACATATTTCTGCTGTACACATAGATTGGGGTTATATGTACGAATTTTAATGGCTTCAGCTATATATAGGAGACGGGAACGGACTCCGTCGGGAAATGATGGAGGTATACGATAGATAACTCGAAATGATTTCGATTTCTCTACTGCATGACCGCTATCAATAAGATGTGCTAGTATAGAACTGCGAATAGTTTTTTTCTGACCCTTTATGTACCAAGTTGGTAGATGTTCACAATGGGAATCTTTAATATTCAACAATTACATTATGTATATTTATATTCCTCTTATTATAAGCTTTATTTTGACCTATATTTTATTATTGTACGATTTACGATTCTTAAGCCATGCTCAGTCTATTAATTACTGTCCCCCTCGTTCACAGCCACTTTTTGGCTTATTTGTGTACACATATTATTTTCTATTTTGTGGTACGTTGTGGTCTGTCTGATTGATATATAAACCGTGTATGTCTGAAATAAACGATCTGGTCTGATTCGATTCATATTACGGAAGCTGGTATTGTGTTCTGGACTCAAGTGGAAGGGCTCGGAGGACATAGGGCCAATAAGGACGCTAAACTGTTCACACTAGTTGAACGTCATTGGTTGGCCTAGTGTGAAGATTCGTATAAGTCGTATTCGGACTGGTAGATAAATCGTGTGATAGAAAAGTCAGACATACAAGGTCATAACATAAGCTATGGTTATACTGATGCAGATCAATCTGTGGCTGAACTTCCCTCTTTCAGTATGTTTATTCATTCTCTTCTCCTATGAAAGAAAGCTATATTTCAGCGGTAATCCAAGAGAAAATAAACAAGTTGTACGAGTGGACTGTTTCGTGGAATTCGCCACTTAATGTTGACAACAGTAGATTTATTCACATTGGCCGCTGTCTTAACTTAAATCTGACTATTTACAAACATAGACTCAAACCTCTCAACACTGTTCGTGACCTGGGTTTAAGATATAGCAACAGTCTGAACTTTTCTGAGCACATTATATCTCAAGTATCCAAAGCTAGAAAGCTGATCGGATTGATAATGATAAACTTTAATAATATCGAATCGAGATTGTTATTATACAGAAAATGTATCATACCCATTCTTGAGTATGGTATTTTAGTTTACAGTAATTGCAGACACAATGACCTGATTAAAATTGGAGGTGTTCAAGGAAAGTTCACCAAAGCTGTTCTGGGGTATTCTGATAACATAGACTATCACCAAAGATGTCAACAACTCAACTTAGAACCTCTTTGGATCAGACGTATCAAATTAAATATTGTTTTTATCTACCGGCTTGCTAACGGTATTTCCTACTCTTCGGTATCCACCCCTTCATACCTTATGATATCATCCCACAATCTACACAATAAGGAGAATATTCTAGCGATTATAAGAGCCCACACAAACTTACGTCAGAATTTTTTCCTTATTCGCAACTCAACCATGTGGTACAGACTGCCAGTGAACTTCCGTTGCAGTGAAACTACAACCCGGTTCAAAAGTATCCTTGATGGTTTTCTTTCCGAAAGTGGATTATGTTACCTATTGAATATCAATGTATTCAATAATGATTTATACAAACAAGGACCGTCATCCATTTAATTGCCTGAAAAGCAAAATAAAACCTTTAAATCTTTTCACGTCTATCTTGTTTTATTTCTCTTTATTTTAATATATGAAATCTGCATATGTTCATGTTTATCATTATTACCGTTATTAATATCATTATTACTTCCCCGCCACATTAGATATTCTTTTTATCTCTTCTTATCCTTTTAAACATACTTAACTCCAGAATTTACTGTGAAATCAATTTTGACTTTCATAGCATCATTCTTAATTATTATTGCACAAATATTTATACTAATATCCAGTTTCACTCTGTATACTATTACATAAATCTAAATGTATTCATCCAAGTGCATTGAAGGATTTTTATTTTATTTTTCTAAATTGTTGGTTTCCTTCTGAGGTTGATATTCACTACACAATTATTATTCTTATCATGGATGAAACTTTCCACTAAGTGTTCACTTCTTTTCTCTCTTCTTTCGCTCTAAATAAATATTCTTAAGATTACGAAGTTTGTAATTGAGACAATAACTTGTGTTACACTTAAATTAACTTCTCAGACTCGTTTTATCTTCACTATGCATATATGACTACTCATACATATTCATATTTCATTATCCTTTTCACTCAATTGAGACTTTCGTCGCATCACTCCAAACTATGACTGCACAAACACTTCTATTGTCATATCTTACTGCAATTATAAGTTATTTTTTCTTAATTGTTTTTTGTTACTAATTTGACGATACACATATGGTTGTTTATTCATGTTCTGTGTCCATAAACACGCCTATTAGACTGTTTGCGCATTTCACGTCTCCTTTATTTCTATTCCCCTATTTTCTCCGTTTCCTTCTTTAAACTCAATTCAATATTCTTCTCAATAACAAAGACCCGATTTATTACTACTAATATTCTACTATTATTATTCTAACTTTTTTTAAAATATGGCAAGTATAATGCTAACATTATTGAAAATTGTGTATGATTGCATTTTTTGAAGAAACAACACTTATGTACCTATAAGATGTTTGTGAATAATAATAATAATAACTCCATGGGATTCCTCCACAAGAAGGTCGCGTAGACCATTGTGCGTAAAACTAGATAATATCTAGCAAAAAATGGGTGATGATTTACTGTTGGAGATAAAACTTTTTCATCAGAATTAAAAAAGCAAAGGCATGTTTGGTTAGGCAGTCATTCAGGTAGTATGTCGGCTCGTATGTATGCAACTTAAAATCTTCAAACATAGTTCAAAAATTCTTCAAACTAATAGACAAGTCTGTGGACGTTAATTTGACTCGCCGTACAGACAAATAACATAACGTGCGAGATTGACTTAATGCAACCAGTTGAATAACCGATCAAGTTACGAAATTCCCAGGACAGGAAACTTCATCTCATCGCCAAAAACCAGGATACTTTGAGCAACATGAGAAATGTTGTGGTGCTTAAACTCAACCACATGATCGCTGAAGCCAAACATAAAATGATATAGAAGATTGACATTCAACATTTAAAACTTATATAAGGTTGGAAACGATGAACGCCGTAAGACTAATTCAGAATGACATGTCTCGGTCGTATATGTGTGGTCAGTCTCATAAAATTACTACTATTACTCATGAAGAGCCATTTGGCACACTATTGTCTTGAAGAAACCATTTTGGGTTTCTGAAAAGATACAAATATACGCAAGTTTCAGTGATAATATTCGCCATATTCGAACAAGTTCTGTAGTATATGGAAGAATATTAGATTGACTTTGAGGAAAAAAGCAAAGAAAATAAACCGAAATGTGTGAATAATTTGATAAGTATGTTTGTCAAACAGAATGAGACTGAACGGTGATATATGTCTACGAAATGAATTGTAAAATAAACTATTAGTGTGGTGGGATTTGATGGCATAATAGGAGTTTATACAGCAATACTTAGAACGATATGACATATGATATAAGTCTTCCTCATATTCATAATAAATAAATCATTCTTTTTCCTGGTTAAATAAGTTCTGCAGAAGTATTAAACGGAATATTGCTAAGTCTAAATAGGATGAACCAGTCTAGAAATTGATGCTACTTCACGTCAAATCATTTGAACATAGCATTTACATCGTCACACATCTAAATTCTGGAATAGGTTAATTATTCCAGTGGCACAGACAAACTTAGTTAATACTGACGTACAAAATCTCGTGATATCTTGGCGTAAAAATATCACGCACCCCAAAATAACCAGAATAGGTTTAATATAAGAACACCACACACAGGAGAGAACTTTAAATTTCATATGGCTAAAAATGCAATCAAACTTACATATGCACATAAAATAACCTCTATACAGAGCCATCAAAGCTCATTCAACATGAAACATAGTGGATTAATTAAAGGATAGCTACAACACCAGGTTTTTGAATCATATATTCACCTTCATCTTATCGTCTTCCTCATGGAACAGCTTTATTAAGTGCACTTATCAGAATATATAAGTTCTAGGACTACTATTCTTGTTATTATTACAGTTAGCATTATGGACCTCCATCGCTTCCGTCTACTTATTACTCGCAGTTTCTATTTATTTGCATCCTTTGTGTAAACTGCTAAATATCCCATCCTAGCTTTTGTCTTCTCTTTGCACATTTGCATTCTTATGTTATGATTTCTCATATTGCAATTAACCAATCTACTTCATGATACTGTGATAAGTTCCGAACCTATCAACTTCTATGCCCATCAACAAACACGTTCGTTTACACTCGATAAACGCTAAACCCTAATTAAATATCAAATTCAGGAGGATTAGTGCAGAAGAACAGCTAGATTACCCACATTGGTCATCAAAAGATTAAAATCAATAAATAACTACAAAACTGGCAAGAACTAGTACAGTCAAGTGGCCAGAATTCCACCAAATTGACATCACCAAATATTTGGAACCGTACCGTGATGTCTAAAAATGAGTACAAAGAAATCAATAGTTATATTTTAGCTCGTTATAGAGTTATTGTCCATTGTGTTTTCCGTAATGATTTTGTCTAGTGCGTGTAATCGGTTGAGCATTGAAATGCTATATGGTCAAGTATATGAAAGGTGCGTTACATAGCTTATGCACATTTTCTTTCCTACAGTTAGGTAGGCTTTCTGTAAAAATCTAACTGCAAGTGTACTATGTATTCAGTAATTTTGAGTTTTTAAAACTTGGTAGTGCTTATGTTGAATCGTGAATGAACACGGTGATTGGTGATAAACAGACGGCAGTGGAGAGGAACAGACATTTCACGTTTATTCACAATTTGTTTCTCTCTATTTCACTTGTATTCGCCTTCACCTCCCATGTTTTTGTTTGCTTGAGTAAGTGATGCCTGGTCGACTTTTAAGCTATGTGAAGAAATTGGATTTTGTAATTAAATGTCATAAAGTCCCTAAATTCAATCCTGTCAGTAACTATGTGGTTCGTTTGTAGAACTTTTTCTGTTCTGTTCACAAAGACTGCTAGTGATGCGCCACAGTCCTGCTTGTCAATAGTAGTTTCAGCGACAAGTACTGTACAAATGGTTGTATGGCTTTGGCAAATAGTCGCGTAAAAAAGATATCCTCTTGCTCAAAGAGCGCTTGTCTACTTCTTTTAAGTGTTCAGTTATTTTTCTTGACTTTCGCTATGTATTTGTGCCCTGAAAACCTGTCAACTGCTCCGGTGTCCTCTAAATTTTTAAATTCAGAAATGGTATAATAATATACTGACAACCTTGGGTGACTTATCAGCTAATCGGGAAACGGTACTTTGTTATAAAACAACTAACAATACTAAGTAGCGAAATAACAGCTTTGATGGTAATAATTAAAGTTCTCCGGGTAAGCGATCCTTTATAGCAAGGGAAAAAAGCAAGTTTTCATATACATGTTCATTACTAGAACTTGGGCTAATATTGTAAGTTAGGGTTATCACCCCATAAAGTTTTCTTCACAAACTGGTGTCAGTTATAACGCAAGTGTTAAACTGGAGTTTTGCTTCGAGTTTACAAATTAGGGTCATGGTTTTCAACACGAACTAACTCCAGCTACAATGCAATGTTGCATAAGAGACCGCCTTATCGCTCTTCTGTTTACAAACTTAGGAAACTTGAGGCTGAAATTTAGGGTGGGAGTAACAAAAGGAAAACATGAGCTCCACTAAACTTGATTACTCATTGGACGACATTTATTACTTAAATGATCTGTCTTAAAAACAGTGCCATATAATTTAGCCTAAACACCGTCTGAAATTCTGCTTTTCCTTGTGCAAAAGATATTTTCATTGATTTAAAACACCTCGAAGACCGTATGTTGACAAATTCCACTTTATTAACAAAAGCAGACGTTATATACCAGTGCTTTTCAAACCTGGTGCAAATTGACCAATGTGTTACCTTAATTCGGATTGGTTAACTCAAAGCCGTCAGTATGTTATACTTTTACTGCCAAAGACCACAAAGAAATATTTCCAACCATTGTTCGTTAGTTATTTACACTGACGATCTTTATCAAAAACATAGATTGTTCTGGAACATATTTTGCCACATATATCAGGATCACACTCAATCCAACAGACAATTTATGAGCTAAAGCTTTGTTTAGAGCAGTGACAAATGCATGCTGTATCTGCTCCCTACACATTGTGGTAGCCAAGAATAAACTGGGTCGTTCAGAAAAAGTAAAGACTCGAATTGAAAATTATCAATAAGCCATAATTTGCATTATCCATTAATATGTTGCTCATAAACAGCATAGCCAACAAACCTAGGCCGAATAAATGCGGGTGCGGATATTTAAAATCGACATTCATTCAGCTTAATTGTTATGCGATGTAGCTACAGCTTGTGTTCGAGAGTGATGTCCCGTCGTTCGCATTTAGGCTGTTTTATTATTTTTGAACATTAGTATGCGTCAGGCTTACTTTTGATGGCGGTCAGTTAACTTCAGAACAACTTTTAGTTATATTGTACGCTTGAACCCTATTCTATCTAAAAGTTTGGGGGTATTATCATTTAGCTATTATTTGAAAAATCAATGTAAGTCATCTGCATTTTAGATACTTTAGAGTATAATTATTAACATCGTCTTGCACGAATAGCCAGGCGCACTAAGAAGGCAATTTTCTCATTACTAATAAATACCATATTTATGTATGAGCTGGGTTACTACCAGTACACAGGCTGAGTAAATGGCTTTCTTGGGAAAAGGGATGCCTTAACCTAGAGGTCTAGTCCACAAAACATCAGAACGACGTTGGTAAACGCGGTCTCATGGTAGCCGGTGACTAAAATAGGTGCGTACACTATCCCCTTCCTTGGGATCCTGGAGCCCACTCACCCTCTCGGTTTAGAATCGGTGTTTTTCTACCCCTATAGTTGGACCATATTTATCTTTTAATCGGGTTTAAGTGTCAAATGTTCTGCTCTATAAAGACCATACCATGTCAACCCATTAAATAAGAGTTATCTGGTAGAGTGTATAAATAAATGGCTGTATGTGAGAATTTTGACGGGACAGGAATATCTCTACCTACGACCGTACCGGTACATTTGGGCCGTATGCTCGTACTTATAACTTTAAGTCACTCTGCCACCAATATGACCAACTACTAGTAACACAGAATAAATGTTGGTTGTTCACCTATCGCTTTGACCCAATTCAAATTGTTGCATTCTTGTAATTATGTTGGTGAATTTCAACACTTAGAATCCTCATGAATAAAATATTTGTTTGTTTTTTAGAAATCATTTACCACAGACTAAAATCATATAAACGTATATGATTATTTTATTGAATGTAATGCTTGTAAAAATGATGACTGAAGTATCCAATTTCTTTGGCTTCATTTGATACTCGTATTATGCATTTCTATATACGAATCAATTAAATTTCTAGTTTGAACATCTTTATGTAAGTCAAATATTTGACTAGTCAGCTGTACACATGTATAGTCAATTACATTTACATTTATCCACGCCCTAATATTTCGTTTAATTATGTTTCAACTAAAAACATTGATTGATTTTATGTTATTTTATTCTATTAAAAATATGGCGATTGTTAAACTTGTCCACTTTGACATAGTTTTTTATTTGTTTACTAACTACGTGACTTAAAAGCATCCCATTTTGAACTAACCAAACTATCTCTTCTAAACTACCAAGAAAACGTTATCTTATGCACAAGATTATCATAAATTAATGAAAGAATGTGGTACTACACAAGAATGTTTCAATTCATACCGAGTATTTTTAAGTTTCTGTTGTAAAAATAATGCAAAACACTGAGTTTATTTGAAACACCTAAATCATCACTCGTTTTTCATAATAAATCCAAATCAGCCTCTAAGTATGCAGCCACTTGAGTTAAATGAACCGATGTTCTTAGTATCTTTTTACTTGTTCATTATTCGTAAATTACACAGTCTTTATCTATGTCATACATCCTTATGCTTTCACACTTCAAACTCAGTATCGATAGTTTAGGCTGGATCCTAGTTTTAAGAAGCGTAAATGTCCTGTCTGTGAAGCTAGATCTGTCAAAATCTACAAGCGTTGATAAATTTTAATCTGAAGGTAGTGAACTGTCTTCACGTGTTTAAGTCGCTTATATAGCCCGGAAAACGTGTGGTCTACTAATATTCTTTGTTGACCTACTTTTTGTCAGCTGGTCTGTCATAATCAACATAGGACTTGGCACAACAGTATGTTAGTAGTTGTCATACTACATCAGCCATGTGGCCAGTACTTGCCAATACAACTCCGTTCAACAGTTAATATCTGCATGGTCTAAAGCCACCCACGCCTCGGTTTTTTCGTTCCCTAGATTCTTACCAACCTATTTCTGTCCCAGTTAGTGCCGCGCGTCAGTAATCTAATGACTGGGCATACTTAACACAGAGCTTAATAACTCCCTGTGTATGCCTAATTAACTGTGATTTTTAACGTTATTATTGGTAAAAGTATATACAAAGCGGGCATGGACAGGGTAATATCTTACTTTCCATAGTGATTGTCTAATTCATTAAAAACGTGGGTTAATAAAGGGCTTATTCAATAGGATCAATCATATTTGTATCAGTCATACTATTGAAGGAAACATGAAGCTCTTAACTGAAACATTAATAAATAATGGTTATTACTTGAAGTTTATAAAGCGTTGGAAAGGTTGCAATACGATGAGACCTATGACGCTTCTGGTACCCATAAAGCAAGTCTACATTACGTTACCATTTGGAGGTGATTCAAATACTCTCATGTTGAAATAGAGACTTAAATTAGTTATCAATGGGACATTTTATGCAGCCCAACTTGTCATTATTGAAAAGACAAGGTCTACGCTTCACTGAAAACCAAAACAACACGTAAGCGATTGTGTTACATCCCACTGTATTTATCAATTTACATGTATGAGCCGAAACACGTACATAAAGAGGAGCAATCTTGATCTTCAAGTAAGGGTGGTTGAACAAATACCCAAGTGGCTGCAAAGACAAATAAATTTCTGTTAGCGGGACATAGACTGGATTTAAAGCATGCTCAATGCACGATTGCTTTGGTGCACGCTGATTGGCTAATTCTTATCCAATCAGCACTAGTCGATAGTTTGAGACTACTCTAGAATCTTCTCATCTAAAAACTATAAATATACTGACGTTTTTCCCTATTGTGCTTCTTACTTGCTTCTTACTTCCATCTAACCTTGTTATTTGGAATATAATCTCTTTCCTGTTCAACCGTGTTCTGATTTGGGGTCTTGTCGAGTGATTTGGTGTCCAAGAATACTAAGCAATAGGAATAGCTGGGTCATACAGTAAAAAGAGATTATAACAATTTCAGTGGTCAAATAAAATCACAGGATAGACAAACAACTTCCTCCACTGCAAAACATTTAGTTGAGACCGGTCACTAGGTTAATATCAAGCCAGCTTTTATAATTTTGTACAAAAGCCTTTAAGGACATATAATAAGGTTTATTGAAGCCTTGGCTGTACGGAAACTTTTATTCTTGACCTAACCTAGTCAGTCAGTCAGCTATAACGTAGGACCAGGCACATATATGCATCGGTCCAAGTTGTCATACCTCATTAACACAACAAGATGAACACCGGATTCATAGACGTAGTGGTGGTAATATGTAAAAGAAAGATATGAAGCGATTTTAATCTGGTCGTTTAAGGAAAGACGGAGAGTGTATACACCTACGCTATTGTGGTCGATTCTGAGCCATGTCACCGAGAGTCTCCAACCATTGGTTTCGATAGTCACGCGGTCCCCAACCAATTAGTGTGCATCTACCAACATGGCTCAGACCAGAAATGAGTGACTTCAAGTACTGATGCCACGTTTCTGTTTAGCCGCCCTTAACTTTTTTTCAACCATCCCCAACACCAGTTATCAACCTACCCTGGTAATACTGATTTGTTATTCAGAGTAGCTTTCACATTGTTTTTGTGTACTTTATTATTATCTTTGTTTCCGCTTACCTTTTAATTTATCTAGTTGACCTTTTATTTTTCATATAAAGTGTCTTAATAAGTATGTGTGATCAGATTGTTCGAAATGTATTACGCAAATATATCACATAATCCTAATAACCTTTGTCCTTTCATTTCATTATCGAGATTTATCAAAGGGACTAATTGTGTTGAAAGTAAACTCTTCTTTTTGAGTTATATATAGAATAAATCTATGGAGTTAGAGAAAAAAAATTAAAATTTTCGTATTGCGCTTTTTTGTATTACGGGTTTTCGGTTATACTTATTTGGTTACTATCAAATAAAACTAATTACATGCTATTAATAAGTCAATCCAGTGTTCACATCACTATTCAAGTGTAAACTGAACAGTGTTCTTAATAATCTCTAACTACTCATATCTTTCATTCGTTTCAATGTATAATTCATTTATGTTTTGATTGATTCGTTCAATAGAATGATTGAAGACGTTAATTGTTATAAATAGTTTCTATCGTTTTCTTTCTGCTATCAAGTTTGTAATCAAATCTGTCTTCAAACGCTATGATCAATATTGAAATATATATTGTGTAAACACACTTAACTTTTCTTAAAATTCATTCAGAAAAAGGATCAACATACACTTCATATTTCTCTCTCTCTCTCTCTCTCAAGATCTATCGATTAGTATGTGTTGTTGCCTTTCAGTGTTTAAAATATAGCCTCAACATTCTTGTCCATTTAAAGTGGATTACATGAAAAAAATAATGTGTGTACACAATGATTTGTTACCATTCATGTAAGATATTGATTGACAGTTCAATAGTCATATATGTGCGTAAGTCTTTCGTCGATAAGATTATTTTGAGAGGTGTGTTCTCATTGACGATGGAAAGGGGGGCTGGTTTCAGCACTGTTGTCTTAGCAGTTTACCACTTTATCATACAAAATTGTGATGTTTTTTTTGTGTTATTTGCTCATATCGATTAACAACTCTGTAGTTTCATCAGCATGGCTTTCATATGTTAACTTATTGTTAACAGGTAATTCAACGATACGGGATACGTTAGCCTTATATTTGTGATTAAGTTAATATCGAGTGCTGTTTAGGGTACAAGAGTGGTTGTCGGTTCCCGATTGTCTACACCGTAGACTCATACTTCTTAATATATCTGAGAAGAAAAGTGGGCGAGGGGTGGTCTTGACGACTTAAATACTCAACCTTAGTGCTCAAGAGGCGGCTACTTGAGGCTAGTCGCGCACAGCATTTTCTAGTAGTTTTTGCTTTGTTAGCGTCGTACTTTTCAAATTGTACCTCTGGTAACGGAAATCTGTGGGGCAAGGTGAGGTAGATTATTTTTAGGACCAATCTTTTCTGTCCCTCTTTCTGTTGCAAAAATGCAGTATTTCTGGAGATGCTGGCTATCTGGAGGTAATACCTTAATGCTGTTGGGAATGACAATTTCGACCTCGGATCATGAGTTTGTTGCTTTTAGTCTTACCACTCTCCAACCAAACTGCTTGGCATTGTAGGACCTAAAGGCACAAATGTTCCAACCAACAGGTAAATTGAGTCACAGCGATGTGTAAGCCTGATCACTACATCCAGGTAGCAGCTAGTGTCTTGTTAATTTTATTGTATTATCTTAATGTGGCAGGGCAACTTGGACAATACACATTTGTCTCAGGATCTATATTGATTGTGGGAGGTTGACTTCGTATTTATATCTACCTGTGTTGAACAAACGAATAGACTGTACAATTACTTCTGATTTTTGGAATATTGTTAGGTATAGGTTTCGTTGTATTGATAATCAGAGACTGGTGTCATGGGGCAACAATCAAACCTGAAACGCATTAATCCGATTGTAGAGTGAATTACCTACAGTTGTCTTATCGTTCAGTCATCTATTTGTTAAATAACTTTTAGTCACATTTTTCCTTGTATTCAGTACTTAATATATAAGCATGTTATTTTGCTAGAAGAAAAAAATTCATTCTTCCTATCAACGGTGTTACTTATCCCTTAGTCTTGAATTCTATTCATGATTAGGTTGTGAATGTTACACTGTCACTAAGTAGTTTGATACTGAGAACAAAATATCTAACCACTATTTCTTGATTTCTAATAATTCTCTAATTAAATTCAGTTATTGATATGAAGTTACCATAATTTAACAATTCATAAACTCTTCACACTTACAAAAACGTAAGTTCATTAGTGCTATTATCACTATCTAATATATCCATATCTATATATAATAACGAAAGTGTACTTTTATTTCTCATCTAATCTGTGTTAATTATACTTTATTTTTATCCTTTTTTTATAGTTTTCTTGCTAATAAACTATATACATATCTATACATAGAAAGAGAGAAGTATATGCATACATACATTTATATTTACATATTAGTTCCACTTATGGTTACTTCTATATCTGCGGAAGAATTTCAACGTTTTCAATCTCAATTACTTGATTTACGTGAAGCACAAATTACAGCAAATGATGCAAAACTACGTGCAGAGAAACGTATTAAACAATTAGAAGAAGAATTAATTTATACACAATCAGCATTAACTAATGCTCAAACTACATTTTCTGATCATAATTCATTATTAGAAGAATTAAAACAAGAGAATAAATTATTACGTGATAAATTATTTAATACTGAATCATCATTTCAATTACAATCATCTACATTACGAGCTGAATGTTATCGGTTAACTAATGAATTAGATAAATTATCACAACAATTATCATCCAATCATACAGATACTACTAATACTACTACTACTAATAATAATAATAATAGTAGTAGTAATAGTAGTCGACAAGATGATTTTTGTCAAACAATGATCATTAACTTACAACATCAATCAATTCAAACGAATAATGATCCAAATTGTGAATTGAATCAAATTCCCGCATTTTTAATGAATGATATAGAAAATCTTACAAATTCATTAAAACAAGCTAATTACACTCATGATCAATTAAAACAAACCATTGAACAATTGAATAATAAAGTTGATACCATTGAAAATCAAATATCATTTGATATATTCAATGCTCAACAAACCATTAAAAAATTAACTCAAGAAAATAAATCCCTTTTAATAGAATTAAATAAATCTCAAGAGAAATGTTATGAATTGAATATTATTGAAAGTGAATTACGTAATCAAATAGATGTGATAAAACGTCGTAGTGAAAAATTAAATCATGAATTAAGACGTCAATTAAGTCGATTTATACGTAATCAACATAATGGTGATATTGATATATCTATACAACAATTAAGAAAGAATTCATTACATTCATCATCATCTTCATTAACTAGTAGTAATATAATCTTAGGAAATTCAACATCTGATGGAATATCTAATGAAATGATGAATAATTCAATGATGATGAATAATAATTTATCAAATGTATCTATGTCGAAAAATACTAGTTTTCATGAAATGCCTCCAGGATTTTTTTCAACAGCTGACTTTAAAGTAAGTAAAAATAGAATCTACTCTTTTGTATTCTTCTCATCTTTTTTTTTCTAACAAGAAAACATTCTATGTAACGAACTGATTACAGGTGGAGAATTCAGGAGCTTTCCACAGTTGTTTCACTCTAGTGTCACCCTGCCCATTTTGGTCATTCTGACATGCAATGTTTAGAGGACTCTCTTACAAATGCCCTGGTAAGGCTGAGAGTTAGCTCTTCCTCTTGAAATGCTTTCACAAATGGCCGCGCTGTGGTGCGTGCTACTTATATTGATATAAGTAATGTCTGGCAGCAGAAGATGAGGAAAGATCAAGAAAGGAAGAGCAAGAACACAATGCAGTTTGTAAGAAACCGCATGAACAATGAAATGTGAGACAATGGATTGATGTTTGCAACGGCAACAGTCCGATTTGATATGATGGAATGATATTTTGCAAATTAACGATTTACTATATGGTTTTTCTATTTTACCAAGTAACTCTGTAATTTTGTGCTAAATACATTCAGTTGTCCCCACTCGTGTTCTGTTCACTACAACGCGTATACAGCCACTTTCAGGGAAGTTTCTACTCATTGCCTTCTCGTGCCACGTCTCTAGGACTCCAGCCAGGGAGTCGTGATGGACCAACACAAACCAGTCCTTTGCAGCTTTCTTTCATACCACGACACCATGTCATGTACTGACCACCTCTCCACTTTTTCTAACTAGTCCCAGAGTCGGCAAATAATGCACGACGAGGAATCTCTCTGGGACGACATTCGTAGAACATGTCCAAGCCACCGAAGTCGATGTTTCAAGATGGTGACACCAATTGGATTATCATCTCTGTGTCCGAACACACGGTGCGGAACCTCTGCATTACTAACATGGTGTTGCCACTGGATGTCAGCAATCCTTCGGAGACAAACGATGATCAAACACAGAGAGTCGTCTAACATCCTCAACTCGGAGAAGCCAGGTTTCACAAACATAGAGCAAAACTGCTCTCACCGACGCGTTGTAGATCCAACCTTTTACAGCCAAACTGACATCACGAAGGCGCCAAAGATGGCCCAGATTGGCATAAGCCGCTCTGGCTTTCACTATACGTGCACTGATCTCATCACTTACACCCCCACCAGCACTTATGCAGCTACCTAAGTACACGAACTTCTCGACTACTTCTATCTGCTCACCATCCAGGGTGAGTACAGGATTAGGATCCTGCCAGTCTTGTTGAAGTACTTTGCACTTCGAAGGTGCAAAGCACATAACATAGCCCCCAAATGCCCTGGTACGGCCGAGAGTAGGGAGAGTCCGTCCTCCATCTCGAAATGCTCTCACACGGCCACACGTATATAGCCTCTCCCAGGGAAGTCCTACTCACTGCCTTCTCGTGGCAGGGGTGTTGTTTACGAAAATGAGAGGACGAAAAGCGAATGTCCGGCGCTTTAACCGGATCCCAAACCAATGGTGCACATGGGCTCCAGTATCCTGCGGGAACAAATGGCGTATGAACCAATCGTTGGTAACCGGCTATTATGGGACTGCATCTCCTTACGATGCTCCATTGCCTTGCGGGTCAGACCTTTAGGTCATCAAAGGCTCGGGGTGTGGCCCCCCAAGATAACCACCTGCTTCGGTCTGGGCACCCGGGCAGTATCGCAGTCCACACGCAAATGATGAACTCTCTATATCTATGGAAACTACTTTCCTCGCTTCGAATAACAAGTACTTTGCACTTCGAAGGTGCAAAGCGCATACCATAATCTCAACTACTTCTAAACGTCAATTAGAACAATAAAGAAGAGGCATGTATTGAGAAGAAAACCTTTATTTAAAAGTTAGTTTCCGTACAAAAAAGACAAGGGTACCTATAGAGTTGAACACGACCTTAGACTTCTGAAAATGTCTGTAGCAGTATACAGGTAAATATCTTATCAAAACTGTGGCATCATGATTCTGGATGTTTCTGCTGAGCTTCTTTTCTATTTTTAATTGAATAAAATGTTTAACGGCATTTCTGAGTTTCTAAAAACCTTGGAGATGAATGTTTTCAAACAAATCGGTACGTATTTTTGTAAGATATCGTATTAAAGTTATTTTCCTGTCATAATTACTTGTTGAGGCAAATGATAACCGGAATATGTAGAATAGACTTGTATATTTTAAAGTCTATCAGTAGCATCATCTTACCATTTATATAGTCTTTAATCATAAATTTATATATAATAATAATTTTTACCAGGCTATAATCGATCGAATGTCAGAAGTCCAAGAAGAAAATTGTACTCTTCGAAGATGTAAAAAACGTTTGGAAGCAGATTTAATGGCTAAAAGCAAAGTTATACAAAAGGGATTAGATAATTACCTTCAGTCTCCATTAATTTATCATGGTAACAATGACACTGTCACTGCTACTACTACTACTTCAATACCAACTTCAGCAGTATCCTCAAGTCAGTATCGATCAGTTCCGTCAAGTATTTCACCGTATACATCTGCAACTACTCCATCTTCTTCGTCATCATCATCAAATTTCCCTAATTCAACGACATGGTTTCCATTCTTGAGAAATCTCACTTCAACATCGGACTCATCAACACTGACATCAGCGTCAACATCATTATCCAGTGTGAATTTACAAACAGTTAATCGATTGAAATTCATGTGTGAACAATTAATGACAGAGAATATTGAATTAAAAGAGAAATTACAAAGTATACCATAATCAATTTTGTCCTGATCCCGACAGATAAATAAGATTGTGTATGTGTGAGTGTTTGTATGTATAGATAAGTGTTCTTTACTTCAACCTACTATTTGTATCATTTTTATTGAAGAAACTTTTATTCCATTCCAGTGTTGTTGTTGTTATTGTTGTGTGTGTGTGTGTTCGTTTACTTTTCGGTGCTGTTCGATTTTTAGAGTTTGTTTCTTTTCTCTCTATTACTTTCTTGTTGTTCAGATCTCATCATTTGTTTATTGTTTCTATAATGAAAAACACAGATTATTTACTTACTTATTATTTACTTACCTGTGTAGTTTGATTTTTGTCCCCCCCCCCTTTTTTCATTTTTTTTAAATAGAAAAAAATGATGTGTGGGTGTGTTTCTTTGTATCTTGGTTTCTTGACAAAGAAGAACCCAGTGTTTACATAACTTGTACAAAAAAACAGAATTTCTAAAAGTAGTATGCACTGTTTTTCTTTATTTTAATTTGAGATTATTATTATTTTGTGTTTGTGTCTCGGTGATACATACATATATGAATATATACGCATTCACACACACACACATACGTGTACGTATATGCATAGATATATGTGCACACTAATACACTTAACACTTATCCAAATTACGCACAAATTCACTTTCATATACACATTCAAGTACACTTTCACACAGACATACATATCAGATACAAATATACCGATATATTTAGACAAAATTACATTCATATATATATAGAAGATCGTTTTTCTAGAACAAGAAGCACTCAAAGTATCCTTTCTTCATTAAGGTTTCTCATTATACTTTCATTACTATTATCATTATTATCAGTAATACTTAACCAATCTTTTCTATTAATTGCACAAATATTTTTTTTGCCTTTTAAGAAAATTTATTTCTTATTCTTGTAAATGACATTGATGTTTGTGTAATGGTAAGTTACTTCATGGTGATTTTTGTTGTTGAAGGAGGAATTATTCGGCGAACAGTGTCAAATTGTATACATTTTCAATAAAGTTGAATATTTGATGGATCTTTAAATGGTACTTGTACCCTAACCTACATTGTAACAATTCTAGCTAGCTATATTGGTTATATATACATTCAAAAAAAAAAACTCATCATATCCCGAGTAGATGATTTTAGTTTACACTATGAGTGAAATTGTCAAATTTTACAGCAGAGAGTTGTAATATTGAATTAATTGGGGTTTTGAACATGTGTCCACGGTCTTCACTAAAAATTTTTTCCTATAGAGAAAAGGGGAAATGACACACACCTACATATACACATTTGTATTTCACTGATTTTTATTGCTCACAGTAAGGTTCAAAAGGTTTAGAATTAAGATAACGAAATCTGAAAAAGGATATACATGAAAGAACAGTATGTAATTAGTCTGAAGTAGTTTCTCCTTGAGCTCTAAAGTTGCTGTGGTCATCAACACTAGACCCGTTTCATTTTTCAGTTTCTCAATAAGAATATTACTTTTCAACGATGTATAACTAATCATAGTGTGTCAATCGTCCATAATGTTTTAAGTACTTAGAACATCAGCTCTAATACCAAAATGGTATTTAACTATATGAATGGATAAACTTCGCACCAAACCACAAGACTTACTGTTTTTGATTTCATTGGTTCGTTCACAAATTATAGTCTAGGCGATTCCACTGAGAGTTCACTGTGTTGGCTGCTTATTTTTTTGTTTTTGCTTATATTTTATTCTTAGTCGTGAGTTGGGTAGTTTAGAACTAAATTTGCGTATGACATTGGTCTAGTGTCGTGACATACTATCTGGATTATCGATCGAGTTAGTGACCAGTCTAATTTCTAGTATACAGTCTAATGATCCTATATCAAATCACCTCAGTGACAAAAAAGGTTGTTTCTTCATTCTAGAAAAATATAACAACCGATATCCAGAAAGAAAGAAAAAACTATCATTTATTGTCAAATGTATGCATATATTTGCCTATCGAATTTATATATTCATCAACGGTACATTAGTACACATGAACATATGTACAAACATAAACGAAAAGACAAGAACAACAAATAGGTTTAGTACAAAGATAAGGAATTAAAAAAAAACAACTACCAATACAAGCCTATTAAATAGAGCGAAATTCGAATTAATCACCCTGGCGCCCCTAACACACAGATACATAAATACCAAGTTAATTGTAATCACATCATGTAGATGTAGGAAGCGTGGATTATCACCGTGTTGACAAAGCAAATAAAATGGATTATGTACGTTTCTCAAATATGAAGAAAATGTTATACATTACACCATTTTAAGTCAAAGTTTGTTCTCTTTTTTTTGGAGAAAGAATACTACAATGACAACAATTATTATTAAACGTTTCGACCAGTTTGATATTGAATAGTTGAACGGAATTTAAACAAATTATTTATGAAAACCATAGCTTTTTGCTCGTTCGCTTCATTTTCTCCATGCTCTAATAGTAGACTGCTATCAATTGTATTACCATTATTATTAGAATACGATTTCATCATAAAATTCATCGCTTGTTTTTCATCATAACCGCATGTCATCAAAGCGTTGGTTATATCAATACTGTTTATACTTGTATATTCATTTTTCAATGTTTCCCAATTTGTGTCAATCGTATCAAAATCTAAACAATAAGAATTGGAGACAGTAGTTTTGGTCAATTCTGGATTGGCAATTGCATCAACCTGTATGTAATTGATTTTCAGAGTAGAAAAAACACAATATTGATTATTATATAAAGTGGATATTCAAAGACAAGATTAATGAGTGGAACTATAATTTATGGACGACTTTCAAGTGACGCTAAAGTGACATAGAAAACGTCCACCAACGTACTAGGGCTAATTGAGTGTTATAAACCTGTGTGAAGAATAAGGATTATGGTTAGGGTTAGGAATTAGACTTAGAGGTTTCATCACGAGCTAAATTCAACTAAAATGCCAAAACGCTATTTAGCCAAATGGATGTAAATGAATTTCGCGCCAAAATACAAAACCTGTTATCATTAATCTGATTAATATGTCCATAAATTATAGTCTCGCCGATTCATGAGTTTCACAATATACGACCCGATTAAAATCGATTGTTGGTTTTTTATGAGAAATTAACACAAACACAAGATTCTATGGACAATTTTTGATGGAGGAACTATGATTATTCACATTATCTTGAATATACAATAAATGTTATTATATTAAGCCACTTTTTGATCATTTTTTGTTGTTGCTTCATTTAATATATGAATCTGAATATCATAGTGTAACTGTTATTTATTTTATTTATTTGAACACATAAATATTAGTACAAGGGGCCCCGAATACATATGCACCACACAAGTCACTTGATTTGTGTGTGGGCTATGATACTGCCCGGGTGCCCAAACCGGAGCAGATGGTTTACTTAGGCAGCCACATCCAGAGCCTTCGGCCTAAAAGTCTGATCCAAACGGCAGTGTAACAACGTCAGGAGATGCAGTCCTGTGGTAACCGGTGACCAGGATGCTGGAGCCTATGTGCACTATTAGTTTAAAATCAGGGTTTTTCAACTCCCTTAAGTGGATCCTCCATATCCACCAACCAGGTTAGAGCGTCGGACATTCGATTTTCGTCCTCTCAATTTCGTAAACAACACCGGTGGCGCGAGAGGGCAATGAGTAGAACTTCCCTGACAGTGGCTGTATACGTGTGGCCATGTGAGAGCATTTGCAGAGGGAGAGTTGACTCTTCTCACCCTCATCCGTACCAGGGTGTTTAGGGAAAAGTCTCGCTTCATCTACTTCAATTTAAACGACCGATAACTTACTACTAGTAATCCTACTTAAATTAGAGGTCATAGCCAATCACACTAATGTGTACTTATTAATAATAAATAAATTAGTATACAGTGATATTACATTTGTAAAATCTATTGTTTTTCTCTCTCTTGATCATGGAAATCTATTCAACAGTACTGAAATTAATGTATACAATAAACAACTCATAACCTACACACGCAACACAAATATACTTGGAAAATAGATAAAACACTCAACATGAAGTGTAACAATAGTAATAACAACAATAATAATAATGGATCCTTTGATCAATTCTAAAAATGAAGTGAATTTAAAGGTCAGCTAGAAAAGAAAAAAACACTGATCGATAATGACCAAGCTACGGTTTAAAGTGAAACATGGTAATCATTCAACAAGAGAAAGTAATAATAATGACAGCGAAATCCGACTACAAAGCCTAAACTTGGTGCTACTATGTAGTGAGAACAATCCTGTTAGCTAATATGGATGGTCAGCGGAGATGGGACTAATCCATTTCACTCCTGTAAATCGGACTAATCAGGTTCAAATCTCGAGGTTTACTAAAACCTTACAGGCTGTCTGATATGGATGCTTATGTATCAGAATTAAATGAGTTTCGGCTTGTAAAGTTTATGAGTGTAGATATATGCAAAGGGTACGAGCATCTGTTACCGCAAGAAATGGTAAGCTGAAAAAAAATGTCTCCCATATGTCTAATAAAATCAGAGGCCTAATTATTCAGGTCGAATACATAATCAAAAATATGGTAGCTAATAAAAAAAGAGATGACCGTAAACCCTCCCTGAAACAGTGCTTATGATTATATGTCTGTCATTCGGTTCAAGGGCGAAAGTCTTTGTACCAGTGGTATGCATGTAATGAATAAGTGACAGTCAGTTCAAGCGAATACATTCAAATGAAGTGGTGACCATCTACACTTCCAGGTGGGTAAATATAACTATGTGTATGCTAACGGATGCATGGGTGAAAACTTGTGTTTTACCAGTATGCTCATAGACCATACTTGCCCCTGGTGCGCTGACCGTGTGTCAAGACCCAGGATATCGACTCTTACATAAAATTATTTATTTATTTGACCACATAGATATTGGTACAAGGAGGCACTAAATACATATGCGCCACACAAATCTCATTTGATATGGTGTGAGGGCTGTGATACTGCCCGGGTGCCCAAACCGAAGCTGGTCTCCATAAGATTACATTCACACGGTGAATTTGTGAGCCTTGAGAAACGGGAACTGTTCCCACTCGGCGTCAACGGATAACGTTTGACCAACTTTAACCAGACTGGAACACCGTGTATTAAAAAACACGAAATTCAGTGAATGGATCTTTTTTTCAACGAATTCATCATCAAGCTATATAATCGTATGTACATATGGAAACTTTAATTGTAAGTTTTAATCCCTTAAGCCATTATTATCATTATTTTAGTTCATATTTAAAAATATGCCCATCTCTTTTTAGTCATGTTTCATATTCTCATGATTTTAATTATAATTTATTTCTGATATCACTTCATTTCGTTTAACCCTTCTATTACCTTTGATTATTGTAACAAAACATTTGTCCGATCTGACATAAAGTTAGAACAATCAAAGCTCCAGTACGTAAGTTAACAAACGAGTTTCGGCAATAACCGGGAATAAAACTATATGACCTCGAACCGTTACTATTGGTGATGCCTTGAGAATAAAGATGAAGTCATGGGAGAAGTACTGGTAGTAGAGACGGAAGAAATACTAGGAAGTGATGAAAGGATTTAATTGGGAACCATGAGATGCATTCGTTTTACAGCCGACATTTTCTGACCTGCCCTTCTTCATTAAGAAAAGGCAGTATTGATGCGAAAGATAGTTGTCTGAGGAAAACACCTATGTTGCTATCATGCCCCCCGTATCACACAATCGACAGCACGAATTCACCATCGGACATCGAACTGTTGCTTCAAGTCCCATCGTTCTCAAAATGACCTAGAGGAACTTGTATCTGTCGCAAGTTAGATCGTAAAATGATAGCTATTGAAATATACATGACACCAAGCCTCGTATATAATTGTTGACTTTATTCGCGTTAGTGAATAGCGGGATAAGTCAGATACGAGAATGAATTTTGAATAGGTTTATTTCATAAGCTCTTTGATCTAGACAGACAATCAGAGAATCGAAGAGAATGAAACGGATAATTTAGTTGGAAAAATGGTAAACGAAACGATGCGCAGCAGAGAAGATGAGTGAGCAAACTCAATATGACCAAACGTATCTCAATATTTATAGTCAGACCAAAGATAAGTTACAAACACGTAATGAATGGAGTGAGCAATTGACACACCTACGATCATACAGAAAACATTCAGGGTTAAGAAGCGAACAATCAACAAGGCCAAAATGTGGCATGAAAAGATTGAATAAATTGGCCTATCCAGAAGCCAGAATAACCTGTTAGCTTGTTATAGTACCAGACACTACAGAACAAATGTTACAGTCAACATAGATTAATTGGGTCATTATAATATGTAAGCCTAATCATTATACATCAGGGTAGAAGCAGATACAATCTAGATCTCGATATAAAGTAATGTTAAAAAAAATTTAAGCAGAAGCGGTGATTAATTTCAAAACAACGAATAAGTACACGAAGCTTCATTGATCGAAGCTCTATATACAAGCAAGAACTGTACTGGACAGTTATTCTATTTCACAAATTGAATGAGTTTGTAAGATGTGGATTATTGGATCTCAGATTCAAAGATTTCAACTGATCTGCTAAATATTCTCTAAATTTGATTAAGTCTGGGGCTGTGTCAGTAAGCTCTACAATCATTGATCAATAATAAACCATGATTATAAATAGTTTTCAAATGCCCCTTATGAATCTCAATGATCTTTTTAAAGATTAGTATCCCAGCCTTCCATGAAATTAAGTTTGGAACTTTTTATGAATAATTTATCAATACCCTCATTTTTAAATAAATGAGTCAAATTGTATTTCAATTGACTGCATATGCAGTTAGTTACAATCAGTGTAGATAGAATCAAGGCGAAAAAAAGAAAGAATATTACATTTGAAAATTGAGAGTAAGATAAAGAGTGAATGTAGCTGAACTAGGCGAGACTATAATTTATGGACGTATCAATCAGATTAATGATAACAGGTCTTGCATTTTGGAGCGAAATTCATTCACTTATTTGTCTGAATAGCGTTTTAACACTTTAGCTGATGTCCGTTCGTCTAATTCCTAACCCTAACCATCAATTGTAAATCATGATCCTTATTCTTCCCACAGGTTTATAACACTCATTTAGCTCTAGTAAGTAAGGTAAACACTCTTAAGGTTACTTTAGCTTCGTTTAAAGGTCGTCCATAAATTAAAGTCTCACGAGTGGCCTAACTTAACCTCTCATCAATACAATGTTTACTTACCTGTACAAATAAAGAACGTTGTTTTTTAACATCCAAATATTCTGTTAAGAAGAAATTCAATAAACTTTCTTGGGTAATAGTTGACAAAATTTTCACCTAAATGAATAAAAATATACGGTATAATATTACTATCTTCTTTACTGTTATCATAAGGCAATTACACTATAGAGGTTTGCGCAGACAGTTGAGTTTTATGGTTTAAATCATAGACTTATGATTTTTGTCAAACAATTATTGAAAACCAAGAAGCACTGGACAACTGATTCATCCTAGTATAAAACGACTCCGGAGTTTGAATCCATGATACCAACATGAGTCGTAAAAACGACCTTCAGATTTTGCGGTGAGCGCTTGACAATCAGACTACGTGACCTGATGTTTCTGGGTTCATTTCCGACAGAGTCGTGGATTGGTGCACTTGGAGAGTCATGTGCTAGGACTGCGCTTTTTTCACGTTCTTCATGGCTTATTACAGTTAGTTAGGACCGGCCTATAATGTAAACGATGAAACTACTGTTCATTTTGTCTTAGCGATCTTTTTCCATTTTATTATTTACTTGTAAATCAGTTACTGAGTGTAATATCATTTGTATGTCTGTGTGTGTGACAGGCGGGGGGGGAGAGGAAAAAGATATCTTTCAATAAATATTTTTTATATACGACAATAATCTTTTATTCCACCACTACATGCAACTTAATTGCTCTAGAAATATGATTGTATAAATTGATCAAATAAAAACCAGGGAACACTGAATTTCTCAACAATCTGCAAGCACAATCCTAACTAAAGATAGAATTCAAGACTGCCAGGTGTTTGAAGCGAGAGCTTAATCTGAAGATCATCAGTGAGTCAATCAGTCAGCTACAATGTAGGACCAGTGAGTCGACATCCAATATTCGACATTTTTAACTTTAGTCGATTCATGATATTCTACGATCACCATTGATTGCTATGGATGACTTCATTGGTAAAAACCTTCTCACTATAAGCCCAGAGATTACCATTAGTGGTTATTAGACATAAGTGTTATATCAGGACAAAAAATAACGGAAAGGTAACTTCCAAGACTGATTTATGGACTATTATTATACATATTCTTGTTGTATAATTATTAGGTAAGTAGATTATAATAATATATAAATGCTCTTTTGAACATAAGCTTTCGGTTGACTTATTAACTACTGTTACATTACTTACTATTCTTAATTTGTTGCCCGTCTATCACATACAATCTCCCTTATTTACAGTCACTTTTGGATGTTATTTTTCATTTTATGATGTGATGTGGTCTTTTATATCTGTATATAAAACTAAATCTATTTGAAATATAAATATATTAGAGGTTGGTCGCTGACTTTCGAACTGAAGACTGGGCATAGAGAGGAGTCAGTGAGTAGTGGACTAATAGAGACCTAGCTACCGGATCAAAGTTACTAGTGCCAGTTGAACGTGTAACTAAACAAGTTAGAAACACTAAATCACAGAAGTCGTGATTCCGATTGATGCCATTGTCATGTGGTTTTAATCAGAGGTTGAAAGACATAATAGTATGTGTTATATCATAACGAAGAATAAATGGATGGTAACTGCTAGGAACTATTTATGGACTACTATTACATGTATTTTTATTATAAAACTATTAAGTATCTAGATTATACGTGTATTCATATTCCGTTTATCATAAACTTTCATTTGATTTGTTGACTATTATTATACGATTTATTATCCTTATGTTTTCTTAATTTATTAGTTACAGTATCTCGCGCTCACAGCCACTTTTGGCTTGATTCTGTATATTTGTTATTTTCTATTTTACAGTATGATGCGGTCTGGGTTTACTTGTGTATAAACTGCATATTTATGAAATACATAATTCATTCAGTGTAAGCTGAGATTGCATTCTGGACTCAAGCGAACAGGACTAATCAAGAAGTTACTATACAGAGGACCAATTATCACTCAATGTTGATTCAAGGTTGATCGTGCTGGTTAACGCGTCATGGGTTTAGCACAAGAGGGCAAGGTCGTGTAAGTTAGTGTTCTGATTGCCGAACTTGTCATATGATAAATAACAGGGCAAAAGTCATAACAGTATGATGGCTTTTTTATGAATACAAGAGGATTGTAGTGTTTGATATTTGAATAAACTTGTTTAAATGCAAATACCCAGTTGAAAACTGGGTTCAAATAGTTATGATATTTAGTTTGACTGTGATAATGAGTGAAAATTTCATAGAGAAAAGGTTTGAACACGTCTTACTGACAACAAAGATCAAAACAAAGATTAAAATCAATATTCACTCATAATTTACAATTTTTATTTGGATCTCATCATCTGACAGGTAAATAATGATATATATAACGATATCTATAGATCACTTGGCAATCAGTGTCCGTAGGTACGGTATGTGCTTTGCACCTTCGAAGTGCGAAGTACTTCTACAAGACTGGAAGGATTCTAATCCTGTACTCACTCTAGGTGGTGAGCAGATATTAGTCGAGTAATTCGTGTATCTAGGTAGTTGCATAAGTGCTGGTAGTGGCGTGAGTGATGAGATCGATTCACGTATAGTGAAAGCCAGAGCGGCTTATGCTAATCTGGGCCAACTTTGGCGCCTTCGTGATGTCAGTCTGGCTGTAAAAGGTCGGATCTACAACGCGTCGGTGAGAGCAGTTCAACTCAATGCTTGTGAAACCTGGCCTCTCCAAGTTGAGGACGTTAGACAACTCTGTTTTCCATCATCGCTGTCTCCGAAGGATTGCTGACATCCAGTGGCAACACCATGTTAGTAATGCAGAGGTTCGGCATCGTGTGTTCGGGCACAGAGACGATAATGCAATCGGTGTCACCATCTTGAAACATCGAATTCGGTGGCTCGGACATGTCCTACGAATGTCGTCTCAGAGAATTCCACGTCTTGCATTATTTGGCGACGCTGGGACTGGTTGGATAAAGCGGAGAGGTTGTCAGTCTATGACATTGTGTCGTGGTATGAAAGAAAGCTGCAAAGGACTGGCTTATGTTGGTCATTCACGACTCCCTTGTACCAATATTTACGTGTTCAAATAAATATAAATAATTTAATACAAATCAACCTACACATTCTTCACGATAATTAAAATTCGCTGTACTTTCCATAATTTCATCCCAATTTCTTTCAAATTCTGTCATCATATTGGGATCTTCTAATTGATGCACAGATATCAATGATTCTACCTATAGAAAGTTTTTTTTTGAATACAACAAAACGTTTACTATGGTAACTGAAGTATAAACAGTAAACAATTTTATAATTCGATTGTTTGTTTATTAAACAAAAGAAAAATACATTAATCAATCATAAAGTGAAGGGATAGTTCAGTGATAAATGAGTTCAACTTTTAGTTCATCAAAGTTTTGATTTCAAACTACCGACACATACACTCTCTTCTAACTACTTCGGTTTAGGCGAACGAATTGTATAACTGATAGTCTTCAAAACTCTTAACAGTGTGGTTGAAAGTCGTATATATATATTTGTATAAAGAATTTGTGAAGATTATGAATTCTATTGTTTACGTTACAGATTGACTGTAGATAGAAAACTATCTAGAGTCGAAAGCGGTAGACATGTGATTTTGACGAAGAATGGAATTAATTAGCAGCAGACATCCACAACCCTGACACAGATCGGACTCATGACCTTCAGGACTTATAGTGAGCTTTCAACCTTAAAACACTTAAGTAGGGATCTAATGGTTAGAAATCTAAACTATGAAATGCCAAGTTAATAATTGAAAGGTACAAAATCCACAGAAAAATAAATATAGCAAAACAATTAATCAACCAAAACTAGAACAGTAACGATCATTGAGAGAAAATGTAGATTGTCAATTTATGAAGAACTTAAAATGTACAAACGTATGGTATTTTATTCCAGCAACTAAAACTTGAGCGTTATTCGAATATTAATTAAGATCTCTTATTTACGAAAATGATTAACTGAACAAAGTCTATATTGTATAGGTATATCATCGACAAATTAAACCAAAAGGGGAACGGGAAAATCTTATCGTGAACATGGTCATAACTGACTGGTACTATAGTCTTGAGAAATTCTTTAGACTTTATAGTCGGAATAACAGTGTAGAAATAAAAAAACAGGAAGAATACAACATTCTACACTTACTGACGTTTTAAACGTTTCCGATGGCATAGCAGCAATAATCCTTGGAGCTATTCGACGCCAGAAAGCAGTCAATCTTCCAGCGACATAATCAATGGAATATTTATTAGCTGGACTATATGCTACTAAACTGATACCTGAATGTAATGTACCACCAGGAGATGATCGCCAATATCGGAGATAAACAGTATAACCTAAAGTTTCTTTAGTACGCAGATAATCAAAAGCCGGTTCAGATAATATAAACTGAAACATAAATACACAAAAGAAAACAAAAAAGGTTTAGTCGGATTAAAAAACGCGCGATTAAATTAGGAGAATTTGGCATATGAAAGTATTATTTGATTAGATTTTCTGTTTCAATAGTATGCGAAATACAAATTTAAATTGTACTCACCTTTGTATTACACTGTAATTGTGAGGGCTAGTGATAATATTCAGCAGTTCAAGTCTAACTTTTTTAAATTTACGAATAATTAGTTAAAACATGAGTGGTTTAAATATTACAGCCATCAGGGTCAGTAATATGCGGCTCCGTATATTACTTTGACTACTAAGATTTTAACAGTCTGGTAGTATTACGAGTCCTTGCCGATTGTACAAAATGAATGGCTCAAAGCTAAGTACCTGAATAGTTACTCAATAGACTAGATAATGTTAGGAAGAAATAAAATTGTTAGTCTTATTACCTTTGTTAAATAAACAATATTTTTAACGTGTAATGAAGTTCACAGTAGCGTCTTTCCGATTTATAATTCAGCAATGACCTTTTCTACTGACAAATTCAATGATCTCGCTCTAAATTTGCTGCTTTTGTCGTGTCTCAGAGATATATTTATTGCTATACAAATAAGGTTATTCTATCAAAATGTCGACTTGTTCGAATATTAAACTTTCACAGTTTTCAACTTTTCTCTTTTCAGTTGTATAGCGGATTGTTGTTGAAGTGTTATACATTAATTTCTCCGAATTATCTAGTTTAAGCAAATCCTGTTGGTTTCAACAGAACCGCTAAAAAATTTTCGTCGGTAGAAAATATTGTAAACCGTAATAAAACATAAGTTACCATGAACTAATATATATAATAGAATGGGGGGTGGTGCGGAGAGTGTAGTAATTTTTAATAGTTGGATTCATGAGTCGATTTAACCTAGACCACCGTTGAAAATGTGGACGGCCGTTTCGTCCTAGTATGGGACTACGCAGCATTTTGCATTCACGATTCCTCATGCAGGACACGAAGCAAGGACATTAACACCGTTGGATGCCGGCTCAATGGTCTAGAGGTTAAGCGTTCACGCGCGAGACCGAAGGTTAGTGAATTTCTTGTCCGTAGTGATAACAAACAGTCATTCAAAGATTAGCCACATAAATCGAGGGGAAAATGCAAAACTAGTGAGATAAATAACAAGTGTGTCTGTGTATGTGTGTATAAAAAGAATTCTACTTACTGCCAATAGTTTATTATAGCATTGTTGTTTAATATCGGATTCACCAAGTAAATGTATTCTAGCTAGACACATATTTACATCGTTTGGATTACAATTCATAACACGTAGATAATATGTACCTGGATCTAAGATTGAGGTATCAATCTAAACAGAGAGTTGGATTATTTTTTGCAAAAATAAAAGAATACAGCTGTAAGTATTTTTAGTAAATCAAAAAATTTGGTAAAAGTCATTCGAATAGAAGAATTGAACTATGAGGTGTAAAAAAAACCTATACGGATGAGTTAGTTATTACTTTGAATTGACGGATACCCCTTTGATTGCTGGATTGAGCCATGTAGGTAGGTACAAACTACTTAGTTGGGGTTCATGTGAATATCGTAAATAATCGTTAGAGATACTAGGTGACATGGTTTAGAATCATTTGCAATGGAATAGGTGGATTCACTCTTCGTCTTCAACTGAATTTTAAGCTTCTTAATTACCTTGGAATTTTTTGATTGTTTATCATATTAACCCATATTTTCTTCGTGAATCATATCTTTGCTATATATTCCTTTCTATTACTATGAATACTGTGACTACGTCCATTTCTCTGGGATTAAACTTGACAATTTCATTTCTATGCCAATGGGGAGTGGAAAAATGAAACGGCGTACACATGAGGCAGGTTCTATTTCACGTTAGGAAGAGATCTAAAGAAGCTTGAGGATAATGACAAACTACCTGAAATTGGGAATCTATTCGTCTAGTAACATAAATGATTAGATTTTATATCACAGACTAAACCGTAGCATGTTCACCACCATAAGATCTAAAGGTCAAAAGTTCGATATTTTGTGTACGTTTATAGCCATACGTTTGCAATGCAGAGGTAATTAAGATCGTGACAACGAAATACAGCTTTATTATGTGCTCATCACTTGTTAAAAGCTTGCTTGTAGCCAAAACTATATTTAAATTAAGATGAGATATCTATATTTGGTATTCCGTAAATGTTTATCGGTATAAGTATCGCGTGACAAAATGAACACTCTCTTCTTCATCAGGATGTACAATAATAACTTATCAAACGCCACAACGTAATTTGGTTCATATCAATCAATTATAAGAACTACGAACATTTGTGAAGTTAGAATTCAAATCAAAGGGAAACACAGTCAAAATTAGTAGAGATCAAGACAGAAAAGGTGTTTACAACAACCAATCTGAATTAGATTTGACCGAACAAGCTGTGTTTAAGTCAAGACAAATCAATTCTATCAAACTTTTGTACTGATGATGTTATCTAGAAGGACAAGGAGTGTATAACGATCAAACTATTCACTACAGAGAGGACGGTTGTTGATAATGTTCATTAAGAGTTCTGACCAACTGTAAATAAGGCTGAATAGAGTCTATTCAACTAGCACATTGTGGATGAATGATCGATATCATAGCATTTTATTCTCAGTGCTAACAATAACAATAATATTAAGAATTATTAACATTACAAAAACTGAATAATGAGTGATCTTTATGAGCACTGAAAGAGACTTTATATTTTATTGAATATTCTACAAAATAACGCATTGAAGGTGTACCACACTATAATTAAAAAAAGTGGGAAGGGTAAGGATTATAATTGTAATGATATCAGATGGGCATGAGTTCAAGGCGGACAAAACATTTTATTAACTAGTATTCCTACTACTAATGAGTAGCTAAACAAATATTTCCTAGAAAAAATATATATATGGTACGAGGAATTATGTTGACTGATTAGGGTTACACGTTGTGATTCTATGAAGATCGTAGATAATGATTGGTTTTAGTAATCTGGATGCACCTATCATTGGCCAATTTTGATTTGCGCGCTGAGATTTCAACTTATTATCTTTCGCTTTCAAGCTGGCAACATTGAGGCAATCCATTTAGGGTTTAATTACATCACCAACATGGGGACTGATCAATTACAGTTGTTAACATTAACAACATGAAAATACGAAACTCTTACAATTAAGAGTTGGTACAGTTGGGAAACAATAATAATGTGAGTCAAAAGTATGAGGAAAATTCAATTTAATTAGATCAAGTTTACAAGGGAAAAAGAGAGATCCCAAAATACAGCACAGTATGGACCAACCAAAAGGGAAAGCTATGGAAGAAGTTGAAACCTTCACGTACCACCAGGTAAGCATCAATTATAAACAAGGAGGATCTGGTGCAGATTTAAAGGCACGAATTCAAAAAGAAATGGAAGCATTCCTACAACTAATGATCGTCCAAAACTCAAAACAATTGTTAGGTAAAAGCAAAGTCAGAATCTTCAATAACAACATCAAGACAGTTGCATTGTACGGAGTTAAGACCTGAAGAACTACTAAAATTATCATTAAAAAGGTACAGGTATTCATAAACAGTTGTTTATGGAAGATATTCCATATCCGTTTGCCAGACACTATCAGCAATGACCTACTGTAGCAGAGAATAAATCAGTTCCCAAATGAAAATAAAATTAGGAAAATACTGTGAGGGTGGACAGGATACACATTGTAGAAACCATCAAACTGTGTAAAAAAAAGTAAGCCCTAACTTGAGTTCCTTAAGACAAGAAGGAAAAAGGCAGATCAAAAAACATATTGCGTCAGAAATTGGAGGTAGATATTATATGAATGAATAGGACTTGTCAACAACTGGAAAGGAGAGCCCATGATAGAGTAGATTGGATATTGCTGGTCGGCAGCCTATTCTCCACAAGCAGTAACATGCCTGAGTAAGTAAATTAAGGTTGAAGTTAACTTACCAATTTTCTTGTGGATCTAGGGATAGGTCGGATCTTCTCCACTGTATAATCAAAGAAAGAAATGGCATCCTACAGATAGTTGAATGGTAGGGGTGCGGCGGCCGCGGTGGTAATGATAGAAAACAAAAGAATATATGTGACAACGTGGAAGGTATAACAAGTTAAAAAATAAACATGAAAACTCATATATTATGGTTATTCGTGTCTCCTCATTGATGTCTAAGACTGCAATTGATCAATCACTTTTAGACATATTTGAATCCTGTGCAGATTGTCTTGATATTACCAATAAGTCATATTCATTTTCAAAACAGTAACGAATCGCAGTTAATGGTTGGATCCAGGATGTGCGTTTCGTTCTGCTTGGAACTCATCAGCTGGATTTGCCCACATCCAAGAATTGATTTTAAAGTATAAATTACCAGGTTCAAGTAACTTATTTGATGATCAAGTATAAATTTATGAATTCAGTCGAAATGACAGGTTTAGAAGAACTGAAACTATGTAGTTTCATTTTACTCCTATTAATAAAAAGACGGTTCTGATGACCAAGGAATTCTTTGATAAATTTTTTTCTATTCATATCAACCGCTATTAAAATCGTTTTAATTTGATTATCTGTTCCAAAGGCTAATGTTATTTGTTACATAACACAGATTTGTTGCATTAAAAACTTTAATTTCCTAGAATTACTGTCTTCTTTCCTATTGAAGTATTGTGTGAATTAGTCATTGAAACCATTATATCACGTAGATTGAGCTTGTATTAGGAGATATCTGTTATTTATTTATAATTAGGATTAACCGTAAGGTAGTTGTTCAACAGAGAAGAATCAAACTTTTGATGCAACTTGCGTGTAGTTTCACTATCCAATAGTTCAAACTAGATTAGACGGAGACAGATTTGAACTTGTTAGCGATAACGTAGGAATTGGGATAAATGTGTATCTGTGGACCAAATTTCCACAATTCATTTAGCACAGGTGGGATGAAAATTAAGGCATATTGTGATACAAGATACAATGTAATAATAATAATATAGTACACGTTAATTGTATGTAACATAAAACTACCAAAAATCAGGTGAGCTAATAGTAATTATGTCGGTTATGTAATGACATAATTTAATTCTGAAACATTTTGTATCTAGATTCAGAGAAAGTCAATTTGTACTGTAACTGAAATAATTTAGAAGACTGAATTTCGTTGGTACTTTTAATACAGAGCACTATATGTGTCATAAGTGTACTCTCCAAATCGAGGGGAAAAACACATGAGCAATGAAAGCGTCATCTTTATCAACTTGCTTATAATTTAATTACAAATAAAAACGAGGAAATGGTCAACCGTCACAAATTAAACGTCAAATGATTTTTGAAATGTTCTTTTCTTGCATTTCTACAGTTATGAACACATACTGCTCTTAGTATGTGGTTTTGGAAATTGTTGGATTTTAATGAGATTAAGAAGACAATGGAGGATAGTGGTGTATTATCTCAGCTTTATTGAGTTTGGACTTGTACACTAATGTATCCCAGCTCAATTGTTTAGAGTTCGAGTGAGGGGACAACCGTCTAGGGTTTGATTCACGGTCGTTTAACTTGAATCGACCAGTGATCTTAACAAAACATACCGTTTTGTTTTGATACAGCTGACTGAAACAGTTTTCTAATATTAAACGGGTTGTATGCAAACTACACAAACCAGACAACTAATTTATTTATAACACTTCGACAATAATCCCACTTACACGGTGGATGGGAAAGAGTAAGATAGAGATAGAAATCAAGAAAAGACTTGATGATCAAAAAAGATTAAATTGCAATAAACCAACCAGAAGCAGTAAGCTGAAAACAAGGACAACCAATCGTACACTAGAAAAAGTCAGTAGGGAAAATTTACAACTAATTGATCACTGAGTAGTGACCACTATCACATACGTCAAGTCCTTGTTAGTGCTATTGGAACTCTATTGATCAAGTTGCAATGTGGATACTAGTCTAAGTTACTGACGTTGCGTGCACCATGTTGAGATGTTAAGTGGAGATCTAAGGACTTAGGCTTCGTTCTATTTGACACTCATCAGCAAGATAAACCTGTAATCTTGGGGGAACCAATGCTCCCCGGTGAATTTAGTCTAGTGTCAACCAGCTTCACAGTCACAGATGTAGATACTGAATTATTTGCGCCTCGACTGACCCCCTTGTAGAACTGAGATATATTTGCAATGAACTGATTGGAAAAACGTAACCTCAGACCTCCTTACACATCAGAACTATTATTTGCCAAATGAACTGAAGGAGATAATTTAAGGTCTTTTCAAGCATACACACATGTTTTAAGAAGACTCACCTGTCTTGTTATATTACCATAAGCATAAATAGTAATATGTAAAGTGGACAAAAATTGTTGTTTATACGCAGCGACATCAGCTACTGACAAATTTTTCAGTGCACTCAATAAATCTGTAATTAGATAAGCTTCTTTACGAAGAAGATAAAATTGAAGATGACTGTGAAGTAAATAGACGAAACAAACAAAAGGAAATTATCCAAAGAGTAAATATATAAATGATCAGTAAATGAATTAATTTGTAGGATACACAATGAGCACAACGGTGTTTAAGTGTTGTGTTATGCGCTCAACTCATTTAGATACTGACATACACACCGAATATAATCGAGTTCAACCTACTGTGCAAGTGAGGGGACTAATAATGAATAATAAGGTATAATTTGCAATCGAACGCAGAGATACACACTACACATTTGCATAGATATAGATATATATCTGTCTCGTAGATATACAAGTTAATAGCATATCTTGTTTATCATCACTCATCTAAACCTTAGTCTTTAGATAGCATAGAAATAGGAGTGCACGCTATTGTAGTGAACGCTAATGATAAGGATGTTTATACGTAGTGTGTAGCGAAAAGTGGTGCCGAAGTTACAGCAATTGTGAAGAATGGAGAGTTTCAGTACGCCGAAAGCACAGAGTTGACATAACACTCGGAGACCAGTCGAGAAGATAGTTCAGATTGCAGAGCACACCAGAAGATGCAAATGGACGATTGAAGACTATGTTTAGGTATTACGTGAGTACTTTATAACTTTTCGCAATAATATACACTCTTCCTGCCTGTTATCGTGTTTTACAATATGTTTGGATTAGGTCAGCTTATTAATAGGATACTTGGTATGAAAAAAAGGCAGAAGTCTGTATTTCAATCCTACGTTTAATCCATGACGGTCTGAGTATCATGGTGAGTAGAGTCAGATACATAAACCGGTGATTTATAGGAAATCTAATCTAACCAATAATCAAGGAGGATTCAACACGGGAAGTTTGCATCTAACAACATGGCTCAGATCAACCATTAACCATCTTATGGACTGATACCAGGTTTTAAGTTAAATCGTCATAGCTTTCTTATACCAACCGACTATTCTATACCGGACAGAATTGTACTCCCTCAAAATATTCTTGAATGACAAAGAAAAAGAATTTGGATCAACGTAAAAGTATTCACAACCTTAATCAATAACCTATTTCCAATCGCATTTCTCACAGACCATGGTGCTATGAGACAGTATATGATCAGCCTAGACTACCACCTCCATCTTACTTTCTGGAAAGATTTCCAACTTTAATCATACGAAATGAGAAGGGTGAATCAATTAGAAATATGATCACCAGTATAAATCACTCAATACATTACATGACGTTATAGGTAGTTATCGTACGGTAATTAACTTGACTGTCGACTGCCCTCAAACATCATTATTATCATCATCATTCACCATAACATCGAAACCGTTTGAAAAAAAATAGTGTTCATTGGTTTGTTACACTATTTCACTTACGTATTGAGTACATTTGGTTTAAGTGCTTCATTATAATAAATTTGTAGTACAGCATCACGATATGATTCGAAATATTCTTTAGATAAATCTTGTGTTTGATCCAATATATGATCAAGTATAGTTGAATAAAAACACTATTTTTAAAAGTATTTTGAGAAAAAAAGAACAAACAAATAAATAAACAGAGAAAAGGATAATTGAACACTGAGCACATTCCAATTCAGCCCAAAATAATAAGCAAATAACCTGTTTTATAATAGTTGCTTATAACTTAAATAATTTAAAGGCAAATAGAAGAAATCAAATGCAAATTTGTTGGTATGATGAATGAATAAATCACGAGATAGTTGGAAATCAAACATTAAACTGATGATAAAGTGTTGTATGTGGTTGTTAGGTCCCGATAAGCATAATGAATGATAACTTATACTAAACGTATATTCGTATAATTGTTAAATAACTAAACTATTCATATTCCTCCTACTATAAGCTTTATTTTGAACTACGAACCATTATTATACGTCTTACCATTCTTGAATTATGCCCTGTCTATTAGTCACTGCCTCCCACATTCACAGCCACATTTGACCAGATTTTGTACAAATGTTATTTTTTTATTTTATGGTCTGTTTGATTGGTATATAAACCAAGTATTTTTGAAACACATGATTCATATTGCAGGGACTCGGATTGATGTTCTGGACTTAACTGGCTGGGCTAGACAGGAAGCGAGATCAATAAGGACTCGAGACTGTTCGTATGGGTTTACGCGTCATTGATCTGATCGATAAGTCACTGCTCTCAAATTGGCGGTATCGTTACGTTATAAATTAACAGGGCACACAGATCACAAGTTATAACAGTGGTAACCACCGTCTATGATGTATAGCTTTATGAACAATTATAGTCTATATCGGGTATATGTGAAAGTAACTATGAGTCAGGTGACCTAAAGTATCGTTAGAGGTTCGAGGTTGGTCGATACATTCCAGTTGGACCGTATAACTTCACCTTCAGAGTACGAGTGTGTTGATTTTTGTCTTAACGCTTTTCAAACCCACCTCCCTGGTATGGTAGATTGAGTCATCAAATATATACAAGTGCAATCACAAGGTCAAGCTGGCAGCTACAGTCGGGGAAACTGAATGTTAAATCTAACGATTAGACTATGAATTCATCCAAACATTTTCTGTTATCACTCAGGAATATGCATGCATGCATTTATATTAATCCATTTTGTCGATAAGACATATTATTAAGGCTTTTTATTAAAAATACACAATGAAATCAATTTACTGATTACATATAGTACAAAGCTGATGTAATTTATGAAGTAAAAATATAGATAATGTTAGATGTTTACAGAAGAACAACATTACTCTCATTATTCCATCAAAATACAGATCTCGGTTGGGATATCATTCTAAATAAGTAGGTATCAATGCCAAGGTTGGACTTGGTAGTTTCATATAAATTGAGCATTGAATGTATCACAAAAAACACATCACATCACTGTATACCCATGATTCATCTAGAGGTGTCAATTGGAACCTTCAAGTTTTGAGGTGAAGGATTGTTGTCCAACGATTCCTAGTTTCTAAATGTACCTCAACCGAGATCAATCTGTGATGAAAAATAAATCGATTTGTAACAAAAAAACACTTTCAACCAAACAATGAAAATAGTAATAAAACTTACAAACAATTTTTCACTAAAACCGCTAACACAAATACGCAAGCCATTATCACGAAACGCTACATCTTGTCTACGAAACATAGAAAGGAAAATATATTGCTTCTCTCATACATATACACATACATTTAAAACAATGAGATAATATTCAGTATTTCAAAAAAAGCCTCTACATTTATTCATGAATAGTGTCAGCTGGAATAGTTCAATGTTAACAATAAAAACTGTGACATGAGTCCGATTTAGACTAACGGTAGAACGTGTAAGAAAGCATATATTTGATGAAGAACCCTAAACACGACTTGTCGACGACCGATGACAACTTATATGGCAGCTAAATGAAATAAGCTTTCTTGCCGATTATTGACAACCGTCTAACAGTAGTGTGTATGAAAAAAAACGAAAAGCTGTGGGCTATCCGCATTCAGTAGTTTAGTGGATAATGCACTGGGGTTCGAAGCAAAAAGTACTGGGTTCCAGTTTCAGAGTGAACCTTAGTGAAAATAGATTTATCTGATGAGCCCCATATGGGACAGAACATGCATTCTGCATTTCATAGAAAATCTTAAACCATCTGTTCTATCAGACAAAATGACCATATCTAGATAATCTGTATAGAATTCAAAAATGTGAAAAATATTAATCAGAAATCAATTCTAAATTTATTAACAACAGGATAATTTCAACATTTACTAATAGCATTAGGCAACAAGTTTGAAACATATCCTACCTAATTCAGTTTAACCGTTCGAATATCTGGATTACCTGTTCCTACCATCAGGATATTTCAATAAGTTATCTGTTTTCATGCTTGTTTTAACAAATCATTGTGCCTATTGGTCGTATAACTTATTCAGAAGCGTTTGTGAAAATTTTATGACATTTCGCTGTACAAGTTACAAAAGAACCCAATCAGAGACATCGTGGTTGCTGACAATATGCATCGGAAACAATGTACATTATTCAAATGTCGATTCCCGAACTGCTAACATCTAACTGACGAATACTCAACAATTATCTTAAGAATCGATCAGTCAGTCAGTCAGCTACGATGTACGACCAGGCACATATATGCATCGGTCCAAGTTGTCATACCTCATTAACACAACAAGATGGGCACCGGATTCATAAAAGTAGTTAATTCAGAGGTGGTAATATATAAAAGAAAGATTTTATGTAAGGATGTAGTACACACAGAAAGAATCAGTTCGTAGAAAGAAAGATATGAAGCGATTTTAATCTCTTAGTTTAAGGGTGGACAGAGAGTGTATACACCGACGCCATTGTGATCGATTCTGAGCCATGTCACACAGAGTCTCTAACCATTGGTTACGATTGTCACGCGGACCCCAACCAAGTAGTCTGCATCTCCCAACATGGCTCAGACTAGAAGTTAGTGACTTCAAGCACTGATGCCACTAAGGATCGATCAAGAAATAAGAAAAGGAAACTTGTTGAAATAATTTACGCTGAGAATTCTATACTGTACCCAAAATATAATATTGAGTAGAGCCAATACTAATAGTAATAATAGTATCGTTAAACCACTTATACACAAAAATAGTATGGCTTAAATACAGCGAATACAATAAACTTGAGTGAATTGATGAATGAAATCACCATCATTAAACTTTTCTAAACAAACAAACAAACAAAAACACAACGAATAACAACTTACACTAGATCTGCTTCACCAGCTTCATAGGTGATTGTACTCAATGATTGATTTAAACCATAGACCATCAATGTATGCAATGCCATGCTGTAAAAATTTAAGGAAAAAACGAATATATGTATAAAGAGAGATAGAAAAATGGGATATACAAACATATAAATTGTTTTAATAAAAACTAAAGAATTTTAAAGTTAATATCATGGAACCAGGAATTTTATTTTCCTGATAGGAGACTACTGATGCGTCAACACTTTCCGGTTTCTAATGTCTCTTTAAACTAGGATCGATGAGTGATATAAAATATTAAAGAAAAACAATTCACACAAATGCGCTACAGGGAAAATCAAGTAAACATGTGTCTCAACTCATGCTTTTCCAAAGGCCTTCTTGAACATATGGGCTATCTGTTCCTGTTATCTAGATATTTCAACGAGTTATCTGTTTATTGATTGTTTTAACACATTATTGTTTATTAATGGCAAAACTTAATCAGCTGAGCTTACAAAATGTTTATAACCTTTCGCTATACAAGTGACAAAGAAATACAATCAGACACATCGTTGTAGCTGGCAGCGTGCATTGAAAAAATGAACATTATTAAGATGTTGATTCTTGAATTGCTTACATCTAACTGGTAATCACTAATTGACAAGGTGAAGTATAATCAATTCCTACAAAGTTTAAACACGTATCGTAATTGTGGTGTAATCACAACTCAAGAAACCTGGTTAAATGATTTACAAGATGATTTCTCATTATCACTACCACAGAATTTCAATATTTATCTTCAGGATCGATCAACCAACATGTGAATTCATTTAGATTTCAATGTTTCTCATCAGCTCTTTATAACCTCTAATTAAAATAGTATTCATCATTCAAAATAAATGTATATACTGTTAATTCAACAGCACTCAATTGAAAATTCTTAATGGATTCCCAGTATTTCAAGTCAAAATGAGGTATGGCTTCGAAACAAATCATCTGGTGTATGTTCAAAATAATAACCTACAGATTATGATAAATTATCATTTCACAAAAAAATAGTAAATACACTGTACTGAAAATAATCTGATAAGTAGATAGTATTCTTTGCATACTGATGGCAACCGTGGAGTGATTTATAACCAGGGGGTAAAAGAAACCTGGTTATTCTTACTAAAGAACCCCCCAACGATGCATACGCACGATCATACAATAAGTCAAGCTTAGGACCTTCGATTCCCGCCGCGGGATCAGTCAATCACGAAAATAACTCAACAATTAGACCAATCTGCACAAAAATTTCTGAACCAATCCGAGTGCTGAAAGTAATTGAGAATAAACGTTGGATTTTGATTCTATGTCAACCAAGATTCATGTAACTAAAGAAAGAAGATAAATGCGAATCTTCATCGACTGAGATGGTTGGGCTACGTTCTACATATTCCTGAACATTGATTGATTACCACGACGCGCAATGCAGACTAGTGTTGGAAACGGTTGGAGGAAAGTTAGGGGCGGCCAAACAAACTACTTTGTACCTTTCTTTCTACGAACTTATTATTTCTCCCTGTATTATATTCGTATATGCAATCATTTTTTCATATATCACTACGATTGAAGTAACTGCTTCTATGAATTTAGTGTTCATCTTGTGAAGTATGGAAAGTTAGACCGCTCCATACATATATGTACCTGGTCCTATGTTGTAGCTGACTGACTGACTGATATCAATCATAAAATAGACTGTAATAAACACTATATTGGACAAAGTGGACGTTCTTTTCACTTAGGCATGTAAGAATAAAAATAATTAGTAAAACGACACGATATATCCTATCAATGAAATCAATCCATGAATTTAACTGGGAAATTATCGAAATTCTAGAGAGAGGAAATAAACGAAAAATTTCTATAAAAAAATATACTCATGGTGGTTATAACAATCAGTAACAACCAGTAGACACATCGAATTAAATTCGATCTATGAAACTAACTGAAAGTAGTGAATGAACAACATGATGAGAGATCAACTGAACTAGGTAGTCAGTATGAATACAAGAACAATACAAAACAATAAAATCTACCAAGACAATCACTTACAAATAATGCCACCAAAATCAAACTGATCTAACGCTTGTAGAATAATTTAAAAGCTTAATTCTACATGAAGAATGCTCTGACGATGACAGTGATGTTGTTCAGAAGGAAAATGAAAGTTCAATAGCCAAATCATCATCCCTCACGCAACAAATCTTCTTAACTATATACATGTATGTATATATAGTAAAAAATTATTTTCGTGTTACATGACTTACGTTTCTTTTGTTTTAGACACAATATCCGACCAAAGATGGATCATTACAGAAGCTGTGAAAAGAAAATAAATAAATAAACACATTAATTATCAGTATGAGGTTGTTGAAACTACTGAATTTCATTAAAACCACGAACCAATGGTCAATGTTAAACCACGCATTTAAAACCTGGAAGCACTAAATCGCCATTTCATCTTAGTATGGAACTCCTCAGCAGTGGGCACCCAAGACCCTACCTGTGAGAAATGAACCCGCTTTGAGAGGTGTCCGGAATCCTACTGAGAAGTCATGACCGGTGGAGCTAAACTCTATCGGTTGTGAGACAATTATCCATCAAAGATATCAGAAAATGATAGCGCAATATCGTCGATCGACTAAAATTAGACATTAACATCATCAACTTCCAGCTCAGTGGTCAAGAATTTAAGCGGCCACGCGCGATCATGAGGGCCCTGGGTTCGATTCCCGTGTGCAGATGTCTGTCGCTAACGTGTCTCATATTAGGACGGAGAGGCCTTCAATTGTTTCTAGGTTTTTAATGGTGGTCTAACTTAGATCAGTTCATGACTCAATGAAGGGCACAATAATAAATCATTATTGGTAAAGACAAATAGTAAGACTGTAATGCCCAGGTACATCAAACTAACAAATCCAAAGTAAGAAGAAACACTTGTCATCCTAGATTCCATTTTTAATAACAAGTGGAGGTCTAGCAACAGCATATAATCTAATACGTCAATAAATCACGGCTAATCATATTATTTTGTCCAATCTTTAGTGATGATTTAACTCCACGGATGAAGTGTGACGATATAATCATGATAATGACTCGCTTAGATTAAATAGATCAAAAGTCTCGACGAAGAATTATGTTTTAAAACCACTGGAAAATATGACTGAAGGTTAAATATAAACGTGGGCTGTGCAGTATTTCACTGTATATGCATATACGGTGGAAATAAAGAGCTAATATTACCCAGGGTATATGGTATAACATGGGAGAAAAAGTGAATCAGTTGACGAGGCTCAAAATATCTGTTAACCCGTATATAGTCAGATGATATGTTGTATTGATGTGAAATACAACAGTTTATACTGATAAACATTCGCGTTGGACCTTGACTGGTTACAGCATTATGGAACCCAATCCTCGGTCTGTTAGGATACTCGAGTTCGCTTCACATTAAGCATCACAATCAGAGACATAACCACTAAGAAATGGTATTCATGTCAGAATAACAAACCACATATAAAGAAAGAATTTCATGAATATTGCATACACTTGGTAACTGACACTGGAAACTAATGACTGAACAATAAAACTATATAGATGATGTTATCAAAGCACAACAACATACATGCAAAACGATGATACACCAAAACTGAGATTCAAACGAAATAATCTGATTTTTGATAAGATCATATTTCCCCTAACCGATTCACATGTCAAGGATGAAATGATTTTCAACTTGACATTAATTAAGTGAAATTTTTAGATAGACTTTGAGAGAGTTGACGGAGGATTTGCAAATGAAGAATTAAACGTATGGTTTGCACATTTTACCAAAGAACTCCGTAATTTTATGTCGAAATATAATCGGTTCTCCCCCACTTGTGCTATTGTTCACAAAATTTAGTGTCGCTGCCAACCAAGAGGCAGGGAGTGGGAGTTTTGAGGACGCCGTCGCGAAGGCCGGGAGAGGAAGCACTGTTTAAGGCCGTCTGGTGATGTCGAATAAAGTGTTTTGGCAGGGTGGCGTTGGCTGTAGCGGTTCTTGTCTCTCACAAACTTCATCGTTTCTTAGTTCCGGTTGCTATTAAAATTACATTCCGTCTACATTTCTGTTCTCTTTACTTCGATCTTCTCAATCTTCTGCTGAAATGCATTCTACTTCAGATTGACGTTACATACTACTTATACCTGTCAACATAAGTAGCATACACCACACTATTACTGTCAGTGATCAAATAATAACGATATTGTCAGGCTGTCAAACAGTTTCTCAGTAGGAAATATTTTGAATATGTAACACCATATGATAGCTGTATTTAATAGCTCTGATACCAATAGTTTCAAGATGAATTTGTTTGGGGGTTAAACGTAATTGAATCTCCATCAGAAATTCAACAAAGATTATAATGAAAAGTATTTTTAGCTTAAATCAGTAACGATATTTTAAAGAAAAGGTTGCGTTTTTTTTACTCAATAAAATGTTTTTAGTTGTCTTATTTTGTATAACATCATCAGTATATAATGTGTGAAACGAAAGGCAATAGAAGCTTCATCATTAAAACCATCTCTCGAAAGTGTTTGAGAATTCTTCACATTTTTCAGAAATGTAATAAAGACTGAAAACCATTCGTCTAATCACCGTTCGATAGAAACTTTCTATAAAGTGATTATATATCACATCCTGACTAGAAAATTACCAATTTCTTTAAAGAATTTTCGCATCGTTTTAGAAGCTTTCAGAATATCCAGATCAAAGCCTATAAACCAATGAATATCCATTCTTTTTATACTTAAACTAACCTTGGAAGTAAAGCTTATTTTCATAATTTCGACTTTTACTTACCTTTAGAGATTTAAGTGTAGATTTCTAAGGCACTAGAAAGTGGTTAAAATTCAATGTCAAGTAATCAGGTATCCAACATAATTATATCCTAATCTAAGAACATAAACCCATTACGTAAAAAAAGCGAAATTTTAGTAATATCTATTTTAAAGAGTTTGAATTAACAAAATGATGAAAAATACTATTTTCTGTGTATACTATTCTTATCAAACTAATACAAAAATTACCTTTAGGACATTTGAAACGAGTACTTTGTTGAAACCATAAATGACCATATTTTAGACGTGATTCTGCACCAGGTTCCAAGTTTAAATCCACAGGTTGCTGAATATATATATATATATATATATATATATATATATATATATATATATATATATATAAACAGTTAACATACAGAAAGAAGAAAAATGCCAATATTATACAGTACTATCTAAAGAGACAATTGAGAACCACTTCATATTTTAATTATAACACCATAATCACGTTAACCTTCTTTCTTAATCTAATATATACACATGTGTGATTTTGATATTTTTCCGAATAGAATGGTTTTTCAGTGGATAAGGCATTCGATTTTTAATCACTAAATCCAGGGTTCGAACCCCGCTCCAGTTTGGGCAACCGTATATTAACACTAGCCGTTACACTTGAAATGTAGTTTGCAGCCAAGTATATGAATCTATACCTGGTAACTGAGCAACTAAAGAATTTTCCCGATGAAAGGGTGTCCACTTTTATACGGTGTAATTTTTGTTGCAGACGGTGCAGTGTATTCTATGGATGATATTGCGTTTATCTTCCTTTGTTGTTAGGTCATTGGACAAAGTGGATCTCCGGTCCATCCACTAATACACAAAAATGTCTAACAAAAGAAAACCATATGAATTGATACCACTTACATAAATGCATACTACAGATTCGAATTTTATTATGAAAATGGGAAAACTCCAAACTTAGGAAATTCAAAGAATGTCAGCGAATTTCGAGAAGCACTTTATTCAGACCAGTACACAATCAATATGTATAATGAAATAGACTCTATTTACCAATCAATCACGTAGTCAAACGTCAACAAAACAATTTCCTCAACAAAGATACGAAAACAAATAAAGCCGGAAAACCTCCACAAACAGCCATTCATTCACAAAGTCATCAGAACAGATCAGTTTAATGATTGCGAATTGACTAAACAGTTGACCTTTACATAAAGTAGGCGTTGATGACGAGATTATAGTCCAGAACCACAATGAAAGCTTCATAATTTAACTTACTCAACTCACAGTACATAAAACAAGAAAACAAAAACTTGACATTACGTATATTCTGATAGTTTTCGCAACAAAAGAAAAACAGGCGGAAACAAAATAACCTCGATTTTATTCATTCCATATTTAAACAAACTATACATATTTCTTAGGTTTGATTATTTGTTATATATATGGATAGATGACAAGTATAATGTTCATCGATAGATGATGAGCGATGGTATACAGTGTGACATATGATTGCTAACCGACCACGAGATCGAGTTCTATGATGTATGTCTCCTCTTTCGTCCCAACACTCCCCAGACTATTTGATGCTGAAAGATAATACAACTGGTTGGAAGAATGTTTACGATCCATGTGTCAAATGTGACATACGTAAGTGCGAAAGACTAAACACGTAAATAAGAAATGATATGACGTTAGGTGTTTGGAAGTAGTCGGCAGGGTACCTTGAACAATGGTTATGTTCTAGTTAGTACTCATAGGGGAAGGTGTGCCTATAATCTTTAGGGAATTGATGTTATCTTTCTCTATCTCTCTGAGATGAATTCGAACTCAAATTATTCACCCAGTGGTGTCAAAGACTAGAACATGACCCCTGAACTAGTTGAGCAGCATTTTTGAACGATAGAATTCGACCAGCACTAATGACTCACAGAAAGTAAAAACATTCATCAAAAACTCAACGAATTCGGCAGATACGGGGTGTTTCGCAGGTTATTGTTAACAAGCCATAAAATGAAATTAGAAGACGTCACTAACAGGTCTAATTAATAATTTAATTTTTAATGGTTTGAATTATCCCGTTGTTGACATTTTAACTGAAATCTGAGCCCTAGTTGACATATATATATCCTGTGAAGATTGCTTCGATATAAGCACTATGACAAAATTTCACATAGAAGTGATGGAATATGATTAGCAGTGGGATCAAGGACGCGTGTTTCATCATATTTAGAACTCATCAGCTCCACGTACCTGCATTCCAAAGTTGATGTTCACTCAGGGACTCGAACCCATTGTACAAGCGAGCGGCCATTAGAGCTGAGTAGCTAAGTGGATAATGTGTTGGCGTTTGAAGTGCAATTACATATTATCATATACTGAAATCACAATTCAATATATGGAAGATAGAAAAAAAAGGAATTTTTCAAACAAAGACAACAAAAAACAAACACTAACCTTCATATCAGTTTTTGAATCCAATAAACTAAAATCCGTCGCTACAGTGGAAGAAAATTAAATATAAACTCAAGGTATACTAAGGCAAACAATGAAATTTGTATCTTTTAAAGAAAACTTTTAACAACGACTACACAGAATACAACAAAGAGATAAATATTAAAATATTAGATCATGTTATAAGTGACCCATAATTAAAATGTGATATCATCAGTTTATAAAATCATTCATTGACTGGTAATTTATATCATGTTTGTAGATTAAAACAACCACATAGTTTGGTGTTGTAATCTGGCGTGATTATCGTAACCAATGATTGGAAACAATATTGAATGATATGGCTTAGAATCGGTTGTATAGATGGCAAATATATTCTGATTGATTGTCATCTTTTGAATGTTAAGCTTTGAAAATTATTTTGTACGTTTTATTCTTTCTTCTTGAATCATACTTTTTATGCTTAATGATTTCTAATACAATTGATACTATGTTACTACTTCTACTAGCCTGACATTTGTCTTGATAATTTTATATAGCTGTGTTGATTCAGTGTGACAACTTGAATCGATGTACACGGGGGAAAGGGATGTGTGGAGATTGTAGTATTTTAACAGTTGAATTAACCAGTCAATCTAAGCTATACCACCATTGGAAATCTGGAAGCACTGGATGCCCGTGTCGTCCTAGTATGGAACTCCTCAGAAGTGCGCATCCACGATCTCGTACGCGAATGCTTGACCTCTAGACCACTAAACCGGTATCCGACGGTGTCAAGTTCTGCATTAACTGAATTAGTTAACGACTAATCAATAACAGACACTCACAGTCACACACAACTTTATGTAATCGAATCAAGAACATTGAAGCTATAAAGTGAACACTTCTAAAAAAAATCCCCAGAAAACAAAGACGACACACGCCTGTCCGATACTTAACAACTTGAAACAATATTTCGTTACGTGGTGTCCGGTTTATAATAAAAAAGCAACCGACAGAAATGTCACCTTCCTCGCTTGTAGCGAAAGTGATTGCATCCAAGTATCAACGGGCCTATCAACGACAGTGAATTATCACAGGTACATTCTCAGCTGATGAATACCAAATAGGATGAAATACACTTAGTGGATTCTGTTGCTAAACCCATATACTAAAAACATGTACAAGTACTATACTATTTTTTAGCAACCAAAAACGTACTCAAAAATTTATTTTCATATGGAAGATGTAATTTTTCGTCGTCTGGTTTTGAATGGATCCATCCGTTCATAATATGTTCGGGTATATCTATTTTTAAAAGAACAAATAGTATTCAATAGTATTAATGTAAAGAAATAATCAAAGTGAACATTATATGTTTAATTATAGTGACGAAACTTCAACAATGCAATAGAAATTCTAATATGTCATGCTACCGATACGCCTAAACTATCTTCCTAGACGGTTCTTATAGCCCATAGACTACTTCGACACGACACGTCAACTGGAACAAACAAGAGAAGGCACAAATCGCGAGTAAAAAGCTTTATTTCAAGGTTGGATTTTGTACAGAAAAAATGAGGCCATTTAGAGTTATACATGATTTTTGGCTTCTGAAACTATACTGCACATAGTAGTAGTACGGGTGAATATCCAACTAAAACAGTGATAGGTTATTCTGGAAGTTTTAGATGTTTCTCCGAAGCTTCTATTCGACACTTATACAGATATAAGGTTTAACAGCGTTCTAGATACTTTGATGACAGATTTCTGGGACCTCCTCAACGACTCCCGATTGAATAAGCACTCGAAGGGAAATATGTTTACAAAATATACATCTAAACAGGGATTAGCTGTCATTTATCTTAATCTGTAAATGTTTACAACATATTCTAACTTTACGATAATGGTTTTTATCAGCTAATGTATTACAACCTAGAGGTACTTGGGATCAGTGAAACATATTGGACGCAAGTTGGACAACAACAACTAACTTCAGGGGAGCTTCTGTTATACTCCGGCCATAAAGAAGAAAATGCACCACATACACAAGGAGTCGCATTGATGCTGTCCAAACAAGTACAAAATGCACTTATAGGATAGGAATCTCATGGACCAAGGATCATTAAAGCCTCCTTCAAAACAAAGAAAGAGGGCATTTCAATGAGCGTCATCCAATGCTATGCCTCTACCAACGACTACAATGTAGACGCTAAAGATCAATTCTACGATAGGCTGCAGTCAATCATCGAGAAGTACCCAACAAATGACCTGGCCATTCTGATAGAAGATTCAAATGCCAAGGTTGGAATGGACAACACCGGATATGAAGACATCATGGGACGACATGAACTAGGAGAAAGGAACGAAAACGGGGCGGACAATATCACAAAAGTTTAATACGGCCTTTCTTCGGGATACTGACAAACTCAACAAATTCAAGATAGTCCTCAACAATACGTCCCAGACCTTTCATGATCTACTCAATGGAGAAAAAACTACTATGGAGAGCAACTGGAAAGAGATAAAAGAGGTAATCACTTCAACATGTCATGGGGTTCTGGGCCACAAGAAGCACCATCACAAGGAATGAATCACTGTTGATACACTGGATAAGATTTAAGAAAGGAGGAACAAGAAAGCAGCAATCAATACCAGCCGAACAAGAGCAGAGAAAACCAAGGCACAAGCTAAATACACAGAAGTAAACAAACAAGTGAAGAGGAGCATCAGAACCGACAAACGTAAATATGTGGAAGATTTAGCAATGACGGCGGAAAATGCTGCAAGAGAAGGAAATATGAGACAATTGTATGGTACAACAAAGAAACTCGCTGGAAATTATCGTGAACCAAAACGACCAGTGAAAAGTAATGAAGGCAAGGTAATCACCAACATTGAAGTACAAAACACAGGCGGAAAGTACACTTCAAAGAACTCTTGAATCGACCAGCTCCACTGAACCCACTCAACATCGAAGCAGCACCCACAGACCTCCCAATCGATGTTGGCACACCAACAATTGAAGAAATCAGCATGGCCATCAGACAAATCAAGAGTGACAAAGCAGCAGGACGAGTCAACATTCCAGCAAAGGCATTGAAAGCAGACGTAGCAGTAACTGCAAGGATACTCCACATTCTCTTCAATAAGATTTGGGATGAGGAACAAGTACCAACAGACTGGAAAGAAGGACTTCTGATCAAAATACCCAAGAAAGGTGATCCCAGCAACTGCGACAACGACAGGGGCATCACTCTTCTCTCAATGCCGGGAAAAGTCTTCAACAGGGTATTGTTAAACAGAATGAAGGACTCCGTAGACGCCCAAGTTCGTGACCAACAGACAGGATTCCGTAAGGATAGATCGTGTACAGACCAAATCGCAACTCTACGGATCATTGTGGAACAATCAAGTGAATGGAATTCATCACTCTACATCAACTTCATTGACTACAAACAAGCATTTGATAGTGTGGACAGAACAACACTATGGAAGCTTCTCCGACACTATGGCGTGCCTGAGAAGATAGTCAATATCATACAGAATTCCTATGATGGATTAAACTGCAAAATCGTACATGGAGGACAGCTGACAAACTCGTTCGAAGTAAAGACCGGTGTCAGGCAAGAGTGCTTACTCTCAACCTGTCTATTTCTCCTGATGATCGACTGGATCATGAAGACGTCAACATCTGAAGGGAAGCACGGGATACAGTGGACATCTAGGATGCAGTTGGACGATATAGACTTCGCAGATGAACTGGCTCTTCTATCGCAAACGCAACAACAAATGCAGGAGAAGATGACCAATGTAGCAGCAGCCTCAGCAGCAGTAGGTCTCAATATACACAAAGGGAAAAGCAAGATTCTCCGATACAACACAACATGCACTAATCCAATCACAATTGACGGAGAAGATTTGTAAGATGTAAAAACCTTTACATATTTGGGCAGCATCACTGATGAACACGGTGGGTCTGATGTAGATGTGAAGGCGCGGATCGACAAAGCAAGAGCAGCATATTTACAACCGAAGAACATCTGGAACTCGAAACAACTGTCAACCAACACCAAGGTCAGGATTTTCAATACAAATGTCAATACAGTTCTACTGTATGGGGTGGAAACCTGGAGAACTACGAAAACCATCATCCAGAAGATACAAGTGTTTATTAACTGTTGTCTACGCAAAATACTTCGGATCCGTTGGCCGGACACTATTAGCAACAACGTACTGTGGGAAAGAACAAACCAGATCTCAGCGGAGGAAGAAATCGGTAAGAAGCGCTGGAAGTGAATAGGGCACACATTGAGGAAAGCACCCAAATGCGTCACAAGGCAAGCTCTTACTTGGAACCTTCAAGGTGAAAGAAGGAGAGGAAGACCAAAGAAAACATTACGCCAAGAAATGGAGACAGACATGAGAAAAATGAACGAGAATTGGATGGAACTAGAAAAAAAGGCCCAGTAGAGAGTGGGTTGGAGAATACTGGTCGGCGGCCTATGCTCCATTAGGAGTAACAGGCGTAAATAAGTAAGATCTCAACCAAGCAAGAAGTTTACACCCAACAACATGGGTCAGAAAAACCGGTCAATTAATTTGCGGATTGATACCACGTTTTATTTTGAACTCAGTTATTTTGTGGTCTATTCCCAAGTCGAACAACATCATACATGAAAGTACACAATCGAGTGTGGTAGTTACTGACCGAAGACAACGAAAGATGGTCACGTAATATCGTGAATTAATTGAAGTTAGATATTAACACGGTTAGACGCCGGTCAGCTAAATAGTCCATAGATTAGGCGTTCGCGTGCGAGAACGAAGATCCTAGGTTCTGTTCCTGTGTGCAAAGGCGTGGATGCGTACTGCAGAAGAGTTCTATGCTAGGACAAATCGGTCGTCCGTTGCTTCTAGGTTTCCTATAATGGTCTAACATTGATCAGTTCGCGATTTCAATGAAAATCAACAATCACTACAACCTTATACTTACGAATAAGTGGTGGTTGGACATAAGTAATACATATGTCAGTTCCCTCAAAGAATGAAGTATCCACAATCTTACACAAAACGATCAACCACCACTTACTAGTACTCTATATCTACATTTCAACATTGCTGACTTGCCGGTTCTAACATACAAGAGCAATATACTTTAAAAACACATATAATTAAATATTAGTAACCTACAACTGTCCCGTACTTCTAAACATCAAGTTTTATGTTACCATTAACCTAACACGATAAAAATGGACAGCAAAAGAAATTATCGTCATCATCATCATCACCATCATCAGTATCAACAAAGAACAATGATCATGTAAAGATATACTAATTAACATACCTTCTTTTTGATAAGCAACATTAAACCATGGTTCATGTTCTAATCTTGACTCATCATCTTTCACTGAAGATGCAAACGTTGATGACAGAAAGAATATAGCTGCACGATTTGGTGTCATCAATTTCAATAGGTCAATGTACAACTGAAATTATACAATTAATAAAGATAATAACCATTTAGAGTGGACACATAATGATAATAAAACGATGTTACAGGCAGTCAGTAAGTCTTAACATAGAACCTGGTATGTATGTACATCGGCCTTAGGTAGCCCATGACTAGTAGTATGGCTAGCGTGGTTAAATCGAAAATCATAGTACGAAGTACAATGTATAAATATGTACTTGGTGAATAAGATACTTTTACATAGAACAAAGATTCTGTTAAATGATTCAACAACCTGAAGTAACAACACACAAAAGACAAACAACAGATTTCAAATTTATTCTTAAAAATTCCTAATTCGATCTCCGCTCCAACAATTATGGAAATACAAAAGAAATGCAAAAGTTAATAACAGCTCCAACAAATGATGATAATGTAGAATATACACCATATACGCAAAACTCGTGAGAGGTTAGAGGTGTGTAGATACTCCTTGTTTGTCAACACATTACAAAAGTATGTTTTCTCGTGAGGAATATGAAAAAGATACTTAGTATCGATGATGTTTCCAATCTATAAGAGTAACCACGGAGTCAAAGGAATACTAATTTGATGACAATTATGCACGACCTTCAAGCGAAAGATTTTTCGTCCTACATAATCCATATTTCTCACAATTAATTTTCCTCAACAGAGATTCACGGAAAAGGATAAAATGTGCTCTTTAGAAAACCAACTAATGATAACCCCAAGTCCCAGCTGAAATAACAGAAAATATCATTTGAGATGTAGGTAAGCTGTGGAAGATATATCACGCAATCCAATACAATCAACAGTATGATTTCTCTCAAAAAACTTATTTTCACTACTACTGCATTTTAACCAACTAGTCGAGCATAGTAGGAGATCCCAAAGATCCATTGTTTCTATCAGTATGATTCTAGTGAACCGTATCACAATAGATAAGCTCGACCACCATTGAACATATTAAGTTAATCAACAATAGTCAAGTCTAATGCATAGCAATACTAATCATAGTAATATGACTTACTTCTATATTTGGCTTTTTTAATAGCCTATAACCAGAATAAACATGTTCACATTTAACAAGATGTAACATATTGGCTAGATTAACCACTGTATCTTCAGCTTCTTCCGGTTCTGTATATAAGAAATTAGCTGTTTTAACCATTTGATATTCTGGTAGATATGTAGCGAAAGTATGTTTATGACAGTGATTTATATGGACGCGTTCACCATTATTATTACCTTCTAAACCACCATTCATTAAAGATAACGATGTTGAATTTAACGCTGAGTACAGTAGAATTTTTATATAATCAAATAATATTCCACAAACCTACATATAAACAAATTGGTAAAGACAACAATAACGCAAATAACAGACGGAATAAAAATTATAAGTTGTTTTTCATTACAGATTGATCATAGCTGAGGTAATGTTTAAAAACATTCGGTAACACTGAACAGCTGTTTTGTCGTAGCATCTTTTATTCTAGAAATGGAATAAGTAAAAATGTTGGTTAGTACATCCTACATGTTTAGAGTAGACGTAATTATCATGACCAGTATAGTTGGAGATGCTGAGTGACATGACTTAGAATCAGTAGTAGTAATCCAGGTGCATTCAATTTCGATCTTCTTTTAGATCTTCCATTTCCATTTTTGTTTACAAATACTTTTCCGTTCTCTCTTCTCAAAATATATTCTCAATATCCAACATTAAAATTGTTACTATATCATTTCTTTAATGTGGTATGGTAACTTGGGCTGACTTACAATTATCCAAGAATTTTACGTTTATTACGATCAAGTGATCGACTGACTTTTTCGTAGTCAGGAAATTAATTTTTAATCACCTTTTGTACAGCCCCAAATGCCCTGGTACGGCCGAGAGTGGAAGGGGTCCGCTCTCCCTCTCGAAATGCTCTCACATGACCACGCGTATATAGCCTCTGCCAGGGAAGTCCTACTCACTACCGTCCCGTCTCGGGGGTGTTGTTTATGAAATTGAGAGGACGAAAAGCGAACGTCTGGCGCTTTAACCGGGTCGGTGGACATGGAGAGTCCACCTAGGTGAGTTGGAAAACCCTGATTACAAACCAATGGTGCACATGGGCTCCAGTATCCTGAGAGAACAAATAGCGTATGAACTAATCGTTGGTCACCGGCTCCCATGGGACTGCATCTCCTCACGATGCTCCACTGCCTTGTGGATCAGACCTTCAGGTCGAAGGCCCGAGGTGTGGCCCCCTAAGAAAACCACTTGCTTCGGTTTGGGCACCCGGGCAGTATCACAGCCCTTGTACATATCAAATGAAATCTGTGTTGCGCATATGTATTTGGTGCCTCCTTGTACCAATATCTATGTCTTAAAATAAATAAATAAACCTTTTGTACAGCAATGATAATAATAATAAACAGTATATTCCGATTAAGTATGAAAAATCTACCCAAAGTAATAACATTGAATTGGAAAATAATACACAAGAATTCTGAAATAATGACTTACTTGAAAAATATGATCACGACCATAATCAGTAAGTTGAATATTAACCATAAAAATTGTACATAAACTAGAATTATCAAAATCTGATGTACAAGTAACGCCCGCGCTAAGTGAAACGGCAAGATTTCTATATAAAAAAACGACAGGTCACGAAGAAGAAATAATAAACACATCAAACTTCATATAGAATATATGGAATATGACTAATATTCGAAATTAGAACGCGTGTTTCGTCCTAATCCGGATACATCGGCTGGATGTACCCAGAGTTGATATTCACTTCGGGATTCAGATTTAGCCACAACAGATACATCCAACTCAGAAGCTCCAAATAGAATGAAGAGTGGGTTCAAGACTACACACCTTGTCACATTGCATCTATTCTATACTTACTTGTGTTATAATGGCTATATCGAGATACTCCGGACAAGATACACATATACTAACTAGAATTGATCAAATGCCAATCATATTATCAACAACGGGATAATTCAAATCATTAAAAATGAAATTAACATTAAAATTTATGGTGAAAACAGTGATATTACATTCTAGTAAAAATAAATGCAGAATATTACAACAGGAATTTTGTGAAGATTATTAATTTTACATATTTTACAGCACGAACTGATTTTGGTTAGACGACTATTGAAAACAAATTAACACGAGACAGATGTTCCGTCTACGCACGATTCTGTCACAGATCGAATCTCGGATCTTAGAACCTGACATTCAAGTCTTAATACTTAGACCACCTAGATGGCATATGACTGACATCTCAATTCAATCAAATGGTAGCACTGTTCAACCATCTTCTAATACTACTGGTGAGTAATGGCCTCATATCCGACATGGATGAACTTCATTGGTCACAGTTTTACACTAGAACTCCGAGAATTACTTCTCGAAATTAGTCACTAACTAGCATATAATTATCATAACTACAGAGCTTTTGGAGATCTTTGTGATCTAAACCCATATCAACGTCATTAAAAACTGATTAAATATATATAATGGATGCAGCACCGCTCAAACTTCTAGCTTCCTTGAAAGAATCTTCACTGATGATAAATCACAGCTTTACAAGTGGAACATCGAGTCAGGCTTTTGAGAACTTTCAGCAATAGAAACGGTGATGGAACAACTACATTGTCATTTGTGAAGATAATGATCTATGTACACTCGATTTATACAACAACACTGTTACGACCTCAGTTTATTTACTGACTGGACATACTACGTAAGTCTGTATATCCTAGATGAGATAGATTAGCTATTACTATTTACCAGACGCTCATATAGTGTAAGTAAAATTATGACTCAGTGGTTAAAACTTTTGAATTCCAGTCAATAAGACGTGGGTTCAAACTCCGCCTCACTTCAGTCCGAGTAATCAAACTGTATCACTAGCTGTCGAATTCAGTATGTGAACGGGAATTCAAGTACACGAGTCTGTATCTGGTAGTGGGCTAATAATAACAATATTAAGCAAGATTTAAGAGCTATCAGATACCGAGTCTTTTTAATGCCTGTCTCCCTCTCTTTCTTTCTAAACTAACCATAAATACTTATGATGATGAATCTATCTAACGTCGATGTTCAATTCAATCAAACAGCAAAGACTGAAATTTTGATGAAAATACATAAATAAAACTCCACAATGACCAGATATTTATATTCAGCTCCATAGATAAAGTCAATATTTTTATGACAGTTTGTTGGCTTTCACAGATTACTCTTAACCTCAATTATTGAATCATGCATTACAACAATTGATAGGATTTGAGTAATTAATATCTCAATCGATTTAGTGAAGTTAACCGGGTTAATTGAACAGTAAGCTTTGAGGCAATCAATTAACATGAACGAATTCTTTTCTTTGTATTTAAAAAAGGGTGGGTTGAGAAATGGTCACAGAAAAACTGAAAACATTTTACATGCATAAGTTCATATGTGTTAAACAAGTTAATGGTGGTTTGAACTTCATAATTCAGTGGATAACACTGAAGTTTGGAGAAAAAAAGAGACCGGACTCGAGTTCCAGCTAGGAAGATCGAAATAACAATAAACGACGGTTTTCATTTCTACTACAAGTTATAGTTTAAATATAATAAATCATGTAACTACAAAACTACAGATCAATGTAATCCTGAAAAGGATTCATGTGTGTGTGTGTGTAACAGAGACTGATCGAAATTATAGTTCTTCATATCAACAATGGGACAACTCAAACACTTCCATACAGACTCGAATCCTCTTTAATTTACACAACAAAGTAGCAGCTTCCTCCAATAATCATAAAAGCTGAATTCGGTCATATGAACCACGGTGACAATCGTAACCAATGGTTGGAGACTCTTGGTGACATGACTCAGAATCGATCACAATGGCGTCGGTGTATACACTCCCTGTCTTCCCTTAAACTATGAGATTAAAGTCGCTTCATATCTTTCTGTCTACGAACCAATTTTTCTTCTTGTACTATATCTCTATATGCAATCTTTCTCTTATATATTACCACCTTTGACATAACCACTGCTATGAATCCGGTGTTCATCTTGTTGTGCTGATGCGGTATGGCAACCTGGACCGATGCACATATGTGCCTGGTCCTACGTTGTAGCTGACTGACTGACTTTAAAATACTACTTAGTGGTTTCGAGACCTATTAAATTTATGTGTTTATGTGTATATGCACTGTTCAAAGTGAACCACAATACCCCAGTTAAACAGTCATTTCCACTATACTCCTTATTTTTAGCTATATAAACATTGTTTACAAACACTTCACAATATATACAACACACCATTAATCACTGAAAACCATCCCTATTACTTTATTCTTTTCTATTCCATTAATAAATTTCTAATGAAATGATTCGATTATTTAATGAAAAGATACATCTTCAATAGTGTTCTATTTGATAGTTTATTTTGGTACTTATCATTTTCGATAAAATCTACTGAAAAGAATGCATGATACAATCAATACATACATGACATGTTATTATTATCCATGTAAACAAAACAGAAAATCGTTATATATACACACTCGCACACACACACATATATACACGCAACCCTCCTACACTAAGATCATTCAATGATACTTCTTGGAACTAATCAAATTGTTGAGTATTATTAAGGTATTTGTAATGTCACCACCTTTATGACATGGTTCATGTATGAGTTTTAGAATATTCATAACAATTTATAAGACTAATGTTATGTAATAAAACTACAAATATGTAAGAGTCTAAGTGATAATTAAGTCGATAATGATAAGTTTAACCATATACATATATTTATATAGGTAGATAGATATCATGCTGATTAATGATTATAGAAATGATGACTGAGATTGACAGAAACACAACAATTTTATGTATCCCTTGTTTTGTATCAAATGAAAATTGCTGATATGAAATTTTATTAGTGAAAAAAAAATGATTCTCTGTATGGTAGAATAGTTATACAAGTGTAACCGAATTACTGTTGTGATCAATATACTCATAAAATGAACCAGTGACGTCATGGCTAAGATATTCAACTTTTAGTCGATAAGCCGAAGGTTTGAACCCTCGCTCCATCTAGTTTTGTCAGGGAAACCAAATAGTGTATTATTAGCCTTCACATTCAGAGTGTAACTCGAAGCCAAGAACACGAATCTGTGGACCTGATGGGTTGAAAAATAAAGAGCAAACATTTAGCAAGTACACAGTTGTGCAAACGGCTTTGAGCAATACTGCATTCCCACACTCCTGTTACGGTTATAATGGTATTATGTTGTTATCAAATTGAAGTGTAAGCGGAATAATGTCCACACCTATAACCTACAGATACATGGTTGGAAAACTCACAAAGAAACATAATTTTGAATTATTTAGTATGTACATATAAATAGGTTATACTATCGGAGAAAAATGTAAAAACAATTACTGGATAATTTGATGACTAATTTTGGGGTTAAGGATAAATCAATTGTAATCATTGAAGAGCCTGAATGAAATGTATATTAATCTAAGTGTTCATATCATAATACAATGATAAATCATAAACAGATTGAAATAATTATTATAGCAATGATAACAAGATTAGAGACAATATAGAAAATGAGCAAAGATGGTTGGTGTCTGGCGGTGGAATCCAGGATGCACGTTTCGTCCCATTTGGGACTCGTCACCTAGATGCACCTGCATCCCAGAATTGGTGCTAACTCTAGGAATCGAATCCAGATAGGACGGGACGACCGTCCTGGGTTCCACTGCTAACCGCCATCCACTTATGCTTATAATACTTGTGACTTAGAGCAATATCAGGGCAATCCGCACAGGATGCACATATGCCAATAAGAGACTGATCAATTTCAGTCCTAAACATCAATCAGACGGTTCAAACAAACAATACAAAAACGAATATAGAGAATATTAATTCGAGAAGAGGGAAGGATTGAAAAAAACCGGAACTCAAGATTTACAGTAAGAAGAAGAATGGATACATCTGTGTACTATTACCATTGATTTTAAGCCAAGTAATCCTAATTCAACGACTGATAGTGTGATTATCAAACAGTTCGCAGTCAAGTAGTCTGCATCTATGAAAAATCATCAGTTCATAATGCATGGAATGATAATTACACACAATGCTTACTCTTTTTTAAGTAAGGCCAATACACTTCCTCTACCTTCATGACCAATAAGAGAAGATAATACTTCCATTGGAGATGATCTGAAGTGAAGCGGGAAAAATACATGATGTAATACAAAATAATAGCACTTCAATGTTTATGCGATGTATTTTATTTTGAATATATAGTTAAACTATAAATGCTATCAATGAAAAAAACAGCAAATCTGTTAAATTGTTGAGTTGAAATACCTAGACTAAGAATAAACACATGTTTGAAGAACAAGTTAGAAAATTTCCCAACCGTTAACTGACAACGTATCACATGTATGACGTTGTGAGTGAATAACTCATTTAATTATATCGCCTAGGTATGACTAGCACTGACAAGAGTTTAATTTCCTTCTCTAAATGCTTACACCTAAAACCCCGTGTTTTGTATGAAGGTTTGATTCACTGCTCACATGAAACTAAAGTGCTTTTTTTAAAAAAAAAGTAAGGAGGTCAAATTTCCGTGGTAGATATAGAAGTCCCATATCCAGGACAGTTGATAAATATTAGTTCCAAGCCAATGTCGCACAGAGGTTCCAGGGTCTTAAGAGAATTTCTGAGCCGCGAACATCCTTTAATTACTGGTACTGTGGGATCTCAACTCTTAACATTGAGCCACTTAGTGAATTCGACTTCTAAGTTGGAAAATAGGTGAATAGTCCGTAAAGAAAAATACATCCCTTAGTTTAGGCTTCCGGACAATTCTCAACTAACTCAACTCATGTAATGACGATCATCAATCGAGAAAACAAGTATACCATTACATTTACGTTAATCACTTAACGGTGATACATATATTTAATCTGCCATGGAAATATACCCATATATGTTTGAAAATACATGCATGCTTGTTAACTATCTCTATCTATTCTCTTTTACGGTGGTGGTTGGAGGTAGTCGACAGGAAACGCTACTCCACCTACTTTTCGAACTACTCAACAGTCGCCAGCAATAGTTAATTGTGATCTCAAGGGGACTGATATTCCATGATAGATTCGATTCCGTGTCACCCAACTTTAGAGTCAAAGATTTTACAACTGAGTTATTCGGGCCACGATTGACCTCCTGTATGACTGAGATTTATTTATAACTGGTTGATCATTGAGTAGTGACCAATATCATAAATACCAAGTACTTCTCAGTGCTGATCGAATTATATCGAGCATTAATGGCGCCAAGGTTACAGGTGCACCTTGCTGACAAGTGCCGAATAACATGAAACCTAAGTCCAAAGTTTCCTATCCACTACTTTCAACTACCAACTTACATTTCAACATAGTGCACGCGATGTCGAGTCGCTAAGACTAGTGGCCGCACTGCAACATGATCGATAAAATTCAATCAGCATTAAGGAGGACTTGACAAATATGACATTGGTCACAACTTAGTGATCAATCAATTTTACATCTATTCTCTTATTGGTTGTGAATGCACTCAGTCAATTATTCATAACTCATTTATCTATTCATATTGGTATTCATAAAACAACGTATACAACCTCTCTTCTCTTCATTCAGTTGACTGATAAATGTATGATTTGTTGAGTTAAGTGACTTGCAACATATTGATTCAAACTTCAACAATATTTATCTTTTGGGATTATTGAGTGGGAGTAAATCCAGTAACACAATGAGAATTAGCCTAACACTACATATATACGAAATTTTCTTAAGTCGACTATACAAGTATTCAGAAGAACGGTAAACAACATACAAATATGTTACTGATCGTTCAAATGACAACTAAATCAAATTGATACAATAAATGAGTACACAGATTCATACATTTCATTTCGAGTAATAATAATAATAATAATAAGACCAGTAACTGAATGAAACCAAGTGTACAGATTGAAGTAGTTGGGAGGGAGTCGTACTGACAGTAAGACATCTCCACGACCAACAATAACACTGAACTGCAGCTTCACGTGTTTCAATCAACCACACTATTAGAAATAATCACAATTACTCAATTCTTTCAACCTACAAAACGACGATAACAAAAGTAACAGCTAACTAACTGGTAAAATTCATCATTACGATCAACACAACTCACTCATAATGATTGATTTGTGGAGGAAGAATCCAAACAATACGTATTTTCTCTTTTACACTCAAAGGACAAACTGTTAACATCATTAGAAAACAAAACAAAAAAGTACAGAAAGAAAATTACATATAATGTTGATGAAAAATATGCAAATAGAAAGCTAGCGTAACGGGTTTTTCAATCCAACCAATAATTATAATAACGATTTTCTTTTTAAATACTAGCCAGTTATTTGTAGATTTTTTAAACTGGATAGGTAGTATCTAGTACAGACTGATTTGAGTTAGGATACGATTGAAAATTAGGGAGCGCCAGATAGCTGTTTCGGTATTAATATGGTACTCCCTAGCAGTGAGCATCCATGAACCTACCAGGAATCGAATTCAGGACCTTCAGATCTCACAGTAAACCCGTGATTATTATAACTATTTGACTGACGTCTATTAGTGCACAGGTAACTCCAGTCAATTCGCGATATAGCGCGACGACTATCCAATGCCATTTAGTAGATAATCCACTCACTGCCAACCTGTCTAAACTCCATCAGCTTAAACTTCTTACTAGAACTTAGACAATACTTTATCAATCATGCATAAGTTTATTCACTCGAAATTCTGAGATACATTTTATTTATGTGAGGTATAGTAATGCTAATCCACTGGGCAATATAAAGTACGCAAATTGACCTTTAAACCAACCTACCTAGCCTACTGTTTGAAAGCCGAATTATTTAGAAATTGATTGATGTAAAGCATCTTACGGTAACATTACGATATAAAACAAATGCCCTGGTATGGCTCGAGGGTAAGAAGAGTCCGCTTTCCCTCTCGAAATGCTCTCATATAGTCATGTGTATACAGACACTGCCAGGGAAGTCCTACTCACTGCCTTTTTGCGGCACCGGCGTTGTTTACCAAATTGAGGGGACGAAAAGCGAATGTCCAGAGCTTTATCCGGATTGATGCATATGGAGGGTCCATCTAGGGTAGTTGGAAAACCCTGATTCCAAACCAATGGTGCACACAGGCTTCAGGATCTTATGGGAACAAGTGGCATATGGACTCATTGTTGGTCACCGGCTACCATGGAACTGCATCTCCCAACGTTGCTCACTGCCTTATGGAGTAGACCTCCAGATCAAAGGCTCCGGGTGTGGGCCTCTAAGAAAACCACCTGTTTCGGTTTGGGAGCCTGAATAGTATTTCAGCCCTCATACAAATAAAATGATTTGTGTGGCGCATATATATTTGGTGCCTCCTTGCACTAATGTTTACATATTTAAATAAAAAAGATACAAAATAAAACTTCAGATGGTATATGCACTGCGTTTTGTATCTATCGAAATATTGAAGATGGTTAAATCTTTCAACCCTGTTTATAAACCATTTTTTTAATTTTATAAACTAAGATCTTCGTTTTTATTTTTAAGCAATCGAAATTCGCCTACACATTTAATGTGTTCTTCAATGTTATCTCTCTTAGCTAAACATGTTTTGCGCTATTGATTCGTTACCAAATTTATATGTAAAAGCAGTTCAGATAGTTCAGTCATTTTTTTGGTATTTACAACGAGTCCTTTGACAGATATTTATAGTTCAACTTAGATGATGTTACGTAGTAGTAGTGTGGTGTATGTTACTTATGTCTGTCGACATAAGTAGTATGTAACCCTGGCAGACGAAGGCTAATAAGATCAATTTGAAGAGAATAGAAAAGGAAATAGAAAGGAATTGGGAGTAGGAAGAGTCATACAGAATGTGAAAGACAAATGATGAAAATTTGCAAATGAAGTATTTAATGTATAGTTCTCACATTTTACCAAGATATTCTGTAATTTTGTATTTAATTACAACCGGTTGTCTCCACCTATGTTCTCATCCACAACAGTAATGATAGTAGTAATAGTAGTAGTAGTAGAACTACAGAAAGACGTGAAACATGGTAGACTGTAATTTATGGACGAGCCTATCAGATATAAGATGAAAGATCCTGGGTTTTGGCGCGAAATTCAGTCATCCATTTGGCTAGATAGCGTTTTGGCATTCTAGCTGAAGTCGGTTCGTAACGAAAACCTTAAACCTAGTTCCTAACCTTAACCATCAACTTTGAATCATAATCTTAATTCCTCACACTGCTTTATAGTCTTCATTTAGTCCTAGTTAGTAAGTGAACATTTTTAAGGTCATTTTAGCATCACTCAAAGGTCGTCCATAAATTATAGTTTCACCGTAAAACATTTACCGTAGAAATAGAGGATATTCATAGGTTACTAATATTTGATCATAAATCCCTTAGAAGCATTCCTCGCGTATGTTGCAACCGTTTAGTTAGTAATACTGAGGTTGGACGCAGAGTACCAGATAAGTATGACAAATTAGTTGATAAGGTAGTGAATCTTGATCGACTGAGGTGGCTGGGAGATGTATCACATATGCCCAGCAGCCAGAGACTAACTCAACGCGAAATAACGGCTGGTGGAGAAGCAGGTTGGAAGAAAGTTACAAGTAGTCAAATCAAGACGTGGCACTGTTCCATGACGTTCCTGACTGTTGGATTGAGACATGTCGGTAGATGCAGACTATTCGTTTGGGGCTCACACAATTATCGTAACCAATGATTAGAGACTGGATAAAATGAATTAAACTTATTTGCAATAACGCAAGTGCATTCCCTCTTTGTCTTCTATTAGATCCTAAGTTTCTAAATGGACTATAGACTGTTCTATCCCACTAATTCATATTTTCTTCTATAATCTGATCTTTCATATCTAATATTTTCTACTACAACTAATACTATAACTACCTCTACAACTCTGGAATTAGGAGTCAAAATATTTAAAAAAATCACCCGAATAATTTATTAATAATAAACTGAAGTTAAAAATGTTGCCCATCTGAGGATTTCTAAGTGGAATCAATCATGTTTTAGCCTACGGATAGTAAGAGAGAGCTCGTAAGATTTTAGATTCGTGTCTATGTATGATGACTTGATGAATGAATTCCAACTATTGTTGATCCCCAAATGCGGAGAAAATAGTTATATAGTGAGCTCTAATTTATTTTCAATGGTTCTTCCGACAATGTTAGCTTGTGACGAAATTTCGATTAAAAAATACATGTATAGAAAATCAATTTAATTTAATGAAATAGTTTTATACTCACCTTTGTATAATTTAGCAAATGAATTAATATCGAAAGGTTCAACACATTTAAAGTTTGTCACAGGTAGTCCACTAGAATTAAACGATAAAAAAGAAACACAGGAACAAAAGATAAATAAGGATTATATTATCAAAACTACAATTCAAGACTTATTCGATGGATATTTCTCGTTCAACAGTTGTCAAAAGATAATTCTATCAACTTAGTTTTGTCGTAGTAATATTTTATGTGATCTATATGGTACAGAGATGACAACGCTCTGTTAACAGCTTTCCCCAACGAATTCCACACCTTGCATTATTTACAGACTATGGGACCGGTTGGTAAAAGTGGAGAGATGGTCAGTATATGACACAGTGTCGTGGTATGGAAGAAAGCTGTACAGGACTGAAATCTGTTAAACCTTCAAGACTCATCGGTTGGGGTCCTAGAGATACTAAGATACAATGGCTTAAAACGTTATCAGACATGTCTCATAATAGAAGCTGGTGGCGATCTTACTGTAACCCTCTTTTACTTTCTTCATAAAAATGAACGTAAGTTCTTCAACTAAAAGAATTCTTTCTGGTAGTACTATTATCATTACTTTACTCTTACACACTGATTTCTATTCATTTTTTTATTATACTTACCCTCCTTTCTCTATCTCTTTACGATCGTATTGTTATTGTGTGGCGCATACATATTTTTATGCTCATTTCTAGCAATATCTATGTGTTTAAATAAATAAATATCATGTTAGAAACCCGCTCCCTATATTTTGGGTTTGGGAGCAGATTAAAGGTTATTTATAAGAGTAACAGATAACTTTATGATTCTGAAAGCGTTCAGAGAAGACTATATTTAGATAAAACTCATTCAACATGTACTTGAGCATCCTACATGTGAGGGCTGATGATACTACGTGATTGCCCAAAACCGAAGTGAAATAAAGTTCAAACCAGACACTTAGTGACTGAAACTCGAATCCCTTGACCACTAGGCATCATCGTTTATCCAATCAAGTTATTAAAGGATATAATTAAGTATAATTCTAAAGTATGTCGAAGGTACTGATTAATAGTTTGAACACTTTTGTTGCCGTGGAGAAGAGCTTACAGGAGTAATGGTTGAAGCCCGACAACGACATACTTATTGGTTGTACTATTTAAGTAAGATTGTGATTATTTGATATTTTTTAATCATATTGTTCTCGTTCTATTTTAGTTATAAATGAGCAAAGCCATTAAGACCTCTTTGTATCTACTACTCGATTAACTTATGAATTTAGATTATATGCTACTCGTATGCTGAACTACCAACACAATAAACGAGACTATCTTTATCCTCTTCTTTCCTGCTCCGTCAGATAGAGTGGGAGGTATATTTTCTGCATACAAGCTTTGCCGAACGAGACCCACAAAGAATCAAAAAAACTGCTTAAATTAATTAGTTACAAACTGATGAATATGCTTTTAATTTATGAACTGAGCAAACTCACAGAATAATGTAACGAAAATATGTTGTAAGTTGACCTTGAATTCACCTTAAATTCTTATAAGTTGGCATTTAGGAATTTCTTATTTCCAACATATACATGTGGAATTTCAACTTGCATTAATTTTGTACAAAAGAAAGTGTCCGGATATCAAGTCAATCCAAGCGCCTTAGCAAAACTATAGTTTATTAAATTAAACACTCCGTATGCAGTGGGATAGCAGTTTGCAACCATAATTATCTACATATTAAGATGTACGCAATCAGATGATAAAGGTAGTATTCATTCACTCACTCTCAAAAAAATATGACTCCTAGTCTAATGTCATTCAGTAACCATATAAAGGTTCACGTGTACGACCATACATTTGTTGTGTGTAGGGATTATAAAAAGACTATCTGATTTCCCATCTTAATTTAGGTAGAGTAAGGTGTATTCAACGGTCCGGCACCTACGGCTTACATCACGAAATGATCGTACTTAGACAACCATTGAAAACTAGGAAGCATTAGAAGGCTATTTCGTCCTACTGTGAGACTGCCCAGCAGTGCATAGCCACGACGCCACCATCGACCAAAACCAGAACTTTTGGGCATCGACATGAATGTTCAATTATAAGACCAATGAGTTGGCATCCGATGCTCCACATCTACAACTCCGGTCAGTTCGTAATATTGCGCAACCACCTACTAATGTCATTGGTAGGTAAAAGCCTCATATCCAACACGATTGAACTCCATAGGTTACGGTTCAGCAGTTGGATTTCAGGAATTAACCCTTGATCATCACTATTACAGTACTAAAATGAAACAATTGTGTAGTCCTTCCTACTTTCCAATGATTTTATAACTAAGGTCAGTTTGTGATGTAAACTATGCAACTCGACAATCTCTACATATCCCTTACACTACGAAGCATTTTATTGAATAATATTCATAATAAATTAAGGATGAAAATCATATTTGTAAAATTTCAGCGATTGCATTTTAAGTAAATCCAGTGTTTCACTCAGAAATATGGTCTAAGCTTTTCCAAGGAAATATAATCAAGCAAGTGTATGTTATTTAAACAGACTTTTCTTTACACACCAGAAATCTCATAGGTACTATAGCAAATTTTTTTTTACTTTTAACATTGTCAACATAATCGGATGACCTGTTTAGTATACAGTTAGCCAGGGAACCATGTACTTATTGATATTCGATAATTTGGATGTTTGGTTATATTTCCTTGAAAAAAGTTTGAACCAGGTAACCAAGTGCGAACAGTTGGATTTACTTAAAATTCAATCGCTGAGATTTAACAAACATAATTTTCTTCCTTAATGTATTACATTAAATTGGCACCCAACTACTGTGAAACTATTCATTCAAATTTAGTTGAAAGTTTACGGGTATCAATACCAAGGTTGAACTTGATAGTTTCAAATAAATTGAGTATTGAATGGAAAGTTAATAATGAATATATTTTTGTTATGTCCCAATGAGTAGAAAGATTGGTGTTTTGTGACTTAGTCTTAACTACTTCTTCAGAGTAAAGAAGTGGCTTACATCAAGAATACAATTTTTCCATTCATTGGGACATTAAAAAAATACATTTACTATTAGGTGAAAGTTCTTAATAGTGATAATATGTTATCATACAACTTACATTCTTGGTATATCAGAGAAAATTTTTCGTACCAATACTTCCAGATCGTCTAAATGATCTGAAAAGTGAGTTTTTTTTTTAAAACAAGCAAATAAACTAATTAAATTTGAATAAACATGAGGCTTGTATATTTTTTTAACAAAAGTTTAATTCCGTTGGAATAGAGCGTTGTAAGAGGTGAGTAACTACAACTACTACTGCTGTACGGCGCTAATCTCTATCAACTCTATTCAAACTACACAACTACGTTTTTCCTTGTTAAAAATGAATTACAAAACTTAACAATCAAGATATTTTCGGATTTCAGTTTACATGTTCGACGCTGTTTTGTGCCGATATTTCAGTTATCCTAACCAGTGCTGATACCTGAGAATTCAAACAACTAATTTACGATTTCTAGTCAAATGAGAAACAACTTGCAATATATATTGTGTAATGTTAAAAGTAAACAAATATCCTAATTATTCATTATGCATTCAACTGCTGGAAGTGATTAAGTAAACAATAATGTTCTTTTTTATGTGAAGAGACTGATTAGCTAAATGCTGATGAATTTTTTACACGTGATTTCAAAAATTTACTAAAGTAAGACGATACTGTCGAGTTGGATCGTGCTTAGATTTACGGTTAAAAAGAGCAAGTAAATTAGTTGTACAAATATTGACTAATTTACTCACGATCAAAATATGTTAAATGAGATTATTGAACTTGATCGTTTACAGTGTGAAACGGCCTAAGTTTAAAAATCATTAAAAGTCAGAAAGGATTGGAAAGCTACTTTTTTATAATATGGGACTGCTTAGTAATATGCACTCACGATACCATAGATCAAACCCAAAACATTCAGGTTTAACGATGAACACTCAACGCTTGAACCACTGACATAGCGTCTAACGATTTACACGTCTAACTTCAGTTAGTTCGCAACATTGCGTAACCATCCTCAATACAATTAATATGTTACTAACCGGCTTCGAGTACCGGCGAGATTGTGGACGAGCATCGTTGATGAGTTTCATATTAGGGAAAAACAGCTATCCAGTGCGTTGAGATCGCCTTTGAGGTATCGTACAATCTCTCTTGTTACTTGGGTCCCTTTTAGTTTCATTAACCAATTCGGTTATTATGTTTAATGGTATATCCGGCATTAAATCACTCCCAGTCTCTCACTCTTGTCTAGTCGGTCGAAGTTAGATTGCATGCTGCACCCATATCTGTTCTCCGACTTTTTCTTCGGAAACAACGTTCCCTTTTCTGAAGACCACAGTCCCAATCTTTGACGTTGACTTTACTCCATGGAAATCTCTTCCCACTACCGTTTGCCCCACATTGAACTCTCTGAACAATGCACCATATCATTCATTGTTCCACTCGTTTATCACTGGAGACTATGTTTGGATCTTGATTTTATTTGTTCTATTGGTACCCTAATTTTTCTACCAAACCGCTTCTGTTGGACTTCCGTGATTAACTGTTGCTGGGTTCTGAATTACGCTGTGGGTTAGTAAACGTTTTTGAATGATATCCTTTACTTCTCCTTCTCCCTCAGATTTAAGCAGTGCTTTTTAAAGCTGCCCACAAACCTCTCAACTAACCCGTTATACTGAAGATGGTAGGGAAAGTGTCTCGATATGCCTAACGGCACCGGCGATGGAAAACCTGGAGAATTCCGCCGACTCCCTGGCTGGGGTCCGAGAGATGGTGCTACACAGTGGCTAGAGACGTTATCAGATATGGCTCAGAATAGAAGCCAGTGGCGATCCTGCTGTAACCTTCTTTTACTTTCTTCATAAAAAGTGGTTGTGTCTCCTTTACCTGAAAGATTTCTTCTGATTGTACCTTTTCGTTCCGTCGTTACTACCACACTACCTTACTCCAATCTCTTCGTCATTGTTCTCTTTTTCTTTTGCGTTCCTTAGTTTTTTTTTCTTTCTACTTCTCTTCAAATTCCCATTGTTTTGTGTGGCGCATATATATTGGCGCTCTCTTGTACCAATATTTATGTGTTCAAATAAATAAATAAATAAATTTTCCACAGTACATACTTCATGTAGTGAACTTTGGGCATTTGGGGGGAGCATCAACAATCACCAAGAACTGTTTCCCCTTTGTGAGACCGGCAAGATCCACGTACACTTATGACCATGGCTTCGTCGTAGCTCCCCAACGTTTCATTTTTGTCTTTCGAGAAGCTTTAGAGGTTTGAGCACATGCAGAAAATTTCGCAATATATTCTTCGATTTGAACATCAATATTTGGCCAGTAGACGTATCTACGTGCAAGTGCTTTCATCCGTGCTATCCGTGTGTACAGCATGCAGTTCTAACATCACCTTACAACGTAAGCTCGTGGGTATAACTACCCGATGTCCAAACATCAGGTATATGTTCACGAGTGATAGAGAAATCCGTCAATGAGCATAATGTTCAGTATATTTGTTGTCTATATGAATAGACCACCCATGCTCGAGGTAACTAATAATCTGTTTCAGCTCGTAGTCTTCTTGAGTATAGCATTTAATATCTTCAGCAGACAATGGTGTTGCTTTTACAGCAACTTGTAGTATTTGATGAATATCCTCTTCCAACGATATCGTTGCAATAAAAGAATCTTCACTTTTATGTTTCTGATTCGCAATTAGTCAAGTAAAAGCATAAGCCTATCCAAATTTCCTGTTGATTTATATAAAATTTGTAAACCATAGGTACGTAATGTAATAGCCCAGAGTTATAATCGATTTGCTGTATATGCAGGAATACCCGACTTCGATCCAAGTACAGATATGAGCGGCTTGTGATCCGTTAAAAAAGTAAATCGGCGACCATAAATCATTTTATGAAATTTACCGCTAAAACTAAAGCTAATCGTTTTTTTTTTCAGTTTGACTGTATTTTCGTTTAGCTACATTAAGAGTTCGGGATACATGAGCAATGGGTTTTTCTTTACCATCAGGAAAACGTTGACTGATGACAGCTCCAATTCCATAATTGGGACCATCAGTGGCCACAATTATTTCAAGCTTTGAATCATAACTGGTAAGCAACAATTTAGAAGACAAAATTCGTTTTAGTTCGTCGAAAGAATTTTGACATTCTTTTGTCTAGTGCCATGTTGCATTAGTCATCAAAAGTTGGGTTAATGAGTGTCGTAATCTACACATGTAAGCTATGAACATACCATAATAACCAATTGACCCCAAAAATGAATGGATCGTTGTAACATCAGTCGGTCTGGGCATGTTTTTATAGCATTTATATTATCTGGGTCTGAGCGGCGACCATCCTTATCAAATACATATTCAAGTTATTTGACAGACTCGAGGAATTCACTTTTCTTTTTGTAACTGAAAACCAGCTGGCGTTATATTCGTAAACACAACGTCTAACCGGCCTAACAGTTGGAGCTGGCTTTACACCGAACGGTATTCGGTTAAATTGATAGAATCCGTGGTAGGTATTAATGGTTACTAACTTCTTTGAATTATTGTCAACTTCCACTTGTAAGTAGGCTTCGGATAAATCAAGTCCACTGTTTAATTTAACAAATAAATCCCCTGGCAAAAGTAGTGGATATGAATGGTTTTCTAAAGCATCATTTAATCCTGTTGAAAAATCTGCACAAAGGCGAATAGCTCCGTTCGCTTTCTGAATTACTACAATTGGTGCTACTCATGTCGAATGGTTAATAGGTTGTATAACACCGAGCTTCTCTAGTTGATCTAGTTCTCTGTCAACTTTGTCGTTAGCTGCATATGGAACTCGACGTTTTGGACGAAAAACAGGTTTCATATCTTGTCTTAAGTACAATTTTACCTTTCCAACTATGCAGCGTTCCAACTTATTCCGGAATAAGTTTGTATGTTTCCGCAAACGATCTTCTATCGTCATAGCTTTTTCAGCTACATGAACGATAGGCAGATATCTAAAATTATTTGAGCTTTTCATCGAGCATATTTCGCTCAAGGGTCTCATGGAACACCCGACTGCAAGCTGCACAGTCAGTAAACTACGTCAACTATTCAGTCGTTTTGGAATCCCGGAATTGATAGTTAGTGACAACGGAACACAGTTTACGTCCGAAATCTTCTCACGATTTTGTCGGCAGAACGGAATCCAGCACCTCCGAACACCTTCATTCCATCCCCAATCAAATGGCCAAGTGGAACGCTTTGTGAGTACATTTAAAAATGCTCTAAAAAAATCCAAAAGGGAAGGGACCACTGAAGTTATCTTAGAGAGGTTCCTGTCTATTTATCGCTCTACACCGAACCCTCAGACAATTAACGGAGTCTCTCCAGCAGAAGCTCTACTTGGCAGAAAGATACGAACACATTTCGATGTCATCCGTCCTACGCCAGTTATTGAACCCCAACGAAACCTATCGATGGAGAATCAGTTTAACCGACATCATGGGGCACAAAGACGATTGTTCACGGTGGGACAAAAAGTGCTTGCTATGGACTATCGTGGGAAACATCCTACATGGACAGCTGGTCGGATCTTGAAAAAGAAGGGGAGTGTGGTTTACGAGGTGTCAGTTGGCTCAGAAGTTTGGGTACGTCATGCTAACCAATTGAAAGCAACCTCGATAGCCAGCAACAAGATTCAATATCGATTACCTCTTGATGTTCTGCTAGACACCTTTGAAATCAAAACGCCGGGAATAGACACATCAGTTTCTGTGCAAGAAAAGAGTGATACTTCTTTATTGCCTAGACGATGGACTAATCGAAAGCACAGGCCAGTCACTCGGTTGCAGTTGGACCCTAGCACCAGATCCTACGAATCTGCTCAGAGGGGAGGTGTTAGCGGGACATAGACTAGATTAAAGCATGCTCAATGAATGATTGTTTTGGTGCACGCTGATTGGCTGATTCTTATCCAATCAGCACTAGTCGATAGTCGGAGAATACTCTGGAATCTTCTTATGTAAAAACTATAAATATACCGACGTTTTCCCCTATTGTGCTTCTGACTTGCTATTTGGAATATAATCTTTTTCCTGTTCAACCGTGTTCTGATTTGGGGACTTGTCGAGTGAATCGGTGTCCGAGAATACTAAGCAATAGGAATAGCTGGGTCATTAACCGTAAGAAGGAAGAAGAGATTATAACAGCTTTTGAAGTAGTTGTCTCAGAATACAACAAAGCATTCTATTATTCTAAAAAGCCTTAATATAAGTCTCCAGATGCATTCCGAGCTGTATTCTCAGTTGACAGTTCTTGTGAACAGTCAGTTAAACTATATATTCGTATAGAAATTAACTTGGTATCCGATGCTGTATCCAATCGTAATCGAATATCAGCACCATTAACTAATAATCCAACATGCATTCTTTTATCATCTATGCTTAATCCCAATGTAGCATATATACTGTTTATATACTTGTTTTGATACTGGTGAAGATGCTTCATCGGCCTTGACCTCAAACTTCTCTAATTCGGCATACTGTTTCTTTATGACCGACTTTATTGCATATAGAAAATCCGTGATTTCTAAACCGGCAAATTTCCGAGAAATTCCAAGCATTTAGTTGGAGGTTTGAAAATTTTAGAGTGAAATTTATAACTCTTGGTACTATTTTGTCTTCAACCTGTCTTAACAGCATGAACAGAATGGTTAGATGGAACCGCACTTTTAGTTTCCAGAATAGCTGTACTCTGTTTTAGGTTTATTAATCGTTGGTCAGTCAGTCAGTCAGTCAGTAACAACGTAGAACTCCGTACGTACGTACATCAGTTCGAGTTGACATACCACATTAGCACAGAGATGCTGTTGTCGATTCAAATCCCATAGTGGTAGAGGTGGTAAGAGTATAAGCAGAGATCGGAAAGATTAGGGTTTAAAGATGTTATTCAAGGAGTATAATACAGTGAAATATATTTGGAAAAAGGAAAAAAGGAACATGAATAATTCAGATTAGAATTTGGGAGAACACAAAGAGTGGATGCACCTGCGCTATTGCAAACGATTTTGAACCATGTCATTCACAGTCTCTAACCATCGGTTGCTATCATCTCGCGGTTCTCAATCAGGTAGTCCACACCTACAAACATGACTAAGTCCACCTGTCAGTGACGTCATGGATTTGTGCCATGCTTCTCGGCTCTCTGAGCTAAGATCATGTGTAGCATCTGTTCTTTGCAGTGTAATTTCTTCAACGGTCTCTAAACGGAGACCAATCAAATTGCCTGTATTTTTCACCTCCAAACGGGTGCTGCGAGCTTGTTTAACCCCGTCCACGGGTCGTGCCTCGTATTGCATTAATCGTTGGCGTTCAACAGTAACAGTTTTCAGGGTCATTTCATTGTCAAGTTCCATACGGGATAACAACCGCATGAGAAAGTCAGCATCAACGGGAGAGTTTAGACCAGAAGTGAGTAATAAGCATTTAACTTGATCGCTGGATAATACATTTAGTTTAAACCGTTCTATTCGTAAATTTACTCTACCAGCGTACGCAGTGTAGTCTTCGTCAGCTACTTTAGTCAACTGTAGACAATTATACCGGATATGAAATGGTGACATTTGTTCATGAAACATTTTATTTAAAAGGTTGACAGTTCAATTGAAATTGACTTCTCATTGATGTTTAGGGCAGGATATGCTTTTTATACTTTTGATGCTTATTGAAACCAAGTTTCTGTAACGACAAACTGTCTATGTTTGCGTCGTCCATAGTGACAAATTGTACTTGGAAAATGTCTTTCATTCTGCCAAACCATGCTTCAAAATTATGACCATTATCTGCATCGAAAATAAATTCCGAGATTGGACTGAGATATGACTCTACTCTCTGTGTCCTAGAATATCTGGTTGAGTAGAAAATCTCCCCCAAACTGCTTCCAGGATTTGCTGTCAAGAAGCGAACATCTGCTGCTACTGCTGTAATAGTAGCTGTAATTGTTCAGAAGAGGGTGCCTTATTATTTCTTTTCACTGCTACTATCATCGTTATTAATTTCTTTTAACTCCCAAAATTCCCGCTGCCAGTTGTTATATTTTTTGCCCTTCTCAATTATCACGTGACAAAATCGCCAATCAGACCCTGTTCCTATAGTAAACCAATGACGCGTCGAAATAGCACTAGCAGCCTTGCGTCAACTCTGAATCCTTATTGGTCCTTAAAACGGTAACTTCTCGCCTAGCCCCGCCCGCTGAGTAAAAAATAAGATCTCAGTCTCCGCTGTGTGGACCACATATTTCAAACATGTGATTTAAATACAAGCAGACCAGACCGCACTACACCGTAAAATAAAAAATTATTATTATACAGGATTAAGCCGCAAGTGAGTGTGACACTGTAACTAATACATTGGGAATAACTTAGGAATAGTAGATCGTATAATGGTAATCAATAGGTCAAATGAAAATTCATGATAAAAGGAATATGAATATACATATGATCTAGTTACTTAACAGTTATGCAATAAAAGTATATATATAACAGTCTATAAATAGTTCCTGAAAGTTAACCATAATTTAATCTTCTTCAGATACAACACTATCAGTCTTGAAATATCGATTTCGGTAGCTTGAATGTGTTTTTTTTATGAATTTAATCTCAGTGACCTTCACACTGCGATGTTGCATCTGGATTAGACGAAAGTATATATCTTTAGCTTATGGCATGAAGCCGTTGAATGAAAGATATTTCGCTATAGACATGGAATTTTACAGTTTATCAAGACTGTATGGTTCGGGTCCAAGAGACCACAAAACTCAGTGGTGTGAGACGTTATCAGGCACAGTCGGAAATAAAATCCAATCGTTTTTCATCACACTTTTTGAACAAAAAAATTGAGACAAACTTCACCAACCCAATCAAGTTCTTCTTGATTGTATTTTTCAATGAACAGAACCTATTATCAAACACTTCTTGTTTATTGAGTCGCCGCTTTCCTCTTCAGTCACAGTATGATTACCGCTACATTTGTGCCGCTGTTTTTGGTATCCTACTATATCAACACATATTCTAGAAATAAAATAAGGTATACAACAGCATCCAAATTTAGGAGAATACTCTTCCAAACGAAAAGTTTCGATTTCGAAAAAAAACATTAAAAGCATAGATCAAACCTACTGTCAACTTAAAGTGTAAACACTTTTGAGAGACTTACGTTTCGACTGTACAGCAAGTGTCATTCGATCAGAAGAATAAAAATTCTTTCGATGTTTATTTAAAAGTGAATAAATATCAGTACCATTTTGTTCCGGGATTTCACGTAGCGATTTACAATTGCCTGAAGACAAAAGAGGATAAGAAACAATCTCGAAGATAATTTACACACGACAAGCTTAAACCAAGAATTTTGATAATTCACATTTGAAGGCATCGAACAGTGGAGGGTGAACCATATACACATAAAAAATTAGCCAATAAAAGATGAACATACATACCATAACCGAACAGTTTGTAGGGAGAATCTTTACGAGACAAATGACCAATTAAATAGTGGAGTCGTGACGAATCCTTGGTGTATGCCAGTTCGAATTCTGTAAACAAGAAAAAAAATGTATGAATAATATAATATGTAGTTTATACACAAGCAAATCAGACCGCACCACACCATAAAATGAAAATTAATAATTATACAAAATTAAGCCGAAAGCGGCTGTGAGTGTAAGACTGTAACGAATAGACTAGGAGTAACTTGAGAATAATAAATCGTGTAATAGTGTTCAATGGATCAAACGAAAGTTAGTGATAAAACGAATATGAACATACATATAATCTAGTTACTTAATAGTTATCCAATAGGAATATATTTAATAATAGTCCACAAATAATTCTTGGCAGTTACCATTCACTTACTCTTCGTTCGGAAATAACATGCTAAATAGATGGTTCGTCATGCTATGGGACTCCTCAGTAATGTGCGACCACAACCAAACATCCGGAATTGAACAAAGTATGTTCAGGTTTTGCAGTGAACGTCTAACCATAAGAACCACTGAGCTAGCATATAACAGTACAATTTCAATATTGATCAATTTGTGACAGATACGGTCATACAATGACATTTGTGACAATCGTTTCACTCTTGATACATCTGAATACCAGTCACACCCCAGTGGTCCCCTGGTTTTCAGTGATACAGATAAATTTATGATAAATACAACCCACATATGGAACTAATCTCCATAAATCACCTTCAAGTGAATATCCTTTACTTTAGACATACTTTAAATGTGTGAATTCAATGAGACCAAAATACAAGAATAGTCAAATAAGTGTTCATATAAAAATTTTACAGAAGTTGAATCGCCTATATATGCATACAAACAATTCTTATTAGAACAATATACATGATAAATACTCAAGGACTACTTTACTTACCGCTATTAACTGCATTTATCTCACGATCTGTGCTATCTTTGCTTAAAAGTGGTGAAATGAAAAAGTTGGCAAATTTATCAAGGCAACTAGCAAAATGTTTACGTTTTACATCGAAATGAAATAAAGTGTATTCATTCCCTGTCCAAGCATTATTAGTTCCACCACGTTGACTAAGATATGCATCAAAATCATTCTCTGTTGGATATTTTAAACTACCCATAAATACCACTGTAAAGAAAAACACCAATATATGTGTAATATTATTAAATGTTGATTTGTATCAAATAGTATGTTGTATTTTATGAAAGAAATTACCAAATTGATCCTTAAGTAAATTCATCTTACAGTACAAATGCCACGATTTTTTACAATGGATACGCTTTGCTTGAATCAAAACAGTATACTCCTGACAGACTTATACAGAGAAACATTAGGTAATATTTTGTAAATGTAAGCTATCAACAGTTAGGTAAGTGATAAGTCGAGGAATTATACTGTTGTGTAGTAAACTATAATATCATCCAAACTGATGTGCACAAATAATAATCACTGTTAAACAATGAAAAAAAAACAAGTTCTTATATGGTCTGGTCTGAGCCAATTACTTTCTTAGATTGACACTCTTTGAGTGGTGGTGATTCAAGAAGTCAGAAAATATGAGGAATCAGTACTTCTTACAAGTATAAAACGTACATAGAAGTACACAAAATTTTCAACAGTATTAGCTTAATAAAACTTACTATGCTCCAAAAAATGTGATAAGCCCTGAGCTTCTACTGGATCTGAGAAACTTCCCACTTTAATGCACAATGCAGCAGCAGACTGAGGAATTCAAAACACAACATATTACAAGTTAGGCTACAAAAATGGTGAGCACTTTCAACACCGAGATTAGAAAGTAGCTGACGTGACTAATAATAAAAGTTTCAGTATTAAGTGGCTAAAAGAAGTATGACTATTGCGGTTTATTTGCTAACGGTTCTTCTTATGAAGAAAACTATTGACTCTATCATATATACTGCTTTAATAATTAGAATGTAAAATTATTAAACACAAGACTGATTGTCACTAAAGCTCTTTTGATTTTTAGGAAATTTATCCAATGATTGCTATTCCACAAGGGAACTAAGAGAAATAAGAGGAATCGCTGGCTCTTGAAGTACAAGAATTAAGATACTTTAAGAGAATCAAAGCCAAGCAAAGCTGAAAGTATGTCGAATGTTATTAGTGAAATTCTCTCTTGGTAGGAAATTCATATCACAACCGGACCCCCGGTGATGGAACTAATGTTTACTACCAACGGATGTTGGCCATTAATTAATACTTCAAAGATTCTGTAGTTATTTTTATTTTCGATATATAAAATTGGGATACTGAATCAAAGTATCATTCTGTCAGCTTCGGAGTTACGATAGGCAGGGTTTGGAAAGATAAGGTTAAAGGTAAACGAATTAGTCAAGTAAGATTTTTGTCCTGCTTGTGATTTAAGGTTTGAGCTAGATATTAAGAAATCCACTGAGGTAGTGCATGTTGACCTTTGAAGAGGTATTGATGTCCAATATTGGACCATGCATGAAGCTAAAGTTGAACATACTACACATCTCTGCTTACATCAATTACTTTCTGCGTAATAGGATATAAATTTAAAGGCAATGAACAACAAATTAAACAATGTCCTCCTTTTTTTGTTTTGTATCAATTATTGATCAGAAATTCAAATAGTTACTTCTTTTAATTGCAGATGTTGATGAATGAAGCAAATGCACGATGACAATTATGAAATACGAATCAGTACGAAAATTCTGGTTAGATGGTCTGAACGTTATTTCTTAGACACTAATCCCAGTAAAAGTGCAAAAGTGTATCAGTACACTTTCATCACAGCTACCGTCAGTGTCTTCTAATAGATAGCGATTTTACATTGTTTTGAATCACAATGACTTGTTTCACACGAATGACCGAAGTATTAAAAATTCAGTTTTAAATACCTTTTTCCACGTTAGCATGTTAACGACTAGAACACTTTGGTAGAACATGTAGTTTCAAATCCAGATGTTTGTTCTCATATTCGTTGCAGTTCAACTAGAGGGACCTGACCTATAATGTTTACCTTTGAGGATATCATAAGGAATTATCTTCAAACGCTATCGACACATTATCCCCAGACACTTTCACTACACATTATCCACTAAACTTGGTGAAAAAATGATCAAGTCACATGACGCTGCTAAGTAGATGATTATGTTGGAAGTGCATTTTTTGTGACAACACACTGCAAATATTGATTCTGGAGACTTTGCAACTCAACCTCTTAAAATTTCATCAAAAACAGCTTTTAATATTAGCTAACAGAGACTATGGTCTTACGTTTTGTTATTCTTAACAATAAAGATACAATTGTGTGGAGCAATTTCTAATAAACTGCGACAAAAAGTACTCTCAACATTAAAATATTTACTAATTTGGACGTAAATTCAAAAACTAACAGTCTTTTGAGGATACCATCTACCATGGTAGGTGATCACCTACACTTTCTCGGTAAAGCCTAGTTTCATCACATTTCCAAAAACAACGACAGAAAAATAAGTCAATCTTGCCTTTGCCTCCTGGTCACTGATAGGGTTTTCTTCAATATCAAAATCTTCGTCTTCCAAGCTTTCTGAATTATTACTTTCAAGATCTGAATCCGACAAGGAGTCATTGGGTGCTTCCTCCCCAGGCTTTAGGTTGGACACTAATATAGCCCTCAGTCCATTGTCCAATTCGATATACCTTTTTCAGCTGTCAAATAACATTATTGAACTTACCTGTAACTGCGGTAATCTATCCGACTTTTCTCCAACTCGAAAAAGCCGTCACAATTCATTCTCAGCGCTTTAATGTACCAACTAATCGGAGCGCCACGAGGATCTTAGCATTTTCGACCTTCAAATAGGGGTAATTTTTTGTTCCGTTACATTATGACAAATGTTTTCGTGTCGTTTGTCGTGAGACAATGTTGATGAAAGTTAAAGAAATATCGCCAGTCTTAAAATGTTTCGCACATAGATGGTTCAAAGTTAAGGCAAATCTGGGACTAAAATGACCTTTTTTCGCTTACGGGGTTTTATGAGGTTTGTCTCGGTCTGGTCACAATATATTTTAAGTGCCTAAGTTCGATAGTATACTTGTAGGCTAGGTTCAGTAGTAGGAACTCAGCGTTCTGTACTAGGACCTCTTCTTGATTTATATAAACGATCCTCCACAACAGGTATAGTCAGACCTCTTGATAATGATGTGAAACTTTGGAGAGAGGTAAGCAACCAAGAGGATAATTTGGCACTTCAGGAGGATCTGACTGGACCTAAAAGTTGGGCAGATGATAACGAACTTACCTTTAACACTTCAAAGTGTAGAGTAGTCCATCTGAGACATGCTGCACACCATGGCTCTTCCAACTCATCCGTCCCACTGGCAGCAAGAAGTCTGGTGCGAGTGAAACAGTTTGCGAGAATGACAGGATGCCAATCACTAACATCCATCGACGTCTTGGACGATGAGCAGAATTATTCGAAGGGCAGTTCAACTGACCTGCTGCTCCGGCAACATCGGTCGGACTGTCCTTCCCTCCATGGCCGGTGACGACTGATCCACGAAATGAGGCGGAAGTCCGCAAGGAACTCCAACTCTTGAAGCGCTACTATTCACCCGGTCCAGATGACTTCCCTTCGGCCTTTTTTAAAGATGGTAGTGACTTTCTGACTAAGGAACTGACTGTGTTGTTTACAAAGGTCTGGGAACTAGAGAGCGTACCAACGTCATGGAATGAGTCGATAGTTGTCCCTATCTTTAAAAAGAGTTCACGTCGTTCCTGTAACAACTATCAGGGGATAAGTCTACTTCCGACTGCGTCCAAGCTATTGGCTTCCGTCATACTTCGTAGGTTGTTCAAAACCCGAGAATGATTGACTCGTGAGGAGCAGGCTCGTTTTCATTCTAGTCGAGGATGTGATGATCATTTCTTCACCCTCCGCCAAATGTTAGAACACCATCATACTTATCACAGGCCAACAATCGTAGTATTTCTTGACATTAGGGCTGCCTTCGATTCGTTGGACAGAACTGCTCTCTGGGATTGTCTATTGAAGAAGGGTGTGCCTTAGAAGTTTTTACTTTTTACTTTACTTTTTACTTACGCCTGTTACTCCCAATGGAGCATAGGCCGCTGACCAGCATTCTCCAACCCACTCTATCCTGGGCCTCCTTTTCTAGTTCCATCCAATTCTTGTTCATTTTTCTCATGTCTATCTCCATTTCTCGGCGTAATGTGTTCTTTGGTCTTCCTCTTTTCCTTTGACCTTCAGGATTCCATGTGGGGGCTTGTCTTGTGACGCAGTTCGGTGCTTTCCTCAATGTGTGTCCTATCCACTTCCAGCGCTTCTTCTTGATTTCTCCCTCCACTGGGATCTGGTTTGTTCTCTCCCACAGTACGTTGTTGCTAATAGTGTCCGGCCAATGGATCTGAAGTATTTTGCGTAGACAATTGTTAATAAACACCTGTATTTTCTGGATGATGGCTTTTGTAGTTCTCCAGGTTTCTGCCCCATACAGTAGAACTGTCTTGACATTTGTATTGAAAATCCTGACCTTGGTGTTGGTTGACAGTTGCTTTGAGTTCCAGATGTTCCTCAGTTGTAAATATACTGCTCTTGCTTTGTCGATCCGCGCCTTCACATCTGCATCAGATCCACCCTGTTCATCAATGATGCTGCCCAAATACGTAAAGGTTTTTACATCTTCCAAATCTTCTCCGTCAATTGTGATTGGATTGGTGCATTCTGTGTTGTATCGGAGAATCCTGCTTTTCCCTTTGTGTATATTGAGACCTATTGCTGCTGAGGCTGCTGCTACACTGGTCGTCTTCTCCTGCATCTGTTGTTGCGTTTGGGATAGAAGGGCCAGATCGTCTGCGAAGTCTAGATCATCCAACTGCATCTTAGATGTCCATTGTATCCCGCGCTTTCCTTCGGACGTTGACGTTTTCATGATCCAGTCGATCACCAGGAGAAAGAGAAAGGGTGAGAGTAAGCAACCTTGCCTAACACCGGTCTTCACTTCGAACGACTTTGTCAACTGTCCTCCATGCACGATTTTGCAGTGTAATCCATCATATGAGTTCTGTATGATATTGACTATCTTCTGAGGCACGCCGTAGTGTCGAAGAAGTTTCCATAGTGTTGTTCTGTCCACGCTATCAAATGCCTTTTCGTAGTCAATGAAGTTGATGTAGAGTGATGAATTCCATTCAATTGATTGTTCCACAATGATCCGTAGAGTTGCAATTTGGTCTGTACACGATCTATCCTTACGGAATCCTGACTGTTGGTCACGAAGTTGGGCGTCTACGCAGTCCTTCATCCTGTTTAACAATACCCTGTTGAAGACTATTCCCGGTATTGAGAGAAGAGTGATGCCCCTGTAGTTATCACACTTGCTGAGATCGCCTTTCTTTGGTATTTTGATCAGTAGTCCTTCTTTCCAGTCTGTTGGTACTTGTTCCTCATCCCAAATCTTATTGAAGAGAATGTGGAGTATCCGTGCAGTTGCCGCTACGTCTGCTTTCAATGCCTCTGCTGTAATGTTGTCTGGCCCTGCTGCTTTGTCACTCTTGATTTGTCTGATGGCCATACTGATTTCTTCAATTGTTGGTGGGCCAACATTGATTGGGAGGTCCGTGGGTGCTGCTTCGATGTTGGGTGGGTTCAGTGGAGCTGGTCGATTCAAGAGTTCTTTGAAGTGTACTTTCCACCTGTGTTGTTGCACTTCAATGTTGGTGATTACCTTGCCTTCATTGCTTTTCACTGGTCGTTCTGGTTTGCGGCGATTTCCAGCAAGTTTCTTTGTTGTACCATATAATTGTCTCATATTTCCTTCTCTTGCAGCATTTTCCGCCGTCGTTGCTAAATCTTCCACATATTTACGTTTGTCGGTTCTGATGCTCCTCTTCACTTGTTTGTTTATTTCCGTGTATTCAGCTTGTGCCTTGGCTTTTTCTGCTCTTGTTCGGCTGGTATTGATTGCTGCTTTCTTGTTCCTCCTTTCTTGAATCTTATCCAGTGTATCAACAGTGATCCATTCCTTGTGGTGGTGCTTCTTGTGACCCAGGACCTCATGACATGTTGAAGTGATTGCCTCTTTGATCCCCTTCCAGTTGCTCTCCACAGTAGTTCCTTCTCCATTGAGTAGATCATGAAAGGCCTGGAACTTGTTGCTGAGGACTATCTTGAATTTGTTGAGTTTGTTAGTATCCTGGAGAAAGGCCGTATTGAACTTTTGTGATACTGTCTGCCCCGTTGTCCAGTGCTTCTTGAGTTTCAATTTCATCTTGGTGATCAGCAAATGATGATCTGATGCTATATCAGCTCCTCTATTGGTTTTCACGTCTTCCATCGTCCTCCTGAACGTTTTTTTGATGCAAATATGGTCGATTTGGTTTTGTGTAGAGTGATCCGGTGAAGTCCATGTGGTTTTGTGTATGCGTTTGTGTGGGAATATGGTGCCGCCTATGACCAGTTTATTGAAGGCACATATGTTTGCAAATCTCTCACCATTTTCGTTCCTTTCTCCCAGTCCGTGTCGTCCCATGATGTCTTCATATCCAGTGTTGTCCGTTCCAACCTTGGCATTGAAATCTCCCATCAGAATGGTCAGGTCCTTTGTTGGGCACTTCTCGACTATTGACTGCAGCCTATTGTAGAATTGATCTTTAGCGTCTTCATTGTAGTCGTTGGTAGGCGCATAGCATTGGATGATGTTCATTGAAATGCCCTCTTTCTTTGTTTTAAACGAGGCTTTGATGATCCTTGGTCCATGAGATTCCCATCCTATAAGTGCATTTTGCGCTTGTTTGGACAGCATCAATGCAACTCCTTGTGTATGTGGTGCATTTTCTTCTTCATGGCCGGAGTATAACAGGAGCTCTCCTGTAGTTAGTCGTTGTTGTCCAACTTGTGTCCAATGTGTTTCACTGATCCCAAGTACCTCTAGGTTGTATCTTCTCATTTCTGCAGCAATCTGGAAGGCTCTTCCGGTGTCCCACATTGTACGAACATTCCATGTACCTAAATAAATGGTCGCTCTGGTTGTCAGAAGGGGCATCGGCCTCGTAACTTCCGAAGGGATTCGGCTTTCATCATGAGGCGTCATAATTCTTCTAAATGAAGATCTTCTGACTCCCAGGGCAGAGTTTAAAAGGTTTGAATAATTTTTTTCTGGTTAGCGTTTTTTTAGCGAGTTAGTTTTCTACGGGATGGGGACGCTAACCCCATGCCCAACCCTCCTCCTTTATCCGGGCTTGGGACCGGCAGTAGCCCCCGGAGGGACTCCAGGCGGAGTTGCCTGAGAAGTTTACTAACATCCTAAAAGCCCTATACACAAACACCTCAGGCAGAGTGAGGGCATACAACCACCTCTCTCCATTGTTCCATTCGAGCAGTGGGGTTAGGCAGGGTTGCCCAATCTCACCATTCCTCTTCAACTTTGCCATCGATGACATTCTGGAAACAGCTCTGATGAATGTAAGTAATGGTGGTGTGGATCTGTTTTCTGGAGAAACACTTCTCCACCTTGAGTATGCGGACGATATTGTCTTACTGTTCGATAATGCCCAAGGCATGCAATCCGCACTTAATTAGTTGGCAATCAGTGTCCGTAGGCACGGTATGAGCTTTCCACCTTTGAAATGCAAAGTACTTCAACAAGACTGGCAGGATTCTAATCCTGTGCTCACCTTAGATGGTGAGCAGATAGAAGTAGTCAAGAAGTTCGTGTATCTAGGTAGTTGCATAAGTGCTGGTAGTGGCGTGAATGACGAGGTCGATTCGCGTATAGTGAAAGCCAGAGCGGCTTATGCCAATCTGGGCCACTTTTGGCGCCTTCGTGATATCAATCTGGCTGTAAATTGTCGGATCTACAACGCGTCGGTAAGGGCAGTTTCCCTCTATGCTTGTGAAACCTGGCCTCTCCGAGTTGAGGAGGTTAGACGACTCTTTCTGTTCGATCGTCGCTGTCTTCGAAGGATTGTTGACATCCAGTGGCAACACCATGTCAGTAATGCAGAGGTTCGGCATCGTGTGTTCGGGCACAGAGACGATAATGCAATCAGTGTCACCATCTTGAAGCATCGAATTCGGTGGCTTGGACATGTTCTACGAATGCCGTCCCAGAGAATTCAATGTCGTGCATTATTTGCCGACTCTGAGACTGGTTGTAAAAAGCGGAGAGGTGGTCAGTGCATGACATAGTGTCGTGATATGGAAGGAAGCTGCAGAGGGCTGGCGTCTATTAGTCCTTCTCGACTCCCTGGCTGGGGTCCTAGAGATGGTGCAACACAGTGGCTAGGGTCGTTATCAGATATGGCTCAGAATAGAAGCCAGTGGCGATCCTGCTGTAATCTTCTTTTATTTCATAAAAAGCGTTAGTATCTTCCTTAACTGAAAGATTTCTTCTGATTATACCTTTCCGTTTCCCTCATTGTTGTTATTATTACACTACCTTACAGTAATCTGTTCGTAATTGTTCTTTTTTTAACGCTAGTTACATTTTTTCTCTTCGAATTCTCATTGTTATTGTGTGGCGCATATATATTTGGTGCCCTTGTAGTGGCATTGAACAATAACCGCACAATCCACAAAGCTGAACACGAGACTACTCAGAAAATAGATATTCAATATTTAACGCGGATAAATACCTAACGATGGAGAAGGCGCGAAGAATGAATTGAATGGACTGGAGTTGATCGAGTGGCATGGCTCGGCCATGCAGGCGTGGTCTCTGCTGAATGTTACCTTATATCTTCTATTCATATTAAATATATTGTTCTTTCTCTAGCCTAACCTTGTTCTTCATCATGTATTGGTAATTGATACGATACAGTGAGTTGGTGTAGTCGATGGTGTGACTTCCACGTAAGATCCTATAGATTAGGCAGTTATATCATGACAAATCTACAAATTTAGGATTAGGTCTATTATTAGAGCAGTACTAATATCATAGTAGACTATAGTTCTGCATTGGTGAGCCCAACTAAAGAAACGCAACCTATTATTATTAATCCTTATTTCCACTTCAACTTTCTCGATCGGTTTTATATTTATGTTAACCCTGTATTCTAATAGTCTTCTGATTCATGCTCACATGCATTATCGTAATGTTATATTGGTTAGTCCTCATGACACACTAGCTCAATCCATAATAAAAACTGGTCGTCTATTTTAACTAATTAGCTTTGATGGTTTGTTAACAAGCTTTAATAGCATTTACATGCTTCAGCGACATAGTCTTGTTTAAACATCAAGCTCTAGCAAATATGACCTGTAAATAGCGTAAATATACATTGACTAACAATGCGATCAAGGACTAAGTAGTTATCTGGATCTAATTCTCAGTGTTCCTTCACTTAACACATCCTGTTTTAAACGATGCACTATCCTGTAATATCTTTTCTTCCGACCACTGCCTGCCTAATTTCATATTCTCGAGTTCCATTGCCAAACAACGAGGATGACTACTCCAAAAACATACGGTGAGTTTCAGCTATAAGTTTTCTGCAATCATACGGTCAATTTTAGATGGTTCGTTCAATGACAACCACACAATTATCTGGATTCTTTCGATTGTTCTGATCCGAGCGTGTGGCAAAAACCTTAACAGCATCAAGCACCCTGGAATTAATTGCCATACTGCATGTTTTATTCTGGATACTTTTGGATCATTACTACTCCTCACGAATGGCGTTATATATGTCGTCCACTGAATAATCTAATTTTCAAAAATAACCCAGGCGAGTTCAACTATTTTACTGGATGATTTTTTTGTACTTAAGATGTATATGTTTTTCAGTTGCTTTTGCCATATATTTGTGTCACTAAGCTAAATGCAATAACTTCTTATGGAAGGTTTATAACGCATCATATTCCTGTCTGAAGTTTCACAAGCAGTCTAGACTTTAAAATTATTTTCTGGTCATGTTCATTATTTTTAAATCGTCATATACGTCAACAACCTGCATGTTAACCTGGCCCATACATACGTTACACTATATCTCCATGTCTTCTAAATTTAGAAATCATCTGGATCGCCTTTAACATTTATCAATAAACCCATTATAGTCGTTGTTGCTAATCGTATTTGGGTTTATGGATTGGTTTATCATATTAGCAGCCTAAAATGCGAACATAGTTTAGATAATAAGATTAAAAATTTAGGTACTATCAACTGCACTAGTAAAATAACTAAATCCTCAGGTATCTGTTGGCTAAACAAACTTTTAAAATCAAAACTCCGTAGCCTACTAGAATTAACACTAGACGAGTATTTCTGAATTGAAAATTATAATATAATCAGGCGTCTCGGATTCTGTAACACTACAAACTTCTGATACTTTTGAATTACCTAAAGCAAAAATATCTCTTTTTCCACTGGCTAATCCTCAATCAACACTATAACTATTTTAACATAATAGTTTCAGGATATCGTCATAAAGCATTGTCATGACTTGACAATCACGTAATATGATTGATAATATTAATGAAACTATTAACATAACCGGTCATCAAATCGACTTATAATTATCACTAGTGTTGTTTTTTCTTTTATCTTCATTCACTACAGATGATTACAGTATGTTTCTCTATCAGTTGCTTATTCAGCAAATATCTCAAAACCTTGTCAGTCTAATTGGAGGTTTAGCGACACAACCATGCATGCAAAAAAATCAGTATAAGCAGTCGAGCAAATCTCCTGCAAACTGAAAACATCAATGTCGAATTTACCCCAACACTGGCTAAGGTTCAAGCCATTATCATAGACATGAGTTGGGAGTGTACTCCCCTTGGCTACAACTTGTTTCCTCCCTGGTAATCACATGAGCGTCACTCACTGTTAATTATCTTGTAAAAACTTATTTAGCTGAATACATCTTGCAGCATATCACCTAGTAATGTAGTATATAGACTTAACTGATTTCAGTAACTTATAATCACTATATCTCAATTGAATCGTATTCCGCCTTATGATAAACTGCATACTTGCAACTAACTTGTATGCATCGTCAGCGGTCAGGTATAAATATGTATAAATAGTCTATGGCAACTCAGAACATTGAGTCTAGAGCATGTCTCTTACGAATACACTCATGTTTAACGATTTGTTCCTAGCTATCTGTCCAAAATTCACATAATTATCACTCACGTATTTAAATATTGTTTTGATAACCATTCATGTGTATTAGTAGTATTACTAAATTCTATCACGGTCAAGTAAAGATGAAATTGAGAAAATCTCCCCGTAAGTAAATAAACCGTATCAAACTAACTGGAACACTAGTTGGAATTCTTCTCCACGGTATACTTTTGTTCCTTCAGTTAGCCTACTAATACAGATGCAATTGGAATTCAACTCATATGGACAACTTACCGGCATAATCGTTATTTGATTTCATAATTTAAACCAAAACTAATACCAATATTAACATTTCTACAATATTCATCACTTTAATATTTCTAAACACAAAATACTTACTACCTATACGTTAAGTTATTAACCAACGGCCATTAACACGCATCGTTTTATTATTATTATTATTATTATTATTATTATTATTGTAACCCCATTTTTTATAGCTCAAATAATCTTCACCCAAATTGTCATTTCAAGCGTTTTAAGCATGAAGGCAGATATTTTAAAATTATTACATGTATTTCCCGACCAGATGCTGTCGCCTTCTTTTTGATTAATCTTTCAGCTTATCATTACCCGGGGGATTCTTCCTAGTCTTGGTAACCTTCGGCGCACGACGATCCCATCCAATTCGGTATCGAACCAACATCACGTTGATTCTGGTGGGAGAGTAGTGTAGTGGCATTGAACAATAACCGCACAATCCACAAAGCTGAACACGAGACTACTCAGAAAATAGATATTCAATATTTAACGCGGATAAATACCTAACGATGGAGAAGGCGCGAAGAATGAATTGAATGGACTGGAGTTGATCGAGTGGCATGGCTCGGCCATGCAGGCGTGGTCTCTGCTGAATGTTACCTTATATCTTCTATTCATATTAAATATATTGTTCTTTCTCTAGCCTAACCTTGTTCTTCATCATGTATTGGTAATTGATACGATACAGTGAGTTGGTGTAGTCGATGGTGTGACTTCCACGTAAGATCCTATAGATTAGGCAGTTATATCATGACAAATCTACAAATTTAGGATTAGGTCTATTATTAGAGCAGTACTAATATCATAGTAGACTATAGTTCTACACCCTCTTGTACCAATATTTGTGTGTTCAAATAAAATAAAATAGCTGCAACTTAGGCGACTCCCATCTAAAAGTTTTCGAGGTTCAAAGAGATTTAAACGTGCTGGTACCCTATGATTTGAAGTCCTACGCCATCTGTGACAAGATGCCTTTCGACCAAACCTTGCGTTGGTAACACTGAAGCGCATTTTTGGCCAGTTTGACGGAAGAACTTTCTACATAATCTTCAACAGTTTTATTCGTCCCCATTTAGAGTATGGAAACATATTATTTCCTCCCTCACTGCAAAAGGATGAGGACACTTTAGAAAGTATCCAACGGCGAGCCACGAGATTAGTTCGGGGACTCACATTCCCATGGAACAACCCTTAATAAAAAACGTTAACCAGAATAAATAAATTAAACCATCTAAACCCTGTCCTCCGTGTTGAAGGATCTTTATTCATAAGAATTATGACGCCTCATGGTGAAAGCCAATAATCTTCGGAAGTCATGAAACCAATATTTTTTTAACAACCAGAGCAACAACTTTTACAGGCATATGGAACATCCGGACAATGTGGAAGACTGGGTGGACCGATCAAATAGCTGAGGAAGTGATGAGATACAAATCTGCAGGACTTGTAGTCAGAGAAACCCATTGGACTTAAACTGGACAGCAAAGGTTAGATATGGGAGAGATGCTTCTCTGCTCCAGTCATGAAGGGGAAAATACTCTACACACCCATGGAGTTGTTCTGATGCTCTCCAAATAAGCACGCAATCCACATATAGGATGGGAACTTCGTGCACCAAGAATAATCAAAGTATCCTTCAAAACAAAGAAGGAGGGTGCCACAATGAATATTATTCAATATTATGCACCCACCAATGATAGCTACGACGACAATGAAGATCAGTTCTATGAGAGGATGCAATCAATCATAGCGAAGTGCTCAGGAAGGGGTCTCATCATTCTGATGGGAGATTTAAACGCCAAAGTCGGAATGGACAATACCAAATATGAAGATATCATGGGACGACAAGGACTGGAATAAAAGAACGAAAATGGTGAGAGATTTGCAAACCTATGTGCTTTCAATAAACTGGTCATAGGCTGCACTTTATTCCCACATAAACTCATTCTCAAAAACCACGTGGACTTCACCGGATCACACCAAATTGATCATATCTGCATCAACAAAAAGTTCAGGAGGACGATGGAAGACGTGAAAACCAAGAGAGGAGCTGATATAGCATCAGATCATCATTTGCTGATCACCAAGATGAAATTGAAACTCAAGAAGCACTGGACAACGGGGCAGACAGTATCACAAAAGTTCAATACGGCCTTTCTCCAGGATACTAACAAACTCAACAAATTCAAGATAGTCCTCAGCAACAAGTTCCAGGCCTTTCATGATCTACTCAATGGAGAAGGAACTACTGTGGAGAGCAACTGGAAGGGGATCAAAGAGGCAATCACTTCAACATGTCATGAGGTCCTGGGTCACAAGAAGCACCACCACAAGGAATGGATCACTGTTGGTACACTGGATAAGATTCTAGAAAGGAGGAACAAGAAGGCAGCGATCAATACCAGCCGAACAAGGGCAGAAGAAACCAAGGCACAAGCTGAATACACGGAAATAAACAAACAAGTGAAGAGGAGCATCAGAACCGACAAACGTAAATATGTGGAAGATTTAGCAACGACGGCGGAAAATGCTGCAAGAGAAGGAAATATGAGACAATTATATGGTACAACAAAGAAACTTGCTGGAAATTATCGTGAACCAAAACGACCAGTGAAAAGCAATGACGGCAAGGTAATCACCAACATTGAAGTGCAACAACACAGGTGGAAAGTACACTTCAAAGAACTCTTGAATCGACCAGCTCCACTGAACCCACTCAACATCGAGGCAGCGCCCACAGACCTCCCAATCGATGTTGGCACACCAACAATTGAAGAAATCAGTATGGCCATCAGACAAATCAAGAGTGACAAAGCAGCAGGGCCAGACAACATTACAGCAGAGGCATTGAAAGCAGACGTATCAGTAACTGCAAGGATACTCCACATTCTCTTCAATAAGATGCCCTGGTACGGCCGAGAGTGGGGAGAGTCCGCTCTCCCTCTCGAAATGCTCTCACACGGCCACGCGTATATAGCCTCTGCCAGGGAAGTCCTACTCACTGCCTTCTCCTGGCGGGGGTGTTGTTTACGAAAATGAGAGGACGAAAAGAGAATGTCCGGCGCTTTAACCGGATCTCAAACCAATGGTGCACATGGGCTCCATTATCCTAAGGGAACAAATGGCGTATGAACCAATCGTTGGTCACCGGCTTCCATGGGACTGCATCTCCTTACGATGCTCCACTGCCTTGTGGATCAGACCATTAAGTCAAAGGCTCGAAGAGTGGCCCCTTAAGAAAACCACCTGCTTCGGTCTGGGCACCCGGTCAGTATCATAGCCCTCACACATATCGAATGAGATTTGTGTGGCGCACATGTATTTGGTGCCTCTTTGTACCATTATCTATGTGTTGAAATAAAAACAAAAAAAGTCCTGATCAAAATACTGAAGAAAGGCGATCTCAGCAAGTGTGATAACTACAGGGGCATCACTCTCCTCTCAATACCGGGAATAGTCTTCAACAGGGTATTGTTAAACAGGATGAAGGACTGCGTAGACGCCCAACTTCGAGACCAACAGTCAGGATTCCGTAAGGATAGATCGTGTACAGACCAAATTGCAACTCTACGGATCATTGTGGAACAATCAATTGAATGGAATTCATCACTCTGCATCAACTTCATTGACTACGAAAAGGCATTTGATAGCGTGGACAGAACAACACTATGGAAACTTCTTCGACACTACGGCGTGCCTCAGAAGATAGTCAATATCATACAGAGTTCATATGATGGATTAAGCTGCAAAATCGTACATGGAGGACAGCTGACAAACTCGTTCGAAGTAAAGACCGGTGTCAGGCAAGGGTGCTTACTCTCACCCTTTCTCTTTCTCCTGATGATCGACTGGATGATGAAGACGTCAACATCTGAAGGGAAGCACAAGATACAGTGAACATCTAGGATGCAGCTGCACGATATAGACTTCGCAGATGAACTGGCTCATTTGTTCTGAATCAACCAAGTAACATTGTGATTGGCATCACACACATTGAGGAAGTGGTTGGAATACTTCGTGTTTAATTTGGTTGCTTTTAAATCATTACCACTTGTCACAACTGCTCCTATATATGTCAAATCTCATCAATAGTCAAAATAACAGAAGTAATCCAGGCGAGTTTAGCTCTTTTGCTCGATGTTTTACCTTTTTTGATACTTCTTAACTGGTACATATTTTCGCTTAGACTAGCCGTATATATTTTATATGAACCACTCCCGAAGCGTTCTTGGTATAAGAAATATTTAATAGCTTTTTATTACAACATACTACTCTGAAAGTGTGTTGTTTACAGACGAAGCATATTATATTCAAAAATTATTTGAAAGTTATTAGTTTGAATTACATTTTACAGCTGTTTATGCCACTAAGCTAACACCTTATGAAACGTCTATATTATAACTCATCATATTCCTAGCTGTAGTTCCACGAGTCGTCTAAACTTTCAAGATTTTTTAACTTGTCAAAAACTAGATCAACTCATAAGTTAACATAACTTATACATGTATCGTATTATACCATCTATGCCATTTAAATTTAACTATCATTTGAATTGCCTTTAACATTTTTTCACTAAACCCATCATAGTCGTTATTTCTACACGCATTTGGGTTTATGAATTGGTCTACCAAATTAGTTGCCTAAAAAGACAAACTAACCTATGCGAAACTCGATACTTGCAACTGACTTGTATGCACCATCAGTCGATGAATATGAATTTAAATAACATTGAGTCAAGGGCATTTCTCTTACGAATACACTCATGTTTAACTAATTCCTCTCAGCTAACTGTCTATAATTCACATAATTATAACCTTCCACGTATCAAAAAATATTTTGATAATCATTCACATGTATTAGTAGCATTACTAAATTCTATCACGATTATGTAATAATGAGGTCGAGAATATCTCCCCATAACTAAATAAACCGTATCAAACGTAACAAACTAACTGTAACACTAGTTGCAATTCTTCTTTTCTACGGTTATACGTTTGTTCTTTCAGTCAGCCTACTAATGGACATGCACTTGGAAATCAATTCACACGGATAGCATGCCAATATAAACGTCAGTGGACCTTCTCATCTGAACCAAAGGTAATACCGATATCAACACCGACAAAACATTGATTATATTTTTGTATTTCTAAACACAAAATACTTGTACTACCTATAAGTTATTAACCAATGGTCATTACTACGCATCTTGAGGCGATTTATAAATATATATACACGAAATCATTCTTTATTCTTAATCTTCACGTGGATTTCTACTTTTTGCGTGCTAAGAATAAAACCAAAGATTTTCAAATTGCTACATGTGTTTCTTGATCAGTTGCTGCCGCTTTCTTCCTGATTTATCCTTCAGCTTATCAACACCCGGAGGATTCTTATTATTTTTCTTGGTAACCTCCAGCGCGCGACAGTCCCACTCGATGTGGTGTCGAACCAACGTCACGTTAATGCTGGCATGGGAGTAGTGTAGCGACATTGGGTCCTAACCACAATCCTCAGGGCTGAACACGGAACAACTGGAAAAGATAGACATTCAACATATAACGCGGGGAAATGCCCAACGATGTAGGCGGGAGGGTGAACTGAATCGAATCCAATCGGGTGGCATGACTCAGCTTCGCAGGCATGGTCGCTCTGTATAACTTGTTTCTACTCATTAAATATGTTGTTGTTATCTCCAGTTTGAATGTGTTCTCCATCATATATTGGCAATTGTTACGATACGATGAGTCAGTGTAGACAATGGTGTGACGTCTGTGTAAGATCTTATAAATGAGACAGTTACGACATGACATCCACAATTTTAGGATTAATTCTATGATTAGAGCAGTGCTAATAACGAAGTAGATCATAATTCTACACATCGGTCATAAATGTGCTGGGGATAATACTTCTCACATATAAATGTAAATAATATTAGTGAGATCCGTATTGTCAATATGACAGTTGGCGCGCTTTATGGAGGTTGCGTTGTGATGTGCGACTGATAGTTAGGAGTAAATCCATGTAAATTTGAGAGCTTCTATAAACCATAACCTTATTTTCCTTTGAAACATCTGAGGCAAAATTAGTCGCGCTGGAAGAAGTCATTCGTTTCATGTGCGTTATCGGTCACATATCTTGAGAGGGGTGAAAAAATAGGGTAAGAAAAAGAAAGTACGAGAACCAAAGCAGACAATGTCCGTGCCTGTTGAAATTGAGTCATTTATGGTGAAATAGTGAAGGTATGACCACCTAGTCAAATTCTCCTTTATTAAGGTACTTTTTGAACAAAAGCATCCAAATAGGTTGACGAAAACAAGTGTAAATATGTTGTGAATGGACAAAGAACTGTATAAATGGAAGCAGTTCAAAAAGTAGCTGAAAGTATAGGATTATATGATGTATTCCGATACACAAATGGCTATTTCACTTTCTGTCGAAGCTATTTCAGCTCAATTTATAAACAATCGTCTACTAAGATACTCATTGTCCATCGATCGTATATCATCAGTAACAACTTACCGTGGGAGAGAACAAACCAGCTTCCACTTGAATAATAATAATAATAATAATTTATTCTCAAATAACAGTTTGTTACATGAGGCATGCCAGTTTACAGGCAAGATCAAATTGATAAAAATGATACAATATACACTGTATTAAATTACATAGCTGGGTTGAAAAATTATAAGACATGAATGTAGATTGTTCTAATCAGTACTACAGTTGGCGCGCTTCACGAGAGTTGCGTTGCGAATGTGCGACTGATGGTCAAGAATAGGTCCATTGAAGGTATGAGCTTCTAGAAATCGCAACCTTATGTCCCTTTGGGATATCCAAGGCTTTAAGGATGGTGCAGAATGAAGTAACCTGTTCCATATCTCAAGGGGGCTGAAAGAGGGAGCAAGTAAAAGAAAACACGAGAGGCAGAGTAGCCAATATTCATGTAGGAATGTTTAAGGTATGATTACTCAGTCTAATTTTCTTTTATTAAGGTATTTGTTAAGAAAGAGCATTTTAATAGGTTAAAGAAAATAAGCTTTAGCAAGGTGTGAGTGGACATACAACTGACAAATGGAGGCGATTCGGAAAAGAGCTGAGAGTATAAGATTATGTGTGATTATAAAATAAAATATAGTGCTAGAAACAGTTTTGTGATATACAACTGGCTATCTTCCTTTTATTATCGAAGCTATTAGAGCCCCTCTCGTTTTTTTTTGTTTTTTTTCAGGTTTTATAGGGTCTTGAGTAGGCTTCGTATATTGGCGAATTGTCTAGTTTGCTTGTAATAGGATTTCTGAGTAGGAAGTGAAACCAATTCAACGTTCGTACCACGATTTAAAGAGGTATTTTGCGTGATAAATCAGCTTCAATACCATAAGTCCGTGACATCCCACTAAACCATAAGGAGCCGTAATTAAACAAAATGTTCTGCCCTACAGACATGGGTGGTTTGAAGTTATCTCCTCACCTTCATGTTTGCTGGTCAGTAACGCCACCCTCCCTCCTTTGAAGGGGAAATTAGGAAGATACATGGGAAGTGGATGGGACATACATTGCGGAAATCACCAAACTACATCACAAGGCAAGCGCTAACTTCGAATCACTAATGGAAACGGAAAGCAGGAAGGCCAGAGAACAGACTACACCGAGGATTGGTGGGAGACACGAAAAGGATGTATAGCAACTGGAAAAAACTGGAATGGATTATCCAGGTAAGAGTTGGCTGGAGAATACTAGTGGGTGGCCTATTCTCCTCGACGAGGGGTAACAAGCCTGAGTAAGTAAATAAATTTTATTCGAAGCTGACTAACAGTTGTGAAGGATGAGTAGCACGACGTGCTAACTCGTGATCTGGTGCGGATGCGTGACTGTGCGCCACCAGCTAGGATGTTTCAAGTAAAACTAGTGTTGAAAACAGGGAACCATTTATTTTTTGGATTCATTTACTGCTACTGCTCACTCGTAATGGGGTGTAGCTTGTAGAGGCTTAAACACTTCTGATAGCTTGCTATGTTCCGCAGCATCTGGTCGTCTTTCTCTTACGTGTGGGACCACGTGATACAATATAGCAATAAAAAATGAACAGTGAAAAACTATATTCACCGCATTATTCGTCGGTTTTTCGTCTCTCCCAGCCGTCTTAAAAAGGAAAAAAGGAAGTGTAAGTGTACATCAAAATGCAGTCGTACTTGCGTAAGGAAGCAAAACTTGAGAACAAAACCTGATATGAGTGTACATCATATGCGACTGCTTGAAAACATTTTGCAAAGGTTGTTTCTTTCAATTTTTTAAAATAATAAACACACTTAAATAGACTTGGAAAAAAGGTTTTCGTATTTTTCACTCAGTGACACAAATTATATCGGGAGGCAAGTTGAACAGAAACGTCAGTTGATTGGGATCGACTGGAAACATCAAACTGAGCGCGTTGCGTTTGCTAGCCTGTTCGCGTAGGAGTTAAGTTCCATATTCATTAAAGATTATTATCACTATTATTAATGGCTTTATTCAATATTATATTTTGGTACAATATAGAATTCTCAGCACAGGGTATTTCAACAAGCTACTTACTGAACAACGAACAAAAAGGCAGTAACAAATACAAAAAGAAATTTTAAAAAAAGTTTTTTTTAAAAAAAAAGAAAAACGAAAAAAAGAAACCAAAAAACTGTACAAACTTTTTAAAATTAAAGACATGTTAAGAATGCAAGTTATTGACTAGGTTAATTCTAACAACCTGTTTGTCACAGAGTATATTTGCTAGGTAAGGTATTATAGAACTTTTATACTTTTCCTTGCGTGCATGGATTTTAATGTAATTACATCTCGTTCTACCAGAAGATATACAAGGAGAAAGATAAGAGTGAAGGGGATGACTAGTATCTGATAAAATAACACCTGCCAGGAGTTTGCATGATTTTAAATGTCTATCCACAACCATATTAGTTATGACTTCGAAAGATTCACCACACATCTTGCTAACTGCTTTCAGCACTCTCCGCAAAGTCTTTCCTCAAAAACCCGGGAAAGAATATGAGGAACAGTAAAGAATAATAGGTAATATGCAAGAATTGACAAATTGCAAGAGTAAATGACGAGTAATTCCAAGAGCATGCAATCTCTTTATGTAGTAGGTCAGACGGAAAACCTTCTTCGATAACGATAAAACGTGAGAAGACCAAGACAGATCAGAGGAAAAGGTGACACCAAGATAATTGACCTTCGACACTGAGTTTATCAAAGAGTCTCCGATAGTATAAGCATTATGGGATCTCAAAATAGTGTTTATATTCCGTTCATGTCTCATGCTAAAGTCAACAGCTTGACATTTAGACGGATTAAGTATGAGACCATTACCAACAGACCAACAATCAAAACGAGACAAAAACTCATTCATTTCTATGGGATGTATAGAGGAAGAGATAGGCATACGTACAGTAAGATCATCCGCATATTTCAAAAAAGTGTTTTCTGTGGAAGATGGCAGGTCATGCAGAAAAAAAGAGAATAGAAGAGGTGAAAGAACAGCTCCTTGTGCTACACCTTCATGAGACAGCAGAGACTCTGAACACTTTCCTCCAAACACAGTGTACTGTTCCCTTCCAGAGAGGTAGGAACATAGCCAGTTGGTTATCCAGCCGTCAGTGGTGACGCTGATTAACTTGTTAATTAAACGTTGTCTCGGTATAGAATCAAAAGCTGAAGTATAGTCCAGAAAAGCACCTCGAACATACTTCTGACCCTTTTCTAAGTTGAACACTATGTTGTTATGCAGAACAGCAACAGCATCTAAAGTGCTTCTTTTGCGTCTGTAAGCAAACTGATATGGATCAATATGCTCTTTTATCGCAGGCTGGAGTGGAAGTATTAATAATTTTTCCATTGTTTTGAGGAGGGGTGAAGTTATTGCAATAGGTCTAAATTTTACATTCTTATCACCAGATGCTTTCTTGGGTACAGGAATTATCTTCATCTTTCTCCACATTTTCGGTATGAGATTAGATGAGAAGGATCTGTTAAATATAGTTGTGAACGAATGACACAGAACGTCAGCACATTTTTTAAAAAGGATGTTTGGGATACCATCAGGTCCCAAACATCGAGATGAATTAAGCGACTGGAGACATCCTCGTACATCAGTTTCAGTGAAAGTAGGAACACAGCTAGTTTTTAAACCCGTGGATAGAGGGAGCATCACATCAGATGACTGACGTACAAAAGACTTATTTAAGTCACAAACATTCAGCTGGTTATCGATTCTAAACTTTCTGTCAACTGTAAGTTCTTTAAAGAGTTTCCACATACTTGGAGAGTTTTTAAGCAAACATACAGTTGAGACGTCTAATCTCTAGGTTTATCAGACCATTTAGCTTACGAACTTCATTAGAGTTCTTCTCCTTGTACATGCTTTCTTTCATCCTTCGTAGTCGTTTTAGTTGTGAAGATGTAAGTCGATCAAAACTTACAAAATTGGTTTCGGTGGGACAACAAATATCAAAACAAAATTTAAGGTAACAAGTGATAACATCAGTAGTGTTTTCGAGTGAGTCATCTGTAAATAATTCCCAGTTAGTCGTATGAAACATGTTTTTCAGATTTCGGATATTTTCTTCTGTGTAATTCCTATATTTGACTTTTCTGGTTTGACGTAGGAGTGTACTCTTCCCTTGCTTTCCATATACTTTAGGTAGAACACGAATTATACAGTGATCTGAGCTAGACAATGGAGCACGTTTACGAGTCGCATATATACTCACATCATTAATGAAGACGAAGTTTAGATGAGCATCCAGACGGGTAGGAAAATCTACTACATTTTGGTGACCTAGTGATTTAAGGAAGCTACAGTCACATGAATTGAAATCACCACATACAACTGAAAGTGAATCACTGAAGGCAGTAACAGCGAACTCAGTGAATTCATCAGCAAAAACAGATAGTACAGATGATGTGCAAACTGGAGTCACGTAGATATTGGTAACATAAACATATTTGTATTTATTAAGATGTTTTGGACGACATCTTAGAGTTAGACAGTCGATAAAATCATTTGAAAACTTAAAACACACAAACGAAGATCGACACCAGTTTATGTTTACAAACGTAGCTACACCGCCACCACACCTCTTTTTATTGTTCGATCGATCCTGAGGATAAATTTTAAAATCACGTAGTGATACAAGGCAGTCATCCTGTAAATCATTCAACCAAGATTCTTGAATTGTGATGAAACCACAATTACGATACATATTTTGACTAAGTAGGAATTGCAGATAGTCCACTTTGTTGATTAGTGATCGGCAGTTAGAATTTAGCAGCTCGGGAATCGACATACGATTAATGTTCATTCTTTTTAACGCATATTGCCAACCATCATGATGTCTTTTATAGTGCTTTTTCGTAACTTCTGGAGCGAAAGGCCGTAGGCTTTTCATAAAAGCGCCTGAATAGGTTATGCGATTAATGGACATAATTATAAATTAAAACAAATGAAAAACAGATAACTTGTTGAAATAATCAGATGGCAGAAACAGGTAGCTCAGATATTCAAGCAGGCCGCCGATGATGAAAGACCCACGAATTCTCCGGGGGGTTGGAGTGTCGTCCCGTAGTTTATCGAATGTCAGCTTCCGCTACATTACGAATACCGAGTAAAACGAGTGGAAGAGGGTTAATGCATTGTGGACCACTCGCAAATAACAATGAAGCACACGTGGTTTGGCGAAATCCTATTACCAACCCGCTAGCCTGCGCTTAATAGGAGGTCTCTCGTAATCGTGAGATTCCTAGTAATGTAGTCAGACAACGGAAAAGCTCAGATTCGAACTGGCGCCCATGGTTAGTAGTTGAACAGCAACCAAGCTTGCTACACATCGTCCGACGAAGGCGTGGACCACTTTTTCAGCAGTATTGTCCTTGATGGGTACTTCTTCTGGCCATCGAATGAGACAGTCTACACAAGTTAAGAAATAAGAGTATCCTTTGAATCTGGTAATGGCCATACCCAATCCAAAAGAACGTGGTCAAAACGAGCGTCGAGAGTTGTGAGTGAGTCTAAGGGACATTTGTTGTGTCTAATCACCATAGATTTCTGGCAGCTTATACAGTAGCGTGCCCGCTTCCTCACGCCTCTATTCATAAAAGGCCAGCAAAATCTTCCTGCTTTGAGGTTGGTGGCGGCTCAAACGCCTGGATGAGAAAGCTTGTGCAGCTTATTGAAGTCTTCGTGTCGATTATGTTTCTGCACGATTGGACTATCCTTACCTGTAGATGTGTTACGTGACAAAGTGTCCAGTGTGGTCGACACTTTGCTTTTTAGAGGTTGGATGACTTGAGCATCAATAGTATGCCCGAGAAAATCTAAATAGTCGTTTACGATATGACAGTTTTGAGTGTTTACAGTTAGACGAGGTCCAAAGGCTGGAAATAAGATTTTCTGTCAAGACTTGCAATCAACATGCGCATATACGAAGTTGAAACCTCGAAAAACGTCATATATTTACCTTTGGAATGTTTGAGTAGCATTTCTTGAGCCGAAAGGCATGCGCAAAAATTCGTAGAGACATAAGGGAATGATGATAGAGATTTTAGGAATGCCGTCAGCAGATATGGGAATTCGGTCATACGGTTGAATCGACTCGAATATTGAGAAAATAGTTGTACCTCTCAAGGTAGCTGCCAAACCGTGAACGTGAGGCAATGGGCAATGATCGGAAATGGTTTTCACATTCAATCGTCGGTAGTCTTTAGTTGGACGCGAATCGTTGCTATCCTTTTTAAGGGACCATGTGCAAGGGAGATGCCTATGTGCTGTTTGATGGCCGAATGATTACTAAGTCTTTCATATGGTCGAATTTGTTCTTAGCCAACCCCAGCTTTTCGGGAGCTAGTCGGCGCGCTTTCGAGAATTTAGATGGTTTTGTAGTCGTAACGAAACGTGTAACATCGCTGCTTACACATAGCAATTTCGGTTTTGTTTGGTATATCTCAGGGTACTCATGGAGTATTTGTTGATAGTACGGGTCAGTCATGTGCCTTACTGTGATTGGGGATAATCTTAAACCAGAATAAGAAGTACACAAACAGATAACTTAGTATTTTCCGTCTATTTGCGCATGTCGATGAGTAGATTATGATGTTGAAGCAGATTTATACCAGCGATTGTCATTGAAACATTTGTAACAACGAAGATCCAGTGAATAAGTTCGCGTAAATGTCGGAGACCTACATAGCTATCGATTTTAGGTATTTACTTACCTCAACACTATCATTTGGTCACCTTTTGTGGAATAATCAAAGTTTGTTTATCCAGTCAAGTATGATCTCGGAATTTATAAAATTCAATAAATATCTTAGCAGAATTTGAATTTAAAATGACAAGGACCAACAAAAATACTTTTATATAGACTTATTTAAAGACAAAAGTTAAAGGACTTGGAGTTCTTTGGACGTCAAGTATAAATACGAGCATACTAATATCGTACTTCAAACAGGGACTCACATGTTCTCAACCCTGAATTTCTAAGACTGCAGATATACTTCCATTAGGAATTCAAAGAAAATACCAATATTTGGGCAAACCAGAGGACATCGACATTTTATATATGGTCATGGCGAGTCACAGGGTTTGAAAACCACAGAATCCACGAGATATCAGACTTCAGTGTATTAAGGACACCAATTTAACACAAATAGGAACATATTTTTCTGGTGCAATTTATGTGGAGTTGAAAAGGCTATCTTAAGTAACCGTAGATATACGGTTATATGATGAGTTTGGGAATCACAACCTTGCAACTTCTAAACGACATTGGTGATTTTTAAATGAATAATATTTTAGCTTCAATGTACACTCTACGTCAGTCCCATTTCACCAATTCAACATCGTTCTATTGCATGAAGATTACTTCCCTGATAATGCCCTCCAAAAATACTTTGAATATATATTGTTAGTAATATAAGCGTTGATATTCATGATCAGCATTTGACTTTGACCATGCTTATTCATGAGTTATGGAAATTAATAAAGTATGCTCCTTCAATAAAATTCATTATATTGAACATGCAGTCGTATACATTTCCTTGTTTTTGTTTGTGTACATTGTAAGAAGTGTATATATATAACTATGTGTTGTGGCGTGCAGCATGACGCAGTTGCGCGGGAAGGATGTTAAGTACGTGGTAGTTGTGTTTGGTTGCATGTGAGTGATGATTCTTCTCCGTTTTCAGAGCGTAATTTTCAGTGGTATTCCACAGCACGGTTAGAACCCACCGTGTGAAAATGCGCTACGTTGATTTGGAGATGTCTGAAGATGTATGTAGTGTTTGTTTCATGTATTCCTCTTCTAATATGCTTAAATCATTATCATTATTCTTGTAATTTTGTTTATTATCCAGGCAACTATGTTCGAATGGTAAGTAATGAAATTCGTTAGTCACATGATGTAACTTCACAATCTGTCAATCCTATGATAACATGATTTACAATGTCTCTGAGTCAATTGAAAACTAATTGTTTTCTCCTTAGGCAGTTAGTCAACTTTCGGAAAATAGCTTCTCAATGTGAAAGACAAGTTGTTGATTTTTCAAGCCTGCTGTGATACTCATTGCGGAGCGTATTCATGAAGTCCCGGTATAACTTGGATCCACACAATGTCCTGTGAAGATTATCCCAGTTCGCAGGAATATCGATTAATGGAAAACTGCTGGTTGAAACTAGTCTGAGTGACGACAAGGTTAGTCCTATGATGATTGTTGGTGTCCGTAAATATGTCGGTTTAATATTAGCTGATTTAATGAGTCTGAAGTTTGCAAAGCATTGTCACACGATTCTTTTTGCCTTCCAGACTGATTACAACAAGGGTCCATACAATGTCCTGCAATTATTCCGCGAGAACCGATGGATTCATACTGGGGCTGTTATCGAAGCTTATCTCGGTGTCGATCAGGCTAGTATAATATCGATTGTTGATGTCCTTAAGAAGGTCGGTTAATGTACCCCGAATCTGATATTTGTAAAGCATTGTCACACGACTGTATATTCTTACAGACTACGAGATCGAGGAGTTTTGTTTTTCTGTGTATCTTGGTTTACACCAAACATAAATTTTTAAATACAGAAGTTTGTTGAATAATAGTCTTTTGAACTTAGTTCATTATAATGATTTGTCGTTAAATGGTGTTCTCGTGCTAGTTGTTGCGTATTGAAATATGTAGTTGGCTCACTACCTACGTAGTCAATATGAAATTTCGGGAAACGGTTACCTTCCTGTTATCTATAAAAAGACGTACTTCATGTTTATCTCGACAAGACTTATTCTAAATCTGGTGGTGCATCAATTAGTAGAGGGGTTTGCTACGTATAAGTTCGTATACTGGACGGCCGTTTCATAACCTGAGCCAGTCATCAATGCACATAGTAGCTCGTTTCGCAGAGGTCCGTGCAAAGTCGAGAAATCAAGTGAACAAAATAGTTCGTATTTCCTTTTCTAATTATCAGCTAATGTACACAGCTTTGTGAGGTATGTAACATTACAACAGCCGAGAAGTTAACAATTTCCGACTTATTGTGAGTGGCCTTATGTCTTTGGAAGTTGACTAACTTATCACATCGGTATTCTTGTGAGTTCATTGCAAAAATATCATGTTCCGAAAGGAGTTCTTGAGCTAGTTTCCGAGGGCGAATGTCGTCGCTCTTAAAAGCAAGTTGGTTGCTATTAAAATTGTGGCTAGCTGGTTGTCAACATTTGTAGTGGTCTGACATCTGGTTCCCAACTGAATCAAATCGAACTAGACAACCCATGCTATTGGTTGTCACTAGTTGTCAGTCGCACTGATGTATATGTATGTATTTAGATGCATTGTTTGGTGGCTTAAATCCTCATAAAGATGCGAATTTAACGCTTTCCTGTTCTCTCAAGCGACCTGGATGTACTAGCTGTCGCGCTTATACCGGAAAATTGGTCTTTGACGTTGCGTGAGACACCAGTGCCTTCCTTGTACACTGATGGTTAAGTCGGTTGGGTAGTTACTAGCTCGAAAATATAGTTATTAAGGTTGGACGGCCAATATGTACCAGTGATTTATGGTGGACGACAGTGAGATGCCTTCGTGTGACCAAGTAGTTCTATCGATGCTGCCTTCTCAAGAGATAAAGGGTACTAGGGAAGATTAACATACGCCAACAGACCTGCATTACCGACAGTAATTTTCTCAATTACCAAGCAAAGCAATAAGAGATCATGAAGCTGGTACATTGGCTAAGTTGTAGTTAACTTACATCGGTGACTTGAGGGTGTTGTCTAAACGCCTTCCAAACTTTCTTATGCCTGAAGTGGTTGGATAAACATAGACACGATCATTTTATAATTTAGTTTCTTAGTATGAGAAATATTTCCGTAGGATTGACATCTACAGGCCCAACAATATTCTGTAGTTGGTATTACAGATAATGCAATTCATTGGCTTGAGACGTCTTCAGAAACAGTTCAGAATTGAGGTCACCGGCGGAAATTTTTCCTACTTCCTCCATAAAAGTAGGGAGAACCTACTTAACTGTAAGAAGTCTTCCGCTCTATTGTTATACGAACTGTACCTTATATGATGAATCATCATTTTACGTTTATCCTATTTTAAGACCATGTTCTCTTTTATTTCTTCGCAATGTTATCTCTATTTCGTAAGGTACATACTATTTTTAGTGCTTGGTCCTATTAGACTTTGATGTATATAACGTAAAACAAAAACATTATTTTGGTACGCTGTCGTCCCTGATTTCCGACATTTCGCCAAGTGATCTGTATGGGGTATTTAGGACCATGCTTTTGGTGTCCTGACTGCTTTAATGGTAATATATGAATTCAGTTTGAGGTTGTGGACTTAATGTAAATGCATTATCATAGTTATTAGACATTATGATATTCACATAAATCCCCACAAATCATTGAAGTGATTGTAATTTTTACCAATTTACCCCAAAGCCGTAAGCGATTGTAGAGAAATATAAAGGAAAATGTATTGTTTGTTAACGTTTCCATAGATGACTGGATTTTTGAGGAACAGGACACGGTCGTAAACTGGGGTTTGGAGATAGTTGACAGGAAAATATGAACCCAAGTTTTTCACTGTTTTGCATTCGTTACCAACAATTACCTGTGATCTTAAGGGTACTGGTTTTCACTGGTAGATTCAATCATATGTCTTAGTGCTGGTCCGATTCTATCCACAAAAGATCGGATCGTTCAGGGGCATCACTGCCCTTAGGATTACATGTACACCTTGATGGTGAGTACTGAAAAGTACAAAATCTGGAATCATTTTTTCTCTCAACTACTTCCAACCACCGCCTTACGTCTCAACATTGTGCACGTGATGTCGAGTAGATTAAACTAGTGGCCATGTTGCAACTTGATCGATAGAATTCGGTTAGCTCTAAATAGGCTAGACAGTCATGACATCGGCCACTTGTGAGTGATCAGTCAATTTTTCAAGTTATATTTGTATCACCCTAAGAAAGACTTGATTAAAAAACTAACTGGACTGTCCTTTAAACATCTTCCCAAATTTGTTCCACTAATTGTTGGTTGAATATATTGTTTGTTTTTTCATACGAATAGTTAACAGTTTTTAAAGTCATTTGTGCATTTTTACACGAATTACGTTCGAATTTTGTCAGCTTCTTTAAATAAATCAAAAACTGGTTACTAGTCGTCATTGTTATGATCAAGTTTAGTCGTGGATACCAGTTGGAATCAATCACTTCGGTGATGAACGCCAGTAATAAACATTTCCAAGTTCATAAGGACTTGTATCCCCACATGGATGATATTCAGTTTTATTTGATCAATCTGTGCTGGCATGTATATCCATCCTATGTACAAACCTTTACATTTCCTATAGTTAAAGTTCTAATAATATTTTTGGGAGTGTAATTAGAAATGGGATTCGAGATGTGTCCTAATCTTTGAGTTTGTACTTGAATTACATATGTTGATCTCTAGACCATGATTCGAACTCAGTACTTATCTCTCCAAATTACGACACACAATCCACTAAGCTACTGAGCTTAAAGATGAAATGATGTATTGCTATCATTTGAACAAAATGTAGTTATTTTAAACTACTAAAGTAATAGACAGTCATATGTCGTTGGAGCTTCGTGTTACTTGAACGACTTTAATGGATTTATCTATCAGTAATTATAAAATACAATGTTATCTGAAGTATTTTGATAGTTTGATTAATTCGTCAATAGAAAAAAAAACAAGATTCATTGCATTTGTTGGAAAACTTCTAGAAAATTACGTTTCACTTTACAGGCACTTACAGATTCCTTTCCTTTATCTCGGAAGAAATCTATTCAATAATCTCTGAAAGTGACCGGCAAGATTAAGATAGACCTACAAGATTTTGAAAAGTTATAATATGTAAGTTAGTCAAATTTCGTGTAATTAGTCCATCCTCCTTCTTAACGCTTGAGACACCACCGTAGTTATTCATACATCCCCAGAATCAAACGGCTTGATTTGCATTTTGGTAGTGATAAATTTATACTGTTGACATATTCCAATTTATCTATATTTTGATAAACAAGCCAAATAGTATTGAAAAATACCCGGACTGCACCACTTATAGTCATGGTCTGGAATATATCTTATCTTTGTCTGGGACAAAAGAACAGTTATATAAAAGTGCTAATAATTTGCATACCTAATTATTTGGTTAGCCGATCTCAGCTCTTATCTGTTATTTATCAGTTTCCTCTCTTTCTCTCTCTCCCTTGTATGGTAGGTGCGGGGCTCAATTTACAGAAAACATGTATGTATCTGTATTTGAGTAGGACAACAGTAGAATATGACAAGAAATATTGTTTATGTATAAATATACGTTTTAAGTAATCTTTTTGAAATGTATACTATCATCATTATTGTCAGTAGTTTTAATTAATTCATTTAAATATTTCAAATGATCTAAAATAAAAGATTCTATACAAAGTCTAAGAAAATGTTTACAACATAATTCCTCAACATTTAACAATGGTTCCGTAATTAAATATTTCATGGGCATATCCATTATTGTTTCATTCATTACTGGTACACTAAAATAGATTGATATAAAAATCATATAATGAAACGTATTTAATTTACATATATATATATAACATGTATGAAGGGTTGCACAGTGGCTAGCAGTGGAATAGACGACTGGCGTTTATTGATCTTAGTGACCAGTTAGTTGGATATAAAAGTATTCATAGTAATACCCACATCTAGAATTGCACCCAATTTCTTTCGCTTCAAACGCCCAACTGAATATCATCCAATAAGCTATTGAGTTCAAATATTTACCAGCTTGTGAAACAGGTATGAATTTTATTTTTTTAGGATTTCTATTCTCCCAATATTGATGGTAAAGATTACAATTGACTAGTCCATTTATGGCATATTTGTGTTAGCTCTATTTTGGCATCTAGTCAAAAGCTTTTAATAATGTGGGGGATTAAAATGTATTCCATTGATGAGTTCCGAATAGGGACAAACGCTCACTCTGGATTCCACGGATAGCTAGTATCCGATAACACTAAAATCTTGAAACTAAATTACAATTAGAAGCAATTCATTTAGGTTGTACATATACTAATAGAGATTGACCAGCTGGAGTCCTTACCATCAACAACGGGAAAGTACAAACCCTTACAAATAAAATACATTTCTTAATTTGAGATTAAATGTGATTTTTATAAATTACTAGACTATTCATAAGTTGCAGTGATGCACTCCCATGATATAGTGTTAATTAGATTAATGTCAAGCGGTTGAATGTAATTTCTGAGAAGTACTATTTTTCCTAGGTTACCAGATAATTCGTAATTGTAAGGCCTAAATATCTAAAACATTGAGGGAACATACAAACCAAATGAAACGAGATAGATCATAAGATCTATCACATAGTCGATGAAATACAATAATTGGTAAAATGTTTTGTGTGAGGGAATTATCCACTACGCGAAGGTCATAGTCTTGGTCAGCATAGCCACTGAGTTATTATTATTATTATTTGGTTTTTGACAAGAAAAGCTTTCTACTCAATCCCCTGTTTTGATCAAATCCAATCGACTAAGTTTAAATGTTTGAATTTCGATCCCTCGAATAAGATTCAGTCGATAAGATAGAATCTTCCTTATTTTAACTTGTAATTCATAAAGATTTCATTACGACTGGCCTCAAAGTAATTTCTGTCCTTTTAAGCCGTACCTGATAACGTCTTAAGCCACTGATCCGCTATGATTTTCAAGAACTCAACCAGCAGATCATGGAGGACTGATAGTTATACCCTATAATCACATACCCCTAACATAAACTAACCTCTCTGATTTTTCCACCAAGTTCCCACACTAGAAAATAGTGTGTCGTTGAAGCCTCTAGGATTAAATTCGTAAGATTTATTCAATCCAATGAAGAAAGTGTTTGAAAAGTGTAAAAACGGTTGGATTACTACTATTGTGCTGAGAAGTACATTAAAGGACCATGGTATTACTTAGATATCCATTGAAAATTAGGGGACTTTGGACAGTTTTTTCATCTCAGTATTTGATTCTTAAGCAGTAAGACAAGTATCACCGTCATCAGTAGATAACTCACACAATATAACGGAGTGACTTAGGAAGCAAATGTGAACCAATGTGCTATGAGTCAATGACCTAAAAATTAAGCGCTCTTCGTGAACCCTGAAATTTCTTGGTTCCACTTATGGTAAGATTACGAGAGAGGAACTGTTATGGAGGCCAGTCTTATATTAAGACAAAACATTCGTCCAGTACTATACAAATTTTTATATTGGTCTAAATATAGTCAATTTATGACGCAAATTTCCTTCAGAACGTATTAAACTAGCTGTTAGATAATGAGGTGATGGGGTTCTTATTGTTTACTTTTTATTGATTTAGTAAAAGTGTATGTATTGATTTTACTGTTTAGGATGACAATTAGAGACATATATATACTAAATTATCCAATTTCCAAGTGTAGATACTATTCACTGAAATATGTTCGAAGATAACTCTCCATATTTATTTTATCTTTATAAACTTCACTGATAATATTTGATTCAAAACAATGTAAACTATAAAATCCTATTGAAGAACCATTTTCTTAATACTTTAGAATTCCAAAATTAATATATCTGAATATTTTTGGCATAGAATAACATAAATAACTTCAACAAAGAAGCTTTTGTTGAATCCATCGACTGGTTTCAGTCAGTCAGCTACAACGTAGGACCAGGCACATATGTGCATCGGTCCAGGTTGCCATACCGCATCAGCACAACAAGATGAACACTGGATTCATAGCAGTGGTTAGGTCAAAGGTGGTAATATATAAGAGAAAGATTGCATATAGAGATATAGTACAAGAAGAAAGAATTGGTTCGTAGAAAGAAAGATATGAAGCGATTTTAATCTCTTAGTTTAAGGGAAGACAGGGAGTGTATACACCGACGCCATTGTGATCGATTCTGAGCCATGTCACCAAGAGTCTCCAACCATTGGTTACGATAGTCACGCGGACCCCAACCAAGTAGTCTTCATCTACCAACATGGTTCAGACCAGAAGTTAGTGAATTCAAGCACTGATGCCACGTTTTGGTTTGGCCACCCCTAACTTTCTTCCAACCATTTCCAATCGACTGGTTTATTAACGTTGTTTCCATAAAATAGAAAGCTCTAGACAATCTACTAATTAAAGTAATGATTAACTGATCGTTTTCTGTTTCTGGATACATTGAATAAAAGTGACATTGTTGTGGAGCTTTCATTATCGTTAATGACAACATCATTACCTCTTTAATTCATGTGAAGGGAATGTTTTTTTAGTTATTCCACAAGCATCAAATCGACTTATCTTGATGGTTTTATTTGTACATGTTTGTCTTTGTAGGTTTTATTTTATACCGATTGAGAATACGTTGATGTTCTAGATCGATAAAATACCAAGACATCGGGAATTTCTGGAAGCGTGTCATCCAAGTAATCAACAATAAATAGGCGAATGAACGTAGGTCCTATCTAACAATCCATATAGATAAGGCCAATCAACCACTAATTCAGAAGTCAAATAGACAAGATAGTCCATAGAAATTAATGGGCAAATCAGAATAATGGAAACTACAAATACAATCAGTCATAAATAAAGCCATCAGGATGAACCCTTTTAACTGTTAAAAAATAACTAAAAAGCTCACTTCTACATGAAGTAAACGCTGCTGATGTTATCCAGAACAACAATGAAATCTCTGCAATCAATCCACTCAACTCAGTAAAATAAATAACACTGAGACCATTTACCTAAGTTGTTAATTGTCTCTATCGTTTCATTACTTCATCTACTAAGGAGGCGGAAATTTAAATAAAACATGTATGTGTACTGCTTTTCCGATGGCTATCAAGTTGTAATCAGTCAGTGATGATGATTATACTCAACAGATGGTAATCAATTAATGTAGTGGAAGTTATTCAATCAAATTACATTGATATAATCACAGTGGATATCGACAAGACAGTAAAACTGGTTATGATCATCTTTCAAACAATATTTCAAGAGAAAAAAAAAACTATCAATGATTTAACTTACTTAGGTATCATTTGAATTATACTTTGAAATAAATGACCATGATTTATTAATAGTCGATTTTTGATTCGATTTAATAAACGTGTTATTCGTAAACCACGAATAAATTTATTCATTAAACCGTTTTCAAATTGTTTACTGATATCTTCATTAGGCAAATAATCACCTAAATATTTTTTTATAAGTAAAGGAATAGACTTTATTTAAGAGGTCTTTTTAAGAAGTTTGTTTAACTTGTCAATAATTTTCTGTTACCAACTGGTATAATTAAATTGGGGGAAAAATAGCAGCAGATCAATCAAGGAGTGGTATCACCTTACAAAGTTGCTGATTATTTAGACTTAATCGTGTGAATAGATGACAAAAAGGAAAGTCAAAGAACACACTGAGTCTGGAATTGAAAGCAGATATGAAAATAATGAATAGTGACCGAAGAGAAATGAAAACGACTGTCCAGGACAGAGTTGGATGGAGAATACTGGTGGGAGACCTATGCTCCTCCACGAAGGCTAATAGACGTAAGTAATTAATGCCATTAGGTACAGGTTGTCTGGTTAGAGTCAGCGCGGTTGCCGTAACTAATGATTAGTAATGTTGTATGACATGGCTTAGAATAGGTGATAATGACGCGGATGAATTTATTCTATTTCTTCCATTAGATCATGAGTTTAAAAATGACCCTATACCGTTTATCAAAACATCTAATCTTTCCTCCTAAATCATACTGTCACTTATGTTTAATCTTTTTCCACTACTGTTACTACTTCTGGTTTTACTACCCTGGGGTTTATCTTGATTCTTTCATCGCACCGTACTGATATAGTGGGATAGCTTGAACTGGCACATAAATTTGTCAAGTTCTACTTATGACTAACAGACTGATCTTGATTGGCTAGGTAACTATGATATACCTAATATAGGTCAGATTTTTCACATTTCTATGAAACTCAGTAGTACACGAGCTGACTCCATTTCAAAATGTAAACCTTCAGGTGGAAGTTTAGTAGCTTGTATTGAAACATAAACGTTCCTAATTATTAATCACCATATGGGTTGCAGGTAGGGATCGGTACTGAAGAATCATATATTAAGACTGAACAGTTATCTCTTGCATTTTGGTTTTCAATCGTATTCTAACTGACGTTATTCTGTAATGAAAAATACAAAAATCGAAGATGATTTGACAGTTTGTTTTTCTAACTTTCTGAAATATCTCAGCAAATAATAAACATAAACTTTTCTAGTATAAAAACAATAAAAGCGAAACCAGAGACTCAATGAGTACATTTCAGGTAACTTATGAAAATCAGTAAATTTTTCTTTCATTTCAAATTGCTTTAACAGAAGAGAGATGGTCAACTTTCATACTTTTCTTTTTACTATCGATACATTAAGTCTGGAATAGTAACTAAGTAGGGATTGATAATTTGGTTATATGCTAATATGGTGATGTTTATTTAGATTACTTTTGTAAATATTTTGTGTAATTTGACCAATTTTGAATTATTTGATCAGTGATATATAGATCTGCACTACTGAGGTTTCCCCAAAATAAGAAGAAAGCAGTTAGTACTTAATGGTTTCCAGTGATGATGAATAAATTTCCATGACTCATTTTAATACTTAATTGAGTAATAATATTTCAAAGAATGTTGTATGCGAAATATAACGTTGATGACATCTATTCAACCGTAAAAATTCATCATTGTGGACTAGCTTTAAGTGAAGTTTTAAAACGGATAGTAGAAAACTCTAACTTCCAAAGCTTCTAATTATGTAGTCACCATAAAAATCCTTTTGGTGAGACTATAATCTATGGACGACCTTTGAGCGACTCTAAGGTGACCTTGAAAGTGTCCACCTTATAACCAAGACGAAATGAGGGTTATAAACCTATGTGAAGAATTAGAATTATGATTTACAGTGAATGATTAAGGTTAGCAATTAGACTTAGGGTTTTCATCACGAACTGACATTAGCTATAATGCCAAAACTCAATCTCAATGGATGAGTGAATTTCGTGCCTAAATCTGAAACCTATTATCTTATATGTGATTGGTTTGTCTATAAATTATAGTCTAGCCATCTTTTTTTCAGCTCACTATAGGGAAATGTAATCCTGCACTGTTAAAGAATTTGACAGACAACGGTAAAAACTGTTGTCTAGTAGTTCTCTAGCATAAATAATTTCGTGTTACAGTTTTCACTGGTTAATACTTTCCCTTACACGAATGTTATGTATTCAGTGAAATATTCAGTTTGAAAAAAATATTCTTCTTTTTTTAACAAGAATTAAATAAAATAAACTAATGAACAAATAAGTAAAGACGGATAGTGACTAACAGTGGAATCCAGGACGCGCGTTTCGTCCTATTTGGGACTCATCAGCTGGACGTACCTGCATCCTAGAGTTGATGTTCAATCTTTGCTTTAAAAACCTTATAACTTAAGGCTATAATCAAGGCAATCCGCACATGATACACATATACCAACATGAAACTGATCAATTGTAGTTCTAAATAACAATAGGAAGATACAAGTAAAGCAACACCAGGTGAATATAAACTTCACCCTATTGCACAAGCACGTGGCTATCAGGGCTCAGTAGTTAACGCGTAGATAACGCGTTGGTATTTGAAGCAAACGGTACTGGGTTTCGAGTCTCGGAGTGAACATCAACTCTGCGATGCAGGTACATCCAGCTGACGAGTCCCAGTCCCAAGTAGGACGAAATGTGCGTCCTGGATTCCACTACTAGCCATTATTCATCTTTGCTTAGAATACTTGTGAAGTAAGACAATATCAAGGCAATACATACATATACCAACAAGAGAGACTGATCAATTACACTCTTACAAGTAGAAACAACACCAAAATGAATAAATAAATCATACCTTCTAATTTAATTTCAATTTTCATTAGATTCATTGAATTCAAACAATTCTTTATTATTGTTTGTATTAATTCATCATGTCTATATACAATCATTCTTTTATTATTAAAACATTGTATATTATAATAATATAATAAATCTTGTTTATCTAATGTATTCGCATTGAATTGATCTAATTTATTTGTATACATTATTCTAATGGATAATTCATTTGCTAACATATTCATACATGTATAATAATTCATTAATGTTATTTGATTTTGAATCATATTTTCATATTGTTTAATATATTTCATTAATTGTTGTTTAATTAATAAAGATTCATTTAATTTCTTATTTAATAATGATGATAGAATTTCATTCAATGTACAATAATTCCAATGAATAATTGGTAAGAAACATATTTGTTTCGGTATAAATTGATAATTACTAGTATTAGTAGTAGCTATTGTCGATGATGATAGTTTTAAATTGTTAAATTTATCATCAACATCTAATAGAATATTCATTTCATGTTTACCTACTTTGATGTTTGCCTTGAAGAAGAAAAAAAAGAAAAAAATATATTTAGAACATTATTTATTTATTTATTTAAACATATAAACATTGATACAAGGAGGCACCAAGTAGATATGCGCCACATAAATCATTCGATTTGTGTGAGGGCTGGGATACTGCTCGGGTGTCCAGACCGAAGTAGGTGGTTTTCTTAGGGGGCCACACCCCGAGCCTTTGACCTGGAGGTCTGATCCACAAGGCAGTGGAGCATCGTAAGGAGATGCAGTCCCATCGTAGCCGGTGACCAACGATTGGTTCATACGCCATTTGTTCCCTCAGGATAATGGAGCCCATGTGCACCATTGGTTTGAGATCCGGTTAAAGCGCCGGACATTCGCTTTTCGTTCTCTCATTTTCGTAAACAACACCCCTGTCACGGGAAGGCAGTGAGTAGGACTTCCCTGGCAGAGGCTATATACGTGTGGCCATGTGAGAGCATTTCGAGATTGAGAGCGGGCCCACCTCACTCTCGGCCATACCATGGCATTTGGGGGCATTTAGAACAACACAAATAAGCGAACGCTTCTACTTAATGTGCCATCACTTCGTTTGCTTAGTGTGACGTCAAGGAAGTTCAGGTTTTTGTTATACTCAGTTTCACCAGTGAAACTGATCGCTGGGTGAACATTGTTGAATTGTTCTAGGAGTTTATTCTTACTGGTGTTTTGATCTACGATAATGAAAGTGTCATCAATGTAGCGGCAATATAAATTATTATTATTTATTTATTTCATTCTATTTTTGTTATCATTAGCCTTATTTTTACATCTAGTATTTGTATGTAATTTTCCACCTCTTGCCAATTGTATTCTTCACTATCTAATTATTTACAAACTTCTTATTACGTAATGATTCTAATGTTTTGCGATGACTATTCCAAGTCTATTTACCCACGTTTGATCTTCTATTTCCAACGTTTAATTATTAATGATAAGACTTTTGTTATCGTATTTTATTATTCTTACTACTATCAGTTCAGCTGTCTTCCTACTACTATCAACTTGTACTTTTACCTATTTTATGTGTAGTGACTTATTCTATTTCATTGTGATTACTGACCCATATTGCTTTGATTGGTTTAACATTTTCGTATAAATATTCATGTATATTAGAGTAAAGCCTGATGACGATCTAATTGAAAACAATATTGCTCGCTTATATGTGTTGTTCTAAATTTTCACAATGGGAATCTTTAATATTCCGAAAAAATATATTACTGAAGGAGTTTAAGATAAAAAGTAACGACACTACACAAAGAAGAAATTCCTTTACAACAGTTATAATGCAGTGAACGACAACACTAATGATGATAATCAAATATGTCTTAATACAACACTATAGAATATCTTGATAAAATTTGAGAATCATATTTAAGAAATATCCATCAGAATCGTTTCAAATTTTGTTGTTCTTTGGTTTCTATTACCAATCACTCTCTGTTTATGTCCTATTCTCATCGATTTTTTCAACCTTCTGCCGCCAGGTATTTCATGTTCGATTAATGATACATACTATTTATAACTGTCGACATCAGTAGCACACACCATAATAAACGTGTTAAAAAGTGTTACTAGTAAATAAATAGCTTAAATTTTTTTATGAATCAAAAAAACAAACTTAGGCGGCTAACTGGGACGTTTTCAATGTTTAGTAAATGTGTGTTTAATTCAACACATCCAGTTATTAGTTTTTTTGTTTATTTAGTAAATAAGTGCTGGAAATTAGAGAGTGTAATTTTCGTAACAGATTACACTATAAAATTGTATTACACTTGTGTATTTTATCTAGTATATTGAATTGCGCTACTACACCGGACATGTTCATAGCAGACGATTAAGTGTCATTTCATGAGATTGAACAGAAATTCTTAGTGATGATGTCATTTCAAAAAAATTCACCTACTAAAATAAACAGGGTTAAAATCGTTGGAATTAGTGGAAATAAAAGATGTATTGAACAGTGAAAACAACGTTTGTTAGTGACTAATAGCGGAGAAAATATGAAATAATGGACAATCATTGCGTCTCTTTTTTTTAAAAAAACTCCGGGTGATGATGATGGAATCTACGAAACACAATATGAACTGCTCAACAAACACTGATTTGTTTTAAAACTAATGCTTCGACTTTTTTTTCTCTTACACATTAACACTTTATACAATTAATCATCGAAAATTAATTATAATCAGAAAGGGATTTTGTGGATATTATAGTAATCTAATAGTTCGATTCATGAATTAATTAAAGCTAGACCACCATAAAAAACCTGGAATCAATGGACGACCGTTTCGTCCTACTAGGAGACTCCTCAGCAATGCGCATTTACGATTAATTAATTCCCACAGTATTCATTGTCGTATTGGATGGAACCGTCAACATGGACATCTTTGTTATTCTATAAGTGTTTATTAAATCAGTTCGTTATTTTAAAATGGGGTTTGTATGTTATTTAGTTATCTTTATAGGATTCGTTATTTTTATTTAGCTTGTGTTCAATATAGTCAATCGGCAACTAATAGACAATTCAACATACATTCGATCAACCATTTCATATGGTAGTTCAGATTAACCAAATGATCAACGATCAATCCAAATAAATAGTCGACTTGAAAGTTTATAAAAAAACACAACCTCCAATCATGATATGAAGTTGAAATGCTACTTACACTGTGAAAAGTATAAATATGTCGTGAAATAATATTAGCTAATAACGAAAATAAGTTAATGATTTAAGAAAAGACAATTTCAAAGTAAAATACCATCCCGCACATGGGGATCGAATCTAAAATCTTCAGTCTCGCACGCCAACACTTTACCTCTAGACCACTTAGCCAATCGGCATCCAAAGATGTTAATGTCTAACTTCAACCAATCCGCTATGTTGCGTGACCATCTTTTTCATTGTCTTCGATGCGTAACCGCTTCACTCCCGACATGGTTGAACCCTTCTGGTCACAGCTTCTTACTAGAACCCCAGAAATTCCCTCTCGAAGTTTGTCACTAGTGAACACATGGTAATTATCTACATAGGGTTGCTGAGTTCCATTGAGATCATGAACCGATCAATGTTAGTCCGTGTATGCGCACTATTGAAGAGTCCCATACTAAAAAGAGACGGCCGTTTAGTGGTTCTCAGTTGTCGACGGTGGTCTAACTTAGATCGATTCTTCATCTCAATAGAATTTAACGATCTTCACAACCCCTTACTGAAGACACACATATATGTAAAAAAACAAACGAAGAGAGAAACAGTAATAAACTTAACAGTGATGAAGCGAACTAAAACATCCATGTAAGTGTATCAACACAGTATATATATGTAAACTGCTTGATCCAACCTACGAGCTTTTGAAATGATTGAGTAAATGTAACCTGTATAATTATTTGTTAGGATTTTGTATTTTCCAGTTGTTGATGTCAAGAATTAAAATTGATCAGTCTATATTGGTATATGACCATTTTAAGCGGGTTAACTCAATATTCCTAATTAGTTATGTTTTAATTAAACGAGAAAGGACAAATCCTTACAAATAAAGTCCATAGTCTTTAAATAAGTTAGTAATCGTATGTACTCATTAACTTAGTAAGTATCTCGGCGTTTAAAGCAAAAAGTACTGGGTTCGAGTCCATGCGTGAACTTTAGCATAGATGTGCCAGGTACACTCAACTAACAAGTACCGAGTAAGACAAAATACTCTTTCTGGATTCAATCGCTAGCCACTATTCAAATTTCTTACAAACTATATCACATTATTCAGTTATATTGTACAAAAGTAAAAAGATAGAGTAACACCATGCAATATCGACAACCTTGAGAGGTCAATAAAAATTAGGCTATACGATGCGAAAAATTGAAACGCTGCTCCAGACACATGTTTCTAAAGCTCATGACTTTCACTACATTTCATATTTCTTAATGATTGGATGATGATTTTCTTGTGAAATGAACTGCCAGTGCATGTTTAGGCTAGGATTATCAAGGTTAGAAGAATTAGTGTCGAAAACCACTGGTATGAAGTATTGGGGTTAGTAGTCTGAGTCGAGGAGGTGTAGGTTTAGGAGGTAGGGATAAGGAGTTTTAAGTTTAGAAATTGGGTTTCAAAAGATGTGGAGATAATAATTAGGTCCTATCCTGACTACAGAACTATCATATTCAACCTGAATAATCTGTATTTAGCAGCAATAAGTTGATTAGTGATTTTACAAATCCCAATCCTCATTATTTCTATAGTTTTTAAATTATCGAACTTGTAAAGAAAAGGTGCTTTTTACTGGTCATTCTTGATTGGTTAACCTCAAGACCATCCATAAATTATAAGTGCGAAAGAAACACCTAACCTACAAACTTGACCAAATTAGATAACTATATAAAGGAATGACATCTAATTCATAAGTATCTAAATATATCAAAACTTGTTGACCGACTTTTAGATAGATCCAAGATCTTATCATCTTGTATAGGATTATTTGTTCCCTTTGTTAAGAAGTCATAAAAATAAAACAAATGTTCAGTAAACCATAATTTATAACAGCTTTACAACAAATGCTATTTAGTAATGAAAACAATCCATAATGTACATGGATATCAAGTTAATTTTTTTAAAATTATAAACCTACTATTGACTTTGAATTACATACTTTCTTCTGATCCGATCCAGTAGTGCATGACAAATATTTATTAGTCGAATCAACATAAAACATTGAACCTTGGTCGTCGCCAACGAGTTGAATATTATCATGACCACCATTTTGATTAGTACGGAGAAACGATACCGGAGAGATAGTATTATTATCATAATCAGTAGTTTGTATTCGTTTATTTGCATGTTTTAAATTTCGTTCAATGTCTAATGATTTGCATTTCTTGCCAAGTGATAGCTTATCTGTCATCTGTTTCGTAACATTACAATTTTCATTTAATGAGAATTTACATGGAGATACTGGGGTTGAGTTTACTTTTAAATTAGTATCATTAAAAGATACATGATTTGATGGTGGTAATGTTGACAATGTTGACATACTTTTCATTTTTCTATCCATTGATGACTTAATAAAATAATCATTTGGTAAATGAATTCGGTTTGTAGAATTTTCATTAGAATGAACAAAGCTACCATCGTAATCTATATCATCATCAGAATCATTGTTATCACTTGTGTCACGGTTATCTACACAGTGTGACCATACTGCAGTCAAATACTGTTCAACCTAGAGTAATATTTAAACAAAAAAAACCAAGTTCATTCTGATTGGTTAAGAAGTTCTTGATTCTGATTGGTTGTCATCTCATATGGATAATCAAATATTTTTCAAATAAGAAATTAATTATGATTTAAAGTAAAAAAACAGTAACTGGAACCACTAAAAGGTCAATAAAGATGAAGAAGAAGCTTTAACTTGATGGTTTATAACCAGTTTTATATTCTTCATTCATTAATTTTCGATCAAATTCTAACGATGATGTTGCAATACGTCAACTTGCTGAAGTGTTTCAACATCACAGTGCATCTTTGAAAACAATTGATAATAAAAGACTTGTTTAACCAATATTTCTGATTAATTAACACTCAATGTCAAATAACGAAACACTAATGTTTGTGACGGTTACACTGAGTGTGATTTTTACATTCAACATCGATTCCTTCAAGATTAAGCGGAAGTCAAGCAAACGATTGTCAGTTAACATGAAAAATAAGTTTAAAGATCATTCCCTACTTAACTCAGAATAAATAATATCAGATGAAATGATAAAGTAATCGATAATTGTAGATTTATGAAAATGATCTAGGACCGAGTTACAAACATAAGATATAAGGTATTTTGAGAATTTCCTTAACTGGAAAAAATCAAGAGTATGCACTTTAAGTATAACCGAACTTCATCCATAATAATTGATCTATTTCCATTAACTACAAATAAAAGAATATTCTTTCCCGTTGACTGATTAGATCAACTTTGACAATCTGTTCGTTGGATGGTATATTTACTAAATACGGTATTGTAGTCTGTATGCCTTTGCTTGTTTGCATGGATTTCAATGCATCAGCGTCTCGTTTTACCAGAAAATATACAAGAAGAAAGATGTGAATGAAGTAATTTGTTAGAATGTGATAAGATAACACTTGTCAGGAGTTTGTAAGATTTTAAATGTCTACCCATAGTCATATTCATAATGACCTCAAAAGAATCACTACACACCCTGCTAACTGTCTTCAGTACTCTATATAATACAAAGAAATCAGTTGTCAAAAGCTCAGGAAAGAATAATGGAGAACAGTCAATAATAATAAGTGATATGTAAGAATTTACAAATCGTAAAAGTAAACGTCGAGTAGTGCTAAAAACGTGTGGCCTCTTTATATCATAAGTCAAACGGAAAACTAATACAGAAAGTGGTATAATTTTAGTGAAATTATATTTTCATCATAAAGAAAATAAATTCATTCATTAACTAAATTCATAGTATACATAAATGATTGCATTTACATCTGTTAGTAGTTTTAGTTTAAAATAGAGGAATGAATTCGTTTAAGAACGAAATAAATACAAATGATATGTGTTAATTCCAAGTTGTACTGACATCTGTTAATTAATAATAAATGAAATTACATTTTCAACTTTATTGAAATCATGAACCGATCTAAGTTAGACTAATATTGAAAACTTGGAATCACTGGATGAGTGTCTCGTTCTAGTATGGGACTAATCAACAGTGAGGAGCCACGGACTAACATTGATCGATTCACAATTTCAATGAAACTCAACAACTCCATACAGATAATTATTATGTGCTCACTAGTGACAAGCTTACAATCCAGCCAATGTGCAATGAACAAATTTCGCTCAATCATGTAGAACAACATTTTCTTTTTACATAAAAGAATGTCTGATCTACACAAGTTTGTTTGTTAAAGGTTGATTTCGTTGATCTGTTTTCTTTTCTAGTGAATTCTGGGTTCGACTAAAGCAGGGACAACTGACGTGTAGTCGTATAATATATGAATTCATTTCTATTTCAAGGTTTCTCATCAGCCGCTTACAACCTCTAAACAAAACACCACTCTTCATTCCAAAAAGTCAGTGTACATAATTCACATGTCATATTATCGGAAGCGTTCTCATCAGTGAAGACAAATGGAAAGAGAGTAATAAGTATGGAAGAATTATAATAGATGTTAAACAATTTGAATATTTAGGCGAGACTATAATTTATGTATGAACCGATCAAATTTAAAATAATGAGTCTTTGATTTTGGTGCAAAATTCTTTCATCCATATGGGTGAATATCATTTTGACACAATAGCTGATGTCAGTTGGTGTTGAAAACTTACTCTAATTCCTATCCCTAACTTCTAACTCGAACTCCTCATCTTAATTCCTCACAGTGATTTTTAACCCTCGTTTGGTTCTAAGTAAGTAGGTGAATTTTCTGACTTTCACTTTAGCTCTGCTCAAGAGTGTTCCACAAATTATAGTCTTACCAATTACAGTTCACCATGTCAAAGGAAGATTGATAACTGAATCTTTTTAGATGCACAAATTTGGCCTAAATCTTGATTACAGCAATTGCTTCAGCGAAACATAGTAAATTTGAAGTTTCTTGTTGATTGATTATGTTGAAGGAATTTGAGATATCAACACGATGCAGGCTGTAAACCAGATAGGGTGCAATCGCACTCGTGAAAACGTGTTGTTCTCTCAGTCTAAACTTTCGTAGAATGTCCTGAGAGATGCTGACACTTACCCTTCATTCTGTCCGTCCAAAATATTTGCTTTGGCACGTTCATGTAAACTGGTATATACAAATGAAGGTGATGTTTACATACTTATTGCCCTCTTCTCATTAATCTTGATAGACGGGAACTTTTCCGATATTTCGATATGTGAAGTATATACACTTATTTGAATGATGAATACTATTTTAATTAGAGTTTATAAAGAGCTGATGAGAAACATTGAAATATAAATGAATTCACATGTTATAGGGCTACGTTAATTGTGCTTGCTTTAGTTAAATTCATCATTAGGAAAAATTGTATGAAATTTACAGTGCTAAACTGTACCATCGATATATTTTGTATTGTTATTATAATTTGGTTATCAGTTTTCTTTTCATATTACGATAAATTGATTTATTGTATCGCCCTCTGTGTTGGGATTTTGATTGTTACAACAGACTTGTGAAGTATACAAGAACAGGATAATTTTGAAACCCAAGGAAGATAAAGAGTGAATGCATATACACCATTTCGGCTCATTTTTAGTCATGTCACTTAAGATCTTCAAACATTGATTAAGATTATTGAATAGATCCTAATCAAGTAGCCTGTATTTATACCAGTACGACTCAGACAAGCAGAGAATTATTTCATGAACTGATAACAGTGTTTTAATATAACACCGTCAATTAAATATCACCATCCTACATATCTCTGTAAGAAACTTCATGTACATAACAAACATATCACTTACAGTAAATGTACTTTAAGTATTCTACTACTCTACTCTTCATTATACGTAAACAATTAAACAGTGATTATAGATAATATTGAAGTATTTAAATTATGGAAATAAATGAACTGACAACAGTTGAAATAAAACATGATAATGAACAGTTCCTTGAAGGACCTACAAATTGAATAATCAAGGAAAATAGAGGAATGCTTTTGAATTTCCATATTAATATGAAATTAATGGATGAATGAATGGATCTATCGACTTACATTTATTCCAGGCTTCGATTTTGATTCCTTTTTTATTAATTTTGATAATTCATCATAAATATCATCTTCCTACAAACAAAAAAATTAAGAAGAGAGTAACATGAAAAAGAATGACAAGGAATGTAAATTTCAAAGTAATCCCGATATAACGAAGTTTGATAGGTTGATATTATTAATAGTGCTAAGTTACTAGAGTTAACTGTTTAACTTATGTAATCTTGTGTTGGAACTACACCGTTACATGAATACTTGTTCTAGCCAACTCTATTAGCATTCAAACTGTCTAGCTTCTTTAGTACTCTTTAGAGAGAAACAGAAATTTTAACAGATATTCATGTGGGATTTAAGCATAAAGTCGCAATAACAGGCTCTACAGTATCGTTTGATTAGTTGCCACGTTAAACAAATCATTCAATATCCAATGACCAGATCTCGACAAAAGAGGTACATACAACTTGATGGGTAATTTGGATAAGGTTCAATGAAATTTCGTTAATCATATAACACATATTTAAATAAACTGAAATAGTGCTAAGCACTCTTCAATGACAGCGATGAAGATGGTAAAGACCAGTTTTACGAGGGGCTGCGGTCGATCGCGGTGAAGTTTCCAGGAAAGGACCTTACCATCCCGATGGGAGACCTAAACACCAAAGTCGGAATGGACAACACTGGATATGAAGATATCATGGGACAACATGAACTGATAGAAAGGAATAAAAATGGTGAGAGATTTACAAATTTATTTGCATTCAACAAAATGGTAATAGGCGGAAAAGACATAGACTGCGAAAATAATCAAATTGCATCACAAGGCAAGCGCTAACTTGAAATCCTGAAGGGAAAATGTAAAGAGGAAGACTAAAGAATGCATCGCGCCGGAAATTGGAAACGGACATCAAAAGAATGAATAGCAACTGGAAACAATTGGAAGGATTGCCCAGGACAGACTTTGATGAAATATCGTTGTGCGTGGCCTCTGCTCCTCCACGAAGGTTATCAGGTGTAAGGAAGTGAAGAAGTAATAACTTTTTATCCACTAGTAACTGGATAACAGATAAATTCCTGAAATTCTATTTGAAATTTGTAACTGACTGAGTTCAGTTATGCTGGAAATAAAAGTTATCCACCAGTAGTTTTTTTGGTTAGCGTTTTTTTAAAAAATGCTGGTCGGCAGCCTATGCTCCATTAGGAGTAACATGCGTAAGTAAGTAATCAGTAGTTTTGGAAGATTGCTGATGAGACATTGAGGATTGATTCAACTTAGGAATGTGAATAATTGAATCTCAACCTAATTATCCAAAGACGAAACACTCACACCTTGAGACTCAAAAACCTGAGATTTAATCGTTTGATGGAGGTCACCTAGTGGTTTACTCTAGTGAGGCTTGTCACAATAAGATCGAACGGCTGTCCAATGTTCATTTTAATGAAAACTTTTTCTTCTGTTTGATTCAGTTCATAAAGAAAATTAACTTTCCTAAAGCAGTTGGTAAACATTTTAGAAAATATATTCATGTTCTATCTCGAAATTAATTCGGCTCTGTTAAGTATTTAATTCTAAGGGAAAAACCATGTACATCCATATGCACACTTATTTTTTTTACTGCTCTAAAAGTAGGAAGTTACACTAAGTTTTTCCAACCAATTCTCCTATTAGATAAATGCTGAATAAATATCACTGATAAGTTTTGCTATTGACACGCTTAATTTGTCTTCCTATCCTGTTCTGACATCCTCAACCACTTCTGCTCGTCAACAGGAACATCAGAGGGGAGGTGCGTATTTCCAGGAAAGCTTTGCTCCAAGGTTGGTTTATGTACAGAAAAGCAAGTGTATTTAAAGTGTTGAGGACGTCTTTTGGGCTCTTGGAACCATACTGAATATAATAGCGACGTAGGCAATTATCCAATCAGAAACGTGACACTTGACTCCCCACTTTCTAGATGTTGCCAAAAAGCTCCTACTCAATGCTGATTGAATGAAGTGTTTCCCAGAGTTTTTCAGACCCTTATGGACTTTTCCTAGGAATAATTTGGAACGCCCCAACAATCACAATATATTATTTCGTTTATTTAGGCAGTAAACTGTCATAACCAGTCATATTAATGTAAAAGGTGAATATGAGGTGAACTTTTGGCGTTGCATGAACAATATGACGACGAAATTTATTAGCATATATATACATGTATATGTATATATTGATAATGCATGTCCCATCCTATCTGGTACTCATCACTTTTACACAGCTGCATTCAAGTCCCGATACACACACTGAGACTCAAAGCCAGTACCTTTCTCTTCAAGTAGCATTGAGTTAACCAATGAATTATTTAGTTCGAATAGCCACTGACTTGTTCAACAGGTGTGATATTTTTATTATTATTGGTAAAGGCTCGAATTAATTGATTTGTTCTGAAGAAAAAACGGGAAGAAATGATTCCATCAAGAGAATCAGCTAAGAATCTACATAAACTAAACAAGACCAATCAGAATTCAATGATCAATATGAACAACAGGATAATTTAATGTTTTCCATCCATAATTTCATCAATCAAAATGTTTCAACCATCATAAGTTTTCTTAAAATTACATAAACACTAATAGATAAGAAAAAAATCATAATTGTTATGGCTTTTGCTCAACTAATTATCACGTGACTAAATCGCCAATCAGATCATCGACTTATATGATCTTGGCACTGTGCCGAACCAATGACATTTCAACTAGCACGAGCAGCCTTGAGTCAACTTTGAGTCGTTATTGGTCCTCCGTATGTTAACTTCTCGCCTATACCTGTCCGTTTGACTTCAGAACACAATCTCAGCTTCCGCTACATGAACCATGTATTTCAGACATACGTTGCTTATATACAAGCAAACCAGACTGCATTACACTATAAAATGAAAAATAATCATGCAAGATCATGCCAAAAGTGGTTATGACTGTGAGAGACTAGGTATAACTTAAGTATAATAAATCGTATAATAATAACCAATAGGTCAATTGAAAGCTCATGATAAAAGGAATATATATATATATATATATATATATATATATATATATATATATATATATATATATATATATATATATATATATATAACAGTCTACGAATAGATCCTAGCAGTTGCCGTTCATTTATTTTTTGTTAGGACAACAATGATGATGTGCACTTTATGAAGGTAAGATGTGACTGATTAGTTAGCGTGATCTGATAGACATCAACCATTAAATATGTGGTTTCCTCTTGTATTAATGATTTCTACTCTGGACTAACCAAGTAAAGACTGCTTGCAATTTTGTTGAATGAAGTATTGTCTAAGCTTATCATCTAGTTCTCCATGATTGGTCGTCAATTAGATATACGGTATAACGTGATCCAGTCACTTTGTATATAGCCTATTAATCATGTATCCAGTTCAGTGGTAGTGAAATTTCAAACCCTGGTGTTAATATTGTATTTTATGGTAAAACATTTATGGAAATGTGAAGATATCTTCAATTCATTGTGGTGAAAGCGAACTCAGGTGAAGAAAACCAATTTCTCTCTAATATAAAATTATCAGTAGAGGGTTGTGGAAATTGTTGAGTTTAAATTGAGACCAGGCGGCCTGCTTAAATATCTGGACTACCTGTTCCTGCCATATGCATATTTCAACAAGTTATCTATTTTCTTGTTTGTTTTAACACATCATTATGTCTATTAGTCTCATAACCTATCCAGGTACATTTGTGAAAACTTTACTACATTTCGTTGTACAAATTAAAAAAGAGCCCATATCAGAGATTTCGTGGTTGCTGGCAATATGCACTGAAAAGAATATACACTAATCAAATGTCGATTCCTGAACTGCTAACATCTAACTGGCGAGGATGAATCAAGAAATGAGAAAAGAATACGTGTTGAAATAATTTATGCTGAGAATTCTATATTGCTTTTTGAGATGGTGGAGAAGATTTGTAGCTCAGGTGGATGATTTTGATGGAGTTTTGTTCTCTGAGCTGGATGGTTTGGTCGTGGAGCTTTCATCGTTCTTCTGAAGTTTGTGCTGATGATGTCGTTCAGAAGAACGATGAAAGCTCCACGACCAAACCATCCAGCTCAGAGAACAAAACTCCATCAAAATTCTATATTGCGTCAGAAATACAATACGGAATTAAACCATTAATAATAATAATAATAATAATAATAATAATAATAATAATAATAATAATAATAATAATAAACCGAATAATGTTAGACCGCCAATGTAAACCTGGAAGCAGTGAATGGCCGTTTTCTCTTATTAAAAAGTTCTTATACAAAATTACAGTGTATTCATAAAATATGAGAATCATACATTAAACGCATTATTTGCACATCTTCCTTCAGTCGTCCTCTATAAACTTTCATGATTCTTTCAATTCACTTATTATTACAATTTCTCTCAGTTTCCTTTCCTGTACTTTTCAATTCAGTCTTCTACTAGATGATATGCCAATTTCAATTAGTGCTACTATGATAATTAGAAGTATTTGAATTATAGTATGAACTAAGAATCCCAGAAATAACGTAGTCGGATCAAGAAGTACTAGATAGGCACAAACGAATGTACTGTATTTAGAATTCGAAATCAAGCATTCAACAAGTACAAAGGAATCATTAGTTCATTCAAACACTACAGCTACATACTACTTATATCTATCAACATAAATAGTATATATCACAATATATTAGATTTAATACTTATGAAATGCATTACACTGAGCAAATATACATATTCAATGAATTCTATAAACACAATACAATGTTTACTTACAGTTATTGGATTTAAATAAGTAGTTTTTATTTCATTCAATATATCATTATGATTAGAATATAAAAATTGTTTAAAACTTGTCATAATTAATGATGCATATTTTGTTTGTAATGTTGAATTATCAGATGGAAATATTCGATGCCAATTACCACAATTATGATGTTCATAGAATTCAAGTGATAATTGTTGACGTATTCTAGATAACTGTTGTTTCTAATTAGTTTTAGAAAAAAAGAAAAAGAAATAAACGAGTTATTTCCATAATGCTATGGTACGACTGAGAGTGAGGAGAGTCCGCTCACCCTCTCGAAATGCTCTCACATGGACACGCGTATATAGACTCTGCCAGGGAAGTCCTACTCACTGCTTTCTCGTGGCGGAGGTGTTGTTTACGAAACTGAGAGGACGAAGAGCGAATGTCCGGCGCTTTAACCGGGTTGGTGGACACGGAGAGTCTACTTAGGGGATTTGGAAAACCCTGATTCCAAACCAATGATGCACATGGGCTCCAGTATCCCAAAGGAACAAATGGCGTATGAACCAATCGTTGGTCATCAGCTGCCATGCGACTGCATCTTTTCACGATGCTCCACTGCCTTGTGGATCAGACCTCTAGGTCGAAGGCTCCGGGCGTGACCCCCTAAGAAAACCATCTACTGCGGTTTGGGCATCCGGGCAGTATCACAGTCCTCACACATATCAAATGAGATTTGTGTGGTGCATATGTATTTCGTGCCTCCTTGTACCAATATCTATGTGTTCAAATAATAATATTAATAATTTCCATAATTAATAATTTTCTTAATCAATATTTTATAAAATGATGTATAGTAAGTTGAATACGGTGGAAGTATATCCTATAATTATTAGTACACGCTCGGACTATTGTATTTTCTATATTCATCTATTTCTAAGTTTTTGTTTGATTCATAAACTGTCGTCAAATGTTTTTTTTCAGATTTATCATGAATTAACTATTCTCCCTAATACTTTGGTCTTGTATCACATATAACTAAGTTATGTACATATTGTAACTTCGTGTTGCTCTGATCTCAGACAACTCAAATACACTATTGTATGAGTTTTGATTAGTAATTAAATTGAGTACGATGGTAAATTGATCTGCTTTCTATCATCATCTGATTAGAAGGAGCACGAGAACTAATAAGTGTTAACGTCTCGGTTGTTGTTGATCTGTCAATATGTCCATTTGTGTAAGTACAAGGTCACAGTCGATGAGTGAAAATGAAAGTAAATGTGATTAGTCACGATTGGGTATTAAATATGTCATTTCCTCTCTTTAGTTATTTGTACTGCGGAATCACTAAAAGTGACTGCTCGTAATTGTGTGGAATAAAGTATTTTCTAGCGTTACTCTGATTTTCTATTTTGGTCATAGATCGTGCGTCTGATGTAACCTGATATAATTTCTAATACCATTTAAGCATCAAACCTAGTGGTATTATAAACTCTATTACCCAGTTCAGTTTTATTTTCGTGAATTCATGACCTAAATTTCAATCAATCATAAGAAATGTGGAGTTTGGTACTTGAATATGCATAGAATGCTACACTATATCACTACAATGAGGCGGAATTATCTAAATTAATGTCAAAGTAGTGTAGTAAAATACAGAAAATATAACTCAAGAAGAAAAAACTCATTTACTTTTGATATGAATACGTGACCTACTTTTCAGTATATTTTTACTAACTGATATCATTTTTTATTAAGATGATGAACCGATCAATGTTAAACCACGGTTGAAAACTTAAAAACACTACCAAGTGGTCCCATACTAGGACGAAACGGCCATCCAGCGCTTCCAGGTTTTCAATGGTCAAACATCGATTAGTTCATGAACTCAATAAAAACGACAATCTTCACAACCCTGTACCGGTGATATCACTTTATTATCCAAAAGATTTTGGACACTATATTTGTCAAATCCATACAAACAGTTGGAGTAGTCAGCACCAGTGAATAATTGATAAATAGGTGTGCGTACTTTTTAATATAGTGTCAAATATGCCTAAAGTTTACATGTTGTAGTTGTAATTTGTGCATTGGTTTAACCGATTGGAGATAATATTTACTATCCTTTGTTGCAAGATGATCGAAACTAACTGTTTTTGTGTTTGACAAAAATTCCAATGCCAATCAGACAAAAACGTAGTTTTAATGGCAGTCATCTTGAATTTCTTAACCCTTTGTCTACGTAAATGTAATAGCCGACTCTCAAGGCCATCCAGAAACTGTATAAAATAAATTTCTTCTAAAGTACCATCCTCAATCGGAATAGAAAATAGACTTTTGATTGTCTTCTGTTATTTCAGTAGTTTAAGGGCAATGTCAAGAGTTCTTGGGGACATAGAATTTAGTAAAAGGGAACAAACTACATAACTCAGTAATGTAGTTACATTTAAAATAATATGTAACTTTATATATTTTATTCAGTGATCTGTTCAAAGAAAGTATCTTCATTTAAAAGACTTGCTTTGTTCACTACATAGTCATTTCAGTCTTGTCCCACAGAACTAGTAACAGATAACAGTTTAATTCATTTTTTTGTTGGTTATTTGAATCTTCTCATTGATGTTTAGGACTACAATTGACCAGTCTCTTATTGGCATACGTGTATCCTGTGCGGACTGCCTCGATATTGTCTTATGTAACAAGTATCATAGGCAGATATGAATGATAGCTAGTGGTGGAATCCAGGACGCGCGTTTCGTTCTATTTGGGACTCGTCATCTTAATACACCTAAATCTGAGATGATTTTTACTCTGGGACTTGAACCCAGTACCGCTCGCTTCAAATGCCATCAAGTTATCCACTTAGCTACTAAGTCTAGATAACCACTAACTTGTGCAGTAGCGTGAAGCAGAATTCATTTTTGTGTTAGGATGCTAGTACATCCAGCTGACGAGTCCCAAATATAACGTAACACCCTACCTGGATTCCACTGCTAATCACTATCCATTTCTACTTACAGATAGCAGTTTATATCATAGACATAACAAACGACTATACTATCAAGAAGAATCAGTATTTTTTGGTAAGACATTATAGTACTTATCCACTGTTATATTGTTGTTTAGATGTGGGTTGCCAAAGTTCGGTTATAACACCTGAATAGTGACATTGTGTGATACCCTATTTTATTCACATAGAAGAAATTAGTTGTATGATGATTATGGATACAGCTTGCTAAGAAATGCTAACTAACACAAAATCCAAACCAGTTAATAAACACAATCTATAAATATCATTTTTGGTTGAGATCATGAATTAATTGATGTTAGACCACCGTTGGAAACCTGGAAGCATTGGACGGCCGTTTCGTCCCAGTATGGGACTCCTCAGCAGTGCGCATCGACGATCCCGCACCCCGCGGGATTCGAACCCAGGACCTACTGGCTTCGCGCGTGAGCACTTAACCAAAAACTTAGCAATCTCCACAACCCCCATACTGATAATTAACATGTGCTCACTAGTGACTAGCTTCGTGAGGGAATTCTCGGAGTTCTAGTGAGAAGTCGTGACCAGTGGAGCTAATCCGTGTCGGGTAGAGACAGGTATCTACCTCAGTACAATGGAAGGTAGTCGCGTAATTTCGTGGATTGGTTGATGTTAGATACTAACACCACTGGATGCCGGCTCAGTGGTCTAATGGTTAAGTGCTCAGGCGCGAAGCCAGTAGGTCCTGGGTTCGAATCCCGCGGGGTGCGGGATCGTCGATGCGCACTGCTGAGGAGTCCCATACTGGGACGAAACGGCCGTCCAGTGCTTCCAGGTTTCCAACGGTGGTCTAACATCAATTAATTCATGATCTCAACCAAAAACTTAACAATCTCCACAACCCCCATACTGATAAATATCATTTTATTGCTTGATTACAAGAACTACATTTTCTATAAAAACAAAACAAAATCCTCAGGTCGTGGATGCACACAGTTAAGGAATCCCATACTAAGAATAACCAGTTGTTTAGTACCCCCCAGTTTCCAATGGTGATCTAGTCAAGATCAATTCATAATTCAAAGTATAAAAAAAGATAATCATAATATAACTCAAACTTACTAAACGATCAATTTTCCAACTGAGCTTTTTATCCTCCAATTGATCTTGATCATTAATCAATTTTAAATAGTCAATATCTGAATGATTTGCAAAAGGTGATTGGTAAGTTGTTTTTAAATGGACATTATCACGACGAAACAATTCATGGTTTACATGTTTTTTGGTAGACAATCGATTATTGTCGGAATATTTATGAATCTTATCATTTTGAATATTGGAATTTGATTTATACATCCAATTTCGTGTTTGTACAGAGTGACTACTATATAAACGTTTTCTTGTAGTTAATTTTTGTTGTTTTTCCACACGAGATTTATCTGATGGTCTGAAAAATAAGACCGATGAATTATATGTGTGTGAAGCTATCGTAGAGAGTCATTATGGAAAAGGATAACTGATATCAGTCAGTGATTATCCAGTCATTTAAGGTGATGATTGGAGTTAGTCGACAGGAAACCCTAAACCTAAGTTCAGTGTTATTTGGCACTCATCAACAAGGTGTATCTGAAATCCTGAGGCAACTGATGCTCCACGGCGGATTCGATCCTAGGACTAAAACTGTCTAGTTTAATTATTTTAATGAAAAAATAGTTTTAATGTGTTAGGAAGTCTGGGGTTACTTTTTTCAAGTCAATTGATTAAAAATATATTTCAGTCCTACAGGAGGTCAGTCGCGTCACGAATAGCTCAGTGTTAATATTTCTTAATGTGAAGCTAGATAACACAAGGTTGAATCCTCCAGGGAGCATGGAAATTACCAGTACGCCTTGCTGATAAGTGGCTAATAGAGCGAAAACGATCTCCAGAGTTTCTTGTCGACTGCCTTCAACCATCATTTAACATCACAACATAGTGCAGCAATATCGAGTCACGTTGACTAGTGGTTACATTGCAACTTGATCAAAAGAATTCGATCTGCACTAAGAACGATTTCTGAAATCATATTCCCTACGTTTACTGTCTTTTTGAATATCATTTATACTGCCACTAATTCAATTACTTTGTGCTGATCACATGGTATGACAATTTAGACAGTGTCAATACACACATATGTTCCTGATTCTAAATTGCTTATAGACGAATAACTGATAAACAACTATTGAGAAGTCCAAAATTTACCACTTATCAAAGTCACTAGAAACCTAGAAAACTCTGAGAAATGATTTACCAGTGTTGTGAATAGAAGCTTATTAGAAATATCAAAAAAGAAAAATGAAGGATCACCTGTCCTCTTTATGATTGAATCAGTCAGTTACATATATGCATTGGTTCAAGTCGCCATACCGCATCAGTATAAAAAGATGAACAACGGATTCATAGAAGCAGTTAACTCAATCGTGTAATATATGAAAGAAAGATTTTATGTAAGGATGTAGTACAGAAAGAAAAAGAATCAGTTCGTACAAAGAAAGATATGAAGCGATTCTAATCTCATGGTTTAAGCAGAGATAGAGAGTGTATACACCTACACTATTGCGATCGATTCTGGGCCATGTCACATAGTCTCCAACCATTGGTTACGATAGTCACACGGATCTTAACCAAGTAGTCTGCATCTCCCAACATGGCTCAAACCAAAAGTTAGTGACTTCAAGAATTGATGTCACGTTTTGGTTCGGCCGCTTCTAACTTTCTTCCAACCATCCCCAACACTAGTCAGCATTGCGCGTCATGGTAATTGTTCAAACATACACAACATGTGGCCCAACTATCTCGGTCGATGAAGAATAACAAGCTCATCAACTGATTTACCATCATTCCTGAATACCCTGCATCTAACCTCACTATAACTTACCAGGTGATCCCAGTAGATGCGAGCAATATTTCTAAGGCATATGTGGTCAAATACTAGGAACTTACGAGTATCTTCTACTCTTAGTGGCCACGTTTCTTAGTCGTAAAATAGAACAGAACGAACTACTGCGCAGTACGCTTGTCCTTTAATTGATTGACGGATATCTCGCCTTTGCCATAGGTGATGTAAGTTGGCAAAAGCTAAATGGGTTTTTCGAATCGGCGCAGAGGTTTTGTCAGACACCAACCCATTAGGGCTGATCAGATGTCCAATATAAGTGAAGTTGTCAACGCGTTCGACTACTTCATCACTCCCTATCTTTAGTTCAGGTGTTGACGCAGGCCAGTCCTGAAGCAACAACTTGCATTTACAGGGGGAGAAGCGCATCCCAAACAACAGCCGTTCAAAAATCCAAGAGGTGTTATCTTTTTAATTTATCTACAAAATATATCCTCAAGGAATTCAGATTTGTTTCAGGATAATGAGTTTGAGATTATGATTTAGTAACAGTATTAGATACAATCTACAATCTGTTAGATACAATCTATAGAGACAATACTAAACATATATGTTTAACATCATCAATTTTACTTCATGATGTCATAAAGTAATATTTATTATCATTTTGAATGTACTTCAAGTATTACATAGTGATGTTTCCCTGGGTTTTGAATTTCGCTCAATAGCCTAGTAGTTATGTTTTCGATCCTAATTGGCTTATCCTTATGCTATGCCTTTACCATCGTAAGTTGGGGCGGCTTCAGTACATTAATCAATTAACACAATTAGTCAGTTAATATAGATTTAAAATAAAAGACTGTTTTGTGACATTCTCGAAATTAAAAAATAGACAGCCAAGAAGTTTAAATATACGGCTTTATTATCAAGAATTCACAACATATACCTGATAAAGACATTTATGGCACAAATCTAAATTACAGAATTATAATTAATTTCATAGTTAAATTCATAAGTTGATTAAAGCTAGACTATCATTGAAAATCTGGAAGCACTGGATGGCCGTTCCGTCCTATCATGGGACTCTTCAGCATTGCGCATCCACAGTCCCGCACCAAAGGGACTAAAACCATAAAGCAAAACCCATACATTTCCTACGTTTTCTCTATTATTCAAGTTAACATATAGAAGTAGTCTGAAGGTTATAATAAGCAGTTAAGAATATCAATATTTAAACGTTCCAGTAGCAGATTAATTAACTATTTAATATTTTTAGAATGGGTTTTGTGGAGATTTTTAGAAATTTCACAGGTTGAAATCATAAGTCAATTGAAGCTAGATCGCCATGGAAAACCTGGAAGCATTGGGTGGTCGTTTCGTCCTAGTATGAGATTCCTCAGCAGTGCACATCCACGATCCCACACCCCGCGGGATGCGAACCCATGACCTACTGGTCTTTTAAAATATAATCATACATAACTAAAAATAAATTATCATTATTCACATTATAAAACTAACTTAATATTTAATAAACGAATTGTATCTGTTAATAAATTATATTTAATTTGTTGATCTAATTGTTGATCTGTATTAAAACTTGGTGAACGATTCACTTCAATTAACCATGGATTTAATTGTTCATCAATTAATATATCAAAACCTAATATTTCAAATAAATTTGAACAAATCAATGATGATGATAATGATGATGATGATGATGTTGGATCTTGATCAACTTTAGATTTGATCATAGTTGATGTTAATGTTGATGTTGTCATAGATGTTTGTTTAGGATCATGATTAACTTTATTGTATATGAATTGTTTAGTATTCATTGTTAAATCTTGTTTACTTTTATAATATCCAGATTGTTTTAGACTGTGTTTGTTATTACTATTATTGTTATTACTATGAATGTAATTCTGATTTGATTTATGTTGTGAAATACGATAAAAATGTACAAGATGTGGTAATGCTATAATTAATGTTTTAATAATTAAATCATAGATTTTATCCCAAATAATAAATGGATTCGATTTCTTCATTTGATGTATATAATGATTAAAAAATGCAAATGAACGTTTACTACCAGATATATCATCATTGGAACGATTATATTGTGTATGATGTTTATTTATAGTATAATTAGTTAATTGTCGATAAATTGAATCCTGAATAATTGAAATATTAAAAAAGAAAAAAATTGTTCCATTACAAATTAAATTCAGTTAGATAAATATTGAAAACCAAAAAGTATTGAATAACTGTTCTGTGATAATATGAGACTCTCTAGTAGTGCTTATACATGATCCGATTGATGAATGAACTCATAACTTTCAGGTCTTCCAAAGAACGCTCAACTTTCCAAACTTTGAGTTGAAATCCAATGGTATGGATTGCTTACTTCAATCAATCCATGATATAATGTAATCACGTTTGAGTGTTACTGATCACAGCTTTTGAATAGAACTCCCTGAATTATCTCTCGGAATATTGTTATATCTTGAATGTTGATTTCTTGATATACCGCGTATGAGAGAGTACTAGAACACCAAAACCCTTCCAAGTCGCAATAAGAAGACAGAAGACTAATGAAAGGAATATTATTCCAAACAGTGTCAATCATAGTACAAAATTGTCAGGTATTTATAGTTTTTAGTAAGAACGAAATCATCATTACAGTCCTCCAATCCGCATACAGGGGGCTATTAGCATTATCCAATCGAGAAGCTACACGTAGGAATTCTAGAATATTCTTCCGAAAGGTGATTGGATGGAACATCTTCGGCTCCTTCTGAGCCTCTTACAGCTTCCTCGAGTTCACCCATGGTCTGTCTTCACAAATATACATTAATATATAGGGATAGTGGATAAAACTATCGTATAAGAACTAATCATTGAACAGTGATCAATGATAGATATACAGGATGTTTAGGCGTTAGTTATGACTGAGACCTACAAAAAACCAGGTTTTCTATTTGATTATATTGTTATTCACTTTTTTCCTCTTCCTGTAATCAATCGAGAATCCAAGAGCCTAATCAAAGTGTCAGTATTATAGATATCATTACCAAGGTTTGATTTGATAATTTCGAATAAATTGAGCATTGAGTAGATTGTTATAAATAAATAATATATTTGTAATATCCCAATGAGTAGAAAAATTAGATTTTCTTCATAGAGTTGGAAGTTATTACTAAAATTATTCTTCTGTGTTTGACTTGTAGAACATAGATACTCAAATTAATTTATCACTGAGTAATGATGGATACTAAATTCACCTAGTCCTTAATTTTGATCAAATTCTACTAATCAATTAGCTATGTGGCAACTAGTCCAGATGATTCAACATGGCATAGAACTATTTTTAGATGTTAAATAAATTGAGATAATCTCCAGGATACTCTGAACCTATGTTTAGTGCACATTATTTATTTATTTATTTAAACACGTAAACATTGGTACAAGGAGGCACCAAGTAGATACGCGCCACATAAATCATTCGATTTATGTGAGGGCTGTGATACTGTTTGGGTGCCCAAACCGCAGCAGGTGGTTTTCTTAGGGGGTCACATCCGGAGCCTTCGACCTAAAGATCTAACCCACAAGGCAGTGGAGCATCGTGAGAAGATGCAGTCCCATGGTAGCCGGTGACCAACGATTGGTTCATACGCCATTTGTTCCCTCAGGATAACGGAGCCCATGTGCACCATTGGTTTGAGATCCGGTTAAAGCGCCGGACATTCTCTTTTCGTCCTCTCATTTTCGTAAACAACACCTCCTCCACGAGAAGGCAGTGAGTAGGACTTCCTTGGGAGAGGCCATATACGTGTGGCCGTGTGAGAGCATTTCGAGATGGAGGGCGGGCCCACCCCACTCTCGGCCATACCAGGGCATATGGGGGCATGTTTTGTGCAAGTGCTTAACACATTATTATCAAACTTAGAAATTTCAGATTGCGTATTTATGAAAACATTTCATACAGAAAAGAACTTTTATTGATCAGATTTAGACTTACTCCACTTGGTTCACTTGGTTTAATATATTTCTCAGCGCTCAAGCGTACTAAACCTTCATTATATATGAAAATTTTTAACGGATCACATGATGTAACTAAAACATAAACTCTTAGATCACATTTATATCCGTCAATAAGTAATGGATATTCAATATATTCTTGGATAACACTTATTATGTTATCATTTACATTTCCTGATATTTTATTCATATTACAATATAAACGAATTCTGAAAAAGATAAAGGTAATAGGAGAAAAAAGATTGAATGGAAATAATCAAAAACATTTGCATATATTTGTAGATATTATACTAGTAATATATTAATAATTTATTAAAAAGACAGTATAGAACAGTTGGATTGTAGCTAAAATTACAATCAGTGATGGATGTTTTTTTTTCTATTTAAGACTCTTAACCTGAATTCACCTATATCCTAGTGTTGATGTTCATACCGAGAACATCACTGAGCATCAAAACTGATGTTTAGGTTTATCCATAAAACAAGTCTTAAATAGGATGAAACTCTCTCTCTTATTTATACAGCTAACCTCATTTCATCTGCTCTAGAAAAACTTGTGATGAGATTGTCATAACGACTTAATCTGAATAGAATGTACATATATACCAACCAAGATCGATCAAAATCTAATCCTGAATATTAACAATGAGACAACTTAAAATTTAATTGATAAAGATATTTAAAAGGCTTTGTAAAGATTTGTTCAGCCTAAGGCTAGTTTTCCAATCATAATCAAAGCGAATTCTGGTATATTTGTGAATCATTTCAAGAGCTCACTCTAAATTAGTTATCTAGAGGAAACTATCATGAAGATATCAGTGTCAGGATCAATAATGGTATTATTAGTGGTAATAAAAACGGATATATCCATCTAAAGTCCCTTGTGATTGGCCGATGCGTGAACACAGACATATCTGGCATATCATACATATATTATACATACTTCTATTCTTTGTACTTTTTTCCATAATGTACTATTGTTGTGGTTTAAATTTAGTTATAGATCGAATCGTCAGATGACTGAGTACTAGTGTGTTACATAATTACGCAACATTAATGTTGTAACTAAAACACTAGGCGGAGAGACATAATGATTCGAGGAGAGAGAATCTTATTGTTTATGACAATTTTACAGTACCATTCATACAAATTAGTCTGAAATTTAATAGTTTACATTTCCAAAGTTTTTCGATTCAAGATATTTTATAGTCATACCACAGTGTTATCCACCAGTTATATCTTTCTTACAGTCATTATGACTAAACTTTATTAGTCACATCTGATTACTAAAATAGCGTTTAATCATACGGTCATCTAAGTCCATTGTTGATAATATACGCGTCCTGGATACATGCCTAATCCAGCTACTCAAGTGGGAAAGTCGATAGTTTTTAATAATTAACCCGAATAAAAGATATGTGCATAACTCATTCATAAATCTGTCCATTTCCTTCAGGAGATATGTAATATGATTGTAGACCGATGAATTTCTAATGAAACTAATAATAATAATAATAATAATAATAACAATAAAAATATAATAATAATAATAATAATAATAATAATAATAATAATAATAATGGAATACATAGAACAATGTAGAAACTATTTCATAAACTTAATTTGCTGCATCTCTTATTACGTAGAATGACTAGGATCAAACCGTTAAAGTATTCAGTGTAATAAGAGTAAACAATTCACAGTTATCAGTATTTATTTGAAACGTCTTTATAGATCTAAACCCTCTAGATCATGTTTCAGTCGTGATGAACAACGTCTTTCACGATTCATAAGATCTAACAACTTTCTGTCATTATGATATGACTTTTCTTTCACAGTTCATAAACTACGTTCACTGCTTGACTAGTTTTATTATGGTTTGCAAGGTTCACAAAATCTAGTTGACTATAGTTTTAGATTCTTGCTAATAGTGTTGTTCATGAGACACTTTTCTATTCATCAATCGGCACTGTATAATTAAATTTACCTGCTGAGAAACTCAAACCTATTATCTTTCACTTAAAACATCAACCATCTGTTCATCAGGCTAATGAGTCTAGATAGTCGCTAATGGATAAGATATTTATCATCATGATCATTAATACTGATGATGGTTATAATAAAATTAGCTTTTAAAGGTTTGTTCTGTAATAATATTGATAGTTATCACTGATATTACTATAATCCATAATTTCAAACTTTAATTCCCATTGCCTCAAAATCGGATCTTTATCTTTTTGTAAATCTTACACATTTTATAGTATCATGTATATGTGGTTCCAAATGATTGGTAGAAAGTTCTCTAGCTTGAAGGAAGCTTTTTTGAAAATAGGCGTTAAACTTATATTTCTCGTCTTTCAACTAGCTTTTGACCAGTGAGATAAACTTATACTACTGTGTATGTGTAGTTATTACATTTGTCAATAACGGAATTTCAGGAAATTAAGAATTTATTCATAAGCATAATGCCAACACGTTTCCAAAGGAATATTCATTAGTTTTGATAAGTAGAATGATTGTATAGAATTCAAATGTTTATATATTAAACAAACTTTAAATTCAGGTATGAGGCATTTAGCCATGGCTACACAAGATCGAGGACTGATTGAAGTTAGAAATGAAAAGTAACTTATTCCGACTCTGTATTTTAAGGGTCAAGCACTCATCTCAAGACCTGAAGGTTCTTGATCTAATTCGTGGCCGGAATGGGCACCTTCCACAGAAGAGTGCAACACTAGAACGGAGTAGCTGTCCAGTCCCCCATGGTTTTCAATGGCTACCTAACTAGGGTCAGTTCATAATGTAAACTATAAAACAGGATATTTGATTGGTCGGTTGTCTATATTAAACGAAAATTTTACACAGACTTGTCCGAAATCTATGGGCTAAACATTAAAGTCATCATTTGTTTGAAAATAGCTTCCGAAAGTATTGAATAAACGAAATTTCAAAGTAAATGGTAAATTGGTTAAGATTCGGTAGATTGCTCTTTTCAAACCATCTTAGTCATCAATTGACTTTACAGTAACAACTAGATGTGCAAATCTATCTTTCTACAGATACTTATCCTTCTCATTTGTTATGTGCACTAGTTGCTCAAGGAAGATGTACAAACACGAAATCAAAATGAACGAGATCAGTCATTAGTTCTGTTATATCCCGACGAGAATTATGAATGGTAGCTTTTGAGAAGTTTATGGACCAATTTGATACATATAATTTTTATTTTATAATTATTAAATAGCTAAACTATGTGTATTCGTGTTCCTTTTATTAAAGGCTTTATTTTGACCCATAGACTGTTATTATGCGATTCACCGTCCTGGAGTTATGCCCAGTTTATTAATTACAGTCTCATATATTCACAGCCACTCTAGGCTAGATCTTGTACAAATGTTATTTTCTATTTTATGGTACGATGTGGTCTGTTTGGTCTGTATATAAACCCAGTATGTTTGAAATACATCATTCATATCGCAGAGGCCGATAAGTACTTTAGACTGCTTGTACAGGTATGGTGTTTGTATGAACTAGCGATTTCTTGGTACTTGTTGACTGCTTGATTTCGAATTCCAAATACAATACTTTCATTCATGCTCATCTAGTACTTCTTGATTAAAGTGCTCTATTTCTAGGATTCTTAGTCTGTACTATAATTCAAATACTCCTAATTATCACAACGGGTCTTATGTGTCCTTTGGCCCGATCGATAATTCACTGTTCGCCGTTTGGCGGTATCAGTACTATATATATTATTAGTGCACAAGGCCACAAGTTATAAAAGATTAAATCAAAATTAGATACACAGAAGTGAACTACCAACAGATCTTTTCTCAGTAAATATATGTTTTTGAAAAAAAATACAATATCTAAGGTTACTGCTTTGAAGCGGGGTTTACCAAAGAGTGTTTTCTGCGTTTTAAAATCAATATGGGTCTGTAATCTGCAGGGGATGCTAATTTATTACTTATAAGTGAACTTGACTGCAGTTTATTGATTATCATTGTAATTATTTTGAAATGACCTCAAAAAAAGATGTACTTTGACTAATTTTCTCTCTTTATTTTACAATTATAAACAAAATAATATGGAAATGTTAATAATAAATTTCTGAAAGAAGAATTTTTAAAATTTACTGGGGACAACTACTTTTCGAAAAAAACAGATATGCTTCTTTGCCAAAATGATTACTGTGGAGTTTTCTTGGGGTTCGGCCCAAAACTAACTTAGTAAATCCAGCAGGAAGCAATATAGCTATATTTCATTCCATCGAGATGATTTCACACGCCGAAAATTTTAATGATCTCAAATCAATACAAATCCATCCGTCCTACTTTAAATCAAATAAATTCCTGCTAGTGGTTTCCGTAAGATGACGTTACTCGTAAAGTATGTAAGGTAGCAGTTTTCAAGTAACGATAGTAACATTTATATTATTGCCACAAAGTGACAGAAATGACAGAAAATATGAATTAGTGATTTGAAAGTGTTCAGAGATTTTAAGGAACATTTTGGTCCAACTGGAGGGTTTTAGAGCAGAATAGTTTTCTCGTGAAAGTATCCTTATTGTTCTAGAAAGCAATGTCACCAGAAATCTCAGAAACTGAACCATTCAGCTCAGGGAACACAATACTTGTGAGATGAAAATATCCTTACTCTCCAATTAATAATCGCGGTTATCGTGTGGAACAGAACCATGTAGTATGGATGTAGGAGTATGGCTGAGACTAACAATCACTTACTATAGACTGATGACATACTGCTTATATTTATGAAATTGAATAAACATGCTATTAAATTATAAATATAATAATACATTGTAGTAATATTTAACCAGTGTACTAGTTACAAATTACTGAAAATTATAGCTCTCAGATTTATCTAATAATCAGAATTGATTTGATTTAGGATTCTGTTACAGATTAGTTTTAACTAGAGATCATTTAAAAAAGACAGGGTACCAAACTCGTATTTTATTTTACTATGGAACTCAGGCGTTCATACCACAAGCCTAGTCAGTTAAATGCAGGAATTTCAGATATCGTATGGAATCAGTGAACTAACATATGATGATTTAATGTCATTCGTCAATGAATACTTCATCACATGCATAGTCGGACTCTATTAAATCGCGAGTTTGTTTAAAAGTCACTCATTATTGTTTACATGACTGATGTTTGATAAACAAGTTTGCTGAAATTGGCTTAGTTCGGAGTTCGATTGTATCATATATTAATTTTTCATCACCATCCATTATAATACAAATCATCAATTGAAGTCGATCTGTGTGCAGCTTTAACTTGAACTAAACTCCATAAGTTGACGAACATTGTTTGCTGATTGTTCAATAAATGTAAAACCAAAATCACCAAAACTGCTCACTAACTGATCTACTGACATTTATTAGATTAAATAATCAACTAAATGACACCAAATAAAAGAATCAACCGGTTCAGGAATTCAAAATTATTGGCATAAAAATGTTCAAAACGTACTATAAGTGTATTTTAATGCAGATATGAAATTATTTGGTAAAATGCTGAGTATTTAAAGCTAAAAAAAATTTAGATTCAAAACTACGTCAATTAATAAATATTTTTAGGGATAGAATGGTTTATTCTGTGAAGTGACAAAGACAATTCAATGTTGACGTCGAAAAACATACGACATCACGGGCAGTGCGTGGTTTAATTTGATTAGTACAGTAAATAAACATAAAATTGGTCCAATGAACAGCATAACATTTAAATTAAACTTATTGTAACCAAGTAAATGATCATTCAGGATTTAAATATAAATCTCATTATAAACAAGATCCATCAGAATAAGGTCCCTAAACTCAATATTAACAAATTTGTCACATGCCTTGGAGTCTCTAAAGTTTGTCGAACACAAACGATTGATGATGTAAAGTTTCCATAAAAACCAAACTAGTAAACTAGTAAGTTATCTATTCAAACGAACCACATATTGATTTCAACTCCCTACTTTATTTGAAGCAATCATTAACTTTGAACAATAATTCTATTACAATGAAAATAAAAACAACAAAAAGATAACTTTCATTTACTCACCCATGTCCCATAGCTCCATTAGCTGGTTTTTGTATGAAGCATGCGTTACACCCTTGTCGATATAATTTTCTTGCATAATTTGAAAAGTATCCAAATTCTTGTGGTAGGACCCATGTATTTGGCATAAAATTATATTCATCTGGCTCAGCCTTCTGCATTCTGGCTAAGGCGAAAAATAATTAAATAGACTTTGGGTTCAAACTTAAGTAGGATTTTGTATGAAAACAAAGTGGGGAATATTCAGTTCATCCACCTAGCAAATCGATATAAACGTAACTAGTTACAGTTGAATCGAGATATAACCACAAGTAAATACCTATATTTAGATTGATTATTATTCCTGCTGAAGATAGAAAGAAAGCTGGTTTGAGTTATGAACCTATCCATAAAATTTTTTAAATACCATCTATCACCTATTTACGACTACCTCAAACACCTGAATAAAAAACATCCAAATACGTTTACTAATACTTTCCAACAATTAATACATACGATCTTTATTTAACGTAATACGAGATAACCATAAATACGGTTTATAATCAACAGCAAGACAACGCGTGTAAATGTCCTAAGGTCCTGAAATTTTAGTTACTCCGATTTGTGTTATAAAATACATGAGTTTAGCAAGATATATGAACCAAGTAATAAACGATTATGACTAGTTTATTACTAACAGATTATTATCAGATATCAATGACACAGGTCAAAAATAACAAATATGGTCGACTGAAACTTAAGTGTTCATTTAGCTTGAAAGTTGGCAAAAAAATTTCAATAAAATGGTTAGTATTTTATAAATATCACTGTGCCATAGCCAAAAAGTGACATTTTTAAGCACTTTGAATACCACAGACTCGATAATTTCAGTCAACCATAAACAAATTAGGATTCAATAAAATTGTCTGCCTGTAGGAGTGAGGCAGTGAGGCACTTCATATAGTTCTTCTGTTGCTATACTGAAATTCGAAAGGAAGTAAATGTTCAAAAAGTTTTTCAGGTCAGATTTATCTACTCAAATAAAACGTTTACCTTTAAGCGCATATCATTTCATCTGATAAACATGTAGTTCTACCCATTTTATCATCCAACATTCTAAAAGGTACTAGTCTTACAGCCATAAACTACTCAGACACACTTTGTCTTTCCTCACAAAACTAAATCCCATTATGATATAGAAGAATCAGCAACACCTAGTGGCTTCAATAGCCTATTGCTAAATGTTTGAATTCAAAATTTCAAATCTAACCATACTTTCTTCAGATATCACTGCACTGAAGCTTATTATTTGTCACCAATATGTACCACGATTTTTACTTCATGTAAGTTGTAGAGATTAGTTTAAGTATTGCGTATATTCAGTTACAAAAAACACGTGAATCGATCATACAAATCCTAATGTATATCTTTGAATACTAAAAACTTATTGATGTGCAGTTGATCACTTTAGCCTAAAGAACTATAAACACAGCTGTATTTGTCATTTTAAGGAGATCTATATCATTTTAGAACTTTATTCTACTAACACTATGGAAAAATGACTTATAAACTCACAGAATTTAACAGCTTAATTGTTGAAATGAAATAATAAATATAGTTCAAAGCGTGAGCAACTAAAAAGCCGTGAAATTTTTACAAATAATTGGAGTTATTCATGAATTAATTACGTATATCATTGATTGATATATACTTTGTTTTCGGTGCAAAATACTCTAAGGTCTGAATCTAAAAGACTTTTCTTGAGCAAACAAGCCACCTTGAGGTATAAATTTAATCTATTTTCAAAAAAGGAATAAGGAAATTTCAAACCTTGAGAAATTCTTGGTAAGGAGATCCTTTCGACATATTTCAATCATACCAGGAAAGTGATTGGCGCGTTGGTACGGCTTCAATTTCATGATCCTCTCCAAAGGCAGAAAGTTGTCGCTCCATATTAAATATCTTAACTGCATGTTACATTTAATATGCACATTACGCGTCATTGTTATCATCATTGTCAACTACCGTGAATCCTGCCTCTCTAATACATTGATCCACTGAAACGACATAGAGTTCGGTTTAAATTCAAACCTATTTTATAGCGAGAATCTTTCAAATTGGCTTTGATTTTATTCTTTTTCCTTTCTCTTATAATTTTAAGATCACTGCTGTTGTGCAATGGTTTAGTGTTGCCACCACACTTCCATTCGTTTTTACTATCGTGAGCTGAGATGCTTGTTGGAGTGATGTGATTTTTGCTCGGTGAATCACTTTTATCTAACATCAAGGAGAGTTTATTAGACCTGAACACAAAACCACGTAATCATAATTAACTTTCGTTTACTGCGCTATTGACCGCTCATTTAAAATTATTCAATATAAGTTGCTGAAAGCATCTGTGCAAAGGTTCGTCCTGTCTTTAAGAGAGCTCATAGATGAAGTTAATGTCACTTGATCTGGTAATTCGTCTCAGTAACTGATCATTTGATGTAATAGGAATCATCCTGCACTAAAATGAATTTATGATGAACTTCCAAGCAATAGCCTTGAAAATAACTAGCCCCGAATTGTAACGAACCACAAATCATCTTAATATCTAGATCACCATTTCCAAAACTACACGTGCATGTTTCCAAAAAAGACATTGATCTAGTACTTGTGATTTCATTTAGCTTTTGTGTATTTGTTGCACCAAATCATACTTGGCCTACTTTAACTCAGATTATTCCAGTTGAGGTTTGAAAGTTTCTTTAAGTCCTTCTCGTGGTAATTCTTTCTGGTAGGCTCTTTGGATAGCCAAATCGTTATTTACCCGTAGGCGCAGGAATACAGTGTGGTGAGTGTAAAAAGGGGTTCGATAAGATATGTACCCGTTTAAACCACACCACGCGCAAAAGACTCTTCAAGCTTAACTCGCATTAGCTTGGTATGATTTACTTTTCAGGTAAGAGATTACTGATCCAGTGGGCTATGAGCCTCTTGGCTTTTGCCTGAAAGAAGATTGATGATGTTTTCACTGATAAAACAATTACTGAGGCAAAGAATGTGTCAGTGTAGTATGCGTTATTACGGGACGTGCCAAACATCCAGCTGTAATTCACGGAAAAGTAAAGTCCTCATTGAAACTACTACAGAGTTAAATACCGCTTGGTATTAGTTGTCATGGTTCGAAAGTAGAGACTGAAGGCCTGGTTAAAATCTTCACCGCTCCTGATGTCCAGATATGGCTGTCCTGAGTGACGGAAAGCGGATTACCGTGAGAGAACAAGGAAAAATGCCACAAACACCACCCGCTTGGTTGGCAACTATCTGGAAGACTCCCATTCCGCGTCATAAAATACAGTCTTGGGGTAAGACTGAGCTCTATCATAGCATGGCTGTTAAAAGCGTATTCTCATCGAATATTATTGTAGGTAATTTGCTAGAATCAAACGACGCTGGTCCAGGCGAGTGATTCGGGAAGTTCGAAGCATTCATTCGTAACATCGTGTTCTACAGGAGTTCAGGTAAAGAAATGATAATAACAGGCAAGAGAACCCGCGACAATATCAAGCTCCTACCATATGTACTCATTAAGGGATTTTCTATGAATATCCTCTCCTTTGCTTATGGGTCCTACGATTGTGGCACTGGCGGAGCCATCAGCTGTGTACTGACTACCAAATGCTTACATTTATACTTGGTGTCATCTATTGTAGCCCAATCTGCTTAGCTGGCGACTTTATTTCAAAGCACCTTCAGCTATGATGTGAAAATAACAGATGCTTGGTATTAGGTTTTATTGCACCTGATACTAGTTGAACGGAAATGGCCGCCGTATGATCTGAAGACTTTTGATAGCAGTCTCTCGATGACGTTAATGTAGCATTCCTTAGCATAACATGTATCCAAAGCCAAACGTCTTGGTTAAAATCAAGGATTACTTCTTAGGCTTAGTAACCACTCATACAACTGAGGATATTGCCTATCTAAATGTTCTTTCACCGTTAGCTGATAGCGACCATGCTGTTTTGACATTCGTGTTTAGAGCTCGTGACATAATATATGATCACGTTGACCCTCTCCGAAATATATGGACAGCTAACACATCAGCCACTTGGGAGTGCGCTTCAAAGACAGATTGGTCATTAGATAGGTAGTAGCATTGGACCCTAACTACACGCCCTCTGAAATCAAGCATATGGTTATTGAGAATATTTATATCCAACAATTGACCAGAAGAGATTAACAATAGTGAACGCGAGAATATATTGAATTCAATTCAACCAGATGACATGGCTCAGCCTTGCAGACGTGGTCATTCGGTATAACTTGTCTCTGTTCACATTAAATATGCCATCTATCTCTAGCCTTAACGTGTTCCTTAGAAAATCCAAAAATCATATTGTTAATTATTACGATACAATGGGTCAGTGTAGACAATTATGTGACTTCTACGTAAGATCCTATAGATTGGGAAGTCACATCATGACATATCTACAACTTTAGAATCAGGTCTATCATTATAACAATAATGACTAAACAGGTCAAGAAACTTCTTACACGCAGGATAAAGAGTTGGAATATGTTCATTTCTACTGGTTATAACAGTACATATCCACTAAGAAGGCTTGTAAAGCGTTGATAAATAAAACTAAGTAGTCATCAAAAACAATTGGATAAGGATTTGGAAAATAATCCGAAAAATTTATCCTCATATATAAAGAGGCATAATCAGAGACATGATGGAATCTCACCACTTTTGGAACAAGAAAGTCTGTTGATATTTATGAAAGGTGATGTTGAAAAACTGAAGCTTTGTTGATATATTTTGGTAAGATATTTTCTATCAGCACTGAGGATCAACTCACCATGAATTGTGATCAAAACAGCTTGTCTACTGACCCTGTAGTCATTGAAAAAGAAAATGTCTTAAGATTACTTCAGCATCTCAAACGAGATAAGTTCAGTGGTCCTGAAGACATTCATCGTAGAATTGTGAAAGCCCTGTCGAATGTAACTGTAGAAACTTTGGCCATGCTGAATTATATTTTTGTGGCAATTCAGACTGGCAAGAGACTCGAAAGACGCCATAATCAATCCAGTGTATAAGGAGGGGAGAACAGTCTATCGATCCGTTAGCCTAACCATTGTAGTTGTCAAACTAATGGAGAAAATTATTCGGATGATTATTTTAGGCTATTTGGAAGGGCTTACTCTTTTGTCCAGCGAACACCACGGCTGCAGCAGAAGAGATAAATATTCCTGTAGATGTAATTTTTAAAGACCTAAATAAAGCGCTTGACAAAGTCCTTCATTTGGGACTCAAGTTAAAACCGGATAGTTTTGAAATTCATTATGAAATTATAAGGCTGGTTTATTAACTTTCTAAATGATACGAGACACTGAGCAAGGGTAAGTGGAACCCCTTCAGAGTGACAATCTGTTAAGAGTGATTGAAATGTAATGAGATATGAGATCATGTGCCTCGGCACAACATTCATCCAAAGTTTTGGTTTATATAGTGTACTAGATCACAACTGAAGTTTCTACTTCATCTATGGGTTATCCTGGTTGTCCTGAAGTTAGGATGTCTCTACACAAGTTTCGACTATGACGCTTTCTATAACTCCATCTATAATTTGAACATAACAAATCAATTTTTAAATGAAAGACCTAACCTAATCCCTCTTTTCATTGACGCTGTTAAACAGTAATAAGCTGCCAGCGAAAGTACCATGATTTCTGAGATCAACAGTTTAAGTAGTATGACCGAGTTATATCCAGTAAGTTTACCTTGATGTTAATGTACCATTGAGTAGGAAAAACATCATTTTTTGTTTCTCCCATCGAGATGAACACTTCTTTCTTTGTTTTCCAAGTTTCGAAACGTTAAGAGTGTTATTCTGGACATATTTTTGAGTACCTGTTAGCGAGAAATATATTCTTCGCAGTCACTTGTGAGTCATTAGTTTCAGATGCTTAAGTGATCTTAAAGCTTTTGGATCCACTCATATAAAAGGTAGACAAGCCGACATAAAGTTTACGATGTAATGACAAAGCCATGATTTGCGTTTCTTCATTCAGCCAAATGATAATAACTGACCAGTCTCTGGAGAAAGCAAACCCACTGTATTACTAGTGGCTATGGGCACGTTTTTTCTTCATCCCCTTTTACCGCATAGGATGCAGGTTTTAAGCTGCCCGCATGTATAATAAGCCTTCTTTCTTACGTTTAATTCTTTTTGGTTTACCTTTTCTGGACAAAATTCATTAATTATCAGATATAAATGATTGAAGGGGATTTTCGCTAATATTGTTTTTTTTAAAAATAATATTGAGCTTGTGCATTGGGTTTGTTCACTCACGTGAGAATTTGCAATAAAATTCTTGCATACATCATGAGATCCTTTTTGAAAGCTTCGTGTGTGAAATTCCCTCCGTATACACAGCATTGCGATTTATTTCTCTTAATTACTTTGGATGTACATTTTGTGGGTTTTCGGATCCCATTTGAGATGGAACTATTCTCTGTTTATTGTACCTTTTGTTTTCCTTACATTTTCAATGAATTTCCATGTTTTCCCTGAACTGCATCTATGTTTTTTCAGTCGACATTCAATTATGGCGGTCGCCATATTTATTTGCTTCCCGTTTTCGACTGTGTCGCTTGCACTAACTGAAACTGTACAACTTTGGTTGTGAATCGAAGCACTTTTTCAGAATTGAAAACGCCCCGTGTTATATCGAAATTAAATTATATGTGTCGAATAACATGTACGTGTTCTGTCAAGAAACGATAGAATGACATTTGCTCGTTGCGTTTGGTAATTATTTTATATCCTTGATCAATTTATCTAGTTAGTGTAATTTAGATTTGACTGTTCATTGAACAATCGTTAGTTGAATAACCAGGTGGTAATATTTGTCTGGGTTATAATGTATATTTTAGTTCTCAGTGAAGTTTAAAACCGTCACTTACCCATTTAACTTGTTTTAGTTTCGACCGGACGATAGCGTGTATCTGAACTAACCTAGACAGTTGTTCAGCATTCCAAACTCATCCAGTTTAGAGGGTGGAGCATATTTATCCTTGTCACTGTGCCGTCTCTTCCATCTGTTTGCATCGTTTCTTGAACTTTCGTTTGTATCTCTGCATGTTTTGTCAAGCTTTTGACTTATCTACTATCGTCATTGCTGTATTGTGAATTTCCAACTTGTGATTAGTTTTTAAACGTTGTTGGAGTTTCAATTACTATGTCACTTTCGTTTAACTTTAAATTTCGGTTTCCAAAAGTCAACATATTAGACAACCGTCCCGGCCATAATACGAGACAATGTGGGAAACAGACATTCAACATTCAACACAGAGAAAAACCCAACGACGAAGAGGGCGGGAAGAAGGAATTGAATTAATTGGAATTGATCGTATGGCGTGGCTCGGCCATGCAGGCGTGGTCCCTGCTGAATGTTACCTTATATCGTTTATTCATATTAAGTATATTGTTCCAAATACAAATTCTTTCAACATCCAATAAAAAGTGGTGGGAAATACAATGCTTGTAAAAGAGTGAATACTTGAGCCGTAATGTTTCGGCATTACTAGGGTTTTGTGTCCAATTCTTAACCAATCGACCTGAGTCGTCACAAGAGTACAATATATCCCTCATCTCAGTCACTCCTATTACCCAGTACCTTTATCATTCCGTTTCTCAAATCGCTAATAAAGGTAATCCACTCTTCCTTGCTTAGAAAGCAGTATAGAACTCAGGCGACAATCACTTCATCATTTTCACATGACAAAAAATTAATCAGGTTTGACCTATCCATCCTAGAACGTCTTGCTACACCTCAGAATTATCAGCATTTATAAAAATCTTATATCACGTCCATCTGATAGTGGAATGACAATATAACTGTTCATATTGGAAAGTCAGTCTCCTCACTCAACTTTCCACTGTAGAGTGTACACTCAGCATCTTCAGTAGACTGAACAATAGAGCCGGAAACTCACATTCGAACGTCTTAGGACGTATTCAGAAGTTTGTGCTCTAAATGATCAAGTCACCCATAAATGTAGCCCACACTGACTTCAGTGGGTCCCTTGACAAAGCTCCCCACAACTAACTGTTATCGAAGTTAGGAAATGTCGGGATTGGAGACAAATTATTAATGTGGACAAATGACTTCCTAGTTGGGCGTCAACAAAGAGTGCGGGTGGGCTCAAAGTTTTATGGATGGAAGAATGTGTATAGCAAAGAGCCACAGGGTACATTTTTAGGGCCACTCTTGTTCCTCCTGTATGTAGATGATTTACCTAGTCTCCTATCATCATCGATTTTGTTGTACGCTAATGATGTCAAGATACGGAAAGTGATCAAAAATAAATGTGATACTTTAGAGTTACAACATGACTTGAAGAAATCATCTGAATGTTCTAGAATCTGGCAGTTGCCTATAAATGCTTCCAAGTGCATCATGATGCACATTGACCATTTATATACAGATACATACATGGTGAATAATATTGAGCTACCTGTTGATCAGACACACGACAACCTGAAAGTCATCGTTTGTTAAGATCTCAAACCACTGCACACTGCCGTGTAATATTCGCCAACGGTTTTAGAATTCTATTGTTATTACATAGAGTTTTCAGATACACCGATTCTAAAGCCTTTTTGACTTTGTATCAAGTGTTCATTCGTTCTAAACTGGAGTATTACATGCCCTTGCCTGAATAGAAAGTGAGCTTTTGGAAATGGTTCAAAGAATCCCAAGTAAAATGATTCCCGGAATCGCAAATTTCCCGTATGATGACAGACTGGCTAAACCAAATCTATTTCACTTCTCATGTGGAAAGACTACAGACCAAATCGCGACCACACGGATCATTGTTGAACAATTAATTGAATGAAATTCATTACTATACATCAACTTCATAGACCATGAAAAAGTATTTGACATTGTGGATAGGAGAAACTTATGCAATCTCCTATGGCACTATGGTGTGTATGAGAAGATTGCCAACATCATATGGAATCCAAACGATGGACTACACTGTGAAATGGTGAATGAGGGGATGCTGACAGATGCGTTTTAATTGAAGACCGGTGTCGGAAAAGGCTGTTTACTCTCTCTCTTTCTCTTTTTTTTGGTTCTCGACTGGAGCGTGAAAACATTCACATCGAAGGGAGAGCACGGAATGCAATAGACAGCTTGGATGCAGCCAGACGATTTGGACTTCCCGGATAACGTGGCCAATCTATCACATACACACTGACAAATGCAGGTCATGATAACCAGCGTAGAAGAAGCCTCTGCATCAGTAGGATTCAACATATGTAAAGGAAGAAGCAAGATCCTCAAATATTATATATAGTACATCAACACAATCATACTCGGTGGAGAAACTCTGGAAGAGGTGGAAACTTTTACGTATCTAGGCGGCATCTTTGGTAAACGAGGAGGGTCTGATACAGGCAAGTATTGGCAAAGCAAGGGTCACATTTCTGCAACTGAAGAACATATGGAAAAACTGTAAACTAATATCAGTATCAAAATCTTCAATACGAATGTCAAGATAGCATAGCTGTACAGAGCTGAAACTCGGAAAACCACCAGAACCATCATCAAAAAAGTACAGGTATTTATAAACCAATGTCTACGCAAGATGCTCAATGTCCGTTGACCGAATACCATCAGCAACAGCCAACTGTGGGAGAGAACAAACTAGCTCCTAGATGAATGGAAAATCAGGAAAAGCCGTTTGGGGGAGATAGGACGTACATTAACGAAATTACCAAACTGCGTGAAGAGGCAAGCCCTGAATTGGAATCCTGAAGGGAAACGGAAAAGAGGAAAGCCAAAGAACACATTCTCCGGGAATCGGAAGCACACATGAAAATGATGAATAGTGGCTGGAAACAACCGGAAAGGGTGGTTCAGAACAGAGTTGGATGGAGAATGCTAGTGAGTGTCCTATGCTCCCCCATGAGAGGTAACAGGCGCACGTAAGTTGTAGGTAATGGAAGAACTTAGTGTGACCTGACCACAATTTTTTAATCACCTAATGATAGATTTGCATCTGATACGGTCTCATCTTTCTTATCTTTCAGAACCGGTACGCTAAAAAAAGGTTTTAAAGCCCAGAACAAATTATTTGTCAGTTGGCTATCGACCTCTCATCGAACCAACAATGAATGGGATTCATCACTTCAGTATGTGATTGAATCTCTATCTGTTGACACTTCCAAAGAAAAGTTGGGTCAACTGCGAGACTACTGTTGCCAGGACAAACACAGTCACCCAGCCTCCTATCCTTCCAAAATTGAAGCCAAGACTGAGGACACTTATTTTAACTGCATGCGTTACCCCCACTTTAGAGTTTTTGAAATAAGTTCAGATGGACCAGAGCCTCAATTTAAATTCTCTCACTCCTGCCCAGAAGGGACAATTAATGGAGCAAATGAAAACAGAAGTTGCTTTGGCGAGTGCCAGAGAACTCTTAGAGGTGGATCTTTATATCGTTATCCCTAATTATCGTAGAAAATGTCTGATAAATGCTTCGAAAAATGTGTCACTAAGCCAGGAACAAGCCTTGACAATTCTGAACAGGTAATATACATCTCAAACGCTTTAATCTTGGCTTAGAAATGCGTAGGTTTATGCATGGATCGCTACATAGATGCTTGGAATCTAGTCTCTAAAGTTTTCGCGTCACGCATCAAACGTGAAGCCGAAAAGTTGTAAAAATCCCAACATTTAACGAAAGTAACGTGTGATGTATATAGTTTTCTTAGATAAAATATCTTTTTGATCAACTATGATTGTCTTTTTGTCTTGTTATTATAATATTAGTGGGTTGGTCCCGACGCATTGATTTATTACCTATACTAAATTAGCTAGTAGCTTTAAGAATGTTCACTTTTTCAAACAAACTGCGCCCTTAACGTCACCTTGCACTATTTTAGGGCTTAGTTTCGTGGACTATTTACTATGTGTTTTGCTCTCATTCCCAATTGTTTCCGTTTTGCACCTCATATTCTACCAGGTGTTTTTCTCCTATTGCCATGTTATTCATACCCCAAACCTTTTACATCCCTATCCATGTAGACTTGTGTGGAGAATGACAAAAGTTATTTATTCTAAACTTATGATTGTTCACCACGAGTCCGTAACGCGATTTTAGCGGGATCACACCTCGTTTTTTGATTTCCTTAAAACTACAACAGTTTGAATCCGAAGTGCCTACTACTAAATATTTATTCATGTTCAGTTAAGTTGCAACATATGTATCGAGTTGGATAAATTCACTTTTAAAATATTATCGTTGTATTTCAGATAGATTTTTCTAATATAATTCCGACGTTTATTTATGTCGCGAGGGAATTTTTCATTCCCTTTTAGTTTGTAACAGAATCTATTGACAGAAACCTTTTCTGTTTCGATTTGTACGTTAATAACTTGTAGCATAGATTGCCATGTATTTGTGGAGTAGATAAATATCTTAAAAATGTGTTGTAAGGTCATGTAACGTCAATGATCCAATATCATTATCTAGGTAATTGTTTTGATCACTAACTAAGATTGAATTAAAAGACCCAAGTTTGTTTCAATCATACTTTAAGGTGTAAAGTCGTCTTTGTATACTGGAGATACTATATATATATATATATATATATATATATATATATATATATATATATATATATATATATATATATATCGACTCACTGAAGCGATTTGTTTCAGTTAAGTAAATAACTCGTGAATACTACGTAAATCACTCATAAACGAGATAACTCGGATCCTAAATGCTTTCGTTCTCTATAGAATCGTAAGGTAAATCCTTTTATTAATCTTTATGTCCAGTAAATGGTCAATCATTATATATTGATTAAGTTAATCGATACATTATACAAACCAAGAGGCATTGTAACCTAAGTACTATAAAAGCAATGTCATAAAAGTGCCCAGAAGAACTGTGAAGAAGAAATATGGTGGCTTTTCAAATAAAGTACTCACTGGTTTCTGTTCTTGACCACTTAGTAGCCTGTTAAATCACTCTGGGACGTAATTTCAAAAGATACTGTCTTACAATCTGCTAACAACTATCTTTTACACCCTGGCGTCACTTCCGCTGTTGTCTTACCAAACGGATGTCATATTTAATATATACCCGCCCCACTTAACCGATGTTTGAGAACGATAAACTATTTATATCCTCTCCTAAAGCTCGTACTTGATACCCAAATTATTTACTGGATGCTACCTCCAAGTAAAGACAATACCACCATGACAATGGTAACAGAATATTGTCATATCAACGAGACAAAGTGTAGTAAACGCAGAAATACTCTTTACAATGTCGTGAGTCTTGAATTTTGTTCAAGCTCGCTATCCTACACAAAGAGTTTTAATGAGCAATCATACAAAAGGGATATTTTGCCATTTACACTAACTAGCATCAGATAAATATTCCAGGTGCCTATGAGAAGCTGGCACTTAGTATATATTTCCACCAAATGCCCTGGTATGGCCGAGGGCGGAGAGGGTCCGCTCTCCCTCTCTAGATGCTCTCACATGACCACGCGTATACAGCCACTGCCAGGAAAGTCCCACTCACTGACTTCTCGCGGCTAGGATGTTGTTTACGAAATTAAGAGGACAAAAGGCGAATGTCCTGCGCCTTCACCGGGTTGGTGCATATGGAGGATCCACCTAGGGGAGTTGGAAAACCCTGATTTCATACCAATGGTGCACATGGGCTCCAGCATCCTGAGGGAACAAATAGCGTATCAACCAATTGTTGGTCACCAGATACCATGGGACTGCATCTCTTTACATTGCTCCACTGGATTAGACCTTTATGTCAAAAGCTCGTGGGGTGGCCCTCAACAGAGAGCCACCTGCTTCGGTTTGGGCTCCCGGGCAGTATCCTAGCCCTTACACAAATCAATGATAATTGCTACTGGCTTCATTGTTATTGAGTTGGGCATATGTATTTGGTTCCCCCTTGTACCAATGTTTATGTGTTCAAATAAATAAATCCACGAGAAATCAGCTTTGTGAAACACTTAGTATTTCAATAACAAAACTGTGAACCAAACGAACCAAGTAAAAATGCGACGACAATCGATGAGGATTTGTTCGACACCAGAAATGAATCAAGATAATTTCCTACGATTTGCTTACGCTGGTTAACAGTCAGACTTGTCTAAAGTAAACTCAGTAATACTGGACACTAATTTATCAGTAACTGCATGAACATAAATGTACAACTAACCGTTTATAGTCAATGTGACCTCTCCTATTTAGGATGTAATTACTCGTCAAACATAATTTTAAAACAATTTTGCATAATACACACCAATCAACTAAACTCTTATTTACCAATACCAAGCAGTCATTCAACATGTATATTACTACTAAATTATGTGTAAACGGATATTTAACAGTTATTGACAAAGTTGTATAGCACAAACTGGCTTCTTAACAGCACGACCTAAGTAGAGGTTCTTGGAAACTTTTTCTGTGTTCATTTCCTCATTCCTAGAAGCTTAAACAATAAACCATAAATACGTTGCACGGCTTTAAACTCTACTTGAGTTCAGATTTCGTAGACAATGTAACTAAGTTATATATCAGCCTAAGTTACCTGGAATCGCCATAGTGAGATGATAGATTAACAAAATAATAGCCAGAATACGAGGGTAATCATAATGAACATGACTACCCGCTGAAATATTTAGTGTCAGTTGTGAAAATACTTTAATTAATCCACCTATTTTAAATCAGGTTGAACTGAATACTTCTAAATGACAAATGTGTACACACATTTTTCATTTTGTAAGTCTTATGAATCATTGCAATGTTAAATACTAGGGAATTCAAATGAAAGCACTGCAGTTGTTGCCATCTTTTCCTACTTGTCTACCGTCTGAGGAAACGATTAACGAATACAATGTAATTCATAAATCTTATTGTTATAGCGGAAAAGAATATTCTCAGTTTGCTATGATATAATACGACCTAGGCGGTAGGTTGTACAGTCACATGATTTGCACATTCACGCAGTATCAAACCTACGATTAAAAACCAAATTATAGAGACAGAAAGTTTATTCAATCACAGCCAAGTTCAAAGTGTAAATCGATCATCGGAAGGAATTTACAGTATCGTATTTTGTCTCGAAAATTTACTGTAGTTGGATGTCTGTGTTTGTATTCACTCGTCGACCAGTTACATCTAACTTTCACTAACCATAGATCAGTTATATGTATGATGAATGGGAAAAATGTAGCTGTAGAAAATTTTTCACCACTGATGATGAGTGACAGATACTATCTGTTGAAAAATATATGTAGAAAAACCCTTTTTTGAAATAACTATAATCCGAATGCATGTTATACGGGGACTTGTTGCAATACTTTACAATTCATCTTAACGAATACTCATTGTAGTGGGAGTTAATATGTTAAATAAAGATATTATTACTGCATAATATGCATTGAAGAGGAAAGTCAAGTGTCTGTAGTAACTGTGATGGAATAATGTAAAATATGAAATGAAACTGAACTCAAGATGTAACGAAAAGTCGATAATTAATTAGTTTAACTACATAACTGACTGAGCAGTGTGTACGATGACCTGTGTTATTTCTATCTGATCCTTTAATGTTGATCGATCGAAATTACGGATGTTAAGCTGCGTGACACTGGTTCGAATCCCAAATAAAGCATCAGTTCCCTTGAGATTGCATGTATGTTTTGATGCCAAGTAGCAACGAACATTACTTCTAGAACCTTTTAGAGGTGACTGAATCACAGGTGTTGTTAAGAACTAAAAAATTGTAGAGCTCAAAGAACAACTGCTTGAGGCTGACCATGTACGGTCTTCCTGTGACAATTTTTTGATGTGTTAGCTCCTTACTTCATGAGCCGAAAATCCATTGGATAAGTTGAGGCATGACATTTTTAACCCCTTCCTTTGGTTTTGTGAGGGTAGTATCGCTTCAAGTGTTAGCTATTTATGTTACGAGCTTCTGTGTCATCACATCCCTATACAATCGGGATTACGACTACCCTTGGATCTTAAATTTTATAGTTTTAGTCTTATCGTCATAAACTTGGTTGTCCTGGGTACAACGCAACTACTATTCATGTTATTCAGTATTTTATGATAACTTTGTATTATCAAGAATATTTATTAACTCGTTTTTAAAATCAAACACTATAACACTCAGCTAAGAAGAGAATTGTTGACAAATTCAAGGTGTGTATGTGATAAACGATTTCCGCGAATCTATGTAGCAAAAAGAGATTTGATTTAAATGTATCAATAATGGAAAGGAATTAATACCTGTCAGCCTGAGACCATGACTAAAAGACTCCAATGATAACTGCTTAAAATTAGCTTCGATTCTTTATTTTGAGAATAGATTTTATAATATGTTGACTTCATATGGTTTATAAAGTGTATCGTCTGCACCGAAAGTCTGTTGGGAAAGATGCGATAATTTTCAGGCTCAACTTCTTGCATGTTTTAGAAATTAACATTACTAGGGACATTGACTATCCATGATGAATAACCTACTATCACTACCTCACTCTTGGTACAGTTGACAACGAGATTTAACCGTTGAATTTGAAACATGACATTTTTGATTAAACTACAATTGAACTTGCCTTCTTGACATAAGACCTCAAGAAAACTAGCATTCTTCTCAATACAACTTAATTGGATCATCATGTCAGGAGGGTGTTCTCATTACTGTTGAATGATGAATAATAGGAAACTACTGAATTCACTACCTAAAACATCAATTTTCTGAATTTTTTCAAGCCATTTAAATATATCAAAATGGTTTTACTTCATATGCTTCTATTATTCTCATCTTTTAGATATTTTCAAAGAAGTTTCCTCATTTCCCTATCTTTATACTATAAGGGGGTATTTTTTGTTTCGTTTTATGTAAACTACTTATTAGTAGTAATTTTCTTGATGAGTTTTTTGTTGTTGTTTATTCTCTACATTGATTGATTTGTTTACAGTATGTGGAATAAATCCAGTTATATTTGGGGTTCACTTGGTATTGTTTCGCTTGAATCTTCCCACCTAGGTTTAAGACTGCAATTGATCAGTCTGTTATTTGCATATGTGCATACTGTGCATATTGCCTTAATTCACAATCTTTATAAGCAAAGATGAATAGTGGCTAGTAGTGGAATCCAGAGCTCGCATTTCATCCTATTTGGGACTCGTCAGCTGGATGTACCTGCATCTCAGAGTTAATGTTCATTCTGAAGGTACCTCCAGCTGACAAGTCCCAAATAGGACGAAACGCACGTCCTAGATTCCACTGCTAGCCACTATCCATATTTACTTATATTTGGGGTTGTTTTTGTTTTCCTTATTTCTCATTTTCTGACACATTCAATTCACATCTGATAGACAAATATACTTTTTTCTTTATATACACAAGGAATAATTAACATTATCTACTGAGCTTATGTAACAGCATTTAGGTATCATCATCATCATTATGATTAATACATTAATCTTACTATAATGAAATTGGCAGATTAGATTTCAGTGAAATATGTATATGTGTGTAGATTTGTACATTAGTGATAGAGATTGAAACGAATTCATTGTTAGTGTATACTTTCCAAATTAATTAATCTGTTTACATTTTCCAAGTATTACCGACTATTACTATTCATACAATTGCTATAATAATAATATCTCATAGGTATCTTTTATTTCTCTAATCTCAGTTGGATATTATTAATTCTTTCAAAACTTACATAATCTTCTTTGTGTTCATCAAATGATTCTATTCTCTTTTATGGATATATCTATCTATCTACCTATCTATATCTATATATATCTATTACATTTGATTGTTTAACATCATTTATCACAGTATGTGGGCTTTTATGAATTATTTCCACAATTGAAATATCTTTGATCTTTCTTCTTTATTATTATTTTATTTTACCTACTACATTGACACTGTTCTATTTATTCATTCTTTCATTCACACTCACATTCACTTATCCTGTTTACTGGTCAATTTTTCCGTGTAATTTACTTACGGCCTTTTTGTTTTTTGTTTTTTTTGTTGTTGTTATGGATACACTGGATGAGTGTTGGTACGGGAAGTGATAGTGTTGGGGGGGGTGAGGGTTGAAAGAAATAGATAGATGTTGAATATATTCCATGTAAGTGATAATATTAAAGTGAATATTAATATGATTATATCATAATATATCGGTTTATTATTTGTAAATAAATTTTTGTTCATCTAGTTAAGGGAAAGTTATATTCAGAATTAGTTTTTATGTTTTGAAAAACGAGTTAATTTTTTTTCCCACTTTGAACTGTTAATGGATGTATTTGTTATTGTTATATCCCGGTAGGAATGATGAATGGTAACTTTTAGGATCCATTTATGGACCAATACTAAACGTATATTTTCATCGTATAATCCAATCACACTTGATGGCGAAACTCTGGAAGATGTAGAGTCCTTCACATACCTGGGAAGCATCATCGATCAACAAGGAGGATCCGATGCAGACGTAAAGGCGAGGATCGGCAAAGCAAGGGTCGCATTCCTACAATTTAAGAACATATGGAACTCAAAATAACTTTCAACCAATATCAAAGTGAGAATCTTCAATACGAACGTCAAGGCAGTTTTACTGTACGGAGCTGAAACTTGGAGAACTACAACGGCCATCATCAAGAAAGTACACGTATTTATAAATAGCTGTCTATGCAAGATACTCAACATCCATTGGCCGGATACCATCAGCAATAGCCTTCTGTGTGAGAGAACAAACCAGCTTCCAGCTGAAGAAGAAATTCGGAAAAGACGATGGAAATGGATGGGACACACATTAAGGGAATCATCAAACTGCATCACGAGTCAAGCCCTAACTTGGAATCCTGAAGGGAAGCGAAAAAGAGGAAGGCCAAAGAACACATTGCGTCGGATAATAGAAGCAGATATGAAAAGGATGAATTACAACTGGACGGAGCTAGAAAGGATTGCCCAGGACAGGGTTGGATGGAGAATGCTGGTGAGCGGCCTATGCTCCTTCACAAGGAGTAACAGGCGTAAGTAAGTAAGTAAGTAATTGTTATGTAACTAACCTGTTCATATTCATGTCGCTCTTGCTATAAGCTTTATTTTGACCCATAAACTATTATTATACGTCTTACCATTCTTGAGTTATACCCAGTATATTAATTACTACCTCCCTCATTCACAGCCACATCTGGCTAATTCTTCTATAAATGTTGTTTCATATTATATTGGTACGTTGTGGTCTGTTTGATTGGTATATAAACTGAGTATGCTTGAAATAAATGACTCATATTGCGGAGCCTGAGATTGGTGTTCTGAGCTCAACTGGCTGGGCTAGACAGGGAAGCGGGATCAATCGGGACTCTAGGTTGCTCGCACGTGTTTTATGCGTCACTGTGTTCGATCGACAATTTGCTGCTCTCTGATTGGCGGTATCGTTGCGTTACACAAAAACAGGGCATACAGGTTCACAAGTTCTAACAGTTATGCTCTGAATTATCTCAGTCGATTCAATTGTCAATAACATAGTATATGGCATATATGTATATGCACAGGTCGTTCAGCTTCTCATATTAATATCAATACAATGGGATAAAATTATTTAGATAAATGCCGGAGCAATGTAGTTAGCATAGTAATCGTATCATTGATAGTAGAAAACATTAAACATAGATTATATGATTCAAGAAGAGATTAAGATCATTTTGAAAGTCAAAGAAGATAAATAGTGAATGTATGTACATAATTTCGACTCATTTTTTCAGTTATGTTACTCAACGTTTTCAAACATTGATTGAGATTATTGAATAGATCCTAATCAAGTAGTCTGTATTTATACCAATACGACTCAGACTAGCAGAGAATTATTTCATGAACTGATAACAGTGTTTTGATATAACACGTTCAATTAAATAACACCATTCTATGCAAAGATCGATAGTGGCTAGCAGTGGAGTTCAGGATGCTTGTTTCTTCCCATTTGGGACTCGTCAGCTGGATGTACCTACCTCTCAGAGTTGATATTCACGCTGGGATTCGAACTCAGTACCGTTTGCGTCAAACACCATCGAGTTATCCAATTGCAGTCTGAAACACCAATGGGAAGATTCGAACAAACAATACCAAGTAACTTTAAATTTCATCCCATTGCATAAGCAAGTGGTTATCAGGACTCAGTAGCTAAGTGAATAACGCAATGGCGCTTGAAGCGAACGGTACTGAGTTCAAGTCCCAGGGTAAACATCAACTCAGATGCAGGTACATCCAGGTGATGAGACCCAAATAGGGCTAAACGCGCGTCCTGGATTTCACCATTCTATATATCTCTGTAATAAACTTAATGTACATAACAAATATGTGAATTTCCAAACACAATTAACACTGTAATCCAATAACCAATGCCTCTTCCTACTTAAGACTTATCAACTACAGTCGGGCTCATCAATGTAGAATTATGGTTTAAATCGTTATTAATAATGCTAGAATAATTGACCTAATCCTAAAACTGTAGATTTGTTATGATGTGACTATTTAATTTATAAGATCTTACTTGCAAGTCATATCATTGTCTAATTTGACTCATCGTATCATGAAAATCCGTACTATGATATTTACCACTTAGAAAGAACATATTTTGGCTGGGGAGAGAATATTATATTTAATGTCGAAGGGTATGGGTTACACAAGAATGATTACACCTGAAATGCTGAGCCACTCTATACTGATTAATTAGGGTTCCCGCGTTCACTACTCTTGAAATTCTCTTCGTGTTAATTGTTGAAAGTGAATCTTCTCAGTATTTATATGTTCAGCTTTGAAGAACGTGTGGTTAGTAACCAATATCACTAAATGTGCTTTAAGTATTCTACTACTCCACTCTTCAACATACGTAAACACTTAAACTGTGACTATAGACAATATCGAAGTATTTAAATGATGAACTGATATACTACTGACAACTGGAACTATAAAAACACGTATTAAACAACATAAGAAAGAATAAATTGACAAAATGAAAGATATGGAATAATCTTAAGAATAAAGATGTAAGAAAAACTATATTTCTAAACCTAATGGAAGTATCTTGACTATTTTAGCTGATTCTAAGTCATATCTTCCAATGTTTCTAACGGCTAATCGTAATAATAATGTGGACTTCAACAAGGCAATTTGTGTCTATGTGTTTTTGGAACATCTTGTATTTGAACACTTAAACATTGAATTCCTAACCACTTTCTGTGTTTTCAAATATCCTATGCTCTTCAATCGCGAACTAAAAACTAAAAGTGGGGGATAAGCTTTATTTCTAAGATTACTTTATGTGCAAGGAAGAGAGTTGTTTCTAAGATGATGTATGATAAGTCTTGTTAATTTGAACGCTTTATTCGGTTCCTAACTAACTTGTTCAAAACTTGATGACAGATTTTTTATTTGAATAGTTATTAAATCCACAAACAAAATATTATATGTTTTGTACAAGTGTTTGTTTTACAGTGTTGAGTCGGCTTTCCGAGAACTGCAACGGAGCCTCCAGAGGCCCTAAAAGAGACGAAGAGTCCTAGTCAATCAGAGCATGATGGAGCTTTCTAGAATATCAACGTGGCGTGCTACTGTTGGTCAGTAGCATAATATGTCTTTTAGCGGATTGTTGATGTTGATTTAACAAATGTTAACACCTATAAATACCTGTGTTTTTCTGTACAAAAATGAACCTTTTGAGTAAAGTGTTTTTCGCTTATTTTGCGCCTTTTCTCTCGAGTTTAGGTCGCTGCGTAGTTCTAGCTTGCGGGTTACCAGAATAGCTTAGAAACCGAATAAAGCGTTCAACTTAACATGACTTATCATACAGTATATTTGAAACAAATTGGTAAATATAACACGATAGCTTACCAGTGAGAAGATAGAAACATGAATAGACGGTACAAGACTTCTATCTGCCAAATCAAATTACCGATTGTTGTGACTTTAATCGTTTAATTCACTAGCAGATCTAAACTAGACCACCATTGAAGACCTGAAAGCACTGGACGGGCGTGTTGTCCTAGTATGGGACTCCTCAGTGGTGCGTATCTACAATCCTGCACATGGGACTCGAACCAAAGACTTTCTGTTCCACGCGCAAATGCCTAACCTCTAAACCACTGAGACGGTCGGCACCAAGTAGTGTTCATGTCTAACTTCAATTGATCCATGATTATTGTATTTATATGCATCTGGCGTGTAAATAATACCAAATCAATAGACACTTCTTATAAAAGCTCTCTTTTAAAAATCTACCTGTTTAATCTGGAATCAAAATGCAACATAATTGTAGTATAACAAACTTGTATTGTTCGACCGATACCTAACAGCTGTACTCAAATCCTTATTCCGTATACTCTGTTCGTATCAATTTCCAGCATACACCTGACAATGCTAAGCATTTCAATTACAATTTCCTAGACGTCTTGTTCAATATTTAATTTAAATAAGAATAATATAGTCTGCAGAATGAATCAAATTCAATTTCATCCTTTTTTAAGGTTACTCATCAGCCTAGAGCCACAAGTATTAATACACTTAAGCATTTAAAGTAAATGAAATGTAGATGAGTATTCGAAACGTGAAAGATAATCATTAAAAAAGAAAGCAGGTACTAAAATACAGTATTCAACACAATAGCTAAGATTTGTACATTTCTTATTGATCATACAAAGCAGTACAGATAATGTCGTGATCATTGAATGTTCATAGTAAAATTGGGTAATTACAATAAATTATTGGCTTACTAATTTTATGAATTCAGTGTTCATCTTGTTGTGTTAATGAGGTATGGCAACTTGGACCGATGCATATATGTGCCTGGTCCTACGTTGTAACTGACTGACTGAGTGGCTTACTTTAGCCATACAACCCCGTATAAACTGCACAATACAGTTATACTACTAATTAGTAGCTTAAATAGTTTTGCTAAATTTATTAACTTGACTTTTATATCCGGAGTCTGACAGAGTGTGTTTATCCTAAGCTCTAATGATTCTGAATTCCAAGATATGTGAAGATGTAAGCAAGTTCGAAAGAAAAAAACAATTTGACACTTCAGTTTTCTCTGATCATCAATGGTTATTTAATTAAAGATGAAAACTATCATCTCTGAATTACTATTATAATTACTCTTAACTGAAAATCATTACTGTATGGGTGTATGTGTGTGGTTTTTTATAATGATTCTAGAACAGTAGATAAATTATTCTATCAACTATAGAATCCTTCACACACTTGGGAAGCATCATCGATGAACAAGGAGGTTCAGATGCAGACGTAAAGGCGAGGATCGGCAAAGCAAAGGCCGCATTCCTACAGTTGAAGAACATATGGAACTCAAAACAACTTTCAACCAATATCAAAGTCAGAGTCTTCAATACGAACGTCAAGGCAGTTCTACTGTATGGAGCTGAAACTTGGAGAACTACAACAACAAGATACAAGTATTTATAAATAGCTGTCTTCGCAAGATACTCAACATCCATTGGGCGGATACCATCAGCAATAGCCTTCTGTGGGAGAGAACAAACTAACTTTCAGCTGAAGAAGAAATTCGGAATAGACGATGGAGATGGATAGGACATACATGACACAAATCATCAAACTGCATCACGAGGCAAGCCCTAACTTGGAATCGTGAATGGAAGCGGAAGAAAGGAAGGCCAAAGAACACATTACGTCGAGAAATAGAATCAGATATGAAAAGGATGAATGACAACTGGATGGAGCTAGAAAGGATTGCCCAGGACAGGGTTGGATGGAGAATGCTGGTGAGCGGCCTATGCTCCTTCAGGAGGAGTAACAGGCGTAAGTAAGTAAGTAACTATTGACCAGTGTAAAGTCAAGGTTCAGTTGAGTTTTCTTCTTATATTAGTAAAATTTGAGTTGGTCCGAAACACTGAAGTGTATTTTTCAATTAAGCAAATTTGTAAATGATTATAGATTGAAAATAGAAAAACAATTTACCTCATATATGACCTAAGTGTTATTTCACAGAAGAAATAAATGTTGTTTTAATAAAACAAAATATAAGATCATCTTGGTCAACTGACGAAGCTTCAGGAGTCTGAAATTGCTGGAAATAAAGTTAATGTTCAATCAAAATGATATAGGGTAATGAAAATCACCGAAAATTATGGACAATCATACATCTGTTTCATTTTAGCTCAAAACCAATCAACAGTAAGTATTCACCACTCCATTGACTCGTCATTGAGTATTAAACTATATTATGTTTGTTTAGTAACTAATACTGCTTCAACTTTATTGACCTACTTGTAATGTACTGACTATTTTAATTAATGCCACCTAAGATTTACTGTCTTTTGATTTAAGGTCATTGGAAGTGGTCGATAGGAATTGTAACTTAGGTTTCACGTTATATCTTACTCATTAGGCAGCCATGCCATGTATATTGAGGAAAATGCTGTTCGTTATGAGTTTTTAACACCTATCATCAAGTTTCACAGTTTTAAGCATATCTATTTATTTATTCTGACCATGACTGACCTCTTGTAGGACTATAGTATTTGACATGAATACTGATCAACATCATATCTGTCTAGTCCTATATATTGATAGATTTATATAGACTATAATTTTAACTAGTTCTGGTCCAAAACCTACAGTGGACATCAGTTTCTCCATAACCAGTATTACTTACTGACCCGTATTATCTCGGAAGGAACGTAAGTTCGGTATTTCTATGCAGCTACATCCAACTATTTTCCATCCATCAATTACTTCTGAGAAGTCCAACCCTAGAATGGAATAGCTGTCTAATGTCCATCCAGATTTCAATGACAAACTAGCTATGATTAGTTCGTAATTTAAACTATAACCGTTATTATCATTATTAAAAATGCATAATACAGTATTAAAAACATATACAAAGATACTTATTAGTAGTAGCGATAGTAATAATAATAAAGATGATACCTTTATGTTTAAAACAAAACCAGTACATGTGCCAGTAAGTATTGGTCATCTACACAGAGAACAATGTAAACCTACATAAAGATGTATAACATGCAGTAAAATAGTTTGCTTTTAAGAAGACATATATCATCAGATTATACTCATCACTGATTTGATTGAAATCAATATATGTCACCTCAAACATACATACATACACGAAATAGACAACTTCACTTTCTATCACTTTTGTCTATGTTCCTTTTCTCTTGTATTAATGTGTGATTGTGTGTGTGTGTGCGTCAGTTTCCCTCAAAAAAAAATTCCTCCTGTTTTTTTCTACACATAATCTTGAACAGACTACTGAAGTTACTGAAATTAGAAAAGAAAATGAATTTTTTTTTATTTTCTCATTAAATACAAATAATGAGAATTTAGTTACTATGCTTGTCTTTTTTTTTTAAAAAAAAAAGAGAAAGTAAACTTATGAATAAAATCAAAAAAAAGAAAAGAAAGAAAGAAACAAAAATTCTAAATGTCTACATGTATATGCTTATTTCTCTTTATGACTGTATATCCATGTATGTATAGGCGTTTGTGTATATCATAAAATGGAACAATGAATGGAAGCATGATATATATATATGTAAGTCCCTTTATGTTTATCTTAAATTCGATTGAAGTACATATAAATGACATTCTCATCAGTAGTAGTACTAGTACTAGTAGTAGTAGTAGTGGTGGTAGGAATAGTACCATTCATAATGTATGTGACTCTTAGATATTCATTCCATTTCAACTGGACAATATAAATTGAATATCATATTAGTTGTCAATGGATTATTAACTATTAAAAACTATTCAATGATACCTATTTATGATGATTCTTTTCATCATCAATAAAATATTCAATTATGATGATTGACTCCATGTTGATTTGTTTGCAAATTAAAACAAAATATTAAAACAAACAACAACACTAACTAGTGTATATATATATATATATATATATATATATACATGATTGTGTTTATATAATGTATCTGTGTTGTTTGTTTGTTTGTTTCTATGTGTGTGTGTGTGCGGTGGCGGGGGTTGCCTGATAACAAAAAAACACATTCAAAAGTAAAACTATATGCATATATGTATACATGATAGTTCATTTAAACAACGTTAACTTTTGTTGTTGTTGTTCAATTGTCAACTGTATAATTAAAACAATAGAAAAGTAAATATAATGAGAACATTTTAAAGTTTTAACAGATTAAACTTTCAATAACAACAACACCAACAACAACAATAAAAAACAAAAACAAGAACAACAACGAAAAAAACAAACAAAAAACAACTTGATATTTACACAAAAATACTTTGATCTCTTATTTTTTTTCTCTTGTCGTTTTGAGATAATAAAAGAGAAAAGAAAGGAAAAAAAAGAAAGAAAAGTTAATTTGATAGAAAAGAACATGTATGTATTCAAGGTAAAATTAAAGTCAAAGTAGATGACCTTGATTTCAGATTGTTAATTTTAAAATATCAGAAGGGCTTTGTGGAGATTTTAGAAATTTCACAGATTGAAATCATGAGTCAGTTGAAGCTAGACCACCATGGAAAACCTGGAAGCACTGGACGGCGCAACTTCGTGGATTGGTTGAAGTTAGACATTAACACCGTTGGGTGCTGGCTCGGTGGTCTAATGGTTAAGTGCTCGCGCACGAAACCAGTAGGTCCTGGTTCCGAATCCCGCGGGGTGCGGGGTCGTGGATGCGCACTGCTGAGGAGTCCCATACTAGGACGAAACAGCCATCCAGTGCTTCCAAGTTTTCCATGGTGATCTAGCTTCAACTGACTCATGATTTTAATCTGTGAAATTCTAAAATTGTAACAGTCATTATTAATAAATTAAATAATAGAACTTTCTATTCAAATTACAGCTGGATTATTATGGAAAACCTGGAAGCATTGGATGACCGTTTCGTCTTAAGACGAGACTCTTCAGTAGTGCAAATCCGCGATCCTATATGTGAGACATGAAACTGTAGACTACTGAGCTAGCTGGCATCAAACAATGTTAATGTTTAACTTCAACCTGTAATGTTTCCTAATTGAACGCTAAATTTGGTTCTTAAGCTATGCTAGTAACTCCGGTACACAACGATGACGACGACAACCCTAGTCGAAAATACTCTCATTTATATATTGATTCGTACACACGTCTTGACTAGTAATTAGGATGAAATCGTATATATGAAAAGTACTTACAGTTATAATAAATCAAATGGTCAGTATAGTTCATGTTAACTAAATACAAGAATATGGTCTGTTATACATAATAAAAGATTACACTGGAAAACAAAACAAATATTACACTGAAGATGCTACAGGTATTCGGAGTTTGACAACGCTTTACCCAGTAACACCTTCTGATATGAATCGTACCCACCAAGTGAAATCAAAAGACAGAAGTGAGGAGGTTCGAAGATATATTTGGTAGGCTATCAATATATCGAGGATCGTCTGGTCTAATCTGGCTAGCGATTGCAGGGGTTGTTGATCACGGCGTTCACACTCGTGCTCTGGTGCGGATGCATGACCGAGCGCCTTCAGCTAGGTGAATCTATTAAAACTAATCTGATCAGCATCCAATGTCGAAGAATTACAGAGCTATTCATTTTGGGGATTTATTTACCGCTACAACACTTAGTAATCATCATATTTAATTAAAGCGGAATTACTGTTGAATGAAACTCATAATAAGTAAATCAGTCTAATTTTGACTTTTCTTCCCATATCATATTACAACCAATCCACGAAATTGTGCCACTGTTCACCATTGTATTCAGTCAGTTACTATCTCACAATAGATCCGATTGAACTCTACTAGTCACAGTTTCTCACTAGAACTCCATCAAATACATTTTGAAATCAGTCACTAGTAAGTATATGATGATGAGATAGTAAGCCACTGAAGACAATGGTGGCGCGATTTCGTGGATTATTTGAAGTTAGACATTAACACCGTTTGGTGCCGGCCAGCTTAGTGTTCTAGAGGTTAAGCGTTCGCACACGGAACCGTTAGGCCCTGGGTTCAAATCTCTCAGGCGCGATCGTAGATGCGCACTAATGCAAAGTCCCATACTAGAACGAAACGGTCGTCCAGTACTTCCAGTTTCTTCATGATGGTCTAGACTTTAATCGGTTCATGAATTCAATTATTAAAAATTACTGTAATATCTACAAAATCCCCTTTCTCATAATTTTCAGTAAAAAATTTCGAAATCTTGTCAATCTCATCTTCTATAAAATTTACATTGAAAATATTTATTCAATCACAGTCTTCTGGAGGTATCTGAAAGGGAGATTGGATTAAAAATGGTCTTAGAGACCTGAGAGCGTGACCGCAGTGCCCAAGGTAAAACTGCTTGAGGTCGGTCACACGTGACCTTTTTGTGAGTGATTTTCATGTTAGCTCTGTACTTATTGAGACCTTACCGCCGGAGATGGATATCCGTGGGATAAGACGAGGTGTGCATTTTTAGGGTCGACCTATTTTAACCCCACTCCTTCTTTTGGGAGGGCAGCATCACTGTTATGCTAGTTGTCTGAATGAAACACCTTACTGCTGTCACACCTCTGCACAGTTGGCAGTACGACTTCGCCCTCAGACTTCGGGTTTGCTGCTTTTAGTCTTACCGCTCTTCAACCGACCTGTCTGACATGGTAGGACTTTAAGAAACGACTGTTCCAGCCAGTATACCTCGATTAATTCATCACGATAGTCGAGCCCGACCACCATGTCAAGGTAGCAACAACGGTCGGGATTTATTCAATCTATCAGTTGATAACTTGTTTTGATTAAAATTTTGAATTAATTTAACTGATGAATGACTGAATAGATCAATTCAAAATTGATTGAATAATTAATCTCATATTCGGTACTTGTGAATTATTACTAATTACCTATATATTTACATAGAAGATTTGTAATATACATGAAATCTGATGTGCATCCATTTCAATGTTTTCATTTGGATCTATTTTCATCAGAGGTAGGTGATTACGTTTTTTTCTTAAAACTCGTTTTAATTCCTTTCTTTAATACTATTGTAACGAACAAGAACACAAGTGGAGGACTACCAGTTATGTTTTACTATGAAACTGAAGAGTTCTTTAATAAAATGTGAAAACCATACATTCAACCGTTTATTTGCACATCCTCCATGAGTTGTCCCAAACTTCATCATCCATTCATTCATTGCCACAATAATTGCTCTAAGTTTTTGTTTTGTATGATTCGATCTTCCTAACCTTCTGCTGCCAAGCATTCCACTCCTGATTGTTATTATATGCTACTTATATCAATATAAGTAGCATACACTACACTACTTCCATTTTTAAGTTAATACGATGACTACTCAGTGTAATATTTGAATTTTCCTTTATGTTAAATTAATCATTAAATGTGAGTAAACTTGATCATATACATATGTGTATTCATGTATTCGATTTATTCCCGGGGGTCAAGTAAATCCATATCAGTAATCATTGTGTTTCCATTACGTATCATCAGATTTGATGGTTTTCAGTACCGAATACAAGTCGCTCAAGAATTACGTAGATATAACTGTAACAGATATCACATGAGAACTTAGTTATTAGTATGCTCTAGCATAGATTGAATCTAATCACTTGATGTACTTAGTATCAATAATCCAATTACTTGATCGAGAATTGAATAGCACAAACTACAAAAGATAGTCAGATATATATATATTTTAATATATAATGGATATGCCCGTTTGCATTTGTTAGCCAAGTCACTTCGAGTAGGCACATCAGTTAGATAGAATAGACGTTATATTTGTTAATATGTAGTTTCCGAATGAATTTTTTTGATAAATGTATGTTGTGAAATTGATCAACAGATAACCTCATCAGTGATTAAACCCAAAATTCTTGAGGTTTCACTTCGTAAGCGTCACTTTTATACCATTGAGTTGAAATTCAATGGTTGGTTATTGATGAGTCTAAGATAAAAGTCACTGTCCAATGCTTCCTAACTTTTATCAATACCCTTAACTAGTATTAATTCATTAACTGATCAGTTCTTTCTGTCATATGATGTTCATTCTTTCATAACTCTGTAAACTGGTACTTGAAATTGGGATTTTCACGACACAACAGCAAATGACTATTTTATTCTACCTTCAAGAAAAAAGTTAATCACTTTAATACAAATATACTTATTTGCATATCGATTTTATTGGGATATGATGATGATTGATTACTGGATGGATATTGAACATAATCAAAAATAGTAGAAATACATATTGACTTAGAATATGTAGATGATATAGTCCTGTTTGGTGAAGACGCTGATTATATACAGAGTCTTTTGGTAGCACTGAGCAACAATGCCAGAATGTTCGGTATGTGTTTCTCTCCCTCTAAATGCAAGTTGTTGTTTCAGGACTGGCCTGCGTCAACACCTGAACTAAGGATGGGGAGTGAAGTAGTTGAACGCGTTGACAACTTCACTTATATTGGACATTTGATCAGCCCTAATGGGTTGGTGTCTGACAAAACCTCTACGGCGATTCGAAAAGCCCATTTGGCTTTTGCCAACTTACATCACCTATGGCGAAGGCGAGATATCCGTCAATCAATTAAAGGACAAGCGTACTGCGCAGTAGTTCGTTCTGTTCTATTTTACGACTACTACCACTACGAGTAGAAGATACTCGTAAGTTCCTAGTATTTGACCACAGATGCCTTAGAATTATTACTCGCATCTGCTGGGATCACCGGGTAAGTAATAGTGAGATTAGATCCACGATATTCGGGAATGATGGTAAATTGGTTGATGAGCTTGTTAATCTTCATCGACCGAGATAGTTGGGCCACATGTTGCGTATGCTTGAACACTGATTACCACGACGCGCAATGCTGACTGACTAGTGTTGGGGATGGTTGGAAGAAATGTAGGGGCGGCCAAACCAGAACATGGCGTCAGTGTTTAAAATCACCAACTTCTAGTCTTAGCCATGTTGGTGGATACAGACTACTTGGTTGGGATCCGCGTGACTATCGTAAGCAATGGTTGGAGACTGTGTGTGACGTAGCTCAGAATCGATCACAATGGTGTAGGTGTATACACTCTTTATCTCCCTTTAAACTATGAGATTAAAAACGTTTTATATCTTTCTTTTTACGAACTGATTCTTTCTTTCTGTACTATGTCCTTATATGCAATATTTCTTTCATATATTACACCATTGAGTTAACTGCTTCTATGAATCCGCTGTTCATCTTGTTATGCTAATGAGGTATGGCAACTTGAACCGATACATATATGTGCCTGGTCCTATGTTGTAGCTGCCTAACTGGAGATACAATTAGATATTACTAACAAATGTTCAACTTCATACCACATTTATAACACACTAAGTATACACAAAAGTATTCTGTACTGAATTAAAATTAAATCTCATGTATAACTTCATCTTAACACATTCATTTAAGAGTATTATGTTCATTAATCAGTTTTGCAAGTATCTATCAATTGATTACGTATATTATAATCGTTTCAAGAGATTAGTTACTTATCAACACAAATATATTCTCATTAATATAACCAAGTAAATAATATCCACTTCACTACATTGTCTAATTGATTTCACACATTGATTTTCTAATAACTTTGTAAATTAGAAAGGCGTCTTGTGGATAATATAGTAATTTTAATGGTTGAGATCATGAGTCAGTTGAAGCTAGACCACTATGGAAAACCTGAAAGCACTGAACGGCTGTTTCATCCTATTGCAAGACTCCTCAGTAGTGCTCATCCGAGATCCCGTCCCCCCGCGAGATTCGAACCCAGGAGCTATCAGTCTCGCGAGCGAACGCTTAGCCACTAGACCACTGAGCCAGCATCCAACTGTGTTAATTTCTAACTTCAACTAATCCGCGAAAATGTGCGACACATCCACCATTGTCATCAGTGAGTTACTATCTCACAACAGACCCTGTCAAACTCCACTAGTCACTGCTTATCACTAGTGAGCATATGTTGGTTAATATCAGAAGGGATTTTCGTGGATATTATAGAAATTTCAATAGTTGAGATCATGATTCAGTTGAAGCTAAACCATGATGAAAAACCTAGGAGCACTTTATAAATACATAAAATCGAATTCATCTCTTCTAAAAAAGTATCATCAATGATGGCATAGACGCTGATCAATTGAATGTTTAGACAGATATTCTCAATGGAATACAAAAAAAAAGAGAAAAAAACCTTTTCAGATGTATTTTGCTTACGAATACAAACTAGTTTGATATGTAGATAAAGCATAGTCACCTGAAAACTATTCCTTACTTTCTTTTACTTACGCCTGTTACTCCTAATGGAGTATAGGCCACCAACTTTCGTCCAATGTGTTTCACTGATCTCAAGCACATCTAGGTTGTATCTCCTCATTTCTGCAGCAATTTGGAAGGCTATCCCGGTCTCCCACACTGTACGAGTATCCCATGTACCTAAATAAATGGTTGCTCTAGTTGTCAGAAGGGGCATCGGCCTCGTGACTTCCCTAGGAACTCGGCTTTCATCATGAGGCGTCATAGTTTTTCTAAATAAAAACCTTCTGACTCCCAGGGCAGAGTTTAAAAGGTTTGAATAATTTTTTTCTGGTTAGCGTTTTTTTAGCGAGTTATTTTTCTATGAAATGGGATCGCTAACCCCATACTCAACCCTCCTCCTATATCCGGGCTTGGGACCGGCAGTAGCCCCCAGAGAAACTCCTTACAATTGAACATTTAAACAGATTACTGAGTAAAAGTAATTGTTCAGAAGTTTACCGTATAGATTAATCATTTCTAAAAATGCATATTTAGCCAAGATAATCATTATTTTAATAGTTAAATTCACAAGTAGATCAAAGCTAGACTACCACTGAAAACATGGAAACACTGAACAGTCATGTCCTCCCAGTATGGGAATCCTCATAAACGCATATCAACGATCTCGCATATATGATTCAAATATAGGATTTTTTATCTCATGCGTGATCGCTTAACTTCCAGATCACTGAGCTTGCATTTAACGGTGTTAATGTTTAAATTCAATCGATCCAGAATTTTGCACAACCATTCATTCATTATCTCAGATAGATACCTGTGTCTACCTGACACGAATTGGACTCTTGAATTCAACTACTCAAATTACCATTATCTCCATAAATCCCCATTGCGATAATGAAAAACTTATTTGGGTATTAACCTCAGTAATCGAGTGTTAACATATAAGCGGTATGGTCTGAAGAACTTGAATACACTATATGAAAAATGTACAATCTGGTATTAATATTACTAGTATTAAAGTGGGCAGTTATAGCTTAGAGGATTCAAATTAATTCATCAAAGAATAACTATCCAGATTTTGTATGCTTCCTATTTTCGTTCTCTTTTCTCCATATATCAATGTTTGAGTCTCAATCTGTTGTGTAATATCAACTCACTGAAGATAATGGTGTACGGTGGCGCAACTTCGTGGATTGGTTGAAGTTAGACATTAACACTGTTGGATGCCGGCCAGCTCAGTGGTCCTGGGTTCGAATCTGTCGGGAGGCGGGATCGTGGATGCGCACTCTTGAGGGGTCCCATAATAGGACGAAACGGCTGTCCGGTGCTCCCAGGTTTTCATGGTGGTTTAGCTTCAAATGACTCATGATTTCAATCAGTGAAATATTTTTATATTCTTGAAAAATGAATTTTATTCAGATAAACAACAAGATAAGGGGGGAGAAAAAACTGAATATTGATTTTAATTATAAACTAATTTTGCAGATGACCTAGCCCTCCTATCGCGTACACACGAACAGATGCAGATGAAGACAGCCAGTGTAGCAGCAGTCTCTGCATCGGTAGGCCTCAGCATACACAAAGGGAAAACCAAAGTCCTCAAATACAACACGGAGAACAGCAATCCAATCACTCTTGATGGCGAAACTCTGGAAGATGTAGAGTCCTCCACATACCTAGGAAGCATCGTCGATGGACAAGGAGGTTCAGATGCAGACGTAAAGGCTTGGATCGGCAAAGCAAGGGTCGCATTCCTACAATTGAAGAACATATGGAACTAAAAACAACTTTCAACCAATATCAAAGTCAGAGTCTTCAATACCAACGTCAAGACAGTTCTACTGTATGGAACTGAAACTTGAAGAACTACAACAACCATCATCAAAAAGTTACAAGTATTTATAAATGGTTATCTACGCAAGATACTCAATATCCATTGGCCGGATACCATCAGCAACAGCCTTTTGTGGAAGAGAACAAACCAGCTTGCAGCTGAAAAGGAAATTCGGAATAGACGATGGAGATGGATAGGACATACATGACACAAATCATCAAACTGCATCACGAGGCAAGCACTAACTTAGAATCCTGAATGGAAGCGGAAGAAAGGAAGGCCAAAGAACACATTACGTCGAGAAATAGAATCAGATACGAAATGGATGAATAACAACTGGAAGAAGCTGGAAAGGATTGCCCAGGACAGGGTTGGATGGAGAATGCTGGTGAGCGGCCTATGCTCCCTCACGAGGAGTAACAGGCGTAAAAAAGTAAGTAAGTAAGTAAGTAAGTAAGTAAGTAAGTAAGTAAGTAAGTAAGTAAGTAAGTAAGTAAGTAAGTAAGTAAGTAAGTAAGTAAGTAAGTAAGTAAGTAAGTAAGTAAGTAAGTAAGTAAGTGTTGAAGTAAGTAAGTAAGTAAGTAAGTAAGTAAGTAAGTAAGTAAGTAAGTAAGTAAGTAAGTAAGTAAGTAAGTAAGTAAGTAAGTAAGTAAGTAAGTAAGTAAGTAAGTAAGTAAGTAAGTAAGTAAGTAAGTAAGTAAGTAAGTAAGTAAGTAAGTAAGTAAGTAAGTAAGTAAGTAAGTAAGTAAGTAAGTAAGTAAGTAAGTAAGTAAGTAAGTAAGTAAGTAAGTAAGTAAGTAAGTAAGTAAGTAAGTAAGTAAGTAAGTAAGTAAGTAAGTAAGTAAGTAAGTAAGTAAGTAAGTAAGTAAGTAAGTAAGTAAGTAAGTAAGTAAGTAAGTAAGTAAGTAAGTAAGTAAGTAAGTGTTGAAGTAAGTAAGTAAGTAAGTAAGTAAGTAAGTAAGTAAGTAAGTAAGTAAGTAAGTAAGTAAGTAAGTAAGTAAGTAAGTAAGTAAGTAAGTAAGTAAGTAAGTAAGTAAGTAAGTAAGTAAGTAAGTAAGTAAGTAAGTAAGTAAGTAAGTAAGTAAGTAAGTAAGTAAGTAAGTAAGTAAGTAAGTAAGTAAGTAAGTAAGTAAGTAAGTAAGTAAGTAAGTAATTTCCATGAAGTTGAAAGTCAAACTTACTGTCACTAATGAATTCTAATTTATGAATCTAAACTTAACGTGTCGTTAATAATATGCAACAATTGAATGTTTGAGTTCAATCTCAATGTTTGTTCATAATGTTAGGTATTGTCAGAAATCGGAATTAAAAGTTGTCCTGGGTTTGAATCTCGAGGGGGGGCGGGATCGTGGATGCGCACTGTTGAAGAGTCCCATACTAGGACGAAACGGCCGTCCAGTGCTTCCAGGTTTGTGTGTGCGTGTACACGTATTATCTTATCAATCACATGTCTGGAGCTTATTTTTGTGTGAATATAAATACTGATTGAGCCATTTAAAGCCTAGACCATCATGACGAAACTGGAAGTACTGGACGACCGTTTCGTTCTAGTATGGGACTTTGTAGTAGTGCGTATCCACGATCGCGCTTGAGAGATATGAACCCAGGGCCTAACGGTCTCGCGCGCAAACGCTTAACCCCTAGAACACTAAGCCGGCCGCTTCTCGGCTCTCTGAGCTAAGATCATGTGTAGTATAAGTATAGAATAACACTTGATTAAATGGAGTTGGCTCACATTCCTTCTCCACTGCGCGTCGTTTCACTATCTCTTCTTCGCTTTCTTAGCTACATCTCTCTGATTATCTGTTCCCATCAACGATTGTACAAAATGTATGTATTGGGAAATCCATTCTCGTATTTGATTTATTTAGTTCCGTTATTCACTAACGCAATCTAAGTCGATAGTTATATATGAAGAATGACGATATGTATATTTCAATAGCAATCAGAAACGATCTCAATGAAGTCAGATCCCGGGGCCACTAATGTACAAATGAAACAAACTGTTCATATTTTAAAACAAAAAGCACTTTTCAAGCGTATAGTAACAAACTTACACTCCATTCAACATACTGTACATTGTAACATGTTGACTTGATCTTTTTCTAAGCATCTTAGTCAAAATAATTAACAACATTTATCCATCTGTTTTATACACTAACTGATTGTTTGTTTTTTCTTTCTTTATTACTCTACATTGTTATGCATTGTCTTTTGTCAAATTACATTAGATCATATTCTATGTTGACCCATTGTAAATGTTTTCCTACTGATCATGTTTCTAACCTGGTTACATATTTCGTTTAGATGTCTAATTATTATTTTTTTGTTCGTTCTCAGTTTTGTTTGTTTGTTTTCTCTCGCTTCTTACCACACATGTTAATGTTGAACAGATAAGTATCTAGAACTATTACCACTATCATCATCAGCAGCAGCAGCAACAACATTCTTTTTCTCCTTTTTTAAAGTTCGCCTTTTTACATTACTCATGTTAGCACAGAAAGAGAGAGAAAGAGAGAATACAAAATCGAAAGATTGAACTTACATAGTTTCTAACTGCCTATGGCATTTTTTGTTCTTTCATTTCTACAGAAGAAAAAACAAGCGACAACAGTAGTCTATACACATGAATTATCTGATTGCCATTAAATTATTAACTTCATTGTTATAACTAACAAACCAATCAGAATAATGAGTTATTTTAATTTAATAGTTAAATTCATAAGTCGATTAAAGTTAGACAACTATGAAAAAGCTGAAAGTTCTAAATGATCGTTTCGTCCTAGTATAGGACTCCTCAGCTGAATCAATCAATCAGTCAATACAAATCACTTAAATGAGTTTAAGTGTAATACACACATGTGAGTACACACACACACACACGAACATTCAAGGACGAACCATCATTTCGTAAATTAAACTTTGTGTGTGTGTGTGTGTGTGTTTATGATCTACTAAACCAAATAAAGTCGATTGATAATTAACTCTGCGTGTGATTTAATTCAATTCTTCATCTTCTTAGAAGAATAAACAACCTGTAATGATAAACAAAAGTGAGATTATGGAAATTATTTTTATTTTTATTTTTCAAAAAACAAAAAAAATATTGGTGTAAGTAAACATGTAGAATGATAGAAACATCGGGTCAAGAGGAGGGTGGGGCGGAAACAAAACTGAAGTGAACTGACTATACATCTGAGATCATTATATTACTCTCCCCCTCTCTCCCCCCTCTCTCTCTCTATATATATAGGAGTAATTACAATTTTCAATAATCATTAATAATTATAATCATTATTGACCCGGATCATAAAATGAAATGAAATGAGATAATCTACAATTTAAATCTTTCTTTAATGATAATTAGAGAGAGAAAAGATGATTATAAATTCATGGTTCATTATTATTGTCATCATCATCAACCACAACAACAACAACAACAAAACTGAATGAAACTTTTTCTATTCAAAGTGATAATCGAATTGATTTTCTGTAAAAAAAAAGAAAACTCTGTGCTGGTGTCTCTATATTTCACACTTGAATGATTACTGTTCTGTTACTATCAGGTGTGTGTTTTTTTTTCTTCTTTCGTTTTCTCTCTATTGGAAATCAATCAGTTCCGGTTCATTGTAAATGAGCTACTAAGATTTTTAAAAAAAGCGGATCGATCTAAGCATTATGATAAACACCCTTATTAGTTCTTTTTTTCATAGTGAAACAAAACAGATCATTTAGTTGTGTCTAGAATAATCGATTTCATACTGTCTGTTTGAATTACAAACAATAATAATGTTGATTATCAAAATGGGGATGTATGGAGATAATCGTAATTTGAATAGTTGAATTCAAGAGTCCAATTCGTGTCAGGCAGACACAGGTATCTATCTGAGATAATGAATGAATGATTGCGCAAAATTCTGGATCGATTGAAGTTAAACATTAACACCTTTGAATGCAAGCTCAGTGATCTAGAGGTTAAGCGTTCTCGCGTGAGATCGAAAATTCTATGTTTGAGTCATATATGCGGGATCGTTGATATGGACTTGTGAGAATTTCCATATTGGGAGGAAATGACTGTTCAGTGTTTCCACGTTTTCATTGGTAGTCTGTTTTGATTTGACTCATGAATTTAACTGTTAACATTACTAAAATTTCTGCAAAATACCGAACATGAGTATTTGAATGATAACACGTGTACATAGTAAGAAATGGATATTCTGAGATTGCTCCTTACATAGGATCAAGGAAATTGATAGACTAGAAAAACGACTCTTGAATCAGACATCACATGGTTATCAAGTGATTTTCTTAGTTTTCCAACTGACTTTCTCATTTTCATCTTAGTCCATAATAAACAAACTTGTAATGAAAAAAACATAACATATTTTGTGTTGGTATATATGTGTAGTAGTTATGCCCATGTTACAGTTTTCCAACTCAGATACTATATATTACTTGTTCATAATAACTAAAGTATTCTTCCAATCTTTTAGTGTTTAGCATCAAATTTCCTAATTCATTAGTTAAATAAGAAATCATATACAATGTATATATGAGAGAGGGGGTCGGTTAGTGAGTTTTACCAAGAACAATAGTAATAATAATAATAATAAAAGTAACCCCCAGAAGGAGGACAGTGATTATAGTGGAATCACGCGAAAATAAAACCGAATGAATTACCAACAAAAAAATGAGACCACATGGTAAAATTGATTTTTACTTACTTTTTTTTCATGGTTTTTCTCTCTTATTTAAACAAAACAAAACATACAGAATAAAACAACTCACCGGGAAACTGTTCCTTCTATTCTGGTTCGTATTCATACAGTTGCTGAGGTCTACTATTACTATTATTCATGTAGAAAGTTTAGCGAGAAAAGTCTAAATACTGACAGTTGGTACAAATCTATTTGTTGTGTTTATGATTTCTATTTGAGATTTTCACAAGCGAACTAGCGAGTAAGAGAGAGAGAGAGGGAGGGAGAGAACCTAAGAGTAAATGAAAGAAAGAAGCGAAGAAACCATTCGATCTACATACAGACAAGTCAAATGTAAACACCACAGGCTATTGAAGTGGATTGTTTTCCTTTACATATTGTGTGAGAAAGAGCGTGTGTGTGTGTAATTTACACTGTTGTCAAGGTAGTTTAAGTACACATGGTGATTTCGAAACAAAATTATGTAATAAAAGGCATTAGTCTGTTTAATAATTGTCTGATAATAATGATAGTAACTCCGTCTGGAGCCCCTCTGTGGCTACTGCCGTTCCCAAGCCCGGATAATGGAAGAGGGTTGGGCATGGAGTTAGCGACCCCATCCCGTAGAAAACTAACTCGCTAAAAAAACGCCAACAAAAAAAAACACTCATAATGATAATAAGAAAGTATGTTAATTATGAGTTAAAAACAATCTAACTGAATGAATTAATTCGAAGAATTTCAATTCGAAATATTTGAATCTAACTGACAGTTGCTGAAGAGTTAACTACCATTATGATCACAGTACTGAAATATACATTTAGTATATAATAGCAAATATATCTCAAGGATATTACTGGTGACCTACTCAGATAGGAAATTATCTCCAAATGTGGCGTAATGTGATATAAGTTCCAGCCCCATCTGAAGGGGAGTATCGACTTCCTTGATATTGCGAGTACATCCTTGTGACAAGTGTTAACTAACTACAAAATATAAAATAAACTAGGTTTCTTGTTGTCTGTCTCCAACTACCATTTATCTGGATATCTAATGTGTACAATGTTGACTCAGTTTATCTGGTTCTCTTATTGCAAATAAAGGATCAGGTAAACATGATATTAATCACTGATCATTGATCATTCCACTTCTATATTATTATAACACAATGCGAATATATTCACTATTTAACAACCTTATCATCCTAGAACGAAACATATATCCAGTCCTTCATAGTTTTCAATAGTACCGCTAATTGAGACCGATTTGTAATGAACATTATCTATTCAAAACAAAAACTATAATATCCTTTCATAAACTAATAGTGTTTCTGTGTTAACGATCCCCTGGAAACAGATGTTTATTTATGACGGAACAGATTACATACGTTTTGTTACAATCATTGTAATATAGTTAAATGTAATTTATTAAGTAGTATATATATATATACGTGTATATCCATATAACTAAGCATGAAACATCACGTTTTCAATTAATAATAATCAAAATTTTAAAAAATATGACATTTCTAATGTTGTGAAGAAACAAAACAAGGAAGTGTAAAAGTAGAGTTGAATGATGATGATGGTGGCGACGGCGGGGGGGGATGTTGAAGAATTCTCAATTCATGATGATTTCATTTCGACCAATTTCCATGGAAGAAATGAAATTAGTTTTGTTTTTTTTCTCTTTTCTATACTTTCAACTCACATCACCCAGAAAATAACCCACCCCCCACTGAGAAAGATTTTTTTTCTCTTTTTTTTTGAAAAGGGTTTTATATTTTAATCTACAGAAGTAAACTATTGAATAAACATTATAATATTAACTTTTAAGTAATATTAATAATGATACGATTAGCATAGTTAGTAATAATCGTAATATAGTAATTATTCGTTTCTAGGCTAAAACAAAGTGGGGAATAAAATAACTTGAGTTGGTAACAAACAACAAAAAAACAAAATAGACAGATTGATTATAAGTATACAAGAAAAAGAAAAATCTTCACATGTCTTCACTCTTTGGAACCGTGACTAATTTCATTTTATGTACAATATAGTTTGATTACAATTCTATTTTGTATCAGTCTGTGTGTACATGTGTATGTTAGCTTATGTGTGATTGTGTTTGTATCTACGTAATAAGTAATTAAACAAATGAGGTAATACGTTTCATGTTGAAGAGCAAAAAAAAAAATTATTTACATCCACTTTGAATTTCTTTAGTGTAATGTAATAGAACTGAGAAGGTAAATGAAGAAAGAGGAGGGGAGGCTAGAAATTGTTATGTTCATCTTCTTCACCTCGGTCACCATTGTTGTAATACGGCTTATTTAGAATGTGAACGTGCCTTTTTTTATCAAGTTGACTAATTTCTAAGCTTTTCAAAACAAAACAAAAAAACAACCACAACAGAATCTGTTACTATTATTGTCAATCTAGGGAATAATAATGAGAAGAAATAGGCATGATTAATTGGTTGGCAATTGAATATAACTGTTCAATACTAGTATTAATAGTAAAAAGAAACTGTGTCGGAAAAATACAGGGCTTCTCATATGCAATCATCATCTTTATGACCACCCCTCTGGTTCAATCTCTCCAGGATCAATATTTTAGTAGAATTACATGAGAGGCACATCTGTTATAAATAATATCAGTTACTAAGACTACTGTTTCAATTAATCTCTTCATCAACATTAATATTATTTTTCTGAAGATGTTTCTCCCCGAACTATTTCAACTATTTCATTTTATTACTTAGTCAATGGGGTGCTGACAATCATATAACTGGAAAATATTTATGTATCTATATGTCTATATATATATAAGTGTATGCTTATGGTTGTATTTTTGACAGAATGCTTCACTGAAAAAGTCATTTCAAATAATCCTAGACAATAAAGGAATCTATAAACTATTAGATGATAATTAAATACTTACCACGAGGCTTGGATACACTGAACTCGTTCTCGGATGAATCTCATAGATGTCTATCCAATCACTGGTAAATCTTATGCTACGAAGAAATAACAGTCCTATATTGTATTATTAGAAAGTGGTTGTTTAACTAAATTTAGTCTATAATGTAAACTGTATAATAATAATAATCAGTATAGGGTTGTGGAGATTATTAAGTTTTTGATTAAGATGATGAACGGATTGATGTTAGACCATCATGGAAAACCTGGAAGCACTGGACGGCCGTTTCATCCTATTGTGGGACTCCTTAGCAGTGTGCATCCACGATCCCGTTCTCGGGGTTCGAATAGAATATTAAATATGAAAGTAGAATACGTTTTGAACCAACGATTAGAACAGAAAATCTTTCTGTTTTATTTCTATTTAAAAATCCATCATTATCATAGTCATGAATGTTACAACGGAGTTTTAAGTCCTCTGGTTAATCTTTCCTATAAATGAGATACCTACAGAAGGTAACTATTTATGTCTAATTGTCTAAACTAGTAACTACGTGACAAATTTAAATTTGGTCGATACATAAAGTTAAACGTTAAGCCTGTTACATTAAATATAAATGGCTAAGCAAAATATTATTGTATACTGTCATGTAATAGAGGATAGTTCAAAGTATAGAGTCAGTTCCCAGGGAGTTGAGATTATAATTTGATGATGATAAATATTTACTAATATAGAATATATACGGAAGCACGGTGTATGCTACTTATGTCCGTCGACGCAAGTACAATGTAATACCAATCAGAAGGGGACTGCATGGCAACACTAGGCTATAAAGGTCAACTTGACGAAACCAGAAACGGAAACAGAAACGAGTCGTGACTTGGAAAACTCATTCAGAATGTAAAGGACAAATGACAAAACTCGATGTATGATTCTCATATCTTTCCAAGAGATTCTGTAATTTTATATTTAAATACAATCCGTTGTCCCTATCTGAGTTCTCGTTTAAAACGATATTACAACATCAAACTTTAACATAAGTGTTTAATAAATTTACATTTTGGTTGTAAGTGTAACCCAACTACAATGTTTCCCATCACTCGTTACCTGCATATACCTACATTCCAGTATTGATATTCGCATAAAGATTTGAACCAAGTAGTATTCAATTCAAACACAAAGAAGTTATACATTAAGGTACTGAGTTCAGATAGCTGTTAATTTTTTTTCAACGCAGTATTATTAGTAACGTTTTGATTTTCAAAAATACTACTGATCAAGCTATTTTCGTATATGTACATTCTATTCAGATTGGCTTGATGTAGCCAATTTGTCATCAGTTTTAATCCAGGCTTTAAAATTAAACACATTCACGTAGTTCAGATCATGGACTGATTTTAGCTAGGCCATCAATAATGACCTGGAAGCACTGGACTGTCGTTTCTTCCTAGTTTGAGATTTTTCAACAGTGTGAACGCTTATACTGCGTTCGATTCCTGGATGCGTGATCATGGATACAAACTACTAGGGAGTCCCATACTAAGACGAACAGATATCCAGTGTCCCTTTCGTTTACAGCAGTATCCTGGCGAATGTCAATTTATATTTTAAACGTTGGAAATTTCACAGCCTCCATAAATCCCACTACACTTGTAATAATCCCAATATATTTAAACTATTTAATTACCATTCTATGTTTCCGATGATTTCAACTTCAGAACGAATCACTATTTAATTGTAATCAATAGATTAGTCTTCCAAAATACATCATTTCTCAGTAGTTAGACTTTTGGAAATCTTCACAGTTTATATCACGGTTTATTTTCAGTTGGACAACCATTAGAAACAAGTATGCTGGTCAGAACAGTTGATTATCCCTAGTAAGAGACTTCATATCAGATAGTCACACAATATCATGAATAAACATATACAACATTAAATGTTGACTCCGTGATCTTAAATTTAAGTGCTTAGCAGGAAAAAACAGGTCCCAAGCTTAATCCCTTGTACGGACGTGAATGTGCACTGCTGAAAAATCTCATATGAGAGTAAAATAACTATCTAATTCATTCTAATTTCCAATAGTTCTGTAACTAAGTTCAGTTTATGTTATGAATTACAGTGTTCAAACCTTTTTATACTAACAAAATAATTAATGACTACTCATGAACATCCATTCAAAGAAGTAAACAATGACAGGTTTAAGGTCAACAAGAACCAAACCATATCGAGGTATACAGGACAATCTGTGAACCACATGGGGAGAAATTTGAACACTTCACTTCTACCTGAAGTTTGTGATGATGATGTCATTCAGAAGAACGATCAACTCTCCACGACCAAACCATCCAGATCAGAGAACAAAACTTCATCAAAATCATTCACCTGAGCTACAAATCTTCTCCACAACCATCTCAAATCACTAACGTTTCAATTAAGTAGTTTCATATAAGTAATATATTTAATTCAACTGATTTTTTCCGATGGAAACATTATTTCCAAATTAAATTAATTTACAGATTGAAATCATGAGTCAATTGAAGCTAAACCATCATGGAAAACCCGGGAGCAATGGACGGCTGTTTCTTCCTAGTATGGGACTCCTCATCAGTGCGCATCCAAGATCCCGCACCCCGCGAGATTTGAACCCAGGACCTACTGGTTTCGTGCACGAGCACTTGACCATTGGACCACTGAGCCGGCATTCAACGTTGTTAATGTCTAACTTCAATTGATTCATGATTTCAACCTGTGAAATTTCTAAAAATCTCCACAAAACCACTTCTGATAATAATCAACTGCTCACTAGTGACTGACTTCAAGAGATACTCCTGGAGTTCTAGTGAGAAGCCGTTACCAGTGGAGTTCAACAAGGTCTGTTTTGAGATATCAGCTCACTGAAGACAATGGTGTACGGTGGTGCAACTTCGTGGATTGGTTGAAATTAGATATTAACACCGTTGGGTGCCGGCTCAGTGGTCTAGTTGGTTAAGTGCTCGCGCACGAAACCAGTAGGTCCTGGTTCCGAATCCCGAGAGGTGCGCGATCGTGGGTGGGCACTGCTGAGGAGTCCCATACTAGGACTTCCAGGTTTTCCATGATGGTCTAGCTTCAATTGACTCATGATTTCAATCTGTGAAATTTCTAAAAATCTCCACAAAACCCATTCTGATAAATTAATTTATTCAAATTTAGTTTAAAAGTTTATTCTATTTTCAAATCACCTTCACTGATTTTCATTTATTTATTCATGTTTATTTTATAATTTCCTCTTGAAAAAAAAATAGACTTTTTGAATTTTAAGGTGAAAAAATTATAGTTACTAGGACAGGTGTTACATTACCGCTGTTATTATTATTGTCGTTGTTGTCGGGCGGATTTGGAGGCTTTACTCTCTCTCTCTCTCTGTCTCTCTTCATAAAGTTGAAGTATCAGACAAATGCAGATTTATTCGTTGTTAAGTATATACATATGTGGTGGTTGGGTTTGGGAGGGGGTGACATATAAGGATTGAATAATAAATAAATTATGAAATCATGTTATACAGTTAGTTATAAATTTATTCTCCTATTGCATAATTAAGAAGTTGCGTCACATGTGATCTCGACTTGATATCGTCATTTTAATATAATTGTAATAATAATGTTAATATTATTGTATGTATGCACACATTCAAATAAGCAATGTTGCTAACATGAAATAACAACTTTTGCTGATGTGATTTGATGAGATTAGTTCTAGGGCTATTTTGATTTCTCATTCCCCCCACCCCACACCCCCAGAAGCACATTAAGATTTCGTGAAGTGGTTTCGATTGTGACCAATCTATTAGACCTATTAGACACATACTCTTATTTACTTCCTGTTAGATGTGTTATTACGTACACAGGACAAGTCAAATGCAAATGTTGACACAATTTTATATTGAGTTAGAGAAGTCGAGGGAGAGAAAGAGAAAGAAAAAAAAACTCGAATTCTGTGTATCTTAGTTTGTTTAACCTCTTGACAATTCCAGCTGGGAAATAAATATATAACAAATAATTGTTTAATCAATCAATGTAAAAATGAATGTGTTTGTGGTTATGTTGTTATTTTTCTCAAATGCATATATCCAGAAGTGTTAAGTGTAGATGGAAATTACTAATGAAGTGTATATAAATAAACAGCCTTAAGGCGAACAATCAGTGTTTCAATAACATGACAACAAAAACCAATCAATATTGAAGATGAATAATTTTGGATAAAATTGTACTACAATGTCCACAAACCCCCTCCCTTCCTCATTCTGATAAAATTGTATCACTTATGAAAGAGTTTCATGAACACCCAAATTACCTATTATAATTAATACACACAAAAAGAATGGTCAAACTGTAGTAACAGTTGTTATATAATATAGTTGACTAGGTAGTTTTCGGACAACATATTTATGATGTATTAAAATAAGATGATGATACTGATGACATTATCTATTGAATAGGCTATAAAGCTATTTCATCTCTAATGGTCATAATTCATATTTTCTGTCAAAATACAAACTCTTTCCAAGTAATATTACGTGGGTATTTTTTTTATAGCTAATCTTAATACTGATTGATGGATAGTGGTTAACAATGGAATCCAAGACATGCGTTTCGTCCTATTTAGGACACGTCAGATGGATGTACCTGAATCCCAGAGTTGATTTTCACTTTGAAACTCAAACCCAGTACCGTTCGCTCTAAACATTATCACTTTATCCACTTAACTACTGAGTCTTGAGTCCTGAAACGCGCGTCTTGGAATCCACTGCTAGCCACTATCCATCTTTACTTATATGGGCTTATGAATTAAGGCAATAAGCACAGGATGCACATGTGTCAATAAGAGACTGATCAATTACAGATGCAAATAAACAGTACTAACTGATTTTAATAATGATTGGTTCATGATTTGTTCAGTCTATATCTTCTGTGATTGTATGTATGTATGTATGTGTGTGTACATATTACATCAGTTTAACCAGTCTGTATACACAAAATTCATTAATGAATCAGACTGACAACTTACGATTTGATTGATAGACAGTTGATTCTACAATGAATAAGTCAATTAGATTATCATGTCTACTATTATAGATGATATTTGAAATGGGTGATTTTTCTTTTCTTACCAGAACCAATAATGTTTATAAAGAATTTATAGAGACCTACTAGTATCAGCTTTACGATAAACAATATGATTTTTGTGTAGTTTATATTTATAGACAATATAATTGTACCATCTGATATTCTTTGCTAACTATTAATCCAATTCAGTAACTTTGCCTGAAACTCTTCTTAGGCTACTGCCGGTTCCAAACCTGGATAAAGGAGGATGGTTGGGCATGGGGTTAACGACCACATACCGTAGAAAACCAACTCTCTAAAAAAAACGCTAACCAGAAATAAATACTTCAAACCATTTAAACTCTGTCCTAGGAGTTAGAAGGTCTTCTTTATTCAATTCAACTAAATATAAATCTCTCAGTGTTTTCATTGAATAATCACTGAAAGTCAAGTAAACCAACTCACTGATGTAATGCTGTCTAAAGATTACATGGTGTCCCAAAATTATAAACTAAATGCAAAATCATGACCAGTAGTTACTGACTAGATGGTCATTGATAGATATCCAGCTTATTTTAAGGTTTGAATTCTCTGTATCCTGTCTAATGTAAGGCTACATAGAGGTATATACTGCTAAGGAATTCAAAACGATAATATAATTTTACTCCTCGAAACTATAATTTATGGATGAACCAATCATGTATAAGATAATAGGTTTCGAATTTTCGCGCGAAATTCATTCATTCATTTGTATATATGGAGATTCGCCATTATAGTTGATATCAGTTCGTGATGAAAACCCTAAATTTAATTCCCAACCATAACCATCAAACTGTAAATCATAATTCCAATTCCTCACACTGGTTTATAACTCTCATTTGATCCTACTTATTAGGTGGACACTCTCATGATCAGTTGAGCGTCACTCAAAGGTCGTCCGTAAATCATATGTATGATCAGACATTTAATTTAACATTTTAGATGTTGAGCCTGATTGATGGCCTATACTCCTTCACGCGGGGTGAGTAAGTAAGTAAGTAAGTAAGTAAGTAAGTAAGTAAGTAAGTAAGCAAGCAAGTTTCAGAGACGTTGATGCGTACTACTAAACAATTCCATACTAGGAATAAAAATTCATTCAATGCCTGTTATCCCTCATGGAGGAACATAGATCACCTACTAGCATTCTCCATCCAGATCTGTTTTGGATAATCCCTTCCAGTTGCTATTCATCATTGTCATATCCGCTTCCAATTCTTGGCACAGTGTGTTCCTTGGCTCTCTTGTTTTCCGTTGCCCTTCAGGATTCCTAGTTGGGGCTTGCCTCACGATGCAGTCTCGTTGTTTTTATAATAAATGTCCTGCACACCTTCATCATCTCTTCCTAATTTCCTCTTCAGATGGAAGCTGAATTGTTCTCTCCCACAGTGGGCTGTTGTTGATTGTATCCGGTCAACGGATATTGGGCATCTTGAGTAAACAATTGTTTGTAAATAACTGTACGTTTTTGATGATGGTCGTAGTGGTGTGACTGAGTTGGTGTTCTTCGGGTTACACTTTATGACCTTGGTTTTTCCTTTGTGTATATTGAGGCCTATTGATGCAGATGCTACTGCTACACTAACTGTCTTGACCTGCATTTGTTCTTGTGTATGGCATAGAAGGAATAGGTCATTTGCGAAGTCCAAATAATCTGGTTGATTCCGAGCTGTCCATTGTGTTCCGTGCTTCCCCTCCGATGTGGTGTTCATAATTCAGTCGAGAACCAGAAAAAAGAGAAAAGGAGAATGTAAGCAGTCTTGTCTGACTCCAGTCCTCACCTCGAATGTGTCTGTCGGCTGTCCTCTATGCATAGTTCTCAGTGTAGTCCATCGTATAAATTCCAGATGATATAGAAGATTTTTTCAGGTACACAATTTTGTCGAAGTTCCCATAAGATTCTCTTATCTATGCTGTCAAACGCCTTCCCATAGTCAAGGAAGTTGATGTAAAGTGACAAGTTTAATTCAATTGATTGTTCCTGTGGAAAACAACCTTTCTAAAAAAACACTAACAATGGAAGGTGGCTGTGAAATATTGTGGATTGATTGAAGTTAAACATCAATGGATGTTGACATTGTGGTCTATGGATTAGGCGTTCTTGTGAGAGACTGAAGGTTCTGGGTTCAAGTTTTGTTTTCAGGGTCTTAATGCCCACTTTCGAGCAGTCCCATACTAGGATAAATTGGACGCCCACTGCATCCAGGTTTTCAAAGGTTGTTTAACTTAGATCGGTGCATGATTTTAATGATATTGCTTAACTGCTAGTTCACTGTATTCAAATTTATTGATAGACCAAAAGTTTGAAATGACTTACTATTACTATCATTGAGGATGTCGTGTTAATGAGTGATTGTCAAATAAACCAGTCTTTTTTCCTTTAGACTTGACAAAAGTGTCATTCCAACGGAATAAGTAACAGGTTGAAGTTATTCTGCAGTCATAGTGAACAACCATATCAATAGTAATAATCGGTGTTTAGCTCGAATCACAACGCTAACATACCAGTCTTTTGTTTAATACCTTATAATTATCAAGATGATACCCTATGTTAAGATCGCACGAAATGACATTGCTGAAATTTTTAAAGTCAGATGACCACAATTGATTGATCACTGGGTGGTGATCAATCTCATGCTTGTCCAGTCCTTATTAGTGCAGATCGAATGCTATCGATCATGTTGCAATGTGGCCAACAGTCTAGGTGACTCGACACTGCGGGCACTATGTATTGAGATTAGATGGTGGTTGGAGGTAGTCAACAGTCAACAGTCAGATGACGAACCACAAATAAGAAGATACCCATATCCTGGGTCCTTACTTATTAGAATTAATGTTGTCGAAGGTTGATGAATTGCTGTCTATTGGCTAATACGTTATGTATATTATCCTTAGTCATATATAAATTAGGATTCGTATTTTTATCAGTACTGATATGTTATCTTTAAATGAATAATTTTTCTAAAGTTGTATGGTGATTAATCGTGGAAATTTGGCTTCATCATGTTTTATTCCATCTGGGACTCGTTAATTGGAGATTTCGTACATCTCGATGTTGATATCTATTAAAGTAAGACTCATATATAATATTTTATTTTTTGAATGCTGACATATAGTTCACTCAATTACTGAATCCATATAGAACTATGAATTGGTTCAGTGGTTCTGACTTTGTATATACTGTTAAATGACGACATCGAATTTATCCATTTCCGATGCACATAGACCATATATTGATAAATCGCTGTCCTTCCTCTCTCTCTCTCTCTCTCTCTCTCTCTCTCTCTATATATATATATATATATATATATATATATATATATATATATATATATATATATATTAGTATCAGAAGGGGTTTTGTAGTATTATAGTAATTTTAATGATTGAGATCATGGAAAACCTGGAAGCACTGAACGAACGTTTCGTCCCATTGTGGAACTCCTATGCAGTGTGTATCCACGATCCCGCCCTATGATGTCAACCATTAAGATTACTAATTACTCAATGAAACTGATATTTTGAAAATTATTTTCCATAATATAAATTCCATTTTCCTACTATTTTATTATTATTATCCGTCTTGATAAATTCCTTGAGTGTGTTTTCCCCCATTTTTATACAGTTTTCTTTATTTAATTGTATTTGATTACTTCAAAAAATCGTCTTCACCTGTAAATCACAAAGTCTAAGGGTTGAAGTTCATCAACAGAAAATTCTGGATATTCGTTTTGTTTTAAATGAGAATTATTAACGAGATACATCCTTGTTCTTTAGGGAAATGTTGCTCCCCATAAATATTCGATGTTGTTTACTAGAATTCACTCAGCTGACGGGTACTAACTTGTCATGAAAAAAGTCTGGTTTCCCTCAATAACTACGTTTGACCATTTAATAAAGAAACATTGTACATATGACTTTCACTCACCTTGATTAATGATTATATGGTAAATTGATCGACAGATTTCTAGCAGTATCAAAGGACTATATAGATATGTCATTGTTCATTGCACAGCTTCCAGTTCCTATAAATCAGATCAAATCTATGACATTCCAGTGTCACTAGAAGTGTTTAACAATTCAGCCAGTTAATCAAAACTGAATGACACAATTTCAACCATTAACTCTCGCCAAAAATGTCGACGCTTAAGGATATATTTATCAAGGATTTGTACCATGCATTACACTATTTACACGAAGATTAAAGGTAGATTTATCCTCATTATGGTTGATAAAATGGATGCTTTTTTTACAGAAATAGAGAAACTTATTAGTTTCAAAAATTCATAAACATATCCAAAGCTTCACACAACGAACGACGCATGATAATTAGGACGTAGTGGACAACAGTTTTCTTCCTAATACAGAACTTATCATTGATAATGACCATTAATGACATCACCAAGTATAGGATACAAAAAATTTAGACCTCACTACTTGAAACATTAAATATTGACAATCCTTACAACACTCTATTATTGATTTTTACGATCAGAATAGGGTTTGTGGAGATTGTAGTAATAATTGAATTACTAGGATTTCTACAAACACCACTCCGATCATCATCATCATCATTATGTATTCACTAGTGACTGGCTCCAAGATGATTTCCTGGAGTGATAGTGAGAAGCCGTAACCGATACAGTCCAATCCGTATCGGGTAGAGACAAGTATCTACCTCAAACAATAGATAAATAGTTGCGCAACCATTCATGGATCAATTGAAATTATACATTACCACGGTTATATATAGATAGGCTCGGAGGTCTAGAAGTTAAATGTTATCGTGGGAGATTGAATATTCTTGGCTTTAGCCCCACATACAGGACCATGCATGCACATTTTTGATGAGTCCCATACTAGGACGTAACGACCGGTCATTGCTTCCAATTTTTCAATGGTGATCTAGCTTCAATTGACTCATAATTTCAACTATTAAAATTACTTTTTAGTTAAATTAATTTTCAAGCAATTGAAATAATAATAATAATAATATCTAGAGACGGGAGGGGGGAATCGTTTTATGATAGAAATCAAATCATTCCCACATTTATAATTTTTGAAAAAAAAAACAACTCAGAACATTACAAGGACTTCAACATACATACAAACACAAAAATCATATTCAATACTCTTTGTTTAAATGAACCAATCTATTCATAGAAATTAATTTGTAAAGCTAATTTTATTTCTTCTCAAATCCAAAAAAATAATTCTCTAGTTTTTAATCCAAAAAAAGGAAAGAGAGAGAGAGAGAGAAAATGAAAGAAAAAACTTTACTAAATTCTGATTGGTTATTATAATATTGACGAATGCGAATCATAAATTCACTTAAGAACCAATCAAAATGCTAACGCATTCTAATAAGTTTCTACCAATCAGATTAGAGGAAAATTTTTTTTTCTACTAAAGAATTTTTTAGTTGTTGTTGTCGTTGTTATTATTCATATTCCAGGGGTGTAATTATAATAAAACTGTTTAGATAATTTCTACATTGGTTTATTAATAAACAGATTGATAGTAAAAGAAAGAGAGAGCAAACAAGAGAGAGAGAGACAGAGAAAGACAAGAGAAAGGGAGAGAGAGAGAGGGAGGAGAGAGAAGATAAAAAGTTGATTCGTTTTTTTCAGATGTTTAAATTGTTGTGTTGTTACTTAAACATAAATTACATTCAATTATTCTAAAATCAACTTATGTAATTGACCTATTCAATTGAATATTAATAAATAACTAGAACTATATAAATTGAATTCTATTCAATATGGATACTATAATGCAAGTTGGAGGATATTCTAATTTATCTAATTTAATACATATTAATGAAAAGCATAATTTTCATATAACTGAAAGTTCTAATACAACAACTACAACAACTTCCATATCTATGTCAACATCAACAAAATTAACTAAAACCTTAAATCATTATTCTATATTATCAGAAATGAATCAAACAAATAATTATCATAAATTAAAATTACAAGAACAATATCAATCTAATCAAAATATAAGTGATCATCATCATCATAATAATAATAAAAAGGATAAACGAACTAGATACACTGAGGATAATATTCACGATCCATCCTCTATGATCAATTATATAGATAATAGTAGTAATAATAGTACTTATGAAAATGATCTAATTGTTAAAGATGATGATATGGATGAAGATGATGTTGACGATGATGTTGTTGATGATGATGATAATAATAATGATGGTAATGAAGACACTATTGATATTGAACATTCTATTAAGAATTTTAATAATAACAATAATCAAAATATTCATTTATTAAATACTCCAAAATTAATTACACAAATGTATAGAAATACTAGTAGAAAGAAAATTTCACGTTTAGATATAAATAACGAACAATTATATCAGGGAACACCGACGACAACAACGACATTGACGACGACGACAACAACAACAACAACACCGACAATCACTGATCAATATTCATCAAGTCACGATATTAAACGGATAACAACTTATCCTACATCTAGTAAGTGATTCATAATTCATATATGAATGATAAAATTGTTTTTCTTTGTTTTAATGATTAATTCTTTGAAAGATTACATCATCAACTATTTTCTTTTAGTTAAGCAAAAATCAATTTTAGATTCCCTTGATCCTAATCAAGTTAGTAGCATAGATGTATGATGTGGAAAGGTTTTATACTACGATTAAATAGTTTTTATTATTATTGACTTTATTCAATATTATATTTCTGGTATAATATAGAATCCTCAGCATAATGTATTTCAACAAGTTTTCTTTTCTTATTTCTTGATCGATCCTTGAGATAAATATTGAATGGTCGCCAGTTAGATGTTGGCAGTTCAGGAATTGACATTTGAATAATGTACATTGTTTTCGATGCATATTGTCAGCAACCACGATGTCTTTGATTGGATCCTTTTGTAACTTGTTCAGAGAAATGTCGTAAGCTTTTCACAAACGTACCTGAATAGCTTATGCGTCTAATGAGCATAATGATGTGTTAAAACAGACTAGAAAACTGATAACTTGTTGAAATAAACATATGGCAGGAACAGGTAGCCCAGATATTCAAACAGGCCGACTTTCTGATATATAATGGTTGTTTAGTTAAAGTTATTCTGTGATGTGACTCCATACAAAGAAAAAAATATATATATATATGTAGTTGTAAAATTTAATGCATTTTGTATTGTCTGTTTGAATCTTCCTATTGTTGTTTAAAACTGTAATTGATGAGTTACTTTTATTAGCATATGTGTACTTTCAATGGATTGCCTCTACATTCTCTTGAATCACAAGGATTATAAGCACAGGATTCACATATGCCAATAAGAGACACTGATCAATTGCAGTCCTAAACATCAGTGGGAAGATTCAAACAAACAATAGAAAACTGAATTAAAACTCCATACCATTGCACATGCTAGTGGCTGAGTGGATAACGCAATGGTGTTTGAAGCGAACAGTCCTAGATTCGAGTTTCGGAGTGAACATCAACACTAAATTTGAACGAATAGTTTTACAGTATTTGGGCGCCAAGTTGATCTGGGACACTAAAGAGAAAGAATGTATTTTTAAAATCTTAGCGAATGAATTTAAAGTAGGTCCAACGACAGTCTTGACAATATGATCCAAGCTTTTCCAAGGAAATATAATCATATCATATGTAAAAAAAAACTTGTATTTTTTCCTAAGAATTCACTAATCAGAGGCAATAAATAACGAATAAAATTTCTTCTCATACCTAAGATCCACTTACGAATACATACCTTTCGTTTCACATCACGTTTCATTTACACTAAAGCAAATACCTATGTTACACATTGTTAGCATTGATTGGATGACCTATTTAGTATACAGTTCACTAGAGAACTGTGTACCTGTTTATATTTAATGTTTGATTATAATCCTTTATAAAAGCTTAATCCAGATTGCCGAATACGAAACGTTGGATTTACATACATTCTTCCTTCTTAATTCTTAAAAATAAAAGATGGTTTTATATCGCAGTAAAACATGAATATTTTTACAGTACTTACTTAATTATGCCTGTTTCTCCCATTGGAGCATAGACCGCCAACCAGCATTCTCCAACCCACTTTGTCCTGGACCTTCCTTTCCAATTCTATCCAGTTGTTGTTTATTCTTTTCATGTCTGTCTATATTTCTCGGAGTAATATGTTCTTTAGTCTTCCTGTTCTTCTTTGGCCTTGAGGGTTCCAAGTGAGGGCTTGCCTTATGACGCTGTTGAGTAGAGTACTTATGCATACATTTCAAATGAATTGTAATCTGACTTGATTATTTATTTATTTTGCTTAAAGAAGCAACTTACATTATGAAAATTTCATTCACATAGTTCTTGTTATCATTTTGAAAAGAACAAGAACAAAGATCCTAGCAGAATAGTATGAATTCTTGCATTGATTACATCATTGAATTTTTATTTCATTTATCTTCCAGGTTAGTAATCTTATTTTTATCAACTGAGCTTTACTCATTTTATTCCTATCAATGTTTACTCATTATGTAATCACTTGTTTCTGGCCGTTTGATTGCTGTTATAATCAATGTTTTAGGATGTTCTTTCACACAAGTTAGATATTTACAGTATTCAGTTTATTCAATTTATTTCCACCTTAGCTATACTATGCTAATATGTCTTTAATATAACTTCCAACTAAACCCTTTCATGAAATTAATTCAAACCCATTATTTAAATATGATTCTTAAATATCACGAATTGTAAGCAGCTGATGAAAACCGACATTAGGTTGTGGAGTACTAAAAATTTAGGCTTTCTGTTCATTAATTGATATATTGTTGGTATATTATTATTATTCCAAATGTAATTGTGTTTTGCACCTTTCAGAAGCATAGAAGAGTTGACTTTTCTGATGCTTAACAATACAACGTATTATTCTAGTAATGTTTGCTCATTACGGCAGAGAAATAATTACTGGGGGGAGGGTAAAGGAAAGTATGCATATTATTAGTGTTTAATCAGTGATCCCTTCAATGTCTTAATTGTGTATCTTAAAACTATGGAGTGAAAAATAGTGAAGTGGAACACAAATTAGGAAACAGATTGATGAGATGATGTGAAAATGAATTGTTGCCAATTGAAATGATCACGATATGTAGTATGCAAATCTAACGACTGTGTTACATTGACTGACGATGTTAGTAGAGGTGATCAGTTCAAAGTATGAAATCAGTGATTATTGGTTTGAGCTTTGTTGACTAGTTAACACTTAACTAGTCAAAGTAATTATCATGACCAATAGTTGAAGGTGTTAGTTATCATTTGTAATCTTCCACCCCTTCCCGCTTCAAATCTTAAGTTTTAAAAAAAATGTTTTTTTTACACTTTTCATTATCTAAGAATTCATCTATACATCCTTGAATCATATTGTCATCCATACATCATGTTTACTGACATTACTGTTACTCTCTCTTATATCGACTACTCCAGAATTTGTTGTAATAGTTTCATCTAATTATGTATAGATTACATGACAACTAGATGATATTTAAATGTGTGTCAGATTCGACATTCCTTATAGCTAACTGATTTATTCACTAATTAATTCAGAATAATATTCAATCAGTCAGATTTATCTTGAAATCATATACATGAGATTATTTTTGATTAACACGATGATGTAATGACTTAATGATTTAAGATGTAGCGAAAATGACAACTACTCAACTAAATACAACTCACTCCCCACTTAGTATGTACTTAACGTGCACTTAATCGAAACCTCTTTATCAGTCATAGTGCATAGTCCATATGAGATAATCTACTCTTTTTCTTTTAAATAGTCAACATATAATCTCATATTATTCTAATCACTGTCAGTGTTCAAATACGTATTTCTCTCTCTCTCTCTCTCCCTCTCGATATATATATTACTTGTTTGGCTTTCCCCAGTGGTGTATAGAACTGCAATAGATTAGTCTACTTCGGTGTATGTGCATTATGTGAGGATTACCTTGATATTATCATTACATCAAAAGTATTTTAAAACACTGATAGATAGTGGCTAGTAGTGGAATATACTTTGAGACTCTTCAACTGGATTTACTTGCATTCCAGAGATGATTTTCACTCCAAGACTCAAACCCATCATCATTCGCTTCAAATGACAGTGTTATTGCACTTAGCTACTTAGTTCAAACAATTACTAGCTTATGAAATGGAACAAATTTTAATTTATCATTATTCATTATTTGAATCTTCTCATTGAAATTTAAGACTTGAATTGATCAGTCTATTAGTCCTGAATTCCATTGCTAATCACCATCCAACTCTGCTTAAAAATTTACGTTTAACTCTTTCTAAACATTATTTCCTTCTTCTCTAAATGGTTTTTAGTGATCTCGTTTATATTACTACAAGAAACTATTTTTGTGTATTTCTGTCGTATTCAAAGTATCATCAAATTTATTTAACATTCAATTATTATACCGACCATATTTCATCTACTTTAGTTTGAACTAGACAAAAAGTTAGATCTTTACATTGACTTCCATTGTAGAATAGATTCATATATACAAAAATTTGTACTTGGGTGAATAAATTACTATCAGATATGGTTTTGTGGAGACTGATAGATTCTGGGTTCGCATCTTGCGAGGCGGCGTTGTGGATGTACATTGTCACTGAGAAGTCCCACAATAGGACGAAACGGTCGTCCAGTGCTTTCAGGTTCTATATGATGGTCTAGCTTCAGTTGACTCATGATCTCAACTATTTGAATAAATTACATCATTGTTTGGTCTCAACATCCAAAAACGACTGTTATTTTTAAATTCATTTGGCATTGTTTGTTTGAATCTTCCCATTGATGTTTAGGACTGCAATTGATCAGTCTCTTGCCAGCGTAAGTGAATACTGTGTGTATTGCCTCGATATGGCCTTAATTCACAAGCATTATATGCAAAGACCAGGTATATCCAGCTGACGAGTCCCAAATATGACGAAACGCACGTCCTGGATTCCACTGCTAGCCACTATACATCTTTGATTATTATTATTATTATTATTATCACCGTTTGATATTCGTTTTTACTGTTGAGACTTGTATATACACTATACAATGATTTCCAAGTTATCTACACACAATAATTAGATAAGGATCAGAAACAAGAAACCATTGGACAGTTATTACATCATAAGATGAAATGCTTCAACAATAAACATTCAATAACCTACTAGGAACTGAACACTCAGTAATATGTGGTTTCATAATCAACGCTTAACTTTCAGATCATTGAGTTTAGAATCTCAGTCAATAAACCGTAAGTGTACATTTCCGTGAAAGATGTTTGTATTGTACATTCAACATGACTGAAAATCACTAGCCATAGCTTCTTAGTAGAACTGAGGCTACTGCCATTTCAAGTTAGTTGCTGGTTGGCACAAAATGACTGTTACTATTGGGATATTGTTAAGTTCGTTAAATTTAAAGTTTACCATCATAGATCAATATTATGACTTTGGTTCCATTTCTAGCGATGAGGTCGTGAATACATATTGTTGAGGAGTGTCATATTAAGTTTAAAAATTGTCGTTCTGTACTTTTAAGTCTTTTAACTTTTTTAAAAACTAATGTCAATTATGATGTATTAGAAATCAAAACAATTTAAAAGTGTGTCAATCACTCATTAGATCATAATTGTCATTTAATACGAGAATAATCTGTGCATTCAATTGTTATTTAGTGAATATACTGTTCAATGGTTAAGATAGCTGCTCTTCTCTTCTCTCAATATTTTCTAAATCTTTTTGTTTAAATGAGAAATGCGCAAATGAATTAGTATATATCTGCTAAAGGGATTTATTTCCCATATCCTCATCTGAGTTTTCCAGGCTTCTTCAATCATTATTATCAAGATATATATCTATTAATGATGAACCATCATTTGCTTTCAATCGTTCTAATATCAAATAAACTATACACTTATGTTACATGATATAGTTTAATGATCTAGGGTGGTGGTTTGAAATAATCAACAGGACATTCTAGACGACATAGATTTCGCGTTACTCGACATTTGTCAGCAAGATATACCTGTAATTGCTATGTTTGTGAGATTAAGTTATCACCTTGAACGTGCGAATGGAACGAAAGTCTACAGCGCAACAACAGGATAAGCTAAGCTATTAATCTCAGCTCCAGCCCTATTAAGTAATGGAAGAAGACCAAATTCAGCCGAGAAAAATATACAGTTTCACAAACATCCCGGAAGGACGAATGAACAGGCACACAACTCATGTGTAAAATACAATAATATTTTTGAAAAATATCACAAAATAGCGTATAAAAGTGAAGATAAACCAATTAAGTTCAAGGTCCTTCTAAATGGGAAACACAGTGAAGGTAAATGTGAGCACTTTTTGAGAGATTAAATTGACCTCAATGTAATTACAAAAATAGGTTATAGCATCCTTAACATTAACCTTAAGTGAACTGAAACTCCCTGATATGTGATAGTACATACTCGCATCATCCAGCTTCCTAATCAGAGATGTTACCACTGTGTTATTCGGACCGTAAATGACCTCACGTATAATTGTGATGTATTTACAATTGATGGATCATTGAGTAGTGATCAATAAAATATATGTTAAGTCCTTTTCGGTGCTGACCAAATCCCATCGATCAAGTGGTTAGTAGTCTAATTGATTAGATGTTGCATCTTGCTGACGAGTGACAAATAAAATGAAACCAAGTTCCATTGTTTCCTGCCGATTACATCTAAACATCATCGTACATCTTAACATAGTGCATGCGATGTCGAGTCACTTAGATCAATGACCAGATTGCAAATGGAACGATAGAATTCGATTAGTACTCAAATGGATTTGAAATACATGACATTGGTCACTGCCCAGTAATCAATCAATTTCAAAAACTCATCAATCATATTACAAAGTTTGCTGATAGATTTCAGCTTGTAACAGTAAAGACTATCGAACAGAACACTGATTGCTTAGCTTTCACTTTCAATTATCTGTTATAGACATATTTTGTGTAGGGTAATTAGAGATCCTAGGTGAATGGTAGGACGCGAAAGGGAATCTGTGATGAAATTCCCGTTTTATTAAGTAATACTTAATAAATACAAAGAAAAATGTTAAAACTGTTGGGTATTACGTACGTTGTGAATAATGAAAACGTTGTGAGTAACTCTAGTGCACAGCTGAATACTGGAGATATATGATAAACTAGATTATTCTATGATTTACCGATAGTGTTCGTTTACAATGATCAATAATGGAATACAGAGTCAATTTTGGTAAAAAATCAATTCTTTTTCCTAGTTACAAAATGTCAAGATCTAATATAGTTCATAATTTTATAGACCTAATTGTACTGTTGTATGAATTCATGTTATAGGATACTTTGAAAAGTTATTTATACTCATCGTTCACATCATAGCAAGTGATTAATGACCAGAACTCACAAAATAGCTGTTTTACTATAACATGAGGTTATACAGCGGTATTCATACATGAATTTATCGGGAAATCATATCCGGAACCAATAAATCCCGTAATTGTCGTTTAGTTTTAAAACACCAAAGCAAACATCTGATATCATTATATGTAATAATCAAAATTATCCTGATGAAGTTCAGACAAGTTTGTTGGACGAAACCTTGGAATTATTTTAAATTTCAATCACTGAGATTATTTACACATATAATAACTTCTCTATACTTGGCGCCCAATTTTCTTTTATCAAACTATTCTTTTTAATCCTGACAAATATTCATATAGATCATCTGACAGTTTACATGTCTAAGTTTACTATTTAAGCATTAGTGTCTAGTTAACAAATGAGTTAAATTCTATACAATACGAATGCATACATAACTTATAATCAATCATTTTCAGATCATTTAATGTATTATAGAATGTTTAATGGTTGAATTTATGAATAGATCTAAGCTAAACCACCATTTCATACACATCGTTCCCTTTATCATTTTGAAAAGAGCTAGAACAAAGATTCTAGCAAAATAGTATGAATTCATTTTATTTAACTGGTTCTCGTCAGCTGCTTACAACCTGTGATATTTAAGAATCATAATTACATAATGGGTTTAGATTACTTACACGAAAGAGTTTGGTTGTAAGTTATATTGAAGAAATACTCGTCTAGTATAACAACACTACCATTGAAAACCTGAAAGCACTAGATGGCCGTTTCGTTTTAATATTGGATTCTTCAGCAACGGACATCCACAATCCCGTATGTGACATTCAAACGTAAGACCTTCGGTCTCACACACAAACGCTTAACCTACTAACCACGGTGTTTATGTTTAAATTTGATCGATCCATAATCTTGCGCAACCATCCAGTACTTCCATATTTTCAATGATGGTCTAATTTACATCGACTCATGTATTCAACTATTCAAAATTACTACAATCTCTACAATCCTCCATCCTAATACTATAAAATATTAAACGATATTTAAAATTCTATTAGAAATTAAGAATAAAGTCAATTCTTTTCTTTTCTTCACAAGTTCTATATACATGCGTGTATGTGTCATTGTGTCCATGTGTAATAATTAATTAATTAACTAATTAATTGACATTAGAAAATCAGCTTTGTATTGTTCTGTCGGTTTCTTCACATTTAAGCTTTTCTTAAATTATTTGCATTTATTCAATAATGGTTATTATTGTTATTATTAGTAATAGTAATAGTAGTAGTGGTAGTAGTGGTAGTAGTAGTAGTAGTAGTAGTAGTAGTAGTAGTAGTAGTAGTAGTAGTAGTAGTAGTAGTAGTAGTAGTAGTAGTAGTAGTAGATTCTAGTGCTTAAAAACTGTCCCAGATCTACTGAAACCCCGCTGCAAACTACACATTCAAGCCTTCAACGTATGTACCCTATGTCAAATCGGTCAAGAGGCTTCCCTGGCTAGAACCCTAGAATCTCGTACCAGTAGTAGTAGTAGTAGTAACAATCCACACACCACTATGATACGATACAAATTTCTCTTTCTATTTATATTAAAACAACTATCAAGTATCATGTTCAATGTCAAATATCTTTCTTTTTTTTTAAAAAAAATTAAATAATTTAACTTTTTTTTATCAAATCAGAACTAACATACTACTATTTTAACTTTTTCCTTTAAAGAAAAAAAAGAGTAAACATTTCTCTACATGAATATCATCAATATATGAACAAACATACATACACTACAGTTTTACATGGTTACTCAGAATGAATTTCTCTTTTTTTTTTAAAATGTTACCCGGGTGGGGGGAAATAAACGAAATGATTAAAACAAAAAAATATTAATAATAATAATAACTGTGTGAACACTTGACTCATTCTTATTATTAAGACATAGTTACCAATATTAGTTATAATAGTCGATAATCTTTTTCTAAAATCACATAGGAAAAAAAACCATAATGTTTGTTGAGTATTGACACTATCAAGTTAAACAAAGGCTAATAACATTTTAATTCACTTAGTGTTATTTTACTTGTATTTTCCAATTGTTGTTAAGTGTTGTAATTGATCAGTCTCTCTTTTTGGCATAGGTACATTCAGTGCGGATTGTCTTGTTTTAGCCTTTAGTTATAAGCTTTTTAAGCAAAGATGGATAGTGGCTAGCAATGAAATCCAGGATGCGTGATTCGTCTTATTTAGGACTCGTCAGCTGGAGTTGATGTTCCCTGTGGGACTACGATTCTAGTACTGTTTGCTTCAAACGCCACCGCGTCATCCATTTACCTACTGAGAACTCAGTAGCGCGTCTTGGATTCAACTGCTAGCCATTATCCATCTTTGCCTAATGGAATTTTGGCGAAAATAACTAATTCATTGCATAATTTTGATAATGTAATCATATGTAGTATGGTACAAGTGAAATAGTGAATTATATGATTAATGATACTGATTTTTGCCTATTACATGTATTGCGTACTTGAATTTAATAATAAACTGATATGTTATGTTAAAGACAACAAGAATACTAGTAGAGACAGATTCGTAATCTGTTAATGAATAGTTAACTGATTTAAACACAAAACTATCAGTCCGATAGGTCTTGGATTCGAATCTCGCTAGCCGAGATTGTGGACGCACACTGCTGAGGAGTCACATAGTAGGATGAAACGACCGTCCAGTACTTCCAGGTTTTTCATGGTGGTCTCCCCTTAATTTACTCATTATCTCAACGATCTAAATTACAAAACTATCATTTTAGAGTTTTCATGATATAATTTTGTTCAGTATGGAATATAGAGTATTGTTTAACATGGTAATATAAAGACGAGATAGCTAACTATCTATACAAACGAATATAATTTTATGGTTCATTGGAAATCAGTGTATGTGTGTGTGTGTGTAGATATATGCATGTTGTGGAGTCTCAAAATATCCTTTGTCAAAGTTTCTAGAAGCCTAGGAACCTCTAAGAAATGTTTTTTTTCCAATTAGTATTAAAACGTTTAACAAGTGAGTAATCATGAGCCATGTTTCTACTGTTACTGTATTTAGTATAGTTCCAGGGAGATTTAGAAACTCAAGATTTCATCAGAGAACTAATGTCTTCAGTTTGGATTATTTACACATCTCTGAGTCGCAACAATGAACCTTAAATATGAAGCTGAGATAATCTTAACTCTTATTGGGTTAAAATATTCCCTTTATTTATTCTTAGTATTCAGTTAAAAGAAAAGAATCCATCAGACAAGATGGTGAGACTACAATTTATGAATGATTTTTGAGTAAGGCTAAAATGAATTTGTCATTATGATGGAATAGTTTGGGTCAGTAAAAAATAGATTCATCAAAACGTGTTATCAGCATGGGTTTGTGGAGATTGTAGTATCTTCAAAATTGAATTCATGAGTTAATCTAAGCTAGATCACCATTAAAAACCTGGAAACACAAGACGACCGTTTCGTCCCAGTATGCAACTACTCAAAAGTGTGCACCACGGTCCCGCCACAGGGATTCGGACCCAAGACCTTCGATCCCGAACATTTACACTAATGTTCAATAATATAACGGAAACTTAGGTATGGTAAACGAATTTATCGTTTCATGAAAAAACACAAATTGTTTTTGTCAAGTATGAAAATCATACATTCAGTACATCATTTGCACACTTTCCTTAAGTTATCCTTTACTTAATACTCTATCATTCTTCCGATCTTGTTATTATATTCCAATTATTCTTTGTTCTCTTCAATTCAATCTCCTACTTCCTATCTCTACTACATACTACTTATATCTGTCCATATAAGAAGTGTATACCATACTATTTCCATCAAGTTAATGACATAGTATATTATACATGAACAATTTATACTTTTGAATTCAGTTCATTATCAGTATTTATGTATGTTAATTGTGTAAACTATATACAGGCATAATTGATAAAATCATTATTATTACAATACTATTCTTACACAATAAATATGTATTATTTTGATTGATAACCTTAGTGATTGTTTTTTGTTCTTCTTCTTCTCTTTTTCACTCTCTTAATGAAATAGATTGATTGATTAATGAACTGATTTATAGTAAAATGGAACATAAATTCCCTTTCAGTGCATTTTCTTGTTACTATCATGATTAACATTACTATTATTATTATTATTATGGTTACTATGGTTTATAGTATGGATTTTACACGTTACTAGTTATTGACATACTGTTCTCGAATTATGACATAATCAGTTATGTTAATACATATATAAATAGATAGATAGATAGATGTCTAAAATGATTACAATCACTTAATTTTAACAGATAATATGCTTAATGGTAGATAATTAGTTAATGATCTTTAAGTAGTACTCATATTATGATCACCATCCAGGTTATAAACCATAACAACTATGATTACTATTTGCACTATGATATTGTTATCTGTTATAGCAGCTATTTTTTTAAAAAAAGACTGTAGCAATTAAACAAACCTATTTCTATGATAATATGTATCTAAGACTTGTGAACGAAATGAAATTAGATTTGCAATTGATTAACTCGTGTCTCAACGGTTCGTAGATTAAGTGCTCATGTGGGAGATCATAGATTTTTGGATTCGATTCCTGTTTATAAGGTTGTGGATATGGATTGCTTAGAAGTTCTTTGTTAGGATGGAATGATTGACAAATGCTTCTAGGTTTTTGATGATTGTTTAAATTTTCAATAGTTGAAATCATGAGTCAATTGAAGGTAGACCATCATGGAAAACCTCGAAGTACTGGACGACTGTTTCGCCCTATTGTGGGACTCCTCAGTGGCAATGCGCATTCACGATCCAGCCCCCTCGAGATTCGAACTCAGGAGCAATTAGTCTCGCGCACGAACGCTTAACCACAAGACCACTGAGCCGTTTGGCATCCAACAGTGCTAATGCTAACTTCAACCAATCCACGAAATTGAGCAACACATTCACCTTTGTCATCAGTGAGTTACTATCTTATAACAGATCTGGTTGAACTCCACTGGTCACTGCTTCTCACCAGAACTCCAGGAAATACATTTTGAAGCCAGTCACTATTGAGCATACACTGATTCATATCAGAAGGGGTTTTCGTGGATATTAGTTATAAGTTATCAATTATTAATAGTTGATTATATAAACTGAAATATGATTAAGTTTGTAAGATATGACACAGTTAGTAAACGTGAGACCATAGAACATAACATCAACTGATTCGTACGTATTTATTTTATGAACTAAGAACAGTGTTAACAGAAGTTTGAGATCATTTTTGTAACTGCGGTATGAATATTTTCGTGATAGTAAATAGAGTTATTGTATTACAAGAACAAATGATAATGAGATTACTCTTTTTAATTTATATGTATTTGTTGTTAGGATACTTCCAATAATGTTAAAGATTGAAATGGATCAGTTTCTTTTTGGTATTTGTGCATCGTTTGAGGATTGCCTCGATATTCCCCTTAAGTCACAAGTGATATAAGAACAGATGAATTGTGGGCAGCAATGGAATCTGGGATGTGTATCATTCTATTTGGGTTTTGTCAGCTGGATGTACCTGAATCCCAAAGTTTATGATCATTCCGGGATTCGAACCCGGTACTTTTTTATCACCACCCATGTTTGCCTTAATATCATTGTGACTTAATGGAAATATCAATTCAGTCTGAATATAATACTCGTATACAAAAAGATGCTGATGGAAAGATTTAAATAACCCGTATATTTGAAGTAAAATTCACCTCGATGCCTAAGCCAGTGGCCATACGGATAACATAGTGGTCTTTGAAGCGAGTCCCAAAGAGAACGTCAACTCCAGGTTACAGGTATACCATCCGACGAGTTCCGAATAAAATGAAGTCCACATTTTGGTTTCTACTGCTAGACATTAAGCATCTATGCTTAAAAAATTCTGATTACTGCAATGTATTGTACTAAACTTCGTTATTGATTATTGCATATACTACTCATTCTATTAAACATAAGATAATTCCATCTCATATACACTTCAAAATACAGCCTCATTTATAAGAACATACTTACAACTCAGTTTGTATATATGTGTATCTATGTTTATTGAATTAGGTCATATAATTCACGAAGTGCCTTCTTTTCATAATTTGTAAGGAAACTTCAGTCAAGGTGAAATACTTGGTTACTGAGTTTTTTTTCATGATTAATTTGTGGATATCAGTTAGAGTGCCAATAATAAACAAATTAACCATTTCATTAGCGAGTAGAAGGTTCTTGATTAGTTCCTTGATATGGTCATGTATATTTACTGTTATGTGTGCTTCTATGATACTCGAAAGAAAATCAATCTATCACGAATACAATTTATAAATCAGATCAATCCCTACAAAACTCCACTAAATAATTATTTCGTGCATAATTTTCAAATGTTTTGATGTTTACTACTTACATTGACAGTTGTAAGTAGTATATAACACCAATCAGGAGTGGAATCCCTGTAAAAAGTTTATTGAAAAGATTGAATTGAAGGAAGCAAAAAAAAGAAACTAATGAAAGATGTGCGAATGAAGTAAGTATACAGTGTATGGTTTTTATAATTTGTGAAAATACTCATAATTGCACTAAACAACAAATTGATTGACCCCACCAAGTTTTCGTTCTCTAAAGTATCAAGTACAGATTTCGATCACTTAACTCTGAAATGAATTGTCCTGTGTACTGGTGAGCCAATGGTATTAGTCAGTTGTATAAACTAAAATCGAGTGTGTAAAGTAATAAAATTAATTATTTCAACTACTAAACTGATAACGACATCAATCAGATCTATTGCGAGATCGATAATCCACTGAATTAGTTTTTGTAGTGAAATTTTATAATGTTTAACAATAGTATTTAAGATGCACGTTTCGTTTCTTTTTTTAAGGACTCGTCAGTTGAATACAACTGCTCTTAAGTATTAATTCATCATACAATAACTCAAGCCTATTATCATTATTACGAGTAACATTAAGTAAAGTGCATTTTATATTATTATAAAGTGATTAAGAAAAATTTGCAACCTAAACTCTCCATCCAATCTAACTTTCTATGGTTTAATTCATTCTTTGTATTATCAGAAGGGGTTTTGTGGAGATTTTACAAAGTTCACTGGCTGAAATGATGAGTCATTTGAAGCTAGATCACCATGGAAAACCTGAAAGCACTGGACGGCCGTTTCGTTCTAGTATGGGACTCCTCAGTAGTGCACATCCACGATCCCGCCTTCCGAGAGATCTCAACCGAGGACCTATCAGTCTCGCGCTAGGCGCTTAACTTTATTGGGACAAAACGGCCGTCCAATGTTTCCAGGTTTTCCATGGTGGTCTAGCTTCAGTTGACTCATTCTATGTATTGTTTATTTAAATCTTCCCATTGATGTGTTAGAAATTCGATTGGTCAGTCTCTTATTGATATATGTACATCATGTACAAAACTGCCTTGATACTGTTTTAAGTCACAATCATTACAAACAGAGATGAATAGTAGTTAATAGTAAAATTATAGAGGTGCGTTTCGTCCCAATTGAGACACATCAACTGGGCATAACTTCATCATAGAAAAAAAAGAAATCTCTTAGTTTCAATTATTTTTCTAACTGATAATCATAATTTTCAACAAGAAAAAATAATCTTCAGGTAAATTGATACCGATTACATTTGAAATTTAGAAGAGAAGAAATTAAGAAGTTCCATACATTCAAGTACATTCCCAAGAAAGTGTGCTCATGTATATATATATATATATATATATATATATATATGTTTGTGTGTATGTGCTTATGGGGACAGGCTGAAATAGAATAAATGTATGTTTTTTAAGGTAAACAGTAAGTGAACTGTAAGCAGAGTTACATAAGTAGATAATGATCATCATGATAATTGAGAATACTGATTAGTGTTGTTAGTAGTATGATTATTAACATTACTAGGATTATTATTATTATAAAGAGTATACGTATTACATGCTATTTAAAGATACCATAATATCCAACCGTGAGAAAACGAACTAACCAGGTCATCTGAAACTCTTTATTAACCTTTTTATTTCTTCTCAAAATAAAATTAATGCAAATGGTTGTTGTGTAACTATGGTGTATTCATAATTTAATTCACTTTTCTTCTTACTAGAAAAAAAAGATACATTTAGAAATTTAAGATACAAAAAACACACACACACACATACATACAGTCACTTAAAAGCACACAACAATCTCCAATTGAGAAAATGCACAATAAGTAATAATATAGTAAAAATGAAAGAATATCTAGGCAAAGTTATAATGAAAATATAATTAGTTCTTTTTATTGTTCTCACTGTTGATTGACCTTGTTTTCTTTGTAATGGTGATGGTTATGTTTGGTTCCCTTCCCCCTCCCTCCTCTCTCTCTCTTTCACTCTTTTTCACTTACTCACACATCCGCACATATATCTGAGCACCTTATTTACTAGGCTCTTTTTCTAAATCATTGTGTAATAGAATAGAACAAAATCACAAACACACACATGATCTTCTAGTATAGTAACAATGAGATTAAAACAAATGTTACATGAGAATTCAAAATGTAAAAATAACGAAAAAAAACTTAAACAAAAGTACAATTTGATTAAGAGAATAAGAGTAAATGCTTCTTTTATAAAAAAGAATAGTAATATTAATGAATTTATTATGTTATTTTATTTGATTCTCGTCAGTTGTAACTTACAATCTGCAATAGTTATAAATTATCTTTATAAAACAAATTGTGATTACTATCAGAAGGGTAAGTAAGTAAGTAAGTAAGTAAGTAAGTAAGTAAGTAAGTAAGTAAGTAAGTAAGTAAGTAAGTAAGTAAGTAAGTAAGTAAGTAAGTAAGTAAGTAAGTAAGTAAGTAAGTAAGTAAGTAAGTAAGTAAGTAAGTAAGTAAGTAAGTAAGTAAGTAAGTAAGTAAGTAAGTAAGTAAGTAAGTAAGTAAGTAAGTAAGTAAGTAAGTAAGTAAGTAAGTAAGTAAGTAAGTAAGTAAGTAAGTAAGTAAGTAAGTAAGTAAGTAAGTAAGTAAGTAAGTAAGTAAGTAAGTAAGTAAGTAAGTAAGTAAGTAAGTAAGTAAGTAAGTAAGTAAGTAAGTAAGTAAGTAAGTAAGTAAGTAAGTAAGTAAGTAAGTAAGTAAGTAAGTAAGTAAGTAAGTAAGTAAGTAAGTAAGTAAGTAAGTAAGTAAGTAAGTAAGTAAGTAAGTGTTGAAGTAAGTAAGTAAGTAAGTAAGTAAGTAAGTAAGTAAGTAAGTAAGTAAGTAAGTAAGTAAGTAAGTAAGTAAGTAAGTAAGTAAGTAAGTAAGTAAGTAAGTAAGTAAGTAAGTAAGTAAGTAAGTAAGTAAGTAAGTAAGTAAGTAAGTAAGTAAGTGTTGAAGTAAGTAAGTAAGTAAGTAAGTAAGTAAGTAAGTAAGTAAGTAAGTAAGTAAGTAAGTAAGTAAGTAAGTAAGTAAGTAAGTGTTGAAGTAAGTAAGTAAGTAAGTAAGTAAGTAAGTAAGTAAGTAAGTAAGTAAGTAAGTAAGTAAGTAAGTAAGTAAGTAAGTAAGTAAGTAAGTAAGTGTTGAAGTAAGTAAGTAAGTAAGTAAGTAAGTAAGTAAGTAAGTAAGTAAGTAAGTAAGTAAGTAAGTAAGTAAGTAAGTAAGTAAGTAAGTAAGTAAGTAAGTAAGTAAGTAAGTAAGTAAGTGTTGAAGTAAGTAAGTAAGTAAGTAAGTAAGTAAGTAAGTAAGTAAGTAAGTAAGTAAGTAAGTAAGTAAGTAAGTAAGTAAGTAAGTAAGTAAGTAAGTAAGTAAGTAAGTAAGTAAGTAAGTAAGTAAGTAAGTAAGTAAGTAAGTGTTGAAGTAAGTAAGTAAGTAAGTAAGTAAGTAAGTAAGTAAGTAAGTAAGTAAGTAAGTAAGTAAGTAAGTAAGTAAGTAAGTAAGTAAGTAAGTAAGTAAGTAAGTAAGTAAGTAAGTAAGTAAGTAAGTAAGTAAGTAAGTAAGTAAGTGTTGAAGTAAGTAAGTAAGTAAGTAAGTAAGTAAGTAAGTAAGTAAGTAAGTAAGTAAGTAAGTAAGTAAGTAAGTAAGTAAGTAAGTAAGTAAGTAAGTGTTGAAGTAAGTAAGTAAGTAAGTAAGTAAGTAAGTAAGTAAGTAAGTAAGTAAGTAAGTAAGTAAGTAAGTAAGTAAGTAAGTAAGTAAGTGTTGAAGTAAGTAAGTAAGTAAGTAAGTAAGTAAGTAAGTAAGTAAGTAAGTAAGTAAGTAAGTAAGTAAGTAAGTAAGTAAGTAAGTAAGTAAGTAAGTAAGTAAGTAAGTAAGTAAGTAAGTAAGTAAGTAAGTAAGTAAGTAAGTAAGTAAGTAAGTAAGTAAGTAAGTAAGTAAGTAAGTAAGTAAGTAAGTAAGTAAGTAAGTAAGTAAGTAAGTAAGTAAGTAAGTAAGTAAGTAAGTAAGTAAGTAAGTAAGTGAGGAAGTAAGTAAGTAAGTAAGTAAGTAAGTAAGTAAGTAAGTAAGTAAGTAAGTAAGTAAGTAAGTAAGTAAGTAAGTAAGTAAGTAAGTAAGTAAGTGTTGAAGTAAGTAAGTAAGTAAGTAAGTAAGTAAGTAAGTGTTGAAGTAAGTAAGTAAGTAAGTAAGTAAGTAAGTAAGTAAGTAAGTAAGTGTTGAAGTAAGTAAGTAAGTAAGTAAGTAAGTAAGTAAGTAAGTAAGTAAGTAAGTAAGTAAGTAAGTAAGTAAGTAAGTAAGTAAGTAAGTAAGTAAGTAAGTAAGTAAGTAAGTAAGTAAGTAAGTAAGTAAGTAAGTAAGTAAGTAAGTAAGTAAGTAAGTAAGTAAGTAAGTAAGTAAGTAAGTAAGTAAGTAAGTAAGTAAGTAAGTAAGTAAGTGTTGAAGTAAGTAAGTAAGTAAGTAAGTAAGTAAGTAAGTAAGTAAGTAAGTAAGTAAGTAAGTAAGTAAGTAAGTAAGTAAGTAAGTAAGTAAGTAAGTAAGTAAGTAAGTAAGTAAGTAAGTAAGTAAGTAAGTAAGTAAGTAAGTAAGTAAGTAAGCATATGATGGAGTAATCAACATGACATTAAAGAATCAAAGAGAAAGATTCATACTACCGGTAATGTGAAACAACCTTGAAATATGATGTAGTGTGCCAATCAGAAGTAGCTAAACTATGAGGTTTACATTATGACAATTAGAAATGTCCTAAAGGACAAATGTATACTATTGACTAAGAAATAAGTTGGTTTTCTAGGGGATCGAAATGTATATATATATATATATATATATATATATATATATATATATATATATATATATATATGCATATGCATATATGAGTCTTCTCTTCTCTTTTCAATTGATCAGTGGAGGGAGGTTAATACGTGGCATGCTGTGTATCAGTATCAGATCTCAGATGCCGCAGATCATTAAAAAAGTGACTTCAAGTAATATAACCCAGAAAATAATTATCTTGTAAATAGAAACAAGAATGTTTGCATATTGCTACGTGATCACTTCAAATGCTGTTTAGTTTTATTGGTTGTCAGCAAGCATAGATGATGAAATTAGTTCGTCCCAATAAATATGTTATTTTTGTTCTTCACAGATGTATTCACTCGTTGTCTTATGTTAGATGTTGAGCTTTAAAATTATCCACAAATTCATTATTTCCTGACTGTATTATATTATGTAGGTTCAGTGTTTTCCACTATTGTATGTTCCATTATTGATAATAATACTGGTTACAATACCACAAATATGGGATTTGTCTTACTGTGTTGAAATGGAAGCATAGAAGATTGAATATTCAGTGAAAATGTAACCCAAATTCATCATCAACCAAGTTACTGCTAAAAGTACGGTTGTGTAGAGCAGTTATTTTGTTAGATTGCAATATGAAACATCACAGCAGTACATGAAATAAGTGAAGATCAAAACGCACTACGTATTATGTAGCTTTCAGGTGACTGACTAACTGATTAACTTACATTTTTAATAGTTGAATTCATGAATCGATTTAAGCTAGACCGCCATTGGAAACCTGGAAGTACTGGACAACTATTTCATCCTATAATGGAACTCCTCAACAATGTGCATCCATTATCCCGAAGATCCTGGGTTCGAATCTTACGTTATCATTTCTTTATTGTTTGTTTAAATATAACAATTCACATTAAGTTATAGGGATTTTAAAGTATAGATATTTGGTAACAGGATATTTATTTAAGCACATAAACATTGATGGAAGAAGGCATCAAATAGATATGCGCCATATAAGTCATTCGATTTGTGTGAGGGCTGGGACGCTGCCCTGGTGCCCAAACCGTAGTACGTGGTTTTGTTAGGGGGCTACATCCAGAGCCTTTAACATAGAGGGCTGACCCACAAGACAGTGGAGCAATGTATGGAAATGCAGTATCATGGTAGCCAGTGATCAACAATAGGTTCATCGTTGTACATCATTGGTTCAGAATTAGGGTCCTCCAACTCCCTTAGATAGGATCTCCGTGTTCGCCAACCTGGTGAAAGCGCCGGATATTCCCTTTTCATCCTCTCAATTTCGTAAACAACAGTAATGCTACGAGAAGTCAGTGAGTAGGACTTCCCTGGTGGTGGTTGTATGAGAGCATTTCGAGAGAGGAAGTTGACTCTCGCCAATCTCGGCCGTACTAGCGTATGAGCGGGGGGGGGTAACAGGTATATTCAGCTGTAAATGAGTCCTAATTAAGATGAAATGCAAATATTGAACTCGACTATTGATCACTATCCATCTTTATTGATTTGTTTCATTACGAACAAATCCATTATCACCATATACAAAGATGGATAGTGGCATGCAGTGGAATCCAGGATGCGTGTTTCGTCCTATTTGGGATTCGTCAGCCGGATGTACATACATCGTAGAGTTGATGTTCACTCTTGTACTCGAACTCAGTGCCGTTCGCTTCAAATGCCATCCCATTATCCATTTACCTACTAAATCCTGATAGCCACCTGCTCGTGTAATGGAGTGAGGTTTAAATTGACTTGTTGTATTGTTTGTTTGAATACCAATAAGAAATTGATCAAATGCAATCTTGAATATCAATCGTAAGATTCAAACAAACAATACCAAGTGAATTTAATTGTAAACACTGATTTTCTCTTTTTACTTCATAAATCATATGAACACTTTATTCATGATTCATAACGTTTTAACGCACATCTTTTTGACTACTTAAATCTATACATATTACTTATAAATTATTCTTTAATTCTAAAGTCATATGATGTGAATTATTAAGTTAAATATGAACTGAGATTGTATTATACAATAATAATATGTTCAATGTCAAATCATCTAGAGGTTAAATTGAATAAGGTTGAAATTTCGTTTACTTACAAGTGTATCATCATTAATCTTAGTATTAGTAGTTTGTCGAGAGAAAAATGTTTAAAGGAATGTATCTTGTATTACTTTTGAAATAAAAAATAAACGCTATCGAATGAAATTGAAGATCTCAAATTTGATCGCTATTGATAAAGTCATGAATATGCATCATTGAAAAGTCTCAAAAATAGGACGAAATCTTGGTTTTAAATGACTTTCGGTAATGTATATTATATAAATTTGACAATCTTCACAAACCACATCTATATGTATATATTATATTAGTGTTATCTTATTGAACACTATTCATGGGTGAACTCGAGGAAGCTCTAAGAAGCTCAGAAAGAGCTGATGATATTCCAACCAATCATCTTTTGGAAGAATATTCTAGATTCCCTAGGTGGAGTTTCCCTATTAGACAAATGCTAATAATCTCCTGTATGCGGATTGGATAACTATAATGATGATTTCGTTTTTACTCAAAACTATAAATACCTAACAGTTTTGTAGTATAATTGACACTGCTTGAAATAACACTCTTTTCAATTGTCTTCTGATTTGCAACCTGTGAGTGTTCTAGCGTTCGAATGTTCATGTTATACGTGGCATATTATGAATCAAAGCTCTAGATATGAACAATAGCACCACATTAGCACAGAGATGCTGTTGTCGATTCAGATCCCGTAGTGGTAGAGGCGGTAAGAGTATAAGCAGTAGGATTTGAAGATGTTATTTTAAGAGCATAATCCAGTGAAATAAATTTGGAAAGAGAAAAAGAAAGGGACATGAAGAATTCAGAAGATTAGAATTTGGGAGAACACAAAGAGTGGATGCACCTGCCCCATCCAACCGATTTTGAGCCATGTCATTCGGGGTCTCTAACCATCGGTTGCTATCATCTCGTGGTCCCCAACCAGGTAGTCTACACCTGTCAACATGACTCAGTCCACTTGTCAGTGACTTCATGGACGTGTGCCATGTTTTGATCTGGCCGCCCCTACCTTTCTTCCAATCTACTCCTATACCATTGAACATCGCACATCAAGGCAGTCGTTGGTTGGGCATAAGTAACACGTGTCCCATTCATCTCAACTGATGAAGTTCCACTACTTCATCAATTGATTTGTCATCCTTACCTAGTACCCGTTTCCTAACAACTGTGTTACATACTCGATGGTCCCAAGATATACGAGCAATGCTTTGAAGACATTTATGATCGAATACTAGTAACCTACGGATATCCTCTACTCTTACCGGCCATGTTTCACTGCAATAAAGTAGGACGGAACGAACTGCTGCACAGTAAACCCATCCTTTGTCTGGTATACGGATATCTCGCCTACGCCATAAATGACGCAAATTGGCAAAAGTTAGTCGAGCCTTCTGTATCCGTGCTGAGATTTCGTCACACACCAGACCACAAGGGTTGAACATTGAAATAAAAGTTAATTACTTTCGATACACTTATAGTTACATACTTAACTTGTATATTTTTTATTGAACTTAGTTTAAAAAATAAATTTTTCTCACATCATTTAAAAAATTCCTTATTAAGTATACAAAATGACATTGTTTAGTTGTCAATCTTTTGTTTTAATATGTTAAACACATTAATTGATAAAGAAATCACTACCAGTCAATCGGTGAAAATGTATAAATATTCACAATGTATAAAATTCACAATTACTATGTATCAATAATGTTTATATGAAGATTTGTTTAGTTGTAAGTGAATTGATAGTTTGTCCTATTCACTGCCTTCTAGTGGCAGTGGTGTTGTTTGTGGCCCCCAAATGCCTTGATGCGGCCTAAAGTGGGGAGAGTCCACTCTCTCACTCGAAATGTTCTCACATGGTCACACGTGTGTAGCCTCTGCTAGGGAAGACCTACTCACTGACTTCTTGTGGCAGGGGTGTTCTTTACGAAAGTGAGAGGACGAAAAAGTAAATATCCGGCGTTTTCACCGAGTTAGTGGACACGAAGAATCCATCTAGGGGAGTTAGAAAACCCTTATTTCAGACCAATGATGCACATGGACTCCAGGATCCTAGGGGAACAAATGGCTACCATTGGACTACATCTCGTTACCTTGCTTCACTGCTTTGTGGATCAGAACTCTAAGCTGAAGGCTCCGATTGTGACCACCTAAGAAAACCATCCACTTCGGTCTAATGGTTAATCACTCACACGCGAGACTGATGGGTCCTGGGGGGGGCTAGATCATGGATGCGCACTGCTGAAGAGTCCCATACTAGGATGAAACGGCCGTCCAGTGCTTCCAGGTTTTCCATAGTGATCTAGCTCCAATTGACTCATATTTTCAACTATTGAAATTTAATTTATTTATTATAAAATTTGGTATATCCAATATTAGTGACTTATTTCAAAATAGATTTATCAAATGAAGAAGAAATTGACAACTAATTCACCATTGATGATTGTTAAGAAACAATGACTTCAACATTTTATATCATTAGTTAATGAGGTATACATAATAATAGCATAGTGATAATATAGTCTTTGTAATCTGATTGGTCAATCTATTGAGCCAATCACAATTTAGCATTTAATCAGTTTTTTTGTGATAATTAATTAATTATTGAAGTTATAAAATTTAGGATAATTCATTAATTCAAAATTATTGATTAAATATTTCGATGATTTTGTTCATGAGTTAATTAAAGTTAGACCATCATGGAAAACCTGGAAGCATTGAACGGTCGTAGGTCTTTGGTTCCAATCTCACCAAGCGGGTTCATGGATGCACACTCCCGAAAAGTCTCATATTAAGACGAAACAGCCGTTCACTACTTCCATATTTCCCATGGTGATCTAACATCAATCCATCAACATGATATCAATTTAAATTCAACAATCTTTACAACACTATATCGATATTTTTATTTAATCTGTTAAATCTATTTACATCTTCATCTCAACTATGAAGTGAACTGATTGAATTAAGTAATGACAGTTTCAATGGGTGATATCATGAATCAATTGAAGCTAGAGCATCATGAGAAATTTGGAATCACTGGATGGTGGTTTCGTCCTATTTTGGGACTGCTGAGTACTGGACATCTACGACCTCGCCTCGCGAGATGATCTCAACTATTGAAATTACTATAATATCCACAAAAAATCCATTCTGATATGAATCAATATATTCTCAGTAGTGACTGTGTTCATGATGTATTTCCTGGAGTTCTAGTGAGATGCAGTGACCAGTGGAGTTCAACCGTGTCTGTTGTGAGGCAGTTACCCAATGAAGACAATGATGGATAGTCGCGCAATATTGTTGATTGGTTGAAGTTAGACATTATTGACGTTGGATTCCAGTTCAATGGTCTGGAGATTAAGCGTTCGTGCGCGAGACTAATAGCTCGTGGGGTCGAATCTCCTGGTGGGCTGCATCGTGGATGCGCACTTTTGATGAGTCTCATACTAGGACGGAATGATTTCAGTGTTTTTAATGGTGCTCTAGCTTTGATTGACTCATGAATTCAACTATTGAATAGAAAGTAATTAATTATTTCGACATTTTACTACTGCTTGACAGCGAAATACAAGAGTTGTGTTTTGTTCCAACTGGGTTTCGTCACCTCAATGTAGATGTACCACATAACTACTCAAAAACTAGTAACTATCACACTAAATGCTTAAACCTTTTAGCTTAGACCATGGGATGATTTAATACATTTTTTATAAGTGAATTATTATTCATTATTGTTGCATAATCCAGTGACCATTTAAACTCAGTATCTCAGTGACTTACAAGTTACTTAGTTCGGGTAGTGATATGAAAAAATAACACCAGTGTACAGGTAGATCTCTTGTATAAACTAATTTTAGTTACTATACAACTTTACTTAAGATGTTTATGATAACAATATCTAAACAATCTACACAGAATGTAAATAAGCCAAAAAAACTGATCATTTTCATTCTATAACATTTGAATCCTTACAAATAAATTGACTAATAAAAGATCTCATTTTAAGGTTCTCTTAACCTAATTGGTTAAGCTCTCAATGCGAACTTAATGATTTCATTTTGATATTAGTATTTCAACACATCACTACTATACATTGTTTATAATCAGAATTTTCACATAATACATAGTTTGAAATGAAAGCCTTCAAGTTATGTAGTGAATAACTTACTTACTCGCTTGCTTACTTACTTACTCCTGTTACTCCTCTTGAAGGAGCATAGGCCGCTCACCAGCATTCGCCATCCAAACCTGTCCCAAGCAATCCTTTCCAGCTTCTTCCAGTTGTTATTCATCCTTTTCATATCTGATTCTATTTCTCGACGTAATTTGTTCTTTGGCCTTCCTCTTTTTCGCTTCCCATCAGGATTACAAGTTAGTGCTTGACTCGTGATGCAGTTTGATGATTTGCGTAATGTATGTCCTATCCATTTCCATCGTCTTTTCCTAATTTCTTCTTCAGCTGCAAGCTGGTTTGTTCTCTCTCACAGAAGGCATTTGCTGATGGTGTCCGGCCAATGGATGTTGAGTATCTTGCGTAGACAACCATTTATAAATACTTGCACCTTCTTGATGATGGTTGTTGTAGTTCTCCAAGTTTCAGCTCCGTACAGTAAAACTGCCTTGACGTTCGTATTGAAGACTCTGACTTTGATATTGGGTGACTGTTGTTTTGAGTTCCATATGTTCTTTGCCAGTCCTCGTCTTTACGTGTGCACCCCATGCCCAACCCCCCTCCTTTACCCGGGCTTGGGGCCGGCAGTAACTCTAGAAGAGCTACAGGCGGAGTTATGTAGTGAATAACAGATCATTTTAAATCTTTATTCTTATTCTTTTAGTTAATTAATGATGTAATTGATATCATTTACTATTGATCGGGTTCGTAATAAAATGCATGTTGATTTCCTTGTTGTTGTGATTTTCAGTGAATTTTTCAATAGGACGAAACGGCCGTCCAGTGCTTCCAGGTTTTCAGTTGCCGTGGTCTAACATCAATCGGTTCATGATCTCAATCAATATATATGTATTTCAGAATATGACTGAATTACTTTAGCATCAAATACCAAAAATGTATTTGGGTTTTTTTACAGTTTACTTCATGAGTAGATCTAAGCTGTGTTGTTCTAGTATGAAACTCCTCAGCAGTGCACATCCACAAACTTTTACATGGGACTCGAACACAGGGCCTTCAGTGTCACGCGCGAATGATTACACTTCAGATCACTGAGCTGACCGGAATCCAACGATGTTCATGTCTAAATTCAATCGATCCATTTCATCCTTGTTTGAAATGGATAACTGTCTCCATCCGACACAGACTTAACTATCAAAATATTACAATCCCCATAAATCCCCATACTGATAATATTTGAGTTAACGATATAATCCGTAATTATAGAGCTATAATCACAAAATGATTGAAAACGGTTGTTTACTGATATAATCTTTTTTTGATATATTCTATGGAACTGATTATTCGTGCATATACTGATATTCACTTATACTGATGTATACAATTAAATCCTAGAAGTCTGATCAGCCCTAATGGGTTGGTGTCTGACAAAACCTCTGCGTCGATTCTAAAGGCCCATTTGGCTTTTGCCGACTTACATCACCTATGGAGAAGGAGGGATATCCGTAAGTCAATTAAAGGTCGAGTATACTGAGCAGTAGTTCGTTCTGTTCTACTTCACGGTTGAGAAACGTGGCCATTAAGAGTAGAAGATACTCGCAAGCTACTAGTATTTGACCACAGATGCCTTAGAATTATTACTCGCATCTGCTGGGATCACCGGGCAAGTAATAGTGAGGTTAGATGCAGGGTATTAAGGAATGATGGTAAATCAGTTGATGAGCTTGTTAATCTTCATCGACCGAGATAGTTGGGCCAAATGTTGCGTATGCTTGAACACTGATTACCACGACGCGCAATGCTGACTGACTAGTGTTGGGGATGGTTGGAAGAAATGTAGGGGCGGCCAAACCAGAACATGGCGTCAGTGTTTAAAATCACCAACTTCTAGTCTTAGCCATGTTAGTGGATATAGACTACTTGGTTGGGATCCGCGTGACTATCGTAAACAATGGTTGGAAACTCTGTGTGACATGGCTCAGAATCGATCACAATGGTGTAGGTGTATACACTCTTTATCTCCCTTTAAACTATGAGATTAAAATCGTTTTATATCTTTCTTTCTACGAACTGATTCTTTCTGTCTGTACTATGTCGTTATATGCAATCTTTCTTTTATATATTAAGACCAGTGATTTAACTTTTTCTATGAATCCGTTGTTCATCTTGTTGTGTTAATGAGTGAGGTGTGGCAACTTGGACCGATGAACATATATGCCTGATCCTACGTTGTAGCTGACTGACTGGTATATATATATATATACTACTTAAATAAATATCTTCATTATTAATTTATTGCAAATAAATAGTCCGACATCTAGATTTCAATATATCAATTACATGTCTATTTATTTAATGATTTATAGCAATTTCTCATGGTTTATATTCATTATGGGTACCTCAATATTATTATTATTATTATTATTATTATTAGCTTTATTCAATATTATAATTTTGGTACAATATAGAATTCTCAGCGCAAAGTATTTCAACAAGTTTCCGTTTCTTTCTTCTTGGTCGGTCCTGGCGATAAATATTGAGGAATCGCCAGTTAGATGTTAGCACTTCAGTGAATGAACAACTGAATAACGTACATTCTTTTCGTTGTACATTGCCAGCAACCATATTGTCTCTTATTGAGTTTTCTGTAACTTTGACAACGAAAGGTTGTACACTTTTCAGAAACGCAGCAGAATAGGTTATGCGATTAATAAACATAATGATATATTAAAACAAACAACAATAGATAACTTGTTGAAATATCTAGATGGCAGGAACAGGTAGCCCAGATGCTCAAGCAGGCCGCCCTGAAATAATGTCAATAAGATTGATAAATGTATAATTAAGTGAACAACGGATTACTTAACAGTTACCTACAATTCTAACTAACTATCTATTTAACACTGTAAATATACAAACTATTAAGTCTTTATTATGAATGAAATTCATTGAAATCTATCATAATTGATATAATAATCTGAATAAAGGACATAGTTGTGACAAATTTTCACTCTATTCTTTATATATATAGTCTTGATATATAATAAGTCTAGTCCTGTGGTACATGTTGTGTGTCTGAAGAAGTATAGAAAATAGCATGTTACTGCGACCTATTAATTAGTGGCACAACCATGAGACTATGGTAACAAATGCCCTGGTACGGCCGAGAGTAGGGAGAGTCTGCTCACCCTCTCGAAATGCTCTCACATGGCCACGCGTATATAGCCTCTGCCGGGGAAGTCCTACTCACTCCCTTCTCGTGGCGGCGGTTTTGTTTACGAAATCAAGAAAACAAAAAGCGAATGTCCTGTGCTTTAACCGGATTGGTGGACACGGAGAGTCCACCTAGGGGGGTTGGAACTCCCTGATTACAAACCAGTCGTGCACATGGGCTCCAGTATCCTGAAGGAACAAATGGCGTATGAACCAATTGTTGGTCACCGGCTACCATGGGAATGCATCTCCTTACGTTGTTCCACTGCCTTGTGGACCAGACCATCAGGTCGAAGGCTCTGGGTGTGGCCCCCAAAGAAAAGCACCTGCTTCGGTTTAGGCAACCGGGTATTATCACAGTCCTCACACATATCAAATGAGATCTGTGTAGTACTAATAGTAGTAGGGACTACTCATAAACGAGGTTTAAATTCAAAATGTATTATAATGGGATGAACATTAGAAATTTTGGAACATTCAAAGCTATTTTTAGAGAATGATCATTATTTATAGCTCTATTGTATAATTACTAGATAACTGAAAGGATCATTTCTATATTAACCTTATTGTAAGTTTTCAATAAATCTATGAACTATCTTTATATGGTTTATTATTCCTTATTGATTACTAATTGACTATTGTACTGCATGGTCCGTCCTTTACCACTCGATTAAGCTTGAAGTGTGATCTTTTTTTCATATTCTGTGTGGTCATATATTTTTAGTATACTATTGTATAAATTTTGGTTGACTTCATATATCCCACTTATCATTGGACACTGAGTTATACAGGGGCTCGAGGATATCCTAGTTGCTGTTCATTTGTCAGTATGTCAGTTGTTAAATGGAGGGCCATTCATCCTAATAACAAAAAAGGTGGACTAGTCGATAGTCGGAGGTTTGTTTGGTAAATCTAGCACTTGATATTGACTAGAATCTTAGTCCGAAACGACTTAGCGTTTTCAAAACATAACAAAGATATTTATTTGTATTGGATGTTTGAATCTTCCTAGTGATATCTATGACTGCAATTGATCAGTCTATTTTGACATATGTGCAACCGTGAGGATTATCTCGATGTTTTCGTTGAACCACAAGCATTTTATAAGTAGAGTTGAATGTTGGCTAGCAGTGGAATCTAGGACATGCATTTCATCCTATTTGGGATTCATCAGCTGTATATATCTGGATCTCATGGTTAATTCTCACTCTGTGACGAAGTGGATAATGCAATCAGGCTTGAAGTGAACGGTGATGGATTCGTGTCCCACAGTGAACATCAACTCTGGGATGTAGGTATATCCAGCTGACGAGTTGCAAATAGAACGAAATCCACGTCCTGGATTCATCTTCTACCCACGATCCATCATCCCTGCTGAACATGTTTGTGATTTAAGGCAATATTGAGGCAAACCACACAGAATGCACATATACCAATAAGAGACTGATCAATTGCAGTCCTAAATATCAATGAGAACATTCAAACAAACAATCCAAAATAGTTCAATATGTTTATGTTTAAACATATGTCAAGGTGTAGCCCGTTACGACATAAATTATATTCAGTATAGAGTTGTGAAGATTATTGTAATCACATTAGAAATGGAATCTGAACTAGTAATTGAATAATTACTAAGGCTAATTGTTATTATAAAAGATAATCACCGCATAAATTCTTGACTTTTATTTTCATCTTTATGCAACACTATTAACCGGTTAGATCATTTTTCAAGTGTCAATGTTAAATAGGCGACATGTTTAAAGAGTGAAAGATGAGGGGTGGGGTTGAAAAATATTGTTCACCGTGTTTTTTCTCTAATCTTCAATTAAATATACCATTCTGGTTTATATTTTTTATTGTCAAAAATAAATGATTATCACTAAGGGGATTTATGAAGATTGTAGTATATTAACAATGGAATTCACGAATGATTAACATTGTTGAATGCCAGTTCAATAGTCTAGATTTTAAGTGTTCGCGTATGAAATCAAAGATCTTAGGTTCAATTCCTATGTGAGGGATCTTGGATGTGTATTCTGTTGATGAATCTCATACTAGAACGAAACAACCATTCATCACTATCTAATGTTACTATAAAATTTAAATTATATGAGAGGTTTGTTTAGAAGTTATATTGAAGTCATATTCGTACAGCGTAGCAAGGGGCGTAGATTAAATTAATGGACTGAATATTGTCAATATATACCTTATGTGAAAGAACATTCTACAACATTGATTATAACAGCAATCAAACGGCCAGAAACAAGTGATTACATAATGAGTAAACATTGATAGGAATAAAATGAGTAAAGCTCAGTTGATAAAAATAAGATTACTAATCTGGAAGATAAATGAAATAAAAACTCAATGATGTAATCAATGCAAGAATTCATACTATTCTGCTAGAATCTTTGTTCTTGTTCTTTTCAAAATGATAACAAGAACTATGTGAATGAAATTTCTAGAATGTAAGTTGCTTCTTTAGGCTAAATAAATAAATAATCAAGTCAGATTACAATTCATTTGAAATGTATGCATAAGTACTCTACTCAACAGCGTCACAAGGTAAGCCCTCACTTGAAATATTCAAGGTCAAAGGAGAAGAGGAAGACTAAAGAACATATTCCTCCGAGAAGTAGAGACAGACATGAAAAGAATAAACAACAACTGGATCTAGAAGATAGATGAAATAAAAACTCAATGATGTAATAAATGCAAGAAAGAGCTTAAAGAAAAAGGAAAAAAACTTTTAAATGTAGCGGAGAAATATTTGTCACTAAGGCAAGAAAAGATTAATAATCATCACTTTTTGAACATATAAGTCAAGTTTTTGACACCTGATGGCAACAGTTTCAGAAAACTTCAGAAGACTGGGGTTTGGCTGCTTACTAATCACTTTAAAGGATTGCAAGGTATCTATTTACCTCATGTCCTGTATCAAAGAAATTTTCCTGCACTGATTGCAAAATTTACTAATTAAGAAATTATTATTACACTAAACATATATGTATATCAGATGGGTTTTGTGGTGATTGTAGTAATTTCAATGGTTAAAATCATGAGTCACTCAAAGCTAGACCACCATAGAAAACCTGGAAGCACTGCACGGCCGTTTTGTCCTATTGTGGAACTCCTCAGCAGTGCGCATTCACGACCTCGCCCCCTGCGAGATTCGAACTCTGGATCTACTGGTTTCACACGCGAGCACTTAACCACTAGACCACTGAGGGGTCCCACAATAGGACGAAACGGCCGTCCAGTGCTTCAAGGGTTTCCATGGTGGTCTAGCTTCAACTGACTCATTATGTTAACCACTGATATATATATATATACATATATATATATATATATATATATATTGATTATTACTTTGTTCAATGTTCAATAGTGGAACACCATTTCAAACAACTAATTCACAACTAATACAATTTATATATAAAGAAGAAAAAAAGAAAACAGTCATTTCATTAAGTCAGTTACCTTCTCGCATTACACTAAAACAAAACAACAAAATCATCAATATTAACACAAACACACAATATTTCAAATGATTGACAGTTAATTGTTCATAATTTATTTATACATCGTTTTTTTTCTTTTTGTTTTCTCTCTCTCTCTCTCTCTACTTTTTTTCTTATTTTCATGAAAAGAATCAAGTTTTATTACTGTGTCTTCTTTCTGTTGTCGTGAGTACAACAAGAGAGAAAAAAACACAACAAAAAAACAATAACAAACTAATCAATGAATTATCTTAAATGTGTTAAAACAATAATTTTCATTAAACTATTTCAATATTCTTTTTTTTTCTTTTTCTTTTTCTTTTTCTTCTTTTTCTTCTTCGTCTACTACTTTTCTTGAATAAGAAATCATGTCGTTTCTTATCAGTCATACAACAATGACCACTATGGCTACTACTACTACTACTACTACTACTACTACTACTACTACTACTACTACTACTACTACTACTACTACCATCAGTATTAGTAGTAGACACATCTTGATTTAATACTTATCACTATATGTGATAGGTGTATCATTTACATTGTTTTAAATAAATGATCATGTTTCAATAGTAAACAATATGACTTGAGTTATGATTTATGAGTTATTTATTTATCATATAGAGATATATTACTTAAAGAATATTTAGTTGTATATAGTTAATGTCAATAGTTATGATTAGTTTATTCTTCATATTATTATTCCTTCTATTAGTTTTCATGCAACGTGTTGTCTACTCTATTCTATGTATGTATGTTTAGACATTTATGTGTATTGTTGATTATGATGATGATGATTATGATTGTTTACCTGAATATCATGAATATGAATGAATTGAATGACTTCCTACACCAAATTCACTCCATTCATTCATTCATTCATTCATTCATCAATCTATCCATCTATCCAATCTTTAAAACAATTCATTGGCATATGTTCAGTTATATATATATATGGATATGGATATTCAATGATTTAATTTCTTTTGTCTTATATACATGATAGATCGGATATTATTGGATATTCCATGTCACGTGTGTGAAGATCATTCATCAGGAAAACATTATGGTATCTATGCTTGTGATGGGTTAGTAAAATGATTATTATATCTTAATGATATGGGAATGAGTTTATTAAAGATGTTCAATAATCAATATACAAAGTTATATTGTATTGTTTTAATGAATAAAACATTGTTTTTTTTTCGTATTGTTGTTACAATAGATGGTGTCAGTTGTTGCCAATTTTGTAGATGTTGTAAAAAGTGATTAACTGTGTCCAAATTTATTCGACAAGAATATCATGTTTGTACTTGTTGTATTCACATGATACATAGATGTGTATATATATAATTGTCTCTCTTTTAAAGAAGAAAATGTTCCAATGTTCAATTATATATACATGTATAGTAATTATAATAGTTGAGATCATGAGTCCATTGAAACTAGACCCCTATGGGAAACTTAGATGCACCGGACTGCCGTTTCAGCCTACGGACTCCTCAGTGACAGCACGCAACCACGATTCCGCCTCGCGAGACTCGAACCTAGGACCTATCAGTCCTGCGCGCCAGCGCTTAACCATTAGACCACTGAGGAGTCATATATTATGACGAAACGACTGTTCAGTGCTTCCAGGTTTTCCATGGTTGTCCAGCTTCAATTGACCCATGAATTCAACAATTAAATTACTATAATATCCACAAAACCCCTCTATGATTTTGGGGAAATTTGAAGATTTTTCAGATGAACTGAAAATATGAGAATTTTTTTGTGGGTATAGATAAATCAATCAGTCAGTAACAGCGTAAAACTTCGTACGTACGTACATCAGTTCGAGTTGCCACACAACATTAGCACAGAGATGCAGTTGTCAATTTAGATGTCGTAGTGGTAGAGGCGGTAAGAGTATAAGCAGTAATCGGAAAGATTATGGTTTGAAGATGTTATTCAAGGAGTATAATCCAGTGAAATAAATTTGGAAAGAGAAAAAAGAAAGGGACATGAAGAATTCAGAAGATTAGAATTTGGGAGAACACAAAGAGTGGATGCACCTGCCCCATCCAACCGATTTTGAGCCATGTCATTCGGGGTCTCTAACCATCGGTTGCTATCATCTCGTGGTCCCCAACCAGGTAGTCTACACCTGTCAACATGACTCAGTCCACTTGTCAGTGACTTCATGGACGTGTGCCATGTTTTGATCTGGCCGCCCCTACCTTTCTTCCAATCTACTCCTATACCATTGAACATCGCACATCAAGGCAGTCGTTGGTTGGGCATAAGTAACACGTGTCCCATTCATCTCAACTGATGAAGTTCCACTACTTCATCAATTGATTTGTCATCCTTACCTAGTACCCGTTTCCTAACAACTGTGTTACATACTCGATGGTCCCAGGATATACGAGCAATGCTTTGAAGACATTTATGATCGAATACTAGTAACCTACAAATATCCTCTACTCCTGCCGGCCATGTTTCACTGCCATAAAGTAGGACGGAACGAACTGCTGCACAGTAAACCCGTCCTTTGGTTGTAAAAAAGGGCTAAAAGAGATTTATTTATCTTCATAATGATTGTAGTTACATAGGTGAATGATGAAATTTTTCCGGCTTCAGTCATATAATGTCTTTAAAGCAATGAATGACTTTGGATAGTTGTTTTCTAAACATCTAAAATACAATTGGATTCTCATATGTATATTGTTTGATAGTAGTGTAAATATGGTAAGATCATATCATGATATGAAATTCCTAGTTTCGAATTGTTAACATAATAAGAAATCTTCATGAGTAAATTGTTTGGAAACAGTTATTGATAAGATCTAATTCAGACTATATAATAATGGAAATCTGAACATCATATACATTGAACAATTTAACAGTTATCTTAGATTAGTAGCTTAGTGTAAAATACATCGGTGTTTGAAGAGTAAAATACTGAGATTTCAGCCCTGTCCACTTGATGAGTACCGAACAGGGCGAAACACACATTTAAGATTCCACTACCATCTGCTATCTTACTTTAATAAAAGCGTATAAGTAAATGGCAATATACAAGCAATCTACTCAGGAAATATACACATCATTAAAGACTGATCAATTAATGGAAAATCCAAACTGTTATCAATAGAATGAAACAGTTTCTTAATATTTACTTGTTATTTAGTGATTCATATAAGTCTATAAAATATGGGAGGTGTTTATCTGTTTACTTACAAGTAGTTTGAATAAGGTAACTTTGATTTTATTCCATAGAAAAAAATTGCCAATAGTAAGACTATAAGTAAGGGATGACCTTTGAGCGACGCCAGACTGACCTTGAGAGTATCCACCTTATAACTACGACCGAATGAGGGTTATAAACCAGTGTGAGGAATTAGAATTATGATTTTCAGTTTGATGGTTAAGGTTGGGAATTAGATTTAGGGTTTTCATCCTATTGTGGGACTCTTCAGTGGCAATACGCATCCACGATTCCGCCGCGCGAGATTCGAACACAGGACCTATCAGTCTCGCACGCGAATGTCTAACCACTAAACCACTGAACCGGTCAGCATCCAACCGTGTTAATGTCGAATTTCAACCAATCCACGAAATTGAGCGACACAGCCACCATTGTCATCAGTGAGTTACCATCTCCTAACTGATCCGCTTGAACTCTACTGTTTCTCACTAGAACTCTAGGAAATACATTTTGGCGCCAGTCACTAATGAATATATGTTGATTAACATCAGAAGGGATAGTTTGTAGTTATTATTATATTTCTTTGTTGTCATTGACTTGTATATTAAACGTTTTCAATGCACTAATGTTGTCTGTGTTCTTTTCTCTTTGTTTTGCTTGAATTTACTTCATGTAATTGCATCTTTATGAAAATGTGGACTATTGTCGTTTACATGTATAATTGCATAAAAATACTACTACTAATAATAATATTAACGATCACAATACATTGACACTTATGAAATTGATTGATTCTACTTGATTGATATAGTTGTGCAGGATTTTTCAAAGTAAGTTCATCATAATGATGATGATGATGATGATGATTTGTTGAAATATAAAGAAGTAACATTACATGTTATATTTGATTTTGGTTTGAATATTGAGCTAATAATATCCGCGCTTTTTTCATGCTTTACTCTTAGTAACATAATTGCTTACAAATAGCTTGTGAATTAAGGCAATATTGAGGCATACGCACAATATGCACATATGCCAATAACAGAATGATCAATTGTGGTCTTAAACCTCAATGGAAAGATACAAGCCAAACAATACCAAGTGAATTTAAATTCATCCGATTGCACAAGCAAGTGGCTATCAGGAATCAGTAGCTGAGTGGATAACGCGATGGCATTTGAAGCGAATGATACTGGGTTCAAGTCCCAGAGTGGAAATCAATTCTGAGATGCAAGTACATCCAGCTGACCAGTCCCAAATAGGACGAAACGCGCGTCAAACTGGATTCCACTGCCAGCCACTATCCATCATTGCTTACAAATAGCTTGTGAATTAAGGCAATATCGAGGCATACGCACAATATGCACATATGCCAATAACAGACTGATCAATTGCGGTCTTAAACCTCAATGGGAAGATACAAGCCAAATAATACCAAGCGAATGTCGATATTACTTTAAATTATAAAAAAAGAATGTACTTTCAGGTAGCAGGAAACACTGGACAACTATTTCAATGGTCGTCTAACTTTGGTCGATTTGGTTTATGACCTTAATAACATCTAACAATCTCAATAACATTCATACTGACAATTACCATGTGCTCATTAGTGATTAGTTTCATGGGGGGGGGGGTTTCAGGAGTTGTAATGATAAACTGTGATTACTGGATTGTAATAATGTTATATGTGGGGTAGCTATCCATTGAAGACAATAGAAAATGGTTACGCTGATTGAAGTTAGAAATACAAACCATTCGATGCTGGCTCAATGATTTGAAAGTAAAGTATCCTCAGCAGGTTTATGGATGCCCACTTCTGAGGAATCCCGTACTAGAACGAAATAGGTGATCAGAACGTCTTAGTTTTTAGTGTTTATCTAATGTAGGTCGATTGATAGTCTTAACAACCTGCACAAATCTCTAAATCTATTGTATCTTAATCTTTTTCATCTGTAGTTCAAATTCTATCTTCTTATGTAATTCAATTTCTATCAGTACACTTTATATATATCTAGTCCATAAATGATAACCATGATAACCAGTGTACATCCAAATGCTACATTTTCTCCTAATTACCACTAAACCTGCTTAACCTTCATATTTATGATTTTTCTTTTCTATTCACCATCATTCATATATTACTGATAAATTCATTCACTACTGAAAACTAAAAAACGTAGAAAAACTGTAATGAAGTGATTTTAGCTAAACAATAATTGAAAACGAGAAACAATTGTGAATAGGTAATGGGTCATCTTAGCAGTAAAACTAATCTGTACTATGTATATTCACATTGTGTAACTAATTGAAATGTAATTCATCATTCTACTTGTACTTCTATAAACTCTCTTCCAACCCCTTCTCTTCTACACTATCAATTTAGGACATTTACTGAAGAAGAAAAAAAAACAGGCCTCTTTCTAGTGATAAATACCTTGAGTATTATATTCATATCATATGATGTGAAGAAAAATAAATGTTTAAAGAATAGTTCTGTACTCACTTCTGTCAATAAAAGATGAAAAGGGTCAAGTAATCATTTCAACTGTCAGTCATTCATATATGTAGAGATTTATATATCGTAACTCCTAATTATTTTATTCTTAATACTATTAATGATACTACTTATAATACCACTACTAACACTACTAATACTAATGCTACTACTAATACTAACACTACTACTACTACTACTAATGCTACTATTACTAATACTATTACTACTACTACTAACGCTACTACTACTGTTAATACTACTGATACTATTACTACCAATACTACTACTATTACTGTTTCTATTACCTAGTAAGTTTAGAGATATTATTTAATGTAACACCAATGATGATGATAGTGATCTTATGATTTAAAAAAGGATCCATATTGTTGTTTTACAGTTGTTTTAATCTATTTAAACAAACAAACCAAGATTAATGGTTTTACTACTGATAACATTGAATATTAGTAATGATAATAATGTTTATTAACTATACAAGTAAAGATTAATGATGGCAACAAAATTTACAACGAAATCATTAAACTAAAAAGCTGAAATCATATGATTTTTCATAATAATCATAATAATAATTATTATTATTAACTATTTCAATTCAATGTTTCGTTTGTTCAATTTGGCTTTTGAAAAGCTTGACGTTTTAATGAACTAATTCACTCTCTCTTTCTCTTTAGGCAAATAAGTATGGAATAGCACAGCAGGTGGGCTATATAATTGAGTAGTACTTAAACTCTGTATCCTTCTCTCATTATATGTATATATATATACACAAACGCACAAAGAGAGAGAGAGAGGTGAATGTATGTGTATCCGTGTGTATTTGTAACACATCGACATGGATACTATCATGCAAGTAGATTCATTAATTTAATCTGAATAAACTTTTAGAAAAGGGGTGGATGGATGAGAACTTGAACTATATAATGTCTTTTATTGAGTGAATTGCTTCAAAATATACCAATTTATTTGGGAGAGATCGTCATATTTATTGTAACAATTATATTTTTTTATGCCAAATAGTACAATATTACTATTACTATAAGTAGTACTAGTAGTTATTGGTATATTCACTGTAACGCTTGAACATTTCAAGTATAATCCCTTATGAAGTTATGCCTTAATATTATTGTTGAATCCTATATATGAACTAATAGTTGTCCAGTACACAGAAGATTTTAACGATCTGTCATGAAAACTGTCTATATGTATATTTACACTAATCAGTATTTAATCAACAGAAATATGTGAGTTATAATAACCTAGTGACAATGACTGTGAAATCAAGTGATGAAAGATCGAATATCATAGGACGCTTCAGTCACCTCACTAGGATGAGTGAGCTTTACAGATATTTGAAGTTCCCTGTTAACTATATCGAAACACCCTATATATATATATCTTTCGTTTATTAAATTGATCATTACTCATTTTTATAGAGATCTATACGACGTAATCGTCAGTATACATGTAAAAGTCGTGGTACAACAGTTGGCAGTAAATCTGGTATCGTAGTCTGTCGAGTGGATAAATCTCATCGTAATCAATGTAGAGCATGTCGATTAACTAAATGTCTTGAAGTTGGTATGAATAAAGATGGTAAGTTGTTGTTTATTTTAATTTTTCACACATTTAATGTTCATTTTATCAAGTTATTGATTATTTCTACACTATTAAGTTCCAGTTTAATGGTCTAAAGGTTGAACATCCACGTGAAAGATTAAATATCCTGGGTTCGATTCTTACCTACTGGATCTTGAAGGTGATATTCCCTAAAGATTGATCTTCTTTGAAATATCATTAAAAACCAGAAAAAGTGAATAGTTGTTTTACCTATGACATTATCAGAGATTAATATCAAGTCTTATGATGAACCCTACACTACTAGAATATCATAAACTGACCTTATCGAGATAACTGATGAAAACAAGAAAGTGTTAGATGTTCAGTTTTATTCTATTACTATTGAACTCTTTATTATATGTAAAGATTTAGGTGAGACTATAACTTATGGACGAACCAATCAGATTTACAATAACAGATCTTTGATTTCGGCGCGAAATTCTTTATCCATATAGCTAAATAGCTTCTTGGCATTTTAGCTAATGGTAGTTCGTGATGAAAACTTTAAATACGATTTCCAACCATAGACGGCAAATGTAAATCACAGTCCCTATCCTTCATACAGGTTTAAAACCCTCATTTAACTCCTGTCAGTAGGTAGACATTCTGAAGGCCAATTTAGCGTCGCTCAAGTTTCGTCCACAAATTATAGTCTCACCAAAATTTAAAACGATTTCATAGTTTATCTGTTATGACTAATGATGATATTATTCAAGTGTTCTAATCAAATCAGATGGAGATCAGTATTGTTATGAACCATATGTCATAAGTTGAAAAGTCATAGTTTCATTGACTTCGAACAGATTTGTGCATGTATACATGTATCAGCAAGTGTGTATGCGTGTAGTGTGTTTTGGTGTGAGCTCGTTCTTAGTAGAGTGTTTACTCCTAGATTGGTTGAAAAACAATGTTGTCATACTTCCGTATACATGTGTATTGTGTGTGTGTGTGTTCAGTATATAAATATGTACATAAATATATGTTTGTGTTTTCGTTCGATGTATAAGTGTGTAGAAGCATCAATTACAGAGAACGAGTTACTGTCTCTGTTTAAACATTTCATCAATATATTAGTTTGCTTACTATTATTTTGATACTTGAGATCATGAGTCCATTGAAGCTAGACCACCATGGAAAACCTGGAATCACTGGACGGCCGTTTCATCCTATTGTGAGATTCCTCAATGGTAGTGCGTATACACGATTCCGCCTCGCGAGATTCGAACGCAGGACCTATCAGTCTCGCGCGCGAGCGCTATTATTATTGGTTGCCATTAGTTATAATAATGATATTGTCACATAAACTCGAATGAACGTTCTATATATGTTTCTAAATTTTAATGATATCTGTCAACTTGAAATTTAAAAAAATGACAGAGTTCTTTCATCATTTTATCTAAAGGATTCAGTAATGATAAACTCACTTTTTTAAAGTGAATGAAATGCATCCTTGTGTGCATCCATACATATTGAGTATAACCTACATGATGGAAATACTGAAAAAAATTAGACAATTAAATAAAAACTGATTTGTCTGAGTGTAATCTATCTATCTATCTATCTCAGCCGGTCAGTCAGTCAGCTACAACGTAGGATCAGACACATATATATATTGGTCCAAGTTGCCACACCTCACTTATTAGCACAACAAGATGAACAACGGATTCATAGAAAAAGTTAATTCATTAATCTTAATATATAAAAGAAAGATTGCATATAAGGACATAGTACAGAAAGAAAGAGTCAGTTCGTAGATAAAGAGTGTATACACCTACACCATTGTGATCGATTCTGATCTATGTCACCAAGAGTCTCAAACCATTGTTTACGATAGTCATGCGGACTCCAACCAAGTAGTCTGTATCTACCAACATGGCTCAGACTAGAAGTCATTAACTTCAAGGACTGATGCTACGTTTTGCTTTGGCCGCCCTTAACTATCTATCTATCTATCTAGCCACACATCTATCTATCTATACGTCTAGTTCGACTGACCAATCAGCACAGATATTTCAGTTCTACAGGAGATTATTTGTTATTCTATCTCCTATCTCTTATAGTAATGACTGTGAGTATTGACAAATTGTTTTCTTCTTCTCAGAAATATAACTGAAACACTTTATTATAGAAATTGTAAAACAATCAATTTTGTAATTTCATTCATTCATTCATTCATTTATATATTAACCGAATTAACAGTTTAAACGCATTGACTGTATGGTACTCATTCCACTTCAAGATCATACCATCACTATTGACATGACGATTGATTGTTTACATTGTTCACTTTTAATGACTTCAAAGTACTTGTTAACATTGATTTAACCTTTTTATGTATATAAATGTGTGTGTGAAAATGACTGTATAGATCATATATATGTATGTATGTGTGTACGTATGTTTGTATGCATGTACATATGTATATATATATGAATGTATATTGACAGTGTATTCACTATTACAATCACTATGCTGAATATTACGATTATTACTCCTGGAAAGTAATCTCTCACTTAATTAGTACAAATTATTAAATTTAAAAAAAAGTACACTTCTGTCAATTTTCAATTATGTTATTATTATTTTATATATTTTAGAATAAAATACATGGATAATACTACTACTAATAATAATAGTAATATAGTAATGGTAACAATAGTAATGTAGTAATAGTAATAATAGTAATAGTAATATAGTAATGGTAGCAATAGTAATGTAGTAATAGTAATAATAGTAATAGTAATATAGTAATGGTAGCAATAGTAATGTAGTAATAGTAATAATAATAATAATAGTAATAGTAATAATACTACTAATAATAGTAATATAGTAATAATGATATTAATGACACATTAACACGTATTAACCAAACTTTATAAATCTATGTGAATTATTCAATTTCTATTCATAATGATGGTGGATGGTATTTTATATTCATTGTAATATACTTAAAATTCTATTATCAATTATTGATAGTAGAAATTTTTATTGTATTTAATATTAGAGATTTGATTAATGATTTATACTTAATTACACAGTACTGTTACCCTAATGTTATGAAGGAGAATAGGTTATCTATCAATATTCTTTATTGATCTCTATTCTGAGTAATCATTTCTAGTTGTGTTTTCTGTTAGAACTCTCGGTTTTTACTTTGTCTAATGTTATAACGGTTGGGTCTGCATGTTTACCTGAGACGAATATTGACACTAGATTCTCTCTTAGTGTCTATTCTACAGGACGTCAACACAACTCAGATTAAGAATATGTGATTAGACTGATCACAATGTAAATATATTTCCACACCAAAAACCCGACACAATCCAACAACAATGAACAATCAATAATAAGTGAGACATAATAATAATAATAAGGATAAGGGGAATATATAACTCATCTGACACTTATCAGACTATCTACATATTTGACTAAGCAGACAACCAATCATTATCATTCTCACCCGCACATCAAAGTTCCTCATAACATAATGACAATGATAATCTCTAAGTATTTGTAACGGTACATCACCAAATATGTGTTATTGTAGTTATATCAATCAGAAGGGGTTTTGTGGAGATTTTAGAAATGTCAATAGTTGAAATCATCAATCAATTGAAACTAGACCATCATGGAAAATCTAGAAGCACTGGATAACCGTTTCATCTTAGTACAGAACTCCTCGGAATTACGTATCCATGATCCCGCATACAAGACTCAACTATTAAAAATTCTAGGATGTAAATAGCTGTATTCTTTTTTTTGCAGAGAATGATAGAATTCAATAAAACACAATAGTTTATTTCATTATTAATAAGTAGTAAATAAAACAAGCTAAGTAGTAAATATTAATTAAAGATATTCATTGAGTGTGTTATGTTATCATTTTATCATCTCCACAAAACCCTTTTCTGATGATAATAATAGTAATAATAATGTGCTCACTAATGACTAGCTTCGAAAGATATTTCCTGGAATTTGTAGTGAGGAGCCATAACCACTAGAGTTCAACCGTGTCTGTTGTGAGGCAGTTACCTAATGAAAATTATAATGGATGGTCGCTCAATATTATTGATTAGTTGAAGTTAGATATTAACACCGTTGTATGCCAGCCGGCTCAGCGGTCTACAGGTTAAGCGCTCGTCTACGAGATCGGAGTTCCTGCGTTCGAATCCCGTGTACGGGATTATGGATGCTTACTACTGTGGAGTCCCATACTAAGACGAAACGGTTATCTAGTGCTTCCAAGTTTTGTATGGCGATCTAGATTCAACCATTAAATAAGTATTCCGTTAATATTGTATTTAAAATATTAATCTTGGAATGCATATACATACATATCCCTAAATTAATTGATTCAATGGTGTAGTTTCTTTTTAAAATTCAGTCAGTTGTCATTTATATACCACTGTTGATCAAAACTATTTACCTGGTTGAAATTATGAGTCAACTGAAGCTAGACTACCATGAAAAACCTGGAAGCACTGGACGGTCGTTTCGTCCTGGTATAGGACTCCTCAGCAGTGCGAATCCACTATTTAGATTAAAAAAATATAGATATTGATTTAATAAAAATAAAACTTGATTACATCATTACATTTTACAAGCATAATGCACAAAAAGTGAAAACTAGACATAAATTGATGATTTTTCTATGGAAAACAAACAAACAAACAATGAAACCCATTCAGTGTTGTTTTACTTGTATCTTCTCATTGTTATTTAGAACTGCAATTGATCAAATCTTTTGTTAGCATATATGCATCATGTGCGAATTGCTTCGATATAGGCTTAAGTCATAAGCGAACAGTAGAATCCAGGACTATATTTAAGACGAAATACTCATGCTGGATTCCATTGTTAGCCACTACCCATCTTTGTTTGTTTGTTTTTTTTCTTCTAAAAAGAAAAGAAAACACCAGTTAAATCTTTTAAATTCTATTTTCTAGTTCTTATCATTAAACACATCTGTATGTTGATAATATTATTATTCGTTTTGTTTTAATGAAGGCGCCATTTCTTAAATTAAACAACAACAACAACAACCACAACAACAAAAAAGAGGATGAGAAACACTTTTTATTGAACATTGATTTTAAAAATATACAGAACACCTAGGTATCTATTTATTAAAAAGACTGACTCCTTTCTGTAGTTATAATGTTATCACATAAAATGAATTACTTTTTGGTTAAATGTTCAATATGTTCTTGTGATGTATCGTAAGGAAATCATAAAAGATAGAAGTGATTTTTATACCCATCACATATGGTGTAAGTGTAAGTGTAAGTGTGTGTGTGTATGTGTATATATGGAGGGGGGTATATGTAAGTATGTGTGTTTCAAACATTTATGATTCAACTTATAAGTTAATCACTTCATAAATATGTTACTAGTTAGTTAGTTTGTTTGTTTTTGTTTTGTCGGGAAAATTGTAATTATAATATAGAAATGAATATAAAGTAGTTGATTATAACCTACAACAAAGAAAGCTAGACCACCATAGATAATCTAGAAGTAATGAACAGTCGTTTTATCTTATTATGGGATTGTTGAGTTCGAACCTCATGAGGCAGAATCATGGATGAGCACTGTTGCTGATGAGTCGCATAATAGGATGAAATGGCAATCTAGTGTTTCCAAGGTTTTTCATGGTGGTCTAACCTCGATTGACTCATGAATAATAAATATATTATTATTAAATATATATTTTCAGAAGGAGTTTTGTAGAGATTTTAGAAATTTCAATAATTGAAATCGTGAGTCAATTGAAGCTAGACGACCATGAAAAACCTAGGAGCATTGGACGGCCGTTTCATCCCATTATGGGACTCTTCAGTAGTGCGCATCCACGAACCCGCCTCGCGGGATTCGAACCCAGGACCCATCAGCCTCGCGAGCGAACGTTTAGTCATTAGACCACTGAATCGGCATTCAACGGTGTTAATGTCTAACTTCGACTAATCCATGAGATTGAGCGACACATCCACCATTATCTTCAGTCAGTTACTATCTCACATCAGACCTGGTTGAACTCCACTGATCACTACTTCTCACTAGAACTCCAGGAGTATCTCTTGAAGTCAATCACCAGTGAGCATATGATGATTAGTATCAGAAGAGGTTTTGTGGAGATTGTAGTAATTTCAACAGTTGAGATCATGAGTCAATTGAAGCTAGACCACAATAGGACGAAACGGCCGTCCAGTGCTTCCAGGTTTTCCATGGTAGTCTAGCTTCAATCGACTCATGATCTCAACTGTTGAAATATTCATTAGGTATCTAAATTCAATATCCTTATTATATCTTTATTTTTTTTTAAATTTTATGTTAATTTTACTCACTATGTTAAACTGATCTAATTGAACCAAGATAATTTTTTAAATGATAATAATCATTATTAGATTTTGTGGAAGGTATTGAACAATATGAAGTGACTACAGGTTAGCCAAATGTTAAGATGCGAAAAACGTGGAATAATTATTTCAACGTAGTTAGTTATTACTCAACCTGCAATTTACAAGATCATACTGAAGTAGTTCACACTTTAGTCCACCGAAATTCATGATGATCTTTCATTGTCATTAGTAATACCATTCTTATACTCGATATTGTTGAATACCATCAGTTAAAGCTAATCACTAACACAGTGACCCAAACAGTAATCACTTACTATGAGATTTATAAGTCCTAAGTTCGATCTTTGACTGGGTCAGGATTTCAGATTGCTAACTAATTTCTAACTAGAACGAAACAGTTGGCCAATGTTTTCTAGTTAAAAATGGTTGTTTAGCTTCAGTGTAATTCTACAATATATGTATATGCATAAACTTTCATTCCAAAAGAAGCTCAAATCAGTTTGCCGAACTTAAACGTCGAAATTATTCGAATTTCACTTTCTATTTCAAATATAGTTTTAGCCGCAGGGGATCGTGAATGTTTACTGCTGAGGTGTCCCACACTAAGGACGAAACGGCCATCTAGTCCTTTCAAGTTTTCCATAATGGTCTAGCTTTAAATAATATATTTAAAATGTTTATACATGACTACTGAGTGGGAATATCGTTTTACATAAGACTGACCACTTTTAAATTAAAATTGCGTGTGTGAATATTTCATTCCTATTTTTTTTCACATATATTTATAATTACTTAGATTACTTCTAAATTTAAAAAAAGGCAAGTAACCTTAGCAACTAAAAACGTAATATTAGTACTAGCAACTTAACTAAGCTTTTATCTTTTATTCTTCTAGTGGCTACTTGTCATTTAAGTAGTATGTATGAAGTATATGATTCTTCATCTTTTAAGAAAAAAAATTAATGATTTTCAGTCTAGATGAAAGTCAGGGTTAAAATGACGTGAGAGTGATGTTTTTGTCATATAAAATGGATAATGGCTTGTAATGGCTTATTCAATATATATGTTTACACGTGCAATGCTCTAATACACACACACACATCCATATATATATAATATATAAAGAGAGAGAAAAGGGGGGTACAAACTGCTTTCAATTAGTATTCCCTTACTGTGAATCTCGAAATTCTTAATGCTGATGAGTATATTTTACTTTATTCAATATTTCCTTTTTGGTAGTCAATCCCGACAGCAGTCAGTAAAATAGAATATCCTTATGTCATTTTATAACTAAGTTATTATGTCATATTGTCATGTCTGTATGCGTGTATACCTGCGTCTATTTATGTATGTGTTTCTAATGTAATAAGAACAATTTGATTATGTAATCCGAACACGTGATATACAAAAAGTTCACCACCAACAATGAGTTGATATCTGTATCAGACACATGAAACACACAGAGATAGATGAAGGTTAGAATGAGAAGAAAAACATAAAAAACATGTCGCTAGTGATTCTCTCACCTCCATCTGTTCAAATTGGTTTGAATAAATGAATGACTGAGTGAACTAAGAGAGTGGTACTTGACCTTAGTAGTGAAATCATAAATATTGATGACCAGTGACGTAATTTCCTTAACTCATTCATATCTTCATATCCTAGATACAATAAGATGGAATTATTATGTGTATGTGTACATAGGGAGGGGGGGGAACTATGAGCAAGAAATAAATAGACAGCGGAGATAATAGTAATAAGAATGATTGTTGTTGTCAAGGCTAAAAGATGTTTTAGGAATTGCGTAACTTTGATTTCAATATGTTTATGTCAAATATAGAGATTATTTTTAAATTAAATTTCTATATATAATTAAATATCAGCTTATGTACACATTACCAATTCAGTCTCATTTATTCAGTGATTTACATATCCTGTTAGTTTATTACCTTATGTTATTTCCAGAGTAGCTCAGTGATAATTTATAAGACTGTAAAACTGAATGATGGATATTTGAATGAACAGTAGAAGGTACGATTTATTAGTCAGTAGGAATTAACATCAGGGTTGGATGGAGAGTGCTAGTGGGTGGTCTATACTCTTCCATGGGGAGTAACAGGTGTAAGTAAAGGAATTAGCATGCAAACGACACAAGGGACAAAGAAGAAACACCTTAAATAAAAAAATATCAAGATCTCAAAACCACCTATGGAAGAAAACACAAACAACTGCGTAGTCAATCTGTCAAAACAACCACTAACAAATACGGAAGAACACCTATTCTGAAAGCGATTAAACTACAATACAAGTGACGCCTTAAAAGTGGAATACTTCGCAGCACTAGAGTCATGATCCAAAACTTCCGGAATCAGTGAAGAAACAAAACAAGAAATAAGGCAAACTGTTGATACACTGGATAAGATTCAAGAAAGAAGAAACAAGAAGGCAGCGATCAATACCAGCCGAACAAGAGCAGAAAAAGCTAAGGCACAAGCTGAATACACGGAAATAAACAAACAAGTGAAGAGGAGCATCAGAACCGACAAACGTAAATATGTGGAAGATTTAGCAACGACGGCGGAAAAGGCTTCAAGAGAAGGAAACATGAGACAATTGTATGACACGACAAAGAAACTCTCTGGAAATCGCCGCAAACCAGAACAACCAGTGAAAAGCAAGGAAGGCAAGGTAATCACCCACATTGAAGAGCAACAAAACAGGTGGATAGAACACTTCAAAGAACTCTTGAATCGACCAGCGCCACGGAACCCACCCAACATCGAAGCAGCACCCACGGACCTCCCAATCAATGTTGGCCCACCAACAATTGAAGAAATCAGCATGGCCATCAGACAAATCAAGAGTGGCAAAGCAGCAGGATCGGACAACATCCCAGCAGAGGCACTAAAAGCAGACGTAGCGGCAACTGCAAGGATACTCCACATTCTCTTCAATAAGATTTGGGATAAGGAACAAGTACCAACAGACTGGAAAGAAAGACTACTGATCAAAATACCGAAGAAAGGCGATCTCATCAACTGTGATAACTACAGGGGCATCACTCTTCTCTCAATACCGGGAAAAGTCTTCAACAGAGTATTGTTAAACAGGATGAAGGACTGCGTAGACGCCCAACTTCGTGACCAACAGGCAGGATTCCGTAAGGATAGATCGTGTACAGACCAAATCGCAACTCTACGGATCATTGTGGAACAATCAATTGAATGGAATTCATCACTCTACATCAACTTCATTGACTACGAAAAGGCATTTGATAGCGTGGACAGAACAACACTACAGAAACTTCTTCGACACTACGGCGTGCCTCAGAAGATAGTCAATATCATAAAGAACTCATATGATGGATTACACTGCAAAATCGTGCATGGAGGACAGTTGACAAAGTCGTTCAAAGTGAAGACCGGTGTTAGGCAAGGTTGCTTACTCTCACCCTTTCTCTTTCTCCTGGTGATCGACTGGATCATGAAAACGTCAACGTCCGAAGGAAAGCGCGGGATACAATGGAGATCTAAGATGCAGTTGGATGATCTAGACTTCGCACATGATCTGGCCCTTCTATCCCAAACGCAACAACAGATACAGGAGAAGACAAACAGTGTGGCAGCAGCCTCAGCAGCAGTAGGTCTCAATATACACAAAGGGAAAAGCAGGATTCTCCGATACAACACAGCATGCACCAATCCAATCACAATTGACGGAGAACATTTGGAATATGTAAAAACCTTTACATATTTGGGCAGCATCATTGATGAACAGAGTGGATCTGATGCAGATGTGAAGGCGCGGATCAGCAAAGCAAGAGCAGCATATTTACAACTGAAGAACATCTGGAGCTCAAAACAACTGTCAACCAACACCAAGGTCAGGATTTTCAATACAAATGTCAAGAAAATTCTACTGTATGGGGCAGAAACATGGAGAACTACGAAAGCCAGAAGATACAAGTGTTTATTAATAGCTTTCTACACAAAATACTTCAGATCTGTTGGTCAGACACTATAAGCAACAACCTACCGTGGGAGAGAGCAAACCAGAACCCAGTGGAGGAAGAAATCACGAAGAAGCGCTGGAAGTGGATAGGATACACATTGAGGAAAGCACCCAACTGTGTCACAAGACAAGCCCTCACATGGAATCCTGAAGGTCAAAGGAAAAGAGGAAGACCAAAGAACACATTACGCCGAGAACTGGAGATAGACATGAGAAAAATGAACAAGAATTGGATGGAACTAGAAAAGAAGGCCCAGTAGAGAGTGGGTTGGAGAATGCTGGTCAGCGGCCTATGCTCCATTGGGAGTAACAGGCGTAAGTAAGTAAGTAAGTAAGTAATAGTACCGCTAACTAAACAGATGAAGGAAAACAACCAACTGACCTCAAAAGAACAAAAAGCTTTAAAGGAATTCAGAACTAGAAAGGATATTGTCATAGTTCCAGCGGACAAAGGACGCACCGCAGTGATTATGGACAAAGAAGAATACGTCAAGAAAACCGAGGAACTATTTGTGGATAAAACCACATACAAACTGATGGAAATAAATCCAGTCAAAAAGTTAGACAACCGAATCACAACGACTTTGAACAAGCTTGTCAAAGCAGGAGAAATAACAAAGCAAGACCAATGGAGAGTGAAATCCAGTGAACCCCTCGATTCTACGGTAGACCGAGAATACACAAACCAAACATCCCTCTACGTCCAATTGTAGCACTCCCTGGAACGCCAACATACAATTTATCAAGAGAAATTTCAAGAATATTGAAACATTTAGTAGATTCATCCAACTGCTCCATCAAATCCACCACACGATTCCTGGACCAAATTAAAGACATTCAAATCAACAACGACGAACTGATGATATCCTTCGATGTAACAGCGTTATTCACCTCGATTGAACCAAGGTTAGCAAACGAAACTTTATCACTGCTTCTCACCAACGACACAAACCTCACAAAGTACACGAAGCTTCAAATTCAAAGTCTACTACAACTCATCGATTTATGCCTAACAACATACTTTAATAGACTTCAATCTGAAGTTTGTGCTGATGATATCGTTCAGAAGAACGATGAAAGCTCTACGACCAAATCATCCAGTTCAGAGAACAAAACTCCATCAAAATCATCCACCTAAGCTACAAATCTTCTCCAACATCTCATGAAGCTTATGTTTAGAGATGTCTATAGATTAACTCCAACCGACTAAACGATACTGAATATACAACATCGAAATATATAGTTCTCATCATATAGTTTGATCTAGAGTTCACATTATGAATATATACTATTGAAAAAAGTGTAAACTGTTAGAATAATAAAAAACTGTTCAGTGTTTTCTAGTTATTAATAAGCAGTTTTATTTATGATTGGAGGTTATTTCGACAGTTAGCTAGTGTTATGTATTGAGAACAGTTGACCAATCAGAATCTTGATTCTAATTTGATCTATATACAACTTACTGTTTCTGACTTGGCCAATTACTCAACCGACTTTGAGCTGACATAATTAAATTTCTGCTAGTTCACTATTCGCAAGCTCCACTCTGTCTTCTACCTTGAGTTTGAAAAATCAATAACTCACTCGTGCTATATTTATTATTAAATAAGATGGAGTGGTTCAGTGAACAGAAGTGGTTTAGATACAGATATACCGGACTGCATCAGACCAATAACCTAAACTGATTGTAAATAGGAAAGACCATAAGTAATCGATTAGCAACAAGTTTGTCACAAACGGACATGGTTTTCAAAGTTATTATTGTGTTTAATCTTACTTTTGATATGCCAGATAGTGACCCAAATTTCATTCTAATATTTGACTTGACAACATCATCAGAAGAAATGGATACTGATTTTCAATGATGATCTAGCTAAGATCAATTCATGATATAAAATCTATGAAAATTCAATAATCTTTATGAAATCCTTATGCTAAAAATTTATTGATTAATTAAGTGAACTCTGTTCCATTTACATTTCGTTCTATTTATATTTCGTCAGTAGAGCATTTCTATATTCATGAAATTATTATTGTTTCTTATGTAATTCAATTACTAAATGATCTTGTATACAAAGTTTGTTGATAGGATCAATTCAGTTTTCATGAATTAATTCTGGTTAGTGCTTTTTCAGCAACGTTATTTTCTATGAGATGGAGATGCTGACCCCACAGAAGATGGTGTTTGGACGTAGTCAACAGGAAACTCTGGAACTAGGTTTTGTGCCACTTGACACTCATAGGCAAGGTGTGCCTGTAGTCTTGAGGAAACTGATGCTCCCTGACAAATTCGATCCCGTGTCACCCAGCTTCACAGTCATAGATGTTAACACTGAGCTATCTGTGCCGCGATTGACTTCCTGTAGAACTGAGATGTATTTACAATTGATTGATCACTGGGTGGTGATCAATGTCATATATGTATCAGGTCTTTATTAGTGTAATGTTGAGTCACCTAGACTAGTGGCCACATTGCAAATTGGTCAATAAGATTCGATCTGTTCTAAGAAGGACCTGACATACATGACATTGATCACCACCCAGTAATCAATCAATTGTGAATGCTGACCCCATGCTTAACCCTCCTTCTTTATCCAGGCTTGGGATCATCAGTAGCCTTAGAAGAGCTACAGATGGAGTTATTAATTATTTAATTAATTAATTATTTATTGTAACAAACTATTTTGATTTCTTCAGCTGTTCAACATGAACGTGGACCAAGAAATTCTACATTAAGACGACAAGTTGCTTTATTTATGACTAATGATCATCAAACTATACATAAATCACAATTATCTCGTCAATCAAATCAATTATATCATCATCATCAATATCCAACATCATATCAACAATTATCTCAATCATCTATTCATCAATCTATGCCATTTTCACAAATACCAATAACAACACAATTGATGCATGCTAATACTTTATTAGATATGACACTTGGAAATTCATTGAATACAAATAACATTAATAATGACAAAGATACTACTATTACTACTACTACTACTACTACTACTACTACTACTACTAATAATAATAATAATAATAATAATAATAATAATAATAACAGTGATCAACAATATTCAGAAAATTCATTATCAATCAATAATATATTGAATTTTACAAATCCAGCTATTCTATGCTTAAAATCTACAAATGAATCACTAATACCTTTTTGTTCTACTACACCTTCATTATCATTGTTGTCAACATTGTCTTCTTCTTCTTCTTCTCCTTGTACTACTACTACTACTACTGCTACTGCTACTACAACTTCTTCTACTTCCAATACATTGACAACAATTACAGCTATGAATAATCCCATGGTTACTACCTCTACAATAAATGATAATATGAATGTTTTTTTATCTAAATCATCAACTATTACTATAACATCTCCACCAATCTGTTCTACCTCAACTACAATGAATATAAACCATAATAATTTTAATTATTTCAATTATTTACCTTCCATGTTTCATTTACCTAATCCATTTAGTTTAAATTTTCCAAATCATAGTTATTTTTCAACCATAAGTAAATCTACAATACCATTAAGTATGATTAATACTACTTCAACTATGAATAATACTACTCATAATATTATGAGTAGTGTTTGTAATGACAGTACTAGTAGTATGATGAATATTGACAATATTAGTACTATTAATACTAATACTAATACTACTAATAGCAGTAGTAATGGAAGTACTATGAGTAGTATGAATTGTTTAAATAAAAATGAGAATATTCACCCAGTAGAATATACATTCAATAGAAATTTCTTTGATAAATTACATAATCCCCTTCAAAACAACAATCATAATGATGATGATGATGATGATGATATAACCATGTCTAAGGAACCAATGACAATCTCATCATCAAATCTACATAATCTTGATCATTTGAATATAAAAACAACATGGAATAAAGCGTTAGCTTTTGCTAAATTATGTTTACCAGATTTATTTACATATTCAAATACACATTATTTTGATTATATTGATCATTCGATCAATAATAATAATAATAATCAATATATTGATTATACAAAATCATTATTATATTTTCAATCAATTTTAAAATTAAATAATCAATATGATTATGAAAAATCAATATTATGGCCATGGTTTATGTCAAATTCTAATCAATTTATTGATTCATTATTACATTCAACTTGTATGAATGATCATAATTTGGATAATAATCCTAAACAGAATAATCATAATATAACTGATCCCAATAATAATAATAATAATAATAATAATAATAATAATAATAATAATGGTCATGTGAACTCAATGTTGAATTGTCATATTAATTCAGGGAATCAAATGACCAATACATTATATCCTACAATTCCAATATTGACATCATCATCATCATCGGTAACGTCCACGGTGACATCAACTCCGATCACTTTTCCTCAATTACCTTATCATTATTCTTCATTATTAAACTTGCCACATACTATGATGATGAATATAAATAATGATAAATTTAAGAATGGTTCAAATGCATGGCTTTTCAATGAAAGTCAATCAATACAAAGGAAATGTGATTTAGTACATCAAAAAGGTTAGTTTTGAGATGAGGACTGTTTTTTAAAAAAAAAATTTTAAAGACGTGAACTACTTAGGAGTAGTTTACTTTTTCATTATGCCATTGGTTGTATTCTGTCGTATGAGTAGTTTCTCATGTTTTTCATAGTTTAAAAGATTTGCAATCAGTTGAAGGCTTTTATCAAGTGTAGGTCTATGAGTATTTGTTGTATCCCGATAAAAATAGTGAACGGTAAGTCTTGGGATCCATTTAGGCACCAATTCTAAACGTTTACTTTTATCGTATAACTGTTATGTAACTAAACTGTTCATATTCATGTCCCTCTTAATATAAGCTTTAATTTAACCCATAGACTATTACTATACGATTTACCATTCTTGAGTTATGCTCAGTCCATCAATTACTATCTCCCTCATTCACAGCCACTTTTGGCCAAATATTGTACAAATGTTGTTTCATATTTTATGGTACGTTGTGGTCTGTCTGGTTGATATATAAACCGAGTATGTTTGAAATAAATGATTCATATTGCAGAGGCTGAGATTGCTGTTCTGGATTTAACTGGCTGGGCCAGGCGGGAAGCGAGACCAAATCAGAACTCTAGGCTGCCCATACGGGTTTACACGTCATTGTTCCAATCAGTAAGTCGCTGCTCTCTGATTGGCGGTATCATTGCGTTATACAATAACAGGGAACACAGATTCACAAGTTATAACAGTGTTATTTCTGTAATATATTATTTGTCTTTCCAAAGTGAACAAAATGGATTCGGACGAGGATTCGAACGAGGATTCGAATATGTAACAATATAAGTTAAGAAGTTATATGTTTTAAGAAAGTATTCTTCTTATCTAACTCACTAAAAATTTTAGAATACTGTGCAATAAACTGAAGAGAAGAGGTATCAAATACTCTGTCTACTTCAAGTAGAGTGATAATGATGATAACTGTATTCAGAAAAACAATGTATACTGGACGGCTCAACCATCTGAGTGAGAACTCAGTATTATCAAAAGTTATACAACTATAAATTCCCTTCATCAGTTTGAATATTAAAGTTAATTATAACACAGCAATGAGTTTGATCCGATTTTGTAGTTCAGTTTCATGTATTTCAACTATCAGGGTCTAGATTAGGAGAATCATACCTCTACTTATTTTTGCCTGAACTATAATACACATTAATATATACGATATAGCTGAAATCTATGTGATAGAAATCAGTTATTGATGAGTTTTTACCAAATTTGTTTAGTGTAAAAATGAACTTGTAAATAGTTGATAACCGTTGTTTTAAAATAAGTGTACTTGTTGTGACTTTTGCCCGGGTAATTATCACGTGATATAATCGCCAATCAGAATACAACTTATATAATCTGAGCACTGTGCCAAACTAATGAATTATTGACCAGTATGAGCAGCCTACATTCCTTATTGATCCTTTTTCCTCCTAGCCATGCCTGTTGAAACCAGAACGCCAATATCAGCTTCTACCGTATTAATAATTTATTTCAAACATATCCGGTTTATATACAAGCCAAACGGATTACGTGCATACAACCACTACCAGGGAAGTCTTACTCACTGCCCTCTCACGGCACCGGTGTTGTTTACCAAAATGAGAGGACGAAAAGTGAATATCCAGCGCTTTAACCCGGTTAGTGGATACGGAGGGTCCACTTAGGGGAGTTGGAAAACCCTAATTCCAAACCAATGGTGTGCATGGAAAAAAAGCTTATTGACCAATCGTTGGTCACTGGCTACCATGCGACTGTATCTCCTGACGTTGCTCCACTGCCTTGTGGATTAGAACTTTAGATCGAAGGCTTCGTGTTTGGCCCCCTAATAAAACCACTTGCTTCTGTTCGGGCACCTGGTCAGTACCCCATTCCTCACATAAATCGAATGATTTGTGTGGCGTATATCTGTTTGCTGCCTCCTTGTTCCAATGTTTATATGTTTAAATAAATAAATGAAGTGTTAATGTTGACAGCTTACAACTCTTGAAAAAATTCCATGTCTTAATTGAATTCTGTTTAATTTTCCCTCTCTTTTACTTTTATTCAATAACTACTAACAGAAAATCAACAACATTGTCAACCATTACCTCCATCATATACAGAAGCAATAAAAAATCAATTCACTATATCAAATGGATTATTATTATCATCATCATCGTTAACAATGAATGATTTAAACAAAACTATATTAGATTCAGCAACTAATGAATGTTCAATGTTAAATCAATCCAATGATAATAATAATAATCCATATTATTCATATTCATCATCGATTCCTTCTTCTCCTATTATTAATGGATTATTACCATGTTCCTCATTGTCTTCTATATCTTCCATATCATATTGTAATAGTTTTCCATTGAATAATTCATCGAATCCCTCTACGTCAACATCCTCCTCCTCCTCCTCCTCCTCCTCCTCATCATCATCATCATCATCATCGTCGTCAACAACGACAACAACTTTATCATCACCATTAATGTCGACATCAACCTCATTGTCATTAACAAATACAACATGTTTACCATTGAATATTATACAATTTTATTTAAATCAATTATTATTTCAATTAATTCATTGGTTATGTCAATTTAGACCAGATTTAAAAATGAATGAACATTTTAATTGTTCTATAAATAAATACAATATGATGAATTCAATGTGTCAACAATGGGATTATTTATTTGGTATAACATTATTTTTAGAATTTTATAAAATGTCATTAGATGATGGTACTACTAATAATCATAAGAGTAATAGTGATGTAGATGATGATACAAATGATCAATCTATTATTTTTAATAAAATGCATTATTTATGGCTAGAATTTGTATGTAAACCATTAGTTACATCATGGAATAATGTGAAGAAATCAGATATTGGTAAGTTTGATTGAAATTTATATCAGAAAGGGGTTTTTTGTGGAGATTTTTATAAGTTTCACTGGTTGAAATCATGAGCCAATTGAAGCTAGACCACCATGGAAAACCTGGAAGAACTGGATGGCCGTTTCGTCCTAGTATGGGATTCCTCAGCAGTGCACATCCACGATCCCGCACCCCACGAGATTCGGACCCACGACTTATCACCAGGCGCTTAACTAACTAGACCACTGAACCAGTCGGTATCCAACGGTATTTATGTCTAACTTCAACCAATCCACGGAGTTGCACCACTGTACACCATTGTCTTCAGTGAGTTGATATCTCATAACAGACCTGGTTCAACTTCACTGGTAACGGCTTCGCACTAGAATTCCAGGAATATCTCTTGAAGTCAGTCACTAGTGAGCAGATGATTATTATCAGAAGGGGTTTTGTGGAGATTTTAGAAATTCCACAGATTGAAATCATGAGTCAATTGTAGCTAGACCACTGCTGAGGAGTCCCATAATAGGACGAAACGACCGTTCAATGTTTCCAGGTTTTCCATTGAAATTTATATGTTGGATATTATTATTTTATGCTATAATATGATTTGGTTGAGAATGGTAACCAAAAGAACTCATCAAACAACTTAATTTCCAATTGATACGTTTAAATACAATTTTACATTGAGAATGAGTTAATATGTCAAGATTTTTTTCCAATTGATGTCTTGATATGATGTGTACAATATACCGATTAAATGTTATCGTTGGAAAAAAGAACATTTAAAGGTTAGTAAAAATTGAAAACTCGATTGGAATTCTGCTGGAACTCTAAGTAACTGTCAATCAATACCAAGGTCAAAATTTTCAATACACATATCAACACAGTTCTACTGTAAGGAATGGAAACCTGAAGAACTACGAGAGCCATCATCCAGAAGGTACAAGTGTTTATTAACAGTTGTCTACGCAAAATACTTCGGATCCGTTGGCCAGACAATATCAGTAACAACCTACTGTTGGAGAGAACAAACCAGATCCCAGCGGAGGAAGAAATCAGGATGAAGCACTGAAAGTGGATAGGACACATATTGAGGAAAGCACCCAATTGCGCCACAAGACAGGCCCTCACATGGAATCCTGAAGGCCAAAGGAGAAGAAGCAGACCAAAGAACATATTACGCTGAGAAATGGAGACAGATATAAGAAGAATGAACAAGAATTGGATAGAACTAAAAAGGAAGTCGCAGTAGAGAGTGGGTTGGAGAATGCTGGTTGGCAACCTGTGCTCCTTTAGGTGTAACAGGCGTAAGTAAGTAAGTAATTGATATCCTGGGAAAGTTCTTGGCTTATAGTGGAATAATTAAGTGGTCAGTATGATGTACAATCTAGGCATTGATTGAAAATGTCACAGAATATTGAATTGAATTACTTGGAAATAGTTAAGACTCTCTAGTTAAAGTCATATGAATTAGCTTCATCAATGATTGAAGACTTTAGGTAAAATAAACTTAAACCAATCATAGTCGAATAGCTGAACTCGTATCTTGGTACCTTTCAATCCTAAATTCTGAGTTACAGCATAGTATTTCACATTTTGTATTTCTTTTTTCTTAAAATTAAATTCTTCTTCTTTAACTGTTTTCAATAATTAATCCTTTGACTAGACTATGATTTATGGATGAACCAATCATGTATAAGATAAAAGGGTTTCGGATTTTGGCGCGAAATTCATTCATTCATTTGGATCTATAGAGTTTTGGCAATATAACTGATGTCAGTTCGTGATGAAAACCCCCCTAAATCTAATTCCCAACCTTAACCCCATCAAACTGTAAATCATATTTCTGAATTCTTCACACTGGTTTATAATCTTCATCATTCGGTCGTAGTGATAAGGTGAACACTCTCAAGTTCAAATGAACATCCATCAATTCTTGTCTCACTTTCATATATTGCTGTTATAATATTTCGTTGTTATTATTTTTCCTATTTCAGATTTATTAACTACTTTATCAGAATCTAATTCAATAATTCAATTATTTACACAATTAATTGTTTTAAAATTAAATGAAGAAGAAATTGATTGGTTAAAAATGATGATCTTGTTTAGTTCAACATCAGGTAATATGCTGATTGGTGAGTTAATCTTTTGGTTGACAAGGTCAAGTGTTTTGATTGGTCAATATAGTATGCTGACTAATTATGATGTATCAGAAGTTTTTGTGAAGGTGGTAGTAATTTCAATAGTTGCGATCATGAGTCCATTGAAGCTAGACCAACATGAAGAACCTGTAAAAGTACTGGATGGCTGTTTCGTTTTGAATTGTGGAACTCTTCAGTGTCATTGTGCATCCATGATCCCGTCTCGTGAGATTCGAACCCAGGATCTATCTAGCTTTAATTGAATCATGATCTCAACTATTGAAATTTTACACGCGGTTAATCATAGATACTAACCTGTGTGACTGAAATATTGAGTTAAACGGCTTTGAATTATTTGTGATTAATATCAGTTCCTTCCATATTTTGTGAATGGGCTTAGATAATAAATAGTAATAGTCCAAGGTCTTCTATTTAATTAATATTAATCTTTAGATTCAAGTGTATTTTAAAGAATACAGAATGTTAATGAATTGAGCATTTTCATTGTAAATGATTAACAATGTCGTTCAGATTGTGTTTGTATCGATTAATCCGACGGATAACTGAATCAATCTTAATGATTATTTCTATAGACAAATAGTTTAGATCAAAATTAAATCTCTGTTTTCTTGAATCTTCCCATTGATGTGTTTGGACTGCAATTGATCAATTTCTCTTATTGGCATATGTGCATCTTGTGCGTATTGTCTTAGTTCACAAGCATTATAAGCAAATATAGTTAATGGCTAGTACTGGAATCCAGGACATACATTTTGTCCTATTTGAGACTCGTCAGTTAGATATACCTGCATCTCAGAGTTGATGTTCACTCTGAGATTATGAACCCAGTACTGTTTGCTTCAAACGATATCACGTTATCCACTTAACTACTGAGTCCTGATAACACTTTACTTGTGCGATAGGATGAAGTTTAAATTCATTTGGAATTGTTTTACTTGAATCTTCCCATCGATGTTTATCACTGCAAATGATCAGTCTGTTATTATTGGCACATGTGAATCCTATGCAACTTGCTTCCGTATTACCTTAATTCACAAATATTCTAAGCAAAGGTGAATAGTGGTTAGCAGTAAAATTCAGTCATGGTGTAGTGAATAAGAACATGAGTGGGATATAAGTAGCTCATATCACACTCGTCCCGCCTTTAAAACATTCGTTCTTGAGGTGGTTCTGTTCGCCATGCCACTTTCTTCTTTGCTGCAGTCGTCAAAATGTCGAATCTGTGTTGCGCTCACCTCCATAGCTCAGTCGACCTGCCGGGGCATCAACATCAGACATCCTCCCAGCACATGAGACGTTCGAAGTCTGCGCTTCAGCGGCCTGTCGAGTCAACTACATCAGATGTCTGCACAGTATCCTTGTGGTGCGTGCTACTTATATTGATATAAGTAGTATATGACAAGAGTCAGGAGTGTAATGTCTGGCAGCAGAAAATGGGGAAGATCAGGGGAGGAAGAGTGGGAATAGAAAGCAATTAGTATGGAAATGCAAGAACAACGAAACTCGAGACAATTATTGAACATTTTGCAAATCAAGTATTATAGTATGGTTTTTCTATTTTACCGAGTAACTCTGTAATTTTGTGCTAAATACAATTCGATTGTCCCCACCCGTGTTCTGTTCACTACATCCTCACCTCCCACCGCTCTTCTCCGTCGACAGCACCCGCTATAGCCAACCGGTATCTCAGCTCCAGGCCCGCAACGGCGTACGCAGAACAACACCCTGCCACTTCTGGTTAGCAGCGACACCAAATAAAGTAAAAAAGAACACGAGAGGAGACAATCAAATGTATTTGATCACGAATTACAGAACAACTATATGGTAAATTTGCAAAAAATCAATCCATCATCTCAAACTTGACAGTTTCTGTTGCAAAAAAAACATCAATCTATTGTCTCAGATTTCATTATTCATACGTTTTCATACTAATTGCATTCCGTTCCCATTCTTTCCTCATCGATCTTCTACTGAAATACATTCGATGCCTGATCATCGTTATATACTACTTATATATGCATATAAGTAGCTCACATCATATTAATAATTTTACTCAACTTTTTTTATACTTATTTATAGATTCATTTCAATTCATACAAAATTATGTTATAAAATATTATCAAACTATATTAAATGGTTGTTTATTACGTCAAGAACAATTAATGCATTTAATTCAAACAATTTATTCATGTATTAATATAAAATGTAATTTACCTATGAATTGGTTAAAATATTATATTGAATGTATATTTCAATTAAATAATGAACAATTTAATTTAATTATAAAACAAATGATATTCACAGCAATAGAAACTTCTGAAATGTTAATGATGACAACCCCATCGACACAATTACCACCACCACCACCACCAGCAACAACAACAACAACAACAACAGCAACAACAACTAATTTACATTAAGATCTATTATGGTTATTGAAAGTGATGAATGAATTCACAGTTTAAATCAAACTAAAGAATAAACCATAGTAACCAATGTTCAAGCCTAATTTGAAATGTACACATACTCAATGATGTCACACACATACACACGCACATTTATTCAGTATACTTAAATGTTGTTGCCAGGTGATCAGTATTCAAGCCTCTGTCTCTCTCGCATGCACACACATACGCACACACATTTATTCACTCTATTTAAATATTATTATCAACAATAAAGATGATATATTGTTGTTAATTAACTAAAGAATGTTTTTGTTTTGTTTTTCCCCCCGATTTTCTCTAGTTTTTTTTGTTTTCCTAATTCAATGATCTCTATAAATGAACAGATAACTAAGTTCAGGATTTTAACATTACAATAGTTACATAAACATACACGCACACACACAAACACACATACGCACACAAATGCACTTGAAAACAAGAAACGAACAGATGAATATACGAAAAAATATGACTTCCAGTTTTTTTTGTTGTTGGTTGTTTGACTACACTATTTTTGTTGTTGTTCTGGTTGTTGTTTTACCTTATTTTGTCACAAGAAATCTCTTTCTTTTGTCTTTTTAAAAAGACTTTCTCTTTAGTTTTTCTTTCTTGTTTATTGTAGCACAAATTTATTTCACCAAAGATAATATAAATCTATAGAAAAACATAATTTTCTAAGAGAAAAAAAAAAGAAAGAAAGAATCTATTAAGCCTATTGATAATAGACAATGTAATAATGTTACTGGAAAATATTTCGACTTTCTTAATTATATTACTAATATAATATTAATTAGTAATATCAATAGTATTATACTATTATACGTAATGGTTAATTTCTATTGGTTGTTTAATTAACCAATCAGCGAACAGATGAGTAGGATTTCTTTATATATATATATATATATGGATTTACGCACAGATACACATTGCCACTTATTGTATTTCAATGAAATGACAGTCTAAACGTTTATTATTACAGGGTTATGTTCAGAGATGCACATATACAGTTTTATAGATACTAAGATATATATAAAGAACAAATGAACAACACATCAACCTACTCAAGAACAGTTTTGTTTCTTTATTTAGTTTCTTCTTTTTTTTGTTTCTTCTCCAGTTCATTTCATTATTACACCATTTGCACTTGATAATCCGTATTACCACTATTATTATTATTATTATTTTGTAAATAGGATATTTTAATGAAAAGAGTACAACTAGTGACTTAAATGAATTTCATAATTGAAAATATATTTCATGTTTTTTTCGTTGTTGTCGTTGTTGTTTTTTTCTTTATGGATTAGGGGAATGTTATGGTCCAAAGCTGCCAATCAGAAGCAGAGAATTATTGATCGGATAAAGGACGCGTAAAAAAAAACGTGCGAGCAGCCTAGAGTTCTGATTGGTCCTGCTTTCCGCCTAGCCCAGTCAGTTAAGTCCAGAACATCAGTCCCAGACTCTGCAATATGAATCATGTATTTCAAATATACTGGGTTTATATGCAAATCAAACAGACCACAATGTACCATAAAATATGAAACAACATTTGTATATGATTTAGCCAGATGTGACTGTGAATGAGGGAGATAGTGATTGATAGACTGGGTATAACTCAAGAATGGAAAATTGTATAATAATGGTTCATAGGTCAAAATAAAGTTTATAATAAGAGGAATATGAATATGAACAGTTTAGTTATTTAACAATTATACGATAAAAATATAGGAATAGTACTGATCGATAAAAGGATCCCAAAGTTACCATTCATTATTGTTAGGATATTCGGAGAAATATATCAATAATTGTCATGTTAAGTCTAATGGTGTCCTTGGACTTTAAATGGACATTCCCTATTGGTTTCACTTGTCAAATGTTGTTTTCTATTTCATGGTACGATGTGGTCTGCTTGATTGGTATATAAACAGAGTATGTTTGAAATATAACGATTCATATCTCAGAGGCTGAGACTTGCGTTGTGAACTCATCTGGCTGGGCTAGACAGGGAAGCAGGGCCAATCGGGACTCTTGGTCGTTCGTGCGTGTTTTACGTGTCATTGACCGATCGATCATACGCTATTGTCTAAATCTACAGTCATCAGTCACATGTTACAATAATTATGTTTTTCGGGACCTAACAGGGAAATAATTTAACATCATTGCGTAAAATTGGATAGTTGAGTAGGTGAAGAGTGAAAGAGCGGGAGAGAAGAGGTCTCAAATACATAGAATTATTAGCTAAAGAAAAAATTAGAGGGAAAAATTCACAGACATTAACACTATTGGATGCTGGTCGGCCCAGTAGTTTAATGGTTAAGCGCTCGCGCGCGTGACTGATAGGTCCTGGATTAAAATCTCGAGAGGTGGGATCGTGGATGCGCACTGACACTGACGAGTTCCACAATAGGACAAAACAGCCATCCAGTACTTCCAGGTTCTTCATGGTGGTCTAGCTTCAATTGACTCAGGATCTTAACCATTAAAATTGCCTTATTTTTAGTAAAAGTATCTCAAGTTGTTATGAATCTAAAAATTCGTTTATTAATAGACAAATGTACACAATATACGCGGCAAATGTTTTATTCTTTAAAAAAAATACCCAGTTCATACCATATCACTACAGATAATCTCAATCTGACACATTGTTTAGTTTCAGTGTTTATCTGATTGGTTAATACCAATTGTACAGAACATATAATTGTTGTTGTTTTAAAGAATGGATTAACTTAAATTGATTCATGATTTCAATGAAATTCAATAATCTTCATAACTCCATATTAGAAATTATTATGTGCTCACTAATGTCTAGCTTTGAAATGAAATTTCCGGTGCTCTAATGAGAAGCCTTTACAGAGTTCAACCGTATTGGGTGTGTGGCAGTTATCCACCGAAGACAATATGAGGTGGTCACGAAGTATCGTGAATTGATTGAGGTTAGAAATAGACACTACTGGATACCGGTTCAATGGTTGAGAGGTTAGCTGCTCATGTAGAAGATCGTAGGTTTTGGGTTTGAGCTCGGATCTAGGGGTCGTTATCTGTGTACTACGAAGGAATGCAATACTAGGACAAAACGACCGTTCATTCCTTTCAGGTCTTCAATGGTAATCTAAAATTGATCGGTTTGTGGTTCTATAAAAAAATCATCTTTCTATCATAAAAATATCAGTTTTAAAAAGTACTGATCTTATTATTCTGTTATAGTTAAATTACTGTCTTCGATCTAATTCTAACCGTGTTCAATCGGAAGATGACTTTAGAAAGTAGATCATTTTCTAAGCGTGTAGCAGTTCGAGATATGACTTAATTCAAACAACAACAATAATATAGAGTAACTTCCTGATCTATTCATCAACAGGAAATGACAGAATACGCACAAGTAAGATGGAGAATGGGATATAAGTTTGTAATTAATTAACAATAAATTAAGAAACGTAAAACATATTACAATAGTCAATGCTTTAAACGATAGATTAAATTTAAGAGCATATAAGGATATAATCATTCAAGTGTCTAATAATTATAAACAATAATTCTTTATAAGATAGTATCACAAGTTACAGCTTCCTTGATATATGTCCCGTTACAACAAGTGAGACTATGAACCATAATGGTAATTGTTGACTAACTGGTTAGGATTCGCGCGATTATTGAAAATGATTGATATAACTCAGAACCAATCGCGGAATGATCGTCTATTGCTTTCAAATTTTTAATGTTGATCGATTTAGGTATATACAATTGGTTGATCACTGGGTGGTGATCAATGTCATGTATGTCAGGTCCTTCTTAGAACAGATCGAATCTTATTGACCAATTTGCAATGTGGCCACTAGTCTAGGTGACTCGACATTACACTAATAAAGACCTGATATATATGACATTGATCACCACCCAGTGATCAATCAATTGTAAATACATCTCAGTTCTACAGGAAGTCAATCGCGGCACAGATAGCTCAGTGTTAACATCTATGACTGTGAAGCTGGGTGACACGGAATCGAATCTGTCAGGGAGCATCAGTTTCCTCAAGATTACAGGCACATCTTGCCTATGAGTATCAAGTGGCACAAAACCTAGTTCCAGAGTTTCCTGTTGACTACCTCCAACCATAATCTTAACTAGGTATAATTCGTTTAGTGTACATCGACTCACGAATTACCACAATCTCCACAAGCTCCATTCTGATCATAATCATTATATATTCACTAGTGACTGGCTCTAAGATGATTTCCTGAAGTTCCAGTGAAAAGCTGTGACTAGTGGAGCTAATCCTTATTGGATAGAGACAGATATCTATCTCAGTGCAATAAAAGATGATTGCGCAATTTCGTGAGTTGGTTGAGGTTAGACATTACCACAATCAGATGCCGGCTCAGTAGTCCAGAGGTTAAGCATCCGCACACAAGACCGAAGGTCTTGAATTCGAATCCTGCGAGTCGGATCATAGATACTCACTGCTGAAGAGTCTCACAATAGGACGAAACGGTCGTCCATTACTTCCAGGTTCTCAATAGTAGTCTAACATCAATCGGTTCATGATCTTGAACCAAAAAAACACATAATAATCTTCACAACCCTATACTGATAAGTCTCTTTATTTTCTGGTAGAGAATAATCATTTCATTTATATTTTACTATATAAATATTTCGTTAATGAAATATATTTTCAACATTATTACTGACTTTCAATCATTCAATGATGATAAATGCCTCATTATTATTATTATTATTTTTCTTCTTTTCATCAGCACATATATATACATACCTAATCAATCAGTTGATTACCTTTTTAATCAGTTGAAACAATCATTCATTCAATCAATCAATCAGTGTTCAATGTTCAATGTTCAACATGTGTATATTTGCATAAAGTCAAATAGGTTATTTATTATTTCGAATAATTTGATATTTATATTCGGATGTATACATATCTCCTTCTTTCGTTTTCTTTTTCTTTTCCTTCTTCTTCTTCTTCTTCTTCTTCTATTTCTTCTTCTTCTTGTTATTCTTCTTCTTATTATTATTATGTTGTACTACATGTGTCAAGCAAACATTGATCATTGAATAGAAAGTGTGAAATGATAATGTTATAAATTGGGCTAATTTTCTATTTATCCATCCATTCATTCATAAATACAAGTACACACACACACATACATACATACATATACACAAATGCACAGAAAGACATTATTAATGTTGTTATTTTATTAATTAAACAAAACTGATAGATATTACTAAGTAATTATTTATAATAGTAATATGTAAAGTCGTAAATAACTAGAATGATTTTGATTATGATTGAAGAAAGTTACAATCATCATCATCATTATCATCATAATTCTCTTCGTTGCATCTAACACTAACGTCACTACTGGTTCTGACATCAAAAGCGCTTATTTATGTAATAACATTCCTAAATATCAATCTAATAACGGCGACCATAATAGTAGGATACGTGGTTGGAGAATATGTTTTTAGTGTATATATACTTCCATTTAATAAAGACATGGATAATCAAGATTAGAGTCAATGATAAAAAAATACTTTTTTTGCATTTTTTTTCAGCATGACTACATTTTTGTATTTTTTCACCATCTCCCTCCGCTCTCTCCCCCCTCTCTTTTTATATGGTTTGTTTTCATTAATTAATAATATCAGTCACAGAAACTAGTGGGAGAGAGAGAGAGAGGGAGGAAATTAGGGAATTCTTTGAAGAATATGATTATATCAAACTGAGATTTGATGAAAAATTAAACGTCACTTTGTATAGATACAACATTAAATGTATGTGTAAATGTTGAATGGAATTGTATAAGTAATCTATGATTTTCTCTTTTGATACAATGTTATATTATACTTGTCATTCATAATAATAATTTGTATTATGGATACTAGTTACCTATTTGATCTGTTCATTTATATAATCAATAATATGCCCAGTAACATACACATACATAGATACATTTGAAATAAAGACAATCACTAGATGTTGTGTATCCCTTTTTCATGGAATAATTGTAGATGTCAATTAATGAGAAGAATCAATGATGAATATTGTAATAATGAGATAATAAAAGAAGGAAATATTTACTTATTATACAAATATATTAAACTGTATGTTTTTAAATGGAAGAAACAAGAAACTAAGCGATATAAATGTATTGTTATCCTCTAAATAGGGTTTTCATTCTTTGAGCTCAGTGATTTGATCATAGAGCTTTCATTGTTCTTCTGTATAACATCATTAGTATAAATATCAGGTAGACCTTTAGCTTGACACTTGTCTACATCTTTATTTTGATTAGATCTCTTTTTGATCTGATTCGTGTTGCTATATTTGTTCATAATTTTTCCGATTGATCGATAGATTGAGTCGATTTCAATGTGTTTGTTAATTGCTGATTAACATGAGTTTTTCTCTGGTGTTTTTAAAATTGCCTTTATCCGAGATTCCAACATTTCCAATCGAATATGCATTCATAGTTGTTTACATGCATGGCGTTTTACCGTTAATTGATGTTAGTACAGGCAAAAATGAGGGGGGGGGGAATCTACTTGTTCTGGAGTATAGTTTTTCGCGGTTGGGACAGTTTGTTTTTTAGATGATGTTCGCTTTTTCTTATTTTGTCATTTCATATTTTAATAATTCATAGAATGAACTGAAGTGATTTAGTTGGCTTGTGTGCTACACCTATTCCAAACGGCTTCAATAATCTCGTTTTAATTTCTGAAGGACAAAATAACAACTTCTTTTGTAACTTCATCAATAAATATCAACGCAACCTATCAACAGAAACGAAATCAATTTGATTTGACTTACAATTTAAAACATTATCCTTAAAATGTTTTCAATAATTTTGTGAACAGAACTTTATTATACTAGTAATTAACATGTGCTCACTAGTGACTAGCTTCGTGAAGGAATTCTCGGAGTCCTCGTGAGAAGCCGTGACCATTCGAGCTAATCCGTGTCGGGTAGAGACAGGTATCTACCCCAGTACAATGGAAGATGGTCGCGCAATTTCGTGGCTTGGTTGATGTTAGACACTATCACCATTGGATGCCAGCTCAGTGGTCCAGTAGATTAAGCGTTCGCGCTCGAGACCGAGGGCATTGGGTTTGAATCCCGCGAGCGGGATCGTGGATTCGCACTGCTGATTAGTCTCACAATAGGACGAAACGACCGTCCAGTGTTTCCAGTTTTTCTATAGTGGTCTAAAATCAATCGGTTCATGGTCTCAATCAAAACTTTATTTAAAAAGTTTGAACTACTCATAAGTAGTCAGAATGATATCAAGAAACGTCAGCGAAAATTTTAACGGACGTGTCTCGATACAGTGTGTTACACCACTTCGAAAAACATCTGAGTCTAGTTTCAATCCCCTACAGACAACTAACCTTAGCAATGTTAAAGATACACTTTGATGATAAATGCTAATTATTACAAAGCCTGGTTTCAAGGTTTCCTACCAAATGTTCTCGATCACCAAACATATTGACATATCACAATTGATTGATCACTGGGTGGTGATCAATGTCATGCTTGTCTAGTCCTTATTAGTGCAGATCGAATGCTATCGATCATGTTGCAATGTGGCCACCAGTCTAGGTGACTCGACACTGTGGGCACTATGTAATGAGATTAGATGGTGGTTGGAGGTAGTCAACAGGAAACCCTGGACCCGGGTTTCGTGCTACTTGGCACTCGTAATCTTGAGGGAACTGGTGCTCCCTGGCGGTACACCTTGCTGACGAGTGCCAAGTAGCACGAAACCCGGGTCCAGAATTTCCTGTTGACTACCTCCAACCACCATCTAATCTCATATTGACATATCATCTATTCAACAATAAATTTCCGTCATGATGAAAAATTCACTATGCTAAATATAGGATGATACGTTAAATAAAGACATAGTTGTTTGCAGTAAGATTGATATATCATGCTGCCTTTTCTTTTCTCAATCATCTCTAATATGTAATCACACAATTTACGGAGTAATCATATTAGTTACACGTATTGATTGTTTACTGTTCATTTTATGACATTATAAATATATGTTCATACAATAATTTACTCATTAATTAGTGTCAAGTGCTAAGTTCGACCATTAATTAGTGTAAATCATATACAAGTTAGTGTATTCAAATATTCAGGCTGTTGACGTGTCTTAAATATTCTTCTGTAATCATTTTTCGCATTCATATTTATGCTGTAGAAACTACAACTGTTTCTCATTTTAAGTATTGATCAGTAGTTATGAAGTTAAGTCAAAGAGTTGTTTTAACACAAACGACAATGGGTTCGAATCCCAGATTAAGGTATATCTAAGTGATGAGTCCTAAATTGAACGAAACACGTGTCCATTTACTCAATATTAACTTGTGTCATTATGGCTTTATCGAAGCAATCTATACAGAATGCAAAGATCCCAATCAAAAAGGAACAAATCTCAGTCAAATATATCAACAACAGGATAATTCAAACAATTTCAACTAGAATTAAAGAGTTATTTTGTTCCAGTTCATACTTTCCTTGTTTTGATAAGTATAATAGAATGTGTTAAAGTTAGATTAAAACAAGTATAATCTGATTAATCTATTTGTAGAGTGATTTTTTTGTGAGGGTTACTTACTTACTTACTTTCACCTGTTACTCCTAATGGAGCATAGGCCGCCGACCAGCATTCTCCAACCCACTCTCTACTGGGACTTCTTTTCTAGTTCCATCCAATTCTTGTTCATTTTTCTCATGTCTATCTCCATTTCCCGGCATAATGTGTTCTTTGGTCTTCCTCTACTCCTTTGGCCTTCAGGATTCCATGTGAGGGCTTGTCTTGTGATGCAGTTGGGTGCTTTCTTCAATGTGTGTCCTATCAACTTCCAGCGCTTCTTCCTGATTTCTTCCTCCACTGGGATCTGGTTTGTTCTTTCCCACAGTACGTTGTTGCTAATAGTGTCTGGTCAACGAATCCGAAGTATTTTGCGTAGACAACTGTTAATAAACATCTGTATCTTCTGGATGATGGCTTTCGTAGTTCTCCATGTTTCTGCCCCATACAGTAGAATTTTCTTGACATTTGTATTGAAAATCCTGACCTTGGTGTTGGTTGACAGTTGCTTTGAGTTCCAGATGTTCTTCAGTTGTAAATATGCTGCTCTTGCTTTGCCGATCCGCGCCTTCACATCTGCATCAGATCCACCCTGTTCATCAATGATGCTGCCCAAATATGTAAAGGTTTTTACATCTTCCAAATCTTCTCCGTCAATTGTGATTGGGTTGGGGGTTAGGGAAACTTAAACCATTTCAAACATTCTAATCATTCCTTTCTAATTTAATGATTGAAATCTCATCTATTGAAAAGGAATCATGTTATTGGGAATGATTCAAAGATTTACAGATCAATACCAAGAAGGTTAAACGCTATAAAAATACAGATTAGCAAATTTGGCGGGACTATGATTTATGGAGGAACCAATCAGATTTAGGACAACAGGTCTTGTATATCGAAGCGAAATTCATTCAACCATTTAGTTAAAGAGAGTTTTTGGCATTACAGTTGATGTCAGTTCGTGATGAAAACCCTAAATCTAATTCTTAACCATAACTGTCAACTGTAAATCATAATCTTAATTCCTTACACTTGTTTATAACCCTCATTCAGTCCTAGTTAGTAGCTGAACATCTTCAAGGTTAGTTTAGCATCGCTCAAAGGTCATCCATTAAATTATAGTCACATTGCAAATTCTTCTATTTTTGAATTGAAGTTATACCAATGCAAATGTATGAGAATTTTTTGATTAAAACAAAATAGTTTCCTAATACTCTTCAGTAATTAGATAGTGGTTGGAGGTAGTCGACAGGAAACCCTGGACCCGGGTTTCGTGCTACTTGGCACTCGTCAACTGGTGCTCCTTGGCGGATTCGATCCCGTGTCACCCAACTTCACAGTCAGAGACGTTACCACTGAGCTATCTGATTAAAACAAAGCAGTTTTCTAATACTATTCAGTCATCTTTTCTTACTAGTAGAGTCTTTTAAGATTGATTTACATGAAATTGATGTAGTTTATTAGAATTTCACTGCTAATCACCAGACAATGTGTAGTTAAAGTCAATTCACTCAGTGTGCATATATACCGATAGAGAACGATCGATTATAGTACTTAAAGTCAACAATATACAAATTCATATCTTCTATAACAAAAAAGAGGACTATTAAACTTCTCTCTATTTATGAGACTAGAAGTCGATAGTGTTTGAGATGTGTTATATGGACCAATACTATGCATATTCGTGTTCCTCTTATTATGAGCTTTATTTTGACCTATGAGCTATTCTTGTACGATTTACCATTCTTGAATTATGCCCTGTCCATTAATTACTATCTCCCATATTCACAGCCACTTTTGGCTAAATCATGTACAAATGTTGTTTCATATTTTATGGTACGATGTGGTCTGTCTGCTTGGTATATAAAGCCAGTATGCTTGAAATAAACGATTCATATTGCAGAGGCTGAGATTGGTGTTCTGAACTTAACAGGTAAAACTAAGTGGGAAGCAGGACCGATAAGGACGCTAGACTGCTCGTACTTGTTTTATGTGTCATTGGTCCGATCGATAATTCACCGCTCTCTAATTAGCAGTATACATTAATAGGACACAGGGCACAAGTAATAACAATATGACCATTAACTCCGGAGCTATTCAATCGACTATTATTATTATTAAGATAAGTTCAACTTCATACAATAGCAAAAAGTGTTTTGGATGTAGATGTCGTAATTTTTACTTTAAGAAAGACATACACAACAATTTCACTGAAATATTATGCCAAAAAATGTGCAAAATATTGACCAGATCTGAATTTGACTTTATGTATAATTGACTTATATGAATTTCGATCAATTTCACTTTGATTCATTATTTGAGGATCCAATGAACAAAAACACAGGAATAGAAAATCAACGGCACTTCAGTCCAGTTACAGAATGCTCTTGGTAAAATATAAGAACCATACATTAAATGTTTCATTAGCAAAATTCCATCACTAGTCCTTTACATTTTGTATGATTCTTCCAAATCATAATTATTTTCAATTTCCATTTCTGTTTTCTTCAATCCGATCTCTTTAGCTTTCTGTTGCCAGGGTTCCCACTTTCAATTGGTGTTACATACTACTTATATCTGTCGACATAAGTAGCATATGCCACAGAGATATTACCAACCGAAAAATGGCTAGAATAGCGAAGTGCCCCCAAATGTTCTGGTACGACCGAGAGTGAGGAGAGTCAGCTCTCCCTCTCAAAATACCCTCACATATCCACGTGCATAAAACCACTACCCTATCGCGATTGTGGTGTTATTTACGAAATTGAGAGGACGAAAAGCGAATATCCGGCACTTTAACCAGGTTGGTGATCATGGAGAATCCACCTAGGGAAGTTGGATGATGACTTAGATTACGTCAGCTTTTCATTCTTTAACAATTTCATACAAATTACCTTTATTGTGTTGAAGATGGTAAACATACATAAAAATATGTGATTCCGTTGATACAATAAATGAGTAGACTAAAAGACGTAACAATGAAAGAAGACAAATCCAATATGATATATAGAACAAAATGAGTCAACTGTGACAAAAACTATATTGGACAAATTACACTTCCTTCTTCATCCACAAATACACGAGAATAAACTGACAGTAAAACAAAATATGTTATCACTCATATCATTGCACACCGATAATTCTACAGGCATGAATTTGACTGGGAAAATATCAAAATCATTGATTGAGGAAATTCAGGGGAACAGAACATTAAGGTCAATTCTTACAAGCAATAGACAGATCGGCATGAAGTCTGTTTACCAACCAATCATATATCTAGGTGCCAAGTTGCTCAACAAGGATACAAAGACAAGTAGGGTTGACAAAACCTCTGAAAACAATCATTTACCGACAAAATCATTGAAACAGCTTAACGTAACACTTGTTCATTAACTAAAAGCCTCACTTGTACATGAGATGAACACTGATAATGTTGTCCAGAATGATATTAAAAGCATTGTTATCAAACGACTCAACTTAGCGAACATACTGTGGTGAACGAGAACCCCGGTGAGCAATATCAACTTGTTGTTTAATGCGAAATTACAGTATCTTCTTGAAATATGAAAATCATACATTAAATACTTCATTTCCACATCTTCCATTAGTTGTCTCTTACAAACTTAATCGTTCCTCCATTCCCGTTGTTATTATAATTACTCTCTGTTTACATTCCTGTTCTCTTCAATTATATCTCAACCTTCGACTGCCAGACATTCCATTTCTGATTAATATTACATACTACTTATACCTGTCAACATAAGTAGCATACACCACAATATCACAACCATGTCACAAACAAATACAACTTGATTATTCTACTGGTATTTCCCAGTAGTTATAAATAAACACAGTAATTGGATAAAAGTTTAATTATTTGTACAAAATTCATCTACATTACTTGACTGATTTCACTTAAGACGATTAAATAGAGCTCTGATGGGACAACAGAGTAAAAATGTATTCTCTCGTCACGACAAACTGCCGTTATAGGATCAATGACAAAAATTATATCACAACCATACTGGATACTCATTCGATAGGCCATACACAGATTGAAATCACGTTATGCCACATACAAGAACAACTATAGTGTAGGGGCTGGTCCTATGTCAAGCCCATATAAGTTATTTAAGCCTCAGGACAGATCAACCTATTGATTCTACTCAAGATACATTTTCACCCTGTGATTTATTGATCCTGACTGATTTTATATGATCATGTGTGTGTGTGTGTATTTCTTATCTTAATCACTACATGTCTGTAACTTATTTTTGTCAGACTAGAAATATCGATAAACTCTTGGTTAAATCGAGTTGGCTCACACGTCTTCACCACGCGTCATTTCGTTACGCTCTTTTCTCTTCGCTGCTCCGACCGTTTGTCTGGATTGACGATTGTATGAAATACACGTATTTGACTTATTTAATTCCATTCTTCACTAACGCGAGTTAAATCGATAATTATATACGAGGATTTCAATAACAATCATAATACGATTTAAACGGAGTCGGATATCGGGCCACTAAAAGAGAGGCAAAGTATAGGCTAAGCAATACTTTACCCAAAGACAATTACAATTAGTTCACATTTAATGAGTTAAAAGTAGAAATCAATAATAGGAAGGCAATCACATAATAATGAATGTGCCTGTCCGCGCTTGTTGGGGACGATATATCCCCAAAACTCATATTTGTAATTTTATCACATCGATTAACTTATCGATTAAATGACAGTCAATTGATGAACTCATTGATTAATGTTTAAAAATTTCCCATGACAACATCGATTATATATATTTGTATATATACGTTTTAAATTGTGTTTGTGGGCTCGCTCGCTTTTTGGCTGTTTGCAGAATATATTTTCCATACCAAGCTTGGACTTCTCTTTCTAGATAGCGGGGCTGGAACGCATCAATAGGTAGTTTACTGGTCTTTGGTCACTGAGTCTTGTTCTCGCTCGCAGATTAAGTGAACTCGTGAAGCTTCAAACCTAACAGCGCTCGGCGTCCAAAAGTGACTTCTAAAACGGATTAGTTGCATAAACCAGCTCCCAATTGAGGAGGAAATTAGAAAGAGACGCTGGAGGTGGATGTGAGACACTTTACGGAAATTATTAGACTGCATCACAAGGGAAATCATAACTTGGAATTTTCAAGACAAAAACAAAATATAGACCACAGAACACACGGCGCTGGGGATTGGAGGTAGATATCAAGAGAATGAGTAGCGATGGACAAGAAGTAGGAAAGGCAGTCCAGAACGGAGTTAGCTGGAGATTCTTGATCGGGGAATGATGGCTCAAGGGGAGTAATAGGCTTAAGTTACTAAGTAATGAGAAGCTCATTGTGTCGTACTACATTAAAGATATCGACTTGGTTTTGTCTAGTCTGAACGTCTGGTACTTAGTGATTTTTCGATCCACACTGTGCACACAGTCCATCTGTCCCCCATTACATTTCAAACTACACTGCTTTCACCGAGACCGAACGAATATCGTATGGTGCGTTTCCTTACTTATTATCATCAAACGACCGTCACTTAAAAAGTAAAAATGAAGAGACATCCATAACGTAAAATGCTGATAATCAATAGTATCAGCTTGAGTACAAGTAACAAATACCTTTTAATATTTTAAAGCACGAAATAAATTCACTTAAACAACTGATGAAAACCATGTATTGACTAGTGACTAATTCCAGGAGTTCTAGTGAGAATCCGTCACTGGTACAGTTTGAATAAATCTAGTGTGGGCCAATTATTTACCATCAACATCAGAAGATGACTATGTAATAACGTGAATTGATTGAACTTAGAGATACAAACTATTGAGTACCAACCCAGTGGTCTGAAAGTTTATCGCTAGCCTGAAGATGTAAAGGGCGTGAACTCAACCGTCAGTGAAGTTATAAATATATACTGTCAAGAAGTCTAATACTAGAACAAAACAACCGTAGAACGCCTCCTTCTTTCAATGGTTTTTTAATTAAGATCAGTTCGTGAATTATGCAACAAGAAATTCAGTAATCTCTTACACTGGAAATATCTTTTTACTACATTACTCTATAACTCCGCCTGTAGCTGTTCTAAAGTTACTACCGATCCCAAGCCCGGGTAAAGAAGGGTTGGGCATGGGGTTAACAATCCCATCCCGTAGAAAACTAACTCGCTAAAAAAGTCTCCAGTATGTTTATTTAAATTACAAAAGTATTTAGAAAAATTATGTGAATCAAAACATATTAAACAAACTTTCATCATGGATTTAAATAAACCATAAGGGGGGATATTACATATACACAGATGATAGTTGAAAGATCGATTACAGCTTGTCATTGATCATTGAACAAATGGAACAGTGCAAATACATACATACATATACAAAAGAGCTTCTCCTATAAAAGAACAAACAAACTGAAACATTGAATATATCGACGGTAAGTGGTATAAAGCATTGTAAGCAAATGGTAATTACATAGATACATATAGAATTGTACTACTGATTTAAATAATCTACCTAAAACAAACATACGTTACGCAAATCACCAAACTACATCACGAGGCAAGCCCTAACTTAAAATCCTGAAGAGAAACGGAAAAGAGGAAGGCCAAAGAACACATTACGTCGAGAAGTAGAAGCAGATATGAAAAAGATGAATAACAACTGGAAAGAATTACTCAGGACAGGGTTGGATGGAGAACGCTGGTGAGCGGCCTATGCTCCTTAACAAGGAGTAACAGGCGTAAGTAAGTAACAACAGAGATATTAATCATATGGAAAGATGGAACATTAACAAGTATGTTGACAAATCAACAAGAAGAAAAAAGCAATCACAACCATCGAAAGAAGAAATGGTGTTTCGTATGTATAGAGAACCCAGTCCCCATACTCAACATAAACAAACAATACAATGAAAGGCAAGAGTAAATAACACAAAATTATGACTATTGATCCGTTCTTAAATATCACATGTGTATTGTGTATCATGAATGGGGACATAATGTAAGAAGCATATCACAGAACAATAAAATAATGAGGTATATACACGTGACGATGATTTTAACCAAATTAAAATGAATCCAATTCGTATGTATACAACACTGTTACATGATGATTTCAATTCTATGGACGGTTCTCCTTCTTTCTTTCTCTCTCTCTTTTTTTTACCAATCACAGCGTTACTTTAGATTTTTTCAAAAAAAAGAAACTAAGATTTCATGTGAATTTGATCAGTTTCGCGTTGAACGACGTCGTCGTCGACGACGATAACAACGACGTCAGTGATGATGTTGTTATCGTGATTTTTTAAAATTTTTCAAAATAGTCTTATTTATAATAGTAATTGGTTTAGTTTGTTGATGATATTGTTTAATCAATGATGAAATATTAGTTAACTTATTATTAACATTCATTTGTGATTGAATCTTTGTTAGATCAATTGGTTCAGGGGGATTTTTCATGGTAACATTTAAAATTGGTTGTGGAGCATTCAAATTCACTTTAACAATATTCGATTGAAGAGATGTAACAGTTTTAGTAGTAGTAGTAGTAGTACTACTACTACTACTTCTAGTAGTAGTATCAACAATATGATCCCTTGATAATAATTGAAGATTATTCTTATTAATTCCATTTAAATTAGTTAATGAATTCGTATTACCATTATTTGTATGATGGACTGTGAAAAATTCTAATGAGAATAGAAGGCAACCAACTAATAGTAGACAATAAGCACTGATTGAATGATTACGATAAATTTGTAAAAAACGTGAAATACTATTATGACTACTATTACTACTACTACTACCATTGTAATGAGGACGAGGATGATGATGATTACCATTTTTTATTGTGGCAACAATAAGTACCAATGCTGGTAAAATGAAACCAGTCAATGAACCAGCTACACTAGTTGTATATCGAATGATTACTTCAACTGAAATAATAATTAAGAAAAAAAACATTTCACTATGTATTAATAATGAGATAGAAAGAGGAGAACAGAAACTTTTGTGAAACATCAAAGTTAATTTTATCTGACATTTAGAATGAGACTACTGATATAAGTTCTGAACCTATTAGGTCTAATCCATGTGGAATTAAAGCAATATCAGGGGGAGGTGTCAGATAGTCAGCTACAACATAGGATCAGGCACATATATGCATCAGTCCAAGTTGCCATATCTCAGAGAAGATGTAATCTCATGTTGACCGATGACCCTAAAGCAACTTACTTACTTACGCCTGTTACTCCTCGTTAAGGAGCATAGGCCGCTCACCAGCATTCTCCATCCAACCCTGTCCTGGGCAATCCTTTCCAGCTCCTTCCAGTTGTTATTCATCCTTTTCATATCTGATTCTATTTCCTGACGTAATGTGTTCTTTGGCCTTCCTCTTTTCCGCTTCCCTTCAGGATTTTAAGTTAGGGCTTGCCCCGTGATGTAGTTTGATGATTCGCGTAATGTATGTCCTATCCATTTCCAACGTCTTTTCCTGATTTCTTCTTCAGCTGGAAGCTGGTTTGTTCTCGCCCAGCGAAGGCTGTTGCTGATACCCTAAAGTAAGCTTGTTAGCTATTTGCTGACTTATAATCAAGGAACTCATGTACTCCCACTGATTTGAAATCACGGGGTTTCGCAATCATTTGTACCAAACTAACTGAGCTGATGGTATCAGATATTCGCTTTCCGTTCTCTCACCTTTGCAAACAATAGTCTTTTCCGTGTGGAGGTACTGAGTAGGACTTCTCTGGAAGTAATACCACTACCACTACTATTATTCCGACTCCATAGCTATGCGCATATTGTTGATTTCATTTCCTTATGTTATTTCAGTGCTTAAGAACTTGGACCGATAATAGTTAATAAAAAACTCATTTATCAAGCAATCAGGTATCAGCCACACTCAGTGTGAGAGCTAATGATACTACTACACAGTTGTCAAGAACAAAATAGGCGACGTGAGGCTCGAATCCTGGATTTAGTGGCGTTATAAGTTGAACCTCTTTAACTATTAAGCGCTACTGATCCATACAATTTCAGATCAACTATTAATTGGTCTACATTGTCTAAGACAGATTGAAAACAATAATAAAAATACTGTATAAAATAAAACATTTGAAAGTACTTTTATCCGTAGTTAAACTGAGAAGAAACGAGACAAGTAGTAATGAGATAGTGATTTTTTGAATAAACCTTCTTGGAACTTCTTCAGAAATCATCGGAGTTGAATCGATTTCCAAATCCACACCAAATGAAGTTAATCTCTTTGAGAGAGAAAAGAAAACGGATTTGCCATAAAAATTCCTAAGAAATAAAAGGCTTTTTATTGTTTGTAAAATATTAATCATTAATATGATAAAATCGTAGAATAACACTGCTTGTTTTTAGAGAAAAAGATAGGTTGAGATTATCAGTGACACTAAGTAACAAAGCCTGGATGTTTGAAATGAGTTTCTCTCCCTCTAAATGTAAATTGTTGCTTCTGGACTGGCCTACGTCAACTAAGGATAATGAGAGAAGTAGTCGAATGCGTCGGCAACTTCACTTATCTTCGACAACCCTAATGGGTTGATGTCTGACAAAATCACTACACAGATTCAGAAAGATCGTTTGGCTTTCGCCAACTCACATCACCTGTGGTGAAGGCGAGATATCCGTCTATCAATTCAGAGATGAGTATACCTCGCGGCAGTTCGTTCTGTTCTACTTTACGGCTGCGAAACGTGGCCATAAAGAATATAAGATACGCGTGAATTACTAGTTCGTGGAGGTTCTACGACTTTTGAGTTTGACGGATGGTTCCTGGCTATGTATTCAACGTCGAAAAGTCTCATATTATCATGAAATAGTCGTCTAGTGATCGGTAGTTTTCAATTTTTGTAGCGTAATTACTTAGTAGTTAAAGCGTCCAGATTTAAACCATTAGATCACGAGTTTGAAGTTCACGTCATTTTACCTCGGTTTGCGCAACTGTGTGAGGTATCACCGGTATCTCTCATACAAACAATGCAGCCTAGTAATACTGAGTATATGAACCTATACTCGGTAATTAAACACGATTAACTGATTAAAACCTTATGAGATATTAAAGATACTAATCTATCAGGATGTAAAGATAACTGCTATAATTTTATACATCCTCTATACATTAAATATTAAAATAGTCGATTATCAAACTCCATCGAAGTATTGCTTGTGTATAGCTGAACAACAGTGAGGTTAGTACAGAAGTAGAGTATAATGTGGAAATGACATGTTGATAGGTGAAGTCGTGGACTTTTATCATTTGAAATGACTAGGACATATGTAACGTATACTTTCATTGAAAATGTGAAATGATTAACAATTATAGTATGATGAGAATGGGTGTTTGTGGAGATCGTAGTAATTTTAACAATTGAATTTATGAGTCGATCTAAGCTAAACCACCACTGAAGGTCCTGGATTCGAATCCCATGTGAGTGATAATGAACAAGCACTGTTGAAGAGTCCCATGCTGGAACGAACCGGCTGTCCAGTGCTTCCACGTTTTCAATGGTGGTCTAAATTAGATCGACTCGTGAATTGAACTATTAAAATTATAATGTGAATTAAATTGATGTGATCAATTTCTTGGCGAGATAATTATTATCTCACTATAGTCGGAGACATGATATACAAATCACTTGTATCGATGTAAACGTATTTACTACTTCATTTATAATCGTACATTTGAATCCATACTATTTGTCATTTATTCTTTTCTGAGTTTTTGAGAGAAGATTCTGTTGTATTCTAATGAACAAAAACTAAGGAGCCGTAAACGAATTTGTTGTTTTATACAAAATCAAACAGTAGCTTTGTAAAATATGACAATGATATATTGAATACATCATTTGTATATCTTCCTTCAATTGTCTTCTACATACATCATCATACTTTCAATTCTGTTGTTATTTCAATTGCTTTCTGTTTTCTTCTTCTTTTTCTCTTTAGTTCACTTTTCTGCTGGCAAGCACTCTATTTCCAAATTCCTGCTACATACTACTTAAATCTGTCTGCATAAGTAGTGCACAGCATAGTGTTGAAAGCAATTAGTATGGGTGACATAGGTGGATCTTTTAATGTCATCATAAACATAACTTGTGAATGGATAATTAAAATCTCACCAAAAAGTCGTAATTATTATTCAATCAAAATACAAATCATTTACATCTTTCTTTACATTTATTTTTCAGGAGAATGAAATGCAGATATATATGTTATGATAGGTGTCCGAGATCTAATATTGATACACAACGTGTTACACATTGACCCCTCAAACTGACTAATTGAGCCGGAAGACAAGGGTAAAAGAGAAAGTTTATTGGGCTACCGAATAATATACACAAATACTCATTTGTATGTATACATAAATACATTTCAATCAGAAGGGGTTTTGTGGGGATTTTAGAAATTTCAATGATTGAAATCATGAGTCAATTGAAGCTAGATCACCATGGAAAACCGGGATCGTGGATACGCACTGCTGAGGAGTCCCATACTAGGACGAAACGGCCGTCCAGTGCTTTCAGGTTTTCCATGGTGGTCTAGCTTCAATTGACTCATGATTTCAATCATTGAAATTTCTAAAATCTCAACAAAACCCCTTCTGATAATAATCATCTGCTCACAAGTGACTGACTTCAAGAGATACTCCTGGAGTTCTAGTGAGAAGTCGTTACCAGTGGATTTGAACCAGGTCTGTTGTGAGATATCAACTCAGTGAAGACAATGGTGTACGGTGGCATAACTTCGTACATTTCAATCCCTTAGAAAATCAGTTCATTTTCTAGCCAATGATATACATTTGTACTCTAGGTCATTTCTGATTGGCTTACTATATACATTAGAGTTTATGCATGTAAATAACAATATAAAAACCTCTAGAAGATGAGACTATCATTTATTGAACGATCATTGAGCAATGCTTAAGTGATCTTGAAAATGTCCGCTTACTAAATAGGGTTAGAAATGTGTGTGAGGAAAAGTAGTATTAAGAGTAAAAGTTAAAAGTTTGGGCACCCGGGCAGTATCACAGTCCTCATACATATTAAATAAGATTTGTGTGGCGCATATGTGTTTGGTGCCTCCTTGTACCAATATCTGTGTTGAAATAAAAAAGGGGTTTTTCATCATGAACTGAATACAGTTATAATATCCTGATGTTATTTAACCATATGAATGAATGAAGGAATTTCACATCAAAAATCCAAGACTTAAATCTAATTAGGTCATCCATCAATTACAGTCTCTCCATCTAAAATATTTTGTACTATATAACAAACAAGCTATAAGAATTTATCAAAGTTCATAGACAACAATGACAATCAAAACGAGTGGACAGTGGTGTGTGTGTGGGGGGGGTATGATTTGGAAACAAAAACAAAACAAAAGCAGAATGATATTGATATTTTATTGTAGTACTAATGAAAAGTGAACACTGAACAGAAGATAGAAACTAAAAGAAGAGAATGAGAATGTCACTGTTGCGATCATTGTGATTGGTTCCTACAAAATATCAAATCAACTATTGAAGTGAATTGAATTCACTTAGTTTCAGCATTTATGTATACACATATAATATAGTGATGTAAGAGACTAAGAGGAATGTGTTGAAATACATTTTATCCCAAAAATCTCAATATTATTACACTAAACGTGTCACATTGAAAAAAGTGATTATTTATTCAAAAACATTAACATTGGTACAAACGGGTATCAATATATATGACCTAGACAAATCATTCAATTTATTTGTGGGATAGGATACTGTTCTGATGTACAAACCGAATTAGGGTGGTTTTCTTAGAACGGGCCACTCAGCCAACACTTCACATAGAGGCCCAATCTACAAAAGCAATCGAGCAACGTAAACAGATACGGTTCCATGGTATTCGGTGACCAACAATTGGTTTATACGCCATTTGTTCTTTCAAGACCTTGGAGTCCATGTGCACCATTGATGTGGAATCAGAATTTTTTAACTCCATTACTTGGGTTCTCCGTTTCCACCAACTCAGTCTGAACGGTGTAAACAAAACCCTCACCGCGAGAAGGCAGTGAGTATATACGTGTGGTCATGTGAAAGCATTTCGAGAGGGAGAGCTGACTCACCCCAATCTCGGCAGCACCATGGCATCGGAGAGGGTCGTTATTATTGCCATTATTATCAATTCCCAATTTGATCTATTTTTCCTCATCACTCTAGGTTTAGTGTTTTCCTTCTCTCTTCGAATCTCATTTGTATATTGTACTTTTTAGAATTTTATTTTACATAATTTTAAGTTATCTTTGTGTTGTTATGTAACGATTACTGATGCTTAAGACTTAGTAACTGAATTTTCTCTTAACGCTTATTTTTTACTAGTCAAATTCATGAGTCGATCTAAGAAAGACCATTATTAAAAACTTAGGAGTATTATCAATCGATCCATGATCTTGCGTAACCCTTCATCATTTTCTGAGGTGGATAACTATCTCCATCTGACACGGATTGAACTCACAATCGATCCATGGATCTTGTGCAACATTTTTGTTAACTGTTACTTCTTATGATTACTACATTTTCCTTACTGTGCTGACATTAAGTGTAGCAATTTGAATCAATACAAATTTATGCTGAGTTTTTCACGTTGTCTATGACTAACTGAAATATTAACGAAGAATATTCAATAAAGGTGTACATTTTCAATGGTATATGTGACACAAAAGATTTCATTTTAATTGAGTGATCACTGAGTAGTGATGAATATCATATCCGTTTAGACCTTAGCAATGATTGAGTTCTATTTGATGTAATCACTAATGACTTGAAATTAGGTACAATCGGTTTATTTATTAGCCGACTAGACACTCTACACTTGTGTTTCGTGTTAGTTGATACACTTGGCAAGAAGATACACTTGAAATTTTGAAGGAAACTGGTGCTCTTTTATAAGATTCAATATTTCTTGAAATTCTAGGCATCCTTTACTGATGAGTGACAACCAGTAAAAAAGCCTAGACTAAGCAGAATCGTTTGCCGACTGACTACTATTAACCAGCTAACGTATAAAAAAAACATTTCATTTCCGCATTGACTGCTTTATTGAATCAAGTTGAAATGATACATCTCTAAAAAAAACATTACGACATTAGCTTACATATTTGAACTGCGCACATTTTTCACTTTGGCTTGAGTAAATATACAGTTGTAGTATCTTTATTTCTCATAATTAAAATACGATTTGAAGATCAGTATGTAGTGAACGAAGACTTTGTAGGAATAACCAATATATTGTTTAATACAAAATTAAACAGCGTCTTAGTAAAATATGAAAATCATACATTCAATATATTATTTGTACAGCTTCTTTGCATTGTCCTTTACCTAATACCCCATTATTCGTCTAATTCTATTATTATTTTGATTCCTCACCGATTTCATTTCTGTTATTTCTCTTCTGCTGTTAGGCATTCCACTTCCGATTGCGACTATATACTAGTCATATCCGACAGTATAGGCAGCACACATAACAAGTACATTGACCTACAATTGGTTACTACACCCAAAACGGTACCCTATTATTTTAAATAGAATAGTTGAAATTCAAGTCAGTCAATAACTTGACAGTCATCTATCTTATGAAAGTCTAATTACACAAATAAAAGGTCGATACCAGTACAGTCAGAGCATATACAGACATACGTACATATACTGTGGTGTGTGCTGCTGATGTCGACAGATATAAGTAGTAGGCATCACCAATCGAGAGTGGAATTTCTGGCGGCAGAAGATTAAGAAAATCGAAGAGAACGAGAACAGAGAGTGATTGTTATAGAAACGAAAGAACAACAAAATCGGAGACAACTGATGGATATTTTACGAATGAAGTATTTACTGTATGGTTCTCAGATTTTACTCAGATATTCTGTAATGTTATATTAAAATACATTTGGTTGTCCCACCTGTGTTCTCGTTCAATATAATACGACTAATTAATGTTGTTAGGGGAGTAATAAAATGGATAGGATGAATTAAATACACCGACTTACTTTTTGACATAATAAATTGTATACAGTTTGACGTAATGGGAAAATAATCAGCGGTATAGAGACAATGTTGGTTAGTAGAAATCCAACACGTATACAGAAACTACGTAAATCATCTGGATACATTAGAAAGACGTTGCCGGAAAATATTGTCCTTTTCGAACTAATAAATGCTACGTAGCCAAAGAAACCAAACTATACAACAAGACAAAAACAATGATAATAATAATAATAATAATGATGAATTAAAACTTATGATAAACACTAAATATGAAGTTCTTGTGGTTTGTATCACAAATTAGTCGGAATTAAACAGTTGTTTAAGACTGGGAAACATTAGATAGTTGTTTTATTCCGGGACTCGTCAACATAGCGCTCCACAACCATATCGAATCCACGACTTTCAGATTTTGCGATGAACACAGCCTTTAAACCAGTAAGTTAATATTCAATGGTTTACATTTTTTTAGCTTTCGTCAATATTCTTGATGTTACACAACTATTGTCGACTGTGATTGGTGATAATTGTCTCACATTCAAGACGGCTGGATTCCACTGATTACATTCTCCCAATATGAATCTGGGAGTTAACTCTCGAAAATGGTTCCCTGGTGAGCACATGAGGGCAGAACAAGAGCTAATAGAATGGATCACTGTTAACATTCGCCTATGAGCTGTTCGGCTAAACCACTCCGTAAGAGCTCGGAAGGATAGGCACAAACGTCGTTGCCTCTTTATCATTTCTGCCTACGCTCCCACTGACCGCAGCTCGAATGAAGTGAAAGATGAATTTTACAGAAAGCTATCTGAACTTCTTCAGAAAGCTAAACGTTCAGACATAGTACTCGTAGCAGGTGACTTTAATGCCCAGATAGGTACTTTAAACTAAACAGAAAGACATTTAGGTGGGTATTTTAGTATTCCGACACAACGAACAGATAATGGTGATTGTCTGCTGCAACTGTGCTCAAACAATCGTTTATTTTTAGCAAACACAAATTTTAAGCATAAGGAGAGACATCGTCTAACATGGCGACCCGCTGCACCAAACCAACTTGGACCGATACATATATGTGCCTGGTCCTACGTTGTAGCTGACTGATGGACTGAGAGGATTTGTTGATATTTTTTAAGTTTTGGCAGTTCGTGTAAAAACACAGTAGTCTAGAGGTTTACCGCTCAGCATAAGACATAAAGGTACAGAAAAGAACAGAATGGTATCAACTGAGTAGCCACTGGAAATCAAAAAGCACTGAACAACTGTTGCTTCGTCCTAGTATGAAACCCGTCGCCAATTGATGCACGTCCACACAATCGTTCCAAGTATTGTGATCCCATGAGCTTCAAATCTCGCAATGAGCATGACACAACTATTGAGCCATTTGAATAGTGATCTACTTTCTTTCGTTTATGACAAAACACGATCATTTATCGATATTAACTGATTGTATTTGTCTCTCACTACCAATACAACTGAGGTTTAACCAGTCATTCATGTTCTGTTATTTGAAATCAATAATGTGTATGAATCGATTCTGCGACTGAGTAGTATCTAAGCTACTATAAGACCTAAAAGTCCTGGGATTCAATTCCTCCAAGATTTTCAACCATTCACCACCTGAAATCTGTCAGTGGATGTAAAGCCAACTTTATGATGAACAACCGTAACAAAAGATGATGTGACCAATCAAAACCTTATTTAATTAACTATAGTAAATTGACATTGATTCAATTTCATCACAATGGGACTCGAACTAGTGACTATGACCAAGCCATTACTTTTCATAAACAATCCAACCGTTAAATGCATACAACAAGCTGACAAATATGGCATCATCAAATATTCCCCATGCTTCTTCAAAGACATATTTCCTCTTAGTTTCAATTTCAAAATAAAATTTACAAATCTGTATGAATTGTGTTCTCACGTGGAGAAAACACCGACTGTTGTATAAATCTGTCAAGATACAAATTATTATAAAATATTACAACGTATACAAATAAATTGATCAGAATGATTTTTAAATTGTATTCATGAGTTGATCTAAGCTAGAACTTCATTCAAAAACTGGAAACACTGGACGAACGTTTCGTCCTAGTATGGGACTCATCAGCAGAGTGCATCCACGATTCCAGAACCTTCAGTCTCCCGCGCGGAATCATGAATGCACACTGTTAAGGAGTCTCATACTAGAACGAAAAACGGCCGACCATTGCTTCTAGGTTTTGAATAGAGGTCTAGCTTAGATCAACTCATGAACTCAACAAGCAAACGAACAACTTACAAATCCATAAACTATAGCCACTGTAATCAATGCAACACGAACTATCAATCGCATATTTGATAATGTTGGCTGAAAAGATTTAGATGATGTGATATGTAATTGTCTAAAAAAAGAAAAAAAAAGAAGAGAATATGATAATAAAATTAGTTTGATTAATAATAAAAAGTACATGAAGATTGTTGAAATCTTTCTTTTTGTTGTTGGTTTACACAGTTAAACCATTATTAAACGCTAGGCAGTCGTATTGGATGGTAGCTGTTTTGTTCTAGAAATGGGACTCCTACAGAGAAGAGGTGAACATGTACAAGTTGACTAAGGATTGAACCAAGAAACTTTGAGTCTTGAGATGAATGTTCAATTTTCAGACTATTGATTGAGTCTTTTATTAGCTGACATTTTCCAAGTTTAATCAATCCACGATATTACGTGACTACTAATCTAAATCCAATTGAAATGGATAACTACTGCCTGATACTTAATATGGTTGAACTGCGTTAGTTATGACTTCTCTACAAAACGTCAAGAGATCTGAGGCTCATGTTTCAGTTGTTAAATGCTTCATGGTTTCCAGTGATTGTTTAAATGAAGTCAGTCTGTAATCTAAACTGTACAGTGGTGACGATTACAATAACAATTTTAAGGAATCTTAAAATGAGAAATAATAAAATACAGACGATGATGTAATAAATGTTGAAACTGAGTAGATGAAATGCATTTAATGAAGGTAAATAAAATATGTAATAGTGATCAATTATTGATCCGGTTTGAACGTCGGATATTCGATTTTCGTTCTCTGTTTTGTAAACAACACCCTTGTCACGAAAAAGGCAGTGAGCAGGACTTCTCTGGTAGTGGGTATATATGCATGGCTACAAGAGAGCATTTTCGAGAGAGAGCGAGAGAGCGCACCCACCCCTACTCGCATCAGGACACTGATGAATGAACAAAACATTTTTGATTGTAATGAATTCATCTGAATCTATGACTGTGAATAAGTGGAGGAACTATCTAAGATTTTAGTTAGTAGATATCTAGCATATCACGCGAACCAGGTTTACATCTTGCTTTAAGATGAAACAAAGTGAATTAACTTGTTGTGATATTTAACATTTAATTATGACTGTACTATAAGTCATGTTATGCATTCTGGTAGACTGCGGTATGAAATGCAATAATGGGTGTGTCGCACTTGGTGAAGCTCTGGAAGAGATGGAGCCTTTTACGTAAATAAGTGGTATCATTGATGTACAAGGGAATCTGACGCAGATGTGTAGGCACATATTAGCAAAGCGAAGGTAGCATTCCTCAAATTGAAGAACATCTGGAGCTCGAAACAACTACGAGACAACACCAAAGTCACAATTCACAATACCAAATTCAAGTCAATCCTGTTGTACGGAGCTAAATCTTCGAGAACTACTATAACCATCACCAAAAAGGTACAAATATTTATAAAAACGTTTCTACGCAAGATACTCAATGTCCGTTGGTCAGACACCATCAGCAACAACCCAATAGAGCAGAGAGTACAACCAGCTGCCTATTGAGGAAGAAATCAGAAAGAGACGCCGGAGGTGGTTTAAACGAACGCTGAAATTATCAAGCCGCTTAAGGCAAATCCTAACCTGGAATTCTCAAGACGAAAAGAAAAGAAACGGACCATAGAACACACAGCTCCAAGACTCGGAGGTAAAAATCAAAACCATGAATAGAACTTGGCAACAAGAGCAAAGAAGAGTCCAGGACAGAGCTAGTTGGCGGCCTATGACTCAAGAGGGGTAACAGGTAGAAGTAAGTTCACTACAAACTGAAGAAGAATTAAAAAAACACATTCGTCAGGATTTTCGGCGTTATTCAAGAACATAACTGAGTATATAAGATGACTAAAGTTGTAGTTTGCAACTTAACACAGGTTATAACCTACTTTTATTCAGGAAATCTATCGATACAATATCTCTAAACAATTGTCTATTTATACATTATCAACAAAATAGATTTACTGAATAATCTGACTATGCATAATTTGAAATTAAAGAAAAAACTTGTACAAGTAGGCGTTAAACGAAACAATTCTCATACTAAACGGACCTTATTTCTACTTCAGTTAGTTGAAGCAACGTGGAATACGGACACATTTACTTATGTTTTTTTATATTTGCTAAGTATCCAGTGTGTGTGTGTACAGCGCGACAGCTAAATTAAGACAGAAACTATTTGCTGTTTACTAGTTGGTTCACTTTTTTAGGTGAAACAGGTGACAGGAAATTATAACTGTTAACATAATACAAAATTCTTAAACGACATTAAAAACTGAAGCAACAGAAATGGAGAAACTGAATTTATTCAGTTGGCTTATAGGTATAGACTGGTATACTTGACCGCAAGTTATACTTTAATTATGATATCTAGTAGTGATACTATTCAATTGTCCCAATCGAAGTGGGGCAGAGTTCGAACATGGAACTTAGTGACTACAAGCCCAGAGCGTTACCACAGAACCACCGCTCCACATATGAACCGCTGGACGCCGACTCAATCCTCTAGAGTTTAAACCTTCATCAAAAAATGCGATACTTTAGGTTCGACCGCTGGCGAGCTCGTGGATAGACACTGTCGAGGAGCTGTCTAGTGCTTCCTGCTCTTCAGTAGGTACTTAAGATCAGTTCGTGATGTAAATTATGAAAGCACAATAACGCTAAATTAGCAATTCTTAGTGGCAATAAACGACTGTTGCGCAAAGAACGTATGAGCTGTGACACCCACAAACATAGTGAATAGTATACATTAGAACAGATGAAATCCAAGTCATTATCAAAGTAAATTAGTGAATAGTACTTTGTCGGTTGACTTAGTGGAGGCAGCATTAGAGTTTTTTTCTGTTATTGTAGTAATGATCAATTTTACTGGAGATAGAAATGAAATTTGCAAAAAACAACTCACGTTTGACAGAACATTGAAGCTAAAAATATAGGAATACATTCAATCAGACCAGCTGGTTTCCACCAATTCATATCTTCCCAAGGCATATTGGAAATTAATCGAGGTAGACCAAGTATAAAAATCATCTGAGCAGAAAATAAATTTTTTGTTTTCATAAAAATTAATAATTTTTGAAGGTTGGTTAGAAAATCAAAGCCCATTGGGCGTAAATTCTTAAATGATACAAAATATAAAACCGACTTAATGGTGGTTAAATTGACCGTAGTTGCTACACGTTGATGTGGCAGTCAAGTTTGGACATCATGAGGATCTAATTGAGTTATATTGACTGAAATGATCGTTCCTGAAGGTCCTATATGATCATAGCTAGGTTGGTTGGAGGGCAGTCAAATCTAAATGCAATAGATTTAAAGTTCGAAGGTTGGGTTGAAATACCGACCGCACAAAGATGTGACGATAGTAAGGTGTTTCTCTCAGACAATTATCATCTACAGTGGTGTCACATTCTCATAACAGGTGGTAAAAAAATGTTGGCCCGAAAAATAGTGCGCCTCACTTTATCTCATGGACTTCTGTTGTTGATGCTAAAGTACGGAGCTAAAACATCAAAAAATCATGTACAAACACGCTGTGTGACCTACCTCATGCAGCTGTTCCTTGAGCTCTGTAGTCAAGTTGCCGTATCGTCAAGACCATCACCTATAACCCAGTTTCCTTTACAGGTTATCACTCAGGAAGTATCTTTCCACAGGGAAGTGGCAACTGCCCACAAACCAACAGTAACACTTGAGATCACTATGACTGAATAGTAGTTAAACGTAAAGATCGGCTAGATATATCGGTTTTACTTGTATTTCAAACATTTTTCATACTGTTCTAAAAGGCGAATAACTCACATGGTACTACTTCAAAGACAGTATTTTTACTAGGTTAATTGGATAATAACTAAGTGACGTTATTGTAAGGACTGATCCAAGAACGCACTTACATTGATTAGTGGAGAATAATTAAATCTATATAGTGTAGTCCATAAATCACTTTTAGTAAACGATAGTGTTAATTACTGATAGTGATTCATAGATTATAGAGCCAATGGTCTAATATCTGAAGATTAATAGTGAATGACGTGAGGATTTGTATATTTTAAGTGACCGAAAACGCTTTTAAAATAAAAATCGTATAAACGAAGTCTTGTTGTAGTCAAGATTTGAAATGAAAGATTATAGCTTAGTTTAAATCAGTTGAGTTATAAGTTCAACATGCCATGCTTTGAACAAGTTGTTTAGCGGTTAAATAACTTGCTTTTCAAGTCTCTAGGTTAAAGGTTCTAACCCTCATATACTTCTTCATTTACCTTGGTTTAGCCTAATGAACAGTATGAAGAGCTTTCACTAAAAGTACCGTCTAGAGTTGAGTACATAAAGTTTTACTTGATTAGCAAACTGTAAGCAGCCATAATTATTCTGAAAAATTTTAATCAATCTGATATACTGAGTCAATCAGATATAAGGCAAATGATCAATGAGAAATGATTTAGGTTCAATTTCTGAGGAAGTAGACACATGCTATAGGTTTAAAAGTGTAACTTAATTTTCTGTGGAATATTTATCTGTATTCATAAATGAGTTATGGATATATAGTTTATTTGGTTGAAACAATAAAAGCTTCTTGTTCAATCATGGTTTGCTTACTTAGGTATCTGGTTGGGTTAGCCTATAGGAAGCTTGTACATCACTAATCGACTTGGACGATCATAGAAAATAGCACAATCTTAATCATCTCTTTGCATTCATTGAATGGAATATTATATTAAAAGGCTTATGCAAGCCTAGTCTTGACAATACTTTCATTGTACAAATGAAGCAAAATATATTACACAGTTATATATTACAAAAACTGTAAGCACTAATAGTCTAAGAAATATTGCTAGGATCCGCTAGGACCACTGGGTATGTAATAGAGAGGTTAGGCTCGGGGTATTAGGGAGCGCGAAATGCTCACTAGTGTTGGAAACTGATGGAAGAAAGTCAGAGGCGGCCAAACCAAAACGTGGCATCAATTCATAAAGTCACGAACTTCTGGTCTGAGCCATGTTGGTAGATGCAAACTATTTGGTAAGCGTCCGTGTGACTATCGTAACCAATAGTTGGAGACTTTGGGTGACACGGCTCAGAATCAATCACAATGACATGGGTGTGTACACTCTTTGTTTTCCCTCAAACTGTGAGATTAAAATTACTTTATACGAACTAATTCTTTCTGTACCATTAAAGTAACTACTTTTATGATTTTGATGTATATCTTGTTGTGTTAATGAGGTATGGCAAATTGGACCGATCCATACATATATGTACCCGGTCCTATGTTGTAGATAACTCAGTGACTGACTGTAAGCACTAATTTATCAACCTAATTCCTTCAAGTTAATCTTGGCATATATGAAAAAATCAGGTGAATAGTTTTATTCATTTTTTTGTATAGAACTTACATGAAAAGTAACTACACCATAAAATAGACTTGTAAATACATTCAATCGAAGTAAACTTTGAACTTTTGAAACTAAACAAAGCGGTACTAAAGTAACTGTAAACGTCACTAGTAGAATAAATCGAAGCTGATGAGTTGGCTAAATAATATAGAAGAGGAGAAATGAAAGAGAAAAAAAATCATCCTCATGTAAAAATGTTTTAAAAGGTTAATGAATATTTATTTGTTTTTAAATTAAGATCATGAATTGATCAATGTTAGACCAATATTGATATCCTAGAAGTAGTGGATGGATTTTCCGTCATAGTATGAGACTCCTCAATAAAAAAAAAACTTTACAATCTTTACAATCCCATACTGATAATTATCATGTGCTCACTAGGGACTAGCTTTAAGAGGTCATTCTCGAAGTTCTAATGAGAAGCCGTGACCAGTGGGACTAACCTGTGTTGAGTGTGAGGTGGTTATTCACCGATGACAATGGAAGATGGTCGCTAAATATCATGGATTGGTTGAAGTTAGACATTAATACTATTGGATGCCAGCTCAGTGGTCTAGCGGTTAGGCATTCGCGCGTAAGACTGAAAGTCATAGATTCGCATCCTTTGTGAGGGATCGTGGATGCGCACTTTTGAAGAGTCCCATACTAAGACAAAATGGCCACCTAATGCTTCCACGTTTTCAATAGTGGTTTAATTGATCAATTCATAATCTCAATTAAAACTCAACGATCTTCACAATCCTATACTGATAACAAATGTTTAGACATACAGAAATAATCAACATGTTGAATGATTTAAACTATTATATATTCAATTTTCAATTATTTTGTTTATGAATCTGAGCTTTGTATCTACTACTCTAGTATGTATAGTGAAAGTACTTCTATTCTTAGTAAGAAAGAAAAAAGAATAATAAACACGATGTAAGGTTTAGTAAACATGAGTTAGTTATATTTAATTCATGAATTGCATTGTTAATGAGATAGGTTTGTAATATATGAGACAGGATAATAATTAGATCTTATAGTTAGTCATTAATTCTATTGGAAGATTCATTGATTAATTACTTATCATTGTTATAACCAACAATTATTTATTTATTACATAACTTCAAATTATATTTAGGCTCATATTCAAAATTTTGTATATAAACGAGCTATTCTAATAGAAAAGTTTATTCTACTGGAAAGATTTCTCATTATTTGATACCAGTTCAATTATCGAATAACATCAATAATTCAGTCTTGTGTGAGCAGTTCCAAATCAGCTACCACAAATTAATGACAGTATTTTGCGCACTAGAATCGTTGGCTATGGTGACACTTGAGGTGGAAGCCGAGAGAGGAAATTTAAAGTTGAAAGTCGATGTAGGAGGAATAATAGGAATTGAAGAGGAAGGTTGATTATGAATACAGTGGTCTTGAGTGCTGTTAGAGGTATGAGGGCGGTTTTCACTTCCCGGTTGCCCACACCGTGGAAGGGTTCTTCTGGAGGTACCTAAAAAGGAATTTGGATTAAAGGTGGTCTTAGTGACCTGAGAGCGTGACCGCAGTGCCCAAGGGACAACTGCTTGAGGTCGGTCACACACGACCTTGTTATGGGTAATTTTTGTGTTAGCTCCGTACTTATTGAAACCTTACCGCCGGAGACGGATATCCGTGGGATAAGGCGAGGTGTGCATTTTCAGGGTCGACCTTTTCTAACCCCACCCCTCCTTGTGGGAAGGCAGCATCGCTGTCATGCTGGTTGTCTGAAGGAAACACCTTACTGCTGTCACACCTCTGTACAGTCAGCAGTACGACTTCGCCTTCGGACCTTGGGTTTGTTGCTTTTAGTCTTACCGCTCTTCAACCGACCTGTCTGACATGGTAGGACCTTGAGGAACGGTTGTTCCAGCCAGTATAGCTCGGTTGCTTCATCACGATAGGCAAGCCCGACCACCACGTCAAGGTAGCAACAACGGTCGGGATAAATTACTGAGGAACTTGGCATATATCTAGGATGAAAAGCGAATGTCCGGTGCGGAAACCGGGTTGATGGACATGGAGAGTCCACCTAGGCGAGTTGAAAAACCCTGATTCCAAACCAACGATGTACATGGGCTCCAGTATTCTGAAGGAACCAATGGAGTATGAACCAATTATTGGTCACCCGCTACCATGGAACTGCACCTCATGACGTTGCTCCACTATCTTGCAGATTAAACCCTTAAGTCAAAGGTTCCGGATATGGCCTCCTAATAAAACCACCTGTTTCAGTTTGGGAACCCGGGCAGTATCACAGCTCTTACACAAATCGAATGATTTATGTGTTTAAAAAAATAATTAATAATGGCATATATAGAGGATCATCAAAAGCATGAACTGATCATAATTAGAAAAGCATTAGATACTTTGAAGTACTGAACGGCCTTTTTTTCCTATCTAGTATAGGACTTCTCAATAATGAGAATTCACGACTACGAAACAGAAAATTGGACTCAGGACCTTTGGCCTTGCGCGTGAATTATTTATTTATCTGAACACAAACATTGATACAAGGGGACACCAAATACATATGCGACACACAATAACAATGAGGTTGTGGATAGATCGAGAATGTAAAGTGCGTATCCTATCTATTTGGGATAGCCATGGGCTCGCCTCTAGGCCCGATTTTAGCTGATCTCTTCTTAGCGAAGCTGGAAAATGGACCTCTTAATGAGACTATTGAGAAACTTGATTTATATTGCCGCTACATTGAAGACACCTTCATTATCGTAGATCAAAACATCAGTAAGAATAAACTCCTAGAACAGTTCAACAGTGTTCACACAGCGATCGGTTTCACTGGTGAAAGCGAGTATGACAAAAAGCTGAACTTCCTTGACGTCTCACTAAGCAGATAAAGTGTTGGCACATTAAGTAGAAGCGTGTATAGAAGAACCCCCTCTGCCTGCCAATATACTCACTTCTGCAGTTTCACACCTATCCGCTACAAGAGAAATTTGGTGAGATGTCTCACTAGCAGAGCTAAAAAGATCTGCACAGTAGACACTCTAAGTCAGGAGCTTGAATTCATCAACAACTCACTGACCGAGATCGGCTACCCCAGTGCTTTCATTAAGAAGCACATGTATGACAAAATAAGTATTGTATCAGGAGATTAAATTGTGAGTAACTTCTGCGAGCTATTTATGGACTATTATTATACATATATTCTTATTGTATAACTGTTAAATGACTAAACTATATACATTTATATCCTTTCTATCATAAGCTTCTGCCTGACCTACTGACTACTGTCATACGATTTACCATTAAGTTATTCCCAATTTATTAGTTACAGCCACTTTTGGCCTGATCTTGTGTGATTTTTATTTTCTATTTTATGGTATGGTGCGGTCTCATTTGCTTATATATAAACCAAGTATGTATGAAATACATAATCCATACAGTAGAAGCTATGTTCTGGACTCAAGCAGAAAGGACTAATCAGGACTCAGAGTTGGCACTAGGTTGTTCGTACTGGTTAACGCGTCATTGATCTGGTTATATAATTCGGTAGAATTAATCACATGACATGATTGACAGGGCATAGAACACAACACCAACGCAATATTATTAGCCCTCAATCCATATGGCTCGGAGTTGTGTATATGGGTATGGCAAATAAATTACATCAAATTAATTCATAATGTAAAACTTACCATAGTTACAGCGATTTGTGAAACAACACCAGTGCTCAGGTCTGCAATAGTAACATAATATCCTACAACGTAGCCAAACAACAGACAAATAACACTAAAAAGTCCCCCATATAACACAATGCTTACCTTAATTCAGCTAAGCTTTTTCCCATATGTCCTAATGCTTTAAAGCCTATAAAGTTCAAGTTTACATAGAATATTTAAAATTACAAGCATGTTCAAATGGAAGGACTCGATGAGTAGAACAGATATCAATTAAAGCATCGCATGACATTATTGAAAATGCAGCAGTAATTCCAAGAAACAAAAATGATAATAAAATACCACACTGAATTTTATAACATAAATAAATAACAAAATAAATACCTGATGAAAACAAAATGGCATAGCTAAAGCAGCTACTCCTACAGTATTATTAATTAGTGTAATAATAGGTCTTATCAATATGAATATCTCATCTTGAGGATATAAATACTGATTTATCGAACGAATTAATTTTGCCGGCATTTTGAACCAAAAAAAAGTCTATAGAAGAATGTTGATAATATAAAGTTATCGTATTCACTTTAAATGGATAACGCTCTGAGTTGTTAACCCAAAATCAATTTTTAGACCTCATATAGTATAAATAACAAACTGAAGGTTTCTTGTGGTGTGTTATTTATAGTATTGGAGGTTGAGATAGTTGAATGAATATTTTGTTCCTGTCTAAATTTATCCCAATCCTAAAACAAAAAATAGAAATGACGGTTAATACATAACATTAACTGTGGTGTGTCAAAAAAATACCTGGAATACAACGTGCTACACCCTAAATGATATGGAAGTATGAATGAGTCTTCTAAGCTATTTTTTGCTGACGACGAAAAATATAGCGAGAATTATATGGTGAACGTGTCATTCAAGTTAATCTGAACAGTATCTGATTGACCAAAAACATGGGTGATCAATGGATCTAAATGGCTTCGCATTGATCAAATACAATAGTTGGAGTGGTAATAAAAATGGCGAAACATATTAAAGATTTTCACTCATAACAATTAATATAATGTACCACCAGGAGCTAACAACCTTAGCTTAAGACTGATACCAAGATATTAATTATTGTATAGATGTAGTTTAGGAAAATTAACTGTGTTAATACTATACCCCAAAGCAAACAATGGGAAATATTGACAAAATTGAGGGAAATATGAGCGACATTGCACCAAAATGTCGCCTCTTTCGCCTGCATGTGGAAATAGTTGACCATTTCATCTATGTCTCGAGATTCACACCTGTAGGATGATTCAAAATGTCATTCAGAGTTTTATTCTGAGTCTTAGATGAAACAGATCAAAAGGAAAATACACTGCAAATACTCTGTAGCAAACAAGTTATTCAGCGTTACGCAGAACAGATCCCCTTCCTTAGTAAGTTGCAAGTAAGTCGATATATTGTTACGACTGAAATCGTGGTTACTTACGAGTTTGGAGAACGGATTATTACTTGCCGGGATACTAGGTTTACACCAATGAAGCCAGATAATTAAGCAATTGTCCAAGGTAAACCCAAACTAACTACAGATATGTGTTAACGGATTAGCAAAGTTTGCACTCCATGCTAACACCCTAAACCTTTTCACAGAAATCTTTCCATCGGATGACATAGGCATATTTATGTGCTCAGTAGTTAGTCACGAGCACATACGGGTTTTCGTTGGTGAGACAGTATGCAAGTGCATATTGGTGACCAATGTAAAGTGAAATCATAGTTCCGTTATTGCGACATACCTTTTCGTGAAGTTTATTGAGTTTTTCGATATATTTGGGCTTTGAAATTCGAAAAATAGTTTCCTATCTTTGCAGTAATCAATGCTTCGATTAAGAAGCATATGCTTCTTGTAGCAACTATTTTTAATAACAAATGCGATTTACTGCATGAATCTTAACAATATCTTCGACATTCATACAATGAACTAAATCGATATGAATGGAAACTGGTTTGTTATCATATATGTGATCTTGTACACAGAGAAACTAATTCCCTTTAGATAATTTTACGCAATTAAAGATTCAGTTGCTTCATTTAGTAAACTAGTTGGATATGATATCACTAATCTGCAATATAAAAAGACGTCACCGCAGACCAGGGAACCTAGTATATAAGTATGGTAATCCTATAAATTATTAACAATGAGGAACACAAAACGAAATCCAATTATATCAATGATTCAGTTGATTTGGATGTAGCCAAGATCCAAGTTGAAAGTAATAAGGTTGTCTATCCAACGCTTAAACTGATGGAAACACCTATACTGTTGGTAGCTAAGTAAGCCTATTATTCCTATAAATTTGTATGAAAAAGTTCAGCGAAGATAGACTTTAAGCTACCAGCTTCTGCAACAACGCCAAGTGGCAGTGAATTAGTTGAGTAAGTTATGTGTGTGGTTGTCTTCACTCATATTCTATCGAAAATGAATATAACTTTACAAAACCTTGAAGCAGCGGTCTCTGATCTGAACGCTGATATTAAGCAGATTATGTGCATTTCAAATAATGTATCCCTAAATAGTTTCTCAAGTAACATCAGCGGACAATCACAGTTTCATTTCCCTGTCAAACAACAAGGAATTTGACACCTTAGAAATATATCTTCAACAAGAAGATATGAAGGACAGATTTGTAAGATCACGGATTTTTTACAATCCATTTACATATTAGATGGCCAAGGAGACCAAGTTTATGGACGACAACTCAAAGACGTTAAGGAGATATTTTTGCCCCACATTATGGGACCGGAGTCGTCCATCAATTTCACTTCACCTGTAATTTCATATAAATGGAGGCTCAGCAATTTAGATTCTACCAAGGTATGAGATAGGAATAGGTTTTTGTAATATTTGTTTGGCAGGCGCATTAACATTGAAGTTTAAATCAGTCAGTGTACACAAAAGACACCTTGCTAAAATTTGAGTCGCAACGCAAGATTTCTTTTAAAATATGCATCACAGATAGACTAAAGCGTTATCAAGAAAGGAATGTGAGTAATAATTTACGCTGATAATCTTTCTCTTTTTGTTTTCTAGACTCAGTGGTTAATTTTATCGAAAATTACTGTATCACTTCATGTTGTAACATAATCGTAATAACAACTTTACACAAAACCCACTCTAATCGTTAACCGTTATTTAATTTTAGAATCCAATTGACGAAAATGTGGGATCTCGATGAAAACAGAGATGTTTGACTTAAACGTGAATGTTTCGATCGATAAGACTATAGTTTATGGAGGGACCAATGAAATTAAAGAGGGAAAGTCTTGGATTCCAACGCAAAGTTTATTCACCCATATGTCAGTCAATCAGAGTAGAATCTGGTAGCCTCGTACATCGGTTCAAGTTGCCATACTCCGTTAGCAAAGAGAGATGAAATTTCCAGACCTAATCGCAGAATAGTAAAGATAGTAACAGTGTTAGTGGTAATAAGAAAGATTAGGCACCCAAGATATGATTTGAGAGACAGATATAAATTGGTGAGATAATTTTTTCTGGTTAGCGATTTTTTAGCGAGTTGGTTTTCTACGGGTGAGATGAAACACGAAAAATGTTATTAGGGGACTGAGAAACTCAGAATTTGAATGAGGATAAAGAATGGATGCGCCTGCACCATTGCAAGCGATTTTGAGTGTTTTCGCTCAGAGTCTAACCATTGGTTACGACAATCACACGGTCCCCAACCAAGTAATTTACTCCTATTGATATAACTCAGTGCAGTTGTCAGTGACTTTATGGACTGATGGTATTTTTTCAATTGGCCAGCCTTAGCTTTCTCCCACTCGACTCCTACACCAGACAACATAGTCCATCAAGGTAGGCTAAGGTCATGCATATGTTACATATGTCACAACCACCTCAGTTGAATAAGTTTCAGTTTGGAAAGGACAGGAGGCCTGATGGCCTGTGTTAGTCCTTGTAATGGTGGTCGCTCAGTTGATCCAACTTTCTTTTCAAAAAGTCGATGGATGGAGCCTCAATCACGTGCTGAGGTAATGAATTCCACTCGTTGATGATTCGATGGGAAAGTCAATAGTCAGCTGACAAGTAATTTGTTCTGAGCTTGTGAACTTTTTTGGAGTGTCCTCGTAAATTCTCTGTTTTGGAAGACGAGAAAAGTGAGGGCATATCATGTGCAAATTTGGCACTAAGCAATTTGAAAACTGTAATCAAGTCGCCTCTAGTTCTACGATATGACAACAGTAAAAGGTTTAGCTTGGCCAGTCGAGCATCATACGGAAGCTTCGCTACTCCGGGAATCAGTTTAGTTGCCGTTCTCTGAACCTTTTCTAGAAGCTTACTGTCTTTTTTAGCAGGGGCTAGCCGCTTGTACGCAGTACTCAAGTTTAGGGCGTACAAACACTGTATACAAAGTCAAAAACGTTTTGGCTTCGATATGACTGAAAGCCCTACGTATTGACCATAAGGTTCTAAAACGCTTGGCGGCTATTGCACGGCAGTGTGCAGTAGTCTTTAAGTCTTGGCTAACGATGACTCCTAAGTCATTATGTGTCTGGACGACAGGCAGCTCAGTGTTATTCAACGTGTATGTATCTGTACCTTGATGACCGATATACATCACAACACACTTGGAAGTATTTATCGGCAACTGCCAGATTTCAGACCATTCAGATAATTTCTTCAGGTCATTTTGGAGTTCTAAGCTATCACCCTTACATCGTAACGTTCTCCATATCTTGACATCGTCAGCATATAGCAAGACCGATGATGATAGGAGATGAGGAAATTCATTTACATACAATGGCCACAAAGCTGTACCCTGGGGCACTCCACTAAGCACAGTTTCCCAGCTAGATAACTTTGAGTTCACCCGTACTCTTTGTTGGTGCCCAACTAGGAAGTCTTTTATTCACATCAATAGAATGCCTCCAATCCCGACATTTCTTAACTTATGTAACAGCCGGTTGTCCGGAACTTTGCAAAAAGCTTTGCTGAAATCAATGCAGGCTACGTCTACAGGTAACTTTTGGTCCTTAAGAGCGCATCAGCTTTCACGAGCGACTAATAAGTTAGTGAGACAAGAATAACCTATTCTGAAACCGTGCTGCTTCTCCGAAAGGATCCGATTTTTATCAAGATACTCAAACAGCTCCTTCCGAATAATCTTTTCTAAGATTTTAACAACCACGCTAACAGGTCGGTAATTCTCAGGTTTATGTTTCGTACCTGTTTTGAAGACAGGATTTACTATGGCGTTCTTCCAGTCTTTGGGTAAACGACCCTGCGTTACGGATAGATTAAAGCGTATACTTAAAGGGTTCGCAACGAAGTTAGATAATTCCTTCAGTAGCCTAGGATGCAATTCTTCAGGCCCCGTGGATTTACCTATGTCAAGCTTATTTAGCAGACCAAAGATATCGAGTTCTTTAACGGTCACACTATCCAGTGTATGTGTGGGGGATTTGTATGCGCTGACGGGAAGGGTGTTTCTATGGTATATACATTGCTAAAGTAGTCCGAGAACACTTGAGTCTTACCAAAGTCATCCTCCACTAATGATGCAGCAGTACTGTCTCCCCATAGAGCAGGAATACTTCCTCTTCTTTTTGTCCTTCGGTTTATATAGGAATACAAGCGTTTAGGACATTCTATGGATTCCTTAAAAAAATTTTCTCCGTACAACTTTCTAGACTTACGGAAAGTCGAGGCACAGGTATTCCGGACTTTTCTATGCTGGGATCTAGTTTCATCAGTCCCCAGTAACCTAAATCTCTCCCACATTTTTCTTCTCTTACGGAGAAGTATGCGGACCTCCCTACTGAACCATGGTGGGGAGTTTCTCGGTCCCCTTGCTATAGTCCAAGGGATGTGGGGTGCGGTAACTTAAGTATAAATTTCGAAATCCGTCCCAAGCCGTTTCAGTTGAGGACTGGCTCTATTGTCCAATCTACTAACGATACTGAGTGCATGATATCTAGTATGTTTGCTTTCCAGACGTTAGGTTTGGATTGAGTTAACGCGTGCTCGTGATTGAGTTATATGGAAGTCGAAAGTTAAAACTGCGTGATCACTTTTACCTAGGGGTGGCATGTGATGGAGGTTCGCAACGTCATCCTTATAGTGAGTCAATATAAGATCTAGTAAGGATGATTCACTGTCCGGGTCGTACCCAGTCGCTTTTTTTACATGTTGCACTAGGGCACGTGAGATAACCGCATCAGCTAGTTCCTGCTCAAAGGGACTTTCTGACGATTCAGTTTACAGATTTTCCCGTTCTACCATAGGTGCATTAAAGTCCCCTAGGATTAGACACCGACCAATTTGTGACCAAGTATTGAGACTGCTTAGCAGGATATCATTTACCTCACAGCTTGAACTGCGATAGACCAAACCAATCAGTAGCTCTTGTCCCTTTCATTTCAAGCGGCAACTAACTAATTCACACGTCCCACTCTCATGAGATACATTGTCGATAATGGCAAATGGGATAGCATTCCTAATGAATAGAGCCACCCGCCCTCCTTTACGCTTTTGTATTCTGTCGGCCCTTACTAACGTAAAACCCTCGAAATCAAGTTCCATACTATCTATAGCCTGTGTCAGCCAGGTTTCTTTAACTGCGATTATTTCTAGCTTTGTAGAGTCAATCTGTACACCTAGTTCCAATCGCTTATTAAGTAAGCTCTGGGCATTAGTGTAGCAGACCCGAAGCCTATTTAAGTGGCTTCGGCATCATTCTCCGTCGAAGCCTTAAAACCAGAAGATTTACAATTTTCATGTCCTTTTCGCCAGCGTCAAAACTAAGTTGTAGTTCTTCTTCGGCTTCCCGTCTTTTTATGCGGTCTGCCAACGGCAAGTCCTTACGGATAAAAACTCCTGAACCCTTTAATTTATGTCCATTCTATAAAATTAAGTCGCGTTCATTTGAAGGTTTGAATACTACTTTAAGCAGTCTGGATTGATTAGGCTTCAGATTCGCTAGACTACCTAGTCTGTACACCTTTAGCAAGATGACTCCGGGGATATTTTAAGGCCTGAGTTGATTAAGTAGCTGTTTTATCAGCACAACAGCGTGCTAAAAAACGATTTTTTGGTTCAGAGCTCTCTCTCCTTGATTTTATGAAAAATAACTGATTTGTCACTGTGATCAGCCTTCGATTTCTCGACTACTTTTATGGGGGCAGAGTTCCCTTTTATATCGTTATGTTGTTTCTCCCTTACAAAATGTATCCATTCGTCAACGTTGCTAGGAGAAGCAACTATAGTTGCGTCAAACAAACTGTGGGATTCCAGAGGGTTGTTGACGATTTGGGAGGTCAGGTTATGTTTCCCGCTAGAAACCGGTTGAGCCTTGCGATTGAGGCTTCTAGGCGTTTCCTGCTGGATACCATTTAGAAGGAGAAACTTCTTTTCTTGAGTTTTTGGCTAAGACAGACCTCTTTGAAGACTGTTTTTCCTCCTTTGGTCGGAGTGAGTCACCTGTTTTCGAACTCACCAGAGTTTGCTTCACATCAATTTGCGTGTCGACAGGGCGAGGACTGTTCGATGTGTCCCGACCACGCTTGTCAAAACACTTTTTTGCTGCATGTACCAATGAGACGGCCTCGGTTAGCAAACTGTTTGCATCCGAACAGCAGTGTTGACAAAACCAGACGAAACCGTTTTTACTGAATCGTTTGAAAGCTGCAGGCGTTAAATTCGTGCAAACTTCGTGGTACCAGCCTTTGCACTCATCGCATTGCATGCCGCTTTCAACGGGATAACGACAGCCCGGACGTTGGCAATTGCTTTTTTTGCACTCTCCAGTCATGAAACAGGGATTTGTTTAAAAAGAACATCTGCAAACGCTGCAGCCAGTGTTACTGGTGCCTCTATTATCCAATTTGCGACTATTATCATGATTTACCTCAGTCTCAGTCACGATCGAGAGAAGAAATTCCCCGTTTGAGTAAACTTTTTTCTCCGACATAAAGAACAACGAAATACAATCTCAACACGATAGTCTGCACACTGTACTGCAGTCATTTGATAACCGCAGTCATAGGTATAGGAACTTCTTAGTAGTCTCATCTCTTGTAGCCGCTCAATAGTCACTTCTCTAAAATCCTCTATAAACCGATCGTATGTGATCATCAGGTGTTGAACTTGTCTTCGTGACCTTGAAATTCCTAAAACGCTTCTGATTAGCTCGTCCATATATTACAGTCTCGCAATGATTGATATTTTTGCCACCTGCAAATAAAATCAATATGGACAGATTTCCTCCTAAATGTAAATTATTTTCCTTACTGAGACCAAATGTGTAGAAAGGTAAATTTCTCTAGGCAAGTAAAGGCAAACGTCAACATTTAGAAGGTAATTAGAATATCCAATATTTAAAAAAACAGATGCAACCCTTTGAAACTTCAAAAGCTAAAAATCTGGGTTTGGTATGATATGAAGCCTAATACGGAGAAAAAATCCAAGGAAAATGTTGAAGAGTGTGCAGCAATCCAAACAAGACTTAAAAGAACCATACGTTACCTCAACGTTCCGCAAGCACTTGAATTTTCCTCATTTCTGAAACCCAGGTTCGCCTCTGATTCATGTTCCGATATTAAGGAACGGTTTCAGATCCTTAATAGTGCTTATTGAAGTAAGTCTAGCTGCATAACTTTATTATTGCTAGTTACCTCGGTTGATATCCAAAGGTTGGGGGTAGGTGTTGTGTCGGTAAATAAATCTACGTAATAAATAGTTCCGTAAGGCTTCGAGATTAATGCTGACCGCATCGGTTTTACAGGGCACACCCTAATGAAGGTGACTGGTCACGCATCCGCTCCAGATCGTCAATAGGGATCACGGGCTACGCAACCCTCACAACTACTAACCAGTTTAGATCAAACGATTCTCTACATATAGACAACTTTCCATATATGTATTTGAACTCTTTCGTTCATGACTTCTGGTTTGAATGGGTTGGTATCTTTTGATTACAACGGCGTTGCGTACAAAGACGTAGTCAAGCCCTGAATATCCATGTGATCTTTAGTGTCATTGATTCAACTCAAGAGCCGAAGTATATGTCAATTCTGTATGGTTCAATCATTTATTCACTTCTTCATTTTGTATAATCTGTATATTTCCTATAATGTTATATTGAATTTCAAGGGTCTTTGTTTGTCTGAACAAATAATCCCTTGCTGCACTGTGACTGCGCGAAGATCTAAATAAAGACCTATTCACTACTTGTTTGGTTTTTTCTATCAATGGCACGAGGGTTACCTACAGATAGGAAACTGGCGAGCCCTATTGAACACAAATTTAACGTCACTTTTTTATTGATTTTATTTTTTTTACTTAGTCGTAAAAGTAGACCTTCTGATTATCCGTAAACTAAGTTTGGTACATAAATAGTTTATTTTTCTTTTATCTTAAGGCATTCGTGTTGTAGTAACCATTTATCGTTCTAATTTTATTACTCTATTGGTCACATACCTCATGTCAGACTTAATGCAAACCCAAAACTTGGAGGATTTGTCACCAATGGAGATGAACACTGTTATGACTACGAAAATCCGACTTGCAGAATTTGATTGTAGTGATCCTGAGTTGTGGTTTGCTCAACTAGAGCATTATTTCATGAGACACAATATCAAATCTGAAGGAATCTGCTATAGAGACTTATGTTTTATTCTCCCTCTTTCAGTCACCAAAGAAGTCCGTGGCCTGATTTTAAGTACACCATCACCACCATACACCATCTTAAGACGAGGGATAATGAACCGTTTATGATTATCAGACAGCCAAAGAATCCAAAGGCTTTTCCAGGGAGAAACACTAGGTGATAGGTCACCGTCACAGTTTTTACGTCACCTCCAAGTCTTTGTGGGTGATAAAAAAGTAAGTGAAGCAGTTCTAAAACAGGGATGGATACAAGCTCTCCCATGCTACGTCCAACAATGTTTGGATGCACAAGATCCTGAAACCTCCTTATCTCATTTAGCGAAATTCCAAGAAAGCGGGAAACGAGTTAACCCTCCCCAGGTTGCGACGACTGAAGAGGGGCGCCTAAACAGCCTCTTGTTATGTTAGAAACAGAAACTCTGGCTAGAATTTCTAGGTAGATACTGGCGCTGCTCTTAGTATCATCCCTCAAAATAAAACTGAGCTGAGTCGAGAAACATCCCCAATTACACTTTAGGCTGCCAATAGAACTAAAATTGCGACATTTGGGCAGAAAACTTTAACACTAGATTTGGGGATCAAGAGGCAATTCCCTTGGATTTTCACTGTAGCCGATTTAGATCTGGCAATACTGGGGTGGACTCTCTAGAGAGATACGAATTTCTAGTTGACACCAAGAAAAGGCGATTAACACTAAAAGAAACTTCGTATTACACAAAAGGCAAAGAAAGTCACATCAGCTCTCTTAACTTGATTCAAACCCCTCCAGTAACAACAGCGAAATTCCAAGATATACTCGCGGAATTTCCAAACTTAACTAGACCAACCTCACAGCCTTTTAAGGACAAACTAAAAGTAAGTCATGTTATCGAAACCGAAGGTGCGCTTGTGTTAGTAAGACCCAGGAGACTAGCACCAGATAAGCTCAAAATCGCCAGAGCCGAATTTGACCATTTGCTACAACTAGGTATTATCCGTCCCTTTGATAGTCAATGGGCATCCCCTTTGCATATAGTCCCAAAGAAGAGTGAAGGTGATTGGCAACCGTGCAGGGATCACAGAACCCTCAACCGTCAAACCGTACCTGATAGGTACCCAATACAGCATATCCAATATTTCACAAACGGTTTACAGGGTATGAACATATTCACTAAAATTGACTTAGTCAGGGCATATCACCATATCCCGATGGCTGATGAAGATATCCTCAAGGCAGCTATTACTACACCTTTTGACTTGTTCGAGTTTGTACGCATGCCATTCGGCCTGAGAAATGCGGCACAAACATTTCAAATATTCGTGGATAACCTACTTCAAGAAATGCCATTAGCACAAGGGTATATAGACGATTTGTTAATTGCTAGCCCCAATTTGCAATCACACAAACAGCATGTATGAGCGGTGTTAAAAAGACTGGATGAACATGGAATGAATATACATTAAAGTAAGTGTGTTCTCGGTGTTCGAACTCTAGAATTTCTTGGTCACACAATAAGCCCAAAAGGGATTAAACCTATCAAAGAAGTGGACACCATCAAACAATACCCCATACCTTGTTCTCTAACACAACTGAGAAGCTTTCTCGGTCTAATTAACTTGTATCGCAGATTCACACCTTTGACAGATTCACTTAAAGGAAAATCAAAAGAATTCAATTTGCCTTCTGACGCCGTCGAAGCTATCGAACAGCTTAAAGATAAACTGGCTCAGGCAACTACGTTGATGTATCCGAATTCTCTTGCCCCAATTGCTTTGATGCTGGATGCTTCGGGTGAATTTATCCGCAACGCAACCATGTAAATTTAATGTATCTCCCAGGGTCATCTGTGCGTTCAAGTAAACACAGATTTTGTCATTTCATAATGTATTTTTAATTAAATAACTAGATTATGTTGTTAATTTTGCTTTGTTTTTAATTTTTATTCCCCAGGTCCGACTGCGTTACACTGTACATTAATTGCACGCTGTGGTGATATCCCAAGTCACAGTGAGTAAAATCTCATAGTTGATTGTTCCCAGATAGACCGTCAGTGCATAATGTTACTGAAGGAAGGTTTGTTGTACTATAAACTATTTTTTTCATGAACAACTGACTGTTGTCTTCAGTCTCGAAGCAGTATGTCTATCCTTTGTCTTCTGTTAGGTAAGTTCGACTGGCCTATATTTCGTGTTTTGGTTTTATCAGCTGAATTATGTGCACTTAACTACTTTAAGCAACATGTCTGTGCAAATGAAACAATAATTATGACACTTACTTAGTTTAGTATTCTTGGTTGTCGTATAATTCAGTTTAGTCGAAAGAATTATGGTATACTTAAGTATATTGCTTGAAGCCTGGAACGAAACAGATCAGTTTAGTAAGTAGAGATGCCTGTTTCTGATGAGTATGCTGATTCAAATCAGTCTGATTAAAAATAGGAAAAAAATGTCTTTGGTACTGTTGCTGTCATACATTATTTGATAGCTTTAAGTATTTTTGGTGTGAGACGCGGAAACTTGGTTTAAACCATTGTTTGATATTCGATTTTTAATTAAAGTTCCTGAATAAATTTTTAAATCTAATGCTACTTTGTTTTATCCAATTAATCGTTGCAAGAAACCTGTGATACACGAGCCTCTCAGCACCTAGTTCATATGTAGTAAATCTAAGTGATTTAGTAAATATCTTCGTCATTTTCTTGGGAAACCTACAGACTCGGGTCCTCTCATAATTTATTCTAACCACCACTTGTCACGGCAGCTGATGCATGGACACGCGTTACACATCCTAACCGTACTTGCGTCTAGTCTCATAGCTTCTTATTCAAATGCCATATAGTAAGCAAGCAATGCCTCTACCCACACTAATGGAACACTAGTAACTCAAATGCACCCCGTATGGTACCTTACACTGGTCTACGCACTCGCTTAGCTTTTGAGTGAGAATATTACTACAGTCCTACTAAAAATCCCATGAACCCCCTTATCTCCATCAAAACAAAACAGTCTGTATTTGCTGTATATAGCAATTTTATTTTTCAGAAGATATAACACTTAGAATTAGAGTAAAATAGAAGTATGCAGCATGTGCACGTGGTACACGTCTTCACCGATTAACTGAAATAGAGAATACGGATATTAGCTTGACAGGCTTATTTCGAAAGACTAGAGTCTAATTTGAACTTACTGCGTGAGAAAGTTATACTGGAACTACGAATGTTGTAGAAATAGAGTTCCTCGGGGCGTACGAAGCACTCAGACTGTAAGACAATTGTCCGAAAATAATTCGAATATGAAGGTGAAAATTTGTAGGTACTTTTCATCGTAGGGGTGAACATATTAGGTACCAGTTGACATCATACCGTAAGAAAATACAAATTTGCGAGTGGTGAAATATGATCTATAAAAAAGTCAGCTTAATAACAGTTAACTACCTTTTTACTTCCTGATCATGACCCTTCGGCTTCCTTTTATGGCCAAAACAGCAAACATACAATACACACTGGTAGCAGATTTCCGGCTTTTCAATGTTAAGCTTGCTTTAACGCACTACGTAATGAGTACAACTCGTCTATTACTGCTATATGGCACACATTTTATAACAAACCCTCTGCAATAGATTCGTAGCATCTGTGACTTCATCTGTAGTTGTCGGAAGTCTGAGCCCTTTCGAAATCAATACTGATATCCTCTACTGCTGGGCACTCAGTTTTAGTTTGACTCGTTGGTGGGATATTGTGGTCCATAATACTGAAGAAAATGAAAAACCGTAGATTGTTTCCTTTCATTTTGCCGATAACACCATAAAAGACAGTTAGGAACGAACAAGCGATCAGTGAGAGTCACAGGCGGTAGCAACAATTATTTTAGCTAAATAAAAACGAACTTCGGCTTTGGATATCTGGAAAACAAGGTAAAACATAACCGATTATCATTTTAAAACATAAGGTCTTGTGTTAGTACTAGCCAGCTTAGCTGAAGAAATACATTGACTTCAGTAGTAGCAGGAAAAACCCAGGAAACAAAGCAAAATCAGGAAAAATTTTGCTCCAGCGTTTAGAGTGTTGCATTAACTTCTGCATTTTAGCACAGTGAAACACTAAATTATGTAGCTACACAAAAGAAATAGCGGGAAGAACACAGAACGAAGAAAGCCGGCTGAAATTTTATAACACAAGACTAGCCAGATTGCCTGGAGAAATACATTGACTTGAGTAGAAGCAGCAAAAAGCCAGCAAACATCGCTGATTCGAAATAAACTTCACACCAACATATAGAACATTACACTAACTGCGACATTTTAGCACACTGATACATTAAATTACATAGCTACACAAAACAAATAGCTGAAAAAAGCACAGAACGAAGAAAGTCAACCTCCATTGCCTACAAAGATGGCGGATACAATGATTCCCGCCTCATTCTGATTGGTTGCTAAGCTGAAGGGCACATTTACGAAGTTGAGTTGCGTTTAATTGCACCCGATGCTTCAGATAAAGCAGTAGGTGGTATCCTTAACCAACTGGTTAAAAACGCCTGGAAACCAATTGCTTTCTTCTCTAAAAGACTCGCTCCAGCAGAGACAAGGTATTCTACCTTCGGGCGAGAACTTCTTGCAATCTACCTAACCATTAAACACTTCCGACACATGTTAGAAGGCAGGGAATTTATAGTCTTTACGGATCACAAACCACTAACGAATGCACTAAAAGCGAGAGCTGACAAATACTCAACCCGAGAAGTCCGACACCTTGACTATATATCACAGTTCACAAGCAATATCCGACATGTCAAAGGTCAGGACAACCAGGCGGCAGGTGCTTTATCTAGACTAGAAATTAACGTGCTACAGCAGTCTACAGTGAACTTCGAGACGTTGAGAAACGAACAAGAGCAGGATCTAGAATCACAAAACCTAATTAAAACAAACAATTCAAGTCTTAATCTGAAACAGTTACCATCATCTATCGATGGTATTCTAATTTACTGTGACACGAACACGGCAATGGCTCGACCTTTTGTTCCCAAAATTATGGGAAAATTGACATAATAACTTTCATTCTTTGTCTCATTCTAGCGCAAAAGCTTCAACTAAACTTATCAATCAAAGGTTAATCGTCACACAAATTCACCCATAGGTGTTTTCTCGCAACCAGATGCACGTTTTGCCCATGTGTATATCGACTCGGTAGGCCCTTTACCACGTTCGAACGGTTTTAATTATCTGTTTACATGCACAGATCGATTTATCAGATTCCCTATAGCCATCCTGAAAGCGGACATCACGTCGGAAACGGTAACCAAGGTTTTCATGCAGAACTGGGTAACCATTTTTGGTACGCCTATAAAATAACGACGGATAGAGGAACGCAAGTTGAATCCGAACTATTTTATAACTTGGCTAAACGTCTAGGCTCCAATAAGATACGCTGCACTGCATATTATCCTCAGGCTAATAAGATGATAGGACGTTTTCACCATCAGCTAAAAACCACCCTTATATCCCACTCAAACCCCAATCAGTGGACAGAATTCCTACCGTTAGTTATGTTGAGAATACGAACATCTGTCAAAACTGACGCACAGTTTTCAGCTGCGGAACTGGTTTTCGGAACAACTCTGAGACTACCAGGTGAATTTATTAACCCTAATACTAACGGTCAAAAACTTAATTTAGAATATTACGTAGATCAACTACGGGACCATATGTCCAAACTTAAGCCAATTAATACTCGTGAACAAGCGCGCGCCATATATGTACCTAAAGATCTAGGTAATCGCACGCACGTCTGGATAAGATGTGACAAAATAAAAGCACCGCTTAGCCCTCCATTTGAAGATCCTTTCAAAGTAGCCTCGAGAAAATCTACATATTTCATAATAGAAAGACATGGAAACATTGACTCCGTAAGTATTGATAGGCTAAAGCCGGCTTATCTAGATCATGAACCACCATACTTGTTGTTAGACCGTTGAACTGACAAAACAATTGCGGAATCGACATGTAAAAACGATTAATCTTTACAAGTGACCAAAACGGTTAGCTGGGTACATCCGATTAGTTAGTCAAGGATATTAACAGTTTCGGCTGCAGAATAAAATCTAACCACTTATTTTTTTCCTCATACCGCCACATCTATTTTATTTAATTAACAAAAACATTCCAAACAAGTAGTTTGCGATATTATACTACCCACAACTCCCCAGATGTTTCACTTTTGATATATTAGTGTTATGTCAAATATTTTAAAATACTGGATACATAAGGTAGGTATTCTTTAACAATTGCTGAGTGATATTAATCAAAAGCATAAAAGGGGTAGGCAAGTAAAAAAAAGTTGGAAAGGAACATGGAACAAATTCCCTGTGAACATGTACTATGAACCCATAAAACTAACCTTGTCAATAACAGCGAATTCAAAAAGCAACCCAGGCGATTTTTATAATTTCTTTTTCTGGTTAATTAACTATGTTTGCATTACTTCTTATATATATTTTTCCACTTGGACTGGGTATATATATACCATATGAACTATTTCTAAAGAGTTTTCCGTTGAAAATATGTTTAGTACCTTGATATGATCGATACTACTATTAATAAGTGGTTTTTAGACAAAACATTTTGGATTAAACCATGGTCACGTACTCATTAAGGTTCTCAACATTTTTTCACGTTTAGAAAAATTATGCAATAAGTTAACCAGTTTTCCTGCAGCATGCTTTTTAATGTGATCATATAACCCAGTTATATTGGCACCATTCAGATTTTTTTTAATTTCTGACATTTCAAAATCAATAACCATGAATATATATTATAGTACGTTATCTTTAAAGTTCCTATGTTAGCTGCATTGGTTACACATACCTAATTTTAAAAGTGGTCATCAATATTAACTAATTAGCTTTGATGGTTCGTTAACAAGCTTTAATAACATTTACATGCTTCAGCGACATAGACTTGTCTAAGCATCAAGCTCTAGCAAATATGACCTGTAAATAACGTAAATGTACATTGACTAACAATTCATTCAAGGACTAAATAGTTATCTGGATCTAATTCTCAGTGTTCCTTATCTTATCACCTCATCCTGTTTTAAACTATGCACTATCCTGTAATATCTTTTCTTCCGACCACTGCCTGCCTAATTTCATATTCTCGAGTTCCATTGCCAAACAACAAGGATGACACTTCTCCAAAAACATACGGTGAGTTTAAGCTATAAGTTTTCTGCAATCATAAGTTCATTTTAGATGGCTCATTCAATGGCAACCACACAATTATCTGGATTCATTCAGTTGTTCTGATCCGAGCGAGTGACAAAAACCTCAACAGCATCAAGCACCCTGGAATTAATTGCCATACTGCATGTTTTATTCTGGATACTTTTGGATCATTACTACTCCTCACGAATGGCGTTATATATGTCGTCCACTGAATAATCTAATTTTCAAAAATAACCCCAATTTCGTGCCTTAAGGTAACCCTCATGCTATTGATAGAAGAAACCAGAGAAGTAGTGAATAGGTCTTTATTTCGATCTTCGCGCAGTCACAGTGGAGCGTGGGATTATCTGTTCAGACAAACAAAGGCTCTCAGCATTCAAGATAATAGGGAATATAACGCTTATGAAAAATAAGGAAGTGAATGAATACTTGAACAATACTGTTTTGGCATAAGCTTGGTTGTTTGGGGTCAACTCTTAACCAACCAACCTGAGCTGTTACAAATATCATGGCTATGCTCACGTTAAACCAACTATTATTAGTGGTCCATACAAAATTCTGGAACTTAACACTAGCGTTATAAAAAAATGTTATGTCAATAACTTTTGTTTTATTACTATTTTGAACATAAGATGTCTACACTATGTCTATTTCCTTCCAGAATATCAATCTGTTCTGGAGGCCATTCACTTACGTGGAACCGAACAATTATCAATTATATTTATGTATTTCCATTTTGTATCTTATTATTTTATGCAGGCAGTGGAGCAGTTCTTCAGGTTTTATTGGTTTTCACCATTACCTTTGAAGTAGATTCTTCTTTACTTTTTACTTGAGGGCGACTCAAGACGCAGGTGAGTAAACACCTGATAGCCGGTCTGAGCATGGAAAAACTGTACCTCACCAACACGATGTTAAGTAGCTTACTCGCGGCACTTCCTCAGATATTCTTGTTCCACATTCTCACACTCCCTTGCCAGCACGTAGCAAACCGTCAGCGGTAGTTGTAGAAGAAATCGTATGCTACGAAATAAGGTGACGGGCTAGAAAATGAAGAGACATCCATGGGCTATCGTTGATTGCCGGCGGAGTCAGTCGTCATTGATTAGAAGTCAAACAGTGGGCGGGTTGATAATTTTGTCTTGGGCTGAGAAAACAGAACTAAGGGGTTTTTAAAGGTAGGTTAATCGAACTGACGTTCCTACGGTTGTCGATTCTGGGGGAAAGCTAATGTAACAGCTTAGGTTGGTTGGTTAAGAGTTCAACTCAAACAACGAAGCATATGTCGAAACAGTATAGTTCAAGTATTCATTCACTTCTTTATTTTGTATAAGCGCTATATTTCCTATCATCTTATATTGAATGTTGAGAGGCTCTGTTTTTCTGAACAAATAATCTCTTGCTCCACTGTGACTGCACGAAGATCTAAATAAAGACCTATTCACTACTTGTCTGGCACGAGGGTTACCTAGAAGCACGAAATATTTATGAAGTCTTTTAACAGCCTAAAACGCAGCTAACGCTTCTTGCTGAGTTTGTGAATAACCTTGTTCAGCAATAGTAGATTTGCATGAAATACAGATAACTTGTCTACCTTAGGTGGTGGTTGGAGGTAACCAACAGGAATCCCTGGAATCGGGTTTCATACTAATTGACAGTCATCAGCAAGGTGTACTTGTAATCTTGAGGGAACTGGTGCTCCCTGACGGACTCGATCCCGTGTCACCCATCTTCACAGTCAGAGACGTTACCACTGAGCTATCCAGGCTGCGGACGACCTCTTGTAGGACTGAGACGTAATCACTGGATGGTGATCAGTGTCATGTATGTCAAGTCCTTATTAGTCCAGATCGAATGCTATCGATCAAGTTGCAATGCGGCCGGGATAGCTCAGTGGTAACGTCTCTGACTGTGAAGCTTAGTGACACGGGATCGGATGTGACAGGGAGCATCATTTTCCTGAAGATTACAGGCACATATTGCTGACGAGAGCCAAGTAGCACGAAGCCCGAGTCCAGGGTTTCCTGTTGGTTACCTACAACCACCATCTAATCTGAACATAGTGCACGCAGTGTCAAGTCATCTATACTAGCGGCCACATTGCAACTTGGTCGAAAGCATTCGATCTGCACTAATAAGGACTTGACACACATGAAACTGATCACCACCTAGTGATCAATCAATTGTGAACGTGTATAACTTCCTGCTCCAAAACTGCGCCAATGCCCACACATGATGCAACAGTAATAAGTATAGAAAGTACACTAGGGGAGTATGTTCGAAGGGCAGATTCACCTTGAAGAAACGTTAGCAGACTTCGTAAGCAGGACTCTTGTTCCTCACCCCATTTGAATGAATTGGATGTCAAAATATTAAATAAATAATTCGCACGGCAATAAAAATTAGGAATGAAACGGGAATAGTACTGAAGAGCACCCACTAGTGAACATGGTTCTTCAGAACTTTTTGGAGAAGGCACTTCTGTCAGTGGAGTCAGTCGTTTCATATGAGGTCTAAAACCATTACCATCAACTAGGTATCCAAGATATTCGAAATTAGATACACAAAATAAACACTTATTTGAATTCGCCGTAATATTCTTCTAAATTTAAAGGCGTAATTAAGCTATATGTCTCTGATCATTAGCTACTTTATGCGAACCATGAACAGTAAGATCATCTTGATAAACTTCAACAACTTTAAGATCACTGACAGAATTATCCATCACTTCCTAAAATATGATTACAGAGCAACTTAAACCGAATGGGAGTAAGTTGCATTTGAATCGACTGAAAGGAGTGTTAACTGTTGTCAAAACAGATCAATATTTATCTGAGAACATTTCGAGAAAAGCATCGTTTAATCCAAATTTTGGTGAACGAGTGAGAATATGTTCAGCTTCCACCGTCGTGAATATGTAGTGACCTACTTTTATCAAGAGAGCGAGGTTGGTTTAATTGAAACAATTATTATTATAACCAAATGTACCAGTGATTGTTTTGCTGTACTTGTTTGTTTAACTGTACCAAAGACATTATTCCTTCCGTTGATTGTGACTTTGCACGCACTTACGTTCGCTCAGATATTCCGCTTGTACTCCTTTGGCACGATCTCGGTATTCTTTCGATACCACGAGGTCGCCAACAAATACATCTCGACAACAACCTCCGATCGCCTTCTGATATCTGGTACGCAACATTCTCGTAGTGGTGATCATAGTCAACCGCGACTCGACGCCACTCTACAACAATTGGTGAACCCAAAATACGAACACTTTTCAATGGAGGCCGAATCTTCCAAAGGAGCTGGTTGCGGTGAGTGTAATACTTATCTGTCCACGTCTGTCGCACATTTTTATATTGATATTCTTCAATATCTAATAATCTGGCAACAACTTGAAATGACGGATAACGATAAGAATAGTACTAATATAATAGACTCTGACGCACAGGTTATCCATTTTTGACCTGTATTTCCAATCACTCATGACCCTGAAGTTTGGTTCGCTGCATTGGAGTCTCAGTTCGAGACCCGCCACATTAAGAGCCAACGGCAAAAATATACATAGGCTCTGAAATCTTTACCAGGGGATCACATAGTCGCTGTCCGTGAGGTTGTCCTCAGCCCCCATGTGCCTAACGTTTATGATCGTCTCAAGGAGGCGATCCTTCGATATTTCCTCCCACTCAGGGGGGAACAGTTGGGCATATTATTAGAACGCCACACTCCGAGTGATGCTAAGCCGAGCCACCACTTCACGACCCGCGGCAGCTGATTCCAAAATTGTTGATGAATTGTGGCTCGAATCGTTACCAGCACATATTTAGCCAAAGATCAAGGCTCTGCTCGAGGAGGCACTACTCAACCAGGTTAAAAGTCAATAAATTCTGGAAATCAGTACATTTTGAGACAGACTTAGATTATGGTTCAGCACATGTTTGTTGTACGAAGGTCACAAAAGTGAAAAATTTAACTAACGGGATTAATAATCTCATTACAAAGTGAATGCCGAGAAAATGGAAGAACACCGTTGTCACCCACACCCCAATAACACTTCGGAAGAAATTGAAAGGATTCTAAATAAATTTAAGTCTATTTTCATTTCAGTGATAGCATAAGATCAGGTTTCCAAAGGAACAACATTGTTGTCTACAAGGTCAATTGTCATGATTGTATTTCAGCTTATGTGGGAAACATCTAAACAGTTGAATGTGGAGTTGAAGAAACACAACTAGTGTTTGAGATATGTCCCCAAATCCTCGATCGGTCTCACGAAACTGGAGAATAGGTAGGCGATAGCGTTACGTGCGTTAGAAACATGATAGAAGAGCAACTTTGAGAGGACTAAGATAATTCGGAAAGAGATTGGTACGGGTAAAGAAAACTTAACGGCAGATGCGCTGTTTATATACGTTAAAAAACCTACTGAACAAATAAGATGGTATTCAATTAGCTTACTTACTTACTTACTTACGCCTGTTACTCCTCGTGAAGGAGCATAGGCCGCTCACCAGCGTTCTCCATCCAACCCTGTCCTGGGCAATCCTTTCTAGCTCCGTCCAGTTGTAATTCATCGTTTTCATATCTGCTTCTATTATCCGACGCAATGTGTTCTTTGGCCTTCCTCTTTTTCGCTTCCCCTTAGGATTCCAAGTTAGGGCTTGCCTCGTGATGTAGTTTGACGATTTGCGTAATGTATGTCCTATCCATTTCCATCGTCTTTTCCTAATTTCTTCTTCAGCTGGAAGTTGGTTTGTTCTCTCCCACAGAAGGCTATTGCTGATGGTATCCGGCCAATGTATGTTGAGTATCTTGCGTAGACAGCTATTTATAAATACTTGTACTTTCTTGATTGTGGTTGTTGTAGTTCTCCAAGTTTCAGCTCCATACGGTAGAACTGCCTTGACGTTGGTATTGAAGATTCTCACTTTGATATTGGTTGAAAGTTGTTTTGAGTTCCATATGTTCTTCAATTGTAGGAATGCGACCCTTGCTTCACCGATCCTCGCCTTTACGTCTGCATCTGAGCCTCCTTGTTCATCGATGATGCTTCCCAGGTATGTGAAGGACTCTACATCTTCCAGAGTTTCGCCATCAAGTGTGATTGGATTGCTGTTTTCCGCTTTGAATTTGAGGACCTTGGTTTTCCCCTTGTGTATGCTGAGGCCTACTGATGCAGAGACTGCTGCTACACTGGTTGTCTTTGTCTGCATCTGTTCGTGTGTACGTGATAGGAGGGCTAGGTCATCTGCGAAGTCCAAATCGTCTAATTGATTCTGAGCTGTCCATTGTATTCCGTGTTTTCCTTCAGATGTTGAGGTCTTCATAATCCAGTCGACCACCAGGAGAAAAAGGAAGGGAGAGAGTAAACAGCCTTGTCTGACTCCGGTCCTTACTTGGAATACATCTGTCAGCTGTCCTCCATGCATTACTTTGCACTGTAGTCCGTCGTATGAGTTCCGGATTATATTGACAATCTTCTCAGGAATTCCGTAGTGTCGAAGAAGTTTCCATAACGTCCTCCTGTCTACACTGTCGAATGCCTTTTCATAATCAATGAAGTTGATGTATAATGATGAGTTCCACTCAACTGATTGTTCGACGATGATCCGTAGTGTTGCAATTTGGTCTGTGCACGACCGATCCTTACGGAATCCAGCTTGTTGATCTCGAAGTTGGGAGTCTACTGCATCCTTCATCCGGTTCAGCAACACTCTGTTGAAGACTTTCCCTGGTATTGACAGTAGTGTTATGCCTCTGTAGTTTTCACATTTGCTCAGATCTCCTTTCTTTGGAATCTTGATGAGGTGTCCTTCTTTCCAGTCCATCGGCACTTGTTCCTCCTCCCAAATCTTTTTGAATAGAGGGTAAAGCATGCTTGTGGTTGTTTCGATGTCTGATTTCAGTGCTTCAGCTGGTATGTTGTCGGGTCCTGCTGCTTTTACGTTCTTGATTTGTCTGACGGCCATTCTAATTTCTTCCGTAGTTGGTGGATTACCCCTTGGCAAATGATCATTAACAAGTAGTTTGACCTTACCTACATCCACCTTGTTTATATTAAACGCAGCGTTGTTCCGACACAAATCAATTCGAGTATTTTAACGACGTATTTGGTGATGCTCATTTCACACACACATCGTTTTTTTTTAAATATTTGTAGGTTACTAACGCAGATGATCTGTATCGAACGATTGAGGGACTGCTCGAGTTAGACGGGAATAGTATGAACAACCAGCTAATGTCGAAGCCACACCTCACTATTAATACCTGATGTGGAAACCCCATTCCCCCGTCGTATACAGGTACTATGGCCGCTTTGATGACCATAAAACACTAACGATGTTATTACAGAAATATATTGGTAAAGGTAGAAACAAAGAACAGAGTGCGACCACTGCTGCATGGGCCAGTCCTTGGTGTGCAATTAACTGATGTGCATTGGTTGTTCTTGAACTTGATGAACTGTTCGATACTCATTCAGTGATCAGACTACCGAACTATTTGTCTAGGGCCCTATACATTTTCAGTTTGCACTCTTATTTTTACTTTGAATAAACAAATTAACACCGAATACTACTCAGTAACAACAAGCTATATAACTTGACACATATTCATTTATTTTCACTTTGTGTACCTTTCACATGATTCACATCAAACTGACTCATCCTATTTACTAAAGTTTCTTTCTGAATATGATGAGATAAGCACTTAGTATAGATCTGATTTAATTGTTAAACATTATATATTCTTTGACAGTCTTGATTTGGATTAGTAAACTGAAGAAGTTCAGACAAGTTCGCAAAACAAATCGTTGAGATTATTTCAAATATAATACTACACAAATAATATCTGAATGAGATTAATTTATGGAAAGACTAATATGTATATAAGTTATATTAGATCATATATTAATTCAAATAAATACTGGCCCATCGAGTCTAAAGTTGGCTACGTTAAGAGAAGAGGCTGAACATATTTAGTTGATATGCAAAGCTTCGATTCCTAACCTACATTTATGTTCTGTAATTTATAGTATGGTGACGTATATTCAGCGATTTTTGTAACAACAAAATAACCGCATTTTTACTCTAATTTGTCACACCTTATATGTAACCACATTTTTATTCAATATCTGTTGTTTTTCTGTATCACTTGTTAAAAATGATGATAATTGTGCCAATGATTAATATACGAATTTACTACCGCATTGGTTAAAATAAGAAGGCGCTATTTACGCCGTTTGTTCTTCTACTTTGTTGGCCACGGTTTTGATCGTAGACCATAATGGTGTTATAACATCCTTTTAGGCCTTCCGACACTACGTTTGACTTTTGGCACGGATTAATATTATTTAATACCATTGGACTCTGTCTTTCTCATTACGCCGTTGGTGCAATCACTTGCAGAGGAATCTTCGTCAATCAAGTGAACTCAATTTGTGGTTGTTATCGCACGAGGCAGCTTACAAGTAACATTCATTCCATAATAACTGTTATTATCTGTTTGTTTAATATACCATTTGTATCCTAACTGTATTTTGTTACCCTTGGTTTTATTAACAGACAGACACCTAGGATTTTTACTGTTAACTCTCTTGGTATATTATTATTAACCTGGTGTATCGACATATCTTGTATAAGCTTCTTTTGCTGGGAACCACCACAATTGAAAAATTTGTTCATTCATAACATGAGGAATTGTTAGGATAAGATAAATACGAGGTTATGTTCTGATTTTCTTATCATATTTATTTAATATAACATTCTTCCATAAACGGGATTGAGCTGTACTGTTCGGGTTGTCACGTGAAAGTTTGGATGGTGTCCGCCTCTACTGAAAGCCAATGTCAGATCACCATAGTGTGCTGTTTGTATGAACTAATGATTCCTTTGTATTTTGTTACAGGAGAACTGAAGACATTTGGTAGATTAAAACCGTTTTATTGTATATTAATAATTTACTGTTTTTGGATGTATTCGTTTTACTTTGGAACTTGTTTGTTTATATCATTATATCGGACATCTTGGTTTCCCTTTGTCGTTGGTTTGGTATTTGGTAGTTTTGCTCCGGGAACCTACAAAATTGAAGGTTTGTTTTGTAATTGTTATAATTATTGTTGTTAGAACGACATTTGGTCGACTATTTGTGAATTGCGAATAAACTTTGGTATCTAATTGGAATTTGGTCCTGTTGTTAATTTCGGTTCGTAATTTGCAAGTAGATCGATAGTCCGTACTTCAATAACCGGAACGAGCAAAACTTGGACGTAACATAAAGTTCTACAATTATTGGTTGTGCTCATACTTTGGATTAGTCTGGACAGTAATTTGGGTCCTAATTCTGGTTCTACTGAACGAAGGCGTACTATGGAAACTCGAAGCAAAAGACAGAGGGAAAACGACGAACTGGACGGTAAAATTTGCAGAGTTGTTTGTGGTATGTATGACGTTAATGATGATAAATGTGATGATGTTAGTATTAATAGTATGTCTTCTAGTCAGCTTAGTACCTCTAGATTAAAGTTAGATAAAGCATTACTGAGGAAAAGGAATTTAGAAAAGAGGCTTAAATTAGAAATGCAGCTTAAGATGTTAGATGTTCAAGAAGAGGTTGGTATTGTTAAGTTAGAATGTAAGGTTATAGAGTATAACCGGCTTTCCGTATATAAAGGTGATATGAATGCAAAGAGGGGAAGGTATTTGGGTCATAATACTGATTGTAATAATCGTTCCAAGGAGACATTCTACATTTCGAAAGGTGAATGGGTTGATGAGTTGGATGGTACAGACACATATCGTAATGGATATTCTGTCGAAGATAAAAGAGCTCTAGAAATAGTTAGTAGTTCCTTTAAACTGGGAGTTGGCCATTTCCAAGTTGGTCTACCGTGGAAGTATGATAGGCCAAGTCTACCGAATAATTTGGAACTAGCTGGACGCAGACTAGAGTGTTTAAGGAAGAGGTTTACGAAAGATAATAGTCTTCTGGAGAAATATCAAGCTGTGATGAATGAACATTTAAGTAAGAGCTACATCATTGAAGCTAGTAAGGAGGGATTTGACCGTGATGCTGTTTGTTGGTATATTCCTCATCATCCCTTTATCAACCCTAAAAAGCCTGGAAAACGGAGAATTGTTTTTGATTGTGCAGCTGTCTATCAAGGTTGTTCTCTTAATGATCAGCTTTTGAGAGGACCAAATACTGTAAATAGTTTAATTGGTGTACTTCTACGGTTCAGACTAGGTAACATACCATTAGCCGCTGACATCGAAGAGATGTTTCTCCAAGTAAAGATCCCGAGACGGAAGCCTAAGGAACATTGTTTAACAGTTCATCCGTTTGGAGCCGTGTCCTCCCCCTTTTGCGCTAATTTCACTCTTAAGAAGACGGTAGATACATTCGGTAAGGAATTTAATAAAGATGTCCAGGAAGTCGTAGATAAGAGTTTCTATGTCGACGACTATTTAGCTTCCATTGATAATGTGCAGGACGCAATTGAGGTAGCAAAAACCTTTGGTTTACTCCTCAGAAAAGATGGGTTCAGACTTACCAAGTGGATAAGTAACTGTTTACAAGTTCTCGAATCAATTCATCCAGAAGAGAGAGCAAAAGCCGTAAGAGAGATTGACTTTGAAAGACTTCCCACGGAACGCACATCGGGATTATTTTGGAATACTATGGTTGATCCGTTTGAATTTAAAGTTCGCATACCTAAACGCCCCTTCACTAGGCGAGGTATATTGTCGAGTGTAGCCTCACTTTACGATCCCTTGAGATTGTTAGCACCGTTTATACTTCCCATGAAGCAGTTACTTCAACGTTTAGGTAAATTGGGACTAGGATGGGACAAAGAGGAAAGCAAACGCTGGTTAGAGACTTTAAGTGAATTTCAGAGGGTTGAGAACGTTAGTTTTCCACGTTGTGTATTGTCTCCGTAATCAGACCGCTCGCTCCTGGAACTTCACATTTTCAGTGGTGCCTCGGAAACTGGATATGGTGCAGTGGCATACGTCTGCTCTTACATCCCTGACTCTGAAATATGTTCTCGTCTTATTACGGCTGAGGCAAGAGTAACCCTCTTGAAGGTTCAAACTATAGCGCGCTTGGAACTTACGGCAGCAGTGTTAGCAGCTCGCATGGTGTCCCAGCTGCAGACCGAGTTAGATATTAAGTTTACGGACGTTAAATCTTGGACGGATTCCATGATTGTCTTACATTATATTAGAAATGAGAAAAGCCAGTTTAAAACATTCATAGCAAACCGGATTTCGACTATTCATAGTCTTACTAAGGTGGACCAATGGAGATTCGTGCCTTCTAAAGAAAACATAGCAGACTTTGCATCCAGAGAGATCAAGTTCAACATCGATGATGTTAAGGTATGGGAAGAGAGTCCACCTTTTTTGAAGAAGCCAAAGGAGTGTTGGCCTGCTGCTGATATACAAGGTCCTGAACCCCAATTTGACTATGACCTTTCGTAGTCAATTGTAATTGTCCCTGTTATCTTTATTCATCTCTTGGAATTAAAGAAAGTAATGTCCACGCATGTAATGGTTGAAGAATCCACCGTCGATGTACTTATTAATTATTATTCAGATTGGACTAGATTACTTAAGGCTGTTGCATGGTTATCTCGATTTAAGCGATATTTATTGATAATGCGTTCTGGTAGAACTGATCTGTCTCTACAGGTGGGTATGCTCAGAGTTGATGAGTTAAATTTAACTTGTTTAGATTTAATTCGGTATGTCCAACGCATAGTATTTCTGAAAGAGATTGAAATGTTGTCGTCTGATACCGTTAGCAAGGTGAAAATAGCAAATTCACCGTTACGAATCTTAAATCCAATGATGATAAACGGATTATTATATGTCGGTGGCCGACTTCAAACTAGTTCCTGGCCCAAGTCGAGGAAGCATCCTATAATATTACCATCGAAGCATACGATTACAAATTTGATTCCACAGTATTACCATATTTTAGAGGGATGTATTGGAGCTACACGGGTAATGGCAACGGTCCGAGAAAGATTTTGGGTGCTGAGGGGTGGTGTAGCCATAAGGAGGGTGGAAAAGGATTGCGTTTATTGTAAAAGGAGGAACGCCCGTCCCATTCAGCAACTAATGGCACCATTACCTCCGATCAGGATAGAAGGTGGTGACTATCCATTCTTATCAGTTGGGGTAGATTATTTTGGACCCATTATGGTTAAACATGGTAGAAGTACTGAGAAGCAATATGGTTTTGTATTCACTTGTTTAAAGTTGAGAGCTGTGCATCTGGAGGTGGCATATAGTTTTACCACAGACTCATTTATCATGGCACTAATGAAGGTTTGCCAGTAGGAGAGGCTATCCAAAAGAGATATACAGTGATAATGGATCAAATCTGGTGGAGGCTGAATTTGAACTAAGGAAATGTGCAGGAACGTATACACTCTGATTTTAATCGTTTAAAGATCCCCGTCATATTAAAAGACAAATATTTGAACGAAGGATATTCTTTTCGATAAATTCTCTTCAGGTTCTACAATTATATATCCAAATTATTAATCCGAAAAATGGCCAAGTTAAGGGTAAAGTACATCGTTTAGAGCATGTGAATTTAGGATTGTGATAAACAAAATACAATAAAATTGTTAATGTTAATATGACTCATATAAAATGTTAACTTGAATCTGCGTAGCCATCCGAATGAAGAAACCGGAGCTATGCATACAGAAGAAATATATTCAGCCACTTCTCCCCTGGCCAACATCAAGGCCAATTAATCAATCGTAATTTTAATCATTAATCTCCCAATACATGATTCATTCACTTCTCATTCATCCCTCCGTATTACGTCTTACTTATTTGATCGAATTGTAATTGCACTATTATTTCTCTCTCACCCTATTTGACCCATATTTATTGTGATCATGGATCTTAAAATATCAGAATGAGTTTTGTGGAGATTTTAGTAAATTTCACAAGTTGAAATCATGAGTCAGTTGAAGCTAGACCACTATTGAAAACCTGGAAGCACTGGACGGCCGTTTCGTCCTAGTATGGGACTCCTCAGCAGTACGCATCCACGATCCCGCACCACGCGGGGCTCGAACCCAGGACCTACTGGCTTCGCGCGCGAGCACTTAACCATTAGACCACTGAGCCGGCATCCAACGGTGTTAATGTCTAACTTCAACCAATCCACGAAGTTGCGCCATCGAACACCAATGTCTTCAGTGAGTTGATATCTCACAACAGACCTGGTTGAACTCCACTGGTGACGGCTTCTCACTAGAACCCCAGAAGGTTCTCCTGAAGTCAGTCACTAGTGAGCAGATGATTATTATCAGAATGAGTTTTGTGGAGATTAGTGCAATTACAATTCGATCAAATAAGTAAGACGTAATACGGAGGGATGAATGCGAAGTGAATGAATCATGTATTGGGAGATTAATGATTAAAATTACGATTGATTAATTGGCCTTGATGTTGGCCAGGGGAGAAGTGGCTGAATATATTTCTTCTGTATGCATAGCTCCGGTTTCTTCATTCGGATGGCTACGCAGATTCAAGTTAACATTTTATATGAGTCATATTAACATTAACAATTTTATTGTATTTTGTTTATCACAATCCTAAATTCACATGCTCTAAACGATGTACTTTACCCTTAACTTGGCCATTTTTCGGATTAATAATTTGGATATATAATTGTAGAACCTGAAGAGAATTTATCGAAAAGAATATCCTTCGTTCAAATATTTGTCTTTTAATATGACGGGGATCTTTAAACGATTAAAATCAGAGTGTATACGTTCCTGCACATTTCCTTAGTTCAAATTCAGCCTCCACCAGATTTGATCCATTATCACTGTATATCTCTTTTGGATAGCCTCTCCTACTGGCAAACCTTCATTAGTGCCATGATAAATGAGTCTGTGGTAAAACTATATGCCACCTCCAGATGCACAGCTCTCAACTTTAAACAAGTGAATACAAAACCATATTGCTTCTCAGTACTTCTACCATGTTTAACCATAATGGGTCCAAAATAATCTACCCCAACTGATAAGAATGGATAGTCACCACCTTCTATCCTGATCGGAGGTAATGGTGCCATTAGTTGCTGAATGGGACGGGCGTTCCTCCTTTTACAATAAACGCAATCCTTTTCCACCCTCCTTATGGCTACACCACCCCTCAGCACCCAAAATCTTTCTCGGACCGTTGCCATTACCCGTGTAGCTCCAATACATCCCTCTAAAATATGGTAATACTGTGGAATCAAATTTGTAATCGTATGCTTCGATGGTAATATTATAGGATGCTTCCTCGACTTGGGCCAGGAACTAGTTTGAAGTCGGCCACCGACATATAATAATCCGTTTATCATCATTGGATTTAAGATTCGTAACGGTGAATTTGCTATTTTCACCTTGCTAACGGTATCAGACGACAACATTTCAATCTCTTTCAGAAATACTATGCGTTGGACATACCGAATTAAATCTAAACAAGTTAAATTTAACTCATCAACTCTGAGCATACCCACCTGTAGAGACAGATCAGTTCTACCAGAACGCATTATCAATAAATATCGCTTAAATCGAGATAACCATGCAACAGCCTTAAGTAATCTAGTCCAATCTGAATAATAATTAATAAGTACATCGACGGTGGATTCTTCAACCATTACATGCGTGGACATTACTTTCTTTAATTCCAAGAGATGAATAAAGATAACAGGGACAATTACAATTGACTACGAAAGGTCATAGTCAAATTGGGGTTCAGGACCTTGTATATCAGCAGCAGGCCAACACTCCTTTGGCTTCTTCAAAAAAGGTGGACTCTCTTCCCATACCTTAACATCATCGATGTTGAACTTGATCTCTCTGGATGCAAAGTCTGCTATGTTTTCTTTAGAAGGCACGAATCTCCATTGGTCCACCTTAGTAAGACTATGAATAGTCGAAATCCGGTTTGCTATGAATGTTTTAAACTGGCTTTTCTCATTTCTAATATAATGTAAGACAATCATGGAATCCGTCCAAGATTTAACGTCCGTAAACTTAATATCTAACTCGGTCTGCAGCTGGGACACCATGCGAGCTGCTAACACTGCTGCCGTAAGTTCCAAGCGCGCTATAGTTTGAACCTTCAAGAGGGTTACTCTTGCCTCAGCCGTAATAAGACGAGAACATATTTCAGAGTCAGGGATGTAAGAGCAGACGTATGCCACTGCACCATATCCAGTTTCCGAGGCACCACTGAAAATGTGAAGTTCCAGGAGCGAGCGGTCTGATTACGGAGACAATACACAACGTGGAAAACTAACGTTCTCAACCCTCTGAAATTCACTTAAAGTCTCTAACCAGCGTTTGCTTTCCTCTTTGTCCCATCCTAGTCCCAATTTACCTAAACGTTGAAGTAACTGCTTCATGGGAAGTATAAACGGTGCTAACAATCTCAAGGGATCGTAAAGTGAGGCTACACTCGACAATATACCTCGCCTAGTGAAGGGGCGTTTAGGTATGCGAACTTTAAATTCAAACGGATCAACCATAGTATTCCAAAATAATCCCGATGTGCGTTCCGTGGGAAGTCTTTCAAAGTCAATCTCTCTTACGGCTTTTGCTCTCTCTTCTGGATGAATTGATTCGAGAACTTGTAAACAGTTACTTATCCACTTGGTAAGTCTGAACCCATCTTTTCTGAGGAGTAAACCAAAGGTTTTTGCTACCTCAATTGCGTCCTGCACATTATCAATGGAAGCTAAATAGTCGTCGACATAGAAACTCTTATCTACGACTTCCTGGACATCTTTATTAAATTCCTTACCGAATGTATCTACCGTCTTCTTAAGAGTGAAATTAGCGCAAAAGGGGGAGGACACGGCTCCAAACGGATGAACTGTTAAACAATGTTCCTTAGGCTTCCGTCTCGGGATCTTTACTTGGAGAAACATCTCTTCGATGTCAGCGGCTAATGGTATGTTACCTAGTCTGAACCGTAGAAGTACACCAATTAAACTATTTACAGTATTTGGTCCTCTCAAAAGCTGATCATTAAGAGAACAACCTTGATAGACAGCTGCACAATCAAAAACAATTCTCCGTTTTCCAGGCTTTTTAGGGTTGATAAAGGGATGATGAGGAATATACCAACAAACAGCATCACGGTCAAATCCCTCCTTACTAGCTTCAATGATGTAGCTCTTACTTAAATGTTCATTCATCACAGCTTGATATTTCTCCAGAAGACTATTATCTTTCGTAAACCTCTTCCTTAAACACTCTAGTCTGCGTCCAGCTAGTTCCAAATTATTCGGTAGACTTGGCCTATCATACTTCCACGGTAGACCAACTTGGAAATGGCCAACTCCCAGTTTAAAGGAACTACTAACTATTTCTAGAGCTCTTTTATCTTCGACAGAATATCCATTACGATATGTGTCTGTACCATCCAACTCATCAACCCATTCACCTTTCGAAATGTAGAATGTCTCCTTGGAACGATTATTACAATCAGTATTATGACCCAAATACCTTCCCCTCTTTGCATTCATATCACCTTTATATACGGAAAGCCGGTTATACTCTATAACCTTACATTCTAACTTAACAATACCAACCTCTTCTTGAACATCTAACATCTTAAGCTGCATTTCTAATTTAAGCCTCTTTTCTAAATTCCTTTTCCTCAGTAATGCTTTATCTAACTTTAATCTAGAGGTACTAAGCTGACTAGAAGACATACTATTAATACTAACATCATCACATTTATCATCATTAACGTCATACATACCACAAACAACTCTGCAAATTTTACCGTCCAGTTCGTCGTTTTCCCTCTGTCTTTTGCTTCGAGTTTCCATAGTACGCCTTCGTTCAGTAGAACCAGAATTAGGACCCAAATTACTGTCCAGACTAATCCAAAGTATGAGCACAACCAATAATTGTAGAACTTTATGTTACGTCCAAGTTTTGCTCGTTCCGGTTATTGAAGTACGGACTATCGATCTACTTGCAAATTACGAACCGAAATTAACAACAGGACCAAATTCCAATTAGATACCAAAGTTTATTCGCAATTCACAAATAGTCGACCAAATGTCGTTCTAACAACAATAATTATAACAATTACAAAACAAACCTTCAATTTTGTAGGTTCCCGGAGCAAAACTACCAAATACCAAACCAACGACAAAGGGAAACCAAGATGTCCGATATAATGATATAAACAAACAAGTTCCAAAGTAAAACGAATACATCCAAAAACAGTAAATTATTAATATACAATAAAACGGTTTTAATCTACCAAATGTCTTCAGTTCTCCTGTAACAAAATACAAAGGAATCATTAGTTCATACAAACAGCACACTATGGTGATCTGACATTGGCTTTCAGTAGAGGCGGACACCATCCAAACTTTCACGTGACAACCCGAACAGTACAGCTCAATCCCGTTTATGGAAGAATGTTATATTAAATAAATATGATAAGAAAATCAGAACATAACCTCGTATTTATCTTATCCTAACAATTCCTCATGTTATGAATGAACAAATTTTTCTATTGTGGTGGTTCCCAGCAAAAGGAGCTTATACAATATATATCGATACACCAGGTTAATAATAATATACCAAGAGAGTTAACAGTAAAAATCCTAGGTGTCTGTCTGTTAATAAAACCAAGGGTAACAAAATACAGTTAGGATACAAATGGTATATTAAACAAACAGATAATAACAGTTATTATGGAATGAATGTTACTTGTAAGCTGCCTCGTGCGATAACAACCACAAATTGAGTTCACTTGATTGACGAAGATTCCTCTGCAAGTGATTGCACCAACGGCGTAATGAGAAAGACAGAGTCCAATGGTATTAAATAATATTAATCCGTGCCAAAAGTCAAACGTAGTGTCGGAAGGCCTAAAAGGATGTTATAACACCATTATGGTCTACGATCAAAACCGTGGCCAACAAAGTAGAAGAACAAACGGCGTAAATAGCGCCTTCTTATTTTAACCAATGCGGTAGTAAATTCGTATATTAATCATTGGCACAATTATCATCATTTTTAACAAGTGATACAGAAAAACAACAGATATTGAATAAAAATGTGGTTACATATAAGGTGTGACAAATTAGAGTAAAAATGCGGTTATTTTGTTGTTACAAAAATCGCTGAATATACGTCACCATACTATAAATTACAGAACATAAATGTAGGTTAGGAATCGAAGCTTTGCATATCAACTAAATATGTTCAGCCTCTTCTCTTAACGTAGCCAACTTTAGACCCGATGGGCCAGTACTTATTTGAATTAATATATAATCTAATATAACTTATATACATATTAGTCTTTCCATAAATTAATCTCATTCAGATATTATTTGTGTAGTATTATATTTGAAATAATCTCAACGTTTTGTTTTGCGAACTTGTCTGAACTTCTTCAGTTTACTAATCAAAATCAAGACTGTCAAAGAATATCTAATGTTTAACAATTAAATCAGATCTATACTAAGTGCTTATCTCATCATATTCAGAAAGAAACTTTAGTAAATAGGATGAGTCAGTTTGATGTGAATCATGTGAAAGGTACACAAAGTGAGAATAAATGAATATGTGTCAAGTTATATAGCTTGTTGTTACTGAGTAATATTCGGTGTTAATTTGTTTATTCAAAGTAAAAATAAGAGTGCAAACTGAAAATGTATAGGGCCCTAGACAAATAGTTCGGCAGTCTGATCACTGAATGAATATCGAACAGTTCATCAAGTTCAAGAACAACCAATGCACATCAGTTAATTGCACACCAAGGACTGGCCCATGCAGCAGTGGTCGCACTCTGTTCTATGTTTCTACTTTTACCAATATATTTCTGTAATAACATCGTTAGTGTTTTATGGTCATCAAAGCAGCCATAGTACCTGTATACGACGGGGAAGGGGGTTTCCACATCAGGTAATAATAATGAGGTGTGGCTTCGACATTAGCTGGTTGTTCATACCATTCCCGTCTAACTCGAGCAGTCCCTCAATCGTTCGATACAGATCATCTGCGTTAGTAACCTACAAATATTTTAAGAAAACGATGTGTGTGTGAAATGAGCATCACCAAATACGTCGTTAAAATACTCGAATTGATTTGTGTCAGAACAACGCTGCGTTTAATATAAACAAGGTGGATGTAGGTAAGGTCAAACTACTTGTTAATGATCATTTGCCAAGGGGTAGCTAATTGAATACCATCTTATTTCTTCAGTCTGTTTTTTTAACGTATATAAGGAGCACCTCTGCTGATAATTTTTATTGACCCATGCCAATCCCTTTCTGAAGTATTTTAGTCTTCTCAAAGTTGCTCTTCTATCCTGTTTCTAACGCACATAACGCTATCGCCTACCTATTCTCCAGTTTCTGAAGACTGATCGAGGATTTGGGGACATATCTCAAACACAAGTTGTGTTTCTTCAACTTCACATTCAACTGTTTAGATGTTTCTCCCATAAGCTGAAATACATTCATGACAATCGACCTTGTAGACAACACTGTTCTTCCTTTGGAAACCTGATCTTATGCTATCACTGGAATGAAAATACACTTACATTTATTTAGAATCCTTTCAATTTCTTCCGAAGTGTTATTAGGGTGTAGGGTGACAACGGTGTTCTTCCATTTTCTCGGCATTCACTCTGTAATGAGATTATTAATCCCGTGAGTTAAATTTTTCACTTCTGTGACCTTCGTACAACAAGCATGTGCTAAACATAATCTATGTCTGCCTCGAAATGTACTGATTTCCAGAATATAATGATTTTTAACTTTTTATTACGTCTTCTTTCAATCAAACAATTGAGGAACGCTAGTTTTTTATCCATGGGTACTATGTCCCCGAAGTTAGCTTAATGCTATCCAATATATTCCTCACATTTTAAAATATTTATTCTAAGCCATTTCGTTTAATGATGATAAAAATGCCGTCTACATACTGTAACCAAACTTCAGATGGATCAATACATTTTGCGACCACATTAATTTCTAAGGGATGCATGAATAAACTTGCTACAATATGAGAAACGGGTGAAACCATTGCTACACTTTCTATCTGTCTGTAAGGATCTCCTCGGAATCAGAATGTGGATTTTGCTATTACTGACACTCATCTTGTAAACAAGCCAAATATTTAGTAAGTACTCATTCCGGCCTACCATTTCATACTAAACTCATATCACTTTGTACATTGTGTAATATGTAACTAAACATTTGATTTGATGCATAATTACGCCATTATTTCTTTCATCTTACGTTATTACAATTTACCCTTAACAAGTAATCTGACGATTTCATTCCAGGTAGAAACTTATTTATATTAACATTACATCAAACTAGTCAATTCAACATTGACAATTGCATGTTCAATAAAATTGCAATATATAGCATTTTGAAGAGTTTTTCTGTTCATTTAATTAGTGAATACTGCATACGAAAGAGTGATTCATACTGAAGCTTTCATTTTATTTACTTAGGGCTACCTATATATGTCTTTTGTAAACAAGTCATTGTAGTACACCGTAACTTGCCCAGTGAAAATAGTATAGTTTGAAATGAAATCTTAATAGTTGAATTCATGATAATCATGTACTCGCTAGTCAATAGCTTCAAGATGGATTTCCTGGAGTCCTACTGAGAAGCCGTGACCAGTGGAGTGAAATGCGCATCAGGTGGAGACAGTTGTTTACCCCAGACAATGAATGAAGGGCTGCGCAAGATCATGGATCGATTGGAGTTAGACATTAATAACATTGTATGCCATCTCCGTAGTCTAGAGGTCAAGCGTTTGCACGCGCGACCGGTCTTGGGTTGGAATGACGTGTGCGACCTCGTGGGTGCATACTGCTGAGGAGTCCCATGCTAAGACGAAACGGCCGTCCAGTACTTCCAGGTTTTCAATAGTGGTCTAACTTAGATCAACCCATGAATCCAACTATTAAAATTACTACAATCTCCACAAATCCCCATTTTGGAGTGAAATCTTTAGTGGAAATTATGCTTTTACATACAACACGCAATTACTAAATAAAGTGAAAAAAGAACTTCGAGAATACTTGATGCTGCAAGCATACTGAACATCGGAAAACGGTTACACTGCAAATTCGCTGACATTTATCTTGTCCCTTTTCAATTTGCTCACTTTTGAGGAATATTGATTTAGATCTATAATTGTAGAAACTGAGGAGAATTTATTGGAAACAACAATCTTCCCTTATATACACAAGTATTTTAATGAAATGAGAATTTCTAATTAAATATAGAATAGTATAGGTGAGTAAAGTGAATGTTAAATTACACAAACCGTTAATTATCATATAATAAGATAGACAACTGAACTTATTTCAAATGATCTGCTTACGATGCAACTTGTGCCTAATTGATTCTTTCAATGTTCTTTAAATAGTTGATATAGACATTCAATTTAAAATACAGAAAAAAAAGGATAGACGAATTCTTACTTATAAGTACTTGAGGATCAGTTACTAGGTGTCATAATGAAGCCGATTAAGAATCAGACTTATCATCGTCGGTTAATTTTTCTTGATGAGAACACTCGCCTATGAATATTTGTGAAAATTTTTTGTCAATCTCGGTATGTATCATCAAGATGTGCTTAATCTCACTGACATACCGAAATTTCCCTACACCACAATGTATGATAATATAAGCACTTTTACGACTCAAACAACAGATTGATCTATAATGAACGTTTAATATACGATAATAAAGAAAAGATAAGAATGATTATTTATTAGTCAAATGAGTTCCCCTAGAATAGTTGCAAACTTTAACAATGTAAAAAACGGCTTCAGTTGTCAAACAATATTAACACAACCAGAGTAGCAGAAATGGAAAGAGCATCGGTGCTGATAGAAAACATGAAGCATAGACTAAATGAACCAAGAAGAAAGAATGAGTTTGAGGAATAAGAAATACGTAAGTATTTTAAGACAAAGAATGAGTAGATCTGTTTCAAAGAGACCGACTCTGAATCATATCATTCAACATATTCAACTATTTTTTTACAACAACAATTACATGAACATCAACCAGGTAGTATGAATCTATTTACAAACACGGCTTAATTCAACAGTTAATAACTTCGTGAAATAATGACACTTCTTCGTTTGACAACACCTAACTTTATTCCAACTTACATATACATCTTCAAATAAACATAACAATAAACAATTCAAAATAAAATACCCCTTCATATACAAATGTTATTACTTTACAGAATGATCAAATTATATTACAAGAAATGTGCACAATAATGCAGTACTATAGTTACATTTTACTTTGTAACATTATCAACTATATAGAAAATCTGATAGTTATACCTATAGATGAACACAAAGACACAGTAGTTCGAGATTATTGAGTCACATGTTCTAGTTCAAACTGATTTGACAATTTTTTTAAAAAAAAAGCTACTTAATACAGAAATAAGAAAAAAAAATGACATTTTGAAAATATTAACCAAGTTACTACTAATAATAATAATATAACAACAGAAATAGTGACAATGCATTATTCCTTGTCTTTTCTACGTTTCTTTTCACGTCGTTTCTTTTTACGACGTTCTTCATCAGTCATATCTAAACGACGTATTTTATAGATGTCTGGTGATTGTGGTGATGATGAATTAGTCTCCATTGGTATTGGTGACATTGATCGAGAAGAATTTTGACTTAATGAAGATGGATAAGAGTGAGACGATGTAATAGGATGATGATGATGCATTGATGACAGTGGATGTTGATGATGGTGTAGATGTGATGACAACTGTTGTTGTTGCTGCTGATGACGATGATGATGGTGATAAAACTGATGAGAAGAAGGGGGTTGTGAAGGAACAGATGAATTGATAGGATTTATACTTGGTGGATGAATAGAATGAAGTACCGGTGGAGCAGGTGGAACAGATTTACTTGGTGTTAAACTAGCATCACTTGTATTACTATTGTATAAAGGATTTAAAGTGGATGATGTATTTTGAATTGAATGTGGCAATTTTTGATTTGAATGATGATGTATGGGAGCTAATAATGGAGGAGGTGGAGGCTCTGAAGATGTCGACGATGTTGAAATAGAAGATCCTAATAGATGAGAATGAGGAGCTGACACAGGAATAAGACCAGGTGGATGATCTACTAACTTACTATGGTTTACCATTTGAGTAACAGGATTGTTATCTGAAGCAGTAGATGATTGATTTGGCATGGTTACATTAGTAGACGGTGCAGAAGTTGTTATACTTAAGGATGAAGAAAGTGTATGAGACTGTGAAAGCATAGGTTTTGAGGATAACGATGTCGTTGTATGTGCCGTTCCTAACTGAGGATAGGCTGTCGGTGGTCCAGTGAAAAATGATGCTGGACTGGCACTAACATTTCCGCCTCCAACGCCTGGCACCCCTATAGACGAACTGCTATCACTTCCAGAAGCAAGTGCTCCTCGATGAACTTCGTGTCGACGGCGTCTACGATGAAAAGATCCTGAACTAGAGAGACCAGGCACAGCTGTGGCCGGCACACGAGTACCTGTACCATTACTTCCTGAAAGTTGCTGCTGATCTTGTACACTACGATGAATATGCTTGGATGGAGCTGCTGCAAAAAGGGAGGCATACTCTTGAGGTAAAGGTCCAGGATGTAACCGAAAGGCATGGTCCAACTGACTGGGTGCAAAAGGCCTTAACTCCTTGCCTCGAATCGGAGGTCTTTCAATTAAACTCTAAAACGCGATGCAAATGATAAGTATTACTATGTATATAGTTAATCGAAATCATAAATACACACACTAGTATACAACGTCTGAAGTTTCTAATGGTAAAAATTAACATGACTATTTGCCTATACTTATTTATTTATTTATCCGAACACATAGATATTGGTACAAGGAGGCACCAGATACATATGTGCCACACAAATCTCATTTGATTTGTGTGAGGGCTATGATACTACCCGGGTGCCCAAACCGAAGTAGGATTTGCCTATACAGCAAGAATAAATTAATTTAACTAACACAGGAACTCAGTCCAATTTGCTTAGTGAGTGTGTATTAGTAAACGCGTAAAAACGTGGCCATAGTGACTGAAACCTTAACAAATCCCTCGCCAGTCCATTCAATTTGTTGAGCTAAAACACTGTCTTTTGAAATAAGCCTTAAAAGCTAGTAGAATTAGTGATCGAATGGATAAATGATTTCAATTTTATTTTAAATATCCAAATTTATCTTAAAGTTATGGTATTTGCCTTTAACAACCTAAGTGAAAGAAGTCAGTGTAGAACTGAAACACTACTAGACAATGTAATTTTTATAATTAATCCTTCGCAAACCTTCACATTAAAGTAAACTAGAGTTGTAATTCAGAAATGTAATTCAGTAGGAGCGTTTCCATCTTACTTGGCACTAATCAGTTGTGCATAACTATGTCCTAGTGTTTATGTTCATTATACTAAGACTCGAATTCAGTCTGTACATTTCGTTTCAAGCGTCCAATGTGTTATCTATTAAACTACCGAAATCAGATGGTCACCGGTTTGTACAATAAATATGAATTTTATTTATGTGGCAAAATAAAAGCATTTACAGATGAATAATTTCTTGTTTGAGATCACGAACCGATCAATGTTAGATTAGCATTGAAAACCTGGAAGTACTGGACGACCCACTGAAGACAATGGAAGATGGTCGAGCGAAATCGTGGATTTGTTGAAGTCAGACATCAACACCGTCGGATGCGAGCTCAGTGGTCTAGAGGTCAAGCGTTTGCGCATGAGACCGAAGATCTTGGGTTCGAATCCCGTGTGCGGGCTCGTGAATGGACACCACTGAGGAGTACAATAATAAGATGAGATAGCCGTCCAGTGCTACCAGGTTTTCAAAGATGATCTAACATTGAAGGATCCATGATTTCAATTAAACACATAAAATGGTCTACATGACTATATGTATTTATTAAAGGAAAATAATATACAGATTTATTACGTACATATAATGGAAATCTACCATTACTTGAATAGCGAAACAGTGACTTAGTGATTAAAGTACTTATCTTCTAAACAATAACTGGCATGTTTAAACTCAATTAACCTATTTTCATTTGTTTATTTAAATAAACATTGGTACAAGGAGGCACCAAATAAATATGCTCCACACTTCGTCATTCTATTTGGGTGAGTGCTGGAATACTGCCTGAATACCCAGACCCAAGTACATAGTTTTCTTGGAGAGCTATTTCTCGAGCCTTTAACATAGAGGTCTAATTCACAAGACAGTGGAGCAATGTTAGATGTAGTCTCAAGGAAACCAGTGACCAACAATAGGTTCATACGCCATTTGCTGTCTTAGGATTCTGGAGCCCATGTGCACCATTGGTTTGGAATTAGGGTTTTCCAACTCCCCTGGGTGGCCCCTCTGTGACCACCGACCTGGTTTCCGCACTGGACATTCGCTTTTCGTCCTCTCAATTTAGTAAACAATGCCCCTGTCACGAGAAGACAGTGAGCAGAACTTCCCTGATAGTGGCTGTATAGGCGTGACCATGTGAGGGCACTTCGAGAGGAAGAGAGAACTCTCCTCACTCTAGACCGTACCAGGGCATTTAAAGACTTATTTTCATTTGATCGAACAAGTAGTGGTATTATTAACTTTTAGGGATGTCGCACATTGGCACTAGGATTATGATTCCGATATGTACCGAAGTGAATCTAAGAATAACTGAATTGTAAATCTGGTCAATAGTAAAAATAAAGTACATCTACAAAGACTTTTTTGCATATTTAGTTAGGTATAAGATATGAATATCAAAGCCACAGTAGGAGCGTTTCCATCTTACTTGGCACTAATCAGTTGTGCATAACTATGTCCTAGTGTTTATGTTCATTATACTAAGACTCGAATTCAGTCTGTACATTTCGTTTCAAGCGTCCAATGTGTTATCTATTAAACTACCGAAATCAGATGGTCACCGGTTTGTACAATAAATATGAATTTTATTTATGTGGCAAAATAAAAGCATTTACAGATGAATAATTTCTTGTTTGAGATCACGAACCGATCAATGTTAGATTAGCATTGAAAACCTGGAAGTACTGGACGACCCACTGAAGACAATGGAAGATGGTCGAGCGAAATCGTGGATTTGTTGAAGTCAGACATCAACACCGTCGGATGCGAGCTCAGTGGTCTAGAGGTCAAGCGTTTGCGCATGAGACCGAAGATCTTGGGTTCGAATCCCGTGTGCGGGCTCGTGAATGGACACCACTGAGGAGTACAATAATAAGATGAGATAGCCGTCCAGTGCTACCAGGTTTTCAAAGATGATCTAACATTGAAGGATCCATGATTTCAATTAAACACATAAAATGGTCTACATGACTATATGTATTTATTAAAGGAAAATAATATACAGATTTATTACGTACATATAATGGAAATCTACCATTACTTGAATAGCGAAACAGTGACTTAGTGATTAAAGTACTTATCTTCTAAACAATAACTGGCATGTTTAAACTCAATTAACCTATTTTCATTTGTTTATTTAAATAAACATTGGTACAAGGAGGCACCAAATAAATATGCTCCACACTTCGTCATTCTATTTGGGTGAGTGCTGGAATACTGCCTGAATACCCAGACCCAAGTACATAGTTTTCTTGGAGAGCTATTTCTCGAGCCTTTAACATAGAGGTCTAATTCACAAGACAGTGGAGCAATGTTAGATGTAGTCTCAAGGAAACCAGTGACCAACAATAGGTTCATACGCCATTTGCTGTCTTAGGATTCTGGAGCCCATGTGCACCATTGGTTTGGAATTAGGGTTTTCCAACTCCCCTGGGTGGCCCCTCTGTGACCACCGACCTGGTTTCCGCACTGGACATTCGCTTTTCGTCCTCTCAATTTAGTAAACAATGCCCCTGTCACGAGAAGACAGTGAGCAGAACTTCCCTGATAGTGGCTGTATAGGCGTGACCATGTGAGGGCACTTCGAGAGGAAGAGAGAACTCTCCTCACTCTAGACCGTACCAGGGCATTTAAAGACTTATTTTCATTTGATCGAACAAGTAGTGGTATTATTAACTTTTAGGGATGTCGCACATTGGCACTAGGATTATGATTCCGATATGTACCGAAGTGAATCTAAGAATAACTGAATTGTAAATCTGGTCAATAGTAAAAATAAAGTACATCTACAAAGACTTTTTTGCATATTTAGTTAGGTATAAGATATGAATATCAAAGCCACAGTAGGAGCGTTTCCATCTTACTTGGCACTAATCAGTTGTGCATAACTATGTCCTAGTGTTTATGTTCATTATACTAAGACTCGAATTCAGTCTGTACATTTCGTTTCAAGCGTCCAATGTGTTATCTATTAAACTACCGAAATCAGATGGTCACCGGTTTGTACAATAAATATGAATTTTATTTATGTGGCAAAATAAAAGCATTTACAGATGAATAATTTCTTGTTTGAGATCACGAACCGATCAATGTTAGATTAGCATTGAAAACCTGGAAGTACTGGACGACCCACTGAAGACAATGGAAGATGGTCGAGCGAAATCGTGGATTTGTTGAAGTCAGACATCAACACCGTCGGATGCGAGCTCAGTGGTCTAGAGGTCAAGCGTTTGCGCATGAGACCGAAGATCTTGGGTTCGAATCCCGTGTGCGGGCTCGTGAATGGACACCACTGAGGAGTACAATAATAAGATGAGATAGCCGTCCAGTGCTACCAGGTTTTCAAAGATGATCTAACATTGAAGGATCCATGATTTCAATTAAACACATAAAATGGTCTACATGACTATATGTATTTATTAAAGGAAAATAATATACAGATTTATTACGTACATATAATGGAAATCTACCATTACTTGAATAGCGAAACAGTGACTTAGTGATTAAAGTACTTATCTTCTAAACAATAACTGGCATGTTTAAACTCAATTAACCTATTTTCATTTGTTTATTTAAATAAACATTGGTACAAGGAGGCACCAAATAAATATGCTCCACACTTCGTCATTCTATTTGGGTGAGTGCTGGAATACTGCCTGAATACCCAGACCCAAGTACATAGTTTTCTTGGAGAGCTATTTCTCGAGCCTTTAACATAGAGGTCTAATTCACAAGACAGTGGAGCAATGTTAGATGTAGTCTCAAGGAAACCAGTGACCAACAATAGGTTCATACGCCATTTGCTGTCTTAGGATTCTGGAGCCCATGTGCACCATTGGTTTGGAATTAGGGTTTTCCAACTCCCCTGGGTGGCCCCTCTGTGACCACCGACCTGGTTTCCGCACTGGACATTCGCTTTTCGTCCTCTCAATTTAGTAAACAATGCCCCTGTCACGAGAAGACAGTGAGCAGAACTTCCCTGATAGTGGCTGTATAGGCGTGACCATGTGAGGGCACTTCGAGAGGAAGAGAGAACTCTCCTCACTCTAGACCGTACCAGGGCATTTAAAGACTTATTTTCATTTGATCGAACAAGTAGTGGTATTATTAACTTTTAGGGATGTCGCACATTGGCACTAGGATTATGATTCCGATATGTACCGAAGTGAATCTAAGAATAACTGAATTGTAAATCTGGTCAATAGTAAAAATAAAGTACATCTACAAAGACTTTTTTGCATATTTAGTTAGGTATAAGATATGAATATCAAAGCCACAGTAGGAGCGTTTCCATCTTACTTGGCACTAATCAGTTGTGCATAACTATGTCCTAGTGTTTATGTTCATTATACTAAGACTCGAATTCAGTCTGTACATTTCGTTTCAAGCGTCCAATGTGTTATCTATTAAACTACCGAAATCAGATGGTCACCGGTTTGTACAATAAATATGAATTTTATTTATGTGGCAAAATAAAAGCATTTACAGATGAATAATTTCTTGTTTGAGATCACGAACCGATCAATGTTAGATTAGCATTGAAAACCTGGAAGTACTGGACGACCCACTGAAGACAATGGAAGATGGTCGAGCGAAATCGTGGATTTGTTGAAGTCAGACATCAACACCGTCGGATGCGAGCTCAGTGGTCTAGAGGTCAAGCGTTTGCGCATGAGACCGAAGATCTTGGGTTCGAATCCCGTGTGCGGGCTCGTGAATGGACACCACTGAGGAGTACAATAATAAGATGAGATAGCCGTCCAGTGCTACCAGGTTTTCAAAGATGATCTAACATTGAAGGATCCATGATTTCAATTAAACACATAAAATGGTCTACATGACTATATGTATTTATTAAAGGAAAATAATATACAGATTTATTACGTACATATAATGGAAATCTACCATTACTTGAATAGCGAAACAGTGACTTAGTGATTAAAGTACTTATCTTCTAAACAATAACTGGCATGTTTAAACTCAATTAACCTATTTTCATTTGTTTATTTAAATAAACATTGGTACAAGGAGGCACCAAATAAATATGCTCCACACTTCGTCATTCTATTTGGGTGAGTGCTGGAATACTGCCTGAATACCCAGACCCAAGTACATAGTTTTCTTGGAGAGCTATTTCTCGAGCCTTTAACATAGAGGTCTAATTCACAAGACAGTGGAGCAATGTTAGATGTAGTCTCAAGGAAACCAGTGACCAACAATAGGTTCATACGCCATTTGCTGTCTTAGGATTCTGGAGCCCATGTGCACCATTGGTTTGGAATTAGGGTTTTCCAACTCCCCTGGGTGGCCCCTCTGTGACCACCGACCTGGTTTCCGCACTGGACATTCGCTTTTCGTCCTCTCAATTTAGTAAACAATGCCCCTGTCACGAGAAGACAGTGAGCAGAACTTCCCTGATAGTGGCTGTATAGGCGTGACCATGTGAGGGCACTTCGAGAGGAAGAGAGAACTCTCCTCACTCTAGACCGTACCAGGGCATTTAAAGACTTATTTTCATTTGATCGAACAAGTAGTGGTATTATTAACTTTTACACAAATTGTGACTTAAAACTGAGTATATATGAAAACTTACATACATGGTGAATGAGTTACATCAAATTAAAATAATATCAATTGAACTGATGAGTCGAAGATATAGAATGCAACAATATGGGGTAATTAAATGTTACAATTTAATCTTCTTCCTATAATTTCAACTCTTGCATAACCTACACAAGTGGTATGGAACAACTTTGTACAGCCGCTTATTTATAATTTTACTCTTTCATATAAGAATATTAAATTACTCTAGCTTAAAATCCAATAAACTGGTGGTTAAATAGATATACAAGGAAGGTATTTTACTTCTCGGTATTTTTCAACGACCTAGATCGACTATATATTGAAGTTTAACTTCAAATATTGTTTTAGTATCTAGCATGGATACAGATTAATCAATATCTGATTAATGTTTCAGTGAAGACAATCTCCTGATATCTTTAGCTAAACCGGAAAAAAAAAACAATATTTATTAGCTCAATATTTGAGGATTAATTGTTGATACACAGTTCTATTTTACTCTGTGTAAACTAAACATCGACATCATCCTGTTAAATTTGTTAATTATGATTAGCATAATGTTGAAATTTAGAGGTATGTTTGGGAATGTTTAGGTTATGAATCAAGGGACTAAAGCTATCCTTCAATACTATAGGAATGTATCATTTTTGAATTGCGTATTCAACAGTCAGTTATAACTAACATAACATCTGACATAAATCTGCATCAGCGCAAGTTCCCAAAATACATCAGCCCAATTAATTTAAACTACTAAATTATGTTGAGAATGAGTTTCGAAAAGAAATAGGAAAGTCTGTATGTAGGAATACTGAAGCTTGAGATCTAGGGAAAGGCTTGGAAAGAATAAATCCGTGTCAGCTAAGTCCCTTAACGTTGATATTGTTTGATCGATTATTCCGCCAATTATGAGCGATTCTTCGAAGACAGCTATCATTAAATACTAATAACCTACGAATGTTTCCCTCTGTTAAAGAATACATTACACAATCACAAGGTAGGTGGTCACCAGAGTACTGCATTGCTTACCTGGGCTTCAGTAGGGACGGGCATCACGCCTATGCGAGTTGGGATATGCATCGTTAGACACTAAGCAATTAGGTTTGGTGAGACTTCCAAGGCAAGTGCAGCAGTCAACACCCCTGACTACTTTGCTTTTGGAATATTCAGAAAAATACCCCAGAAATTATCTTGTTAAGTCTAATGCTATCCTTGAACGTGAAATTGTGTCATTTTCCTGTTGGTCAATATTCACGGTAGTCCTAACTGTATAAATATGCATTTGTCTGTAAATTCTTATTCTTTTCCTGACCCCATAAACACTTTTCATCTACGGTTCGTGTTCTGATATATTGGAGATTGGGAACAGTATTGGGGTCGTACTGGGATATCTGAAGTTGGTCAGTCGGTAGAATAGTAGCCACCCCGCGATCCACAATACTTGCTTAGTCTGATTAGTTAAGTTGACACAAAATAGTCCTAAAACAACAATTTGTTTACAGGGAGACAAACGTATCCCAAATATGGTTGTATTATTACTCAATACATTTATAGGACTGCAGCTAGTCATAGTCCTCACCAAAAAGGGATGCATCGTTTGCGTACTCTATATTAACGAGTGAATTTTGAAGGTTAGTACTAAAAACGTCTGATGAATATAACGTAATCTCTATGAAACCTATGAAAAAAGTAAATTAAGTAGGATCCTGATAAACACCCTCAAAGGTTGAATACCACGATGGATTGTCAGCAGATATCAGGGGAAATGCAAAGATTGATTTTCGACTAAGTTCAAAAACTTGTATGGGACTTTAGCAATCGCAAATTGGAAGTCGAGATCAACCAAATAAATATTTGCAGTAAAATTCGAGTTGAAAAGGGCAGTCGACCAATTATCTTAAAATGAAACAAAATAACCTACTAAATGGAGATTAGGAGACACTGAATACTAAATACACTATTTGGTGGCAAGTTTTACTTACAAGGCCAGACTTTTGCACTCGATTTTCGGTGTTACTTCGGCCTGTTTCATCTTAGGCTTAGGAAGATACTTCTGACAAATGATTCATCTATTTTCTTGTCAGAATGGTTAGGCGAATATTGATTTACAACATTCTGAATAACTTGAAAATTATATTTGTGTGTTGTATTGTTATGTGTCGTATTTTAAGTAAAATCAACCGAGTCGTGGAATAAGAGCTAGTCAAACCGTCTAGTTTAATATGACCTTTACAATATTATATTTAATCTTTCAAAACTAAATTGATCAAAACTTACCATCAACCCACTTTCGTCAACTGAGGCTGGGACGTCAATATTTCCAGATAAATGAGGTAAGAAAGCATTTAACTCTTCTCTAAGGCGTTTACCACAAAATTTTTGATAAGCGTTCTCCAAACCATAATGTTCGATTAGGTTCTTAGCACCTGTGAGAGCGGCATCTGGGGCTGGAGGTTCCGTACCCATTAGGTAAAACGGTTCGCATGGTGCAACTGCCCAGTTTTGTCCTCTCCCCACGATTTTCAGTTTGTTGATCCAAGTAGCTGAGGCTGTATTTCCAGCCTGCAAGTTAGACCCAGTGCCGTTGGCTGCAGAAAAAGCAGGAGAGGGATTCATGGCACTTAGACTGAGTAGAATCTACAAAGAGCTGAAAAACAAAAAAAGTTACAGTTATGTTCTGTAATCCACACCCTTACGGACTCAAACTGCAAAAAGTGGGATGCAAAGTAAAGTATGGACTATTGGTAAACAGTCGTTGCATACGTACCACAAATTAAAGTGCTCACAAAAAACAATACATGTATATACATGAACCTTTTTACATCAAAATCAGAGTTGATAAGGCGGCATACAACTTTTTATGCGACGACAAGACGCTCATGAATTGACTACTTTGACTCAAATTCATTACATGTGTGAGAACCTAGTAAACTATGTTTTTGCGCTATGAAAAGGTATCAGACTAAGATTTTACTGAGGTAGGTAGGTTTGTCTGACCTAAGAAGTTAGGATTGTAGGTCAAATTTGGTGCCCATATTGGTGATTTTAACTTACTATTAATAAAAACTTGGACCTATACATATGTATTGCAGGATATAAGTTACGGAGTATTATAGTAAACAAACATTTTAAAGTGAACGAACCGCCGCACGGATCCACGTTGTTTCTTAAAGCCACGTCCATTGAAGTGGTTGGATACATGCATAACTTCTGATTCATTAGCCTTCGAATGCCCTGATACGGCCTAGGATGAAGAGAGTTCTCTCTTCCTCTCGAAGTGCCCTCACATGGTCACGCCTATACAGCCACTATCAGGGAAGTCCTACTCACTGTCTTCTCGTGACAGAGGCATTTTTACTAAATTAAGAGGACGAAAAGCGAATGTCCAGTGCGGAAACCAGGTCGGTGGTCACAGAGGGGCCACCTAGAGGAGTTGGAAAACCCTAATTCCAAACCAATGGTGCACATGGGCTCCAGAATCCTAAGACAGCAAATGGCGTATGAACCTATTGTTGGTCACTGGTTTCCTTGAGACTACATCTAACATTGCTCCACTGTCTTGTGAATTAGACCTCTATGTTAAAGGCTCGAGAAATAGCTCTCCAAGAAAACTATGTACTTGGGTCTGGGTATTCAGGCAGTATTCCAGCACTCACACAAATAGAATGACGAAGTGTGGAGCATATTTATTTGGTGCCTCCCTTTACTATTGTTTATCTTATTAAATAAATAAATTAAAACATGGTACCTGATCAAACCAGAATTAGTAATGAACTTCACATTGATGCGTACTGTTACAAAACGGAGCATCATGAAGTACAGATTTTTAACGCTATACGAAGTAAGACTACATTCTAGTTCATATTGTCAAAAATGTGCATTAATGTCACAATTTCTTTAGTTCAACGCCAGCGTGATCTTGCAAAAGTGCCCGATGTGGCTACCCAGGGGTTTTCACATATGAGTGGACAAGCGTTGAGCATAGTCGAGCACGTATATAATTTGATTGCCATAAGGAATTAAAAGCGAACTTCCGAAGTATACGGTATATCAGTACACAAAGTTCTGTTACAAATTAACCATTATACTCGTTAATACTGCAAAACATTTCAAAGTTTAGTGTTAATTTTGAGGAAAAGTAGACGATTCGGTGCAAATCATGGGGGAAGATAGACATTATGGAGTAGGTAAGTGTCAATGAGACTATAATTCATGTACGACCTTTGAGCGAAGATAAAGAGAACTTGAGAATGTGCACCCACATACTGCGGCTAAATAAGGGTTACGAGCCATCCTTCACTGAAACATTTCCCTAGAATTCAAATCGTCTTCGAGGTAAAGTAGAATTTCCCACAATATTAACACTTCTTCGCATCATTTCCCTTCTCAGGTGCTCAAGTAAGTCATTGTTTTGATAAAACCAAATATCACAGAACCCCGTTTTCCGCTTTGTAAACCCAGTGTGCTATAAAATATTTTGATCAACGTTCTATATGTTTAGCTCAGTGAAATAATTACTGGAATACATACATGTTGTAACAACCACTTGAAACTTGACTCTAAAAACTGAAAACATTGTTAACTTTCAGATATACTTAAAACCAATTTTACTGTCATATGGTATTATGTTATGGTACTCAAAAGAGCGTCAGAACTCACCACTCCGCAATACGCTTTTTAACAAGTTTCGATCGCCAAGTCTCTTCCCGCCTTGTGTGACCTTGGTTGTTGACGCTGTCAAAAATTTCCAGATTCAACATGAGTTACAAGTCACCACCGGATGTTTCCGTGTCATCAAATGATTGAAGTGGTTCTGGGTGAAATACAAAAAGCTTGTGCTTTTCAGACTTTTGTACTTAGTATCAGTGGATCATCAAAATTGTCAGGTGGGAATATAGTTATCTATAACGATAAAGGTGAAGATAATTTTAGCAAATTACAGTGAGATCCTGTCTTTGGCACTTAGAAATATGTGGAGTTTTCTCTCAAACGACTCCTTGCAAGTCGCTTGGAATAGCTCAGGTGGCAGCGAATATCAGAATTTGACTACTCATAAGGAGTAAATGTGCGTCTACAGTCTGTTCTGCTATGTTTTGTCTCCGATTTCTGAGTATTACTTCTGATGTTTGCGCTGAAAATGAACTTATGTAGGCGTTCAAAGAGGTGCTCAGGAATTTTTAAAGTGCTAATATGTAAGTCATCTCTGAGAAGCATTTACTCTAATAGACAATGGTTCAATGGTTTGAAGCTTTCTTCATAAGGCTTGAATTTGAATCCCCTGAAATCGTTTCGCAGCTCACCTTTGAATACGTTTCAATATATTCTCACCCACTTGGTGTGAAGGAGGAAACATTATATTCCCATACTCTAAATGGAGTCGAGTGGGACTGTTGAAGTTTATGTACACAGTTCTGTTGTTAAAGTGGCTAAAAACGAGCTTTAATGTTAACGTTGCAAAATTTGTTCGAAGGGCATTTTTGCTGCAGTTAGCGCGATACTTGTGATCATGGAGTGAAAACGCTTCTAAATGTTTTTCGACTTGGGATACTATGATATTTCAACGAATTAATAACTCCAGGAGAAAGGAGTAGACACGTCTACTACAATATAGAAATGTTAAACATTCAGTAGCGAAAGAAACCCCATCAAAGCTATCACAAGGAAGAAGTCTTCGTTTAAATATGAGATGTTTAGAGTCCACGGACGTTACATATAATTGTGGAAATGATCTTCGACCAGACACTGAATTTGTGGTGTAGAATGTTCGAAAACTTATGGTTCGAATGATTTAGGTACACACAACACAATTCCACGAATCAGGTGAATCTATCTCGATTTCGGCTTTTAACTCTGTTAGATCCATTTTGAAGGTTTTGTATTGTGAAAATCCCCCCATGCATACATTTGCAGTTTGTTCCTATTGATTCCTTTAGTTGTACATTTTGTTAGTCTTTTTGTTTCCATTTGAGTTGCTAACATTTGTATTTTATTATAGCTTTTATTTTTCTTACGCTTTCACTAATTTTCCATGTTTCTTCTTGAACTGCATTAATGTTGTTTTACTTGATAATTAGTCTTGGCGGCAGCCATATTGGTTTTTTCATCCTTTTGATTGTGTTGCTTGTATTGACTGGAATTGTGCATTCTTGATTGTGAACTGAGGCACTCTTCCAGAATTGGAAACCTTCTGTGTTATAAAGCAACCAAATCTCATCTTCTGAACGAACCTGTGCGTGATCTATCCAAACAGAATAGGATAATATTTATTTGTTGTGACTGATAATTTTCCTTCATCCTTTATCGACTTCCCTATTTATTGTAATTCAGATTTGATTAATTGAACGTATATTGGTTGTGTAGCTGGGTGGTCATATTTGTTTTTTAGGTAACAATGAACATTTAAATTTATGATGCATTTCAGAACCTTCATTTTAACCACTCACTGTATTTTAGTTTCAGCCGGACAAGGGCGCGTATCTAACCCACCTACACAGCTGTTTTTCAGTCCGAACCTCAGTTTGGATCTTACAAACTCTAATACTAAAAAATGTATTCTAGATCATACAGAGTCTATATTCAATACACAGACGGACAGATATATGATGAAATTAGGGAGAAGAGGTACAATTGATTGCAGAAATTCGGATTCTCACTGATGGTTAGGGCGATGACTTTAATACATCCATGTTTGTGGGGCAGAATATCTTGTTTGTATCAGGCTCTTTGTATTTGAGAACAAGTCAACCAATCTGTGATATTGAAATTGTTCTCCTACGCTCACCATTCAGACTCATGTTTCCAATTATATGCTGGATTAGCTATTCTACTAAGACAACCTGCAACATCCCACCTCGAACTTTTACATTAAGACTGTGGCAGGCATCGGACGAGAAAAAAATCAGACAACAAAAGAGATAGTTATTAGTCTTCTTAACACCTTACTGTGTATATGTACTTCCTTTTCTAATAAACAGCTTCACTCATTCCAACCCTGACTTCCCTTTCTTCATTTAAACTTACTCCACCTTGGTAAATATCACAACTCATTGTTCTTTATTACTGCATCTTCTCATCTCGGGCCTCTGATCACACTTCACTTCAGCTACAAAAGCTGGTATGAGTTTACTCTATTAATTTACCATACCTTTGTCCGTTGCACTACAAAGTAGTGTTTATCGTTCATACCCAAGTGCCTTGCTGCTCCTCTGATTCTCCTTATTTTCATAATCATGCTCTGAAGGCACAGATATGGAACTTCTGACATCCGGAACAAACTAGACGTACGTGTTTTACCAAGGTCATAGTTTACACCAAGCGCCCTACAAGTCCACTTTATAATAACTATAAACTTCAAAAATTGCATTGCATAAATACTTCCCACGACCGAAATCCTAACTCAATTATGACGAGATTGAATCTCGGGTGTAACGTAGACTCAATGCCATTTTGGAGAATATTTTAAAGATTACTCAGTATATCTGAAGGAATGGACTGGTACTCACTTTTATAGACTATATTTATTTAGCATGTGTACTGTGAAACAATAAGGGCTGTAATTCATAGATCATGCCTGCAAAAATGGCATGTACCTGCCCTTGCAAAAATACATATTATTATATTATTTAAGGTGTAGTTGTTATGGTATTTGTAAGAACCAATGACTTCGGTGGGTCATTATTTTGACACCTATTAGATCGGACGATGACGATGTCGACGGGCTCACCACTTTAGTGGTCCGAGATCTGACTCCAATTTGTATAAATGATTGTTATTGAAATATACACGTCACCAGTCCTGGTATATTATCACTGACTTAACTCGCATTAGTGTATAACGGAATTAAATAAGTCAAATACGAGAATGGATTTCAAATACATATATTACAAATAATCGTTGATCCATACAAACGATCAGCAAGGTGAAGAGAAGAGTACAAAGCGAAGTGACAAGCGTTGGAGGTAAGTGAGCCAACTCCATTTTATCAGGCATTAGTTGATATTTGTAGTGAGATAGAAATACGTTAAAGACATGTAATGAATAGGATAAAAAGTGCGCACACATATGCTCATCTAAAAACAGTTAAGATTGACAAGCACACTTTTCTCCAGATTATCAAATCGTCAATGTGAAGTTACAAACCAGACGATACTTATTGAATGTTACAGGAGAAATAAAGACATTTGGTCGATTAAAACATTTATATTAAATATCAACAATTTCACTGTGTTTTTGGATATGTTTGTTTTACTCAGCCTCTGAACTTGTTTGTTTATATCTTTATTTTCGGACATTTTGGATTTTCTTTGTTTTTGGTTTGGTATTTGAGGGCTTTTGCTCCAGGAACCTACAAAGTTGAAGGTTTGTTTCGTAACTGTTTTAATTATTGCTAGAATGACATTTTGGTCGACTAGTTGTAAATTGCGAATAAACTTTGATACTTAAATTGGAGCTTGGTCCTGTTGTTAATTTGGGTTCGTAAGTTGCAAATAGTTCGATATACCTTACCCCAATAACGGAAGTGAGCAAAAACTTGAACGTAACACCGAGGAAGGTCGTTCATACAAATTAAGAAGATAAGAGGCCATAGTCCCGAAACCTGAGGTGCACTAGTATAGCATTCGAGAGCCTGAAAAAACTGAAGCCTGCCCTGGATTTAAAAAGTCGATTACTAAGATATGAATAAACACAATCAACCAAACAGTGACGTGATACCTAACTGTTCAAGCTTATTGATATCGCATATACGACTCACCCTACCAAAGGCTTTTGAGGATTCAAGGTATATGACGTCAGCCTCTGCCTTCCGATCATAGATGGTTATCCATCTGTTCACCGCATTTAGCAGGTTAAATTTACAGGAGTGCCCCTCCTTTCAAAGTGAGGCCGCATGGCGGAATAAGATTTTTGGATTGGAGGCAAATCTATTGATTAGCTCTATCTGTCGCTGAGGCCTGCCTTCTCTTCATGCCTATGTACATATGTTCCTTATTAATTTGAATTGTTTATATACACTGTTGTCTCCAGTTCGTCTGTATTCTGTCTAGTAGTGTCTTTCGCGGCTTAGCAAACGAAGGGTGCAGTTTTTGATGACTGTAGATTGCTTGTAGTCTTTAGGGGCCATTTGAAGAACAGACCGCTTTGTAGCACATATAATTATGTGCAGTGGGAAGTCCCAATGTGTCCACATCAAGTTGAGGGTGAACTTCTTATTCAACCTGATGTAGATTGTCCCGTAAAGCTGACACATACAACCGTTTGAAATTTCAGCGCCTGTTGTTGATATGATATCTTAGCTCAGTTTTGGTATTTATGTACATAATTATACAGTGTCAACTTTATTTATAATTGCAATACACGTTTACAATCAATCTTCCAGGGACAAAAGCTATTTCGCGCATTCTAATTTAAACCGACGTACAATCAGTGAAAAAATCTATGGCTTGTCAACGATGCTGTGGTTGAAATAATTAAAGTTACAAACATCAAACCAGTCTCTTTACCTTAGTTTTTGAGACAAAATGAAGGGCACGGCTCACAGTACCAAAGTGCGATTGACGAATAATTAGCATAGGCTACCATTGACAAACGTTTAAAATAAGGGCCAGCAACTTTCGGGGTGGGGTTACATAATTTTGACTTCGTAACTTTGACGTTTAAACAATTATTCCATGTATATATACTGCAGAGTCATTTACATGTCTAGTAAAGTGATATCATAAAATCATGCTCCACACTAATTAACTCTTTAGCTGAAAAACTTGATATACCGATTAAACTACACGTATTGTCCTACAATATAATCCAAATGTATTAATACAATCTTCAATAATGGAATACGCGACATCCTGTTTATTGTTTTTAGCTAAGTAATCTGATTAGCTTCACATTATATAAAACACTTACGAATTCAACGCCTTGGAAGTTGTTCAAAATGAAATGCTATATGAAAGAACCCCTTAAATCTTCTCTTAAAACGGTCTCATGGATTTGTTCTCCACATGTAGGCACTAACAAAATATGTGAAGTACATACGTTAGGTGAATTTAATGAGTTAGCAGTGGTTGAGTGGTGTGCAGATTAATATTAAGTATTATGTGGATGATGGACTTGTTATCAAACCCTACTGTTAAACGATATTACAAACAATCTGAACTTTAAATAAAACCTATGAGGATTACACTAGTGAACTATCTCAAAGACACACTACCAGCTTGTCACGTAAGATGACTTGATACACGGGTGAAAATACTCCAAAGCAGAGTTCCGAGAACATGCCGTCGATTACAAAGGGATTGCGTCACATATTTATATTGCCAAACGGAGATGACTAGAGATTAAACTGTTATAAGCACTTACAAACATGAATAATACCAGTCTACCTTGCCGTACTGTTGTTAACAAAAAAGAAAACAGTTAGCATTCGGGGGATAGTTTACCATACGAAATCTTTATTACAATGTGTCAAGTCGCAAAACGTGTTCGAAAGTCATGGTTGCAACTAAAGTGACTGTTGTTTCGCAAAGAAGGCGCTTGAATGGATCAAGAATTTGGAATTTACAGTCCGCGTATAACTGCGATATCTGATCGCATATGTAACTGGTGAAATAATATTTTCGACAGGTTCAATCCACAAAGAGGTGTCGTTTGCGAAAATAATTGTTATTGATGAACCTGACAACAAGGGATATATTAGAGAAAAACCGGATTCTTATTTACATGTTGAGGATCATTATTTCATATTTATTAATTTTATAGCAGACTTTGGTGACACAACGATCTCTAAGTGTTTGAAACACTTTATTGCTGTTCAGATGAATACATTGTATGTTGAGCAGAAACTGCTCCGACTGTCTGAAAAAATCAATAGTCCTACTGATAGACATATAATTTCCACCATTATTTCCTGCAATACCTAAGTAACTGAATAGCCGGTAGTTTGGAATTTCTCAGTAATTACAGCACTCACCAGAAAAATCAACAAATGTGTGACTAAAAACGACATACAACTGCTTCCAGCGTTCACTAAGATCACCCTTACTTTACCAATGAATGTAAGAAGTGTACGTCATTCGTGTTTGTAAAATTCCTGCTTCCCTTCCTCGTTGAAAGTTCTTAAATTCTGTTCTAGTAATACTCAAGTGGCAAAACTTTGATCGGGAAATCGGGTCCAGATCTACAGAAGTCATGCTGAAACTACTTGATGCTATGGTACGGCTAGTATCCACAAGTAGGAGACACTAAACTAATGCAGAAATTTTACTTGGCCACAACAAACAAAGAAACGAACGACAGCTGTAGCGGTCCATCAATAATAATATTTTGAAGATTATCCAGTGTTTACTAACACACGTATACCAGAAAATCAACGCAGCATACTGCCTAACGTTCCACACCGTGCTCTTCAAATACAGAATTTTCTCTGTTACTTTGGCCCTTTAAGGCCGCGTCAAGTAAGCTGGGGTAATTTTAAAATGAAGTGAATTTAAACTTGGACTTTCGATCGTACAGAGATGCTGGTATGTTCTAATATTCAGTATCTTAGAGTCCCCGTATAATGTTGAGACCCCAGCCGAGTCACCCGAAAGTTGGGTCACTGAATAGTGAATGGTTTGCCGACCAAAGTCGAGGGCAGACTTGTGGAATCATGGTCTACTTTGATATTAGTACTGCTCCAATAATAGACCTAATTCTAAAATTGTAGATTTGTCATGATGTAACTGCCTAATCTATAAGATCTCACGTGGAGGTCACATCATTGTCTGCCCTGATTCATTGCGTTGTAACAATCATCAATACATGAGGAACACACGTAGATTAGAGACAGAACAGTATATTTAATATGGATAAAAATAATGCTATATAAGACCACGCCTGCAAGGCCAAGCCACGTCATCCGATCAATTCGAATTGATTCAATTTATTCCTCCCGCCTCCCCATCGTTGGGTTTTTCTCCGTGTTAAATGTTGGGTGTCTAGTTCCCACATTGTCTCGTTTAAGGGCCCAGTCAACAACACACCATAGATTGAGATCATGAATCATTTGATGTTAGACCACCGTTGGATAACTGGAAACACTGGATGGCCGTTTCGTCCTAGCATGAGACTCCTCTGCAGTGCGCATCCGTGATCCCGCTCCCCGCGAGATTCAAACCCAGGACCTATCGGTCTCGCGCCAGGCGTTTAACCAACTAGACCACTGAGCGGACATCCAATGATGTTAGTGTCTAACAACAACCAATCATGAAATTGCGCGACCAACTTCCATTGTACTGAGGTAGATACCTGTCTCTATCCGACACGGACTAGCTCCACTGGTCACAGCTCCTCACTAGAACTCCGAGAATTCCCTCACGAAGCCACATGCGCCCACTAGTGACTAGCTTCGTGAGGGAATTCTCGGAGTTCTAGTGAGGAGCTGTGACCAGTGGAGCTAGTCCGTGTCGGATAGAGACAGGTATCTACCTCAGTACAATGGAAGTTGGTCGCGCAATTTCATGATTGGTTGTTGTTAGACACTAACATCATTGGATGTCCGCTCAGTGGTCTAGTTGGTTAAACACTCAGTTATGAGCACTACTTTGTTTCAACTTCAGCATCAATTCTTTTCAGTGAGATCAGGGAGTACGGTGTTATTCGCCTAAACTATTCAAGCATTCAGTGGGGTCAAACCACTGTGAGCCTAAACGCCCTTCAAACTTTTCCAAGACCTTAGACAAGGTGGGGAGATAACTTCAATCCACCCATGTCTGTAGGGCAGAACATTTTGTTTAATTACGGCTCCTTATGGTTTAGTGGGATGTCACGGACTTATGGTATTGAAGCTGATTTATCACGCAAAATACCTCTTTAAATCGTGTTACGAACGTTGAATTGGTTTCACTTCCTACTCAGAAATCCTATTACAAGCAAACTAGACAATTCGCTAATATACGAAGCCTACTCAAGACCCTATAAAACCTGGAAAAAAAACAAATAAAAAAAAACGAGAGGGGCTCTAATAGCTTCGATAATAAAAGGAAGATAGCCAGTTGTATATCACAATACTGTTTCTAGCACTATATTTTATTTTATAATCACACATAATCTTATACTCTCAGCTGTTTTCCGAATCGTCTCCATTTGTCAGTTGTATGTCCACTCACACCTTGCTAAAGCTTATTTTCTTTAACCTATTAAAATGCTCTTTCTTAACAAATACCTTAATAAAAGAAAATTAGACTGAGTAATCATACCTTAAACATTCCTACATGAATATTGGCTACTCTGCCTCTCGTGTTTTCTTTTACTTGCTCCCTCTTTCAGCCCCCTTGATATATGGAACAGGTTACTTCATCCTGCACCATCCTTAAAGCCTTGGATATCCCAAAGGGACATAAGATTGCGATTTCTAGAAGCTCATACCTTCAATGGACCTATTCTTGACCATCAGTCGCACATTCGCAACGCAACTCTCGTGAAGCGCGCCAACTGTAGAACTGATTAGAACAATCTACATTCATGTCTTATAAATTTTCAACCCAGCTATGTAATTTAATGCAGTGTATATTGTATCATTTGTATCAATTTGATCTTGCCTGTAAACTGGCATGCCTCATGTAACAAACTGTTATTTGAGAATAAATTATTATTATTATTATTATTATTATAAAATCAGTCGTCGAATTCCTTACTGGTAACTAATATCGATGAATATTGTGATGTGGTGTCGGGTCGTGATTGACTATGAACACCACTACAAGGAAACGCCTTCCAAACAAATCAGAAGGCGAAGATGGGGCGTAACCAGATTTATTTCGTTGGCGATCTCGGGGTATCGAACGAATACCCAGATCGTGCAAGAAGGAGTACAAGTGGAATCGTCGGGCAGGAGTACGAACGTACGAGGTCACAATCATAAATGCTGAGTAACTCTCGATTAAATTGGATTTGACAACTCGTCTCCTTCACTGAAAGTCACCTCGTTTTGCTTTTCTCTTTCCTTCATGCTTTCTCTATTTCGTTACCTTGATTGTCTGTTCAGATCAATGGGTGTACGAAATATAAGTACACAAACTTGATTCTTGCATCTGAATTACTTAATTCCGTTACTCAGTAATGAGAATTAGGCCGATAATTACGTACGAGAGTACATGGAATGCATATTTCAGTAACAATCATTTATTAAGTTATCGAACGACCCAACTAGAGTCAGATATCAGAGCCACTAAACTTATAATTATATCAGAAGCCCTTATGGAAGTTTAAAGGCAGATTTTGAGAAACAGTGACCCCATTTACACCATTCAGCGTTTTATATTTGGTAGGATAGAGCGTTTCGTTGTCGCGGTGAAAACGTCAAGTACGCTACGATCAAGTTCTAAGTCATAGATGGTTGATAAGGACGAAGTTTCAGCTACCCAGGATATAGAAACGCATCATGACAGCAAGCACAAGAAGAAACGCACTAAATTGATAGGTGGTTTAATGGGGTTCGGCTTTTCACTTTAGCATTTAGATTTGACACTTAAAGAACTTCCTCAAAATGCTTCAAGCGATGTCAAGTTTGAATATATATGTCAGAAATACTATGAACTTTATCAAAACCAGAAAGAAAACTCCTCAAAAAACAAACAGTTTGAGCAGAGTATACAACAGGTAGGTTAGGTTGTTCACTTGACACAAACTGCCTGTTAAATTTAACTGTAGTTACCTAAGTAGCATAAGCTATCACTTATTGATAGGGTGAGACTTTTTGCGCTATGTGCACAATGTCAATATGCTGACACTGTTGCAGATATATTTTGTGCACTTTAAAGTTTCCCAATATGGATTAGTACTTCTGGCGAGACTATAATCTGTTGACGAGTCAATCAAATTCAGGACTTTAAGTCTTGGATTTTAGCACGGAATTCACTCATCCAATAGGCCAAATTGTATTCTGGCATCGTGACTGATGTCGGTCCGTGATAAACTTAGATCTAATTCTCAGCTCTAACGTCCACATTTACACTAATCCTAATTCCTCACAATAATATATAACTCTCACTTAACCCCAATAAGGTGGACGTTTTCAAATCTCTTTTAGCATTATTAAAAGGTCGTCCGTAAATTATATTCTCATCAACACTTATATGCTAAAACTTACGTGGTATGCGAAGTAGTTTTCTCGGCGAGACTATAATTTATGGATGAGCCAACAAGGTATATGATAATAGGTCCCGGATATTGGCGCGAAATTCACTCATCCAATTTGGCTAAATAGTTTTGGGACTATAGCTGATGTCGGGTCGTGATGGAAACCCGAAATCTAATTCCTAACGTTAATCATCAACTGTAAATAATAATTCTCATTCCGCACACAGGTTTAGAACCCTCATTTGGTCCTAGATATTAGGTGGACATTCAAGGTCAGTCTAGCTTAGCTCAGAGGTCGTCCATAAGTTATAATCTCACTGTTTCCTCCTAAGTAATAGAGGTTGGTGGCACTATACATTCTCCCCATAGCTTTTGTTGTGACCAAACTAAACAGTTATTAATGTATTGCCATATCCCGACCTTCTGGAACCCATGAGTTTGAACTCACTTAGAGTGTTTATTAGTACGATCTCGTAATTTAAGTGAACTATAATGTATTTATTATAACGACAAAATGAATCTCTGCATTAATAATCTTCATAAGTTTGCGACAAATTTACTCTAACGTCAAATATCTTGGACGTTATTTAGCGAATATTAGTGTGCATTTCTTTTGATAGATCGGTTTTAAATTACGGAATATAGATCATTTATTGTTTGTTCAGTTGACAGTTATATCATGGACTGAGTTTAAATTTCTAGCTTTTTGAAACTAAGGAAATTTGGTTTATTTGTCAATTCACTACCCTTCAATGCTTCTATCAGCCTATATATCTGAACAAGCACGTTTACATCGTTAGATATACAGTTCATGTCAATACTACTAAATAGTATGTAGCTATTTCTGTTGGAGAGATCCAAAATGTTCCTCGAAAAAGTTCAGAGGGGTCCTGAAAACGCTGGAAATTTTTTAACCAATCAGCGTTGAATAGAAGTATTTCAGAAGCATCTAAAAAGTGGGGATCCATGTGTCACATTTGTAGTTGGATACTAACCTAACCTGCTACCATGTTTAATATGGTTCCAGAACCCTCCAGAAGCATAAGACAATCTGAAATACTATAAATACTCTCGATTTTCTGTATATGGACGAACCTTAAAATAAAGCGTTCTTTTAACACTTCACGCATTTTTGAGCGTTCAACTAGAGGAATTATCAATTTGCCGAACTAATCTTGTCAGCCTATGTTTCATGTCAATTTAGGGAGTGTTTAGGGATATGTAGTGCTTGGTCTCCAACTCGGACGACAAAGGCTTGTGTTATTATCAGTTGGTTTGTTGCTTTCACCTAATATCGTGCACTTGGCATTGGCATTACTTATTCGGTCATTCAACCATATATAACATATATGGTTAGAAGGTGGACATCTTGCTCTTGTGTATGTTCAAAAACCTGCCAAAAGTGAATATTTGACCTGCATGTTCATGTCCAGGTTTGAAATGAGTCTAGTTTGGTGTTTCTGTACTCCGATTAAACGTTAGATGGTTTCATATTCTAACTTCTCGGATAATTTTAGTCAAACTGATCCCTCTGTATCTACTACGGGAAGATTTCAGTTCTTTCTTATGAACTATGATGATCAGTGTTTACATCTAGTGTGACGTAATCATATGCAGCTCCCAGAATTTAGCTAATACCTTAATTATTGTTACTGCTGAAACTAAACTACTGTCTTTAAAAATTTATGAAAATAGTTCATCAAGCCTAGCTACTCTTTGTCTTAAGTCAGTTATGCTTCCCCTTCGTAGAGACTTAAAATCATGATATCAACCTCTAGATCAGGTTGCTGAGGAGTAGTAAATAGTTGAGGAATAACCAAAGTATAGTCTAACTGGCTCTTAAGTTGTTTTATTCATCTTATCGGTTACCTAGTCTAATAGTAAACCACGATCAAACTTTTTTGTTCATAAACTTATAATTTATTACGTATTTCCATACTGAACTATTTTTTCACAACCTAATTATGATTGTCAAATTAATCATTTTTCTTAATATGATGAGCAAAGACTTAATTGATCAAAGCTCAATTGACGTGTATAATTGTTTAGTTTTCCAAATCGTCTCTGTTATATGACCGCATTTTATAAAGAATTAATCATATAAGTTAAAATATTATGGATTTTATGTAAATCTATGTGCATACAATAAGTTATCGGCCAATTACTACCAAATGCTACTCAGCTTAACGTATTCAGATCTGATTGTTAATCAGCATAAATCATACGCAGATTAGTGTAATCAGATATATATTTTGATTTATTTTATCGTCTTCGTGTTCTTAATTACATCGTACTATTTGTAAATTCAAGTAGTCAGTACCAGTTATCTGAGATTACAGTAAGTATCGTCGATCTATTTTGGAACAGTCAATAAAATCTTCACTAATATTCGTGTTCTTGCTTGTATTGTGGAAATCACAATGTGATTTGTTTTAGTGGAAGTGAAATATGATTGGTCTCTGAGTGTGGACAACCAGAGACAGCCTACTGACTATTAAATATATAATTTCCTTTCTTCTCATTGATTTCCACTCGGACTCACTGAAACTGATTGTTTGTTAGTGTGTTGAATGAAGTATTATCTAGTATGTATTCTGGGTCGTGGATCTTAATTCTAATATAACGTGACTAGCCTCATTATCGTATTAACATATTATCATAGTATACCCAAGAATGAGAGAAAAAGAAATATTTTAAGCAATCCGTCATATCACAATGGTTCCCAGTTTTAAGTATGACAGCACTTTGACGGTTACAACACGTCTGATATAACAATTTTCTATTTGACTTAAATGATAATGTAATTCATTTGCCATTTGACTTGAATATAAATTTTAAAACTATTCCTATGCATTGCTTATATATATGTATTTCCATTTAAGGTGCGTGTTGAACGTGATCAACTCCAGAATGAACGTAATCGTCTAATTCTACAAAAGGATAAACTTGAAACTTTATGTCGTGAATTACAAAAACAAAATAAAATCATTCAGGTTGGAATTTTGTTTATTTTTTTTCTTTTTAGTTAATCATTTTTACTAAAGTAAAATTTTCTTTATTGAAGGTAATTAAAATTCTGTAATATTGAAAATCTCAGTTTTATTTAGTTGTAAACTTTTTTTTCAGTTTGTTTACTTTCATGATCAGAAGTAGGACTTTCAGATTTTACATAAGATATTGATTATTATCATTTAGATTTGTTAAGTGATCTAAATTAACTCAGTATGAAGTATAGTTGTCTTGTAGTTCTAATGTTAGATCTTATTATGTAATATTTGGTTTTACCTTAAAGTCAGTCAGGTACAATGTAGGATCAGGCACATGTATGCATCGGTCCAAGTTGCCATACTTTATTGGCACAATATGATGAGCATATGCTAGCGGAATATAGATTGGATTAAAACACCTTCTGTGCAGGATCATGTTGGAGCACGCTAATTGGCTATTTTTTTATCCAATCTGCGCTAGCGGATACTTGGAGAAAACTCTAGAATTTTCTCATGTAGAGATTTTAAGTATACTAACGTTTCTCTTATTGTGTGTATAAAGTAATTTTAATCTCATGGTTTGAGGGAACAAAAAGAGTGTATACTTCTACGTCATTGTGATCGATTCTGAGCCATGTTACTCCGAGTTTCCCAACTACTGGTTACGGTATTCGCGCGGATCCTAACCAAGTAGTCTGTATCTACCAACATGGCTCAGATCAGAAGTTAGTGACTTTATGACCTGATGCCACGTTTTGGTTTGGCCACTCCTTACTTTCCCCTACCTTAAAATAAGAAAGAAATAGCTGATTGTATGTATTTGTCAATCAGTATGGCACTAAACAGTGTTACATGAATAATTCTATGAGTTCTTATTAATATTAAGAAAGTTAAATCTTAAAAATTAAACTGTACAAACACATACATGGATGTAGTTTATTGTTTTGTTATGAAAACTGATTGATCGAATTTCCAGATTAGTAATGAGTTAAAATAACTTATGAAATATATCATGGTTGTTGTTGCTTGTACTCTATGCATCTTTTCACATCATTAATGTTTGACTGATTTTGGTTGTAAGTATATCAAAAATAATGCAAACAATACTGTTATGGATGCAGAATATACGATGATAAATCTAAAGGCAGCTGCCATACTACGTGTAATAGTTCCATTCACTTCTAGCTCCTCTCTCCAGCTACTCCAAAAGAATGACCTTGTGAAGAGGATTTATTGAATAAAATCAAAGCAGACTGAATGTACATACAAGCTAATTTAGTTATATCCCAATTGAATAATGATTGATTACATAGTTTTATTAAATGAATGATTATCACTAAATACATAATTATAATGAACTCTTGATTACAAGGAAAATGTATTGAGAATGAAGTATTTTATTTATTTATTTATTTATTTGAACACATGAATATTGGTACAGAAGAGCGCCAATATATATGCGCCACACATTGAGAATGAAGTAACTAAATACAACTGGCATACACTGAAAGTTTATTAAAAGAAACCAACAAAATGTGTTGAAATTGACTGAAGGAAAATTATTGTACATTTTGAAGCAATGGCTTAATACATAATATAGCTCACCAATTACAGATTCGTATGTGTCAAAGGGCTCGTGGTATTACTCAGCTTTTCAAACTGAGAGAGGTGGAACGGGACTCGAATCTGTAACCTAGTAGTTGAAAGTAGAATCCCTCAATCACTAAGTCACTTTAATTTCCTATCGTTAACTCATAAATTCGAACCTCATTTGACCTCTTTCGTTTCACGTTTATTTGGGTAGTATCATTAAGCGGAATGTATCTTGTTATATAACTTGATAGAGACCTTTATGCCTTACAATCTAAGGCACAACAATACAATTTGCAAACCCTAATGTCCCAATGAATCAGGTATTCATCGGAACAATAGATCTTAAATAGAAGGGAATATATGTGCTGGTTTTCCATAGTCCTCAGTAGCATAAATGATACTATGTTTGTAGGTGCAGCCTGCGTGGTCGTGGTTAACGCGATTATCGTGACTAACAGTTAGAGACATCTGCTGACAAGGATCAGAGTCGGTCTCAATCACATATTACTTTAGATAGCGACTTTCAAAATCCCGTTACAATTTCTATTATATGAATTGATTCTTCCTTCTCAAATCATATCCTTTACAAAATATATATAAGTTTTCTACAAACTTCAACTCTTGAGGTACATGTAGTGGTTAACGCGCCTGTATATTTGGATGCGGCATTAATTCTTGCATTAACTAGGGAGGCATTGATCACAGCATATGACATTGAAAATGATACCTGGCAACTGTGGCTATCAACAATAGAACAGGGAGACTAAGAGTACAAAAATATGGAAGCTGTTGAGTTTTAACAAAGATTCAAGAAAGTGACTGTTACAAGTGTTTAGAGAATTTAACTGTAATAATAAATGGAGTGAATGTTACTAGTTTAGGTAAATACTTAAATATATTATTTGGTTACAAATATACGTTATACGCTGTATGTCCAAACTTTACAAGAAATGAAACGGGTTACTGAATATTAGTAAGTAGTATGGAGTAATACACAAAAGTTGTGAAAAAGTCTTCTACTGTTTTAAATTTGTATCCTTATTATTTCAGGAAGAGAGCTTGTCACGTGCACGTATTGAAGATGAAAAACGTCGGGAAGTTTCAGATCATTTTCAAACGAGTATAACAAGTATCCAAAATCAGTTATGTGAATATCAGTCGAAAAATGTGGAATTACGCAAAGAGAATCAAGAATTAGCTGATAAATTGGGTGAATTTATTAAACAGCATGAGAAACGTGAAGAACATGTAGATAAGGTTAGTCTGTCTAGTGGTCTGCATGACTAATCAGTATTATGCCTTAAGTAATCTATTTCATTTACGTTCTGTTTTCCATCCCCTTTTTCATCGGATTTCACCAATTCGAAAATTTTTGAGTTAGCGGAAGGGATTATGAAAATGCAGGCCTAATATCTAGGTTACAATCATCACACATTAGTTTCAGTTGTCACATCGTTTAAAGCAAGAGAACACCATACTGCTGTTTCCATCTAGTTGAGATTATACAATCGGATAATTGAATTGGGAATTCGTCGCAATAGGAAAAAGTACTGTATTCGATCTCTAGTGGGGACGTGGTTGCGCACTTCTCCCAACCCCTATATTAAGATAAAATACTTGTTTTAGTACTCCTTGGTTTTAGAAGGTATTCTAATTGAAGCCGATCTGTGGTGAATTCAACCCACAAAAGTTTTCAAATCGATCAAAATGAATTCTTCTTTAACTGCCTTGTTTTTCTATCATATGGATATGTATGTATAAAATGCCTCAGTCACAGTTTTTCTAGGATTGCTATATCCGTTAGGGTAAGAGTAAGCTGGGAAAAGATTAGGAACAGCCAGAATAAGACATAGTCTCAAATTATAAAGTTATTAACCATTAATCTAAGCCATGTAGGAAAGTAGTGAACTCCATTTTCGGTGTTATCAAGATAATTATATTTCATACTCAAAGCTTCTAGGTTCCTATTAACTCAAAATTAGAAGTTGCATGGCTACAGTCTTTTCCATTCACTATTTTGTTCCAGATTAGTTTCAATCACTTTCCTCTCGGTTTGCGTTGACAAACATTTTTGGTAGGTCGTATGTTATTGAATTGTCTGGTTGAAATTGGCTTCTAATCAACAAAGCTTAAGAATACGTGGTGTGTAAGGGATTTTCTTCTCAATCGAGAGCTCAGGTTTTGTATATGAAAACCGTCGAAACTCAACAAAAAGCTAAGTAGTTGCACCATGTATACCTTAACAGCTTTATTCAAAACAAGTAGTTAAATCAGTTTGCAACAAATTTATATGAGACTAACATACTAACATTAGGATCAGGCCCAGTTACTTCAAAGTATTAAAATCCTCCTTATGGAGTCAAATTACACTTTGCATAATAGAGACTTGAATATCTCCTTCGGCAGGTAGTTTAACTTTTGTCCGATAACTTTAGTCTACTGACACAATAATGTAGGTGATAAGTATAGGGTTTTTGCATGCAGTTTGGATTTATACTCAGTTCGCTTGAGACCATTTGCCAATACTACCCAGCTGCTCAAATCTAAATGTTTGATGTAGAGCTTCAAGATATATCATATTACCCATAGTAAATTAAAACGCTTGTCTCAATACACGCACACATACATGTATATATTCCTTATCATACCCCATATTTTCACTCATTCTTACAGCTTATTGAAACACGTAGTTTAGAATTGAAATTATCTGAAGCAAAATTAAACAAAGCGCACTGTTTACTGGATCAGGAAAAAGCGAAAAGTCAACAGAAAATTCTTGCATTAGAAGAGGAAGTGAAATATTTGAAGAATCGTTTAGAAATTCAAAAAACCATCGAAGACAAACTAAAAGAACAGGTAGAAAATGTGTTATTTTTTATGATATTCTTGACTCTATGTCTTTCTCTCTTTTAAGTTGCCAATATTCTTAAAGAAAGATACCAATTACGGTGTGGAGTTCTACATGAAGCTGTCTTGAAAGTCACTCATAGTCCAAATAGCTCATTAGTTATGTCTCAAACTGTGAAACTAGGCTATTGGAGTTTAGGTACCACAGAAATTATCAACCCACCCGAAATTGTGGGTACGCCCTCCTAATCAAGACAATTTAAATAGCTATTTCTCACTATTAAAATTTGGTCTAATTAGTAGATTTGAGCTACGCGATTTGTTTATTGTTTAATTATATTATGTAGTTAACTACCCATACACTCAGGCAATTTGGTAAAGGGGAATTTAGGATGTTTAAATCTCTCAAGAGCGGCTTCTATCTGACTGAAGAACTCAGTTAAATTTCAATAATCCACTTTATCTGGAATTGTTTCAATTGAAAAGTCATAAATTGTTACTAAAAATTGACTACCTAATTATTGAAACCAAGTTACTTGAATGCATAAAACTCTTTGTGTTACGTAGCTATAAAAAAGTCACTTCATATGTTGACCTGAACTGGGTTTTTTAAATAATAGACCGGTCTTAGCTTGCAATAGAATCCAGGATGCACACATTTCGTCTTGTCCTGGACATGTCATCTAGATGTACCTCCATCGTAGTATTGATGTTCACACTATAACATACAGCCCAATACATTTCGCTTCTAAAATCAACATGTTATCCACTGATTAATCAAGTCTAAATAGTCACTAACTTGTTCAATGAGTATGTAGTTTATATCATTATTGATAAGCGTTTGAATTATCCTGTTGTTGCTATCCAGCACCAAATCTCAGTCGCCGTCGTTCACATATGCCACAATGTTAACACAAACACTAGGATACAGGTATACCCATCTGTGTAGACTTAAACGGGAAGAAACGTGCGTTTTATATTCCACTGCTAATTAAAATCTATTTCAGATCTACAAAAGATTCCAGTATAAGTCAACAAAATTTGATCGAAAATTCAGTTCTGATAACCAACAATGAGATAATAATTCAAAACTCCTACTAGTAATGATTACTTTTCGTTGCTTAGAACAACAATACTCTAGTCGGTATTTTTTTCTATCTTGATATTTGAGTTTCGGCACTGACCAATAGTAATTGCTAATTACAAAACAGTTGAACTATTCTATTACCCACTCGATAAGTGAAGCTTGGACACAACACTTCAATATTAATCTATCAACATAGAAATAAGGTGAAAGTCTAGTAAAACTTGATATTTATACAGAACGATTGAGGACAGTACAACTCAGTACGAAGACATGACTATGAGCACACAGAAAATTATTAAAAAAAACTAAATGTAACATGCTGTGATAACCAATCAGTAAAGAGCAAAAGTCATGCACAAAATTTAATCATTAAAAAAAAGCACACTTGCGATGATTGTTACTCGTATGATTTTAACATTGATTAATACATATTGAATAATCTTGTGAGATTAATTGCTTTAACAGTATTATACCATCTGAATGGATGTTGAGATCTTGACAATTTTAGCCAATAAGAAGAGATAATCAGGATAAATGAATGATTCATTATGTATCAACAATGAGTATTAAACTTTATAAACTATCATTTTCAAATGAATTCGTCTTCTTCTTCATCATCATTAGTGTCTACATTTATAAATCTAAAATTAATATTACATATCTTGATGTTAATTACTTACTTACTTACGCCTGTTACTCCTAATGGAGCATAGGCCGACGACCAGCATTCTCCAACCCACTCTGTCCTGGGCCTTCTTTTCTAGTCCCATCCAATTCTTGTTCATTTTTCTCATGTCTATTTCCATTTCCCGGCGTAATGTGTTCTTTGGTCTTCCTCTTTTCCTTTGGCCTTGGAGATTCCATGTGAGGGCTTGTCTTGTGACGCAGTTGGATGCTTTCCTCAATGTGTGTCCTATCCACTTCCAGCGCTTCTTCCTGTTTTCTTACTCCGCTGGGATCTGGTTTGTTCTCTCCCACAGTAGGTTGTTGCTAATAATGTCCGGCCAACGGATCCGAAGTTACAATTGATAAAATATCAAAGTTCAGTCAGTTAGTCAGCTACAACGTAGGATTAGGCACACATGTGCATCGCTCCAAGTTGCCATACTGCATTAGCACAACAAGATGAACACCGGAGTCATAGAAGTATTTAATTCAGTGGTGGTAATATATAAAAGAAGGATTGTGTATAACGATATAATACAGGAAGAAAGAATTAGTTCGTAGAAGCAAAGATATGAAGCGATTTTAATCTCACGGTTTGAGGGAAGACAGAGTGTTTATACACGGACGCCATTCTGATTGATTGTGAGCCATGTCACCCACAGTCTCCAACCATTGGTTATGATATTCGCGCGGACCCTAACCAAGTAGTCTGTATCTACCAACATGGTTCAGATGAATTCATTCAGATTCTGCATTGAAAATAACAAATTTCACGTTGATTAAGTTGTAACTACTACAAATTACTAATAAAAACTAACATGGTTAATAATATTAAGAAAGAGATATAAATGGAAGGTACGAAAAAAATTTTATGCCCTAAGGTAATGATTTCTAATCAATAAACTGAAATTGTATGTAAACAAAAATTATTTAATACAAATTAGGAATTATTGTGTCGTAGCTGTTGCGGTAATAATAATGACATCAAAAATCATTATGAATAGGAGTCTTGCTCCCAAATGGATGAGGTTGGGGAGAGTTAGTTCTACCTCTCGAAATGCTCTCACATGGCCACGCGTATACTGACACTGCCAGGGATGTCCTACTCACTGCCCTCTCGCGTCGAGGGTGCTTACGAAATCGAGAGGATGAAAAGCGAATATCCGGCGCTTTAACCGGGGCGGTGGATATGGAGGATTCACCTAGGGGGGTTGGAGAACCTTGTTTCCAAACCAAATGATGCATATGGGCTCCAGTGTCCTAAGGGAACAAATGGCGTGTGGACCAATTATTTGTGATTGGCTACCATGGAACTGGATCTCCTGACGTTTTTCCACTACCTTGTGGATCAGACCTTTAGGTCGAAGACTCTGGATGTGGCCCCCTAATAAAACCACCTGGTTCGGTATGGGCACTCGGGCAGTATTACAGCCCACACACAAATCAATTAGCTTGCGTGGCGGATATGTATCCAGTGCCTCTGCGTACCAATATTTATGTGTTCAAATAAATAAATGAGCTGTAGTAGTAATAATAATGACATTATAAATCATTATGAATAAGAGTCTTGTGTGAGATAAGAAAGATGAATGTAAAATTAAAGATAATAATATCATTGAAGACAGTGCAAACTATAATATGAAAAGAGGAAAGCAACAAAATTGGAACTAGAACTGAAACAATACTAATGTGAGCCGTGTTCATACAATCAGGTGGTATATATTCACTTGGTATTGTTTGTTTGAATCTTCTTGTTGATGCTTAGGACTGCGCTTGATCAGTCTCTTATTAGCAAATGTGCATACTGTGCGTATTGCCTCAATATTGCCTTAAGTTACAAGCATTATAAGAAAATATAGATGATGGATAGCAATGGAACCAGGGCGCGCGTTTCGTCTTATTTGGAACTCGTCAGCTGAATGTACCTCCATCTCAGAGTTAATGTTCACTCCGGGCCGAGTTCCAAATAGAACGAAACGCACGTCCTGGATTTCACTGCTAGCCACCATCCATCTCTGCTTACAGGTCGTATATAGTTCTATTTTTATATACATAGGTTGTTATGAATTGATGCGATTTGTCTCAACTATATATAGAATTAATGTAATTTTGCACTTTTTTGGATAGATTATTAAGAACTCGAAATCTTCCTTTTTACTGTTATATGCCCTAATCAATAAAATGGAAAAAAGTATCATCTTTAGTAGATTTCTTTACACTTTTTTCTAACTTTCTCGATACATGTTAACGAGTGAATAAAGTTAAGGACATATAAGTATGGTCATTACAACCAAGTTTTACAAGTACAATGAAATAGATTAATATACATAGACAGATTCATCATTACTTAGTTAGTTTTATTCTCAAGAATCTTTACTAATTTATTTATTCATTCTTTTACATACTATACTTTTGTGTCCTATTCTATTCATCATCATCATTGTTGTTGTTGTCGTTGCGTAACTCTCATTTCATCCATTCATACATACAGATTGTATTCTATAAAGAGAAATATCAATCATTCAATAAAACAATGTCAGATAGTCGGAAAATGTTTGATGCTGCTAAAGAGGAAATGGAGAAGGTGAGAAAAATGTATTTTTTTCAGTATATATATATATATATATATATATATATATATATATATATATATATATATATATATATATCAGAAGGGTTTTGCGGATATTATAGTAATTTCAATGGTTGAGATCGTGAGTCGATTGAAGCTAGACCACCATGGAAAACCTGGAAGCACTGGACGGCTGTTCTGTTATATTGTGGGACCCCTCAGCAGTGCACACCCACGACCTCGCCCCGCGAGATTCGAACCCAGGACCTATCAGTCTCGCGCGTGAACGCGAGGCGAGGTCGTGGATGTGCACTGCTGAGGAGTCCCACTATATATATATATATATATATATATATATATCTTTTAAGGAAGTAAGCCAATCAGTAAGTGGTTTGTGTTTCATACCTTGCAAATGAAGTAACTTTTTGGCCAATCATATTTATCCGTCATTTTACCGATTGCTGATTGGTTTACTGTACATATATATGTATAGTCTAAAAATTGTAACATGATATCTAAATTGAATAAACAATATTCTTTGCAATAAATTCATTTCGGGTTCTCTCTACAGTTATAAATTCAAAAAAAAACCGCTGGATCGGTAGTAAATACATTTCTTAGGATTTTTCAGTAAAATAGAACAAGGTTGTTCGTGGTTTCAACTGTAAAAGTACTACAATCACCACAAATTCTCATATGGTGGAGAAGATTTATAGCTCAGGTGGATGATTTTGATGTAGTTTTGTTCTCTGAGCTGGATGGTCAAACCAGGAGAAATAACAAAACAAGACCAATAGTGAATGAAATTCAATGGACCAGTACTCCCTCGATTCTACGGCAGACCAAAAATATACAAAACCATCCAGCTCAGAGAACAAAACTCCAACAAATTTTCATATTGGTAACAATCATATATACACTAGTGACTAGCTTCAAGATGTAGATTCTGGAGTTTTAGTGAGTAGTTGTGATCATTGCAGTTCAATCCGTGTCGGATATGAGAAAGTTATCCACCTCATTCAATGGATAAAGGGTTTCTCAAGATCATGGGTCGATTGAAGTTAGATGTTAACATCTTTGGATGCCGGCCGACTCAGTGGTCTATAAGTTAAGTATTCGCGCGCGAGACCGAAGGTCCCGGGTTTGATTCCCGCATGCAGAGTTGTGGATGCGCACCTCTGAGGAGTCCAATACTAAGGCCAGACGACCGTTCAGTGCTTTCACGTTCCAACTGGTCGTCTAACTTTGATTGATTCATGATTTCAACTATGGAAATATTACAATCTTTACAAATCCTCCCACACTATAATTATAAATCTTTCATTGACTAATTTGATGTGGTGTTAGCATAAATAAGTTTATATGTGAAATTAAGTTGTAAAGTTACTTATGAAGGATAAATTATAATAACATAAGATGAAAGAAATAATGGTGTAATTACGCATCAAATCAAATGTTTAGTTACATATTACACAATGTACAAAGTGATATGAGTTTAGTATGAAATGGTAGGCCGGAATGAGTACTTACTAAATATTTGGCTTGTTTACAAGATGAGTATCAGTAATAACAATACCCACATTCTGATTCCGAGGAGATCCTTACAGACAGATAGAAAGTGTAGCAATGGTTTCACCCGTTTCTCATATTGTAGCAAGTTTATTCATGCATCCCTTAGAAATTAATGGGATCACAAAATGTGTTAATCCGTCTAAAGTTTGGTTACAGTATGTAGACTGCATTTTTGTCATCATTAAACGAAATGGCTTAGAATATATATTTTAAAATGTGAGGAATATATTGGATAGCATTAATCTAACCTCGGGGTCATGGTATCCACGAGTCAAAAACTAGCGTTCCTCAATTGTTTGATTGAAAGAAGATGTAATAAAAAGTTAAAAATCATTATATTCTGGAAATCATTACACTCTGAGACAGACTTAGATTATGGTTCAGCACATGCTAGTTGTACGAAGGCCACAGTAGTGGAAAATTTAGCTAACAGGATTAGTAATCTCATTATAGGGAAGGAAGACTAACGGACTGAATTGAATGTAATATTGTCGACACTTGGTACAGGCTATTACCGTAGAGATTTTTTAAAGAAGATTGTTTGAAATTGTTGTAACGGGTGGACTGCAGGTTAGATGCGCAGCGTATTTATCGATCGAACCAGTGACACGTAAAACATGTAAGGACGACCTAGAGACCCGATTAGCCCTGTTTCGCTGTCTATCCCAGCCAGTTGAGTCCAGAACGCAAGTCACAACCTCTGAGTTATGAATCGTTATATTTCAAACATACTCTGTTTATATACCAACCAAACAGACCACATCGTACCATAAAAATAGAAAACAACATCTGTACAATATTTAACGAGTGAAATAAATAATGGCCAATAGGGAATGTCTATTTAAAGTCCAAGGACATCATTAGACTTAACATGATAATGATTGGTATGTTTCTCTGCATCCCTAACAGAAATGAGTGGAAAACTAAATTATTGTGTATGCGTGACCAGTAGAGCTAATCCGTGTCGGGTGTGACGCAGTCACTCACCAGAGACAATGGAAGATAGTGGCACAATATCGTGGATCGGTTGAAGTTAGACATTAATACCTTTCGGTGTCGGCACAACGGTCTAGAAATTAAGCGTTCGTGCAAGTCCACTGCTTCCAAGTTTTTAACGATGGTCTAACATTGATCAATTCATAATCTAAATCAAAATTAAATTACGTAATAATTAGACTTTTTTTGATATTTCATTCCTAGCTTGGTAAACGTATTCAATTAAGTGAGAGTGAAGCCGTTGCATGGCAAGGTAAATGGGAAGTTAGTCAACGTAGTTTGTTGGAATTAGCTGAACAGCATAAAAAAGAAATGTCAGAATCATTGAATGCCAAGAAACAAGTAGAAAAACTTAGTGGATTATGTAGAGCTTTAAAAGATCAATTGAATGAATTAAGAAAACAACAACAATACCAGAAAGAATCACAAAACTTGGATGATAAACAAAATGAACAAGAACTGACCTCTGCTGTGTCTTCCACTACTTGTTGTTGTCGTGATCATCCGGGTGATGATCATCATCTTCATGAGGCAGAAAAGACAAAGGGAAAAACTGTTGAAAATTCAATGGAAGATTCTAATTTGATTCATCAAAATAATCATGATAATACTAATCTAAATTGTAGTACAATAAATCAATCAGATTTTCATGGTAATAATACACATAAAATGGATGGAAATGTTGAACTATCTACAGAAACTATGACGACAATTGGAAAGAATAGTTCCACACAGAATGAATCCACTTGTTCCTCGAATTCATTAATTCACTGTACAGATAGTATGAATAAATTAAAATTAGATTATAATATTACTGAAGATGGTAAGTTGTTGACTAGTTGTAGTAATCAATTGTGTTTTTATTTAACGTAATATTAATATTAGTGATAAAAATGACTCGATTGTTAGTCAGTTTTTGGTCGATAGCTCCTATGTATTAGAAAAAACCTAACGTAAAATATGGCACAGTTAAGTGAGTTAATCTCGTGTGCTGTTAGATATATGAGGGTAATTGTCACTTGCCAGTTCCCTGCACCTTGGAGAGATAGTTCTTCTTAAGGTCAGTTGGTCAGTCAGTCAAATGGAAAGTATAACTTGGTACGTATGTACACCGGTTTAAGTTGGCGTACCGTCTTAGCACAGCGAGAGGAAATTCCTTTTTCTTAAGGCGCTTTTAAAATATACTGGATTAATGATTATCTTAGATAAATTGCAGCGTAACTACAGATCTAAAAAAACGATCACTTGAAGGCAGTCATACAAGGACTCTTCTTTAATAGTTTTGGATGAGTTAGGTCTGTACTTCAGAAAGCCTTGCATCTGGAGAGAGAAATCCATGAGGCGATTTAAGGTGTGCTATTTCAGGGTCAACGTTTTCTACCTCTCTACTTATGTTGTAGAAAAGCAACATTACTAGAGATTCTATTTGTTTGAAGAAAACTCTTTACTGCTATCACGTCTGAATACAGTCATCAGTATAAATTTATTCTTGGTACATAACTTGAATTCACGATCCAAGGGAAAGAAAGAAGTGAATACATGTACATCACTGTAATTCATTTTGAGCCGTCACCCATCGTCTCCAGCTAATGGTCACAATGATCACACAGATCACAATCAGACAATCTGCACCTTATTATTTATTTATTTGAACACATAGATATTGGTACAAGAAGACATCAAATACATATGCGCCACACAAATCTCATTTGATATGTGTGAGAGCTGTGATACTGCCTAGGTGCTCAAACCGGAGCAGGTGGTTTTATTAGGGGGCCACACCCAGAGCCTTCGACCTAAAAGTCTGATCCACAAGGCAGTTGAGTAACGAAGGAGATGCAGTCCCATGGTAGCCGGTGACCAACGATTGGTTCGTACGCCATTGATTCCTTCAGGATCTTGGAGCCCATGTTCACCATTGGTTTGGAATCAGAGTTTTCCAACTCCTCCAGGTGGATACTCCATATCCAACAACCCGGTTAAAGCGCCGAACGTTCGCTTCTTATCCTCTCAATTTCCAACACCAAATCTGCTATATTACAACAGGCCTCACCAAGGAATTAAATTCACACACATATTTCGTAGAAATACTTTATAAACAAATCAATTACTTCACATTTAAAAGCGTTTGAATCATTAGTTGTATGTATTATTGTCTGATCAAGATCAACCAGTAAAACAAGTTTTCGAGCAACCAATAAACTTTGTTCATCCTGTAAAGCGATTTCATCTCCAACTGTTTCACTGACATGAAGTTCTGTGATTCCATGCATCATTGGTATACTAGCACTAGCATCAGTAGTCCGTTCACCTGATATCCCTCCTTCTGCAAATCGGCACCGCATTCTGCACGCAAATCTTCCATTACAACGTGATGTGTGCATGGTAGGAAGTTGAATAAGCCACATCCAGGAACAACTATGGGACAACTATATAAGTAGTAAAAATTAGTTTTTAGAACTTTCGATATTATTGGTTTAAGAAACACGGGGGAAACGTATCAAAATTTAAACCACAATCACTTCAATGTTATTTTTCTAATTCGTCAAAAATATCCACCCAGAACTTGATTAAGAGAAAGCTTAAATTTATTGATTGGATTTGGAATGATTTAAACTGTTCTGTTGTTGATACTCTTGACAGGTGTATCTAGTTGACGAGTCCCAAGTAGAACGAAACCCACTTCTTGGATTTTGCTGTTAGCCACAATCTATCTATTCTACCTAAGCTTATCGTCACATTCTGCGTTCGTTTGATATGTATATACGTACTTCTTATACTGGAATCCAAACTGGTACTTGAATAAAATGACTAAGAATAACTAGGCAACTGTATTGGAAAAAGTGGTTTATAGTCTATACAACTCATTCAAGTTATATAATAATCAGATAAATGCAGAACGTAACATGTCTTTTTAACGAATTAACGCATTAACCCTATAAAAAATCCCATTTTAAACTGACTGCCTCCAAATGTCCTGGTGCGGCCGAGACTGGAGAGAGTCCACTCTCCCTCTCGAAATACTCTCACATGGCTACATGCATACAACCACTGCCAAGGAAGTCTTACTCACTACCCTCTCGCGGCAGGGTTGTTGTTTACGAGATTAAGAGGACGACAATCGAACGTCCGGCACTTTAACCGGGTTGGTGGGTATGGAGGGTCCACCTAGGGGAGTTAGAAAACTGATTTCAAACCAATAGTGCACATGGGCTCCAGGATCTTGAAGGAACCAATGGCGTATAAACCAATCGTTGGTCACCGGCTACCATGGGACTGCATCTCCTTCGTTACTCAACTGACTTGTGAATTAGATCCTTAGGTCGAAGGCTCTGGGTGTGGCCCCCTAATAAAACCACCTGCTTCGGTTTGGGCACCCGGACAGTATCCCAGCTTTCAGATCGATGGAATGATTTATGTTGCGCATATTTATTTGATGCCTCGTTGTACCAATGTTTATGTGTTTAAATAATAATAATAATAAGTTTAAGCTGATTAACTCTCATCAATTACTGTGCCAATTTTAACTTATACAATTTCTAATCAATATTGATCTCAATTTTTCAGCGACATCATCACGGAATTCTGAAAATCCATTCACTGAATAATGATAAATACACTACACTGGATGAGGGAAAACGAATAATTCATCTTACCTACTATTCGACGAAGTCAATTGTTTGAATAGAAGAAATCAAATCACAACAAAAACGAAGTGTTGATTTTCCCTCATACCTATGTGTGTGTGTGCGGACGCTTTCAAAATTACCTTCTCCCCCCCCCAAAAAAATAAACAAATAAACCCAGCTGTAGTTTTTTTTCTCATTTGTAACTTATCCAACATCTTTGCTTGTATTCCCTTACCCTTAATGCATTTCAATTACTTCTTGTATTCCCATTTACTTGTTTATCAACTAGTTCATTTCACACACTATCCAGAATGAAATGTCTTCCATATATTATTGATAAGTAGGTTTTGTATACTCTGACTGGGAACACTTTAAAAATCGATCCTCTTTTTTTTAAAAAATCCCCTGGTTACTTCAACTTTAACCGATTACTTTTGTTTACTTTAAATACATTTTAATTTTCAGTCACTTTTATTTCACATAAAATAGTTTCTATGATACACATAGCAACAAGAAGAAATCATAATACAGTAATAATAATAACATTGTTTAGGCTTCTTTTCAATCTCTTATTCATTCTTATCTTGTTTACTTCTCAATCATCTATGTGTTTACTACTTATTTAATTAATGTGCCTTATAAGTAGTAGATGTAACACCAGTAACATTAGTGTACATTATACTGTTGTTATTATCTGTTTTAGTTACAATAATGATGTAATCGACAACATATCTTTAGGTTGTTCGTCTCTTTTTCAAAGATAATATTTAACACTATTATTACTGTTATGATTAGTATTCTATATAAATGCTGTGTGCAAGAACTTTGATTAGTTTGTTGTGTTTTATACTGTCCATCCGTTACCAATCTTCCAGGACATATGCTCGCACACATACGCATTCCAACTTATTTAGCATTTTATTCATAGAAGGCTATAAGTGAAGTGTTTGTGTGTACGTGTTGGTTATTGGTAACACTTAGTATAGTTGTTTTTAGAAAGTGATTTTTTTCTCTTCTTTAAAACAAAGTTATCCATTCATCTCAGTGATGATACATTTTGCTTGTATTTACTATTGTTATGGTAAATAATATACATTTTTACCAAACAACAATTTTTAGTTTTCATTACAAACATCAACTTTAGGAAGCAGGTACATCCACCTGACGAGTTCTACATAGGATGGGACACGTATTTTGCATGCTGCTGCTAGCCATCATCCGACTCTGCTTATAATGCTTGTGACTTAATGGCAATATCGAACGAGTCCGCACAAGATACACTGACACCATAAGAGATTGATTAATCGCAGTTCTAACCATCTATGGGATGGTTCAAACGACCGACACAAACGAATACATAAATAAATTTTAGACTGCTGAACCGGCTTCCAACTGTTTTAAAGTCTACATTCAATCAATATTCACGATGTTGCTCAAGCCTCATCTATTATCTTCGATTGATAAATATCTCACATCCTACACGGATTAAACTCTACTGGTCGCTCCAGTCTTATTATCAGAAAGCTATTCAGTGATAATGATTGCATGAAGATCTTCACTGTATTACAAACAGGAAATAATAGTGAATATTTTGATTGAGATCATGAATCGATCAGTGTTAGACCACCATTAAAAACCGAGAAGCAGTAGACGGCCGTTTCATCCTAGTGTAGGACTCTTTAGCAATGCGCATCCATGATCTCATATACAGGATCCGAACCCATGATCTTCGTTCTCGCACGCAAGCGCTTAAACTCTTGATCACTGGTTCAACACAAATGGTGTTAATGGCTAATTTCAACCAGTTCACGAAATTGCGCAACCATCTTCGATTGTCTGAGTTGGATAACTTTCTCATGCCCGACACGGATTAGCTCCACTGGTCACTAAAACTACGAGAACCAATTAAAAACTCTAATTGCCACAACGTGATACTGACAGTATTGAATATGCACGAACTGTTAGGTCCACCTTTCAGTAGTTTATGGTCTTTGTGTTTTTAACCTGTTGACATGAGTTAATGGTTACGTATTTCATGCCATTTTAGAATTGTGTATATGAACTACTGAAGTTCCACAACATAGTACGTCCTATTCTCTACTACGGTTTTCAATAGTTTTCTCGTTGAAAATTGCCATCAAACTATTGTAAAAACTCACTAAGAGAATTTAGGCAATTTGAAACAAATTAAATTATCTGGAACCAGTGTGACCAACTAATTGATTTTTATGCATAGACAGCAAAAAGTATAGATTCTTAAGTTATCTTGGTTTTCGTGTGATCGTGTGATTATTGATTTACTCTTGACTCCCTTAAGATATTTCAAAATGTCAGCCAATATATGACGTAATATGTGAACTAGTAATTCCCAGAGCTAACCAATACATACTATAATAGTCATAACTGAAAACAGAATACAACTAACCTGTTCGAATGTATTGTATTGAAATTAAAGTTAAGCGCCACGTGCATGAGACGGCTGCCAGGAAAGTTCTACTCACTGTCTTCTCATGGCGTAGGTGTTGTTTACGAAATCGAGAGGATGAAAAGCGAATATCCGGTGCGGAAACCGGATTGGTGGAGATGGAGTATCCATATAGTGGAGTTAGATAACTCTGATTCCAAACCAATGGTGCATATAGGCTCCAGGATCCTAAGGAAACAAATGGCGTATGAACCAATTATCGATCACCGACTACCATGGGACTGTATCTTCTGACGTTGCTCTACTGCCTTGTGGATCAGACCTTCAGGTCGAAGGCTCGTTGTGTGGCCTCCTAATTAAACCACCAGGTTGTGTTTGAACACCCGTACAGTATCCCAGTTTTCACATAAATTGAATGATTTATGTTGCGCATATGTATTTGATGCCTCCTTGAACTTGCTTAAATTCTTTTTGATGTGACAAATTGATTGAAATTATGAGTAATTTAAGATTGGACTATCGTTAGTCTTTAAGAGTAACAAATTGAAGATATTTCTAATCAGTTGACATTTTGTGGTTTTAAATTGAGTGCATCGTTTACATCACAGAGTGATGTGAGCTGAACAACCATTGGAAATCAGGTGGTACTGGACAGTTGCTTCGTGCTATAGTATTAAGCTTCATAAGAATCCCTATCCATGTTCTACTACCATCAGTGAACAAACCGAGGTTTCTGAATGAGTATTCAATGACTAACATTAGACCACCAACCTGGCATTTAGCGATTTAATCATTTAATCTTAATCAAGTCACGATCCATTGCCATTGGTGGGGTAACTCTCACATTACACACGTCTGAACTCAATTGTTTACAGCTTCTCATTACAACTCCTATAACAACTTCTTGAATTTAGTTACTAGTGAGCTCGTGATTGTTTGAGTACGCACCAATTGTTGAATTTTATGGTTCACATATCTGACTGACCTTAGCTCGATCCCGGATAGAGTCATGAATAGACGCAGATGAACTGTATATTGTAGCGAAACAGTTGTCTGGTGCTTCTTATTATGAAAGAAAGATATGTAGGACTTGCCGGCATCTATCTGTCCATCATGATTCCTTGGTTGATGTTCTAGCGATGATACAACTCATTGGTTTGAAGCATTACCAGACATGAATCAGAATAGAAGCTGATCGCGACCCTTGTGTAATTTCTTATTAAATTATTAAAAAAAATGTTAGTTACAATTTAAACTGAATTAAATATTTTTTGGTTGTATTTTTAACTAAACTGTAGCAGCCTCAGCAGCAGTAGGTCTCAATGTACACAAAGGGAAAAACAAGATCCTCCGATACAACACAGCATGCACCAATCCAATCACAATTGACGGAGAAGATTTGGAAGGTGTAAAAACCTTTACATAAATGGGCAGCATCATTGATGAACACGGTGGATCTGATGCAGATGTGAAATCGCAGATCGGCAAAGCAAGAGCAGTATATTTACAACTGAAGGACATTTGGAACTCAAAACAACTGTCAACCAACACCAAGGTCAGAATTTTCAATACAAATGTCAAAACAGTTCTATTGTATGGGGTGGAAACCTGGAGAACTACATAAGCCATCATCCAGAAGATACAAGTGTTTATTAACAGCTGTCTACGCAAAATACTTCGGATCCGTTGGCCAGACACTATCAGCAACAACCTACTTTGGGAGAGAACATGCCAGATCCCAGCGGAGGAAGAAATCAGAATGAAGCACTGGAAGTGGATAGGACGCATATTGAGGAAAGCACCTAACTGAGTCACAAGACAAGCCGTCACATGGATACTCGAGACCAAAGGAGAGGAAGACGAAAGAACACATGACGCTGAGGAATGGAGATAGACATGAGAAAAATGAACAAGAATTGGACAGAAGTAGAAAAGAAGGCTCAGTAGAGAGTGGGTTGGAGAATGCTGGTCGGCGGCCTATGCTCCATTAGGAGTAACAGGCGAAAGTAAGTATGTATCCTTTATACTCATCTTGTTCACCTATATCTTGACTGTATTACCTTTCTCCATTTCTTTTTAGTGTTATTACTTTATTTGTGTGGTTCGTTTGTTTTTGGTGACTTATTGTACCAGACTCTACATTAATAAATCATTTTCCCGTCCCTGAATCAATAAAAACAATATGAATGGTAGGAGATACTACTATTTGGAAGGTGAATAAGTAGTTAGTCAATTGCATAATAATAATTTATATCAAACGAGTCATGTTCTTATTTCATTTACATCAGTATTAGATGTTGTAAGCTATATAGTAGTATTAATGGAGTAAAGTAATGCTTTTATTGGTTCAAGTACTTAACATTCAATTAATAGATCGTAAGCTTGAGAACCACTTTACCTATTTCGATTTCAATAGCCGGATTTGTATTACTAGTTCTTGTACGTAAAATATTGCAAATTAAAACCCCAAATTATGTTGGGTGTAATCTATAGAGAACATTGGACCTCGATTTCATGCAAGCCGACACTCTTTAACATGGTGTACTTCCATTCCTGAAGGAATTGATACTTCTTCTGGGATTCAAACCCACATCACTTGACTTCATGGGTTCAAGCAATACCATTGAGCTATTCAGGCCTCAAGTGATCTCCCACAGAAATAGAGTATTCACAGTTATTGATCACTGGATAGTAATCAATCTCACAACGTATACAATTCAGTACTGATCTAGTTTTGTTGATCAAGTTAGGTATGAGATTTCTTGAGGACTACTTTCAACCATATAATATTTGAGTGCAGTGTACTTGATATCAAGTCATTCAAACTAATCGCCCCCATTGTAACTGAGTCGGTAGAATTTGATCAACACTAGGGGATTAGGTAAGTATGTTATTTTTCTTTATGAACTGATCATTCGGTTGTATACATCTAATTTGCACATGGTAAATTATCCAGCTCCCACATTGTCCGTACGTTTCATGCACCTGTAAAAATTGTTGCTCTGGTTGTTAGAAGAGGCTTTCGAAGGAACTCGCCTTTCACCATGAGGCGTCATAGTTCTTCTAAGTGAAAACCTAACTCCCAGGACAGAGTTCAAATGGTTTGAATTAATTTTTCTGGTTAGCGTTTTTTAGCGAGTTAGTTTTCCACGGGATGGGATCGCTAACCTCATGCACAACCCTCCTCCTTTACCCGGGCTTGGAATCGGCAGTAACTGTAGAAGAGCTACAGTCAGAGTTACATGCATTACGCAACTCATCAAACTGCATCACAAAGCAAGCCCTAACTTGAAATCGTGAAGGGAAGTGGAAAAGAGGAAGGCCAAAAAACACATTACGTCAAGAAATAGAAGCAGATATAATAAGGATGAATAACAACTGGAAAGAACTGGATAGGATTGCTCAGGACAGGGTTAGATGTAAAATATTGGTGAGCGGCCTCCTCCTCCACGAGGAGTAACAGGCGTAAGTATGTAAGTAAATTATCCAGTACTATTGTTAATATAAGATTTTGTGTAAGTTTTTGAATTTAAAGTTTCGCATCATAGACTGGTCTTAGTTAAACAGCAATTGAAAACCAGAAAACCCTAGACAGATATCTCATTGCAGTACTGGACTTTACAGCAGTACACATCCGCGACACCACATGGGATCGAACCCCGGTAGTTTTAGATCTTAATTTGAGCACTTATCTTTCAGACTACTAAGTTAGGGTCTAACGCTGTTATTAACTACTATGATTCAATCATATATCTATTTGTCCATATTCAATATGCTAATTGATAATATCAAGGTTTCGCATATAGAACATTTTTCTCTCTCTTTTACGTCCTCTATTTTTTTGTTTGTTTTCGAATTGGATCAAATAAATTTTGGTAATAAAAAAATATTATAACAATGGTAGCAACAATAATAATCGGCAAAGATAAAGAAATGTATAATCGATTTATGGCTTAGTTTAATATTGTCTTCTTCGACCTGTATTTTTCAATCAGTCAGACACATACGCACACACACACACATACTGTTTCTTCATTGTCTCTTACCGAATCTCATTTCTTATACAAGTGTGTGTGTGTGTGAGTGTGCGAGTGGGAGCTCCCTTCATATTTCCTAAGGAATCAAATTTCCTTCATGTTTGTACTATACAAAAAAGAGATTTTATTTAAATCAATCCTTTGAACATGTTACATGTCACATGTTAAATATTAGCCATTGAACATTGAACAATTGAATATATATGTATTTTAACAAAAAGTAAGAAGAACTGAATCTATTATTGTTGTGTTATATATAGCTCTCCCTTTCGAAATGCTCTTTTATGGCTACATGCATACAACCACTGCCAGGGAAGTTCTACTCACTGACTTCTCATGGTGTGGGTGTTGTTTACGAAATCGAGAGGATGAAAAGCGAATATCCGGTGCGGAAACCGGATTGGTGGAGATGGAGTATCCATATAGTGGAGTTAGATAACTCTGATTCCAAACCAATGGTGCATATAGGCTCCAGGATCCTAAGGAAACAAATGGCGTATGAACCAATTATCGATCACCGACTACCATGGGACTGTATCTTCTGACATAGCTCCACTGCCTTGTGGATCAGACCTTCAGGTCGAAGGCTCGTTGTGTGGCCTCCTAATTAAACCACCAGGTTGTGTTTGAACACCCGTACAGTATCCCAGTTTTCACATAAATTGAATGATTTATGTTGCGCATATGTATTTGATGCCTCCTTGTACCAATATTTATGTGTTTGAATAAATAAATAATTGTTCTCAATGCACTTCATATGTTTGTATAATTGAGAAGTAATGTTCTGATTCATTTAAATAGTTTGCCAAATATTGTTCTTCTCACTTTATTTAACTTTATTAAGAAGGGTTAAGATGTATGAAATAATAGAACTAAGTTAGTAGTTATGTCTTATCTAATTAGGACGCTCACAGTAATCATAATCAATGATTGGAGATAGTGGATAATATGACTCAGAATCGATCATAGAAGCATAGATTCTGATATGTTTGAAGAGATGACGAATTCATTTAACTTGAGAACGTAACGAAGGCTCTGTAACACAATGACAGATATGATAGCTATTACGACGCTTCCCAGTGAAGTTAACTAGAGACAGGAGTCCAAGTTCGGAAGAGGGAAATATATCCTACAAGCAGCCAGAAGCATGAACAACAACAACAAGAACAAATCAAGCATATATATATATATATATATATATATATATATATATATATAGCACAAAAATGTCCTTGGGAAGCGTTACAAAATAGCATACTAAAAGACACAACGAACCAATAGCGTTTAAGATTCTCTCAAGTGGAAAATACGACATGAAGGTGAAAAGAGCGCTTTTGGCACGAAAACAAGAAATTCAAATTTTCCAAATAAAATTACAAAATTAGGTTTTTTTTCCAAGTGATTTCTGTGGATCTAACGTCCCCAAAAAACTGTCAGGCAACATCAAAGTTACAGCCTTCAATACGAACGTCAAGACAGTTCTACTGTATAAAGCTGAAACTTGGAGAACTACTACAACCATCATCGAGAAGGTAAAAGTATTTATAAATAGTTATCTTCGCAAGATACTCAATATAGATTGTCTGGATACGATCAACAACAGCCTACTGTGGGAGAGAACGAACAAGCTCCCAGCTGAAGAGGAAATTAGGGACAGACGATAGAGGTGGATAGGACATACATTTAGGAAATCATCAGACGGCATCACGAGTCAAGCACTAACTTGAAATCCTGAAGGCAAGAGGAAAAGAAGAAGACCGAAAAACATACTGCATCGGGAATTGGAAGCAGACCTTAAAAGGATGAATAGTAACTGGAAAGGATTGCCCGAGACAAAGTTGGATAGAGAATGCTTGTGGGCGGTTTATGCTCCTCTATGACGTGGGGTAACAGGTGTGAGTAAATAAATAAGATATTGTTAAGGAGAGTTTACTAACATACATTTGTGCTAGGCTTTATATTGATAATTAGTGATTGACTGAGAAATATTCATGACACGCAAACCCACAAATTTTTACAGTACATACTATATAAACCAGTAGGCAGTGAGAAAGTAATACAGGATAGTTGTCACCAACAATTTAAGATGGTCTAACATTCATCAATCAATGATTTCGATGAAATTCAACAATTTTCACAACCTCATAGTAAAAGTTCAAGCTGAACTGACTAGTCATGAACAGCACATTTGACGTTATAATCCTACTTATTTACTTACTTGCGCCTGCTCCCCTCCCCAATGGAGCACTGGCCGCCGACTAGCATTCTCCAACCCACTCTGTCTTGCGCCTTTCTTTCTAGTTCTATCCAATTCTTGTTCACTTTTCTAATGTCTGTCTCCATTTCTCGGCGTCATGTGTTCTTTGGTTTTCCTCTCCACATTTGGCCTTGAGGATCCCATATGAGGGCTTGCCTCGTGACGCAGTCCTGTGCTTTCCTCAATGTGAGTCCTATCCACTTCCAGTGCTTCATTCTGATTTCTTTCTCCTCTGTGAACTGGCCTGTTCTCTACCACATTAGGTTGTCGCTGATAGTGACAGGTCAACGGATCCGAAGTATTTTGCATAGACAGCTTTTGATAAACACTTGTATCTTCTGGATTATGGTATTCGTAATTCTCAAAGTTTCAGCCCCCAAACAACGTTACAACTACAAACTTTTAAAACCCAATTTTATTGAAGAGTAATTTCTTGTCCATATCAATGTTAGTCATTTTTGAAAGCGTTTCAAAAGCTAAGAAAAGGTTTAAAATACTTTGTGCAGTTATCATTCAATATAAAGTTCCTAGTTAGCTGATACAGTAGACCAATCAAAATCCCCAAATAATATAGGCATGTGGACTGGTGAAGAAATTGCTTCATTTTCCAAGGGATATGCCATAAACAACTGATAGGCTTAATTTCGTAATGGATATATATATTAGTACATAAAATGGATTCATATTTCGCTGACTAGTTCTTCCGTATTCTGATATCCGTTGACCTTGAGCTACATTTTGTTGTCAGTATTTTGGATTTATGAAATAGCTGCCACTTGACCACTTTGCTCGGTTGCATCATTCATAAAGTTTTTATCTTTGTCTTTCAACTGTCGTCCATAATGATGAGAATGATACAAATTTACGAGAGTACTTGACCCAAATAATTACGTACTTACACTCAATCCTAGTCTAATAGTTTAAATAGGATCGAAAGCGTTTCCTAATTTTATTTTTGTGGTTAATACATTTAGGCAAAATTCTTGTGTCAGGAATAACTTGGATATTTCTCACATTTATAAGTAGTATATACGCCTAATTTTGACACTGAATACAAGTTATAATAAACTTAATTAAATTCAGTTGATGTTGTTTTACTTGTATCTTTCCATTGTTATTTAGGACTGTAATTGATCAGTCCGTTGTTGGCATATGTGCATCCTGTTCAGATTGCCTCGATATAGCCTTACGTCACAAGCTTTTTAATCAAAGATGAATAGTGGCTAGCAGTGGAACCCGCACAGGGTACACATATTCCAACAAGAGACTGATCAATTACAGTCCTAAATAACAATAGAAAGATACAAGTAAAGCAATACCAAGTGAAGTTAAACTTCACCCCATGATACAAGCAGGTGGTTATCGAGACTCAGCAGCTAAGTAGATAACGCGATGGCGTTTGAAGCTAACGGTACTGGGTTCAGGTCCCGGAGGGTACATCATCTGTTGGATGCAAGTACATCCAGTTGACGAGTCACAAATAGGACGAAACGCGCGTCCTGGATTCCACTGTTAGCCACTATCCATGTTTGCTTAAATAAACTTAATCGTCTAAAGTTCTTAAGTAGTATTTTCATTTTTTATATCTTAAAGTGTTTATAACTTACCTACTTACACCTGTTACCTCACGTCGTGGAAGAGTATAGGCCACTCACCAGTATTCTCCATTTAACCCAGTTCTAAACAATACTTTATCAGTTATTTCCACTTGCTATTCATCCTTTTGATATCTACCCATAATTCTTGACTCGATGTGTTCTTTAATCTTCCCCTTTCCCATTTCCCTTCAGAATTTTAACTTATCTCTTGCCTTATTGTTCAGTTTGATAATTTCCTTCATGTATATTCTATCCACCTTCATTATCTTTCCCTAATTCGTTCTCTCCCATAGTATTTATAACTAACTAGTTACTCATAAATGATTAATCCATTTTCGCTTAATTTATTTACAATATAAAATCTTTGTTAATGGAATTCTTTGATTCTGACAACGAATGAAATATGATTTAGCTTAATGATGAATTAGAATAAGTTTATAAATAAAACAGTAGTATATGCATTTATATATGAGTTTTTAGATAGTTATATTATACTCAGAGCTAGGCAGTTAATGACTAATGACATCAAGAATTGGAGGTGTGTGTTTGTGGAGATTGTAATAATTTACTAACTGAATTCGAGTCCTGAGTCTAGGGAATCGTGGATGCACACGGTTGAGGAATCTTATATTAGGATGAAGTGACTGTCTAGTGCTTTCAGGTTTTCTACGGTAGTCTAGCTTTGATCGGCTTATGAATTTATTTATTAATGATAATAAGTTAAGTTATTGCTTGAATATTAGAAAGTAAATTAACCAATCCATTTAACCATGTCCTGGAAAACCCTTTCAGTTCTTTCAAGTTGCTCTTGATCCTTTAAATGTCTGTTTCCAATTCCCAACGTAGTGTGTCCTTTAGTCTTCCTCTTTTCGGCTTCCCTTCAGGTTTCTGAGTTAGCGCTTGCCTCTTGACGCAGTTTGGTGTTTTCCGTGTTGTATGTTCTATCCACTTCCAACATCTTTTCCTAATTTCTTCTTCAGCTGGAAGCTGGTTTATTCTCTCCCAGAGAAGGCTGTTGCTGATTGTATCCGGCCAATGTATATTGAGTATTTTGCGAATATAACTATTTATAAATACTTGTACCTTCTTGATGATGGTTGTAGTAGTTCTCCATGTTTCAGCTCCATACAGTAGAGCTGCCTTGACATTCGTATTGAAGATTATGACTTTGATATTGGTTGAAAGCTGTTTTGAGTAGCAGATGTTTTTGAATTGTAGGAATGCTGTCCTTGAATTGCCATTCCTCGCCTTTACGTCTGCATCTGAACCTCCTTGTTCATTGATGATGCTTCCTAGGTATGTGTAGGATTCTACATCTTCCAGATTTTCGCCATCTATAATCGTCATTTAGAAAATTCCAAGAGAAATTTAGCGAATAAATTTGGCAGGTTTTGATTATCCTGGTTGGAATGTACACCGAATCATACTAAGAATTTTAGAATATTTTTCTGGAAGCTTCTAGAAACCTAAGGTCATATGTGCTCGTTCAAATACGTTTCTCTTTTCTACATAACTTCACCTTTAAAGTAAATTTTTTTCTACACTTCCCACTTTCTATTGTCTTTTCGAGGTTCAAGAGTAAAAGACTTACAAGAGTTAGGAACTGACAACTAAATCAGTGTCTGATCGTTCACGTATAAAATTAATCAGAAAAAAACCCAGCTTAGATTAACGGATGGTGGTTTTTTAGGTCACTTAGCTTTCTCTTCCTAAATAGCCATACCCTTGGATTAAGTCATATATATTCCTATTGATGAATCATATAAGTAAATTGAATTTTTAAACAAAATAATGATAAACTGGCATTTATGGTTTCATAAAGACTGTATAAGTGAACGGTCGGGTATAAACCACGTTGTCAAGTCATTTAAGTGTATCATAGTCAGTTATTACGGTTATGTTTTTGTTTACTCACCAACTTCTACTGGAAGTTTGTGCTGATGATGTCGTTCAGATGGACGATGAAAGCTTCACGATTAAATCATCGAGCTCAGAGAGCAAAACTTCATCAAAATCATCCACCCAACCTATAAATCTTCTCCATCCACTCAGACATTCAATCAAAGATATTTGAGAATAATTTCTATTACAGAATTACTTGGAGACATGTATTTTGCTGTGTTGTAATTTTTCTTCCATCATGGCTGACTGTCCTGTACTTGACATGTACGTAGCATGATGGAGCGTTAGTTTCATCATAGAAAACGTTATATTTTACATGTGAACCAGAAAAACTGAAAGATAACAAAACACGCTCTCCATTATGGACTACAATAATGTAAATAATAAATTCCCATTTCATTTTGGTTGATCACCAGGTACAAGGTCGAAATTGCGAATCAGATTGGAGTTTATCTTCATTCTACTGAAATGCATTAGTAGTTGTGATTATCTCATCTAACAAGCATAAGGAGATAATATAACTTTCAGACAAATATTTCATTCATACCGTTTTATGAAAGTCCTGGTTGACTTCTTTTAGTTTAAGAATATTCATCCTATAGAAATACTTGATAGAATATGAGAATTAGGTTGCTATTGTCCATCAACTGAAAGCCGAATTGTTAAGGTAAGCCATTTGATCCGTTGTGTACACCATTCATAGTTGTTATCTCTGGATAATCTGTGTTAGATAGCAATTAGATTAAACAATATCTTAGACAGATAGTAATTATAATCTGTTGTTTGAATGATTTAATTCATATATTCAATAAGAGCAACAGTATTACTGTACATCACAATGTCGAACTAACCAAAACATCTGAATTTCGCTTTACGGACTGAAATTGGTTAAATAGTCTTCGGGATATATTGGACACAAGTGCTTTACTCATATATATGAGACTCTACAGAAGTCTCTACTGGTAACTATCAAATTTATGGTAATTAAGTTTCACTGAGTCGTTTTGTATTCTTCAAATCCACGGACTGATAAACATCTTTACTACACTCGAATCCAACCAACTGTGTAGGTACATCGAGTAATAATTCACACAAGTGATTTGTATATGGACTTGCATAAACGGCTGAAATCATTAGCATACTTCTATCAATATCTTCTATCTACCATTTAACAGTGAGATAAAATCTGTGCACAGACATGTTATGCATTTCGTTTCTCCTAGTCTATCACATGGTATAGGCTTATCTTCAAACATCTGAGTTTGTACCTAGTAATTCCCATTAGTAACTTTAGTCATTTTAAGATACTGAGCGATCATTATTGACTGAGATCGATTACATCTATCTCATACTTAATATGATTTAACTCTACTGGTCATGGCTTTCTAAGAGACATTCAGGAATTTTGAGTGGCATTAGTGATAACTATTTCACTCGTAAAAGCTATAGTTGCATTTTATCCTTGTCTCTATGTGAGTCACTAGTGAGCACAAACTTCTAGTATTGATTAATAAATCTTTAGTGAAGATCGGTCAGTCTATTAAGAAACGCACCGGCAAATTATATTAATATCTACAAAAACTCCTTCATTAACGAACTATCTTTAACAGTTGGGATCATGAGTCAATTGAAGCTAGACCACCATGGAAAACCTAGAGGCACTGAACGGCCTTTTCGTACTATTACGGGACTCCTCAGCAGTGCGCGTCCACGACCCCGACTCGCGGGATTCCAACCCAGGACCTATCAGTCTCGTGTGGAAACGCCTAACCACTACACCACTGAGCCGATCGGCATCCAACGGTGTTAATGGCTAACTTTAACTAATCCAAAAAAATCGAGCGACACATCAACCATTGTCATCAGTGAGTTACTACCTCACAAATGACCCGGTTGAACTCCACTAGTCACTGCTTCTCACTAGAACTCCAGGATATATCTCTAGTGAGCATATGTTGATTAGTATCAGAAGGGGTTTTGTGGAGATTGTAGTAATTTCAACAGTTGAGATCATGAGTCAATTGAAGTTAGACATTCTTACATGAAAATCAATTTCATTTCGATCCTTTTTTTTTGAAAAAAAGAATTATCATGCAGTTGATGAAAACAAAAAGGAATTTCACTTCAAATCCTGTTTCTTTTTTTGTGTGTTTGTTCCCTTCTATTTTTTTTACCCGGTTACTTCATCCTTATTCACCCCCCTATATCTCTTCTATAGGCGTCTTACTTAGTCTCATTCTCATTTAACTATATGTTACTTATTTCTTAGTGATATATCTCAAGTGAACCAAAGTTAAAATAAAGAAAACAAAAGATTCATTTGCAACTTGTTAACCTGAGGGTCTTTCTCATTTTTCCGCATTTTTCCCACCTCTTTCACACACACACATACATACATGTGTCTAATTTGCTATCTTATTTAGATTCAAGCTTCAAAGGGTTTCTATTTATCTTGTTGATGGTAATTATAATCCTTATTGTTGTCATTATTTATATGTTAATTTCATTTGTTGATGCCCTTTCCTCATTCTATTCTCCTTCTTCTTCTTCTTCTTCTTCTTCATCTTCCTCCTCCTCATCGAATAAAAAACAATAATTAACCACAAACAATAATAATAATAATCATAAAATCCCTTGAGAAGAATCTGAATAGGCTGTTAATCAACAACACTATTACCCATTTCGTTTAATTTCCCACCAATTTCATTTTTATTTTGTGTGTATCATTGAATCATTTGAAGTAGCCTTTATTTGCTTCTTTTTTCAAGGTTATATGAAACATGTATGACTCATGAGTGATTTGAAAAATTCAATCAGGATGACCTTGATGATTGGCCAATCAGTAAGTAGATTGTGTTTTCCCTCCTTTTTTTGTATTATTTAAAAAAAGAAGTAATGTTAAGGTCATATTTTCATTTAAATTACCTTTCTATTACCCTTTGATTAACCAATTCACCACTGATATATATATATATATATATATATATATATATATATATATATAAGTTTCTAGGAGACAATTACTTGATCATTTATCCCAATGACCTCTTTGAAATAATAAAGAAAGCTGATGAATAAAACTTTACAAGAATGGTCTTTTAATCATTAATGGGGAAGTAAGATATCAAGTTAGCTAAAACACAATTTAATAATTGAATTCATGGGTCAATTGAAGCTAGACCAGTATAAGAAATCTGGAAGCATTGGATGGCTGTTTCGTTCTAGTATGGGACTCGTGAGCAGTGAGTGTCCACGATCGCTCCTCATGAGATTCGAAGTTAAACATTAACACCATTGGATGCCAGTCAGCCCAGTCTCTAGAGGTTAAGCGCTCGTGCTCGAGACTGATAAGTGTTGGGTTCGAATCTCGAGGGGCGGGATCATGGATGCGCACTTTTGAAGAGTCTCATACTAGGAAAAAACGGTCGTCTAAAGCTGCCAAGTTTTCCATAGTGGTCTAGCTTCACTTGACTCATGAAATCAACTATTAAATTACCATAATATTCACAAAAACCCCTCTGTGGTTATAATAACAATTTGATTTGATGAATTTCTTATTCATTTGTATTTCTATTCTCGGTGACATCGAACTATACGGAAATTTCTAAACTTAAAGTTAAGAAAGATGTTCTAAAGATTTTCACAGACATACTTTTAAACTATGTACATAAACTGTGAACTTATAATCCTTTTATTATGATATGTGCAAAACCTAGTGTAGTTGAAGTTTTCATTGGTCAGTAATCACTTATGAACAATGTAGGATCTAATACATAAATTTGGATTATTTTATGTTTCTGTTACACTTTCAAGATTGGTCTGAAGCTTAATCGACAACTGTTAAGTCTTTAGATCTTGTTTTCGTCTCTTGTTTATATTGTGCATAGTTCTGAGTTCTATACTGGGATGAGTAAAAAAGTATGTTCCTTAAAGCTGGGTGTGCTTCAACCAACTATCTATACTGTTGGCAGTTACTGAAATCCCAAACCATCTGGTAATAGTCACAAGCATTTTACTGACCAAAATCATACGATATTAAATTTTGAGTTTTTCAGATGAATAAATGTGGGGTGCATAAATGATAAATTGCCCATTAAATCATCTATGTAGATTTCCAGTATTCAGAACGTTTTGATTTAACTCGGTGCATCTAAGTACTAATCTGTTGATAACCATTTAAAAAAGGTCTTAGGAAACATCCTTAAAAGCGTAAAAACTGTTGAAAATGCTTCATATGATCAGCGTTTAATAGAGACTGCATAGAGTATTTATTTATTCAAACACATATATATTGGTACAAGGGGGCACCAAATAGATATGCGCCACATAAATCATTCGATTTGTGTGAAAGCTGGGATACTGCATGGGTGCACAGACCGAACTAGGTGGTTTTATTAGGGGACCACACCACGAGCACTTGACCTAGAGATCTAACCCACAAGGCAATGGAGCAACGTCAGAATATGCAGTCTCATGGTAGCCGGTGACTGACAGTTGATTCATGTGCCATTTGTTCCCTCAGGATACTGGAGCCCATGTGCACTATTGGTTTGGAACGAGGGTTTTCCAACTGCCTTAGGTGGACTCTCCGTGTCCACCGACCCGGTTTCCGCACCGGACATTCGCTTTTCGTTCTCCAAATTTCGTAAACAACAGTAATACCGTGCGAAGACAGAGAGTAGGACTTTTGTGGCAGTGGTTGTATGCACGTGGCCATGTGAGAACATTTTGAAAAGGAGATCTGACTCTCCCCACTCTCGGCCATTACAAGGCATTTGGGGGCGACTTCATAAAGAGTTCTAGAAAAAACTATGAAGTATCAAAGTTTATATACTAACCTAAATATATCCCTGGTTTCTGTACTAAAATTAACTTTGAAAGTAAACTTACTTATCATATTGCTTCCTTTGTTTTTTTTCTGTTCGGCTGTGAAGTCTAGAAAATTTCCCTAGAGAGGGGGTTGAACATTAAAAAGTGATTAGAAATTCATTATCAGGCATTCAGTTATCAGACAGGCAATCGCTAATCATACTGTACAGGAAAACTCTTGATAGGGGATTAATGTTAACTAATTATTATAATAGAATAATTTTCAAAGGAAATTTGAAAAAAAAATCCAGTGAGGCTATAATTTATGGACGACATTTGAGTGACTCAAAGGTGACCTTAGGAGTGTCCATCTGATTACCAGGACTAAATGAGGGTTATAAACCAGTGTGAAGAATTATAATTATAATTTACAATTGATGGTTAAGGTTAGAAATTAGATTTAAAGTTTTCATCACGAACTGACATCAGCTATAATGCCAAAAGGGTATTCAGCCAAATGGATGAGTGAATTTCGCACCGAAATCTGAGACCTGTTTTCTTATAACTGATTGGTTCGTCCATAAATTATAGTCTCGCCGAAAATCCTACTCATTTTTAAAAAAAATGAATAAAATTATATTTGTGAAATGTATCTGACTATCCATTCAACTGATCACTTTACACATTGACCAATGTTGTATTGTTTAATTCTCGGAACTGATTAGAAACTGATGTTAATCATGTTGGAATGTAGTCGCTAGGATATGTGATATGATTTTTCAGCGTACAAGTATTTATTAAACACTTTATTCGAGTGATCTTTATATTCCTCTAATTGTCAGCTTCTATTTGACTGATTCAGTTAGTCATTAATTAATGTGATATTCTTTTTCTGTTCCCAAAACTTCCAAGTTAGGTACTTTTTGTAATTTCTTATTCATAGTTCATCATGGTCCTGTCATTTGAGTATATAATCATGTGAATCTTTGATTCAGATATATAATGATTACACTGGGATTTTTAGTTTTGAGTTCTGACTGTGACTTGTGGATAGAGAAATTCGAAGTAGTTCAACATCCATTAGTAAATCAAGTTACTGGTTTGAAAAATCAGTAGCATTAGATCAAACCTAACAGACCAAAGTGATCGAAAGGATAGTTCTTAACAATACATGTGAACAACTTGTAAGGTGGTTTGATATGGTCAACAGAAAACCATATACATAGGGTTTTGACACTCGTTAGTGTGCCGTATCTGTGATCATTTAGGAGAAGATGATACTTGAAGGACTTGGTCCTGTGTTAGCTAGCCTCACAAACATAGATATCAGCACTAAGCTATTTAGCCTCCACTAATACCCTCAATTGACTCAATCATTGCTATAAGTGGTTGACAAACACGACGTTGTTCACAACTTAATGATAAATCACTTATAAATGTTAACAAAAACATTGAGAAAACTATTACTCCATGTTAAATTCTATCTAAGAAGATTTCTCATGTAAACTATTTATTCTCAGATCATATTTGTATCAACATGTTATGCAAAAACAGTACATTGTAAATACTTTCATCACTTTGATGTAGTTTTGTTCTCTGTTCACGACCAAACCATCCAGCTCAGAGAACAAAACTCCATCAAAATCATCCACTTGAGCTACACATCTTCTGCACCATCTCAATACTTTCCTCATATATTAAACCTAAGGAAACCTTGTTATTTTTCTTCTGTTCATAGTAAAACATGTTACATATCATATCTATTTATACACCATAATAATAATGAGAATGGTGATCCATTGGGATTAACAGAAGCAAGTAAGTAATGATAAGGAAAGAGAACATGGGAGAGAGAGAAAAAAAAGAAAAAAGAGGAAGTTATGGCAATTCACTTTTTTCCCATCCCCACCCCTCCTATCATTTCCTAATTATTACTATTCGATATTCCATATTATTAAAACTTACATCTCATATATAAATCAGTATATGTACATACTTGTACATTTTTCAATATATTTTCATACTTACTTACTTACTTGCTTACGCCTGTTACCCCCCCCCCCAATGGATCATAGGCCGCCGACCAGCATTCTCCAACCCACTCTCTACTGGGCCTTCCTTTCTAGTTCTATCCAATTTTTGTTCATTTTTCTCATATCTATTTCCATTTCTCGGCGTCGTGTATACTTTGGTCTTTCTCTTTTCCTTTGTCCATGAAGATTCCATGTGAAGGCTTATCTTGTGATGCAGTTAGGTGCTTTCATCAATTTGTGTCCTATTCACGTATTTTCATACTTATTACCACTTGAATCAATTAAATTGTTACTACCACTACTAATACCACTACTATTACTACTACTACTAATAATAATAATATCCATTCCAGAAAGTGTTCACAGCTCACAACCAATAACAATTGAGTAGTTATATCATTTTAAGCTAAATTATGATTGGTCAAAAAAAAATTTTCCTCTTTCTTTTATTATTTATTATTTTGATTGAGATCAATCAACTCAATGAAATAAATAGTGAGTATGATTATTGAATTGTGAATTACAATAAAAAAGTGGAATATTTAACACTTAATATCATCTCTATCTAATACAATGATATTTGTTTGAATAAGAGTAAGTTATTTATTTATTTATTTATATTACATAATCATTATTTGAGTTCTTGAGTCGATTAAAGTTAGACCATAATGGAAAATCTGAAAGTAACAGATGGTCATTAAATTTTGATGGAGTTTTGTTCTCTGAGCTGAATAGGTTGGTCGTGGAGCTTTCATTGTTCTTCTGAACGACATCATCCTCAGTACAAACTTCAGATAGAAGTGAAGTGTTCGAATTTCTCCATATGTGTTTTTCATAACTCCATCAAAATCATCCATCTGAGCTATAAATCTTCTCCACGGTCATTGAATGACAGTTCAGTGATCTAAAGGTTAAGCGTTTGCTCGTATGATCGAAAGTCTTAGTGTAGTGAATGAGAACACAAGTAGGAACAATTGATGAATGTATTTGAATAAGTTAGTAGAATCAAAAAAAGAAACTATACAGTAACTTCTTCATTTGCAAAACATCAATCAATCAATTGTCTCATTCTCTGTTCTCGTTTACTTTCCTTCAGACATTTCACTTCTGATTGATAGTGCATGCTACTTACATTTGTCGACATCAGTACCACATACAACAGTGGGTTTGAGTCCCATGTACGAGATCGTGGATGAGCATTACTATTAAGGAGTCCTATACTAGGACGAAACGGCTATCCAGTACTTCCAGGCTTTCCATGATGTTCTAGCTTTAATCGATTCGTGAATTCAACTATTAAAATTTACTGCCATATCCACAAATCTACATTCTGATAAAAATTAATTATTTGTTAAATGGGATTTTTGAAGATCATTTTAATTTACATGTGATATTTTTGTCGGAGATTGATCTTTGTTGAGGTAATATTAAAAGTGGAAGGGAACTGAAAAGATATTTAATTGTGATCGCTATGGTTGAAACATAGTGGGAGTGAAGCAATTGACATTAATATAGCTGAAGGATCGTTGCACTATATCATGAATTGACTGAATTTGTAAATGTATACCACTGAATAGCAATCTAAAGTTTTGATGGTTGAACGGTTGCTGCTACAAATGAAGATTATGGAATTGGTTTTTGATCGGGTCTTGGTTAGTTACTTCTAACAAGCTCTCTACTAGAACAAAATAACAATCTATTGTCCCCTAGTTTTTAACCCTACACCATATGAGTTCGACCTATAACCAATCAAATCGCTGTTATTAAAGTACAAGTGAATCGGTACATTGTTTTCATGATTCATTACGTCACCATACAATAAAATTAGTTCATTCTTGATCAACTAGATATTTTGATGTATATGTTAGTGTTCATAAAATGAATCGAACTCTTTAGTTTAATACTGACTTTATAAATATTTGTACTTCTTTTTTGAAGCAAGTCTCCGATGTTTATTAAACATACTTATACTTACTTACAGAAATAAGAAGTTCAATCCTTATTGACTGCTACTGACTTACGTCTGTTAATATAGATTGAGAGTGAATTGACGTATGTATTGAGCATGTTTAACAATTGACGACTACCTATACATTCTGGCATCAGAGTGGATTAGTCTAAGCCTATAGGTGACCAAATTAAAATTTAGCAACAATCCATGAAGTCATTAACTATTGAGCTAAGCCATACATACACACAACAACTACTTGGTTTCAGTTCTTGATATCACATTTTTACTTAGGATTTTCTCTGGATCATGTTTTACTTATCATTTCATCACTGTTACTGTCTAAGGAATTTCTTAATAAAGATTTCCTAGGCAATGATCAATGTCCTATGAAACTAATGGCTTTGTAAAAGATTCAGAAACAAACCTTTATATATGTATACATCTTTACTTTACAATAATCATCCCATTTAATGGTATTCCACTAGTAATGAAATTGGAAAACTAATAATAAGCCTTAATATATCAATAAACATTCTGGAACCTTAAAACTCCAATACATTCCATTGATTCATATAAACTTTCTGTAGAGTAATTAAGACAAGGCTTCAAAATCATGTTGTTAATTTGAAAATCGTTCAATTTCTTACTACTTGTATAGTTAGATCATGGATACTATCGTGATTTTTAAACAACAATCAATAAAAAACGGGATCGTGGATGCGCACTGCTGAGGAGTCCCATACCAGGACGAAACGGCCGTCCAGTGCTTCCAGGTTTTCAATGGTGGTCTAGCTTCAACTGACTCATGATTTCAAAAAACTGTGAAAATTCTAAAATTCTCCACAAAACCCATTCTGATAAACGGGTATTTATTCAGAATGATTATAATCCATTTAGTTAACAAGGTACTACACTTCATACTGGCACTTCATTTAACAAGACTTCATTTTTTAACCATATCAATTGTCTATAGTCGATAAAAGCTAATCATTTAGCTAATAATAGTTAACTTACAAACATGTAACTAATCCATGAAGTCCGAATTTATAGCTTCCTTGTTTGTTTAATCTTACTTACTAACTTACTTACGCCTGTTACCCCCAATAGAGCATAGGCCGCCGACTAGCATTCTCCAACCCAATCTAGTCGAATGTTAATTTTCTACTGAATACTGTTGTGAAGTTGTTTATGTGCATACGTTCATGTTGTTGAATAAATGTTAACAATAATGTGGAACTAGATCTATGACTACATTATTACATGTTTGTCTGTCTATCCAATACATACTATACTATACTATACTATTATAATAACCTAGTCTGATATAACAATTTATTATATAAATAGGTTACATCCTTTTTCGTTTTTCTTTTTCGAAAATCAAAATAATAAAAATGACTAGTAATCTGAGATATCACTGATTTTCATTAAATTAAACTAGTAACATTTGGAAATCAAGAATTAATGAATAGTTGAATTCATGAATCAATTTGAGCTAGACCATAATTGAAAACCTGGAAGCATTGGACGGCCGTTTCGTCTCAGTATGGGAACCTCAGCAGTGCGCATCCACAAAACCCCTTCTGATAATAATCATCTGCTCATTAGTGACTGACTTCAAGGGATACTCCTGGAGTTCTAGTGGGAAGCCGTAAACAGTAGAGTTCAACCAGGTCTGTTGTGACATAGTAACTCACTGAAGACAACGGTATACGGTGGCGCAATTTCGTGGATTGGTTGAAGTTAGACATTAACACCATCGGATGCCAGCCGGCTCAGTGGTCTAGTGGTTAAGCGATCGCGCGCGAGACTGATGGTTCCTGTGTTCGAATCTCGCGAGGTGGCGGGATCGTGGATACGCACCGCTGAGGAGTCCCATACTAGGACGAAACGGCCGTCCTGTGTTTCCAGGTCTTCCATGGTAGTCTAGTTTCAATTGACTCATGATTTCAATCAGTGAAATTTCTAAAATCTCCACAAAACCACTTCTGGTAAAATCAGGAAGTTTTTAATTGATTTAAGTTTAGTGTCTCAGTTATTTAATATTCCTCATTAATTGTATAATCTATCGTTAACTTGTTATCGTGACGAGCAAAGAAAAAACATTCAACAAAACATTGTTTTAATTGATCAATAAACTTAAATCACTTCCGTTGATCACTATGGGAGAAAAGAAAACAGTTGGAGTAACTTATCTTGGTTACTTTAACAACAACAAAAAGAAAACAATCTTAATCCCATCCTAAATCTTTTCATCCCATAATATAGACTGGGAATATATTTGTGGTTAACTTTCGTAAAACAAAAAAGAAGTAGCTAACAACGGTATTGAAAGTCGAATAATCTTCAGATATATAAATATAAATAACGGAAAACAGTAATAAATTATTGAAATGACCTTGATTCTTTTACTTAAAGAGATAGAAATTGAAAGTAGAAATCAAGTATTTACAATGGAAACTACATCTCAGTAATATTGTGGTGTGGGTTACTTATATCCACACAAGTAGTAGTATATAAAGGTGGTCAGGTATAGAATGTATTTCAGTAGAAGATCTATAAGGAAAGAATGGGAACGGAACGCAATTAATATGAAAATGCATGAACAACGAAATCTGAAACAGAAGATTGATGTTTGTAACAGGAACAGTTATGTTTGAGATGATGGATTGAGATTTTGCAAATTAACGATTTACTAATATGGTTCTCAGATTTTAGTGAGATGCTCTGTAATTTCGTGTCAAATACATTTGATTGTCACCACCCCTGTTCTTGTTCACGACAATATGACTGATGTAAATAAATACCCAAATGCCATGGCATGACCGAGAGTGGGGAGAGTCAGCTGTCCTTCTCGAAATGCTTTCACATGGCTACATGAATACAACCACTGACAAGAAAGTTCTATTCACTGTCTTCTCGCGACATTACTGTTGTTTACGAAATTGAGAGGATGAAAAGCGAGTTTCCAGTGAGGAAACCGGGTTGATGGACACGGTGAGTCCACCTAGGAGAGTTGGAAAACCCTGATTCCAAACCAATGGTGTACATGGGCTTGAAGGAACCAATGGCATATGAACTTATTGTTGGTCACCGGTTACCACGGGAACGTATTCTCCAACGTTACTCCACTGCCTTGTGGATCAGACTCTTGAGTCAAAGGTTCGTGGTGTGGTCCCCTAATAAAATCAGCTGCTTTGATTTGGGCGTTCTGACAGTATCCCAGATTTCACACAAATCAAATGATTTATGTGGTGCATATCTATTTAGTGCCTTCTTGTACCAATATTATGTGTTTAAATAAATAAATAATAAAGAAGTTTACATCAGTTAATTAACTTATTTACATTAATATTACAAATCAGAAAGCATTGAACAAATATTTTGTCTTAATATAGGACCCCTTAGAAGTCTATACCTACGAATCTATCAGGAATCAAATCTAGGACTGTCAAGTTTTGTGGAGGGTACTTCATTTCTAGACGACTGTCTCATATTCGAAAATCACTATTATGTTCTCTACAATTCAGTGATAAACTAAACCATATTTCTATAATCAAAGTTCTTCTTGAAAATAAGGTGTCGTTTGTTTTTGTTATCACCCGATAAAAGAATTACTAGTGTAGTGTACGAGAACGCAAGGGGGGATAATCGATTGTATTTGAATACAAAATTATTTTAGTAGAATCTGAGAAACATACAGTGAATACTTTATTTACAAAATGTCGATCAATCGTTTCAGATTTCAACGTTTCTGTATTTCCATACCGATTGCTTTATGTTCCCGTTCTTTCCTCCTCATTCTTCTTGACCTTCGCTATCAGATATTTTATTCCTGACTCACGTCATATTACTACTTATATCGATATAAGTAGCACACACCACACGAATACTTTGTCTATGCCTATTATCTACAATTCACTGTTAATGTTAAAATGAAAAACTAATTAGTTTCTCTGAATGTTTTATTCAAAAATTCATGTAAGATTCAAACTATGCTGTCAAGTGAAGTTGAAGGAAATCTCAGAGTGATATAATGAAAGGCAAGTAGAATAAATTTCATCTATTTATCATCGATAGGATTCGATTTGCATTAAGAACGATCTGGCATACCTGACATTGATCATTACCCAGTGATCAATCCATTGTAAACTTATCGTCACCACTGATGTGTTTTTATTTGGGTTAGTGTGTCTACATAAAAGTACTTATAAATTATAATTATTAGTATTTAGAGTTTTGGTAGTAAAAGTTCTTCTACGAACTAGTCTTCTCTAATTGTGAAGATAATTTGGTCAGATGTTAAAGAGTTCATTAGCAATTACCATTATTTTGAATGTTTTTATGTAATAGTAGTTTTGGTAGTGTGAGTAGTATTAGTAGTAGTATGTAACATCAGTGAGAAGTGAAAGACCTGGTAACAGAAGATTGAGAAGATCAAATGAAAGACAATAGATATGTAAGAAGAGATTAATTATCATAACAACAGGAATGAAGGAACGATAAATTTTTTAAATGAAGTATAACTAATGTATAGTTTTCATATTTTAAGATGACAGTGTAATTTCTCATCAGACAATAAATTGGTATTCCACGCCGGTATTCTCGTTCACTATAGTAGTGGTAGTAATGGCTATCGTTGTTGACAACCTTAATAATTATCTTAGTAACAATAATGAGTAGGGAGATATTTGTTGTGATACTATTTCCACTTTATTACTAGTACCGGTACATACTTAAGAGTTCCACCAGATTGAATTTGAATGATATTGATCTGATTATCACAATAAAGTTACTGATAAATAGTTTATATGTGGTTTAAATAATCCTGATTTTGCTTCAATGTATAGCAAATACTTTGATGATGTGAAGAATTCAGGATGGTTACTGTATTTAGCACCTTTTTACTAATCTTGTAGATGATATTACATACGATGAGTTTAACTTCCTTAGAAAAAAATGGCTATCTATCAAGATTATTTTGATAAGAATATAAAATGTAACCCAATTAAAAGTACAAATAGCCTCTATATCAAACAAATTCCTTCAATATAACTATTGATTTTAAAGGTGACAAAGCTTTAGACATGTAAAAGGGGATAATTTCTAACTTTGTTAAAAGATTATTCTTTGCAACAACTTGACTTGTATTATTCTACTATAATCAACCAATATTTAGAGACAATATAAAGGATAAACTCACTCTCTCTCTCTCTCTCTTTCTAATTCATCTAACCACTTCTATTTACATATACATATACATCAATCTATCTTCCCCTACTTAGTTAAGTAAATATGTCGTTCAGTGAGCGTTCTATCCAAAGGAAATTAATCAATATTATCTGTCCTGTCTAAAGAAAAGAAATGGATTCATACGAAGTTGTATTATCAAACACATTTAGAACACATGATCATTGGAACTTGATTTTACAAGCCATTTTCATAATAACACATAAAGTAGATTTTGTAAACTTCTCTTTGTAAAACTAGTTTAAACTAGTTGATCAGTAAGGGTGACTATGATCAATGGATCCATTTTCAATTTCTAAATTGAGATCAAAGTTGAAATTGTTCATTAATAGATGAATAAAATCATGTTCCTTATCAAATTTTGAAGACTTTGAATAGGATCACGAATAAGGAGGCGAATTCTCCCTACTGAAAAGTTTAAAACTAGGGCTAAAGAGTGATCCATTCGTTTATTTCTCTGTACTCATCTCTTGTAGCGACTTAATGAATATATAGCTATAAATGCACATTTTCTGAACCTAACGGGAAAAAATAAGTAAGGATAAACCCGACTGACATTATGACATTTAACCTATTATAATCTTATGATATACATATATAACAATGTGAAATTACATAATCCTGAACTATTTGATTCCATCAAACCAATTTAAAGATCTTAGCTTAGTTGTAACAGTAAACAAAGTGATTATACAACCTTGAATGGATTGACTTGGATACTTTTATGTTACCACAGTTGATTGATCACTGGGTGATGATCAATGTCATCCGTGTCTAATCTTTATTAATGCAGATCGAATGCTATCGATCATGTTGCAGTGTGGCCATCAGTCTTTTATGTTATATAACAATGTATATACTATTATATTATACAATCATAAACAGTTCACTTATTTATCTTCAAGATAGTATGTTCTTCTATGAATTAACATTGACTTGATCATCATCACCTATCCCCCCCCCAAAAAAAATTATTAGCTTAGATTCACCTCATTTCATTTACATTAAGAAAATGTAATCATCATGAATTGAGGCAACTCATTTTGTATACTCTATAGAAGGAAAGAAAATTCTAATGAACATGGTTAAGTTAGACAAAATTTAGATTTTTGAGAGAAGAAATAAATAAATAAACAATACAATACAATTGATGATATCTGTCTCTTATATTAAGAAAAGGTAAAATGAAGATAAAAGATAGTTGATATTTCGAGATTTCTTATTATCGGAAATCAGTAGTATGAGTAGTAGTAGTAGTAGTAGTAGTAGTGTGGTGCGTGCTACTTATATTGATGTAAGTAGTATGTGACGCCAGTTCAAAACGTAATGTCTGGCAGCAGAAGATGGGGGAAGATCAAGACAGGAAGAGCTGAAATACACTGGAATTTGTAAGAAAACGCATGAACAATGAAATGTGAGACAATGTACTGATAATTGCAACAAGAACGGTCCGGTTTGATATTATGGATTGATTTTTTGCAAATTAACGATTTACTATATGGTTTTTCTATTTCACCAAGGAACTCTGTAACTTTGTAATTGATGCAATTCGATTGTCCCCACGTGTGCTCTGTTCACTACAGTAGTAGCATTAATAGTAGCAGTGGTAGTTATTATTATTACTACTACTATTATTATAATGCCATAGATTGATTGTATGATTCACATGACATGTATGCATGCATAATACAGAATACAGTCCAAGTAGACTAAATAGACCTACTTTATAACTCTCTCTCTCTCGCTCGCTATCTATCTATCTCTATCTGTTGACCAAATAAAAAAATGGGCCTGGAAACAAGCTCGTTGATTGGTTATTTGAGCTTTTTCTCTGTAAATGTCGATTTCTGTTTTCGTTTTTTTTCTTTTCTCTTTTTTCTTTTGAGGGAAGAAATGCCAAATTGAATTTGTTCGGTTGATAATATCGACAGTAATAGTAATAGTAATAGTTCCAAAGATATTGAGTCATTGATTATGTTAAACTAATTAGACTGTCAACTATTATGAAATCATAATATTGTAAAAGAGATAATGATACTGATATGATTTTCTCTTTATAAAAAAATCCTTCATGATAATTACCAAGATAAGTAAATCTTTAGGGGATAATCAATGAGTCATGGATACTGTTGTATCATTGGAATTCTTTTTCTTTTTTAATCCAATCATATCAAATTAGTTTGTCGAGTAAATTAGTCTGTTTATAATGTCATCTTATTATTCAGTGAAGTAATTGAACTGTTTATAGACAGATACATAGATAAATTGTAATCTGAATTATTCATATCGTTCATAGTTGAATTGAGTTCATGAGTCAATTGAAGTTAGACTATCATGTGAAACTTGAAAGCACTGAATAGTTGTTTCTTCCTAGTATGAAACTCCTTAGTGACAGTGCGAATCAACGATCTAGCCTCGTAAGATTTGAATCCAGGACCTATCTCTTTCATGCGCTAGCGATTAACAAATAGACTACAATTTCGTGGATTGGTTGAAGTTAGACATTAACACCGTTGTATGCCAATAATCTCAGTGGTCTAGTGGTTAAGCTTTCGCGCGCACTACTGATAGGTCCTGGGCTCGAGTCTTGCGAGGCGGGATCGTGGATCCACAAAATTTCCCTACGATTATATCTTTAATAGTTGAGTTCATGAGTCAATTGAAGCATCATGGTAAACTTGGAAGCACTGAACTGTCGTTCCATCCTTTATATATATCACAAGATGGTATTAGTTATAGTTACAATGTTAATCAGAATGTAGTATATTGACTAAACTTATTACATTCTATATTGTTATTAAAACAAACAAGTAGATAGTTAAATACGGATTTTTCAGTAGATCACGGATGTATACTTAATATACAGGATAAGTTAATTGAATTTTCCTTTTCGATGTGCACTTACAAATTCAGTTTGTCTTGAATACATATCTATAGTGAGCGTACTATTAGGCAAATGAATGAGTGGAAATTTGTCAGCTTGATCTGGAGGAGGCCAGACAAAGACAATATCCAACATTGTATCTTATAAGATCAAGTTTTCCACTCGTAACTTAATTATACTATGGCTGTAGTAGATTAGATTATAACAGTCTTTGATAAAAAGATGACGATATGTATTTTGTTGATCAAATAATATAATTAAGTGTACTTCAGTTCATGGACTACGAAGAAGAAGTTTGTAACGACAGTTCTCTTTCATTCTACCGATTATATCATAAGATGAATCATGACTGGTATAAACATGTTTTAGAGATTGATTAATAAACTTTCCAATACAAATTGGCATCAACAATAGTAGTATGGAAAACTAAGGAGATGGTTTGTAAAGGTTCATTTGATTGGCAAAGACTCTTACCGATTCAACGTCACTAACTATGAAATCTTCTGGTATTTTGATAGGAAACTATGAATCTGTGGAGTTGATCAAGTTGGAAATAACTTAATGTCACTTAATCACTAAGTAGTAACTAATCTTATCTATTATACACATAGTTCTTTTTATTATCTTAAAAAGAGCAAAAACAAAGATTGGTGTAGAATAATATGATTTCATTATACTTCATTAGGTTTTCATCAGCCGCTTGCAACTCGTATAATATTTAAAATCTAAGTTATTACACATATTGACATACTTATACATATGATGAGGATGATTATAGATGAATATGTGTGTCATGATGTAGTGAAGATTTCGATAGAGTTAATGAGGCCATAAAAATTTTGTTTCGAATACATAAAGTATGGGGAGGTGTTAGGTTTAAAGCTATCATGAGTTCACTAAATCGGTGAATGAGAACAAAGACTCAGTGACCAAAGACCAGTAACTAGCTGTTTGATGCGTCCCAGCCGCGTTAACTAGAGGGAGAAGTTCAAGTTTGGAATGGGGAAGTCTATTCCGCAAACAGCCAGAAACGAGCCATAACAACAAACGCAAATCAAAACGTATATATACAGCAGAAAACTGTTCTTGGGGAGAGTTAACAAATAGCATACTAAAAGACACAACAAACCAATAGCGTTTAAGATTCCCCCAAGTGGGAAATATAACATGAAGGAGAAAAGAGCGCCTTTGGTGCGAAAACAAGAAATTCGAATTTTCTAAATAAAATTACAAAATTAGGTCATTTTCCAAGTGAGTTCTGGGGATCTAACGTCTTCAACAGAGGGAATGTTCTGGAACATTGAAATAGTGATCAGAATTCATAGAGTTAACATATATTGGATGATTATGTAATGAAATAACTGAAAACAGATTAATGGTAGGAAAGAAAGATATGGATTGAAATCAGTAAGTTATGAATTGAAGAAAAGTGACAATGGTATAATCAAACTTCAGAAAGAGTTGAAATAATGAATGATGCAATAAAAAGGAATGTGATGTTATTACTGTTTCTTTCTGTACGCATATATCAGATTTTAGACGTTTGATCTCTATGGCTTAGGGAAATATCAGAAAGTTGGAATTCAATTATTCGCTAATCACATTGATGGATTTCCGTGTATCAACTTGACATCCTGTGTCAAGGAGATGTTTCGAGATATTACTACAGAATGATTTTAATCCGTATGATCTAAGACTCTCTAGAATATGTTCTTTGGATCGGACATAGGCCCTTACTTCTGTTTTACTGATGTAACTGCTTTGACAGATACATGTGGATTTGTATACCTAGTCAGTGGTAACATGAAAAGGATACCTATCGATCTTTGATTGTGTTAAAGAACATGTTGTTTTGAACAAGACAATCAGTTTAGCTATAGGACAAATTCTTGTCAATTCAGTTTTTACTCTTATGTTGGTTGATCCTGTTACATCATCACCTTTGAATTGAAGTTGAATAAATATAGGTTTTTTGTTTACTGTAGTTTCCTTGGGTTTTTTTTTGTCTCCATGTTTTGCATATTTTCTTAGTAAATTTCAGTGAGTACCCGTTGCTTTTTAGACACCTTTCCAGATCCATTAGTTCCTCTTCTAGTGTATCGGCAGTACATATGCTTTCTGTTCTGTGAAACAGTGTTTCAACAAGTGCCCTTTTGTAAGTGATTGGACAAAATCTATTAAAATGGAGATAAATTCTATTCTGTGTGTCTTTTCTATAGACTGAACGTTTTATTGCAATATCAAGAAGATAGAACTTGTTTTCATTTCCATGTTCCATAGTAAATGGGATATTTTTATCAGCTTCGCTGAAAAGTGTCAATAGATTTGTTTCATGTTGTTTTTATTATTACATAAGATAAAGGTGTTATCAACATATTTAGATTGTTACGTCATTCGACTGATCGCTCCTTTGAGCTTGGTTTTTTTTTCAAGATTAACCATTGAAATATCTGCTGGAATATCAGGCAACAGGCTCCCCATTACTAAACCATTAGTTTATCTTCATATATCACTATTGAACTGAAACTGAACATCTTTTGTATATATGATTAACAGTAGTTTGAAATTTTATGCTGGTGGAGTTAGAAAGTCAGAATACCGGAAAATTATGTCTATGGTTTCAAAAAGTGATATTTTAGTAAATAGTAGTGTTACATCAAAGGAAGCCATAAACTTACCAGCAATATTTATGTGGTCCATACTGTCGACAAATTCAAATGGATCTTTTCATGTTTGCGTGGCTAATCGTTGATGGTCTGGCTTTAAATTATCCGCTAACCAGCGTGCAGCTATGTGGTAAGGTGAATTAACTATTGACAGCATAGATCTAAGAGGAATATCTTGTTTATGTATCTTTGATAAATCATACATGTGGGGCAAATAAGGCCCACGAGGTCGTAGGCAACTGTAAGTGGAATTATCAATCATCTACAGGAGATCCCTGAATACATTCGTGATCCTTTTCTTAGTTGATTCAGTTAAGTGCTTGTCACCTTTATCTAACTTTAATCTCATATGATCCCTTAAAATGGACTTCATCTTAGAGAAATAATCTGTTGTGTTCATTAAAACAACACCTGAACCTTTAACAGATCGTAATATCATTACATCATCATTTCGCTTAAGATTTCGTAGTACTTTCAAATGAACTTCGGACACACATTTCGACTGTGGTGTGGGCGAAATGATGCATTGATTCGCAATAGTTTAGATTTAAATCAGCTTTTCTTTTCTTCATTAACGGGGTGCAACTCTCCCAATCTCAAATTTGTCCAGTCTTTTAGAGTTGATCGATTTCTAGAAATCAAATTTAAATGTTACCCCTAGTTTAACTAACTCTACGTCACAGGTATTATTTTAGTTTTAGGTATTTGGAAGTAGGCTGCAAAAAATCGCGGAGAGAGATTTTATCGATTGGCTGTACAATTGATTGATCACTAGGTTGTAATGGATGCTATGTATGTTAGGTTATTCGTAGTTCAGGTATGAAAGAACAATAGAGCTTGTAAAAGACAACTCAAGAACGATGTGCAAATGGTGCATTAAATTCACTGTTCCCATATTTTACAAATACAGTATGTGGTTTCGCTTAATACAAAAAATTGGTTTACCCTTCCGAAGTCTTCGTTCATTATACTATGACGAACAATGTATAAGTACTGAATAGAAATTATTCATTCAATAGTCAATGAATGAATGGTTCTTTGTGTCTGGACGCTATAAATGCAATAAATAATGTGTTACGTTTTAATCACGATCAAATTGAAAGTTCAATGTTTTATTAAAAACTACATATATATCTTTGTATTTTAATTGTTGAATTCATGAGCCAATTAAAGCTAGATCACCATAGGAAACTTGAAAGCACTGGACAGCGTTTCGTCCCAGTATGAGAGTACTCAGAAGTGCGCATCCACGATCCCGCCTCACGAGACTCTAACTCAGAACTTATCAGTCTCGCACGTGAGCGCTTAATCACTGAGCCGGCATCCAATGCTGTTAATGTCTAACTTCAACCAATATCTTTGTATATTTGTGTTATGTTTAGCAGTGTAGTCTAGGATGGACATTTCATCCTTTGTCGATCTAGTTAACTAGATGTATCTGTTACATTCCAGCATTCTTTCATAAAATAAGATTAAAATATGTAGTGAAAAGGTAGTAGAATGCATATACTCTACTAAATAGTAATCAAAATTCAATCATGAATATGAATAATGATATAATATAAACTGTGTATAATTAGGAAAGGTCAGTTAATGTGTTTATATGCAGTGATTATATAGAATCAGCCTATTTTAAATGACTTGAAACCCGCATTTAGATGGACTCTTTTCTAGTTTATTCAAACTAAATAATGGATGTATTCGTAAAGTATCAATTTTGAAGGACCTACATTATAGATTAACATTGATTTAACAATCTTCAACAAGGTCGTAATAATGGTTCAACAATTTTTCGTTATCAGTAAGGGGTTGTTAAAGATTGTTAAGTTTTTGATTGAGATCATGAATTACTATTATTATTATTAATGGCTTTATTCAATATTATATTTTGGTACAATATAGAATTCTCAGCACAGGTTATTTCAACAAGTTACTTACGCAACAACAACAACAACAACAAAAACAACACAGTAGCGAATACAAAAAAAATCGATCACGAAACCGATTTGAGCGTTCACTTAAGTAATTAAGGCATCTTTATAATATCAGAAAGGGTTTTATGGAGATGTTAGTAATTTTTAATAGTTGAGATCATGCGTCAATTGAAGTTAGACCACCATGGAAAACCTGGAAGCATTGGACTGCAGTTTCGTCCTAGTATGGAACTCCCCAGAGTTGCAAATTCACGAACCCGCATACATGATTCGAACCTAGGACCTTCGTTATCAGTCTTTAATTGATTTGGTGTATTTTTAAAAAAGGAATATAGTCACTTTTTAAATAATTCACTGGTAACATTTAAAATTTTGACAATGGATGTTACAGTTATAATTTTGACTAAATACCCTAATGGGTTGAAATAAACTACCCTTTCAATCTCGACCTTGTTCCTGACAATTAGCTAAGATAAAATAGGAATTATTATTTACATTATCGTAATCCATGATGAAGAGTGAGTTTCGTTATCTGTTGTTCTTGTTGGTTTACAAGAAAAAATGCAACGTTTTCTACCGTTCCATCATGATACAGAAGTGTCAAGTGCAGGATAGTCAGTCATAGTGGAAGAAAAATTACAACTCAAAAAACGATATACCTCTTAATAATCCTGTAATGGAAATTATTCCCAAATATCTTTGATCGAATGACTAAATAAATGAAAACAATCGTAACAACATTATGTAATATCTTGGTAAAATCTTAAAACCATGCAATAATAGTTCATTTGTAAAATATATCCATCGATTGTCTCAGGCATTGCTATTCCTTCGCTTCTACAATAATCATTCTTTGTTCTCGTCCTCTTTTTGTTTGCACTTCTTAACCTACTGCTGCCAGGCATTCCATTTTCGAATGACGATACATACTACTTATATTTGTCGACAACAGTAGCACACTACATTATCAATTAATTGTCTCAATAGTTCAAATCACGAGTCAATTGAAGCTAGACCACAATGGCGAACCTGAAAGCACTGGACCGCCGTTTCGTCCTAGTATGGGGCTCTTCAGCACTGTGCATCCACGATCCCGCCACCCCGCGAGATTCGGACACAGGACCTATCAGTTTCGCGCGCGAGCGTTTAACCACTAGACCATTGAACCGGCCGGCTTCCAGCGGTGTTAATGTCTAACTTCAACCAATCCATGAAATTGCGCCACCGTATACCATCTTCTTCAGTGAGTTGATATCTCACAACGGACCCGGTTGAACTCCGCTGTTCACGGCTTCTCACTAGAACTCCAGGAAATGTCTCTTGAAGTCAGTCACTAGTGAGCAGCTGATTATTACCAGTGGTCTAATGGTTAAGCGCTCTCACGTGAGACTGATAGGTCCTGGGTTCAAATCTCATGGGCGGCAGGATCGTTGATGCGCGCTGCTGAGGGGTCTCATACTGGGACGAAACGGCCGTCCAATGCTTCCAGGTTTTCAGTAGTGGTCTAGCTTCAATTGACTCATGATTTCAACTATTGAAATTATTAACATCTCCACAAAACCCCTTCTGATAATTAATTGTCTCGAAATATTGATTGTTATTACAATGAGCATATATTTCCTCTCCCTCCTCTCATTTGATCTTTGCAATAAGTAAACCATTTATGTTTAATATATTATATGAATAATAGTTTTAAGGTCAATTATACTTGACTAGTCATTTTGTTGCTTTCTAATAATCAAATTACATTTATTCCTACCTATCATGATGATGATGATGATGGTAGCACTAAACTCATTTACCAGTTCGTTATCTGGAATACACAAACCTAAATATCATTACTCCAACAACTTCATGAGTAATTATTGTTCAATTCACTTAATCAAATGTAATTACTTACCTAGAAAGTAATAATAAGTATGATTCACAGTGTTATATAATCTATTCTTTAATATATATATATAATGAAATATTCTTCTATATAGATGATTCATAGATGTGTACACTTTACCTTAAAGGTGTTAATGAGCTCTCGAACTACATACAGATCTATAAACTTCAAATTTGATTAGAATAACTGTGATGATAAGTGTCTATTAAGTAACCAAGTGTGTGAGTACGTGTATATGTGTGTGTGTGAGTACGGTTAGAGTGAGATAATCAACACAATGTGAAAGAATGAAAGATAAACGAAAAGGGTAGGTAAGATTGAGCCATTTTATTTTCTATATTGAATTATATATAGTCCACCATTCTTTTTTAAACTTATCGAACTAAGAGATAAAAAGAAATTCCTTTAAACGATTGAATATATTTTTAAGGAAAAATAAATAAATGGAAGCGCAAAAAGATTTAATTAAAGGAGTTGAAATACTCACATGATTCAATGGTTCAAGAGACAAAGTACGCATAGACAGATACACACACACATACAATGAATAATTACTTACTTAATTACTTACGCCTGTTAGTCCGCATTGAGGAGCATAGGTCACTCACCAGCATTCTCCATACAATCCTGTCCTGGGCAATTCTTTCCAGTTCTTTCCAGTTTTTATTCATCCTTTTCATATCTGATTCTATTTCCCGACGTAATTTGTTCTTTGGCCTTCCTCTTTTCCACTTCCATTCAGGATTCCAAATTAGCACTTGGTGATTTGCTTAATTTATGTCCTATCTATTTCCATCGTCTTTTCCTAATTTCCTCTTCAGCTGCAAACTGGTTTGTTCTCTCCCACAGTAGGCTGTTGTTGATGGTATTCGACCAACGGATATTGAGTTTATAAATACTTGTACTTCCGATGATGGAGCGGTTACGAGTTCACTTAGACTGCGAACGGAAGCAAAGACTCAGTGACCAAAGACCAACAAGCTAGCTATTCGATGCGACCCAGCCTCGCTAACTACAGGAAGAAGTCCAAGCCTGGAATGGGAAAGTTTATTCTGCAAACATCCAAAAACGAGCGATAACAAAAAACACAAATCAAAACGTATATATACAGCACAAAACCGTCTATAGGAAGCGTTACATATTAAAAGACACAACAAACCAATAGCGTTTAAGATTCTCTCAAATGGGAAATACAACATGAAGATGACAAGAGCGTTTTTGGCGCGAAAACAAAGAAATTCAAATTTTCTAAATAAAATTACAAAATTATGTCCTTTTCCAAGTGAGTTCTGTGGATCTAACGTCCCTAACAGTTGTGGTATTTCTCCAAGTTTCAGCTCCATACAGTAGAACTGTCTTGACGTTCGTATTGAAGATTGTGACTTTGATGTTGGTTGACAGTTGTTTTGAGTTCTATATGTACTTCAGTTTTGGGAATGCTGTCCTTGCTTTGTCATTCCTTGACTCCACATCTGCATCAGATCCTCCTTATTCATCGATGATTCTGTCCCGGTACGTGAAAATTTCCACACTTTCCAGAACTTCGTCATTAAGTGCGATTGTGTTAGTGTTCTCCTTGTTGTAACTCACTAAAAAACGTTAACCAGAAAAAAACAGAATGATTAGAAACTCTTTAAAATTCATTAACTGAACAACTTTTTGTAACTTATGAAGTTGCGGACAAGATCGTTGTTTCGCGCTGCTGAGGAGTCCCACAATAGGATGAGACGGTCGTTCAGTGCTTCCAGGTTTTCCATGGTGGTTTAGCTTCAATTGATTCATGGTTTCAACTATTAAAAATTACTATAATATCCACAAAACCCTTTCTGATATTATGAAGATGCATTAATTGCTTAACTGAACGCTCGATTCGGTTCCACGAACGCTTCTAATAATCCCAGGCTAAATCTAATACGAGCGTAAATGTGTAAAGTGATTTAAAAAAAACACTCTACTTCAAGATTAGTTTATGTATTAAAAAATCTAGGGTATTTATAGTATTTCAGATGGCCGTGGGCTTCTAGAACTTTCTGGAACCATAATGAATAGATTAGCGGTATAGGTAATTAATCAATCAGAAATGTGATATGTGACCCTTCAATTCTTAGGTGCTTCTCAAAAACGTCTATTCAATACTGATTGGATAAAATGTTTCTCAGCGTTCTTAATGCCTCTTTGGACATTTTGAGGAACAGTAAGGGTCTCTCCAATAAAATGATTAGACTTCAAACATACTGATACTGTCTAAGTTAGCATTTTTCTTTTTCAAAACATGTGTGTATAATATCTGAATGACTGATGTTGTCTTTGTTTGATTCTTTTCAACATACTGTTAAATTATGAATTTGTTCATATCGCTGATATTCAAAACAGGGATTATGATTAACTCACATAGGATTATACTCTTTTCGACATCTGTTCTTGCCAAATGTTAATGTTTTCATAGGTATCCATGAGGAATTAAGATTATGATGTACAATTGATGGTTAGGGTTAGGAATTAGATTTGAGGTTTTCATCACAAACTGATATAAGCTATAATGCCAAAATGCTATTTAATCAACTGAATGAATGAATTTCGCGCCAAAATCCAAGACCTGTCATCGTAAATCTGATTGGTTCGTCCGTAAACTATAGTCTCGCTCTCATACTACTACAATGACTACTACTACATACACTACTACCAGTGTTTTCTCTTTCATCTAACGTTCACTCTCATGTCACTCAACACATTTTATTCAAGTCTTGTTATTTGTTAACTGAAACGTTATTTTTTGAGGTCAGTAAATCGTCTTTGAAAGCCGATTCAAACACGTAAACATGATTCATGATGAGATGTGGCATATAATCAACTTTATTCAAGACTTACACTTGCTTTGCCCAACTAATTTATAGTATAAGATTGAAATAATCTTCAGATTTAAGTGAAAATTGCTTAGAAAGTACATGACTATTATTGAGAACTTGTAAAGAATGATAAGGTTGTAGTGAACGAGAACACAAGTAGGGACAATCGAATGTATTTCAACACAAAATTACAGAACATCTTTGTACAATCTGAGAACCATACATTTGTAAAATGTCAATCATTTATGTTAGACTTCATTGTTCCTTCGTTTCCACACCAATCATTCTCTGCGCTTCGATCTTCTTAACTTTCTGCCTCCAGGTATTTCAATTTCGATTGATAATACATACAACCTTTAACTGTCAACATCAGTAGTACACACTACAAGGTGATTGATATTGATTATTTCGCAAATCACTTTTGTTGAATAGTTAATTTCACTCTCTAATATAAAAAAAACAAATTTATCATCAAGCTAGAAAAATAGTCCTCTCAAATTAATGTTACTTGGCAAACTGTAATGATAATGGTTTAAATCTGACTTGCTTTTAGTCTGATATTCTTCGAATAGTCTCGTTTTGTAGAGTCGATCAAATTAAGAGTGTATTAATAAGTTGCATGATGACATTGAATGATAGTCGCAAATTATCTTATCTTGACTTAAAGTACAGACATTTGCAGTGTCATGTTATGATCTACTATTATGCTGACAGTTTCATTTAACTTGGAAGTCTGATCAGCCCTAATGGGTTGGTGTCTGACGAAATCTCAGCACGGATCCGAAAAGCTCGTTTGGCTTTTGCCAACTTCAGTCAGCTGTGGAAAAGGTGAGATATCCGTATATCAATTAAGGGACAAGTATAATACACAGTAGTTCGTTCTGTTCTACTTTACGGCTGCAAAACGTGGCCTTTAAGTTTAGAAGACACTCGTAAGCTACTAGTATTTGACCACAGATGCCATAGAAATATGGCTTGCATCTGCTGCGATCATCGGGTAAGTAATAGTGAGGTTAGACGTAGGGTATTAAAGAATGATGATAAATCAGTTGATGAGATTGTGAATCTTCATCGATTGAGATGGTTGGGCCACGTGTTACGTATGCCTGAACACCGATTACCAGAACGCGCAATGCTGACTAGTGTAGGGGATGGTCGGAAGAGTTAGAGGCGGCCAAACCAAGACGTGGCATCAGTGCTTGAAGACACTAACTTCTGGTCTGAACCATGTTGGTAGATGCAGACTACTTGGTTGGGGTCCGCGTGACTATCGTAAACAATACTTGGAGACTCTATGTGACATGGCTCAGAATCGATCACAATGGTGTGGGTGTATACACACTCAGTCTTCCCTCAAACTGTGAGATTAAAATCGCTTCATATCTTTCTTTCTACTAACTAATTCTTTCTTTCTGTACTATGTCCTTACATGCAATTTTTCTTTTATATATTACCACCACTAAATTAACTACATCTATGAATTCGGTGTTCATCTTGTTTTGCTGATGAGGTATGGCAACTTGGACCGATTCACATATGTGCCTGGTCCTACGTTGTAGCTGACTAACTGACTGACTGACCATTCTATTGCTTGACTGACTTAGATTAAGTATGTATATAAAGCTGTACTCCTCTAAAGCTAAATACTAATATCTACAACTCTTGAATAATTTTCTGGAAATAAACTATTCTATACAAATACATATAGAAAAAAATAAAGATTAGTCGAATAATGAATACTTCACTCTCATATCCATTGTCGCGTTTATCATCTTGAAGAGAGAAATAATAAAGCTTTAAACGAAATAGCATTAAATCATTCCATGTTGTTGAGTTCATAATAATGACTTGTAAATGTTACAGATTGTAAGTAGTTGACAAGAACCTAATGTCATGAAATGACATTATGTTATTTTTGTTCATACTGTATTTGACAATCAGATTTTATGTGGTTCGTCTGAATCTGCTCATTACATTACATAATTTTTGAACTTAGTATCATAGTTGTACTGTATTCTAAGCAAGATATGCGTTCTGTTGTGAATACGCACTAATGATAAAACTTTGTGTAGGAAGAAACAGCTGTGAACAGTTGAATTTATTTTCATTTTTCCATTTTTTGTCAATTTCCTTGTTGATGAGAAAGCATTCAACAGCGTGGATAGGGGAATCTTACCGAACCTTCTTCAACATTATTGTGTATTTGAGAAGACTTTCACAATTATGTGGAATTCTTATGATGAACTACACTGATATGTCGTGCATGGACAGCAGCTCACAGATGCATTTCGGATAGAGATCGTTGTCAGATAAGGCTGCTCACTCTCTCCTGTTCTTTCTCTTCTGTTGGTCGATTGGATTATGAAGGCCTCCACATCTCAGGGAAAGTACGGAATATTGTGGAAAGCCAATATAGAAGTAACCTCTGCAGCAATAGGCACCAACATACACGAGAGAAAAAGTAAGATCCTGAAATATAACACAGAGAGTACCAGACCAATCATACTTGATGGAAAAGCTCTTGAAGAGGTAGAAAGCTTTACGTACCCGAGCAGCATCATTGATAAACAAGGAAGATCTGACGCAGATATGAATGCATTGGTTGGGAAAACAAAAGCAGGTATTTATAAACAGCTGTTATCGCATTATGCTCCAAATCTTCCTGTCAGACACCATCTTCAACAACCTACTGTGGCAGAGAACAAATCAATTCCTAACTGAACAGAAAATTAGAAAAGGATGATGAATATGGATAGGTCACACTATACAGAAATCATCAAACTGCATTACAAAGCAAATCTTAATTTGGAATCTTTAATGCAAACGAAAATATGTCAACTAAAGAACATGTTTCACCAGTAACAGGAGGCAAACATTAAGAGAAAAAATAGCATTTAGCAACAACTGGAAAGGACAGTCCAGGAAAGTATAGTTTAAGATTATTTTGATTGAGATCATGAACTTAATTTAAAAAAACTTAACAATCTCCACAACCCCTAAACTGATAATTACCATGTGCTCACTAGTGATCAGCTTCATGAGAAAATTCTCGGAGTTCTGGTGAGAAGCCGTGACCAGTCGAGCTAATCCGTGTCGGGTATAAACAGGTGTCTACCTCAGTACAATGGAAGATGGTTGTGCAACGTCGTGGGTTGGTTGAGGTTAGACATTAACACCATTGGATGCCGGCTCAGTAGTCCAGTAGGTTAAGCGTTCGCGCGCGATACTGATGGGTCCTGGGTTCGAATCTCACGGGGTGGCGGGATCGTGGATACGCACCGTCGAGGAGTCTCACAATAGGACGAAACGGCCGTACAGTGTTTCCAGGTTTTTCATTGTGGTCTAACATCAACCGGTTCATGATCTCAATAAAAAACTTAACAATCTCCACAACTGATAATAGTTTAAAGATCTCTGGTCAACGGCTTATTTCCCATTAAGGAGTAACATGCATAAGTAAGTAAACAACTGCAATCAATAAGGTGCTTAGTTCATCATGGAAACTATCCTTTCAAAGTAAACAAATTTCTATATTAACCTATATCTAATTTACTATGGAAGAAGAGATAAGGATTATGATTTTGATGTTTAAGATTGAACAAGTAACTCTGTTATGATTATTATTATTATTACCACCAGTAACTAATAACAACCGAGGTAAACAGTCATTCAGATTTATATTTTCACTTATGGAACTATTCATTGTCACTACATGAAAAACAACCATAGTGTCAACAATTATTAATATGATTAATTTGTTTTTCAATTACTCTTTAATATCAATCAATAATAATATTTTTTATCTAACCCCCCCCCCATCACTGTGGGTTTTCTAACATAAATCAATATTTCAATAGTTGAGATCATGAGTCAATTAAGCTAGACCACCATGGGAAACTTGGAAGAACTGGACAATCTCCAAGAGGTATTTCCTGGATTTCTAGTGACCAATAAAATTCAGTCGGCTCTGTTTTGAGATAGTAACCCATTGAACACAATGGTGGATGTATCGCTCAGTTTCGTGGATTTGTTGAAGTTAGAAATTACCAAAAATGGATCCCGGCCGGCTTAGTGGTCAAGAGGTTAAGCACTAGCGCGCGAAACTGATAGGTTCCGGGTTCGAATCTCGCGGGGTGGCGGGATCATGGATGCGCACTGCTCAAGAGTCCTACAGTAGGACGAAACGGCCGTCCAATGCTTCCAGGTTTTTCATGATGATCTAGCTTCAATTGACTCATGATCTCAACTATTGAAAGTAATATAATATCCACAAAAACCCCTTCTGATATAAGTGAATATCATGTTGACATGTGTTTGGGAACAAATCAGATTAAATTTAAATAATGGCTAATAATGAAATCTAGAACTTATGTTTTGTCTTATTTAAGATTAATTAACTGAATGTGAATGGTACAGCCTTTTGTTGATTCCCACACTTAGGACTCGAATCTAGCATGTTTCTCTCCAATTACACAATGGATTATTCTTTAAACTATAGAGTATAGATAGGGAATAATTTAAGTTTGATATGCAATGGTTTGTATTTACCGGTTGATGATGTTAAGGATAATAAATGATCAGTTTATTTTATTGGCAAATACATCCAATCGATGAGTCCTAAATAGGGAGAAATGCTGATTCTGTATTCCCCTATTATCTATTATTCAACCTAACTAAAAACATAAAATTAAATGACCATATTCAGGTGATCCATTCAGGATAAACATATCCCAATAGAGAATGACCAGTTTCAAACTTTATCAACAACAAACCCTTACAAATAAACTGAAAAAGATTGTGAATGATTCGTGTAAAATATCTGGGTTTTTGAGTTCTTATAGTTCATGTATAATGAATGAGAACTCAAGTGGGGCAGACAAATTTATTGTTTAATACTAAATTACAGAATATCTTCACAGAATATGAGAACTGTACATAGAATACATCATTTTCAAATCTATCAATTGTGCTTCATATTCCGTATGATTCTTCCAGTTCACAATTCTCTTCTATTTCACTTTCTATTTTCTTCAAATCGATCTTCTTAGCCTTCTTTTGCCAGGTATTCCAATTCTGATTGGTGTTAAATACTACTTATATGTGTCAACATAAGTAGCATACATCAAAATACTAACTGACTGCCGTAACTGACTCAGGTGACAGGGTTTGAACCTGCACCATACTATTTTAAAATCGAATGTTTTAAACCTCTAAGTTACCTACTCTTTGTTAAAGTGAAAAAAATCAATAAGAGGTTGTGGAGATTGTGGAATTTCACTGAAATAATGAACCGATATAAATTAGACAATCATTGATGAAAGTTCCACGACCAAACCATCCAGTTCAGAGAACAAAACTCTATCAAAATCATCCACCTGGGCTACAAGTCTTTTCCACCAGCTAAAATTTCCCATAAACACATACAAACAATCATTTAATATATTGTATTAATTAAACTAATTTTAATCTCTGGAAATCATTTCAAAAGTTGCTTGATTCTTGCAAATAAGGAATGCTAAAAAAGATGTTACGTAATTCTTTGATTGAGATCATGAGTCGTTCGATATTTGACCACCATTGAAAACCTGGGAGCACTTGGCAGCTGTTTCATCCTCCTATGTGAAACCTCAAAGGTAAATCGATAAAAGCATGACAAACTGATGGCCTTCAGTGAACTAATCAGAATTAAGACAAGTCCTCAAGTATTTTGAATGGATTTTAAAGTTCAATGATAGATAACGTATACATTATTATCATTAATAAGATCAAAATTGCCAGGTATTTGTTTTCTAAAATGATTAAAACCAATAAAGTTGTCTATTATCCAACCAAAAATTACTTGCTCCTAAAGCGGATTGTATGTTAAAGTACTTGGTGTAGTTTGTTGCTTAATTAAGAGTATTCATTGAAGCTAGATAGTATTACACTTTTCCTAAACTTACCATACATCCCAATCCTAAGTTTCTCAAGTTTGTAAACAGAAGGGTGGCAAAGCATTGAATTATGGCTGATGTTAGTCCCTGTTAAAAAACTCTGACTTTAATTCATAAGCATAACTTAAATTTACAGTTTAACCTTGAATGCCTATCTCTAACCTCTTTGCATTATAACTTAAGTCAATCGGTAGAGAAAACTCTATGGGGTGATAACCGCCAATTTACAACCTTAGTCTAACTCGTAATAATGTAAACCTGACCGTTTTTCGTTTACTACAAAGAATAATTTGGCATGTGAGGGTTAATTATTCAGATCAACACTTTTATTCCACAGTGATTTTATTGTGTTTTTTTTTGTTGTTAATTTTTGTGTGACTATTCACCGTTTCCTGATTGGCCGATTAGTTTCCCCCCCCCCATAGGTTATCAGTACACTAACTCCGACCTGATACTCTAATTTCGAACTGCCGTCCATATACTACTATTCAAATAATCAGTAGCAAACTGTAACAAATTAAAATAATAACTTGGTAAGTTTGGACAGCTTGTTAATAATCAGCTCTAAGAAAACAGGACATACTGATGTGACTAGGTTATAAGTGGGAATACATCAGTGGTTAATTGTGTCAGTGCTATAATAATTATAATGAAGAGTCTTTCATGAGTCCTAGCTAATTGTGCAATCAAATCGATTCAAAGTTCAATAAAAATTACCTATCCACTTAAAGGTTCTCTATTGATTGATAGGTAGGTAGTAAGTATCGGATGCAATTAACTAAAATCAAATTATTTATGATTCTATGATGTATCAATAACAAACTATTACTCATCAGACTATGATGACAGTAATGAGAATATAGAAGAGATTGACAAGCCAAGTAGATTTTGAGCTTAAATTAATCCAAAAAACAGTATCTATGCAAATAATTGAATCAAAGACACTATATAGATATCTCCGCATTTACCTGAAGGTCATAGTTTCTGTCCTCAATTGGTTTGTATATGTATATTGTCGAAGTATACCATGCCGACAACTTTCAATCAATATCAAAGTCACAATCTGCAATACGAACATCATGACAGTCCTACTGTACGGAGCTGAAACTTAGAGAAATATCACAACCATCAGCAAGAAGGTACAAGTATTTGTAAATAGCTGTCTACGCAAAATACTCAGTATCTGTTGGTCGGATACCATCAACAACAGCCTACTGTGGGAGAGAACAAAACAGCTTTCAGCTGAAAAGGAAATTAGGAAAAGATGATCGACGTGGATAGGACATACATTACGCAAATGAACAAACTGCATCACGAGGCAAGCCCTAACTTGGAATCCTGAGAGTAAGTGGAGAAGAGGAAGGCCAAAGAACAAATTACGTTGGGAAATAGAAGCAGATATGAAAAGAATGAATGAAAACTGGAAAGAGCTGAAAAGGATTGTCCAGGACATGGTTGTATGGAGAGTGCTGGTGCGCAACCTATGCTCCTCAATGTTTTGAGATAGTAACTCACTGAACACAATGGTGCATGTGTCACTCAACTTCGTGGATTAGTTGAAGTTAGACCTTAACACCATTGGATGCCGAACGCCTCAGTGGTCTAGAGGTTAAGCGCTAGCGCGCGAAACTGATAGGTCCTGGGTTCGGATCCTGTGGGACGAGGTCCATCACTAAGACGGAACGGCCGTCCAGTGCTTGCAGGTTTTCCATGGTGATCTAACTTCAATTGACTCGTGATTTCAACTATTAAAAATCACTATCATATCCACAAAAATCCCTTATTCGTACTTATTTACTTACTTACGCCTGTTACTCACAATGGAGCATAGGCCGCCGACCAGCATTCTCCAACCCACTCTCTACTGAGCCTTCTTTTCTACTTCTATCCAATTCTTGTTCATTTTTCTCATGTCTATCTCCATTTCCCGGCGTAATGTGTTCTTTGGTCTTCCTCTTTTCCTTTGGCCTTGGAGATTCCATGTGAGGGCTTGTCTTGTGACGCAGTTGGGTGCTTTCCTCAATGTGTGTCCTATCCACTTCCAACGCTTCTTCCTGATTTCTTCCTCCACTGGGATCTAGTTTGTTCTCTCCCACAGTACGTTGTTGCTAATAGTGTACGGCCAATGGATCTGAAGTATTTTGCGTAGACAATTGTTAATAAACACCTGTATTTTCTGGATGATGGCTTTCGTAGTTCTCCAGGTTTCTGCCCCATACAGTAGAACTGTCTTGACATTTGTATTGAAAATCCTGACCTTGGTGTTGGTTGACAGTGAGTTGCTTTGAGTTCCAGATGTTCCTCAGTTGTAAATATGCTGCTCTTGCTTTGCCGATCCGCGCCTTCACATCTGCATCGTACTATTCAATAACTATTCTTTCAATCGATCAACTGTTATCTTCCTAATTAAGTTTAAATACATAGAATATCATTAAATTAAAATAGAATATAATTTTTAAAGAGAATTAGCCGGAAGAATGATTTTCTGTTTTTCAATTAGGTAAAAGTGAAGAACCTTTTTAAGCATGATTATATGCGACAATAAAGAGATTATATCATAGATAAAACTAGAAAAAAGGATAGTTACAATTTAATATAAAAGGAAGTGAAATGTTCACATTTCAAAACAACAACCACTATCACCACAACAACAACCACAACCACCACCATCACCACCACCACCACAACAACCACAACAGCAACCACCACCACCACCACAACAACCAAAGAAGAGAGAGAATATTTAGTGATTATACTCGTTGATATATTTTATAAGAAGTGAGAAACCAAGACAACATTAATTTTCTCATGTAGTATATTTATTTATGTAACCATAGTGATTAACCGACTAGAAGGTATAATTATTTAATTAGAGTTATTGAATCAGTAACGATTGAATAATGAACATAAACATTGTTTATATTGTAACAATGTTTAATTTAAATTAGATTAGACTAGAGACAAATTTGATTATACTCTATTTGTATCAGAAAGGGTTTTGTGAAGAATGTAGTAATTTCAACAGTTGAGATCATGAGTCAATTGAAGATAAACCAACATAGAAGACCTGGAAGCATTGGACGGTCGTTTCGTCCTAATGTGAGACTCCTCAGCAGTGCGCACCCACGATCTCGTCCCACGGGATCCGAACCCAGGACCTGTCGGTCTCACGCGCAAGCACTTAACCACTAGACCACTGAGCCGGCCGGGATCCATTTTTGGTAATGTCTAACTTCAACTAATCCATAAAATTAAGCGACACATCCACTATTGTCTTAATATAATGATTTTCAAGCCATTAGTTCCTTTTATAAATTTCGATAGAACAATGAGAAAGCGGAGTTAATCTGAAAAATATGGTGTATTTGCGTTACATGTTCGGAACAATCTAGTCACAACTATTTATATTTTTAAAAAAATTAATAAATGATTTTAATTAAAGAAGAAAGATAAATTAACATCGTATATAAAGAATAGGAAATTGTTCCATTATCCTAGGCCAAAAATGACTTAAGGATTACCAGGGCAAATTAAAGGTTTTTTTTACACATAAGGGAGGGGAGTTTACATTTACGAATAGCCAAGGCTTCTATAGACCTGAGAATTCGTTATTAACAATTTATAAACAACGTTTAAAAAGTTATATTGATGCCTATTCTATAACTTGCTTTGGTTGTGTGTTTTGCTGTCGATGAAGGTGGTTTTCTACTTCCCACGTTGATAGGAACACTTGACATTAACTAGTTTTGAAGTCATCTAGGCACATGTTTTATAACCCTTGATTGTATTGTTCGATTACTCCTCCCTATGTATGTGTGTCCACACAAATATGTAAAGTGGTAAATACAGTAAGATGTGACGTAATTATGCATAGATTGTCTAGGTCTATTTGGAATCATGGGCTTAATTCTTTTAATCATAACCAGTTTAGTAGCATAATAGGTTTTCACGATGACTACTTTTAATCTCTGTCTTAAAATCATATTGTTAGCTTCATCTCTAAACGAAAGAGAGATATAAACGGTTTTCATTGGAACAGAATGAAAGAGGAGTTTTGGTGTTTACTGACTAATGTACCTATTTATAAACTTTCGTGAATAAAGTACCTTGAAAAGTATATGTATGTGATCAGATTGTTCGAAATGTTTAACGTAACTACATCACATTTATTTTTTTTAGTATCAAAACTACATCTTCTCATTGTTCTACCGAAATAATAAATCACCTTTGTCTTGATTTCAATTCATTTGGCTGAAGTAAAACGACAATTCGCAACTCTTTACTTATTTAGGCGTGTGTATATATTTGTTTGTGCCTATTTAATACAATAAACGCGGAGCGAACATCAACTCTGAGATGCAGCTACATCCAGCTGACGAGTCCCAAATAGGATGAAGCGCGCGTCAAACCGGATTCCATTGCTAGCCACTATTCATATTTGCTTAAAAAGCTTATGACTTAAGGCTATATCGAGGCAATTTGCACAGGATGCATATATGCAACATAAGACTGATCAATCGCAGTCCTAAATAACAATCGGAGGATACAAGTTAAACAACAACAAGTGAAGTTAAACTTCACCCCATTGCACAAGCAGGTGGCTATCAGGACTCAGTACCTAAGTGGATAACGCAATGGGGTTTGAAGTGAACGGTGTTGGGTTCGAGTCCCAGAGTAAACATTAACTCTAAGATACAGGTACATCCAGCTGCCAATTCCCAAATAGGACGAAATGCACAGCCTGGATTCCACTGCTAACCACTATCCATCTTTGCTTAAAAAACTTGATTCATGTCATTGTTTACTACTTACATAGATCAAGTTCTTGTTGTTGTTGTTGTTGTCGTCACAATCATCTACTACTATTTAATTATATCGAACCATCAATATTCACAAGTATGTTCAAATAAAATTACAAAAAAAAACACGACGTAATATTCATACATGGCAAAGAGAAAGATTCAGTAAAGAAGGTGGTATACACAGTGAAATAGTTCGACTTATTCATGAATACAGACAAGTGTACCTTTGCATGCATGTATGCATACATACCTGTGTGTATGTGTGTGTGTGTGTGCGTATACGCCTGTATCTAAGTCTATACAAATATAATGTATAATAAATTGGATACAGTATATTGTGGATAACTGGACTTTTACACTAGGTGACTATTACAATGAAATGTTTATAAATGTCATTACATTGAAATTAAAATAGAAAAACTACTCCCTCTTTATGATAAGCTATAAGGAAAAAGAAAACATGCCATTTTCAACAAACAATATTGATTATCAATATTAATGTTCCATAATCAATAAAATTACATGATCGTATACAGTTTCTTCAATGTGTAATGTTAAACAGGAGAGTGTAGTGTAGTGTTTATATACAACACATTCACATATATACATACACACATGGATAGAACATACTCAATTCTACCTTTCAACAATCTATGATAACATAGACAACAATGTACTGCTATACTTGTGATTCATTTTCGAATTAATTAAATGTCACATGACATCATGTAATAGTTACTAATGGGAAAAAATGTAATTATTTTTCTAGGAAAAAAAATAATTGTAAAGGTAGTTATATATTTTTTTCGAGAGATTTTGGTGACAGGGGATTTTCAATGTTCCCTCCCCCCCTCTACAGGGAATGAAATTATTTATTTGGCATATTGCCAATTGATCAATTTGATGAAATCTAGAATTTGGATGTTTTTTTTAATAGTTTTGGGAATTGAATTTGTAAATGATGAGGTTTCGATTCAATGGTCTAACAGAGATAAGTGTTTATGTGCTAGATGGAAAGTTCTGGGCTCGATTTCTGGTTGATGAAAAGTCCCTTAGTAGGACGGGATGGCCTTCCAATGCTTCTAGATTCTTAACAATGATCTAACTAGTATCAGTTCGTAATTTAAGCTGGAAATACTACAATCTCCACAAATCCCTGATACTAGTAAAATATGTAAATTAAGATCCAAATAAAGTACACAAATTTAGTTCCAATAAATACTGGTGATTTACGAACAGTTCATTAGAGAGGAATTTTTTGGATACTATAGTAATTTAATAGTTGAATTCGCAATTCAATTAAAGCTAAGGAGTCTCATACTAGAACGACACGGTCGTCCAATGCTCCCAGGTTTTCTAATGGTGATCTAGTTTCAGTTGACTCATGAATTCAACTCTTGACTAGTTAGTTGATATATTTGGTATTAGTAGATATAGACTACCTGATTGATGTTTGCATGATAACTACCATCAATGATTGTGGGCATTGAATGATATAGATCGAAATCGGTTACAATGGTAAAAATGCTTTCACACTTTAACATGAATTCTAATATTTCTTCATGTATATCTTTTAATTCTATCTTCTTAAACCATATTCTTCCATGTTTATCATTACTACTGCTACTATAATCATTTTGACTTTTATATAAGTGATTTCATCTCTTCATATTAATATGATATAAGCATTGGGGTTAAAATATCCTTATGCCACGGTCTTCGTTGATTATGAATGACTGACTGACTGACTGATTAACTAACTTAAAATATACATTCCAATATCATACATAAGTAACGGTTACTCAGTGACTGGTCATTAGGTGAAAGGTTTCGTTTTGAGTGACACTGGTTCAATTTCAACTAGGAATACTAACTCCGTAAAGAATAGCAACAGAGATGAAATTTGAAAAGTGAGAAACATTGAAGAAACCTATCTCATATCTAAATTCACTTGGTGTGTTTTACTTGTATCCTCCCATTGTTATTTAGGACTATAATTGATCAGTCTCATGTTGGCATATGTGCATCCTGTGCAGATTGCCTCGATATAACCTTGAGTCATAGGCTTTTTAAGCAAAGATGGATAGTGGCTTGGAGTCCCGGACTGAACATCAACTCTAGGATGCAGCTACATCCAGCTGACGAGTCCCAAATGGAACGAAACGCACCTCCTAGATTCCACTATTAGCCACTATCCATCTTTGCTTAAAAAACCTATCTCATATTTGGTTTCCATAAAACATTTTACACAGGCAATGTTACCAAGGTTGTTTATTAGTTAAATATATCTAATATCAGGAACATCACTCCCGGAAATTAGAATTAAATCTGTCCTGATATACACAAAAAATCCTATCAGAAATCTTTTCAAGAAGTTTGAGACTCCTTGAAATTGACATCGTTCAAAAGATAATCCAATGACTTCATTCTATTCAACAAAGATCAAAAGATACAACAGTGAGTTGAATCCGAATTCAACTCAATCTATAAAAATAAACTATGAGAAGTATTGCATTAGATAAAGTTGATGCCTTATTTACTTACGTATAAAAAGAGTAATGTCTAACAATGAATCGACAATGTTAAGCTATTTCTTATACCAATACATACAGATAACTACGGACACTAATTCGATTGGATTGGCATCGAAATGAAGGTTCATAAAACGCTTAAGAACTGTATAGAATTTATTAAAGCATAGTGTTTAGAAAAATCTATCATCAAAGGATATATGAATGTGGGTTCGATCTATCTTACCAATACAAAAAATATCAATTAATCACCGTGTTAGAGGTCAACCAACGAAAATGGTCGATCAGAATACAGTGATACACGAGAACAACTAAGTAGAAACATATATAACAGAATATATCAGTTTATTTATTGTAGAATCACTAGGAAGCCTACAGAGATGAAGCCAATCTTGTTTTGAATGACGATGAACGTTTCGCAGTTAAATTATCCAGTTAAACATACAAAACTTAGAAACAAGTGACAGCTTTTTCAGACGTTACTAACCACTTAGGTGTAAAGAAACCAAAAGGATAACGATATTGATTCACCTAGGCTAGTAGTTACATCATAACGTAATTGGTAAAATGTGGCTTACACTTTTGTAGTAAACGAGAACTTAAATGGGGACAATCGAATGTATCTAAACACTAAATTACAGAACATCTTGGTATAATATAAGAAGAACCACACAGTGAATAATTCATTTACAAAATGTCAATCAACTGTCTCAAACTTGACTGTTCCTTTTGCAAGCATCATTCAATTGATTCAGACTTCATTGTCCTCGCATTTTCATTCCAATTGCTTTCTGTTCCCGTTCTTGCCTTCTCGTCCTTCTCCTGCTGGACATTCTAATCCCGACCAAAAGTTATATACTACTCATGTCAATATAAGTAACACACACCATACTGTTACTACGATATCAATAAATGTACATACGATGTTTTGTTGGTTTATTCATACTCTTTAACATTATTATCCAGATTCATTATCCATTGACTGTTTGTTTAGCCAAATGTGGAAAAAGTTTCCATTAATTTTGATGAACTAGCGACTTTTGCAAAAACCGAGTTTTATTTGTATATTTATACTACTTGTATATACCTGAAGTAGTCAGACTATGTAGTTAAACAGAATTACCTTATTGAATCATCATTAGAAGTTCACTATACTTTCATTAGTTAGTAAGTTGATGTCATTTATGTAATCAACACCGATTTAAATGTAATCTTTCCTCTACTACTGATCAAGACTAATCTGATTAAAATAACATTTTATAAGTAGAGCTGAGTAGTGGCTAGCAGTGGAATTCGCGACACGTTATATGTACCTGTACCCAAGTGTTGTTAGTCAAACAGAGTCGAAACAGTAATTCTTGCTTCAAACACCTAATGCATTATCCACGATATGCATTATAATTCATTTTTATTGTTTGTTTGAATCTTCTCATTGAAGTTATAAACCGAAAATGACTAGTCGCTTTTGGTACGTACATTCACATTACGAGACCTGAATAGAACAAAAAGCGCGTTAGTTTCTATCTTCCCCATTGTCATTTAAGACTGTAATTGAGTGAACATCAATTCTGAAATGCAGCTACATCCAGCTGACAAGTTCCAAATAGGACGAAACGCACATTGTGGATTCCACTGTTAGCCACTATTTATCTTTTTGCTTATAAAGAATAAAAACGGAACTATTTTATTTATTCAATCGTTATTAAATTTAGTGATTTATTAATTATTATGCCTTTGAGAGTTGACTTTCTCTTTATCTGTTTATCTCAATGTAACTACAATGTACACAGGTATATTGTATGTAAAAATTGAAACAAAATAACTTCCCCCCCCCCGAAATAAGTTCATCGAATTTCGTACGCGCATACACTCTTGTTCACCTGTCCGCCAACTAATTTCGAAAACATGTTAGTTACTTTAAACAATACTCATGTATCAATATAATTTCCTTTAAAGAAACTGGGATTTATTATTATTGTTAGCTTTATGTTTCCTCTGTGAATTTCTATGGAGGAGGTGAGGAATCTAAGTAATAACAATAATGTTACTAAGGGTTACAAAAACAGAACAGAAATGAAAATAAAAGTTCATAAAACGAAAAACAAAACAATTTGAAATTTGTACCGTTTATTTATCTTAGTCGTTTGTCCATATCTTTGTATGTGTATATATGTTTGCTTGTAACTATGTATCCATGTGTTAAGATAGGGATATGTTGAGTACAGCATTCATAATAAGAAGAAGAATGAGAATGATCTTTAAAGAGTAATTTCGATTTATTAAATGAATACCTGCATACACAGAAATATATTCAAATATTTCTGGCTAAAAAGATGAACATAAACAGAATATATTTAATGAATGATGGCTGACAATGGAAACCAGGATACATGTTTCATCTCATTTTGAACTTATCAACTCGATATACAGCCAACATACACTCACAAACTCGAATTCAATGCTGTTCGCCCGAAACATCATTGTGTCTATCAACTTAACTACTAAGTTCAGATAGCTACTGGCTTGTGCAATGGGGTGAAGTGTAGTTCATTTGTATTTGTCCCAGAATAAATATTGATTTTGAGACTCAGGTAAATCCAGCTGATGAGTCCCAAATCAGATGAAACACGCGTACTGGATACCAGTGCAAGCCATTATCCATCTCTTAATTAAAAAGAATATTGCTTGTGACCTAGTGGCAAATATTGAGGGATTCTGCCAATAATGTACACATGCTGAAAAGACTGATCAACTACAGTTCTAGACATCAATGGAAATATTTATATAACTATATACATATAAAGATTATGAAGAGAAATTAAGGGATTCCACAACTATTATTACTCATATTACTACTATATTCACATTATTTTACTACTGCGAAGCTGACACTCCTCAAATTAGAAAGGTTATTTTAAATCGAAGTAATTATTATGTTGATGCACAATATAAATTCTTTGAAAAAAAACAATGATAATTCAAACACAAGCAAACATCGTTCATCAACATCCACAATGTCAGTGATTATGCTCTCGATCTGAATCAATATTCAATCAACAACAACAACAACGCTTATTCACATATCCCAACATCGCATAAACACACACAGATAACTCATTCGAATATGCATTACGAGTAACACGATACATTCTACTGAACAACTCACTACAAATTCAAAATCATTATCAACATTTCTCATAGTCACTAGCAATAAAGACAAAATGATCAATTGATTCATACATTCACTTGTCAATCTACCACAAACTCATCAACATCACATCATTCATCATCGGAAACACATCAAACATCAAACTTCAATCAGAATGATTGTACACTCATCTCCACAAAGCATCACTCTCACATTCCAATCTCCATCAATCCAATTATTCACATTCTCACACAAATGAATTAAGTTCGTGTTACTCTAAACATTCTCACTTGTCCGTTCGTTATTGCATCATACTCAACTATCATCAAATAACTCAATGTTCTTTCACTAGATCACTGATACATGTTGCAGTGTGATCTCCATCAACCACTACATTTTACGTATGTAGAGTTGTGGTTGAGAGTTCGCAGTGGATATTTCAGATGGCAGTAGTACAACATACTGAATGAAATAACACAAATATGATGATGATTATGAAAGTGGGATATTGAAATGAAATTTCTAATGGAACCACTCTCACATACATCCACTCATCCACTCAATGAATAAATGAATGGTTGAAAAGTGAACATGTTGTAGATGGTTCTATAAACCAACTATCGATCACCATATTCCGAAACTGTCAATGTGATCGCAACGAAATGGATGATAATTTAATGCGAGTCATTTGAATTACTTAAAAAGTGAGTGACTGTTACCACTGTTACTTTTGTACTGATATAATCAATGAAATAAATAAGAATGGAGATTATTATGATTGATGAAATATATTTGTGTTGTAGTATTGTAATGAAAATGATAGTTTGTTGGAAGAATACGTGAGGTTGTGGGTTGATTTAAGGTATTTTGTATTTGACGTCCATGTAGTGAATAAAGACTGATGATGTTCTGTTATGTCATGAGTAGGAAAGTTTTAAGAGAAATTTTACTCAATTATTTTAACAATTTAATGTTTAAATGATTGAGATGGAATGACTGTACTCTATTGTTGAATGTCTTCTATTGTAGTTTTGACTAGATAATTGTGAGGACGACCCTCAATTGAACTCAAGGAAGCTCTAGTTTATTGAAATAATAACGGTTACTAAAGTTTTTAAATACTAGATATTTTAAGCTGTTGATAAGTAAATCACCTCAAGCTGATTTGTTGTTGGGTATAAGTGTGTATGTTCATTTTTCTAGGTATGTTTTAATCGTTATTATACAACTCCTACTTTCATACATTTTAATTAGATCGATTGTTATAACCTTGATTACTGTAGGAAAAGAATTAGTAAATTAATATTTCCCACTAAGTTCGTGAATCGATCTATGCTGTACCAACATTGAGAGCCTGTAAGCACTGGATAGCCGTTTCGTCCTAGTATGAGACTATTTATTATTGAGCGTACGTGACCCTTCGATCTTCGGACTGTCGGTCTCACGCGAGAACGCTTAGTGTGCGGACCAGTGATCTGTCAATCAACTGTTTTAATATCTAATTTCAATGAATCCACGATATTGCGTGACCGTCTTCCATTGTCTTCGTTGGGTGACTTCTTCACACGTTACACGGTTTAGCTCTACTCTGCACAGCTTCGCATGTCCTCTCCAAGCTATTCATCAGTGAGCACACGATACTAGTCATGATCTTGATGAAATTCAACAAATTACACGAAGTCCTACCACTGATACCCAAAAATTTTATTAAAAACTTTTAACTTAATGAAGATATCGAAATAATCCATTCACAATCAACTTTATTTCCCAATATAAGATAATATAAAATCCTTATAAATAATTGATTTCACTTAAATTATTCTAATTAACTTTCCAAATTACAGTTAAACAAACCGTCTCATTCAATGTTTCATTATACTAATTATTGATACTTCGGACGACCTTTGAACGACACCATACTGACCTTGAGAATATCCACCTACTAATTAGGATGAAACGAGAGTTATAATTTTATTTATTTATTTATTTGAACACATAGATATTGGTGCAAGGGGGCACCAGATACATATGCGCCACACAAATCTCATTTGATTTGTATGAGGGCTGTGATACTGACCGGATGCTCAAACCGAAACAGATGGTTTACTTTGGGGGCCACACCTGGAGCCTTCGACCTAAAAGTCTAATCCACAAGGCAGTAGAGCATCGTAAGGAGATGCAATCTCACGGTAGCCGGTGACCAACGATTGGTTCATACGCTATTTTTCCCTCAGAATACTGGAACCGATGAGAGTTATAAACTATTATGAGGAATTAAAATTATAATTAAGATTTGGATTTAAGGTTTTCATCATGAATGAAAATCAACTGAAATGTCAAAACTCAATCTAACCAAAATGAATGAATGAATTTCGCGCGGCAAAATTCATGACCTTCTAACTTAAATCTGATTGGCTCATTTATAAATTATAGTCTCGCCAATTTATTTAACTACATTTTGATTAGTTGATGGTATAAGACAAATTAGTGATTGTAACTTTGGAACAAAAATTATAATTTACATTGATGTACGTAAAACGGTAATGATTTTCAAGAAGAAAAAAAAACAAAAAAAATAGGAAAGAAAATTCAGGGAAATTTATACATTTCTAATAAACAATGTAATATTTAAACAATAATCTATGCATAGCAACAGATTTAACACAATTAAGGGAGGTGTTTAATACATGGAATTTAAAGGAAAAAAGAAATGAATTTTATTCATAATAATAATAATAATAATGAGTACAATGTATTGCGATCCTCATGTACAACTGCTAGTAATGAAGATAATGATGGGATTTATTCAGATGAAACAGAGAGTATGATTAATCATGCAAGAAGTTCACCAATGAATGATAGTATAGATACAATTGCAAATACAATTAGGATAACACCACCACCAACACCATCAACAGCAATAACACCAACAACAACACCACCGTTGACATCAAAAAGTAACACTGATGATGATGATGATCATAGTGAACGAAATGTTAATCATAATAATGATACTAATTCACATACAACTATTGATGAAGATTTAATGACTAGTTATGAAGCTTCAATTGATATAGAATATAACAATAATCATTATGAGTTACATAATGAATTAATGCATAAATCATTTCCAATCAATTCACTTAATTCAATGAAAAAACCAGAGAAACAAGTAACATTTCAAGATATTGTTGAAATTTCAACAATTTATTCTATTACAAATGAATCACAAGAGTCCATTTCACATCATTATGAAGATGGTGATGATGATGATGATGATGATGATGATGATGATGATGATGATGAAGAAGATGATTACAATGACGATGATGATGATGATGATGATGATGAGGAAGAAATGAAAATGACGAAACAGAATAGTGTAAATAAAAAACTAAAAAATCGATTGAAAAATGTAATCAAATCCAATGATCATAATGTTGGATTAGTCATAGCAACAATAGAACAAAATAACAAAAATAATTCAGATAATAATAATAATAATCAGATTCTTTCAGAAAAAGATTTATTAAGTGTAAGTGATAGATTAGAGTTATTTTATTTTTTTTGAAATTATACTCATTCATTACTGGTTAGTAACTGATTTAATGTTTATCTAGTCTACTATATTACTAATTAGACATAATGAATGGCCTTAGTGACTAGATTACTGTTATACATAGAGATTAGATTCTTTCTCTACCGCTTACTACTTCAGCACTCAAATACTAGAACCTACCATGTCACAAAAAAAATGGTAGAAGATGAATGAGAAGAAATATTATTTCAGTGTCAAATAAGATACAAAACATTCAGTTATTTATAGTTCTTAGTAGAAACGAAATCATCATTAAAGTCATCCTATCCATGTGAAGTGGTTTTTAACATTTGTTTAATCGGAAAGCTACAAGTTGAAAGTTTGGAATATTCTTCCAAAAAAGAGTAATTGAATGGAATGTCTTCAACTCTTTCTAAGTTTCTTAGAACTGCCTTGAGTTCAATTGAGGGTCGTTCTCACAATTATCTAGTCAAAAATACAATAGAAGACATTCAACAATGGAGTACAGTCGTTCCATTTCAATCATTTAAACATTAAATTGTTAAAATCATTGAGTAAAATTTCTCTGGAAACTGTCTTATTCATGACATAACAGAACACCATCAGTCTTTATTCACTAAATAGACGTCAAATACAAAATGCCTCAAATCCACCCACGACCTCACGTATTCTTCCAATAAACTATCATTTTCATTACAATACTACAACACAAATATATTTCATCAATCGTAATCATCTCCATTCTTATTTATTTCATTGATTATATCACTATAATAAATAAGAGTGGTAACAATCACTCACTTTTTAAGTAATTCAAATGACTCGCATTGAATTATCATCCATTTCGTTGCGATCACATTGACAGTTTCGGAATATTGTGATCGATAGTTAGTTAATAGAACCATTCACAACGTGTTCACTTTTCAACCATTCATTTATTCATTGAGTGGATGAGTGGATGTATGTGAGAGTGGTTCCATTAGAAATTTCATTTCAATATCCCACTTTCATCATCATATTTGTGTTATTTCATTCATACTCCTTTTGAAGAACTGTCGGTGATTGAATCGAGGATCTTCAAAGCCTGAATATAAGTCCTTACTATAAAACACATTGACGCAGTTTTCATTGGTACACTTTCAACTCAATTGATTTGCTTTTGAGCTCGATAATTATCTAATGTCATTTAATAATCTATCTCATTCTCGACATGTTATTACCTCAATCGTAACGGTTTCTCACTAGAACGTTGGAAATATCATGAAGTAATCCACTAGTTAACTGATCAACATAGTTTACTGTAGGGATTTTGTGGATATCGGTTAGATTTTTTAGTAATGGTTTTTGCGTTACCAGAGTGGTGATTGATGGAGTTGAAATATGTCGAGTGTGCTACAGTTCTCAATAGTCGCATTTGATAATCATCAAGTTATATCGCAACTTGATTGAGTTGAAATTAGGTGATTCTAAAGGTTAAGCCTCCTCAACGTCACCAGAAAGTCCTTGTTTTGATTCCTGAAAAGGTCATGGATGCGCACTAGTAAGAGGTCTCTTGCTAGGGCGAAACAGTTATCCAGTACTTTCTCTTCTTCAGTGGTACTCTTACAAAGATTGGCTTGTGACTAATACAACCTATAAATCAAACCAATCTAAAAAAACTCATTTAAATCATCCGTTTTCAGTTAACGTTTGATAGACTACATAATCAGTATTCATTTAGATATCTTTATTAAATGTTTCCAATAGTGTACGATTGCTTATTATCATACAAACAATATTCCTTAATTGCCAAATCTTGAATTAAATTCACCTTCTAAACTGCTTATTGAGGGGTTCTAGTCTAAAAGCCGACTGATCAGTTAATATTGGAATAGTCTAATTGTTTGTATACTTAGTCTATTATGATTATTTCAATTAAATACAGTATAAACATTTGAAAATAATTGAACTCCTTGCTTACAAGTTAATATTAAATTTATCGATAGTTAGAAGAGTCGATATACACATGATCAACGTATTCAATAAGATACGGAATAGATAAAGTACTTATCAGTATTTACATTGAGTTTTAAACGGCTTTGTTTAAAGTGTAGTATATAATATTGAAGATAATTTTTGGAATTTTAATAGTTGAGTTGATGAGTCAACCGAAGCAAGACCACTATGGAAAACCTGGAAGCACTGAACGGTCGTTTCGTCCCATCGTGGTACTCCTCTGCATTGCACATCCATGATCCCGCCACCCCGCGAGAATCGAACCCAGTCCTATCAGTCTCGCGCACGAGCACTCAACCACTAGATCACTAAGCCGACCGGCATCCTTCGGTGTTAATGTATAACTTCAACTGATCCACGAATTGAACGACACATCTATCATTGTTTCCAGTGATTAACTATGTCACAACAGACCCGATTGAACTCCATTGGTCACTGCCTCTCAATAGAACTCCAAAAAATACCTCTTGGAGACCGTCGCTAGGACCTAACAGTCCTGGGTTCGGATCTCGCGAGGCGGGATCACGGATGCACACTGCTGAGGAGTCCCATAGTAGGACTAAACGATCGTCTAGTGCTTCCATGTTTTCCATGGTGGTCTAGTTTTAAATGACTCATGATTTCAACTATTAAAATTACTATAATATCCACAAAACCTCTTCTGATAATTTTTGTCTTTCTCTATGTATGTTGAATAGTTTCAAATGGTAACAATTAAGTTTGAACCATTGATCTAACTTTAACCTCACTTGTATTCATCATAGAAGTTTGATTTGATTTATTTCGTCACTCTACCAAGGGAAAACATAAATAAATTCCTTAGGTAGAATACAAAACTTATAATTAGATCACCCATAACATGAGATATTATTATATTCTACGAACCTATTCAATAACATTATACAGTTTCTAAGGTATACCAAACCCACTATGCAAATATGGACATTGAAATGAGTAGGATTGTTTAAGTGCCAGATCGAATTATGATCCTCATTAATATATATCTATTTATCCTTCGGGCTCAAACAAGGATATGTAAACTAAAAACTTGAGTAGGTACATAGCTAATTGACTCTAATTTCTCACTTACCGACTGACCTTGGAAGTTAATGTGAGCACAAACATATGACATGTCTTTACATACCCAACCATTCATACAGATACAAACCATATTGCAACTTGACAGTCAGAATTTTACTAGACAATATCAAATGGATTTCCAATCAATATTTCACTCCTACAGAAATCACTCATGTTTTTAATAGTTCAGTATTAATAGCTCTGATTGAACAGGATAAACATACACTGAGTGACAAGGATTTCGAATTCCATAGGGAACAATAGTTCTGTCAAAATTAGAGATATACGTTACAGGCGATTATCAACTGATAGATAAGGTTTCTCTTCAAGTTACCAAGTCATATGATTTATATTCATGGAACGAAATTAGTTTCATCTGTTATAATGGTAATAATAATCATTACTCCTATTATTATTATTATTATTATTATTATTATTATTATCATCTCTACTGATTTGTAATAAAGATGGAATACTTCCGCTTCAGTTCTTATCCCAGCGATTTAAAAAATATAGTCGTAATAGTAATAATCGTTTTCACACTGTAGATGAAATATGGCTAGTAGTAGATTCTAGTATGGCAGTTTCACTATCCTAGCGACTTATCAGAGTGAAGATTAACAGAGAGATACAGATCCCTGCTGCCTTGACTAGTACCAATTGGGACAAAACACTCTTTCTGGACTCCACAGCTAGTAATACTATATGTATCCTTAAAAAAATTTTGTAACCAATGGCCATATTTAGACAATTTGTATAGGATCCATGCAAATGTCAATAAAGACCAATCAAAACTTAACCTTAAATACCAATCACGAGAAAATACATACTCCTACTAATCATGAATTGAATTAGTTTATTGGCCTAAATGCTTATCTTTACATAATTCATGAACAACGGTTTGTTCAACAGAGTCAATGGCATCATCATTATTCTTCATTTACTTACAAAGAAGAAAGAGATTCAAAGTCAATCGAGTGCTTTCATTTGTTATAATTGAGGCGAAATGAGTAGAGAGAAATCCTTCCATCTTTAAAATAGACTAACATGTTACATGGTTTATGTCATTTCACTAGTCTCATTATAGTTCATCCAAATTTTTGTAGTAAAAACTTTCGAAAGTCAAATCATATTTATAGGATTATGACGAATTAGTTACACTTCCCTCAGTGTATATATACATATAAATCAATCTGATCACTACAAAAATTTTCCTGGTCAGTAGTGAAATCGAGCTTTTTGTATATTCTAGACACATTTGTCAAATTCATTTGGTTTTCTTTTCGTGTTCTTCTCTTTGTTGCCAACTACTAAACCTTATCTAGTTCGTTTTTCCCCGCCAAGCCAACTTAGTTTAGACATGCATACACACACAGAGAGATATATGCTTATTGTTTTACACATTGGATAAATGCATGTCAATAAGAATGAGCCTATGACTAATAGTTTATTGAAGCTGTCATCAGTAAAATTTAGAGAAAAAAAAACAAACTTTCGTTAACACAATGCACGTAATCTATATTTATACCATCCCTCCCCATCTTTCGCGTGCGCTCTCTCCCTCTCTCTCTCTCTCTCTTTCTCCCACTCTATCTGTCTTACACAAATCTACAAATATGCATAAGTGTAGTTTACACTTGATCTTAGAAACAAACAAACAAACAAATAACCTAGTGAATAAACGATTAAATTCTCTACTAAATAAAACAAAACAAAATTCTATTATGCCTTTTTTTTTCTCTAGAAAATAATAATAAATTACAAAAAGAAAATTAATAATTTTCTGAAGTGGGTGGGGAGAAAGAGGAAGGGGGGGGAGGGACTGACGAAGTTGGCGATAAATGTTCAATCGGTATTACTATATTGAAACTATTGATTTTTAAGCGCGCTTATACATACCAATTATCAATTGATCAATAAGCATAAAAGGTTATATTTTGTTGTTTTTTTTGTTGTTTGTTTGTTTCCGATATAATAAAATAGTAATTAATGATAATAATGATAATAATCATAACAGTGAAGCATGGTGATTGTTTTAAATGTGAATATTTATTTAGTTGCCTTATGGATAACAAAAACATAAGGGAGCAGTGGAGTTCAGTCGGCTCTGTTGTGAGATAGGAACTCACTGATGACAATGATGGATGTGTCGCTCAATTTCGTGGATTAGTTGAAGTTAAACATTAACACCGTCGGATGCCAGCCGGCTCAGTGGTCTAGTTGGTTAAGCGCCTGACGCGAGACTGATAGGTCCTGTGTTCGAGTCTCGCAGGATGGTGGGATCGTAGATGCGTACTGCTGAGGAGTCCAGTGCTTCTAGGTTTCCCATGGTGATTTAGCTTCAATTGACTTATGATCTCAACTGTTGGAAATAAATCCACCTAATACATTTTACTTGTATTTTCATCATTTATGATATAGTATATAGATGGCGAAATTACGGCGAGTGATAGTATGTCTTGGATAAGAGCGCAATATTCATTTATCCATATAGTTAAATTGTATTTTGGCATTATAGCTTATATCAGTTTATAATAATGGAAATCTTTACTTCAATATGTCATCTTAAATTCTAATTCTAAATCCTATTCCTAATTCCATATATTAACTTACAATTCTGATTTAATACTGGTAAGTAGATGAAATGTCTCAAGGTTAATCTAGAGTCGTTCAAAGGTTGTTCATAAATTATAGTCCCAACGAAATTACTCTGAAAATAGTACAAGCTTTGTAGTGAATGAGGACTTTGATGTGGTAGATCAATTTATTAATCAGTTCTAAATTATAGTGTCTTTGTAAATTATGAAAATTATGCATTAAATACTTCATTTGAACACCTATCAGTTGTTATCTAAATGTTTCATGATTCTTCCAATTCCTATCAGTTTCCCTTTCGGTTCTTTTAAGTTCAATCTTCTCAATACTCTTTTGATAGGTATCCCACTTCTGATTGTTGTTATATACTACACATACTTGCTAGTTCACTAGCAATATGTCTCATGTCATTCGGAGAGTGAAGTTTTAGTTACTTACTTACTTATGCCTGTTACTCACAATGGAGCACAGGCTACCGACCAACATTCTACAATCCATTTGTCCTGTGCCTTCCTTTCTAGTTCTATCCAATTGTTGTTCATTCTTCTCATATCTGTCTCCATTTCTCGACCTAATGTGTTCTGTGATCTTACTCTTCTCCTTTAACATCTAGCTTTTATTACATCTACTAGTATAAATACTTACTGAACATATGTCTGACTAGTAGAGGTGTATGATTAACACTAAGCAGACACTGGAATTATACCAAATAGTCAGCCAAAGTTCTATAAACATAAATGATTAATTTCATTGGTTGAGATCATAATTTAGTTGAAGCTAGACCACCATGGAAAACCTGGAAGCATTGGACGGCCATCATTTCCTATTTTGGGACTCTTCAGCAGAGCTCATCCACGATCCCGCCTCGCGAGATTCGAACACAGGTCCTATCAGCCTCGCGCGCGAGCGCTTAACCTCTAGACCACTGAGCCGGCTAGCATCCAACGATGTTAATGTCTAGCTTCAACCAATCCACAAAATTGTGCGACACATCCACCACTGTCATCAGTGAGTTCCTATCTCACAACAGACCTCGTTGAACTCCACTAGAATTTCAGGAAATATCTCTTGAAGTCAGTCACCAGTGAGCATATGTTGGTTAACTCGAAAGAAGAATTTCAAAAAATGATCATAAAACGAAAAGAATCAACAAAAAAATTAAGATAAAAACAAAAATAGTCAGTGATGGGAACTAACTCACTTAATAAATAAATAGACAATCTTATTCAATAGCCAATATTTACATGAATATTGAATGATTGATAATCTAATGCGAATTCTCCCACGTTTCCATGGTAACAATAACAATAATAATAGTTTTTCTCAAGTACATGGTTGATTTTTATTTCTATCTATTCAAATTCTGTATTTGTGAAAAACAAAATTGTAATTAATTTCAAAGTAGTTTGTCTAGGTGTAGAAACAAAAAACCCCCCAACGAATTATTACACTAAGTTACAACAAAATCTGATTGATTATTATATGACCTTGTATTTTCATTTGTTCCTTATAAATCCACTAATCAAATCAGCAAGTAAGTCCTATAATGTTGATCAGATTTGTTATCAGTTTAGGGTTGTTGAGATCATGAACTGATTGATATGTAGACCACCATGCGCACTGCTGAGGAGCCCTACAATAAGACGAAACGGTTGCCTAATGCTTCCAGGTTCTCAATAATGGTCTAACATCAATCAGTTCATGATCTCGATCAGATTTGTATCGAATAAATGGTAATGTAGATATTTGTTCATGTAACTAAATATCACTTGAAGTATTTTAAGAGGTGTTAAATGTTTCAAGATAGTTGTCAGGATACTTTAGTTGTAGGATTAAAGAAACGATGATATTGATCAGTACTCAATGATTAATCGATCCAAGTATTTAAGTGGTATATGTGATCAAATGCTCACTGAATAACAATGTATTAGTGTTTATGACTAAAGGACTAAGAGATGTAAATATAAACCTCGTAAGCGACAATCGATTCTCTCTAAATTGCTGGTTCGCCTTGTTGATGAGTTTCGACTAGTATGATATTTGGATAGAACGCAAAATCCAACTACTGAATATGATAAATAACTTCGTGAACAGCCCTATATTGTAAGTAATTTCTGTAACTCTTCAAAAGATATGTCATACTTATAGTCCTATTATATCTAGAGCATGGATTCTTAATATACCACGTATGACTTCAGCACTCGAACGCTAGAACACTCCCAAGTCGCAAATGAGAAGACAGACGACCAAACCATCCAGCTCAGAGAACAAAACTCCACCAAAAAGAAAGGAATGTTATTCCAAACAGTGTCAATTATGGTAAAAAAAACTGTCAGGTATTTATAGTTTTTAGTAAAAACGAAATCATCATTTTAGTCCTTCAATCCGTATACAGGGGATCATTAGCATCTGTCCAATAGGGAAGCTACACGTAGTGATTCTAGAATATTCTTCCAAAAGATGATTGGATGGGATATCTTCGGCTCTTTTTCAAACTTCTTCGAGTTCACCCGTTGACTGTCCCCACAAGTTCCCTTTTTATGGAACTTGAAAGTAGTGAGAATAACAATTTAGCCAGAATAACATAAAGCTATTTTGTTTTAATCATTAGTTCGTATTCGCGCTCTTTTTTTATTTCAAACCAGTAATGTTTCAAAATCGAAACCGTTAGTAGTATTGATTTTATCTGGAAAATTATTTCGAATATTAAATATAAAATGTATATAGAAGTAAAATAATGGATTAGCGTAGATCATAAGATGAATATGCTTTAACCCTGATATATTGGGATAAGAAAGCGAATGCCTATTTTCTCTAACTCAATGTAATATGTTAGTTCGTGTGGTGTGGGCTACTTATATCCATATGAGTAGTATATAACGGTGACCAGGCATAGAATGTATTCTAGCAGGAGATCGACAAAGAAAGAACGGAAACGGAACACAATCGGTATGAAAATGCATTACCAGTGAAAATTTGAGACAATGGACTGATATTTGCAAAGGAACAGTCAAATTTAAGACTATGGATTGATATTTTGCAAATTAACTATTTGCTATATGGTTCTCAGATTTTAATGAGATGCTCTGTAATGTTTGTGTTCAGTTGCATTTGATTGTCCTCATTAGTGTTCTGTTCACTACAGTTACTACGATATTATGGTTATAGTTTCCACTTCAACATAACCACAAATCAGTATGTTTCTAACAGCAAGGTGTAACTTTCTGTTCAGCATAAGAATTGTGAAAATTTCCCCCTGTGATAATTATATTCTTTGTACTATTCTGTATAAACTTTATATGAGTATCACAACAAATCTGTATGTTCTTTCATGTATAGGATATTTTCAGAAGGGGTTTTGTGGATATTTTAGTAATTCTATAGTTGAATTCGTCAGTCAGTTGAAGCTTGATCAACATGGGTAACCTGGAAACACTGGATGACCGTTTAATCCCAGTATTGTACTCCTTAGCAGTACGCATCCACGATCCCGCCCCATGAGATTCTAACTCAGGACTTATCGGTTTCGTGCACGAACGCTTAACTTCTAGACCACTAAACCGGCATGATATGATATTTATTAACTGATCATCAAATGTGTGCAAAATCTGTATATACATGAATGTATTTGATTTGTAGCTCACCAACGTGAGTGATATGCGTTGATGATTGCGGGCTTACTTGAATCAAACGAGAAAGTTGTGACTTTCTAGATAACGTCGAAGTTAAAATTTAACCTGGATTATTCTATCATGATAACCTGGTTACTGACTATAATAAATATTCTCAATAGACGACAGCAAATTTAATATTAACATTAAAAGAAATACAAGGCAGAACCACTGGTCTATCCGCCTATACATGGCATGCAAGTGATTAATCTGTATTGGTTGTCCTTGATCTTAGCGAGGCTTAGTAGACTGTTTGACATTTAAAAATCTGTCTGCTGGATGATTTAGCTAGGTATCAGTGATATCTTACTGGCTCCATAGATTCAACGAAAACTTGACTTTTGAAAACTCATTTAGTGATCGTATTTTCGGCAGACACAACAGAGCTGGTATACCACATTAATAAGAAATAATAAATTCACAAGATGGACAGCGTAGGGATCAAATTACTATGATAAAAATAAACATTAAAAATAACTTATAAGCAAAGATAGATGATGGCTAGTAGTGGAATCCAGGACGCTCATTTCGTCCAAAATGGGACTCGTCAGATGAATGTACCCGCATCTCAGAGTTGATGTGCACTCTGGGGCTACGAACCCAGTAGCGTTCGTTTCAAATGCCAACGCATTATCCGTTTAGCTATTGAATGAAAATCAACTGTTGAATGCAGGTGCATTCAACTGACGAGCCCTAAATAAGACGACACGTGCATCCTGGATTCCATTACTAGCCATCAACCATCTTTGCTTATAATGCTTGTGAATTAAGGCAATCCATACAGGATGCACATATAACAATAAGAGAGACTGATCAGTTGTAATCCTAAGCATCACCAGGAAGATTCAAGTAAAACAACATCAAGTGAATTAAGAATAATTGTTCAAAAAAAGCCAAAACGACAAAGTATGTATAAATAAATAATACAATTCAAAATTTAAGCTTAATTTACTTGAAACCTTATAAAGCTGATTCCGATCCATATCATCCAACACCTTCAACAACGGATCATAATTATCATACTGACCTTCATCAGCTATTTTTTTTGTATCTATTATCATCGATCAAATCAAGAATAGAAATAATATAAAATCAATACTACTGATTACAAAATCAGTAATCAATAAATGACTTCAATGTTCTATCTTATATTTTGAACAAAAACAAATACTTTGTACTGTTTACATGATTCCCCTCCCCCCTCCAAAAAAATAAATCCCATGTATATATTTGTGTAATATCAAAACAACTTTGTTTTAGTTATCTGGCACCATTAAGATGTTGTGAGGATTGACTAGCTAATTCTAATCCCAGTGTCCTTTTCCTGTCTCTCTCTCTCCCTGTTCCTAATTGTAAATTGGGTATATTTTCCATAAAGAGGAAATCTTCTCCTTAGACTTTTGTATAGAAACTCTACCTCTTCCATTGTTTTAATACAAAGTCAGCTAATCTTTATAAGTAGTGTAATAATTACTTACCGGCTTCATTTGTATAAGGTTTATACTATTCAGTGAAATAAAACGGTTTATCTTTGTAAACATCAATATGATAAACAAATAAATAAAATGCAATAATCATTATGGTAAATAACAACAACAACAACAAAAGTGGAATCTGGTCTAAAAAGGCGCTTCTTATTCTATAGTCTAACCTTGATTAATGTTAATATACATTTATGCTAATTAAATAAACGGTACCTCATTATAGTATCCATAGTCTATTACCTTATTACATACTTAGTAACTGAAGATAGATAGGAACAAATATAATCATATAACAGATAAGTGGTAATAGTATATGTTCATATTCAGAAGTATATATAATATCAGACACTTATGATTGGTTAATAATTGTGTTGACAATTAAACTAGACAGAGATGATTGTTGTTGGTGGTGGTAGTGGTGATGGCGGCGATGATGATGACGACTGGTCAGAATACTTGAAATGAACAGTAAGGTTTACTTACTTACTTACTGACTGACGCATGTTACTCCACGTCGTGGAGGAGTATAGGCTACCCACCAGCACTGTCCATCCAACTCTGTTCTGGGTAATCGTTTCCAGTTGCTATTCATACTTTATGGTGTCTATTTCCAATACTCGACGCAGTGTGTTCTTTGGATGAGTGAATTTCGGTCAAAAACTCAAGAGGTCCACTGATTACTTTATCCATTCAGTTTAGTATCATTAGGTCAAGGTTTGTTTCTTGATTAAGTGTTTATTTTTCAGGTTTAAGGATGGTTTCATTTGCCTGTTTGTGGTTGCATTAAGTAATTGTTCATCATCACTTACAACGTTTTGAGTAGTACAAAAAGTTATTTTTTACTACTCGTTATATATGGAATTTGCATTTCACTCATAAGCTTGAAGGTTGCCTTCTAGGTTTTGATTGTTTTGCCACTATTCTATACTTTTACGGTTTTTTTTGTCTCAGTTGTCTTAGTTGTTTAAATCCTCCCATTGGTGTTTAGAATTATAATTGACCAGTCTCTTTTGACATATGTGGATCGTATATTACCATTAAATCACAAGCATTTAATAAGTAGGGTTAGATACTGGCTAACCGTAGGTTAGCAGCAGTTATCTATACTCAGTAGTTAAGTGGATGGCGCGTTAGCGTTTAAAGCGCAAGGTATTGAGTTTGAATTCCAAAGTGAACAGAAACTGTGGGATCCAAGTACATCCAGCTGACGAGTCCTAAATAGGAATAAATGTGTGTTTGTAATAAGAATCATGTATTTCAAACATACTGTGTTTATATACCAATCAAACAGATCACATCGTACCATAAAATGGAAAATAACATTTACACAAGATTTAGACAAATGTGGCTGTGAATATAGGAGGTAGTCATTGATAGACTGGTCACAATTGATTGATCACTGGGTGGTGATCAATGTCATGCTTGTCTAGTCCTTATTAGTACAGACCGAATGCTATCGATCATGTGGTAACGTCTCTGACTATGAAGCTGGGTGACACGAGATCGAATCCACCAGGGAGCACCAGTTCCCTCAAGATTAGAGGTACACCTTGCTGACGAGTGCCAAGTAGCACGAAACCCGGGTCCAGGGTTTCCTGTTGACTACCTCCAACCACCATCTAATCTCAATACATAGTGCCCGCAGTGTCGAGTCACCTAGACTGGTGGCCACATTGCAACATGATCGATAGCATTCGATCTGCACTAATAAGGACTAGACAAGCATGAGATTGATCACCACCCAGTGATCAATCAATTGTGATTACATCTCAGTCCTACAGGAGGTTAGTCACGGCTCGGATAGCTCAGTGGTAACGTCTCTGACTGTGAAGCTGGGTGACACGAGATCGAATCCACCAGGGAGCACCAGTTCCCTCAAGATTACAGGTACACCTTGCTGACGAGTGCCAAGTAGCACGAAACCCGGGTCCAGGGTTTCCTGTTGACTACCTCCAACCACCATCTAAATTGATAGACTGGGCATAACTCGGGAATGGTAAAACGTATAATAACGGTTCATAGGTCCAAATAAAGCTTATGATAAGAGGAACATAAATATGTATAGTTCAGTTACTTAGCAGTTATACAATAAAAACATATGTATAGTATTAGTCCAGAAGCAGATTCCAACAGCTACCATTCATAATTCTCATCGGGATATAACACATTCAGTTGACAGAACACAAGTTCAATAAATAACTGGCATACTTTTTGGTATCTCTAATGTTTATTTAATCTAATTAATCTAAATATTTAAAAGATTATCATTAGATTACTTTATCATGGTAATGGTTGATATGTAGATTTGATTCCTAGTAGGATCATGAGTATGCACTACTGATGACCTCCTTACCAAAATAAACAGATGAGCATTACCTCATTGTTTTCAGTATCATCCTAAATGAAATCGATCTGTGACGAATACAACGATCTCCTGAAACTCCTTGAAATATTTACAAACCATTGAGACGAATTGCACTGTTTCCTATTTCCATTTTTTCTTCATGATAAATCTATGACAGCAAGAATATTGGATTTAGAAGCTCCCTCACACACACAAACATACATACACACTGATTCTATGTACTTGTGAAACTATGAGCTATGAAAATAAGCGACTACATTGTCTCTGACATGTATCTGTGAAGATTCAAACTGATTTGTTATTAACTTAGCTTATATTCTCTATCAATATCATTGTATCCATCCTCTAATGATTTTCAATTTGATCAAATATTTCACAAAAACTCTTTACTACTTACCTACCCTACTTATTTTACAGTAAACATTAATCACACACACACATAGATACACAAAAAAATAAACCGACTACCAAGTAAATACAAAGTAGAGTTTGCTTTGAACTTGAAAAAAAAGTCTTTTTAAAAAAATATATTTCTCTCTTGGAGAAAGTATACTAAACTACATGCTCACTCACTCACTCACTCACTCACTCACTCACTCACTCACTCACTCACTCACTCACTCACTCACTCACTCACTCACTCACTCACTCACTCACTCACACCCTCCTTTTCTCCCTCCCTCCCTTAGTTACTAGTTGTAATATTAGTACTCACTTCTTTATTGTCTATTTAACATAACGCACATATAATATGTAATTGAATCATGTCAAATGTTGGATATCTTGAGAATACTAAACAAATTGCATGTGTGTATGTGTGTGTGTGTGCGTAGTGTGCGTGTGAATATGTGTGTTTACGATAGTCAGTAGTTGTAAGAGTAATATTAGTACGATGGTCAAGTGAGAAATAAGATCAAAATCAGGAAAATAATAAGGTTTAGAATGAAGAAATACACATATTTTTTGATACTTTCTATATGTATCTATATGCGTCTGTGTTGTTTTAAGATGACTGTAAATTTTCCGACTAATATATTTAATTTATGACAATCAAGTTGATAAAAAAGGAACTCTCAGTATGGAGTTGTGGAGACTATTAAGTTTTTAATTGAGATCATGAACCGATCAATGTGAGGTCATCATCGAAAACCTGTAGGCATTGGATGGATGTTTCGTACTATTTTGGGACTCCTTAGCAGTGCGCATCCACAATCCCGTTGGCGGGATTCCAACCCGGGGCCTTCGGTCTCGCACGCGAACGCTCAACCTCTAGACCACAAGTGACCAGCTTCGTGAGAGAATTCTCGGAGTTCTGTTAAGAAGCCATGACCAGTCGAGCTAATCCATGTCGGGTAGAGACAGGTATCTATCCCAGTGAAATGGAAGATGGTAGTGCAATTTCGTGGATTAGTTGAAGTTAGACATAGACACCGTTAGATACCGACTCGGTGGTCTAGATGTTAGGCGTTCGCGTGCGAGACCGAAAGCCCTAGGTTCGGATTCCACGGGCGGGATCGTGGATTCGCACTGTTGGGGAGTGCCATAATATAATGAGACAGCCGTTCAGTACTCCCAGGTTTTCCATGGTAGCTTAACATCAATCGGTTCATGATCACAATCGAGAAAAAAAGAACTGACAATTGGAATTTACAGTCCTCTTGTTTTCTTGTATTCATTTAACCTACTTATAAGTAGACCAACTTGATTTGATAAAAAGTGTTTACAACCACGGATTTATCTTAATTATAAGAAAAAGCCATTAAAAAATCAGAGCCATTGAACAGATATTTAGTTGTAGTATGGGACACTTCAACAGTACACATTCACGATCACATCAGAGGTTTAACTGAGGAAGTTCAGGTATTATGGAGAAGAGTGTTTAATCCCTAGATTACAGAGTCAACAACCATTGATTTAAATTGTGCAATCATTTTCCAATGCCATTAGTGAGTAATTATTTTGAATTCAACATGGATCTACTCCTTTAGTTAGGGATTCTTGCTGGAACTTAGGGTATTACCTCTGGGAATAAATCACTGCTAAGTAAATGTTTCCTTATTCAGTCAGTCAGTCAGTACAACTTCGTACGTCCGTCCATCAGTTCGAGTTGCCACACCACATTAGCACAGAGAGGCAGTGGTCGGTTCAAATCCCGTAGTGCTAAATGTAGTAAAACTATAGATTGTAATCAGAAAAATTAGGCTTTGAAGATGTTATTCAAGGAGTATAATCCAGTGAAATAAATTTGGAAAGAGGAAAAAGAAAGGGACATGAAGAATTCAGAAGGTTAGAATTTGGAAGAACACAAAGAGTGGATGTACCTGCGCCATTGCAAACGATTTTGAGCCATGTCATTCAAGGTCTCTAACCATCGGTTGCTATCATCTCGCGGTCCCCAACCAGGTAGTCTACACCTACCAATATGACTCAGTCTACTTGTCAGTGACTTCATGGACTTGTGCCATGTTTTGGTCTGGCCGCGCCTAGCTTTCTTCCAATCTACTCCTATACAACAAAACATCGCACATCGAGGCGGTCGGTGGTTGGCGGACGTAACACATGTCCCAGCCATCTCAACTGATGAAATTTCACTACTTCATCAATTGATTTACCATCCTTAATTAGTACCCGTTTCCTAACAACTGCATTACTTACTCGATGGTCCCAGGATATACGAGCAATATTTCGAAGACACCTATGATCAAATACTAGTAACCTACGAATATCCTCTACTCTTACCGGCCATGTTTCCTTATAACTGTAGCAAGTTCATAGCGATTATTAACACATCATTTTAACTAATATGAATTGTTCATTAGAATTTCTTTGTATTTTTTCATTGAAGTTATATACAGATTGGGCCAATCATTATTTGGAAAAGGCAAATTATTCAAATTTAATAAAAAATATACAGAAAGATTTATCTAATGGACTATTGTTAGCTGATATTATACATGCAGTAGGTAAGTTGGATATTGTGTATTGCTAATTTATGTATGCATCATTATTTTGCATTCGTTTTGAGACCTAATATATGAAGGGCTGCATAATGGCTAGTAGTGGAATAGACGAGTGTTGATCATTGATGTTGGTCACCAGATAGTAGGATATAAAAGCAGGGATTAGTAAAGTAAGGACAGCATTTATACAGTTCAAGAACATATGAACCTCAAAACAACTGACAACTAGTATCAATATGTACATCAAGACAGTTCTACTATATGGAGCTGAAATTTCGAGAATTACTATAACTATCATCAAAAAAGTACAACTACTGATAAACAATCCACTGACTGGATATCATCAGCAACAACCTACTGTGGTAGAGGACAAATTAGTTTCCAGATGAGGAGGTAATTAGGAAAAGATGTTGGAAGTGGATAGGATACACATTGAGAAAAATATCGAACTGTATCACGAAGCAACCGCTAACTTGGAATCCTGAAGGCAAAAGGAAAAGAGGAAGGCCGAAGAACACCCTGCGTTGAGAATTGGAAGCAGACATAAAAAGGATGAATAGAAAGTGGAAACAACCGGAAAGGATTGCCCACCACTGAGTTGAATAGAGAATACTTGTGGGTAATCTATGCTTCTTCAAGAGAAGTAACAGGCGTAAGTGTATATATATAGATGATTAGATAAATAGATAGATCACTTTAATGAGGTAGTTTACATCACAGACTAAACAATTTAATGTTTTTTGTCGTTCAATTTCGAAATTTTACTCTAGCCCCCATTTACGATAACTTTCGGAATCAGATCTACTAAAACCACAGATTCTTAAAGATTTACACTGTCATGTTTAATCGTCATTCTTCTGAGTCGGTGTATTCATGTACACGTCGGAAAAGTTCCGACTTTTCATCTATTTGTCCATTTAAATCGTACGAACGAGATTGTTTTTATGAATTCAACATTACTACTAAAATTTAGTTAGTATGATGATAAAAATAACAAATATTCTCGTGACAATTATCATAGGCGGCGTAAAGCTGAAAACCCACTGATAATGATGAACTAATGAAGATTGATCTGAAAGATTTCAATTAAATTCATGAATGATGAAGCTTAGATTCAAACCCATGATTTTTATGTATCCTAGTATATTTCTCTACTACTAATCGTTATGACTCAATGGTCCACATTTGACTCAAACAACTCATAAGACACACACTTACACACGTACACATGTATTAATTCCTCTCGTTCTCAGACTTTCAATAATCTAAATAAGCCTATAATTTATGAACGAACCGATCAGATCTAGGACAAAAGGTCTTGGATTTTGGCTCGAAATTCCCTCACCCATTGGTCCAAATAGCATCATAGCATTTTAGCTGATGTCAGTTCGTGATGAAAACCATAAATCTAAATCCTAATTCTTACCGTCAACTGTAAATCATTATCTTTATTCCTCAAACTGGTTTATAACCTTTATTTGTCCCCATTAGGTAGGCAGACACTCTCAAGGCCACTCAAATATCATCCATAAATTATAATCTCACCTAAACCAATTATTTTTATGGGGATATAATATAAAAACCATCCACCTAAAGGGGGAAATTTTTGGTAACTAAGTGAACCTTAGGCAAATTAAATATCATACTCATAATTTTAAAACACACTGAGATTAAAATGCTTGTGAATTAAAGTAATATCCAAGTAACTCGCATTGAGTTCGAGTCCTGGAGTGAACATCAATTCTGAGATGCAGGTACATCCAGCTGACGAGTCCCAAATAGGACGAAATGCTCATCCTAGATTCCATTGCTAGTCATCAACTATCTTTGCTTATAATGATTAATACTAAGTTTTGTTCTCATTGTAAATCTCACTATAGATGTGGATAAATTCAATTGAAGAGTCTTAAATAAGATCATACGTAAGTCATCAATTTCAGTGATAATCACAATCCATATTAACTTTTCCAATACTACTATTATAATAATGAATTTTAATCTATATTGAGTTCATTTCATTAGCATTAGCCTCTTTTTTTCTTTTCCCTCTTGATTTCTACTTGATTTCACACATTCTATCATCTGGTTTTAAATCACTTTTTATTCTCATCTAGCTAATATCAAAGTTCAACGTTTATGTCGAAATCCGAAAACATCCGCTCAATCAGTAAGTAATCATCTATCATTATTTGAGTATTGATAAATCATATTGATTGTTTATAATAACTTACATGATCTAGGGTTTCCGAACTTCATCTAGGGCGGCCTGCTTGAGCATCTGGGCTACCTGTTCCTGCCATCTAGATATTTCAACAAGTTATCTATTGTTGTTTGTTTTAATATATCATTATGTTTATTAATCGCATAACCTATTCTGCTGCGTTTCGGAAAAGTGTACAACCTTTCGTTGTCAAAGTTACAGAAAACTCAATAAGAGACAATATGGTTGCTGGCAATATACAACGAAAAGAATGTACATTATTCAGTTGTTCATTCACTGAAGTGCTAACATCTAACTGGCGATTCCTCAATATTTATCGCCAGGACCGACCAAGAAGAAAGAAACGGAAACTTGTTGAAATACTTTGCGCTGAGAATTCTATATTGTACCAAAATTATAATATTGAATAAAGCTAATAATAATAATAATGACTATTTTTTGGAGAGAGAGGGAGGGAGTAATAATAAAGTAGAACTGTGCATGTTTGATGGATCATTTGTAGGCAAACTGCGTTACATACATCCTAAACACTTAATTTTGATCTAAAATCTGACTGTAAATATCTAATCTTAACAAGAAATAGTGTTATAACTCACGTAGTGGCTAGTCTTATGTTGAGTTTATTCCAGCTTCCAGGCAAGCTAATTTATCCATTCTTATCAAGCTACACTTTGACCATGTTAATTATTCGCGGTGAGACTATCGTTTATAGACGAACCAATCACGTATAAGATAACAGTTCTCGGATTTTGGCGCCAAATTCATTCATCCATTTGGATAAACAGAATACCCTAAATCTAATTCTTAAGCTTAATCATCAACTGTAAATCATATATATAGAGGGAGAGAGAGAAAGAGATTCAAGGTGTTTTGTACACATTAGTTAAATGATAAAATAAATCCAACTTTCATACTGATAACTGTTACCTCTCGTGAAGGAGTATAGGCCGCCCACTAGCATTCTCCATTGAACACTGTCATGGGAAAAAACTATTTTCAGTCAATGCGATAAAAATTTGAAAGTTACTGATTACACTTGATCTAGCGACTCGGATCGATGTACGTACGTACGAAGTTCTACGTTGTTACTGACTGACTGACTGATCTAGCGATTGTCATTATGGATGAGAACTGTTTTTTTCTTTTAAATAAAACATATTTTAGATAAGAAAATCAGCATATAGGCCTGATGAACTCAATAAATGTTATCAGTAATCAGTATATTCCATAAAGCTCAAAAGAAAACACCTTTGCCAAACATCTAGATGCTAAATCCTAAATAGAATGAAACAAACTACTTATACTTCACTGGTAGTTACAATCTACCCAATTTCAATAGAGTATGGTTCACTGAGTTAGATGGTTTAGTTGTGGAGATTTCATCGTCTTTCTGAATGACGTTATCAACCCAAGCCTCAAGAACAAAACTTCATCAAAATCATCTACCTGAGCTACAAATCTTCTCCACTATCCCCAATTTCAAAATCAAACAGTTCATTGAAAAATCAGCACAAAATAAACACTGTACTGAAAATGATTCTAACGTTTGAATTATATAAATCAATAGTTGAAATCATGATTTAATTGAAGCTAGATCACCATGAAAAACCTTAGAGTACTAGACGGCCAATTCGTCCTAGTATGGGACTACTCAGCAGTGCGCATACACGATCCCACCACCCAACGAGATTCGAACACAGGACCTATCAATCTCACATGCCAACGTTTAATCATTAGACGACTGAGCCCATCAGCATCCAACGGTGTTAATGTGTAACTTCAAACAATCCACGAAATTGCTCCATCGTACACCATTGTCTTCAGTGAGTTGATATCTCACAACAAACCTGGTTGAACTCCATTGTTCACTGCTTCTCACTAGAACTCCATGAAATGCCTCTTGAAGTCATTCACTAGTGAGCTGATGATTATTATTTGAAGGGGTTTTGTGGAGATTGTAGTAATTTCAATAGTTGAAATCATGAGTCAATTGATGCTAGACCACCATGGAAAACTACTTAAGAGTAGTATGTAAAGCTTTGATCAATAAAATATTATTCCAGATGAACGCTGAATGTTACCAAGCACTTTGAAAAGGCTACTTAACTAGGGGTATTTGAGTCAAGAGATCGAAAGAGAGAGAAAGAGGAGGAGACAGAGATCAAACAGATAGATTGTATACAATAATCACATATTATGAACAGAATTCATCAACACCGTTGGGTCCCGGCTCAGTGGTTTAACGGTTAAGTGGCCGCGCGCGAGACCAGTAGGTCCTGAGTTCGAGCCCCGCGGGGTGTGAGATCGTGGGTGCGCACTGCTGAGGAGTCCCATAACTAGGACGAAACGGCCGTCCAGTGCTTCCAGGTTTTCCATAGTGGTCTAGCTTCAATTGGTAATTTCCATAGGCATAAAGAGTTCATCAATTTGTGTGTGGGCTGTGATACTGCCGGGGTGCCCAAACCGAAGCAGGTGGTTTTCTTAGGGGGCCACTCCCCGAGCCTTTGACCTAAAGGTCTAACCCACAAGGCAGTGGAGCATCGTAAGGAGATGCAATCCCATGGTAGCCGGTGACCAAAGATTGGTTCATACGCCATTTGTTCTCGCAGGATACTGGAGCCCATGTGCACCATTGGTTTGTGATCCGGTTAAAGCGCCGGACATTCGCTGTAGTCGAGAAGTTCGTGTATCTGGGTAGCTGTATAAGTGCTGGTGGAGATGTGAGTGATGAGATCAATGCACGAATAGTGAAAGCCAGAGCGGCTTATGCCAATCTGGGCCATCTATGGCGCCTTCGTGATGTTAGTCTGGCCGTAAAAGGTCGGATCTACAACGCGTCGGTGAGAGCAGTTTTGCTCTATGCTTGTGAAACCTGGCCTCTCCGAGTTGAGGACGTTAGACGACTCTCTGTGTTCGATCATCGTTGTCTCCGAAGGATTGCTGACATTCAGTGGCAACACCATATCAGTAATGCAGAGGTTCGGCATCGTGTGTTCGGGCACAGAGATGATAATTCAATTGGTGTCACCATCTTGAAACACCGACTTCGGTCGCTTGGACATGTTCTACGAATGTCGTCCCAGAGAATTCCACGTCGTGCATTATTTGCCGACTCTGGGACTGGTTGGAAGAAGCGGAGAGGTGAAAGAAAGCTGCAAAGGACTGGCTTGTGTTGGTCCTTCACGACTCCCTGGTTGGAGTCCGAGAGATGGTGCTACACAGTGGCTAGAGACGTTATCAGATATGGCTCAGAATAGAAGCCCGTAGCGATCCTGCTGTAACCTTCTTTTACTTTCTTCATGAAAAGTGGTTCTGTCTCCCTTACCTGAAAGATTTCTTCCGATTGTACCTTTGCGTTCCCTGATTACTAGCACATTACCTTACACCAATCTCTTCGTTATTGTTCTCTTTTTTTTGTTGCGCTCCTTAGCTTTTTTTTCTTTCTTTGTATTCCTCTCGAATTTTCATTGTTTTGTGTGGCGCATATATATTGGCGCTCTCCTAGCTTCAATTGACTCATGATTTCAACCTGTGAGAATTCATTCAGTTAATCGATAAGACACTTTTTTTAAAGGATCTTATCAACCAAGTTTAACCAAATAGAATATGACCTAATCTATATTCTAATTTCATTATTCTTAAAGATAATGACATTTTGAACGAATTGATTATTGTGTATTACAAATATTGATCATGTTTCTATTGTATCATTTTAGCTTCATAATGTATTGGCTTGTTTTCAAGTGCTCCAGTTACTTGGCATTGAAACAAATGGGTTTACTCCTCAAGGTAAGATTAATATTAATAATAATAATAATCATTATCATTACTATTATATTTTATCACTTAAATGTATTTACTTTCATGCTAATTAAGTATTCCTATGTAGTAGTAGTAGTAGTAGTAGTAGTAGTAGTAGTAGTAGTAGTAGTAGTAGTAGTAGTAGTAGTAGTAGTAGTAGTAGTAGTAGTAGTAGTAGTAGTAGTAGTAGTAGTAGTAGTAGTAGTAGTAGTAGTAGTAGTAGTAGTAGTAGTAGTAGTAGTAGTAGTAGTAGTAGTAGTAGTAGTAGTAGTAGTAGTAGTAGTAGTAGTAGTAGTAGTAGTAGTAGTAGTAGTAGTAGTAGTAGTAGTAGTAGTAGTAGTAGTAGTAGTAGTAGTAGTAGTAGTAGTAGTAGTAGAAGTAGTCATTTGATCCTCAGTGAACACTGGTGTGGTGGTCGATATTCAATAATATAATCTTTAAACTTCGCATACAGTTCATCCTGATAACCGTCACTAGATAACGCTCCCAAACGATGTATTAATCAGAAGGCGAATATGAAGTGTTGATTACGTTTATTATTGCACCACACACAAATAGGTCACCAAAACTACAGGCACACGAAGGAAGAGCGATAAGCGAGTGCCGAAGAACAAGTGAGTGAGTGAGTGAGTGAGTGGAGTCCATCAACATCGAATAAATTAAGCGACTAACAGTAAGGCTAGCAGAATGCATGTATTCATAGGCAGTAAGCAATGCTTGAGCATTCATATTCATACAAGCACAACAGTGATAAAGGTAAGATTATATGGGATAAGTTGTCGTTGTATGAATGACTCTATCCGTTGAATAAGTTAACAAAAGGGCTTAACCAAATTAAATATGAACAAACTCAATTACATATTAGCTGCTATACTAGATAGTTGTCGTTAACTGTTTCATCTCAAACTTCTTTTAAGATCACAGGTACACCATATTGATCAATATCAATTATTAGGGAATCTAGATAAAGTATAATTTACGGTTGACTACTTCAAACGAACCAATATCTATCTATCTTAAACTAAAAAAAATGCGAGAAATTTGATCTGAATAGCGAACAATTTATTCACTGACTGACTTCAAGAGGCATTTCTTGCAGTTCTAGTGAGAAGCCGTTACCAGTGGAGTTCAACAAGGTCTGTTGTGAGATATCAACTCACTGAAAACAATGGTGTACGATAGCGCAATTTCGTGGATTGGTTGAAGTTACACATTAACACTGTTGAATGCCGGCCAGCTCAGTGGTCTAATGGTTAAACGCTCGCGCGTGAAACTGATAGGTCCTGTGTTCTAATCTTGCGGTGTGGCGGGATCGTGGATGCTCACTGTTGAGTAGTCCCACACTAGGACGAATTGGCCGTCCAGTACTCTAAGGTTTTCCATAGTAATCTAGCTTCAATTGAATCATGATTTCAACTATTGAAATTCATTATGTACACATGTTTTCCTCACTGTTGAGTAGTCCCACACTAGGACGAATTGGCCGTCCAGTACTCTAAGGTTTTCCATAGTAATCTAGCTTCAATTGAATCATGATTTCAACTATTGAAATTCATTATGTACACATGTTTTCCTTTTTTTTGTATTTTAATATTTTACTAATCATTGTATATACTACTAACAATATCCAATTTGTTTTCACTCCTATCCATTCACTTCTTACATTGTAGACATTGTGGATAGTAAATTAAAATATATACTTGGTCTATTTTTTAATTTATCTAAATTTAAACAAAAAACAAAAAAATTACAACAATCTCAAGTAAATACAATTACATCTTCATCCATAATACACTCATCAGTCTTAACAACAACAACAACAACAACAACAACACCATCAACAACAACAATACCAACTAAAGCAACAATTACATCAATTCATTATCCATCAATGATTAAATTACAAAAAAATCATATTTCTAATGAAAATGATACACATCATCATCACCACCACCACCACCAACAACAACAACAACATCATGATCATCATCAGGATTCATTAATTGTTCAATCAACACCACCTAGACCACCACCACAACCGCCGCCACGTACTGTCACTAATAATAATAATACTACTACTACTCATAGTAGTCTATCAAAACAAACAGATCTATACAACAAATTAGACAGTCCAAACAACATCAGTAACAACAACAACAACAATCTAAACAATGGGAATCATCATCATCATCGTCATTATCAATCTGGAAATAAACAAGAAAATCTTTTAATCGGACAATTAAAATATCCAATTAAGAATTTGAATGAAACATTGTCCAATCCATATTCTAATCCTTTAATATTGAACAAAAATAATGAGAATAATGAGAATAATCATAATGCCAATATGATTGGTATTAATGCATCATTAAATTTTACTAAACCAAAGTGAGTAAAACAAAATAGGAAAGTATATTTTTTCCTCTTTGTAATTTCCTCTTTGGTAAAACTATAATTTATGAATGAACTAATTAGGTATAAGATAATAGGTCATTTGGATAAATAGAGTTATGACATTATAGCTGATATTAGTTCATGATAAATACCCCGAAATCTAATTCCTAACCCTAACCATCAATTGTAAATCATAATTCAACCCCCGAATACTCTAGTATGACCAAGAAAAGGGAAGAGTTAGCACTCCTTCTCAAAATGCTCTCATATGTCCTTGTGTATACAATCAATGCCAGAGAAGTCCTACTCAACGTTTTCGGATGGAGCCAGTGTTGTTTACGAAATTAAGAGGATGAAAAGCGAATATCTGGTGGGGAAACCGGGTTAGTGGACGCGGAGAGTCCACCTATGGGAGTTGGAAAACTTTGATTCCAAACCAATAGTGCATATGAGCTCCAGGATCCTGAGGGAACAAATGGCGTATGAACCTATTGTTGGTGACCGGCTACCATGGGACTGCATCTCCTGACGTTACTCCACTGCCTTGTGAACCAGACATTTAGGTCGAAGGCTCGTGGTGTGGTCGGTTTGGGCACCCGGGTAGTATCCCAGTCCTCACACAAATCAAATAATTTATGTGGTGCATATATATTTGGTGCCTCCTTGTACCAATGTTTATGTGTTTAAATAAATAAAATGAAACCATAATTCTAATTCCTCACACACTGGTGTATAACCAGTTATGAGGTGGACACTCTCAAGGTTACTTCGACGTCGCTCAAAGGTCATCCACAAATTATAGCCTCACCTATTTTTCCCATCTGAAAATTGACAATTTAACACTGATGAAGTTGGACATAAATTATGATTGATTGATTGTTTGTTTGAATAGTAGAATGAAACACTGATCATTTGAAATAATCGCTGATTTCTGATTGGTTTGAATATTTACAATATATGTATGTTAGTTGATATTATGATGAGAATTCTACCTGAAGTTTATGTCGATGATGTCATTCAGAGGAACAATGAAAGCTTCACGACCAAACTATTCAGCTTAGAGAACAAAACTCCATCAAAAACTATAATTTATGAATGACCTTTGAATGATGTTAAACTGACTTTGAGATGAAACGAAACAGATATCTAGTGCTTTCTGGTTTTCAACAGTATCCTAACTAGATTTTAATGTGAGACAAAAAAAAATGGTCACTACAAATTCAGAAACACATTGATCTATATGGTAGTTATTAACGAAATATAAGGTGAATAGACATAAACACATATGATTTGTTAGCATGTGAGGTTTTATTGGATATTCTTAAGTTTTATTGTTTACATCATGAACTGATCTTAGTTAGACAACTGTTGAAAACTAAAAAGTACTAAATAGTTGTTTTGTTCTAGTGTGACTCCACCGTGGATCGAACCAAGGACCTTCTGATGCTCATATCTTTCTAAAACCTTGTGAGTAGTATATGACATCCTGATTTTTCTTTATAAATATATATATATATATATATATATATATATATACACTACTTGCCATTACTGGGAGTTCCCTAGCAGACTTTGCTATTATCTATAATCTTATAAAAATACCCTCTTAAGTGGTACTTTATTTTCTTGTTCATGGTTAAATGTATGAAATTAAATGTGTTCTCTCAATTTCTAAACTTCTGAATTCTTCATGTCCCTTTTTTCCTCTTTCCAAATTTGTTTCACTGGATTATACCTTTTAAATAACACCTCCAAACCCTAATCTTCCCGATTACTGCTTATACTCTTGCTACCTCTACCACTACGGGATTTGAATCGACAACTGCATCTCTGTGCTAAGGTGGTGTGGCAACTCGAACTGATGTACGTACGTACGAAGTTCTACGTTGTTACTGACTGACTGACTGAGATACATTAAGTAGGAATTGTTTCTTTACACAAACTTGCTTATATTGACAATTGATGATCTAATAACCTCACAAACATACACCTTTACACTTAAGAGCATGAAATAAACAAAAAGCTTTGTGTTTCTATTCAATACCCTTCAATATTTAATGTCTATTGTTAAAGTCGAAATTCTTTAGTTGACATATTGATTTAATAACTCTACTTATTAAATTGTAAGTAATATAATTGTATGAACTAAATAAATTAACACTGGATATACATAGTCTAGGAAAATAATCATCGTTTCTGTAGTTTTCAGAGCTCTAATCTCATTTTCAACATAAATCTGTTTAATATGATTAAATATTTCAAAAAAAAGAAGGATTAGATTTGAAATGCGACATCCGGTTGATGAGTCCTAAATAGGACGAAATGCGTGTCCTGGATTCCACTGTTAGCCACCATTCATCTCTACCTATAATACTTATGATTTAAGGCAATATCAAAGCAATCTGTATAAAATGTATATATGCCAATAAGACAGACTAATCAATTGTAATCGTAAACATAAATGGGAACATTCCACACACAAAAAAGTAAGAAAAAGAAAACTCAATACAAAGACATAGTTTGAAAATACCTATATCATAGATAAACTTTCATGAATAAAATTGACTCATCTAAGAGGTAGGTAATAAAACAGAATAAATGATGACAGGAACTTTATATTGTCTCCTTTAAAAACTTACTTTTTCATTCCACTTCATGAATGAATGTTCTTTTATTCTAAAATAAAATAGAATAATGAACAATAAAGAAGTGTAAGATATACTGACTTGATCATTAAATTATTATTCAAATTTCTTTGAAAGTATCTTATGAATTCAATTTGAAATGGATTAGATTAACCTATTGTAGATATTTTTGATTAAAAAGTTGATCACTCATGTTCGGCATATGGCCATGCTGTACGGATTGTCTACATATTATTTGCTTACTTACACCTGTTACCCCCCCCCCAATGGATAATAGGCCGCCGACCAGCATTCTACAACCCACTCTCTACTGGGCGTTCCTTTCTAGTTCTATACAATTCTTGTTCATTTTCCTCATGTCTATCTCCATTTCTCGACGTAATGTGTTCTTTGGTCTTCCTCTTCTCCTTTGGCCTTCAGGATTCCACGTGAGGGCTTGACTTGTGATGCAGTTCGGTGCTTTCCTCAATATGTATCCTATCCACTTCCAGTGCTTCTTCCTGATTTCTTCCTCCGCTGGGATCTGGTTTGTTCTCTCTCACACTGGGTTGTTGCTGATAGCGTCAGGCCAACGGATCCGAAGTATTTTGCGTAGACAGCTGTTAATAAACACTTGTATCTTGTGGATGATGGCTTTCGTAGTTCTCCAAGTTTCCGCCCCATATAGTAGAAATATTGTTTCAATATGGTCAATATGAATATATGGAATTTGGCTAGTAATGGAGTCTACGATATATGTGTTGTCCTATTAAGGGATTCACTAACTGGATGTACCTAAATCTCAGAGTTGATGTTTACTCTGGGACTCAAACATCGTATCGTTCGCTTGAAACGTCATCGCGTTATCTACTTAGCTATTGAGTCTGGATATCCACTAACTTTTGTAAGAAGTATGACACTTAAGTTAATTTGAAATAGACTGGATTATCCTATTGTTGATATCTTATCAACTGGCTATAAATAAACTCTGTTTACAAGAAGGTTATACAGGGATAAGATATAGGAAAAAATTTTAAAGAACAATGAACACACGCATAGTATGTAAGTCAGTCAATCATAGGTAACATAGAATACTATTAATATATGCATCAGTGAATGCACCTGCACTTATATTTTGGATCTTTTACATGAAAGCTGCATTCTGACTGGTTATGTTTGATTGGACAATCTTAAGGACACCCATAAATTCACTGAAGGTGGTCGGTATGGTATAGTCTTACCGTAATTATTCAAGTCACGTTAAATATTGGCTAATAATGACACCTGGGAAGTTTGTCTCTTTTTATTTCCTACTCATTAGCCGAGTGAAACTAAACCCAAGTGTTGGTGTTCTTATTGGCACTGAAACGCAATGACTTATATTTTAAATTTCGAGTCATTCACTGAACTACTGAGTTCGAGTAGGCATTAAATTGTTCAAAGAGGATTAACTTATATCTGTAATGGTTTGGCTCTTCCTATCTAAAAGATATTAATTAATTGTATTCCTTAATATCGATGGAAAGTATCAAACCATTACAAAATTAAATTCACCTTCCCTACACGAATTATTGTCTATCTGAAAGTCTTAAGCATTTTTAAGCCTCTTTTAAGTATCAATTGAATTCCTAATATCAACAGGTAGATTTAAATAACTATTAAAGTTCTAGTAAGAAGCCTTGGCCAGTGAAGCTAATCCAGGTATCTACCCCGGTACAATGGAAGATGGTCGTGTAATTTCATGAATTGGTTAAGGTTAGACATAAACAACATTGAATTCCGGCCGGCTCACTGGTCTAGTAGGTTGAACGTTCACGCGTAAGCGAGCTCGTGGATGCACACTGTTGAAGAGTCCCACAACAGGGCGAAACAGACATCCAGTGTTCCCATGTTTTCAATGGTGGTCTAACATGAATCAGTTCATGATCTCAATTAGAAAACGAATAGTAATAATTATTTAAAATCATTCTACATACTTTTATTATTAAGTCAATGGAGATTATTCAAAGAACAATGACAGATATGAAAATGTTCCAAGAAAAATCAATATTCCAGTGGTTAAATATCCAATTCTTAGGAAAGAATTCAATAAAGGAACATGTAGAGACAATTACAAACTTAATATTGAAAGTTACATAATAACAACTGTAAAAGTGAATAGATTGAAAGAGTAAAATGAGTAGGAGACTCTATATAAAATGATTCTTAAATAAGGAAAAGGAACTTTATTTACTGAGAGGATGAAATAAGACATTATGTAATTCAATAACGGAAATTGACGTCAATAGGATAGTACAAGAGTTACAACTATATCCTGTAGTGATTCAATTAATTTGACGTGACGATCGATTAATCATGAAGTAATAATGATCAATCTCATGTATATCTAGTCTTTTATAGTCCTAATTGAATTCTAACGATCAAGTTGCAACATAGTTACTAGTTGTAGTGATACAACACCGTATGGACCATGATGAGATGATGAGTAGTTGAAAGTAATCGACAAAAAAACTCTCTTTACACCTAAATTTTCCGCTAATTGGTGTTCGTCAACAAAGTGTACTTTTATTCTCAAAGGAACTGGTGCTTTCCGGGTGGATTTCAGCCTCATGTTAACTAGCTTCAAAGTCTAGAATGTTATCATTAAAGTATTGAGGCTCCCATCGACCTTCTATGGAAGTTAATGTCATTTTTGTCTGCAAATCTTGTTCATACACCTTGTAATGAACAAGAACTCAGGTGGGAGAAAACAATTTATTGTTTTATACGAAATTATACAATACTTTCATATAATATGAAAATCATACTCAAATAAATTCTTTGCACATCTTTCTTCAGTTGACTTTTACATCTTTCATGATTCTTCGGACTCAGTCATTAGTCCAATCGCTCTTTGTTTACATTTTTCTTCCTCTCTTTGATTCAATTTCATTATCAATTGCTGCCATTTACTACTTATGCCTGTCAGTATAAGTAGCATACACCGCAACCCTACAGACGATTAACTAATAACAGGAAACCTAGGTCAAGGGTTTTCATAAATTTCTATAACTATATATAATATCTTTTTGTAAGTAATGATGGATAGTGGCTAGCAGTGGAATCCAGGGCGCACGTTTCGTCCTATTTGCGACTCGTCAGCCGGATGTATCTACATCCCAAATAGGACGAAACGCGCGTCCTGGATTCCACTGCTAGCCACTATCCATCATTACTTACAAAAAGCTTGTGGATTCAGGCAATATTGAGGCATACGCACAATATGCACATATGCCAATAACAGATTGATCATTTTCAGTTTTAAACCTCGATGGGAAGATACAAGCCAAACAATACCAAGTGAATTATATATAATATCATTCTATGCATTCTGGACTTTTATTCCTTGAATGATAAATTTATATTATTTGTTTCAACATTAAGTCCGCCCGATAATAGTTAATGAGAAATCTTAACATAGAACAACTAAATCTTTATTCTGTATATCATATTGTTCATCATCTCATACAATACAACCAGACATAGCCATACATACAAACAAAATACATAAATATATATACTACTTATTTTCATTCTAGTAGTATAGGATTAAAACACCTATTAATTTTCCTATTATCCTTTAACTTGAAGACAAACACTATGTAAAGGTTATATATTTCTTACATAAATATGAAGACATTCAATTAAATGACCATTCAGTTAAGTGATTTGTCATTTCAATAGTTGAAATCAACCAGTGCTTCCAGGTTTTCCATAGTGATCTAACATCAATTGACTCATCATTTCAACTATTGAAATGACTAAAATCTCCACAAAACCCCTTCTGATAATAATCATATGCTCACTACTGACTGAATTCAAGCGGCATTTCTTGCAGTTCTAGTGAGAAACCGTTACCAGTGGAGTTCAACCATGTCTGTTTTGAGATATCAGCTCACTGAAAACAATGGTATACGGTGGTGGAACTTCGTGGATTGTTTGAAGTCACACATTAACACAGTTCGATGCCGGCCTGCTCAGTGGTCTAGTGGTTAAACGCTCGCGCGTGAGACTGGTAGGTCATGTGTTTGAATCTCGTGGGGTGGCGGGATCGTGTATGCACACTGCAGAGGAGTCCCATACTAGGACGAATTGGTCGTCTAGTACTCTAAGGTTTTCCATGGTGATCTAGCTTTAATTGAATTATGATTTTAACTAGTGAAATTTCTAAAATCTCCACAAATTTGTAATTAGGAGAAAAGTCTATCTTATATGTTCACTTATAAGAAAGTTATATTCGGATTTGTTCAGTTGTTGAATAATTATTGACATTATTAATATAGTGTTGTAGAGATTATTATGTTTTTGATTAAGATCATGAATCGATTGATGTTAGACCATCATTGAAAATTTGGAAGCATTAGATGATCATTTCATCCTAGTATGGAACTCCTCAGCAGTGTGCATCCACGTTAATCTAAACCACTTCAAATTGAATTAATAACGCTATTAGTTTACTTTATGTAATTATTGAACATAATTAGTATATTTCAGTCCTAATGCTTACAAAATTTATATAATTGTAAGAGGACGGTATTCGCAGAGGTTGTAGATTCTACATAATTTAGATCAAAATGATTTAAACGTTAAGTATTTGTCCATGATAGCGAAGGTTCTGGGTTCGACCCCTGACGAAGTCATCCGTTCATTGCTCTAGAGTTTCATATAAAGACAGATCAGATATCCAGTATATCCTGGTTACCAATAATGTTTTAGCTAAAAATCAGTTCATGATTTTCACTGAAAGTCTATGTAAGTTCACAGGTCTTCCTGTCAATTACCTCTAAACAAAAAAAAAAGTTGACATATTTCTGATCTTTAAAAAAACTTGATTGAAATACAAACACACAACACTAATAGTTCACTGATATGATAATACTAATCGAAATCATACATTTGAAAAAGCATAGTTCACAAGAATAAAACCTGTCATAGAAACATAAACACATGCATACATACCAACGTAGATACATACATTTAGATGACACTTCAATTTACAATGAACAGCGGGTGATTATATATTGCCTATATAGGCAATAACGATAACCCAATAGACATAATCTATGAAAGCCAGAAAAAGTGAGAAGAGGTAAAGATTTTGACCTCAATAGTATTAATGAATGAAACAAAAGAAACTAATCACCACGAGACAATAATAATAATAATACTATTGAGTTAAATAACTTTACACTAGTTGTACAAAGGAAAATTCATATAAATTCACTTGGTGTTCTTTGATTGTATCTTCTGATTGTTGTTTAAGACTGCAATTGATCAGTCTCCTGTAGGCACATGTGCATCTTGTACGGATTGTGTCGATATTGCTTTAAGTCACAAGATTTTCAGGCAAGTATGAATAGTGACTAGCAGTGGAATCCAGGACGTAGGTTTCGTTCTATTTGGGACTCGTCAGCTGGATATACCTGCATCTCACAGTTGATGTCCACTCTGAGACTCGAACCCCGTACTGTTCGTTTCAAATGTCATCGCGTTATCCACTTAACTACTGAGTCCTGATAGTCACCTGCATGTGAGATAGGGTGAAGTTTAAATTCACTTGGTGTTGTTTGCTTCATTCATTTAATTCATGATAACTAGATATCTTTAAAACACACAAATCTATGTATGTTCAATATACAACTGAATAAAAACCTACTTAGTAAAAAATTTCGGGGATTATTTCTTTATTCCCTTGAGTTCTTTGAATTTTTTTTCATATCATCTAGTATGTATGTAGAATTTCAAAGAAAATCTTATGATGACTCCAAGCAAAGATGGATAGTGGCTAGCAGTGGAATCCAGAACACGCGTTTCCTCCTATTCAGACTCGTCAGCTGGATATACCTGTATCTCGGAGTTGATGTTCACTCTGGGAACAATACGAAGGAACTGAACTTCACACTGTTGCAAAAGCTAATGACTATCTGGACACGACGACGTTTGAAGTGAACGGTACAGTATTCGAGTCACGTAGTGAACATCAACGATGAGATACAGGTATATCCTGGTAACGAGTCCTAGATAAGATGGAAAGCTACACTTAGCTTATAGCATTAATGGACCCAAGATGCCTAAGCATTTTACAAATTACGATCCAGATATATCTGTTAACTCGATGTTAATTTTATTAGGAGGCTTAAGGGTTTTTATTTTGAAAGCTTGCTTGACTGAAAACTACGTGATCGTTTAGTGATTATATCAGTGCAGTGCGACACCATTTTAATCCGGTGACTTTGTTATCTGACCTACGCTAAACGTGTTTTTAAGTGATCAATATGATAGCCCGACTGAAAAACTCAAACACTCATAGCAGCAACGACTATGAAGCTCGGTCAAAAACATATAAAAGTTGAGGCGCCCCCCTATGAAATTACAGTTAGGAACATGACGGCTATGATATGGAATTTTCATAAGAGGTTGCTGTAGTTAGGGATAAGTTACACAGAATGACCACGTCTGCAAGGTTCAGCCATGTCATGCACATCAATTGTTTCCGCGTTCACCATCTCTGACCATCTCTCTGTGGGCTGCACTACTAGTCGTATTCCATCTATTCTATAATAAAGTTGTCATTTATGGATATGAACAATCATTGATCTATAGATGTGTCAACTGTCGTGACGGGGTGGTGTCCGGAATCTGTTACTGATGTACGAGTTGCTATGTGCTACTGCCCCCCCTAACTGACTATTTGAACGAGAACACAAAAGTGGGCGAGAAAGTATATTGGGCTACTGCATAAAATGCACAATTAAAACTCTAGCCCTTAGAAATGAATCCATTTCATAGCCTATGAAATGCACTTGTCCTTCTGGTAACTTCTGATTACTATTGATTGACCTACTCATTTGATTACTTTTGATTGGATTACCATATCATCACTGTCTCTGATTTCACTCAAATACTTTCTTATCTCACTGAAATATCTTCACTTGAATACCAAAAAAAACTGAACAGGTGATTACGTCTGTTATCCCATCAGTATTTACAGACCATCCAACTAACTAATAACCATGCGTCTAATAGTGTCTATATTTGAAATGAATTCCTGAAATTTTTGTAAACAGTCATTTACAGTGATGACTTAGAGTTTCATTCTCCAGGTTAGCAATTATATGCAATCAAGTGTCTATGAAATGATGTACATACAGATGAATATTGATAATTACCATTAAGATGATATCAAGTCTATAAATCGTGTATATATATCACTACTGAAAACAATGAAGGTATTGAACACCTATGTAGTTCTATTTCCGAAACACAATTCAACATTTCAAAACTACAACTCTATTTAAGACTGAAAATTATATTTCAACAGTTGAGATCATGAGTCATTTGAAGGTAGACCACCATGGAAAACCTGAAAGCACTGGACGGCCGTTTCGTCCTAGTATGGGACTCCTCAGCAGCGCGCATCCACGACCCCGCCTCGCGAGACTCGAACCCAGGATCTATCAGTCTCTTGCCAGGTGCCATCCAGTGCTTCCAGGTTTTCCATGGTGGTCTAGCCTCAATGACTCGTGATCTCAAC